>CM040396.1:51108322-52518322 GCA_022702515.1 Ilyophis sp. 1 JC-2022
CTCATGATGACATTTTTCATGAAATGTCTGACCTGGGGGAAAAAGGCTGATCAGAGGAAAACCCCTACACTCTCTGTGAGACCCAACAGCCTTTCACAAACAGAGCAAACACCCCGTTCAGTCACACCAAGCAAAGCTCTCTCAGTTAGAAAGGCATCTCGAACGTGGAGCAGTCCTCCCAACCACAAAAATCACTATCAGGAATTTCCACAAATAAAATAAATCCGTCTTAAGTCTCAAACACAGCAGTTCAGACCAAAGAACAAGAGAGAGAATGCTTCTGATCAGCCGACACCAGCAACATGAGGAGGAGCTGCCGGGATGCTGCGCATTGGGTACAGTTGTGTGTGAACACACAGGTGTATGTACAAGTGTGTGTGTGTGTGTGTGTGTGTGTGTGTGTGTGTGTGTGTGTGTGCAGGTGTTGGAGGTGTGGAGGGAGTCAAAAAAACTCTGTCTGCACACCGGCTGCAGATAGACATTTTCCCTTCTTCAGGTAAATTCCAAAACATGTTGAGTGAATGAGAGCTAACAGGGCTAAAACATGTTGAGTGAATGAGAGCTAACAGGGCTAAAACATGTTGAGTGAATGAGAGCTAACAGGGCGGGGTGCCCCTGCAACCCCATCAGTACAGGGTCTTACCATGATGCTGGTGATCAGAGGGAGTCAAATCACAGATAGAGAAACAGAGACTCCAAAGTGTAGCCTGCAGATGTCCTGCTAAAGTCAGTTCAACCAAGCCAGCCTGGTTCTCCTGCCCGTTCTCTTAATATGTACCCTCAAACCCCAGTGCACTTTCCCAGAAAATAATCAGGATTGGTGAAGACCTCCCGGGCACAGACCACTCTGCCCAATCACTGAGCTGCCTGGTGCCCCCCAATGGGCCCCTGCATGGTTGGTAGACCCCCTCATTTCCCCATATTTAGCTAAAGGACGCCACTCCCTGTCTCATGACATTTATTAAAAAAAACACACAGACGTGGGTAGGTTATTTTGGAGAGGATCCAGACAAGGAGCCTCTGAGCACTGCTTATGAGAGGAGAAGGGGGGCGGACACATGGAGAAGGATTTTACCCACCCACTTAAACATGAGAGAGAGAGAGAGAGAGAGAGAGAGAGAGAGAGAAACTGAGAGAGAGAAAGACAGAGAGAGAGAAAACATTGTGAATGTGGTCGGCCAAGATAACTGAACGGGTTTACCTTTCTGCAATTTTTTGCCTTGACCCGGTCCATCTAACCCTGACCCTGGTTCACCAGTTACTACTTTGAATTTGTCTTTGGAGTCCCCCCAAAAAATCTTTCTCACCTTTTAGTAAGAAGAAAGATTAAGCTGACCTGAACTCAAACTAAGGTGGCATCACAATCTCTACATTATCCGCACCAAACATGAGCAAGGAATTCCTTTACTGGGAAGGGATCTAATGCGCAGGTAAGACAGGTGAATCCAGGCTGAATAAGATGCAGAAGAACATACATTTCCATATAAAATCCATGCATTTGAAAGGGCTTTTTATTAAGCCAGACTATGCATTACATGTGGAACATCAATGACAGAGAGAGAGAAGATAAAAATGAAAACAGAATAAAGACGGAGAGGGGGAGGGGAAGGTAGAGGGATGCTGGGAACAGCTGACATGAGGAAGTAGATGCACACGCTGATTTATAGCTGTTTTTGGCAGCTTCAGCATAACAGAGTTTGTAAGAAAATATATCTCAAAAATAAAAAATAGAAGTTATATATTTTATACTTTACACCTGAGACAGGTTAGACTTTTGAAGTTTAATTGAACGTGCATCCAATGGGCTTTTACCTGTGGCACAGTCTGCTGTAGTTTCCTGTAGTCATCATTGCTGTGTCTTGCATTTCAGAAACTGCCTGATGGAGTGATGGAAGAAGCTTCAGAAAAAATGGCAGATTAATGCCACTCCCCTTTTCACTGTGCAGAAATGCGCACTTCATAAACACCAGATAGAGTATTTCCGACGGTCACAGCACGGGCCAGGGCTTCAGCCTTTTGCCACTGTCTGTTCTTTTCCTCAGAGGACCTGCCTATAAATGGACAGAAGTGTATTTTCTTTCTTCAGAAACATTTTATATTCAAGTCCAGCATTTGCCAACTTTAAGAAAAGGTCTGAAATACAATGTGCCGCACCCTGGTTCTGCTGGCCTCAAAATAACTCTTTTGCAGAGGCTCAGTTCTAATTGAGAAACGTGTTCTTTCATTGAAAAAGAAAAGCACCAGAGGAGAGGAATTACTTTATTAACTGTGATTATGTAGTTTTGCGTTTGACCATGGCCAGTCTGACCATTAAAAGCCATAAGCGTTCTCCCCTTAACCCCCCCCCTAACTCACAAACCTATCCAACCCCCCCATCCCAGAGGCCGATTGGATTTCCCTCAGTAATCCAGCTCACTTGAGTTTCATTGGCTTTGCAAAATATATTTACCCCAAGTCATTACATGATACAGCCACAGGATCTGAACACACTCCTGGAATGTTGGGCCCTCATTTATCAGAAAAAAGACACATAAAACTGTCTCTTCTTACCTCCCGCTACCTTTCCCTCAAACAAACCAACACATTCCTCCAGTGCAGAGAGGAGAGAAGGTCATTTATATTACAAAATAAAAATAATAATTCATTATAATAATCAGGCTGTCAGAACTTCATAGATCAACAACAACTTTTTTTGAAATGTGTGCTTGTGTACTGCACTGTATGTGTAGCCTATATGTGTCACAATGTGTCTGAGCAATCAAACATAAAAAAAACCTTTGTAGAAAAAAAAGTAGAATTGAGATTATAGTTGAGTATGGGGGCAATGTTTTAAAAGTAAGTTGATGCTTTTTCAGTAAAATTGAGAGTAGAGTTGAATATAGAGGTAATTTAGGTTTTCAGTAAAATTACAGTTGGGTATGAGGAGGGTTTTTTCAGTAAAATTAGAGTAGGGGGGATGAGGGCTTATTGGTGGTAGAGTTTGGGGGTGAGGGTTTATTAGTGATAGAGTTTGGAGTTGAGGGCTTATTGGTGGTAGAGTTTGGGGATGAGGGCTTATTGGTGGTAGAGTTTGGGGTTGAGGGCTTATTGGTGGTAGAGTTTGGGGATGAGGGCTTATTGGTGGTAGAGTCTGGGGGTGAGGGCTTATTGGTGGTAGAGTTTGGGGTTGAGGGCTTATTGGTGGTAGAGTTTTGGGGATGAGGGCTTATTGGTGGTAGAGTTTTGGGGTGAGGGCTTATTGGTGGTAGAGTTTTGGGGTGAGGGCTTATTGGTGGTAGAGTTTTGGGGGTGAGGGCTTATTGGTGGTAGAGTTTGGGGGTGAGGGCTTATTGGTGGTAGAGTTTGGGGGTGAGGGCTTATTGGTGGTAGAGTTTTGGGGGTGAGGGCTTATTGGTGGTAGAGTTTGGGGGTGAGGGCTTATTGGTGGTAGAGTTTGGGGGTGAGGGCTTACTGGTGGTAGAGTTTTGGGGTGAGGGCTTATTGGTGGTAGAGTTTTGGGGGTGAGGGCTTATTGGTGGTAGAGTTGGGGGTTGAGGGCTTATTGGTGGTAGAGTTTGGGGGTGAGGGCTTATTGGTGGTAGAGTTTGGGGGTGAGGGCTTATTGGTGGTAGAGTTTGGGGGTGAGGGCTTATTGGTGGTAGAGTTTTGGGGTGAGGGCTTATTGGTGGTAGAGTTTTGGGGATGAGGGCTTATTGGTGGTAGAGTTTGGGGGTGAGGGCTTATTGGTGGTAGAGTTTTGGGGTGAGGGCTTATTGGTGGTAGAGTTTGGAGTTGAGGGCTTATTGGTGGTAGAGTTTTGAGGTAGGGGCTTATTGCTGGTAGAGTCTGGGGGTGAGGGCTTATTGGTGGTAGAGTTTGGGGGTGAGGGCTCTCTCTACATCTGCAGGCATATTTGGCTGCTCGGACTCAGGGCTGGACAGACAGCGACTGAGCCTGTCTCGACACATCTCTGAAAAAATAAATAATAATAAATGTCAACGGTGCAAAACTTACCTTAGCCCACACTGGTCAGCTAAGAGGCAGAACTGGGGTTTTATAATTGTAATAATAAAAATAACAGAGAATAAGATTAGAATAAAAATAGGACTATGATATGCAAGTATGTAGAAAATTCATTAAATATGTAAACAACTTATGCCTGTAGCACACTCTGTGTGCACTTCACATGTAGTAAACTACCAGGCGGTCAAGGGGTAAAGCTGTACACTTTGCACTCTGTGGAGAGTCTTAAATCTCAGATTAAACTGGCATCAGCGCACCGCTCCCCAGGGTCCACTTTGTCCATAGGCTCTAGATTTACAGCGTAGTGGTGGCTGATTGCACTTTAGATTTTTAGATATTAGCTATCGTCTCAATAATAACCTGGGGGCGGTGGGGGTGCACACAGACATTCTCATTTTGACGGCATATTGCATTATGAGCTCAAGGCCCTCTCTGCCCAAATCTGAACCTTCAGATTGCAGACTGATTGTACTTGTCCCTCTTGAGGACAACCTTGTTGTTATTGCCATTGCCACAATAGAAGTGTTCAATCAGTCTGCAGTACACGGCGGGCTGTGTCTCGAGTATGGACACGAATTCTATAGACCTGCCAGATACTCAGATCCTGTTTCCCTTCCTTCCTCTCTGCTCCTTAAAGGCATACTGAACTTTGTAAGAACATAATATTGTATAGCTACCTGCCCCCTGATATGAGTCGTAATATTCACGCGCATCTTCATGACTTGCTCCAGTGGTCAGCAACTGTCCAATGGAGAATGACGTTTTCTTTCCATTCGCTCCCATTGCATGGTGAAACAGGTCTCAAAAGCACACTTTTAGCACATAAACGAATGCAAACAACTCGAATTATGCTGATATATAAAATCACAACATCCAGAACCGAACGTATCAAACCTTGTAAACAAATTTTGATTGATTTCTGAGAAAACTAGCAACTGTTAACTTGCTCGGTTTGTTTTCTAATGTACGCTTCAGGAAGTGGGACTGTTACTGGCGTGAGAACAAAACGAGGAAGTTCCTCATAAACTAACGACCGGATCTTTTTCCAAACCTTTGGTGTAAAATATCATGAATGGAGCTTTTTATCTTTTAAAAAAGGTTCGGTTCTGGATGTCATTATTTTATATATCGGCATAATCCGTGTTGTTTGCATTCATTTATGTGCTAAAAGTGTGCTTTTGAGACCTGTTTTACCATGCAATGGGAGTGAATGGAGAGAGAAAAACCGCCATTCTCCGTTGGCCAGCTGCTGACCAGTGGAGCAAGTCATGAAGGTGACCGTGAATATTACGACTCATATCACGGCCAGTTAGCAATACAATATTATGTTCTAATAAAGTTCAGTATGTCTTTAACTACTGGAGGTCATTGCTGGAAACAGGAGTTTGTGATGTTAATTTATGGTGCAGAATGTCCACAGCTACAGCATTGTACGTCATTCTCCTCAAATTGGAATGTTTCAGCTTCAGCAGTAGGGAGACGTTTACGGTTATATGTTTCAGCTTCAGCAGTAGGGAGACGTTTACGGTTATGAATAAGGTGCTAAGTATCTACTGGGTCTGTAGTTCACTTTCATTTGAATGCTCATGCATGCTTGTGAATGTGTGAGTGTTCATACTTGAGTGTATTTTTGTGTTTGTGTGTATCTGTTGAGTGTGTGTGGGTACACTACTGGGCAAAACTTTTAGTACACCCACCATTTCCAAGCAATCAGAGTTAAAAAATGAAATAAACACCTTTTATTTTAAACAGGTGATGCTATCATGACTGGGTATAAAAGGATATCAAAAGACTCTTGATATCTTAATTTCAGGTACTCTTACAAGCGATACTATACCCTCTCTGTATTTGAATAGATCTCTATGGGAATTGGGGGGTAGGACTAGATTAACTAGATTAACATTAAACACATCAGTCAGTCAATGGTTATAATGGGGCTTCCCCTCCATTTATAAGGCAACCTCAATACAGAATTACTTTGAGCTGAACAACCAATCAGTACACTTTGCCACAAAAGTCAACCAATCACCTTGCACAGACAGAGTGAAAAAGCTAAGACATTATAAAATAAGTACAAAAACCTAACTCTATGAGGTCTTATAAAAACATAGCACCAGCACCACTCTTGATATCTTAATTTCAGGTACTCTTACAAGCGATACTATACCCTCTCTGTATTTGAATAGATCTCTATGGGAATTGGGGGGTAGGACTAGATTAAGCTGTAAATTACATGGGAATATTATGGAACCCATACTGTCCCTGTCCCAACTTTTTTGGAACGTGTTGCAGGCATCAAATTCGGAATTAGCGAATATTTACAAAAATCAATAAAAGTTGATATGATAAAACATTAAATCTATTTTCTTTGTACTGTTTTCAATTAAACATGTTAAAAAAAAAATTACAAATCACTGATTTCTGCTTTTATGTGCATTTTACATAGTGTCCCAACTTTTTGGGAATTGAGGTTTGTAGATTAATCAAAATAGAAGTTCCCACTAATGTGCTGCACTTGTGGATTGGTTCTCTTTGGCCTTTCTGTCCAATTTGTCCCAAACTAGCTTGATTTAACTTATTCGTATTTGTTAACCTGTTTATTGGAACAAATATGGATTTTTTATGAACTCCAAAATTTAGGTCACTATCTAAAAAATTTATTCTTTTTAACTTCTGACTATTCACCTCTTACCTTGTGCCATTTGATGTTATTTACAAAGCTAAACTGCTTACAATTACACTTAAAACTAAAACACGAGTAAAGCGTACTAAAACTTTTGACTGGTAGTGTATGCATGAGAAAGAGAGAAAAAGAAAGATTGTTTACTTTCCCAGGTATGAAAAGAGAAAAGTGTATTACTATGACAACGCTCCACCACCCCTACCCCTGTTCTAATTCTATTTGATTGATAGCTCCAACTGGCCCTTCATCCCTCCCCTTCACTCTCTTACTTATTTATCTGCCTGCCTTCTTCATTCTATTCTTAGGCATTCCCAAGAAAAGAATCTGGGCCCCGGAGGACATGAAGAGGCCTACCCAACTAAATAAGGAGAAAGATGGTAAGACCACCCCCTACCCGTCAGGCCCAGCCCCTAAACTAATGCTAATGGTGGGTCTGACCATCAGGCCCACCCACACACCAATGCCAACTGTGTGTGTCCCCCTTTGGCCCACAGGACCCACCCCCAATCCAGTGCCAGCTGCATGACGGCTGCCCTGCTGCCAATAAACTGGAGAGTCTAATGTTTCTCCTGCTCTGATACTGGGGTGTGGCTATAGATGATATAGTCAAGCAACGATATCACTGTCAATGTCCATCAAGCCCTTATACAAAGAGTTATTCTGATACAAATACGGCAAACTGTGCATGACCAAATTCAGACCACAAAAAGGGAGGGAAAAGGGAGGAAGAGAGAAGAGAGAGGAGGGGGAGAGAAGGAAAAAAGGGTTTCCTCAGTTTCAGTCACACACATATATTTACACAAGCTTCCTCATATGACTGCAACAAGACTATGACGTGATTGTCACATTTGTAACACACATTTATACATTTTTATCTAACAAACTATCTTACTGTTAGGCAGTAGAAATTATGAAAGACTGAAGTGTATTTTTAGATGTAACAAATGAAATTAGTAATTTAATTTGTTATTTTACAAATGTATGCACTGTGGGCAGAGTTAAAGATTGTAGTTAAAATCGCAGATGGTTGGCCAGACTCAAACTGGAGATGTTTCAGCTGTAAGGCTCAAGGTATGGAGACAAAACGGTTATGAACCTAGTGTTTTAATTATCACTAACACATTTACAGAGCAGTCCAGAAGCATTTGGACAGTGACACAATTTTTGTAGTTTTGGCACTGTACTCTCTGTACCAGGCCTGGTAGAGCATCTGGGAAGATACCCTTTGTGACAAAGCAGAGCCGAGCCACAGATGCATTTTTTGAAACAACAGATACTCGGCTCTGTATTAACAGTTAGAAAGTTCTCAGCTTCATGGGTCTCCCTAGCATCGAAGTGAACTCCAACTCCAACCAAGTTATCGCCTCTTCTGAAAGCTCTTGGTTCAAAAGCTAAGGACTATCAAAACTCGATATACAGTGGCGCCAGAAAGCATTCAGACCCCTTCACTTTTTGCACTTTATTGTGTTGTAGATTTCATTTTAAATGGATAAAATTGCCATTTTTGCCAATCAATCTACACTTAATAACCCATTATGACAAAGTGAAAATATGTTTTTAGACATTTTTGCAAATGTATTAAAAATCAAAAACTGAAATCTCTAATTTACATAAGTATTCATACCCTTTGCTTTAACATATTTTTAAAGTATCACATTTAATATTTGGTCGCATATCCTTTGCATGCTGTTACTTCCTGAAGTCTGTGACCCATAAACATCTTATTTTCAGGTACTGTTACAAGCGATACTATAACCTCTCTGCATTTGAACTGATCTCATGGGAATTGGGAGGTGAGACTAGATTCAGCTGTAAATTACGCTGGTATACATGACTGGCAGTATGGAACACATGACTGGCTAAATGGCTGTAAGTTATCAAGAGTCTAAGGTATCAAACGAGCCCCAAACCATCACTCTGCGCCCAGATATGGAGTAGATGTGGATGGATCACTTTAAGGGGTGTTTCTCCTTTTTTCCACATAGAGTTCTATAGGAAAATGAGTACATATATTTGCTAAAATGTCTAAAAACACGTTTTCCCTTTGTCATTATGGGTTATTGAGTGTAGATTGCAAAAATGGCAATTTTATCCATTTAAAATGAAATCTACAACTTCCAATAAAGTGTGCAAAAAGTTAAGGGGTCTGAATACGGAGCCACTGTACATGCCAATCAATCAGGTGTGGACTACTATACTGTACATGACCTAATTTCAGATAATGTGCTCACTGGTTGTTAGGCCAGGCGGTGGACCAAAAACAGTCTAAAATGCACTAATCGTGCATCATGTAGAAAACAGAACAAAAACTGCAGTGAATTTAGAAAGAATGCCACCATCACAGGACACTCCGTAAAATTATGACAATTTATTAGCCATAACATTAAACACATCAGTCAGTCAATGGTTATAATGGGGCTTCCCCTCCATTTATAAGGAAACCTCAATACAGAATTACTTTGAGCTGAACAACCAATCAGTACACTTTGCCACAAAAGTCAACCAATCACCTTGCACAGACAGAGTGAAAAAGCTAAGACATTATAAAATAAGTACAAAAACCTAACTCTATGAGGTCTTATAAAAACATAGCACCAGTGAATCTCCATAGACTCGTTAATAAAAACTTGAGGTATTGATGTAAAAAAAATAAAAAATAAAAATCTGTAAAAAAAATTTTGTTTGTTTCTAAAAGGCCGAGCACGTACTGTGTGCTAAACTCCACACAGGCAAGTAGAGGACAGTACACAGATGAGCTTCGTTTAGCAAAAAATGTTATGAGTTAACAACATGGAACCTTTTTCACACACACAAAAAAAAAAAGCATACAACCACAAGAATGAGGGCCTGAGAGCTATGAATGGACATTTCTTTCTATCACAGACCACTGAAGTGTTGTGTAACCTAGACAACTAGATCACATATGCTCACACTGCACATAACAGATTTTAAGGTAACATAACAGCATTCAGGTAAGCTAACAGCATTATAGGTAAACTAACTGCATTGCAGGCAAACTAACATTGTTGCAGGCAAACTAACATTGTTGCAGGTGAACTAACAGCATCACAGGTGCACTAACATTGTTGCAGGTGAACTAACAGCTTCGCTGAAAAAGCTTTAGTTCCATATGAGTTAAGATTAATGAGTGTCGCGAACGAAGTGCGCATAGCAAGTTCTGTCAGGAAACTATCGGCTAGCAACCATGCGTCTCATACTCAACCAATCACACGCACACACCTCTAATGGAGCGCCCTTTTTAAACCAAGAATCAGTCCTCCCTGTGCTGCTCACTGCTACACTGCCCTATGTTTGCTTTGCGGCTTCTGAGTTAAAAAAAATGTGCCATCACCCTCCACCACCCCAACTTCCACCTGTTGTTTGGATCTGCTTTGGAACGGGGGGTCTCTGGTCATCTCCTGTTTAGTGGGGGAGTACCGTGGTCCCGATTAGTAACTAAAGCAGATCCATTCAGTGTCAAAGCAGAATAATTATACAGCACATCCATTAAAACATGTCATTTGAATACGTGATAATTTATTGTCCTGACATAAATTATGTTCAATTAATAATATTAAATATTTCCTGGGATAATTCAAACAGTCTTCAAAATGTTACAAAAATGCCCTGGCTTTAACATGGCAGGCATTTCTGTTCAGTCCTGAAAATCCATACCTTCTGGGTGTCTAAAAGTATTGCAGATGACTCTTACAGCTTGAAAATACTTTTTGTGTCACAAAGTTTTGGTAAAAACTCTCACAGTTTAAAAGATAGTGAGGTTGTGTTCTGAGTGAGCATTTGCTCTGTAATTGCGTGGTAATTGCTGATGATCGTTATGCCAGTACTGTAGGAAAAGGCTGTTCACCTTGCAGAGGTGAACTGCTGCTGCACTGGAAATATTTTTCACGTTTTTGTCTTTTTTCTGTGCAAGTACAACTATACATGTTGCAACGTAAGAATAAAAATAAATCAGAATGTATTCTGAATTTTATGCTATTTTGATGAATAGTGCAGACAGCCTTTTCCTACAGCTATTTAATGGCTTCTCTTACATCTACTTAATTTAAGCTTCACGCATCTGTTTGTGAGATTACACATTTAAAAACGCAACAAATTCAGTCAGCGAGTTGTACTCCGAGGAGCGGGGTTCGCGCCCGGTCCTGCCACAGCCGAGCGTGGCCGGTGGCCTGTGGAAGCGACAATTGGCAGTCGCTTCCGGGTGGGGGGGGGGGGGCTCGGAGAGAACCACTGCGCCGATAGGACCCAGGGGCGGGCGGTCACACGGTAGGAGCTGCCCCTGTGTAGAGGACGTAGCATCCTTCCTAAAGTACCGATAGACGGGGTGTGCAGCAGTGGTTCTGGTTCACTAGCGGTTGGGGGGGGGAATGAAATAGGGGGGGGGGGTGGCATTATAAATAATTAAAAAAGGAAAAAAGAAAAAACAGATTTTTATAAAAAAACGCAACAATTTCTTCAACAATCTGATCGAGATATTGACATATAACAGCATGATCACACTCAGCTGTTTTAAGCACCAAAATCAGTGAAGTTACATAACTGCCTGTCAAAATATGAGAGAACACGACCTGGCAATGGACTGTTACAGGAACACAGGTTCTCTGTGTAAAAAGGCCTCTGATTCTCCACCCAGCAGCACTTTGGTTTAAAATCCTTAATGAAATGATTAAAACCACGTACACTCAGTGAAGCATACAAAAGATGAGGGTGCTGTAGATAACGGGGTCAGATGAGAAATGCTAATGTCATGGAAATAAATGTTCGTCCTGAGAGGAGGCAGCGCAGAGCACTGTAAAATGTACAGACAGCAAGAGGCCCGTTCCTGAACTGCACGGAAAAAGGGCAGCTGCACGTGGTATAAAAACCTATTAGAATGTACCCATAATGGTGAGACGTGGCACAGCCTGTAAAATGGCAAACTCTCAAAACGTATATGACCCCCCTCCTCACGTTTGGGGGTCTCCTCCATGGCACTGTTTGAGCTGTGATTCCCTTCTCTATCCCTTAACCTCTCTGCTTTCTCCCTGTCTGACAAAGGCAAAAGCTACAATAACAGCACACAGTAATGCCAATCAAATTAATTCAAATTAAGATAATGTCCCATATTTGAGAAGCTTTTGAGTTCCTTTCGCATGTAGAAATATATATATAACATTCAAAAACCAGCTACATGTGGTGTTAACAAGACAATGTTGTTCATATGATAATGCCACACCTTTACACCTTGACAAGAAAACACAAATAAAACAATGACAAAGAAATTCCAGCTTCTACAGGATCGATTTGCATGAATTAAATTATAAATACAGATTAAAGTGAAAAGAAAGCTCATCAGACAGATACTGAGGTGGCTATGTGACTGCAGTGAGGTAGGCAGCAGAGAACGAACTTCTCCAGTTTAGAAACCATGCAGCCATTTCTGCCGCAACACGACAAAGTGTCAGTGTCCGATGAGACCAGAGAGGCTGTGAGAGCCCATCAACACATCAAACAAGGGAATTATGAGCTATTTAAAATGTACTTTAAAATAGAGTCAATAAAATTACATTTAAAAAGTATATATATTTTTTGACCCCGAGTGCCTGTGAGACTTTGTGAAAAGTTTCATTTAATTCATTAATTTAATTTCAAAAGGCAGAAGGGGAGGGGTTTATTTTTGTTGCCTAATCCCCCCCCCCCCTCGACACAGCCTTGCTTAACCGCAGTACATAAGGCCTGTTAGCGTGCATGGAGATGACAGAGACCTAAACTGAGATAATGTATGCACAAAAGGCTGCGCAATTAAAAGCAGCGGGTGATTCACCTGCCCAATCAAGACCCAGGAGATGGATCTCATTGAGAAAGGGACAAGCGGGTAACGAGCAACACTCCTCCCGTGCAGTCAGAGGCGATTCCGTGCACACTAATCTCAGTTATGTGCATGGTTGTCAACATACAGATGCAAGACAGGCCTGACATATGGCTGCTAAGCAAGGCTACATTCCACCAAATCATTATTAGTGCTGCTATTGCCTAGCAACCGACTGGGGGATAGGGGAAGGTTTGGGAGGTAAGGTTGTTCTCCCTTATTCGCAGGCGAAGTAGTCCTTCAGAGGGGCAAACAGGTGTCGGATCACAGGGACACTCCAGGACCGCCCTAAAACCTTCTGACGCTGTCCCCGTCCCATGTTGTTCACATCGGTGTAATGTTTGGGGAAACCGAAAATCCTGAGGAGTAAGAGCAGTAGAGGAAGGACAAAATGTAATAAAAGTTAGTATCATAGAACAAGTTTTAATAAGAACATCATTACATAACTTGCCACAATTCCCCCGCCTGCTGGGGTTACTCTCAATATAATAGTTAAAAAACACTATACTTGCATAATAATGTCAAAGGTTAATTCAATAATATTAAAGCTAAACGTATTCAAGCCAGTTACAATAAATTAGAATTTGCCCTCAATTACCTTGTCAAGTAAAAAAAAAAAAAAGTTAAATAAAATCAAATGCTCCTATACTTTTTACAGGCATTTCTAATTGACTTATTCTTATTATTGGTTTTAGAATCTAATCAAATGTATAATCTTTAGTGTTCATTCTGATAGCAAAGGCTGTGATTTATTGTGCACAGTACACTGCATTATTCTGCATTCTGTGCCTCTCACCTCTCTATCTCTGTACACCACAGATAGTCGTCCTTCCCGTTCATTGTGACGGGGAGAGTCTCGGACTTCCCTTGTCGGATGGAGTTGGATTTAGTGGTGATGGTGCGCACTTTCTCAAACTGCCGAGGGTAAAATTAAACGTAAAATTAATTCTTTAAATAAACAAAAAAATACATGGATAAAAATATCAGCAGCGATTAAGGGGCCTCATTTCTAAAGGGGCCTCATTTCTAAAGTTTTCTGCAGGTTCTACACTAAAACGTTACGTACGCTCAAAAATATCTTGATATATAAAACCGTCTGTACACTCAGAATTTTCTCACAATCAACTTTTGCGAAATTTTGCGTATGTGCACTAGCCTAGTATCCCGCCATGTTAACTCCCACGATTAACCATAAATGGTTAATGGAACACCTATTGTGAATATGACATGCATATAAATCAGCTCGTCATTCCAATTCATTGTCAGAGAAAATGGAGAAGTCAGACCGCAAAACAAAAAAGAAAAACGTCTCGGAGTGTGAAATCAAGACGCTTGTTGTGTTATGCTTGTTAAGGGCGGCAGTGTAGTATAATGTTTAAGAAACTGGACTTGTAACCGAAAAGATGCAGGTTCGATTCCCAGGTAGGACACTGCCATTGTACCCTTGAGCAAGGTACTTAACCTGACTTGCTTCAGTATATATCCAGCTGTATGAATGGATAAATGTAATAAGATGTAATAAGAAGTTGTGTACGTCGCTCTGGATAAGAGCGTCTGCTAAATGCCTGTAATGTAATGTAATGTAATGGAGGTAGAGGCTATATTGTCTGGCATAAGCCACATGTCACAGAAAATTTTAAAAAGTGTTGGGTATTATATGGGTATTAAAGTGGATGCAAATTTCATATGGGTTACACTACCATAGCCAGGCCTCAATAATAATTGTTGCTATTAATTGAGTCACAACTATCAGCCCATGATGAGACATTACTCCAAATACAATATGATACAATAATAATGTGTTGTCTGATTACACAGAAATATTTCTTGCATCTTAAAACGGCAGTTTCACATCATAAAAAACATGAAGGACAGATACATCCACAAAAAACATACAGATATTACGTCCCTGTAAATATCTCCCCGATTAAACCCCACCTCATCAAACTGAAATCCCGTTGTTGGACCTTGCATTAATTTAAGCATTCAAATGGATTCTGGGATAAAAAAGTGCTGGAATCTTATGCGTCTGTACTGTTGGGACTGTGTACTGCCTAACTTGCATAAACTGAAGCTTTGAATGTAACACATGGGAAGTGTCTGGATGCTTAAATATGGACTTTCAGGCTAATACCAAAAACACTACTTAGGCCTGGATGTTCCTCTGACAAGGGATATGATTATCAGAAGGCTGTGTACTTTGATATGAAGTGAAAGGAATTAAGTGAAACGGCTCTGTAGGACATTTATCTGCATTCACTACTTTGCGATCAGTTTTTTTTTTATTTTTTGTGTGCGTACGCAACGTTTATAAACGAGGCCCCAGGTCGCTGTGAGGGTGGAGTTATGATATTGAGCAGGTGTAGAGCGTAATGAGAGTGGACTTCTGATAATGAGAAGGTGTAGAGTGCAGTGAGGGTAGAGTTATAATAATGAGCAGATTTAGAGCACTGTGAGGGTGCAGTTATAATAATGAGCAGATTTAGAGCACTGTGAGGGTGGAGTTATAATAATGAGCAGATTTAGAGCGCTGTGAGGGTAGAGTTATAATAATGAGCAGATTTAGAGCACTGTGAGGGTAGAGTTATAATAATGAGCAGATTTAGAGCACTGTGAGGGTAGAGTTATAATAATGAGCAGATTTAGAGCACTGTGAGGGTGGAGTTATAATAATGAGCAGGTGTAGAGCGTAATGAGAGTGGAGTTCTGATAATGAGAAGGTGTAGAGCGCAGTGAGGGTGGAGTTATAATATTGAGCAGATTTAGAGCGCTGTGAGGGTAGAGTTATAATAATGAGCAGATTTAGAGCACTGTGAGGGTGCAGTTATAATAATGAGCAGATTTAGAGCACTGTGAGGGTGGAGTTATGATAATGAGCAGATTTAGAGCACTGTGAGGGTAGAGTTATAATAATGAGCAGATTTAGAGCACTGTGAGGGTGGAGTTATAATAATGAGCAGATTTAGAGCACTGTGAGGGTGGAGTTATAATAATGAGCAGATTTAGAGCACTGTGAGGGTGGAGTTATAATATTGAGCAGATTTAGAGCGCTGTGAGGGTGGAGTTATAATAATGAGCAGATTTAGAACGATGTGAGGGTGGAGTTATGATAATGAGCAGATTTAGAGTGCTGTGAGGGTGGAGTTATAATAATGAGCAAATTTAGAGCGCTGTGAGGGTGGAGTTATAATAATGAGCAGATTTAGAGCGCTGTGAGGGTGGAGTTATAATAATGAGCAAATTTAGAGCGCTGTGAGGGCGGAGTTATAATAATGAGCAGATTTAGAGCGCTGTGAGGGTGGAGTTATGATAATGAGCAGATTTAGAGCGCTGCTAGGGTGGAGTTAAAATAATGAGCAGGTGTAGAGCGTAATGCGAGTGGAGTTCTGATAATGAAAAGATTTAGTGCTGTGAAGGTGGAGTTATAATAATGAGCAAATTTAGAGCACTGTGAGGGTGGAGTTATAATAATGAGCAGATTTAGAACGATGTGAGGGTGGAGTTATAATAATGAGCAGATTTAGAGTGCTGTGAGGGTGGAGTTATAATAATGAGCAGATTTAGAACGATGTGAGGGTGGAGTTATAATAATGAGCAGATTTAGAGCGCTGTGAGGGTAGAGTTATAATAATGAGCAGATTTAGAGCACTGTGAGGGTGGAGTTATAATATTGAGCAGATTTAGAGCACTGTGAGGGTGGAGTTATAATAATGAGCAGATTTAGAGCGCTGTGAGGGTGGAGTTATAATGAGCAGATTTAGAGCGCTGTGAGGGTGGAGTTATAATGAGCAGATTTAGAGCACTGTGAGGGTGGAGTTATAATAATGAGCAGATTTAGAGCGCTGTGAGGGTGGAGTTATAATGAGCAGATTTAGAGCGCTGTGAGGGTGGAGTTATAATAATGAGCAGATTTAGAGCGCTGTGAGGGTGGAGTTATAATAATGAGCAGATGTAGAGCACTGTGAGGGTGGAGTTATGATAATGAGCAGATTTAGAGCACTGTGAGGGTAGAGTTATAATAATGAGCAGATTTAGAGCACTGTGAGGGTAGAGTTATAATAATGAGCAGATTTAGAGCACTGTGAGGGTGGAGTTATAATAATGAGCAGATTTAGAGCACTGTGAGGGTGGAGTTATAATATTGAGCAGATTTAGAGCGCTGTGAGGGTGGAGTTATAATAATGAGCAGATTTAGGACGATGTGAGGGTGGAGTTATGATAATGAGCAGATTTAGAGTGCTGTGAGGGTGGAGTTATAATAATGAGCAAATTTAGAGCGCTGTGAGGGTGGAGTTATAATAATGAGCAGATTTAGAGCGCTGTGAGGGTGGAGTTATAATAATGAGCAAATTTAGAGCGCTGTGAGGGCGGAGTTATAATAATGAGCAGATTTAGAGCGCTGTGAGGGTGGAGTTATGATAATGAGCAGATTTAGAGCGCTGCTAGGGTGGAGTTAAAATAATGAGCAGGTGTAGAGCGTAATGCGAGTGGAGTTCTGATAATGAAAAGATTTAGTGCTGTGAAGGTGGAGTTATAATAATGAGCAAATTTAGAGCACTGTGAGGGTGGAGTTATAATAATGAGCAGATTTAGAACGATGTGAGGGTGGAGTTATAATAATGAGCAGATTTAGAGTGCTGTGAGGGTGGAGTTATAATAATGAGCAGATTTAGAACGATGTGAGGGTGGAGTTATAATAATGAGCAGACTTAGAGCGCTGTGAGGGTAGAGTTATAATAATGAGCAGATTTAGAGCACTGTGAGGGTGGAGTTATAATATTGAGCAGATTTAGAGCACTGTGAGGGTGGAGTTATAATAATGAGCAGATTTAGAGCGCTGTGAGGGTGGAGTTATAATGAGCAGATTTAGAGCACTGTGAGGGTGGAGTTATAATAATGAGCAGATTTAGAGCGCTGTGAGGGTGGAGTTATAATGAGCAGATTTAGAGCGCTGTGAGGGTGGAGTTATAATAATGAGCAGATTTAGAGCGCTGTGAGGGTGGAGTTATAATATTGAGCAGATTTAGAGCACTGTGAGGGTGGAGTTATAATAATGAGCAGATTTAGAGCACTGTGAGGGTGGAGTTATAATATTGAGCATATTTAGAGCGCTGTGAGGGTGGAGTTATAATAATGAGCAGATTTAGAGCACTGTGAGGGTGGAGTTATAATAATGAGCAGATTTAGAGCGCTGTGAGGGTGGAGTTATAATGAGCAGATTTAGAGCGCTGTGAGGGTGGAGTTATAATAATAAGCACATTTAGAGCGCTGTGAGGGTGGAGTTATAATAATGAGCAGATTTAGAGCGCTGTGAGGGTGGAGTTATAATAATGAGCAGATTTAGAGCGCTGTGAGGGTGGAGTTATAATAATGAGCAGATTTAGAGCACTGTGAGGGTGGAGTTATAATATTGAGCATATTTAGAGCGCTGTGAGGGTGGAGTTATAATAATGAGCAGATTTAGAGCACTGTGAGGGTGGAGTTATAATAATGAGCAGATTTAGAGCGCTGTGAGGGTGGAGTTATAATAATGAGCAGATTTAGAGCGCTGTGAGGGTGGAGTTATAATAATGAGCAGATGTAGAGCACAGTGAGGGTGGAGCTGTTACATAAAGAGATTTAAAGGAGAGCAAAGATAATGTGGCTTTAACCTTAGCTTTTCGCCCGATCTCAAGGCAGTCCTGAAGGTTGCAGAAATCGAGGGATGTAGCAAGGGGCCTAGAGGAGGGGGGAGAGAGATTGGTTAAATTATTTGCGGCTTTTCTACTAAACCGTCAGTCAACAAAAAACAAAAACTTGAGTGGCTCAGCTGAGGTCTGCAGACATTAAAATGATTGACAAGATAACACATCATGGGCCTGATTTACTAAGACCTTTAGCAGGTGCAAAACCTTTTAGCACACGCAAAACTAATAACACAACCAATGATTGGTGCAAAACAAATACCATGACCAATCATTGGTAATGGTATAGGTTTTGCGTGTGCAGAAAGGTTTTGCATCCGCTAAAGGTCTTAGTAAATCAGGCCCATTATATGTCCCCTGAAACAGGAGTGTTACAGGGTTGGTCTGTTATAGCTCCCTCTACAGCCCTTCATCAGAGGATCACACAGGTATGACCTTGTCACCCAACGAGAGATAGCAGGACAGAACTAGGTGTGTCTGTGTATATACACTGCTCAAAGAGATTAAGGAAACACTTAATCAACACAGTATAACACCAAGTCAATTAAACTTCTGGGATATCGATCTGTCCAGTTAGGAAGCGTGAACAATTGTGAATCAATTTCACCTGCTTTGGTGCAAATTAAAGTGACAACAGGAGAGGCAACAGCAGGAGAGGCAACAGCAAGACAACCCCCAAAAAGTAAATGGTTTTGCAGGTGGTGGCCACAGACCATTTCTCTCTCCTTATCCTTCCTGACTGATTTTTCTCTAGTTTTGCATTTTGCTAGTGCCCTTGTCACTACTGGTAGCATGAGGCGGTACCTACAGCCCATTCAGGTTGCACAGGTAGTCCAGCTCCTCCAGGATGGCACATCTATACGTGCCGTCACAAGAAGGTTTGCTGTGTCTCCCAGCACAAGACCGGTCGGTATCTGCTCCTTTGTGTGAGCAGGAACAGGAGGAGCACTGCCAGAGCCCTACAAAATGACCTCCAGCGGGCTACTCGTGTGCATGTTTCTGACCAAACTGTCATCCTGTAGTGAGACCTGTGCTCACAGCCCAGCACCATGCAGCTCGATTAGCATTTGCCAGTGAACACCAGAATTGGCAGGTTCACCATTGGCGCCCTGTTCTCTTCACAGATGAGAGCAGGTTCACACTGAGCACATGCGACAGACGTGAAAGAGTCTGGAGACGCCATGGCGAATGTTATGCTGCCTGCAACATCATCCAACATGACCGGTTTGGTTTAATTGACTTGGTGTTATACTGTGATGATTAAGTGTTCCCTTAATTTTTTTTGAGCAGTGTATATATATTATATATATATATATGTATATATATTATTATATACACATTTAATTTTAAATGGAACAGTGACTATGAGATTAAGGTGCAGACTTTCAGCTTTAATTTGAGGGTTTATACAGCCATATTGGGTGAACCGTGTAGAAATTATGAAGTGATCCATCTATATCTACTGCATATCTGGCAGTATACCTATATATACAGTCAAGCCGGAAAGTCTGCACATTATGTTACAGACATATTCTACAATCGATTGAGTTCATTTTTTGTCTCAGAATTCTACACAAAATAGCCCATAATGACAAAGTGAAAACAGGTTTTTAGACATTTGTGCTAATTTATTAAAAATCAAAATATAAAATATCATATGTACACAAGTGTGCACACCCTTTGATATGACACCCAAAAGTGAGCTGAGGTGCATTTTGTTTCCACTGATACTGCTTGAGATGTTTCTACAACTTAATTGGAGTCCACCTGTGATAAATTAAATTGATTGGACATGATTGGGGATTGCCAACACCTGCCTATATAAGGTCCCACAGTTGACAGTGCATGTCAGAGCAAACTCCAAGCCATGGGGTCAAAGGAATTATCTGCAGACCTCAGAAACAGGATTGTGTCAAGGCATAGATCTGGAGAAGGGTACGGAAAAATCTCTGCAGCGTTACAGGTCCCAAAGAGCACAGTGCCCACCAACATTCGTAAATGGAAGAAGTTTGGAACCACCAAGAATCTTCCTAGACCTGGCCGCCCGGCTAAACTGAGCAATCTGGGAAGACGGGCCTTGGCCAGGGAGGTGTGCAGGAACCCGAGGGTCACTCTGACAGAACTCCAGCGTATCCTTGTGGAGATGGGAGAACCTTTCAGAAGATCAACCATCCAGGCAGCACTCCACCAATCAGGCCTTTTTGGTAGAGTGGCCAGACGGAAGCCCCTCCTTAGTAAAAGGCACATCACAGCCCAAAGTCTATTTAGGGCGTGTCCAAGTCCACTTTTGCTATTTTATCGGTGTGTTTTTGGGCGCTAAGCATGGCACAACTTATAAATGGGCTGAACCTAGTCTCTTCATTAATTATAGGTGTGTCTTGGGTGTGACATGCAATAAACCAATCAAAATGTCATATCCCATTCCCTTTAAAAGCCTGCTCTTCCACCTTGGCGGATTGCTTATATGATGTCGAAACAGACATGCTCGTGCGTGTTTAGTGCGGTCAAGGAAGAGGCTATATGGATCAATTTTATTTGGACTAACCATTATCAGTTCCTGGTAATTCCCGACAATAAGCTACCAATGGCTTCCATCTCACCAATAAATATAAAGCTGTCAGGTTGGCAACCCAGAGGTCCACACATATTTACCCTTGTTTTATAATGCCCTGCTTATGGAAATGTGACCAACACGTTTTACTAGCAGCTTAATCACACATACCTTTGAAGAATAAGGTTCAGTTAGCATGGTGACATTTATCTTTGTTTTTTAACCGTAGGCTATCGAAAAAAACCTTATGCACAGCGAATCCGCTGTAGCCAGTAGCATAGGCTATTTGAAAAACAATAAATGCAATATTCACTGGACAAGGTTTTGAACTTTTTTTGAAAACCATTCTATTTACTTACAGGCTATATTAGGTATATACGATATAGGTGTTATCAGCAAAGTTTTCAATAGCTAGCCATTGTCCCGTAAGAAAAGATTGCCCCCCCGGAAAATTTTATGAGGCATTCCCCTTCGCTGAGGGACAGGTATGTGGTCTTTGACCTATGGACCCTTTTATTATTATGCATTTTTTGATACAGCCTACACATTAATAATATTTCACATTGGAATCTTGATATTTGAGTCCTGCTTGTGCGCGCCCCTGTGTGTAACAGTCAGGAGGGTGTACGCGCGCTGTGCACATGCCTATGTAGACGCACTTATAAGATAGGGCCCCCGGTTGGCTAAATGGCTCTAAGTCATCAAGGGTCTGACATATCAAACAAGCCTTAAAACATCACTCTGCTGCCATAAATACAGTAGATATGGATGGGTTTCTTCTCCTGACTTATTTTTTCCATAGAGTTCAATAGGAAAATTTGTCAGGAGAAACAACCCTTAAAGTGATCCATCCATATCCACTGCATATCTGGCAGCAGAGTGATGGTTTGAGGCTCGTTTGATACCTCAGACCCTTGATGACTTGCTGTTCCAGCATAATTTACAGCTAAATCTAGTCCCCTCCCCCAATTCCCATAGAGATCCATTCAAATGCAGAGATGTTATAGTATCGCTTGTAAGAGTACCAGAAAATAAGATATCAAGAGTCTTTTGATGTTGTTGGGTCACAGACATCAGGAAGTCATTGCATGCAAAGAATATGCGACCAAATATTTAAAATTATTACTTTATTCTATATATAAATGCAGGGGTGCCAATAATTGTGGCACATGTGGTTTTGTTAAAAATAATTATTTCTTGATGAGATTTTGTTTTCTCATAATAAATTTACTTCAATTAAAGGTTAGATTTTTTCAGTGTGACATTAAGCTAATTCACCAAACGGTTAATTTTTTAATACCCTTTTTACTCATCTTTACCAGGTGTGCCAATAATAGTGGAGGGCACTGTATATATACACAGTATGTTTTGTTTTTTATTGCGTATGTGTGTGTATAAGTGCATTGTGTGTGTATACTGTGAAAGTAGGGTGAGTGTTATACCTGTTCATCCCAGGCAGGTTACCCCAGAAATACCGAGCTCTGTGGGCTGGGCTCACTTTCACAGCATCGATCAGAATTGGGTTACACTGTAAACACAGAACACACAACCCTTTGTGCACACAGCAACCCATCAATGCACAATAATTAAACATTGAACAACCCAATAAGACAACCCAATACCTTAACATTTTACTACCTAACACTACACAACAGCTCAACAATAACCAACCCACCAATACACAATAACTCAACATTAAACAACCCAGCAATACACAATAACTCAACATTAAACAAGCCAACATAATATAACTCCAAATTAAACAACCCACCAATACAGAAAAGCTCAATATTAAACAACTTATGAACACACAATAACTCAACATTAAACAACTCAACAATATACAACAGTTCAACATCTAACAACCCAACAATACACAATGCCATCTGTGTTGAACTCAACTGAGAGTTCCGTATTGTGTTAGTGAATTAACTTGCAGAGGAATAACTCAACATTACACAAGCTGCTCCCTCACCTCCAGAAAGCGGCAGATGTCAGCCTTGTCACGGGTGCCCATGGCGACCACATTCTCAAACAGCCAGAAAAAGGGCCGGGGATCATCCTCCTTCGGCCTCATCATGATCAGCATTCGGTAGTATTCAAAGAACAGCCTGCCTGTGCCCTCTAGTGGCGGGAGGATAATTCCACATATGATAATACGGCACTCTGTATCTCCTGTTCAATGGTCTCTGTCCAAACAACCTTGAAAGCCTGCTCTGTGTTCAACAGAGTGGGAGTGCCCTGTCACATTGATCCTAGATCAGTTTAAGATGTTTGTTTCGGATCAGTTATGAGTCGGTCAAGACTTCTTGGACTCTCTGATTCTGGATTAGGGCCTTCGTTACACCGACACACCCCAAAACTTCTTTAACATCTTAAACATCACAAAGGCTCTTTTTCTGACATTATGACAGAAGAAATACAAGATCAGGTCACTGATACCCCTTTTCCACCATGCAAGTTCGAAGGCCGGTTCGGAGCCGGTGCCTAATCTCGAACCAGTTCTTCGCGTTTCGACAGCAAAAGAACCAGCTCTCGGCCAGAAAAACTGGTTCCAGAGCGGCACCAACACTTAGCTGGTCTAGAATCAAAAACCGCTTACGTCAGGGGCTGGGGTTATCATGACCAACCAAGACCAACTAAAACTTTGTGATCGCCATTTAAAAAAAAACAGAGCTTCAGCATGAACGTGAAATCAAAACCAGTCATGTTTGGATGTCCATGTAGGCTCGCAAAGCCAGGAGCAACACTAGAGATGCGATGTAGTCGGCCATTGTTGTTGCTGTGCTTGAAGTTGGCGCTAACATTGCTGGGAAAGCGGAGATGTATACAGACATATACAGTGACGTAATGACGTGGCTGTCGAGCCCGTGGAAAAGCAAACCAGTTCTTAGAAGGTTCACAAGTTGAACCAACTGCGAACTGACACTAGCACCAGCCCAGAACCAGAACTAGGTTTGTGTTGGTGGAAAGGGGGTATGTGAGGTTTTCAATGCTGGTGTGGAATTTGTGCAACAGGATTGGAGGCTGGGTGGGAGTGTAGAGGCCATTGAGAGAACAGAGTGGTAATGTGACCTATCACCTGTAGGTGGCAGCACTGCATCTTGTTTTCAAATGCACTGGAATTTTTCTGTGTGTTGTACACTTTGATACCTGTGGGGTTAACCCTTATCACAAAGGTGATAACCTTAAGAATAAAAATGATCAACTTATTCAATTCTGATGTAATTTTGACACCCTCCAGTATGGTGCACAACATCACGAGTAATCTAAGATTAACTTCAATACTACCCTCTCTTTTTGGTTCCAAAATCGAAATCCTTAAAACTGAAGTTTGGTAGAACTTTGGGTTGTGTAGTTACCTGGCCATGATATGATTCCAAATGGTGGCGAAATATGTTCGTTAGTTGCTCTGTGTTCCCCTGGGGTGATAATCCAGAATAGTTTGTCGCTCTCCATTCACTTCTATGGGGCAGCTGAAACGGTCTCAAAATGACACTTCTAGCATGTATAGGAATATGAATTTCAATAGAAAAAATACCCAGTCCATGTACGTATTTGTTTCGTGTAATTAAAATAATTTATAAAGTACTATTTTCTTCAATGTTGTGAGTAAGCTACCAGGAAAAACGACCAAAATGTCGGTAGGTCGGACCATAGATGTATACTAGGACTAGGAACGTATGCTTCTGTGGAAATTTTGACCAATGAGTGGTTTCTGGTGCATCGGCACATTAACGCTGTTTCTGGCACAAGAACATAGCCTACCTACCGGATCTACGTTCCAAATAAAATACGAAAAAGCCAGGAAAGGACCATTTCATTAAAAAAAAATAATACGTACGAGAAATGCTTATTACTTGTATTGACAGGATCCGCTTAGTTTGCGATCGTATATGTGCTAGAAGTGTCATTTTGAGACCGTTTTAGCTTCCCTGTAGAAGTGAATGGAGAGCGACAAATAACCTATTCTGGATTATCACCCCAGGGGGGCACAGAGCAACTAACGAGCATATTTCGCCACCATTTGGACTCATATCATGGCCAGGTAACTACACAACCCAAAGTTATACCAAACTTCAGTTGTACTTTAAGTAATCTTGAGGTTTTGAATATTCTAAGAGTTAACTTTTAATGCTTTAACAAGCATCCTATACAAATAAAAGATACAAAGGTTTGTAAATTGCCATGGTGAAAGACATTTGAGTTTCTGTACCAAAAAGGCCCTTCCGTGCTGGATTCACCATAGAGAGATCATTGCATGGACTCCCACCAATCAGGAGGTCAAAGGGGCCCCATTCAGCGATCTGGAGCACAGATGAAAACAGTGAGAAGTTATAGGCTTTTACGTCAGAAAGGAACAGCATGGGACTTTATCATGGTCAGATGCATTCAGCAACTTTATCCATAAAAGATTAGCAGACGTACGTGCTTTCTGGTTATGCTCCGCACATCATTGACATGCTCAATTTTGCCCTCATGTTTGATCATCCCCACAGCAATGGAGTCCTCACAGATCTCCGAGGCAATGTACCTCTCCACCTTGAAGCCCAGGTCACGCAGAACCAGGTAGCCTGGCACACAAATGTAGGATAAACCACATAACTTAGATAAATACGTACACACTGATATATACACAAATGCATACCATACATACCCATAAATACATGTCACACATACACATACATACATACAATATATACATGTGTATATATATATACTCTATGAATACACATGTATGCACAAATGCATACCATAGATACACACATATACACCACGCAGTCACATAAATACATACAGTGTTGGGCAAGCTACTTGAAAAATGCATCAACCTAAGCTATCAGTTACCATACAAAAAACAAAGCTGAGTTACATCAAAGCTACGTCTCAGAGAAACATAGCTAGCTAAGCTACAAGCTACATGGCAAAAGTAGCTCCCTACATTGAAGCTACTTCACAGCAAACGTTATTTGATGAAATTCTGAGGTTATGTTTTGAAGAGGGAAAAAAACAACAACTGGCAGTAAAAGAAATTAGTAGGAAAAATGTGAACTTGTTTGTTCGAAAACATAATATAGAAAATGCAATGTAATTTTTCCAGTTGTCTCTAGGGACTGATCAACATGATGGAGCTGTTCCATAGCCTCCATATTGATTCAGAATTAGTCAGTAAAGGCAATCAGTGAAAAACCTTAATATTTAACATTAAAAAAGACCTGTGTGTGTGCACACATGTATGCACGCACAGATTACAAGAGGTGCTTATTCACAACACAAAATTTGTATGGAAAATACGGTGTCTAATTTTGTTGGCCACAACATGAAGACAATATCATATTTAAGCAATAGATCACGAGAGGGAGTGTGTTATTGGAAATATAATGACTGCTGTGACGTTGCAGCAACGAGACCGCAGGTTTAGTTGCGAAGTACTCTCAGCAGTGATTATATCCAATAATGCAAGAACCTCGAGTGATCTATTGCTTTTATACAACAATGGTAACATAAAAGTTTAGTAAGTAATGAAAAAATATTGAAACAATAACTTTTTGATAGCACCTTTTTGCTAGCACCTTGTTGCTGTTACTATTGTTGTTGTTTATGCTTCCTAGGCAACGCTCCATAGAATGTGTGTGTCTACGCACTGGCAGTGCGGTTATGCTAAATACCAGCACTGGTGGATTATGTCTCGCCGAATTGCGTTACTCGTTCGGATTTCATTGTTGTATAATTTACAATAAATATACCACAGGTTCATGAACCATATCGCTTTATTGAAATTCCTGATCTGATTACAACTATCACCATGCTATTAGGAAATGTAGTTATGCTAGTAGCTTTGCTACTGCCCAACAAAATACATGCACAAACACACACACTCGCACACAAACACACACACACACACACACACACACACACACACACACACACAGCTGCACATTAAAGCTAGCAGTTTAGGTTAGGAACCTTGCATTAAAGTGCCGTGGGAGGCCCACCAGGGACTCAACCCGATAACCGTTACTGTTAGGCAGGAGAGCAAATAAAGCCAAAGCCATGAGAAATGTGAACACTCACCAGTGGCAATGCCATCAAACAGGGACAGCACCTTAATGGGCCTCCGCTGGTTAGCGGGGATGGAGGGGTACACTCTGTGGGGCTCCTGTGGGGGGTCGGGGGGGGGAGAGATTGCATCCACTTTTTAACCCCCACATTTTTTGCTTTTTTCTCCTTCCCAATTTAGAAATCCCAGTTGATCAGTTGTACAGGTAAGTTGTACAACAACAAATGTGTAAGTGGCCTCAAAGCGTCATTCCCTGGGAGCAGCACATGCATTTTTCGTGGTACATGTACAATGGCAATAAAGTTGAATGTAATTTTAATTTGATTTGATCAATTTGTGTTCACAAGCCTATTTTGCCAATCTCGTCGGTCGAGTTGGGAGAGCGCAGCCGAGCCAGCGCTCAGCAAGAAAGCACAAACTGCAAGCCGGCACAGCTTTTCTATCCGCAGGCCCCCAGAGGGGCCCAGAAAAACTGCAGGCATCAGATCGACCAGAGGAGTCGCTCTTGCACCACAGATGAGTTCAAAAAGCAAGACCAGATTGGTAACAAAGCAACAGGTAACAAAAAAAAGATATTTGGTAACGTGTAGTTAAAGACACAGCTGTCGAAACTGCATGTCTGCATATGTGTGTGCGGGTGTGTGTATGTATTCATATGAGTGTTTATGAACAAGCGAGCGATTCAACGGGTACGATGGGGTCTCTTACGAATTCCATGGCGCTCTCATTGACGAAGAACTCCTGCACGCGCATGCTCCAGTCAGGCCGGCGTTTGAGCAGGCCGTAGCGCTGGGAGGGCAGGCACAGATAGCAGCTCCAGGGGTCCACATCCTTCAGCTGGTCAAACGTCCCAGGGCCCACCAGCATGTTCAGGCAGTCCTTACAGTAACAACTGGGGGGGGCAGAGGGGCATGGTTAGGCGTGTGACTGCCTAAATCCCATTCCTCAGGACATCACATTCTACAGCAGGGGTCCCCAATCCTTTTCCTGGAGAGCTGCAGCGTGCGCTGGTTTTCATTTTTAGTCTGTAATTCATTCATAAATTAAAACGGTTGATTTCACAACTCATCTCACCTGCTTTCTTGGATCTGAACTAGTTGCTGATTAAAAAAATAAACCAAATATACCCTGTAGCTGTCCAGGACCATTATGCTACACTGCATATATCTTTTGTAGCAACATGCAATGTACGTATACTTTATTAAAATATACATTCCGCCCAGTCTGGACATCATGTTTTCTTATATTCTTGACACAAGCCATGGCAGTTTTGAGACAATGCAGCCAAATCCCACAGGTAAATCCTCCAGATCTCCTGTCGGCATACAGAGGGCAGCACTCACCGACAGCAGCTGTTGTTTCCACACAGGATGACCTCCAAGCCTGCGCAGCACACGGTGCAATACGACTGGAACCCGTCATCATCGTAGCGGTACAGCGTCTCTGTGAAATTGACCTACAGGGGGCGGTAAAGATAGGTTTGAAAACATGATTTACTTAAAGCTAGAGTATGCAGTTTCCCCCCCCCAAAATTTCCCCACTAGTATTACAGATTGGTATTTCAAACATTACAGTACAAATGTAATATAAAATTCCGGGTAAAACAACAAAAACTTTTTTGTTGTTGCAGAGTTGTTACATAACACTGAGTTTGTGTAGCGTTAATCTGAACCAGGCATTATCTGGCTACAGCTGGTAATGTTAGCTATGCTTTGGTTTATAGCCGCGTAGCCAGTTCAAGCTAACACGATCTATACGACATAACGTTAGCAAGCGTGCCCTTCTTCACAAACTAGCCGCCGAATAAAGTAACATTATCAATAATAACAATTACCAACCTAGCTACAATTCATTATAGGTAATTACAGTTGTCTGGCAAGCAGAAAGTCCATTCATGTTTAAACTTTTTGACTGCCCAGTCGGTCTTTAAACCAATTAGTTCCTGAAAATCTCACCACCTTCTGAAATTAGCACCTATGTTTACACCGGTTTTCGAGCGAGCTTTATCCAATTCCCTTTTATTTTTCTTTCTGTGAAATAGCACCAGTGTAATGGGTCGCTGTGAAATGTCTAGCTGGTGAACTGGCTACTTGCAAGATCAATCTCACAGTTGATTGGTCCGCGATGTGGTCATGGTTATAAGCCACCGTTTTTAAAACTTGTTTTGAAAACAAAATTCGGAGTGAATTGCTGGTTTTAGAATGCAGAATTTGAGGGTATAAACACAAACTATGGTGCTGGATTTCTCTCAGAACAGTTTGTTCTACGATTGCTACCAAATAAGCATGACCCTTCCCCGATATTTAAACAAAAAAAGTTGCATACTCCAGCTTTAACAGACATCTTCATCTGGTATGGCTTCCACTTTCATATAACAGTTTACACAGTCTGGCTATCCTAACTCGTATCCTCGATTCCTCCCAACCTACTGTGGGATTATGGGACTGGAGATCAACAAACCCCAAGTGACACCCTATCAGACCCACAAAACAACCAATACAGCAGTATTCTTCTGTCAACGCTCAGAGACAGAGAAAGCTAATTAATTAATATCTGCCCTGCTCCTCCTCTTGGTTTTACTCCAAAAAATACATATTTGTTGGGTGCTAGTACACAAGATGAAAGGCTGATTGGCTGCTTTTTGGAATATTTCTTAAAGGGCTTCTGCTTGTTTCCTCTTCACATATTAGCCGTTTATCATGAGAGTCCAGCTCCCTGAGAGGACAGCTCCGTTTCAGTTGTGCCTTTTCCCCCCGAGCAGCCTGCGTCTGGACTCCTCCCCGTCCACTGGGAGTCAGTGCATGGCTGAGAGTGCCGGAATATTCCGCATACCTTGCATTTCAGGCACAAGCCTCCCTCGAAAAGCGGGTGGAAGATCTCTATGTAGACGCTCCCACAGCAAAGGCAGAAATCTGGAGAGAGAGAGAGAGAGAGACATAATTTAGCTTTAGAAATCATCTCGGACAGAGCTGTAATTTTGCAGCTGAAGTACTCTCCCGTAATATCCACTCAAAAACCAAAGGGTACTTTCACTATCTGCACACTGTAACACACATACCCAGAGTAGGATAAGTGTAATGCCCTTTTTTAGAAGATAGAACTCCAAAGACAAATTACAGATGAGGTAGCTGAGAAGACCTCCTCTCTTGTCTAATATGTAAAATAGGACTAAATATGTATTGGCATTCATGCTCTTGGTGACTTGTGATTATTTTTGCGATTTCAATATCAATTGCTTTATCAGTTGCTTTAGCTAAGCCAAGCCTGAGATTCGAACCCAGAAACCCATAGTTACAAGACTGTTTCTCTTGAACAGTCTACACAGCCACATTTTAAAATGTATCTGTACATTTCTGTATTTCTATAAAATTTAATAAATGTCAGTTTCTTGGATAACTTGGTATCTTCAGTAACAGATAAGTTTATATTTTAGGCATAATAATAATTAGTTGTTTTCCCCAACAGTGAAGACACATTCCTGGTTCTATGAGCAAAACATCCCAAACCATCAGCTATCAAAAGAAAGACTAATTTCCCAAAACTATAAGCCCTATTCACCTGTTTTCACAGATTTGCAGATTTGATAAACCTTTTTTGCAAAACCCTACACACAAGTCTCTTCATAATGCACAGGTAACCTCATGTTTCATCTAGAACACACTGCCAGTCCTCAAGGTGCAAAAACTAAGGCTGTGACTGAATACGACCCCTTAACCCCTTTGAGGGCGCATATTTGAGTGAACTTCATCAAGCTTTTGAGTGGGCAACTTTTTCTCACAAATGGGGGCACTTAAAACACCAGGGGCCACATGTATAAAACTCTGAGTAAAAGAATGTGTAAAAGAATGCTCTGGGAGAAAGTTGGAAATCTGCTTACACTAAGTTCTGCATTTTCTCCCTCTCGATCTAGGTGTTGCCATATCACACCGATTCCAAACACTGCGTACGCATGTTGTCCAGCACGTGCAGAGGAACGCAGATTCTCGCAGCATGTGTTATTTTATACATCTGAATTTTTGTGTGGAACCTGCCTTCCGCAGCTTTCTAAGGGCATTGTATTGCTCAGCACTGTTTATACATGTGGCCCCAGGATGAAACCCTTATTTCCAGGATTTTATTGAGGGGATTCAGGTGCACACTCATCCACAGAACTGTGCACTCATCCGACAATTTCGGGAAGTAAACCGGAAGTAAAAACTAAAACTTGTAGTACAAGAGCGGGACATATTACAAACTACTCTCTTTTTATTTTTGTTAATTCTATCTTCATTCATAATCTAAACTTTGTAACCATATGTAAACTGATTGATATTCTCAATAAAAATAAAGAAATAAAAAAAAATTACTAACTACTTCCTCACTAATTTGGAAAGAGTTTTGCAGGATTTCTTTTGGTGGTGGTGGTAGAGACGAGTTTCCCCCTCATCACTGTAAAGCGCTTTGAGTGTCGAGAAAGGCGCTATATAAATACAAGGTATTCTTTTGCACACTGCTTCCAAAGTGAGGGGACCGGGCACATAGTGATCTGAGTGGACAGAGAACAGGGGGCAGGGAACAGGTATCATAGTCGGTCACGGACAATCATACTAGATTGTTTAAAGATGAGTTAATTTGTTTGGGAACAATGGATGCGAACAATGGAGAAAGAGCTAGAGGAAGAGGACCATTGCGAAGAAGAAGTGAATGTCCCTGGCCAGCGTGGAGGCAACATCACTCTTTGTGTAGCCATCAGCTATCATGGGAGATTGTCTGGGAGATCATCTGGAGATTGCTTTTATACCCCTGGCCCTTTCACACACAAAACCCGGGAATTACATGGGATATTGAACACGGGTTTGACCCGCGTTAAATGTGCAAAATACAAAATGGAAAAAGTACAACGTGCAAGATTGTATTGATTTTAAGTCATAAAATCTTAAATCAGAATTAATTCAGTAGCCTACGCTTCTCCCTTCCTCTGCTCTATTTGGAGTAGGCTATACACTTTTACGACATCAAATCCACAGTGAAAGCACAGCTTTGGTGGTTTGTGTGAGCATGTATTTTGCTCCCACGTCTGCAGCTAACCAAAACTTTACCCAATGCCAAATCTGCCCGGTTTGTTTGCCCTGTCTGGTTTGTTTGCTGTTTTGGCAGCCTCTTTTTATTTCTGCGGTCGTTCTTCCTCGGATCGGCGCTAGGGCACTCTTGCCTTGTTTGTCTGTTGTCCGTTCCGGGTTTTCGCTTTGTTTCAGCACTCAGCACCCGCACCTGTTATAGGTTTCCTGCCGGCTTTTTAAGCTCCGTGCTTCCGTATTCCGACGCTTAAGTATTGTTTTGCTACTTTACCTTGAAGCCGGTACGGTATAGGATCATATAAGCAACCATTTCAATTTTCAGCTCTGCTCAAAAGTAACGCGGGACTTGCTTTATACTGCATTAGAGTTCCTTGTTGGATTTGCTTTCTCTTTTGCATTTTCTGTTCCTCGTTTTGGTTTTTTCTTTCTGTTCTGCCTCAGACAGATTTCCTTTTCTACCTCCTTTGCTCACCTCTCTATTTAGTGCTCTCTCTTATTGAGAGTGAGAGGCTTCTCTTTTCGCTTCTACTACTCGAGTCTATGAGTTTTTTCGCCCTATTATTCTGGGTTGCTATTATTTTCTCTTTTGTTTCATTACCTCTGTTTAGTGCGCTCTCTTACATTGCAAGCGAGAGGTATTTCCGTCTTTTCATTTGGCTCACGCCGGGAGTTATTTCCCATTCTTTTTTCCCGCTCACTGTTTGGATTATTCCGCTTTTGTGGCGCTATCACTACGGTGATCACTTGTAGATTCCCTCTCTGTCGCGTCTGGTCCTCCGAACCCGACACTCCCCATTACAGGAGATTTGTTTAGCCTACTGCCAACTAGCACTAGCGTTACCAGAACTTTTGTACTAAGCGACGTTGGCATCATAGTGCACCTCCTATCATAACCAATGAGGTTCCTTGATTGAAACCCGGGTCGAATACCTGTCGAATACCTGTCGAATACCTGTGTTCCCCCTTTCACACTGAAGCCAAGCTGCGTCCGACCCGTGTAATTCCCAGATTGTGAGCAGGGTCACGGACCCAGGTCGAATAACGTGGGCAGACCCTTTCACACCAACTGTAGACATGGAAATGACCTGTGTCGTTGCTTCGGTGTGAAAGGGGTATAAGATAACATGAACAACATGTCCTCTGTTCCCTCCCAGTCCACTTCCCTATTGTTTTCCGTGTTTTCCCCTTCCCTTCCGTCTCACATCATGTTTTTACGTTTCGCTGTTTGTCTTCCGTGTTGTGCAGGCTGGGCGTGGTTCTCCTCCTTGTTTCCTAATTTTCCTTCTCATTTTCCCCAGCCTATTACCTACCTTCCCCACTTCACTCCAATTGCCATTCAATCACTCTCGCATACATTCTCATGCTGCACTCACTCATTGACTCATTAGCCACACTATATATTCCCTCTTTGTTCATTGTCTCGTCGCCAGTTCGTTATGCCTTGTTGATACGCTTGTCATGTTCATTGTTGTCTGGAACTCGGCCCTTGTCTTGTCTTGCCTTGTCTTGCTAACCTTATTATCTGCCTTTCTAGTTTGCCCGCCAGCCTGCATTCCCTGCCCCGCTCCAAGCCATGCTATCCTGCTTCCCGAATCTGCTCTGCCCCTGCTACGCCCAACCCAGGATTCAGCCGTCATCTGTAATGGGTTTCTTAATGGTTCGGAGATTCAAACGCGAAGGTGGGGGGATCAGAACAAGTCAGCTCACAATAGCGAGGACCAATAATTGGGAGAGAAAATAATAAAGGAAGAAAGAAAAGATAGGAACATAATTCCTCAAGGCTAACAGCCACAAACGAAAATCAACCCACAAAACCGGGTGAACTAGAAAACTAGTGAATTCCCAACTAAATCTCCCGAGCCCAAGTAATGAGCAGGAAACTTACCAAACAAAAGAACACCTTCAGCTACCTTAGCTAAGAGCCGGGGAAACCAAAATGAAAGTACAAAGAAAAACTGTCTCCTAGAGAACAGCAATGTATAAAATAGATAGCGCAGAACGCTACCAGGAGGAAAACAATTCTATACCCGATTAAGTAGCTAATAGAAAGTCCCCCCTGAACATAAACAAGTTTAATATCAGGAGGTCGCTAGTACCTGGCTATACGTGGCTCGAATGCAATGTCGTAAGACAAACAAGCACCAGAGAAGTGGAAGTGAGGAACTTAAATACCCCACACGTAGAACCCCAGGTGAAAACAATAATGAGGACTGCAAACCACAAAACGGAACGAGGAAAAAATCTGATGATTCACAATTGTGACAACCAGAACGAGAACCGTAAAAGAAAAGAAAACAACAGCCATGAACCACTACATCACCCGGCACCTCTCCTGCTTCCCTCACCTGCTCTGCCCCCGGCTCTGCCCAACCCAGGATTCAGTCCCTTGCCCCTACTCCGCCTTGTGTTCTTGCTTAAATAAACGCTCCCAGTGAGCTTATTGTGAGTTCAGTCTCTGAGTTGTGCATTTCAGTTCAGTTCTGGTCCTGGACCTTAACACATTTTTGTTTTTGGCTTTTGACAGAGGGATCTAGACATTTCAAGATTTGTTCAATTATTTGACAGTTCTGTTGAAGTAGCTCGCTCAACACAGCTATGCCCAGCCTGGGAATCGAACCCAGCAACCCATAGTTAAAAGACTGGAATCACAGCTGGAATCACATCTCATGTACTACAAATGGTTGAACTGAAGCTTATATGTACATTTTACATCTTTTTATAAAACTGAATAAATGTCAGTTTCAAATATCTGTTTTTATTTTGACTGCTTATGTAACAACTGCACCTAGCTCAACCCTTTGTATAAGGGCTCCCCCCATACATGAATGAACATCGACATTCAATTTGGGAGAAAAGAATCATCTGCTTTAAAAAAAAAGTATGGCCCTTGTCACCCTTTTGACAACTTTACCATTTGAAAACGCAATGTTTTACAATAGGTTACTTACCACGAAATGGTCAGAACTTGAGAACACACAAATTGTCATATATTTCCGTAGTTTCTAATCCATATTTAAAACGCTCACTGGAGCGACCATTAACCTAATCCATAAAACTATATAACTACAAGGAAAAAATACAAAAAGTTCATACGAGGTTTATAGGAAAAGTTCGCATTTCAGGTGGTAGGCTACATTAACTTCGCCCTCGCGTGGAGACCTTAAACCATGATTACGTTTCACACAAAAACTGCCGTTGAAACAAGATCGCAGATTATTCAGTTAATTGTTTCATTTGAAATCTTATCGATTAAATTCTTATGAGCAATTAATCGATAGTCGATTAACTGTTAACATCCCTAGTGAGCACGCAGGTCAGGATTAGGTGTTGCTAAGGTGATAGCATTAGCGTGCGGACGTTTGGACGTTGGTATCGGTTTTGGAGTATCGGTACATTTTTTCGAGTACGAGTACGAGTACATGAGCATGGTATCGGCCCCGATACCGATACTGGTATCGGTATCGGTGCATCCCTAGTAACAACGGTTCTTCCGTTGCCATCTGTTGCAAAAGAAATAGAAACATCTTAGATAAGAAATACGTTTCTTACAATTTGTCGAATTCTCTGACAATTTTGATGGCTTGAAATTCTTTGATTACAGAAACGTTTACATTTTAGGCTTTTGGCAAAGTGATATATACTGCATATTTTTTTATTATTGACTGTTGACATAACTATGCCCATATGATTACAGGTTTACCCCTTGCTAACGACCAATCAGATGCTTACCTTCAATGTTCTTGCCCTTCTTCTGCATTTCCTGTACCATTTGGTCTGTGGGAAGATAATATAGTGATGTAACTTGGGGGGGGGTCCTATTGCAACACAGTTCTAGTTTAGTTCATCAAACAGTAAGCACACATGCACTTTGTAACTCTCATTTGGCATTATGTGGAAAAAGATGAAATTCTCCAACCTGGGGCCACATGTATAAAACACTGAGTAAAGGAATGCGGAAAAGAACGCTCAGTGAAAGTCGGAAATCTGCTTAAAAACGTTTTGCATTTTCTACCTCTGCCTTTCGGACACTATGTCGCCGCATCACACTGACGCCAAACATTGGGTACATATAGTGTCCAGCGTGTGCAGATGTATGCAGATTCTCACAGCACGTGTTATTTTATACTTCTGAATTTCTGCGTGGAAACGCAAAGGCGGCTTTCTGAGGGCATTTTTCTGCTCAGCACTGTTTATACATGTGGCCCTTGCGTGTTTGCTGCTGCAATGTTTGTGTGTGTGTGTGTGTGTGTTCAGCTTTACCTCTGTTGAAGTCCTGGTCAGGTAAAGGTCTGCTCTTATGCATGTACTTCTTCTTGGCAGGAGGTTGGTATTCAGACAGGGAGCAATCCATGGGCTCTTGCTTTATGTTGCCAGAGACATCTGCTGGGGCAGAATGAGCAAGAAAATAAGGAACATGATTTGGGCTGTGATTCTGCACTGACACCTTGTGGAGACTTTAGAGGGAAAGGTTTGAATACCATGTCAAGGCGGCTGTTGTATCCCTGATGCAGCACTTTGCAACTCAGAAACCAAGACAAACCCAAACCCTATAAAAACTGTACAGCTCAGAGACCTGGACAGACTGAAACCCTATGAACACAGCATCAAGCTGTGTCTCAAAGCCAAAAAACCAGGACAAACCCATTTCCTGTAAGGCACCCAGGGTTTAACACAGCAAATCTAATCTTTTAATTATGATCCAAAAGATCTACTCAGGCCATGGAAAATGTAAAGTATTTACCAGATATTTTCATCCCCTTTGCAACCCTGCTCTGAATAAGATGTAAGATTAGCCTATATCAAGCATTTATAAACTCTTCCTCTTTTTGGCCATGCAAGCATTTCCTTCTAGAAGTTTCTGAAGTTTCAAATTTTTTGCACCCCTTACCAATCACATAAAAACTACCTACTGTCGTTTGTTTCCCTCCGTTTTTTGCGACAATTGCTGCTCAACCCCAGAACACACATCAATGCCCTTGTCACATAGCTCCACCAATATAGGTCTGTCCTCCTATGGCTAAAGCCCCACAGAAAGCGGTGAAATCTCCTGGCATTGCCCTCGCCTCTCACAATTGGTCACTTCTGGACATGTGTTCTATTTTTAAAACACTGTGTTTGTTAAATTATATAGTTTGGATTCTATGGGAAATCCTCACACAGCAATAATTAATAATAATTCTCCATGACAGAACTAGGGGAACAATTTACAAGTCAGATCTCACGTTCCCCATCTCGTCTGGACGCCTCGCATTGCAAGCCATCCCAACATGCCTTGCAGACACGAGGAATCACCTCTCATTGAAAATGAATGGAGGCGATGTAATCGCACGCAAAATCCGCTCTACACCGCTTTCTGTGGGGCTTCAGGGTAACACACAGCTCTGTACCTCGCATACAGCTCCAACCCCATGGCTACATCCCTCCCAGAGTTCCACCCCTACGACTCCAGTCCTGCCCACAGCTCCACCTCTCATAGCGCTGTCCTACCGTTCGCTACCGGGGGGGGGCGGAAACCATCGGGTCCGGTGGGTTTGAATCCGCCAAAGGACCATTCCATCATCGCCTTTAGCTCCTCCTCCTTTCCCCCCTCCTTCCCAGGTGGGAATACCTTTCCACTCCTGTCCACCGCAAGCTGAAGCAACACACAGAAACAGCAGCCCATTGTAGAGCTTGAAGTGGGCCGGAAAATCTCAGCCCGGAACGATATAAGCCCGCATTCTTTTCAGACCAAGCTGGACCAGAGCCCGCACGTTGCAGCATTTTGAAAGCCCGACCCGGTTTGAGCCTGACTTTAATAAGTGCGTCAGTATGTCTGGGTTGGATCAGTGGATGGTGCACAGCGGCAGGCTTGTCCAGTAAGCCGTTGTATGGTTGACGTTTCTTTTTTTACGGCTACTGTACTTAAGCAGTATATCACTGTATATGCATTTTACGAACCCCACACTCTCGTTTGCAGCTCAATCAAAAACTATGTAAAGGTTTGTCCAGACCATGGCTGCCTCACTTCATACTCCCCTGACAATAACTCTTTTCTCACCGCCATTATATCACCCACATAGCTTACCTTAGACTACAATAGCTAGCCTACAACTGCCATCAAGCTCGCGCGGTGCTTTTCACTGGAAATTTAAGGGACAGCTACAAAGGGCCTGGTCCCAACCAAGCCTGATACAAAATTACAGAATTAAGGTTTCATCGGGCTTGGTGAAAATGACAAGATCTAGCCCATTGGCCCAAAAGATGAGGGCAGGGCAGTACAGCTCACACAGCTCACCATGATGGGAGAAGATACAAGATATATTCATATTACTCAGGAGTGATTAAAACTAAATATTCAGAACTAAATTCGGAAATAAATGTCATAGTCTAATTCTCAGAGCTCTTCAAGTTGGTTTAAAATTTTTATCAGTGTCCAAATTATCAGTGTCCAAATTGTTTCAAATATGCATTTTACCCAGATTTGTCGTGCAGAATTTGGTTGGGTGCAGTACCTCGAGGACCTGGTAGACAGCATCCTTGTATGCGGGCAGGCTGGCATAGGAGTTGGAACAGAAACACTTTGAAAAAGCAGCAAATGGCAGGAGACGCTCTGTGTAGATCTGAGAGGGAAGAAGGGAAAGAGCTAGTGAGATAGAAATTGCAGAAACTGACAGCCAAGAAGAGTAATCAGGCATGGTTAAACACGTATGAATTAATGTGCATCTTCCTTATCCTTCTCCTCTTCCTCACCTCCGAGAACATTCCGTCTCCGAACCACTCCACCCGGCGCATACCCACGGTGACGTGCTTGGACCGCCACCCCACCACCAGCCCTGGCCACCAGGAGAAACCCTTCACCTTCCCCCAAACTAGCTCTCCCAAGCAAAACCCCTTCTCATCCTGCAGGGACACACAGAGACATTTTCACACTTTAAATTTGTGATTCTGAATTGTGCGTTTCTGCAATACATACTTACTTTAGCAATACGAATATACTGTCATTCAAACAAAGCAAACTGCAATTTAAAATGTTTTAAAAAGTGAGAGACAGAGGGACTTTTTGCTGATTTGTCTTGCCGGTGGGTGGGCATTGGTCAGCATAGAGACATCACCTGGTACGCATAGGACTTCTTTGAGCGTTTCGGGCTTGGAGTGGCTGCGTTGGGGGTGGATGATATGGAAGTCTCTAGAGTTGTCTGGAAGCACGAGACAACACAGTTAGTAAAAACAGAAAACAGAGCTCATGAAGCACATGGACACAAACACACAGGTTGTGACATCCATTCACAGCAACTGGCAGTTCTGGGCTGCCTGAACTTGTGTGATTTATGGAGACAACCAAACCACTGAAGGGGTGAGGGGTTGTTCATCCAGAGAAAACGAATACAGATGTGTAGTAGCAGGACACAAAATAAAGAAAAGGAAACAGATGTGTACCACACACACAGACCCACATAACCAATCACCTCCTGGCACACAGACCCACGTAACCAACCACATCCTGGTACACAGGCCTACATAGCCAATCACCTCCCTGCACATAGCTTGGTCTCTCCCCATCATCCATCCATCCCTATTCCTTCCTCTTTCTGATTCGCTCCTGAGTTGACGCTTTCCCTCCATGGGCCAGAGGAGCTGCCAGGCACATGTTTTCACTTTCCCACACAGTGACAAAGATGAGGAAATGCTCAAGCTGTAGATCCTGCTCCCTCCAGCTGAACGTACAGCACAGTGCCCCACCCCCTCCCTGTGGGGGCTCAGGTACGTACCCCAGCAGGGCTCTCTACTGCCGTTTTGGGGGTGTTCCTGTCCTTCTCAAGGCTCTGCGGCTTCACCCAGGTCCCAACCCCTGCCTGAAACACGGTTCGAGCCTGAGGCTTCTGTCGAAGACTGCTTTCCCATCCACAAATCCCCCTAATGGAGCCCTATGGACACACACACACATGCACACTCAGAGAGCCAGACTGAGAGGTAAGAAAAAGAGAGAGAGGAACATAGAAAGAAACAGAGACAGGGTTGTGTGGTGCCTGACAGGCAGGCAAGGTGGTGCCTGATGGTGTGATGATATAAAGAATATCAGCAGGGCCTTACTTCCCCACAGGAGGTGGACCAGATGATGTCATCCTCAATGAACGTCTCATTTGCGTCCGTCTCTGTGGAACAAAGACAAAATCCTTCAGGAATTACGACTTATACTGACACAGAACACCACACCACCACACAACTCAATATGAACACACAGCTCCATACTTACACACAACACCACACTAACACACAACTCAGAATGTACACACAGCTCCATACTTACACACAGTACCAAACTTACACACAGCTCCATACTTACACACAGTACCACACTTACACACAACTCAGAATGTACACACAGCTCCAGTTACACACAATACCACACTAACACACAACACAAAATGTACACACAGCTCCATACTTACACACAGTACCAAACTTACACACAGCTCCATACTTACACACAGTACCACACTTACACACAGTACCACACTTACACACAACTCAGAATGTACACACAGCTCCATACTTACACACAGTACCACACTAACACACAACTCAGAATGTACACACAGCTCCATACTTACACACAGTACCACACTAACACACAACTCAGAATGTACACACAGCTCCATACTTACACACAGTACCACACTAACACACAACTCAGAATGTACACACAGCTCCATACTTACACACAGTACCACACTAACACACAACTCAGAATGTACACACAGCTCCATACTTACACACAGTACCACACTAACACACAACTCAGAATGTACACACAGCTCCATAGTTACATGCAGCTATATCAGGTCCCTTTTTTATTTCTCTTTCTTCTCCTGACTGTGCTAATTTTCCCTCTGACTTCCAGTGTGTTTCAGACTGCGGAAAAGGGCCTGTTTGTTATTATGTAGACGCATCCCCCATCGAAGTGGCTGTAAAATGGTAGACTGACTGGCCGTACACTTTCTGTAAGTGTCGACCGTACGTCCATTTTAAAGCAGCTTCTAAGCAACAGCTACACAGAATAAACAGTAAGAGTCTCACGCTGGATCTTCTCCAGGACCACAGCACACGGCTTCACTGCGTCTGTGGTTACATCTGGAAAAGAGAACAACCATTTTAAATTAGGAAAAACCAGGGGAAGAACAAGAAAACCTGTGGCTGTATCGGAATCAGAGCATCCTGTCTCCTGTGTACAGTGTACTGGCAGATGTGTGCTGTTTAATGTGCACTGTTTAGTACACAAAAAACTAAAAATATCCTCCATACTATTTTCCAACCGTACTGTGGAAGTGTCGTAAGACGTCCCACCCTTGCAAGGCCATGTCACGTGTTGTTTTTGTTGTTATTGAAGAAAAACATCAGCAAAGATGCGCCTCATTTTTAAAAAATGAAGCTGTGCGTCATATTTAAGTGACCAAAATGTTTGCGTACTTCTTGAAAAGTGTGCTCCCGAATATACTCAGCGAAACCCCGGAAGTAAGTATATCATACAGAGGTTTTAAGTATACTACATTTAGAGAAGATCTTGCCTACTTCTACTTTCTCGGCCTGCCTACTTAATAGTATGGAAGGGTGCAGATTCGGACACAGCTGATTCGGACACATATCTGAATCCTCACACCCCTCCCACTCACCCCAAACCAGCCAATGGCATGCAAGGCTGGATCTTACATCTTACCCAGAATCCCCCACTTGCCTGCAGAGCTGTCAGTAGAGCTGCCTGGCCCCACCTTGGGGACTCTGTTTCGGAGGAGAGAGGAAGGTGTGGCATCAGACAGAGTACTGTCATTGGTCAGGTCCAGCTCGCTCTCTGTAACTACCTCATCTAACAGGGTGGAATCTCCATTCTCCAGGGCCTGGGAACATGCACACAAACACACACGTACACACACAAAAACACACACACACTGTAAGGCAAATCTACAAAACAGAACAGCCAAATAAAAAGCCACACAAGGTAATGCAGAATGAATATGTGATTTCAACGCTGCTCAGAAATCAATCAAAATGAGGCCATCAGTTATAATGTTTGAATAATTAATATATATTTTAGGCTTGGTGTACCTGAGAGAAAACCCTCTGCAAGTCCAGCGGTGGGCAGGGCAGGGCCAGCAGTGTCAGGATGAGCTTCCGAAAAATTGAGTCCTGTCCCATGTTCCTCAGTGCTGCCCCCCAGTGCTGCTCCAAGGGCAGGTCCTTGGGAAACTCCTTCCCCTCAGCCAGCTGGTACTCCTGGAATTGGTGCGTGAGCTGTGTGGCCAGATTGGGGGTCCCACACAGACCTAGCTGGGCCCCTACACCCTCCACCAACTTGGAGTTGAGCTGCAGGCGGTGAGCGGGGCTCAAGATGCACCCCATGTCATGTAGCACCCCGTCGCTCAGCGGCAGACTGTCTGCCACTACGCCCATCACAGCCAAATAGAAGGAGACGACCTCCTCTGTAAAATTAGCCCTGCTCAGGAAGTCCTTAGCGGCCACGCCCACATCCAGATCAGCCCCCGGGAGATGGAACTTCTTGTTTCCAAGCACGGTAGGGTCTCGCTCCTTCAGGTACTTGGCTACAGCATGTGGGCGCAGTAAGCGGTTGGCATACTGGTGCAGGAGGCCACTGGCATCCCAGAGGATTTGGGGCAGGTCTGCCTGCCACCCCTCCTCTCCGCCCCCCTCCAGCAACTCCTGGAAGGCGCACAGGGGCTCCAGGGCGTGGCCTAGGAAAGTCAGCAACGCCTTGCTCTCTGGCTCCTCCAGACATGCCCGGATGGGCCCTGCCCCCTCATCTTTGGGCTCGCACAATGTGAAATAAGAGACCAGGTCAGCCCACATTTCCGGTATCTTCCGCACGACCCCAGCGAAAGACCGACAGTGACTGGAAAAGTCCGGCCGCGCCCCCGGGTGGGCAAACAGCTCCTTCAGGTTGTCATTGGCGGTGGAGCAAGCGGAGGAGTAGTGGCGGTGAATGTCGGCGACAAGCTTGGAGGCAGGGCCCGTTAGCGCCGCTATGCCCATCTGGCACGCCCGATCGGCCAGCCCGTAGAGCCCCGCCAGTGGCACTGCTTTGGAGCTCAGCTCCTGCACCCGCCTGCTGATCTGCCCAGCGCTCTCTGGCTCGCCGTCCACATAGAAGGCAGCCATTTTGTGAGCGGGGATCTGAAAGCGATTCAGCGTCTCCACCAGGCCGGCAGAAACAGCGGAAACCACATCGCCGTCCTCTCCTGCCTCGGGCCGCACCACATCCAGGAGCCGGACCCGGCTCCGCCCGGCAGCCTCATCGAAGAACCCCAGCAGGACAGCGCAGAAGGTGGAGGCCCCACCCTGCAGCTCCACCCCACGGTAGAAGAACACGCAGTACGGCGTCGCTCCACACACTGACACCAGATCAGCTGGGTAACCCAACCCCAGCACATAGCGAGCAACACGAGCGGAAACCCCACCTCCATTACGGTTACGCCCGTTCCTCAGTGTGTCCGAGCTGGCGCCATACTTGTTAATGAAGCGCAGCATGGTCTGGCTGCAGGGAGGTGAATCGGGGCCCGCAACGTTCCCCGACTCCTTGCTGTTCTTGCGGTGCCTCTTACTATGGTGATGACGTTTCAGGTCCGATATTCCACTGTGGTTTATGTTGAGGTTGATGTTGCACAGCGGACAGTAGGTGTACATGTCGCCCAGCTCGCTAGGCTCCACCCAACTGTAACTCTCCCGCCAATCGGCCTGGAAGACGAAACGCTTCTTGGTCTTGCTCGGGGTTTCCTCCTCACAGTTTGGTATGGACTTCACCCTCAATGCTGTCCACAAAAAACACGTGTTTAAACAAAAAATCAAAACACTACAAAAAATTTGCTCTGCAATGAGCCGAATTCTATACCATTCAAAAAATATATATTTCAATAATTACACTTTAATCCCCACCCTCACTTTGGTTCACAGAGGGGGTACCCAACCCTGGTCCTATAGAGCTGCAATCTTTACTGGTTTGTGTTTTTAAGAGCTGAACAACAGCAACCAAACCATCCTGTTGCACTAGGGCTGACCACCACTCGACAGAAAACTGTAACAGAGGTCTGCGCTTCAAACATCTATTTGAGTTTTCGCTACATCACATTATCACTGGGGATAAAATACCCATGAAGTGGAATGTGAGCCAAGCCTACTGATCAAACAAGTATTTGCTATATTTTAACTCTTTAGATGCCAGTAAAATTGGACAGCACACATGCCTGCAGCTTCCTATATTTTCAGAAAATACACTGCAAACCAAAATGTCTCATCATACGACAAATGCATTTTGTTCCGAATATCGGCGTTAGATTTTTAAATTGTCTGCAATCTGGAGCAATATTACTGGTGTCTAAAGGGTGAAAGCATAATGGAGTGTTCGGCCCAGGTCTGGTAAGAGAGCCTCCCTAAGCTATCTCTGCTGTTGCGGACTCACTATTGCACCGCAGGGTGCAGTAACAGGCTATACTGGTGTGTCAGCACGTGTGCCATGCTGGTACTGCTTACCAGGCTGGTCCACGACACTCCTGGTTAGGAGAGCCGTGCCAATCGGCTTCACGGAGAGGATGGTCTGGCCATCACGGGCCTCCAGTGGGCAGTAGATTTGGCCGCGGAAATTTACATCAAAAAACTTCTTGAACCACTTGAGAAAAGTGAAGCTGTCACGGAACTTCCCCCTGATCAGCTCCTCCACTGGGACAGACTGCAGGGAGCAGAGCACACACATGCACACACATACTGTTTCAGTATGATGCACAAAAAACATTACTTGAGCTCACTTTCCCGTTTTTCCCCATTTTGCCTGAAAGTTTTATTTTTCTGTTTCTTTTTTTATTAATATTATTTCCTCTGACAAATATATGTTATGACGCGACATGTAACAAACAACCGGTTACATGTAAATGGCACTATGCAGAAATAACGATTACAAAATATTTACGGGGGTGGGAAAATTTCAGAAACACCTACAAAAACAAAATATCTAGTAACTAATAACGAGTAGGTCCACCCTTTGCCTTCAAAACAGTTTCAATCCTTCTAGGAATGCTGTCATACAATTTCTGAACTGTGTGTAGTGGGATATTGGCCCATTTTTCAAGAAGAACAGTCTCCAGTTCTTTGAGGGATGAAGAAGGTGGAAATGTAGTTCGCACTCTGCGCTCCAGAACTTCCCATAAAGGTTCAATTATGTTTAGATCTGGTGATTGTGCAGACCATAGAAGGCATTTGACGTCAGCCTCGTGTTCATGGAACCATTCTTTAATGTTTTTAGCAGTGTACATGGGGGCCTGCCACCCCTCCTCTGTTACATGTGTCTGTTACACGTCCATGGAGAGCAATCATTGGACCCAATGAGTACCATGATATGGCTGCCCATACCATTACAGAACCACCACCATACTTAACAGTTGGCAACGGACATTGTGGATTGAATGACTCCTTAGGCTTTCTCCAAACATAAACCCACCCAGATGTATTAAAAAGAGTAAAAGATGACTCATCAGACCATATCACTTTTCTCCATTGCTTAGGGGTCCAGGTTTTGTGTTCCTTACACCATGTTATGCATTTTTGTGCATTAGCCTTGGATACAAATGGTTTCCGAATGGCGGCTCTGCCATAAATACCAACTTTGTGAAGCTCACGACCTACTGTTTTTGTTGAGACTGGTTCAGGTATGGATTGATTAAATTCTGTGGTGATTTTTAGAGCTGTAGTTCTGTAGTTATTAGCAACTATGCTACCAAGTGTCGTCTGCCCCTGTCGGAGAGCTTTGACTTGCAGCCACAGTTCTTTTTTTGCTGTTTTTTGGTGTTGGGCATATGTTGTCATAATTTTTGACACTGCTCCCCTTGCCACCTTAAATAATTTTGCTGTTTTTGTGACCGACGCACCTGCAATTCGGGCACCAACTATTTGGCCCCTTTGTAACTTTGTTAGTATCCTTATCTTGCTTTGGAGACTTACCTCACAAAGTGCTGCTGGTTGGACCTCTTTTAAGCAGACACATGCTGCTAATTAGCATTCAAATTAATAGGAGTCATCTGTGTAAATGCTTTTGTAATTGTGGTTTAGATGCTTCAAAGTTAAAGCCATTTTTCAGGGGTGTTCCCATACCGATTATAAAATGTGGGTATTTTATTAACTTAATGATAACCTTCAATTGCATTTGCTCAAATTTTCATGCATAATGCGAGGGAGAATCCTGTCTATTACTATTATTATTACAATTATTATTAATGTTATTATACAATAATAAAGCAAGATGAATGTGGCAGGGCTCACTTTAGTCACTCCCATCTTTGTGAAGCTGGCCTGTAACAGGCTATAGTTGTGGATGAAGTCAGCCTCCTCCTGTGCCTGGAACTTCACTTGTGCCAGATCCACAGATCCGGGGTAGAGCCAGTCCATCAGCTGGCAATACACTGCACCTGGAGAAAACATCAGGCAGGAAGTCATAACCCACACCTGGAGAGCCCATAATCCACACAGAATGGACTTCCAAAAAAAGGTAATTGGATGGATGGACTTCTGCAGAAATTAAGATGTTATTTGTACATTTGTACAATAATTCCACTGACACCACTGAAGGGTCCATGTTCATTTCTCTTATTGTTATCTCTTAATTTAATTCAGTAACCAAATACCAAAACAGTAAGAAGGTAACTGAAAGACTGAGTCTTTTTTAATTTCTCACTTATGTGCGTAATACATAGGTATCACCTGTTAAAGGCACGTAAGGCTGTCATACTATTGTCTTTTGATATAATAACACCATTATATTTTGATATTAGATCTAACCAAAAGTTTTCTCCAGATAAAAGTGGAACATTCTGGAAATCAAGCCATACCTGAGCATATTTCCTCCACCTGTATGAATTTGGTCTGCAGAGATTCATTGAGCCAGGCCAGCAGCACAAACCGGTTACACTTATCAACCGCATCTGGTATTTGCTTCACATTCAACGCCATGTTTCCTGGAGAAAGACATACAAACATAAATAGGCTACACACAAACAGGTGGTAAACAAAAACTACAAACACCTTGGTAAATGAGGGACAACAAATCTACGCACAGCAGAGGCTACCACACAGGTGTGGCTCATCCATTAATGTGGAACATAATTTGCAGTGCAAGGCAAAGGCAGACAACTACACAGTAAACAAAACAGATGTTACTTTAGTTCTATATCTTAACGCATTTTTAACTGAATCTTATTAAATGGGCCATGGCCTGGTCAAGTTTGGGAACCACTGGACTGCACCTCTGGCTGGTGAAGCTGTGTGGTGCATCTGCGTGGGTGCAAGGGTCATTAAGCTCCTGGACTCTGGACTAGAGCACCCATTGTTTTCCTTATGCGGCTCCTTCAGACATAAATCATACTGTGTGTCACAAAAGGTGACGGGGTCTGTGTAAAACCAGGTTTCGAATTCACAAAACATCTTAGAGTCGGAGTGCTAGGATCACTTTAGCTTTTTATTTAATGATGGTTTGGGATATGGACATTGGAAACCTGTTTTAATCGGGACTAATACTGAGGATATAAGACAGGGGTGATTCTCAATGGCCAATCCTGGCATGTAAGGGGCCCAAGCTTACAAATTATTATTGCATAGGAACCTTTGAGTTTGACATGACTTGCTCATAGGTTTTATAGCAAAGACATAAGTTGTGTTTTTTTGACAAGCGAGCTCCGTTTAAAGGGGAACCCAGTTATTTTAAATTGTTTTGTGAGTGCGAAAATGTTGATACCGCAACTGCCGGTAGGAGCGCTATCTTGACACGAGCTAGCTGGCGTCGGGGTTGTCATGACATCTGTCGTGCCAATCCCGTGTTGGCATAAATCCAGGGTTAGGTTAAAGTCTGACGGGGATAGACCCGAACTGTCGGGTCTATTGTTCGGCAACACATGTTGTTTGTTATTCATTTTTATTCTTGACATGTAAGCGTCACCCATGACTTGACTACCCTGGTGGACTAGGCTATTTTCCTTCTAAAATACAACGGGAATAATTAATTCGGCCATATAAACACGCCACAATAATGACATGCAATTGTGAAACCAGAACTAAGACCAATTCAAACAAAAAGTCGTCTCATGTATGCGATTTAACGCATCTTATTTTCAAACACGTGGCTATAGCCTAGGTGAAAGTAGGCTATTTAGTTGCAATTTATACTATTCGATCCGAAGACCTTGCGAAACTGTATACCATTAGTTTTCTTTTTGTAATGTCCACGCGTAATTTTCTCAATTTCTTGCACCCTTCTTCTCGAAGTGGATTCCCATACGCTGTTCTAGATCTCCTCCCCCTACTCAATGTATGGAGGAAAAAACCTCGCGGGACATTTTTGCCGCGAACGTTCCAAACAGCCACGGAAACATTGTCATTTCCTTACAGAAAATATTACCAGTTCTGCGGGACAATAGCTACAGAAGCGTTCGCTAGTGGTATTAACGATGCCCCATAGTCATAACATGTAGACACAGCCTAATTTCTATTGTCTATGCATTTGAATGTTACCGTAGGCTATAGTCTACATAAAAAGCCTGACACTGAAACATAACTTCGGAATTGCATCGGTTTTTTTTGTGCCAGTATTCGAAGTAACTGTACGTAATGTTGACATGTCACTAAACTGAACTCATTCGCCCCTGTAGGTGACTATTGCATGTGGCAATCATTGTCAGCAGTCTGGCTAGCCTATTGCTAGTTGGCTAAACACTAGGCTACGGTGGGTGCCTGTAGGCTATAAAGGGACTAGCTGCTGATCATTTGTAAATATGCTACAGGCTACACGTTTTACATCGCATTAGAAAAACAAAACTAAAAAATCGTTACCAACACAGAATAAGCTCACATATCCCTCAGTGTAGCCTATTGTGAGTTTAAATGTATGTATGACTTCCTTATTCTCTCCTCTTAAACGCTAGTCTTTGTGTCAGCTTGATCACTAGAGCGAGCCTTTGTGCTTCTGTTTATCCATTGAATGGAGTGTTTGAATCGATTGGTGAAAATGAAATTGGCCCGCTGACAAACGCCACCGCCAGTCTACTCTTCCTGAGTAAAGCGACTGGCATCAGACTGGCACAAGCACCCTCTTAAATATTAATTTCGCCGCACCTACCTCTGCGCCTCCTTGCTCCGGGTGGGTAGTACTGTCTGACTGACACCCAGCGCAGAAACTAGTGATCTATCTAGCTACTGGTACAACCCCCCACGTGACACCCATAAGATTCAGGCAAACTCTGCGGATTGGACGAATGACTTCTCGGGTCGTCCCCTTCGCCTATCTAAGCTAGCTATAGTACCATTGTAGGCTATCCTATATCCTAATATACTAGGCTAATAGACATGGGGAGGGGGGGTTTCTTTGAATGGCTATTGCACTTCACTACCATTTTAACTGTTGCGCACTGAAAGCGCAAGGCACGTGGCGAATTCACATAGATAGCTATGCAAACTGAAAATGACATTACTTCCGAATGCAGCTAGCTATAGTGGACGTTTAGCCACGCAAAAAAAAAAAACGGTTATGTTTTACAAGCCCAAACGCGTAACGTTAAATCATTTTTAAAAGACCCTGATTTGACCTATAGCAATCATTTAAAAAGGCTCGTTCGAGGTAAATAGCGGGCATGATGTCCTCTGAATAGGCAATGGTACAGCTAATTATTTGCAAACAGAACAGGCGTTGAATCAATGATTAGGCTTCTGCCGTTTCGATCACCTCCGTTCTTGGGAGTAGCTAAATGCTGCCAAATTACGAATCCCTCAATGAAACACCAGTCAGCATTCGTTATTAACAAGTTTTATAAAGGATAATTTAATATTGATAGGCTAAAACCACCACTCGGCTAGCCGGCAGTGGCAATAGCTAGCCTAGTTATCCCTCCAGTCAACTGATAAAGAAACATTGTAATTAAAAGTTCTTATTAGGAAGCCCTTCCTATAGAATTGCTACAGTAGGTTACATTTTTGTAACAACAATTGTTTTCAGGAGTAGCCTGCTCTAGTTTTTTATTGAGTGAAACAAAAAGAATCCCGTGTAAAAAAGTTCACAGGTGGAATTCTTCGAAATAGGCTACATTTAGGCTAAATAATATTTATATATACGCTATTAATAGCCTATATAGTCTTGTTAGTCTGGACATTATTTTACGACTGTATAGCCCATGTTTGCCTAGGCTAGCCTATTTTTCGCGACAGGAATGAGCCACCACTGCATCAGCCATCACACCGCGGTTGTTGTCCAATTGAGAACGCAAAATGGCGGCATTGTTGTAGTTAAAAAATTTTTAAATTTTGTGGGTTTTGTAGGTTAACTTTGATCGGATTCGTAATCGCTCTCTTGGAGTTTGAGTGGCTTCCGTAATTCCATCGGGTCTTTGATGAGTTTGTGGCATGGGGAGGCTAAATGTGGCCTAGTTTATCCTTTTAAAACTACAAGAGCGTTTCCGGGTATCCTAATCCAAACAAGATTTAAAAATGTAGACACTTTTATGATATTTTATTGACAGCAGAAGAGCACATTGAAGGCTCAAACGAGTCATGGACTCAATAAATAACACATTGTAAGGAGTAGCCTAACATTTAGCCTATGGGGGTTGTGACTTTACAGGGACTCAGCTAGCCTGGCTAGGCCTAATAGCGACAGAAAGCTGTGACAAACCCGAATTAAGGCAAGTGCTTATCTGCGGTCCCTATTACGATAGGCTACTGCTTTGAGTAGCAGTCTGCAACAGCATTGACTGCCGTGCTAATTTCGCACAAAAGAAAAATTTCCATTACGCTACATCTGTCAACCTAGACTTTTGGCTTAACATAATCTATCCATTTAGTTACACAGTTTGTACAATCGATTTTTTGTTTGCATTTATGGGGACAAAGCGGCACCGCCCAAAGCGGGAGTGTTTTATATGGATTCGGAGCCATGCAGCCAACAATGCTTGTTAGCAATTGTAGTTGTAGGCTACCTTTCCGATTTCTACGCCTCATTTCGTTTTTGTGTGTGTGTGTGCGATTGAGACAGCATCACAACGCCAGACTGCATTATAGCAAACACTATCAGTCATAGTGAAATATGCAACATCGTGCAATGTGCACATATGTAAATAGCCTAAATAAACATTGTAAATTGGGCTTTTTAAATCGGGTTTAGTCAGGTTTTTGCGAGGAACAGTAGCCTATTTGGTTTATCAGAATAAAGGGTCTACGTGTCCCAAAATGGCTGTGCACATTCGTTCATGAAATGGCGGCGCAAACATGGGACACATTTCCCCCAAAATTTCAGTGCGAGCGATTAGCATATTCCCATAAAAGGAACATGGGTGACCACAACGGTATGGGTGATACCTATAGCCTACACGAGGTCCTACAATAAAAACGCCAAGATGTGTTCATGGTATAAAATTGTAAATAGGCATTTTCTATAGCCTATGTAGCAGTTGATTAGCTAGGCTATATATGCTGTTTTAAATAACCCCCCATATGTCATATTTGACTTTATTTTACTTTGGTGTCAACATTTAGCCTCTGCTTTTTTCTATTTACGGTCATATATAGTGGCCTAGCTACTTTGATTCAGCTACATCCGCGATTTTGCAAAAAGTAGTAGGCTATGTGAAACTGCATGCGTAGGCTTTTGCTACAAAAATAAAATGTAATGTAATAACCTAATTTGTGAGTAGACAGTAGGAGTGGGAAATTAAATATTTTTAGTTAGCCTACTTATTTGATTGATTAGGCCTAATAATTTAAGGGCTCCGTAAAATAAGAATATAGCCTATCGTATCGATTAGCCAACATTGTTAACTATAAATGTTGACCAAAAATTATATGCATAGGACAATAGTAGGCCTACTCCTGCACGGGGCAGTAGGCTACTCACCATAGACAAATGGTTCTGAAATTCGGTTCTTGGGGGACCCCTGTATGCTGGTTTTCGTTCCAACCAATCTCTCTTAAAGTTGTTGAACACATGTTCTTTCATAATTTTCCATAAACTTGTTAACACAATGCAAGAGGGTAAATAATCCCTCTAAAATCTCGTTAAGAAAAATTAAGTTTGTTAAAATTCTGGAATTGCAATTGCGGTTGGATTGGAAACCATCGTACACGGGGCCCCCATAATCGAGGTTGAGAACCATGGTCTACTCTAAATCAGTGATTCTCAAACTCGGTCCTGGAGGCCATGTGTGGCGCTGTCTTTCGTTCCAACCACAATTTGAATCCAATAATTTTGACAAATTGCTAAATTGTCTTTATGCTTTTCGTGTTTTGGGGGATTATTTACCCCCTTATGTCCGAAATAGCTATGCGTGCCACGAAGAATACAATTCCAATGTTCCCAGGTTTGGCTCGTTATCATTTGCGTTGTCTTTGAATTATTCATTATTTACTAAAATGTGTCCACACTTTCAACAATTAGGAGCCTATTCATTCACCTCGGTCTTTTTCTAGTCTATGGCACTGACTAGGCATATGCAAATGAGCTACAAGATCAACTTAAAAGCTAGCTAGTTGACGTACACGAACGTCGTCAAACATCGTTATGACGCGCAATTGAAACTAGCGTGAAAATATAGCCTTGATTTAGATTTTATTAGCATAGGCTATTTCAAATTTCGCGTTTTATCTTTATTTTAAAATTATAGTGCGCATTCGTTGAAATGGCGGTTTGTTCAAAACCGGGGGAAATCTCACAGAATTCCACAGGGAGACTTTAACTTTTTTTTTAATTGCAACGTCATAACAAGAATACAAAAAACAATTGCTTCCTTTACATAAACGAGTAATAATGTAACTATCCTTGTAACTGAATTGAGTCTGAGAACCTCAGTCAGTCGCACAGCTCCACCACCCACTTGGACAGTGTGTGCACTGACTAGGCATCTGCTGATTAAAAGCTAAACTTCGAGGCTAGCTACAATAGTTTCCGTAGCTGCGAACCTCGAGTTTTTGTTGCAACATCGTTATGAGGCGCGATTGAGACGAGCGTGAAGATATAGGCTAGTTAGATTTTATTAGCATTGCTATGGCAAATTTCGCGTTTCAGTCTGCAATCCAGTAGCGTACACGTTACGTGTGGCAGTGTGTATTCGTTCACGAAATGGCGGTTCAAAAAAACCCGGAAAAAATATCCCAGAATTCCAGAGGGAGAAAGTCTTTTTTAATTTTGTTATTGCAACGTCATAACAAGGATACAAAAAATACAATGATAACATAATTGCTTATTTTTAATAGACAAGTAAACGTGTACGGGGGGGGTGGGGGTGGTTATAGCCTACTCCATTAAACAATTCAGGCTGTTAAAAAAAAAAAAAACGAATTAGCGGATTTAATTGTCTTTCATTTTGCACTTATTTAATTAATAGTAGCAAAAAAGAAAACAATCTTGGTTAAAATTAATTCCATATAGAGTGTCTGAAGAAATGCTCGTTTGTAGCAATTGTCCTACAATGCAATGCCATTTTGAAATCTAAAATGAGGCTCAGTAAAATGCAATCAAAAGATGTCTTGAGTGCATTATAATTGTAGGCCTATTATATATTTTAAAGTTACAATTAAGTAATTTTTAAATGTTTCTTGCATTTTGACTGCTTTACTTAATATATTTTATTATGTTCTCACCCTATTGTGTTTTACTTTTTGACATTATGTGCAGCTACTTTAGACCTAGAAAGGACATTTTCAGAAATAGTACTAATAATGATTGTAGTTGCTGCAAAATGTTCTTTTTAAAATATATTTTAAAAAGTAACATTTATTATTCCTCACTCCGATTGTAATTTTATTACCATCGCAAGTTGCATTACATAGGCTATATTTAAAACTTTTTGGTATGTTTGGTTGCTTTATGTATTCACTGTGAGAATTGCTTTCAGGTATGAAGCCTTAGGACTAATTTTATACAGAATGCACAGCAACAGGCATGGCACCCATTTTCACACAGTACTTTTGAGTATGCACAGGCATAAGTGTTTCTGGCTCCACTTCTGGTGTGTGTGCAAGTGTGACTGCTCTGGGTCAAAATGGAGCATGATTGCACTCATGTTATGGACTGAACCATACACACATGTATGGGTAACTGCCAAAATAGAGGATACACCAACCATCGTATACCTCTCTGAAGTTCGCAATAGACTGTTCTTGATTAAACTGCCTTAGCAGAACCTAAATTGATATTTGTAGTAAATTGACTAAGAATTACTTGTCTGTTTGCCTTGCATCTCATACCATAGCCATCACGGTCAAAGACTATGCACTTTAAACTCCAGTTGCTCCTAGTTGACGATGTTTTTTCTTCAGACTTCCATGTCGACATTACCTTAGCCTCTGTTCCTCATGAAACATCAGCGAGTCTTCTTCACTGAAGCTCCTGCTAAATGTGCCCCAGCAACCACCCCTCAAAATCACTGATATCTCATCTTCTAGCTATGGTAGCCAAAATAATGGGCAGCTGAGGCTGCACACAACTGTGAACATGCTGGGATGTTAATTGCTTAATTAACTCGGGAAGCGCCCTGCTTTTAATGTAGTTCTGATCCCTCATTTATTCAAGTGTTCCTTTAGAGTCTGGCTCTGCTCAAGTTATATACTGGAATAAATACATGTGTGTGAGTCTGGCTCTGCTCAGGCTATAGACTAGAATAAATATCTGTGTGGGTCTGGCTCTGCTCAGGTTATAGACTGGAATAAATACATGTGTGTGAGTCTGGCTCTGCTCAGGCTATAGACTAGAATAAATATCTGTGTGGGTCTGGCTCTGCTCAGGTTATAGACTGGAATAAATACATCTTTGTGGGTCTGGTTCTGCTCAGGTTATAGACTGGAATAAATACATCTTTGTGGGTCTGGCTCTGCTCAGGTTATAGACTGGAATAAATACATCTGAGTGAAGTGCAAAAGTGATAGACTGAGAAGCAATAGGTAACACAGTTATTATTAGAAGCCTCAAAACCCCTTTCTTCTGCCGTTGCTCATGGCAGTGTGAACAGCCTGCCACACCACAGAACTTTACAGCATATAGTGTGGTAAATGAGATAATGAGTGATTACAGCGTGAGAATGTATGCGAGAGTGATTGAGCAGTAACAAGGGCGTGAGGAATGCAAACGGGGAAGGAATATAATTGGCTAGGGAATTAGCGAAGGCGAAATGGGCTAACAAGGAAAACCGCGCCAAACGGAAGACAGACAAGGAAACATAAAACATGACAAGAGACGTGAGGAAAAGGGGAAAACACGGAGCACAAACAGGGATGGGGACTGAGAAGGAACAGAGAACGTAACACATCCTTTCCTTCATGAGCACTGATCTGAAACTAATTAGATAGGTGAAAGCAGACTAGATAGTGTTGGTAACATAAATTGCTTTCACCTTTCCATTTTTTTTAGATCAGTGCAATGCTCATGAAGGAAAGCATGAAAGAAGATGAAGTTATTGGGAAGGTGGGTGTGTGTGTAACCTGATGCATACACCTCTGTGACTTAAACAGGTATGTTTTGTGCTATTTTGTATAATTATAATTTTTTTAAATGATCTCTTTATTCATCTCAAAGTGCATCAAAATTATGTGTTAACTTGTTGAAATTTTAAAAAATATTCTACCGGGGGAGGATGCCCCCGGACCCCCCTACCAGTGTAAAGTCCCCCTAATAACTTTTTGCCATTTCTAGCACTGGTTACAATGATAGAGTCCATTATCCAAAAGGGACAAACCTTGCTCCACCCCTTATGTCTCTCACCCCATACAGCCTATCCTCTCTGTCTTATCTCTTTTATAGTCCCGAACCCCACGCATTCAATGGGGCGTGACCAAATATGATCTCTTTTCCCTGTTCCCCACTCAGACTCATGTCTACTATGTACCGTCCCCTCACTTTCCAAGCAGCGTGTGAAAGAAATCCTGCAAAACTCTTTTCAAACTAGTGAGGAAGTAGTTCGTAATATTATTTTTTGTTTGTTTTATTGAGATTATCAATCAGTTTACATGTGACGATGGTTACAAAGTGTAGATTATGAATGAAGATAGAATTAACAAAAATAAAAAGACTGTAGTTTGTCCCGCTCTTGTACTGCAAGTTTTAGTTTTTACTTCTGGTTTACTTCCCGAAATTGTCAGATGAGTGCACAGTTCTGTGGATGAGTGTGCTCCTGAATCCCCTCAACAAACCCCTGGAAATAAGGGTTTCATCCTGGTATTTTAAGTGCTCCCATTTGTAAGAAAAAGTCGCCCACAAATAAACTTTTTGACGAAGTTGACTCAAATATGCACCCTCAAAGGGGTTAAGGGATCGTATTCGGTCACGGCCATTCTCTGCCTCCCATATTCCTATTCCACGCTTTAAATCCCCCATCCAAAATAATACATTCCCTAGTCCACCCCTTATATCCCCACCACACCCCTAGATCCCCTGGTCCACCTCTTATATTCCCACCCTAGCCACTACATCCACTCAGAAGACTATGAGCAGTGTGAGAAATACTTATGACGAAGAACATAATGTAGACGTAGACTGAATAAGAGTGTATCAAATCAGCTTTATTGGTTGACATTGGATCTTGTGAGTAGACAGCTACATGCCAATAGTCATGCCAATATCATTCTGTTGCTTCTCTTCCATAAAGTGGATAGGCAAAGAACCTTCATTACAAAAACCATAAACAAATAAACTGTCCTTCCACTGTGAGGTAAAGGCAAAGACTGGTTAAAAACAAAACAACATTTCTTTTTAATTTTGTATAAAAAGAAATCTACGAGTCAGAAATGCACATAAAATCAGTATTCTATTCTGGTATATCAGTGTATAAAATCAGGAATATAATAAAACACTAAAATGAGACATGCTTTCACAGCTCTTGGTATTTTGCTAAAGAAATCTTCAAAATTACAAATCTACAAACAGATTGTATGATTAAAAAGTAAAAAAAAAAAAAATTGAACTGAAATGTGTACTTGTATAAAAAAACTCACAGTATTTTTTTTATTTATTTGGAAGTATTTGAAATACTGCCTGCATGTTTTAAAGTATCCACGTTATGAATGTTGTGCTGCATGTTGTACAATACACTAAGGATGAGAAGCTGAGGTATAGTGTGTGAGACAGACGAGTAACATGTTTAGTGCTGCTTCATTTGGGAGGTTTTGCTTATGGTCTCTAAGCTGAAGACAGCACACTCCAGAGCAGCACCTCTATTTTACAAGTGTAAACAGTAATCAAATACAGTACTTCTTCCTCTAACAAAGATTATAGAAAAAAATAATAATAATCAAAACACAGCTTAGCATTTCTTGAATGTCCCAATATTCTTGAGAAGGATATTAAAATGTTAAAATCAAAACATGATATTGATCCATCAAGGATCTTCCCCTTAGTCTCTTCACCTCTGTCCTTATACTGTTCATGAATAAACATTTCTAAGTGCTGATTGAACAGTTCAATAACATCTTACATTATGAAGTGAACTCCTCATGATACTTAAAAGACACATGTATGTAAACTTTAAAAAATGCTATGATAAAAACATACAAATAAGGAACATAAAAGCTAATAATCAGAATCTTTCATTATTTCTTTAACACTTTTGGGAACCTGTTTTAAAATTCTTTGATTGAATTTTTATAAAAACGTATTTATCTTTGTATATATTTTGACACTTGCAAAAGACTTGGAGAACACAGAGTATTGCAGAAAATACACATATATGAATAAAACAACAAAAATCAGATCAAGGCATGAAAAATATGGCCAATAGTATTGCCATGGCACCACATTTCTTTCACTTCCAGTGTTGGCGTGCATAACTGACTGCCAGAGATTTACATTTTAAAAGGTGCCGTTAAGAACTGAAAATAAGAGCGTGTGAAAGAAGGGAAAAGGGTGAGAGCTGAGTGGTCTGTGTTTGCTTACTGGCATGAAGGGCCCCGGTAGGGCCTCATTTGACCAAGTAGCCTGTGGCTCCTGGACTGAGCCAATTACAGCTGAGGACGCCCCCTGGTGGCTGCGCAGGGTAAACGGAACCAATGGGGGAGGGAGGGATCTCTATAGGGAAGGATGGATGGTGGGAGGGAAGGATGGATGGTGGGAGGGGATGAGGGTGGAGGGTAATGGGAAAGGGTGTTAAGAGTGGAGGTTTATAGCAGAGATTGATTGGGCTGGCTATTCACAGGCAAAGTAGTCCTTGAGGGGGGCGAACAAGTGGCGGATGACAGGCACGCTCCAGGAACGACCCAACAGTTTCTGACGGGCACCACGACCCATGTTGGACACATCTGTGTAGTGCACAGGGAATCCGAAAATTCTAGCAGGGGAAAGAACCACAAATCACAATTAGCTAAATTACAAATAAAACTGGCCTTAAATAACACTTGCCAATACTGGCTGACATAACAGTTATTAGAAAGAGAAAACATTTTCCCTTAATTTTACAATTTCTGAAATGCTACAAGAGCTATGTAAGCTAAAGTCAGGATACAGTGCTAATGGGCTCAGTGGGGCACACTTGGGTACCAAGTTTGATGAGGACCGGACGTAGCATTCATGACTTAGAGCTGTTTTCATAAAAATGGCCACGCCAAGAACAATTGCTTGGCATGTGGCGACCATATTATTTTGAAATCTAATTAAAATCTAACCTGTTGAAACTTTGTATGCTATGTCTTTGCATGCTATGTCTAAAGGCTCCCATTGGATGTTCAATAATAAAGTGACAGCTGAAAAAATATGGCCATCATCAGCCAATCAATTGTCATTGGGCATGTGACAGACTTAGCATCTGGGGATTATGAGGTTCTATCTTTTTCTGTTTTAATTGAAGATGCCAAATAACAACTGAGCTGACAAGCTTCCTAGCCCAGAGACTGGAACCCATTCTCACTGTGACCTTTGACCATTCACCCATAGGCAACTGTAGGTCAGGGGTCTCACCTCTCCATCTCTGTGCACCACAGAATGTCCTCCTTGCCATTCATGATGACAGGGAAGTGCTGGTCTTTGCCCTGCTTTATGGAGTTGGAGCGTGTGGTGATAGTCCTCACTTTCCCAAACTGCAGGGACACAGACACATACAACCAGAGAGAGAAACTAAGAAAAAAGACACATACACACTCACTCACAGAAAGATACTTACACAAAGAAACATACACATGCATTAACCCCAAGACACACACAGAGAAAGAGACACACACACATCGCACATGCGCGTGCGCGCACACACACACACACACACAGTCTCACCTTGGCTACGCGGCTGTGCTCCAGGCAGTCTTGCAGCTGCAGCTTATCAGTTCCAGAGGGACACAATGGCCTGGAGGAAGAGGGGGGGGGGGGGGGGGGGTTTACAATTATAGTATCTACAAGGTAAATAAAGGGAGTAGTGGTAGAGGGAAGTAGTTTGGGGAATGGGTAATAGGGCTGAAGCAAGGGGTGTAGGGGGCAGGGCTGAGGATGTATGGGGCAGGACAGGGAGTATTGGGGTTGGGGCAGTGGGTTTAGGGTAACCTTGTTCCCAGTTTTATCTCCGTCTCATGAGGAGATAAAGCCTGGAAAAGAACTACGACCGAAAGTGTCTATAGGGTAAGATTTCTGGTGTACGTACTTCCCCTGGAAGCTGTCTCAGAATGAAAGGTATTTCGACCAATCACGACACGGTGTTTATGAAAATGTATCCCCCCCCAGAAACAACCTCGTTATCACCGTCTCATCTGACAATACCCGAAAAATGGAACGTTTTACTAGCAATTGTTTTGTCGAACATTTCCGCTGATAATTAAATTATTCTTGAACAAACTTTCAGCGTTCGCTTCTTCTTCATTCGAGATTTGTCTATAATGAGATTTAATAGTGTGTGCTTCGTTCTTTGTTTCGCTGGGGAACGTAAACAGATCTGCGCCGCTTTACCGGAACTTCCTGTAGCCCTGTACTTCCGTTTAGACACTTTAGGAGATATATGTTGTCCAGCCTAGGTTTAGGGTGGGGGTGGGGGATATAGGGGGCAGGGCAGAGGATGTAGGGGGTGGGGTAGGGGAGTATTTGTGTTGGGGCAGTGGGTTTAGGGTGGGGGTGGGGGATATAGGGAGCAGGGCAGAGGATGCAGGCTGTGGGGGAGGGGAGTATTGGGGTTGGGGCAGTGGGTTTAGGGTGGCGATATAGGGAGCAGGGCAGAGGATGCAGGCTGTGGGGTAGGGGAGTATTGGGGTTGAGGCAGTGGGTTTAGGGTGGGGGTATAGGGAGCAGGGCAGAGGAGGTGTGGGGGAGGGGAGTATTGGGGTTGGGGTAGTCTCAACACCAGACCCATGAGAGTTCTTACGATGATACACTACGTAAGCTACGCTAACTACGTTACTGCATTTCTGCAGATCTCACTCTGGGTCTGGGACACTTCTACCGAAAGTAATTTGTTTAATCCTGACCAATGCTTGGTGGTGCACCAAACGAGACGCTCAATTAAGCTCTGAGCGCTGTCTGACTTCCCACCAACCCAACCTGACCCCACCCACCTTTCCACTGAGCTTGCTGACGTATTTGCGCTTTAGATAAACGGCTGTCCTCTGTTGCAATAACGTTAGCTTATGGTTCTAAGCGGTTAAGATCTAATTGTTCCTTTTAATACAGTTGTGTGAAAGATGCTGGAATTTGGGCATGCTCATTAAATTCAGCATGCTACAAACTGTCTAGCTAGCTACTCTGGTCTTGTAAATTGTTCAGTGTGGTCTGTAACCCGTGAAACTGAAAGAGCATTCTCAACAATTACACGGCTAGTTTGATGGTTGAACAGCAAGTTTTGTATGTTTAACATTAGGTGAATGACTAACTTAATTTGTTTCCAACATTTAAATAAAGAAGTCAAATTTGTTACATCTGTGGCAGACTAGGAGTGTGTAGGCTACAACATAACAGTATTAAAATTACTGATAACATGGGCGTGATTAGGATACACAGTCAAGGTATGCTGGTTGCCAAAACATTTTGCACCACGGTCAAATTTCGGAACTTTAACGTTACGTCCATTAACGTTACTTTAGCTAATTAGCCTAGAACTACATAATTTCGATAGTAAAAAAAATCACATTCACTTGTCCTAATGCTCATATTGATTTACAGTATCTTAAAAAACGGGTTATATCGACATGCTTTGATGGTGTTAGCAACTGTGCCATGATCTGCCATGATCTAAACTAATTGAGCGACTGTGTGGGAGGCGCAGCCCATTTTTCCAACCACTTCCTCATTGCTGCTACGACCTGCCAGTCATTCAATTCCGAACCCAAGATACGCTCTCAGATAAGCAATTGGGGCAACAAAGTTTCACAGACTATATATATGCAGTATACAGAGCGTAGCGATTCTACGTAATATTTATTGAGTCTGGATGGAGACTAGGGTTGGGGCTGTGGGTTTAGGGTGGGGGATATAGGGAGCAGGGCAGAGGATGTAGGGTGTGAGGGAGGGGAAGACACACACCTGTTCATGCCCGGGAGGTTCCCCCAGAAGTACCTGGCTCGGTGAGCAGCCGACACTTCAATGGCATCGATCATCACAGGGTTGCACTGTGCCAGACACACATGTCCACAACTGATACAGTGCAATGACAATAGACATAGCACCAGGACAATGGTCACTCTACTCAGGCCCGAATGAATGCACAGGCTTACTGGGACTGAAGCCCCAGGGCCCACGCGGTCAGGAGAAGAAATATCACAGGTCAAAAAATTAGCTATTAGTGTCAGGCCGTAGGGAAAACATTACATTACTGGCATTTAGCAGACACTCTTATCCAGAGCAATTTACACAACTTTTTAGCATTTTTGTTTTTACACATTATCCATTCATACAGCTGGATATATACTGAAGCAATTCAGGTTAAGTACCTTGCTCAAAGGTACAACAGCAGTGTCCTACCTGGGAATCAAACCTGCAACCTTTGGGTTACAAGGCCAGTTCCTTAACCATTATACTACACTGCCATTCTAAAAACAAGAATGTGGTTATCACTAGTTCACCAAACTAGATTGGGCAAGCTCCGCCTCGTCCCTTCTTACAAGTTAACAACTAGTCAGTAAAATCAACGCAGTTGTCAACAGTTAGAGGAACTTTTTCGCTGAAAAGAAGGCTATAACAAGCTATCAAGGCTCTCAACTCGGTGCATTTTTATGGCCAAAAATGGTATCCACACACCAGCAAGCAGAAATTAGTTTTTTTGTAAAACCCAAATGAGACACTCGTATTTCCAGCCGCACAATTATTTGCCTATGTGCTGCTATTAAGAAAGCATTTTCCCTGGAAAAACACGAGGGTCAGACTCTGCCACTACCAGGCCATTATGGCGAGTCCAAATGGTGGCGAAATATGTTTGTTAGTTGCTCTGTGCTCCCCTGGGGTGATAATCCAGAAGGTGAAATTTTGAAAAGGAATTTCTTGCCAAATTTAGAAGGTCTCAAATGTTTGACACTTGGTATGAGAGGTCCTCCTCTACCTCTGACCCGAGTTTGGTGAAATATTACTGTAGCATTTTCAAATAATCCCTCGTCAAACTTCCTATGTCAAACAAATCTACTAAACCAAGTTAAATTTTGATTTGGAATTTCTTGCCAATTTTAAAAGGGATTTAAAAGGGATTATTTGAAAATGCTACAGTAATATTTCACCCAATTTTTGTCAGCGGGAGAGAAGGAACCCTTCTCTCATACGCAAGTGTAAAAAATTTGAGACCTTCCAAAATTGCCAATAAATTCATATTCAAAATGTCACCTTTTCAGTAGATTTACATTGGATTACATAGAAAGTTTGAAGAGGGATTACTTGAAAATGCTACAGTAATTATTCACCCAACCCATGTCAGAGGTAGTGGAGGACCTCTTCTCTCATACCCAAGTGTCAAAAGTTTGAGACCTTCTAAAATTGGCAAGAAATCCATATTCAAAATGTCACCTTTTTCAGTAGATTTACATTGGATTACATATAAAGTTTGGAGTGGGATTATTTGAAAATGCTACAGTAATATTTCATCCAATTTTGGTTAGAGGTAGAGGAGAACCTCTTCTCTCATACCCAAGTGTCAAAAGTTTGAGACCTTCTAAAATTGAAAATTCAAAATGTCACCTTTTCAGCAGATTTACATTGGATTACATAGAAAGTTTGAAGAGGGATTACTTGAAAATGCTACAGTAATTATTCACCCAACTCATGTCAGAGGTAGTGGAGGACTTCTTCTCTCATACCCAAGTGTCAAAAGTTTGAGGCCTTCTAAATGTGGCAAGAAATTCCTATTCAAAATTACACCTTTTTCCAGATCTACATTCTAAATAAAATATGAAAAAGCCAGAAAAGGGCCATTTAATTTTCAAAAATAAATATGTACGAGGACTGGTTATTGTTTGTATTGACAGAATCGGCTTCGTTCTCGTTCATATACATGCTAGAAGTGTAATTTTGAGACTGTTTTAGCTGCACTATAGAAGTGAATGGAGAGCGACAAATACCCTATTCTGGATTATCACCCCAGGGGAGCACAGAGCAACTAACAAACATATTTCGCCACCATTTGGACTCATATCATGGCCAGGTAACTACACAACCCAAAGTTCTACCAAAGTTCAATTGTGCTTTAACTTTGCCTGTGACTAATGCATCTGAGGAGCATTCATTTTCTAAACTGTCACTGATGAAGTAACTTACAAATGAGATCTCCACCATGGGACAAGAAAGCAATCTAACTTGCAACCCTGTAATTCAATGATATCATTATGGACTCGAAAAGAAAAGAAGAGCTTCTTCCCTTCTTTCTTTCACAAAAATAGTGGAGGGAAAAAATTGTAAATAGCTGAAATGTAAATACGCTAGCTGTATTGTTTACGGTGAAACGCCATTATATAATTAGATATGCAACCTGCTACCGTATGCTTAACATATTGTTATCGTTATTTATACGGTAAAGTTCTGGCAACCCAATGGGGGGGTTGTCATAGCCCCAAGGCCCAAATAGTCTTAATGCGGCCCTGACTGTACTGCACAGACATTAGGCATTTCACAAGAAGCTGTGTGTGTATGTGTGTGTTCTGACCTCCAGGAAGCGGGAGATGTCTCTCTTGTCGCTGACCCCCATGGCGACTACATTCTCAAACAGCCAGAAGAAAGGACGGTCCTCTCCCTCCTTGGGCTTGGTGGCATTCAGGAGCCGGTAGAACTCAAAGAACAGCCGACCGGTGCCCTCTGGAGGACAGGAGACACATGGCACGCACAGACAGGCAGGCTTCTGTTACTGCACTCATGCATTTAGGTCATATTGCTCCTCTTCCATTTTATACTTAAACAGCAATTCAGACTACGTGCCCTGGCAAAATAAAAAGCTCTTATATTGGCCTCAAACACCAAATGTTCTGGTGACATGCGCCCAGTCTCTTTAACCACTCCATCCTACCCCTCTGCTGGCACATAAGGGGGCAGTTTGACCATGCAAAAAATGTTCTGGGGGTTCAGTGAGTTTATCTGTGATGAATCACCTGATAAATTATATTTCTGAAGAAATAATCTTGTAAACAGGAATATTAAACAACCTATAGTAGACATGGAATAATGTCCTGGAGCCGTATTACAGAAACATCATATTTTAAAGGTGCACTATGCAGGATCTTTACCTAGAAAATATAATAAATTAACTATGCTCAGTCATATCTATGATGAACTTGCAATCTCTGAAAAAAAATACTGAAATCTCTCCTCTGCCTATATTTATTATTCTAAGATATGTTCGGGACTTTTCTGGGCGTGGTGCTCTTTTCTGTGTGGGGAAGGGTGGGTGTGGCTACAGAGCCTGTGGGGTGGGATCAGGTTACTTTCAGCGGAGTGTTTGTTGCCAGGTAGCTACTGCAATGGCGGAGGTAAATAAGCGGAGGTACAGTAAAGCCAAACAACAAGCCGACATTCAAGAAGCAGAGTAGAATAGAATTGACTTTTCCTCCATGGTGACAGCTGAACCACGTTAGGTAGCTAGATGGCCGAATTTTGGTACCTTTAGTATCAAATGAGTATAACAATATTATGTTATTTTGAAAATAAATAATATTTGTATATATTTGTATATTACAAATATCTTCAAGAAAAAGTCATTTACTTTACATGGGTATAGCTAGCTACGATAGACAAGATATGGCCTGCTAATGTTACTTATCCCACACGCAATTCCATCTTCTGAATGAATTTTCAGAATAACGTTAAAATACTAAGCTACTGAGCAAAAACACCACAATATAGCTGCAACTGAAAGACCACAAGATAGCTGAAAATGCACTAGGGACTCGCTACGTTCGCTATGTTGATGGGGTACAGGGGAGAACGAAGTAGCGGGATGTATGGGGGTCGTCCCCAAGAAAATCTTGAGCCTTTTAAAACTAATTTCCTACATGTCTACACAACCTCACACAGGGTAGTTTCTAAAATAAAATGTTTCATTTCTGAACATTTTGGAGAAGATTTTCTTTTTTTTCAAAAGCCCTAGGCGAGATTTTATATGCTTTCATATAAAGCTAAAGCCATGGTCAGCTAATCATGGATAAGATAGTGAATTATTATATTTAAATATATATTTTTTCAACATGTAACTTTTTTGTTCTGTGGCTCACAATCTGTTAATTTTATACACATTCCTGCATGCTACATGAGATCAGTTCAAATTCGCCCATATCAAGAGCCGATGCCTTCTCATGAGCAAGAATAACCAGGTTTTTTTTTTTTGCCTCTGCAACATGATGGGTTAAGACGCGATATCAGTTTCACTCTCTTGCCTAAGGAAGGTACTCTACGATTACCTATTACGTTTGTGCTTTTAATTTAAAAAAAAAAATTTACTCACTGTAGGCTAGTTCGCCACTTGGCTATACACCATGACGTCCCTCCCTACACTGCAACATGAGCCACATCTGGACTTCAGGGAGGTAGCTATTTCACAAAGTGGAATAAGGAAATTTTGCAAAAAACACTAATCCATATCAAGTTGTAATGGCCTTCTCATGAGCAAGAATAACCAGGTTTTTCGTGCAACATGGTATCGGCAGAAGGGGTTAAGACGCGAGATAACGTGGATAAATAACTTTTGCATGCTATAACTCCAATAATATCCACGTTTTAAACAGTCACCTGCACGAATTGTCGAAGACAATGAATGACCACTGAATCTTGAAAGGGAAATCCCTATGTGTAAAACCAAAGGTAGGATATATATATATTTTGTATTTAGTAGCATATATTGATAGTAGAATTATGTGGTATAATTACACATGAATGTCACTTATTTCACTATTGATTGAGCAGCATTTTTCACCGCTGTATTGTATTTTCACCAGCCATTTTGAACTGGTGGACTGACTATTGGACTGCTTGGTGACACTGGACATCTCAAGACAGCAGAGGCAGATGAGGAGCTCTTCTTGTTTTTGATGCTCGATTGCTCGCACTTCATTAGTTTGATTGATTCAATGATTCTATTGAATGTCTTTGTTTGATATGTTTGTTTGTGTGTTTGTGTTTGTTTGTGGGTCTGCCCCACTGTCTTTGTCTTTTTTTGTTGTTGCTGGTGACTACAAATTAAGTTCTCTGACAGGAAAATAAAAATTATTCTATTCTATTCTAACAACAATTACGTTAGGACACCAACAGGGTTATCCTAAAGTTAGGGCACTTTTTTGGGGATTTTGGCAAGTTAGGATGCTTCTGTAATACACTTTTCCTATCTGAGGTTAGGATAGGAAAATGGACTTAGGAACTTCTGTTCTGTAATGGATATTTTCCTAAATCAGGTCATAACACAAATTACCATGGTTACTATACAGATAAAATAGGATAGTATGTATTACAAATTAAATACATACATGCAAATTCAACCTTCAAATACATATTATTTGTAGTAATGCTCATCACCGGAAGTGACTCTCCTTACCAAAGAGGCCCTTTCTGGCAGGATTGACGATGGAGAGGTCATTGCATGGGCTCCCGCCAATCACCAGGTCAAATGGACCCCAGTCTGCGATCTGCATGACAAAACAGCACCACACAGTGTCAGTTTGAGAGTACTGCAGGTTTGTCCTCTCACACCCCAGAGCAACAGCTCTGCCTGCATCTGCACTGGGGCAAGAGTGCAAGTGAAAGCACTGGGGTATAATAACTTTCTCAGGTTACCATGGTAATGCAGTTAGATACTTAACCTCTGTGAGCCCCACAAAAACACACTGTTGCCTCCTCTTTGCTATTGGCTGGTGGTGCAAAGTACTACACTGTTTGTAGATAAGTTTAACATTGTCTGTTTTATTAAAGTTTAATGCGCATAAAGGACTACGGTTAAATGCAGTGCACAGACAAACAAGAAAAACAACATAAACTATAAGTCACGTTCTTGATTTGGTTTTATAGTTTGCTATGAAATAATAAATAGCCAACTTTAATAAATGGCTTCTCTTTAGTTTACCAATTTCAGATCTCCAGATCTCAAAATTTCTAATTTTGCATGCACATTGTGTGGGTATTATCAGAGCATTTCATATTTTTGGGCATGGAGAATAACCTCTTTCTAGCTTTCTGAAAAAGACTATTGGACTGTACAATCTTTAATGGAGATCCTTATGCAAAATGGAAAGCACTTTTTGGTGACAATAGCAATTGATTAAAGTTGGCAAATGTTCTTCTTAATGATGATTACACTAGACATGTCAATTTAAGATGTTTTCCAATGGCATTAATTTTAACCTCAAAAATTTACAGATGACTAAAAATCCACCATGATCATTTTTTAAAAATAATTCCATAAGATCATAAAAATATTGTACTGTGAAGTGTAAATGTACACTTAAAACAAAATTATATGCAAATAAAATTTGGATTATTCAAAGGAGATTCTTAAATAATTAGTTATATCATTTCAGCCTAAGGTATGGCAAAGTGCAATGTATTGTAAAGGCAAAATAATTATGTTTTAGAAGTCATCCTGCTACAGAGGTCGTGTTAACACAGAATACTGTAAGCAGAATTTATTTTTAAAGAAGCTGAAAAAAGCAGTCTTAGATTTATTAGATACAGTACCTCTTGTTACAATAGAGCTGTGTTCTGAAGCTAGCTAGCCACTTTGCTCCTGTTTAACCATCTTGTCATCTATTTTCAAATGTTTTCAAAAAACATTGCTCTCCAAAATCAAATCATCATCAGCACCATTTTGTTGCAAAACGTTTCATATTGTCATGCCGCATACTGGAACAAATTCTGGGGCCGGCAACTCTATTTTACATCTACCACAGAGAATTAGCAAGCACGTGTTAGCATGGAGCCAGTGTTTTGTTTGTATTAAGCCTATTGGTTACAACTTATTTTTTTACAGGAACAATTCATTTTCTTGTCTGTCAAAATTATGGATGACTTGTATTTTTCTGTCAAAGCATCTGAAATTCCGTAAATGATGGCAAACCCATACACAGCTATATAATTTAGTTCCCATTCTGAATGTACCCACATCCTCATAGTAAATGGAAAGGTGGTTGTAGGTTCAAGCAGCAAGTAAAATGTGTTAATAATACCATCAGAATTACATAAGTACCATTGCATTGAGGGTCCAAACTCAATCTTATATTTGTTGTGTTGTGCTGTCCGACCAAATAACCAGCTGAATAGGGGGTGCTCAGGTCAGGGTTTTGGCAGGTGCTCCACCCCAATTCTTCTACTCTATGTAGGGGGGTTTTGGGCAGATTTCAGAAGTCAAAAGACACAATAGGCCTCCTTTGTGAAGGGGCTGAAAGGGCGAGTTTGGGGAGTGGGGGAGGGGAATTTGAGATTAGAGCTGCAGAAAATTAACCAAACGTCTGGGAGAAACAGCAACAGGTGTGTGTGTTTGAGCAGGTGAAAGCATTCATTTTACAGAAGCCACAATGACTCCCCGTTGGGTCAGAGGTCAGAGTTCTGCACTTACATCCTTCCTGGTGATGTTTCGCACATCGTGCACATACTTGATCTTCCCCTCATGTCGCACCACCCCCACAGAGATGGAGTCCTCACACACCTCAGAAGCAATGTACAACTCCACCCGAAAACCTAGATCCTTCAGCACCAGGTAGCCTGAGAGAGAATTGTTATTGTTGCTACTGATGTTTTTCAATGAATGTAAATGATTGCTTTGGCAATACTATGCCTATGTGTGGTCCCGCTCACCAGTGGCGATGCCATCAAACAGGGACAGGACTTTGATTGGCCGTCTCTGCTCAGCTCGGACCGCAGGGTAGATCTTCGCACTCTCCTGGAGTAATGAAGAGTATCACACACTAATTACAGTAAACACACACACAAACACACCCACGTCTGGTTTTAGAAACAGCCTCCTGTAGTCACAGTGTAAAACAATGTTTTGTGTTGTAGATGTAGTGAAAATGTTTTATTGTAGGTGTTGACCGGGGGGGTGGGGGGGGGGTGATGTAGGAGAAGTTAAGGTTAAGCTGAACAGGGGGGCAGGGGATGGAGGGGGTAGGGGGACACGGTTACTGAAAAAAAGAATGTGCTTTTTGTATGGGGCAAAATAGAGAGGCATGCAGATGAGGAGATACCTTTTTTGGTATTTACAAGCATCTGTGCATTTCTCAGCAACTGCTTTCAATCCATGAGATTCTGTGTACCACCTCGTATAAGTGTTTCATTTGTTTATTGTTATTATTATTTTCGTATTCTCCAATCACATCAACTTATGGACTTATTTCAGAAAAAATTACTGGTCTAATTATGACCATCAAGTTTTAACAATGTTACTGTTCGCTGATACCTTTTTTACGCTCTGTTAGAGGCTATGCCACGCAAGGTCAGTCGCTGCATATGTCTCCGATTCCCATCGTCTCGAATACAATTCACACTTTTTTGACGTAGTTAGCATCTACCCAGTGTCCTTTATCGACAGCCTGTTTATTAAATTTGTTGTCTATGAAGTTCATATTTTAGATTGGTAGCTACAATTTCAGTTTTTTGCAAAAGTGTTTAGCTGAAACAGGATATGTGATGCTAGTCTTGCCAAAGGCTGCTGTACTAGAGGAATTGGAGTTGTGCAAAACAGTAAGAAAAACCTACTTAAAAACCCATTCTAGCCAAATAGTTTAATTTCACTTACTCGGAAGACTGACATAGTCAAAGTGCAAATGTTAACTATGTTATCCAAAAAGTCTGTTTTTGTCTTATATTAGCAACATTACTCCATTAAAATTGAAGTTTTCTCTCTCATAATTATTTTCGTTAATTTAATTGATGTGATCTTCAATATTATTTTCATGAAAAGACAGCAGTGGAAAATATTTAAGTGGGTATTAGATGCAGGTATTAGGGCGGTGTAGTGCTGTGTTGTAGATGAAGTGTAGAGTGGTGTAGTGCTGTGTTGTAGATGTAGTGTAGAGTGGTGCAGTGCTGTGTTGTAGATGCAGTGTAGAGCTGTGTTGTAGATGCAGTGTAGAGTGGTATAGTGCTGTGTTGTAGATGGTGTAGCACTATTTTGCGGTGCTGTGCTTGAAACTCACAAACTCTTGGCCGTTGTCACTGATGAAGAACTCCTGCAGTTTGAGGGTCCAGTCATGACGACGGGCAAGCACACCATAGTTCTGTTGAGGCTGACACATGTAACAACGCCAGGGATCCAGCGCCCGGGCCTGTTCTGAGCAACCCAAACCCACCAGCACATCCAGGCAATCCACACAGAAACACCTGCACAGAGAGTGAGGTAAATGTGTGTGTGTGTGTGTGTGTGTGAGACGTTACAGACACATATACATGCAACCCACACATTTGCGACAGCATTGCCCTTGACTCTGAGGTCAGCGACAGCTACAGGGTGCATTTAATGGCTCTACAATAAAATCAGCCCATACTTTACCTTCTTTGCAGCCCCCCCCCCCCCCCCCCCCCCCCCCACACACACACACACACAGGAAGTGCCCCTGCCCCCCTCACCTGCAGCAGTTAGCGTTCCCGCAGAGCAGCACTTCGCGCCCCCCGCAGCACACAGTACAGTAGGACTGATAGCCGTCATCATCATACATGTAGGAGGTCTCTAAATACACGTCCTGGGACAGTCAAACAGAGAGAACCATAAATACACCTCCTGGGACAGTCAAACAGAGAGATCCATAAATACACCTCCTGGGACAGTCAAACAGAGAGAACCATAAATACACGTCCTGGGACAGTCAAACAGAGAGATCCATAAATACACCTCCTGGGACAGTCAAACAGAGAGATCCATAAATACATGTCCAGGGACAGTCAAACAGAGAGATCCATAAATACACATCCTGGGACAGTCACACACAGAGATCTCTAAATACATGTCCTGGGACAGTCACACACAGAGAGATGTCTAAATACACGTCCTGGGACAGTCACACACAGATAGATCTTTAACCACACGTCCTGGGACAGTCACACACAGAGAGATGTCTAAATACACGTCCTGGGACAGTAACACACAGAGAGATCTCAAAATACACGTCCTGGGACAGTCACACACAGAAAGATCTCTAACCACACATCCTGGGACAGTCACACACAGAGAGATCTCTAAATACACATCCTGAGACAGTCACACAGAGAGATCTCTAACCATATGTCCTGGGAAAGTCCAAACAGGATGGCCTCCAGGACTTGCAATATAAGATGTCTGCATTCCCCAAAAAGAAGCTCCAAAGTGTCTTCCCTACCTTACAGGCCTGGCACAGTCCCCCTTCAAACAGGGGGTGAAAGGTCTCCACTGGGGCCCTGCCACAGGACAGACAAAACTCTGCAGGAACCAAGAAAGGGTGAGAACAGGCAGCTAAGACACAAACACTCATAATCTGAAGGAACAAAGAAAGTGGCATTCTTTACCTTCTATAGATTTCACAAACATTCATAATCTGAAGGAACAAAGAAAGTGGAATTCTTTACCTTCTATAGATTTGCTACCCTTCAAAACTTCACACACCATTTGTTCTGAAACAACATAGAACAATAAAGACCATTAATGAACCGATTCCTGGTGTTGTAAGGGATCTCTGTCAGAGACAGAGATGGGAGTGTTGGAGATCCAATTGCAATAGCTGGGCAATCTTAAAGTGTTCCTAAGAACACCACTGGAAACGGACAATGATCCGTAGTGGAGAAAACTAGAAATGAAAAGACAATAAACCTCGCACTATAAACGAGGAGCTCGCTAAACGAGCAAAACAAAGGAATAAGCAATAACGCTTATCTAACTCCGTTTGTGGAGCGAACGAACAAAGGAAACCAAAACTATAAGACCCCTTTAACTGGAGTCAGCGCAGTTAGAGCGCTAGTCGGTAGAAACGGTAAAAAAAAGGAAATAAGCAGACACGCTTATCTTACTCCCGTTATTGGAGTGAAAACTAAAGGAAACAGAGAACTCAACAACCCTAACTTTTCCTGGGTAAGAGCACTCGTAAGTCAGAGTATATAATGAAAGAAACGAGAAAGCCTCTGCTCAGCAATGAGAGCTAAAAGAAACTTTCTTTCTTTCTAAAAACCCTACTTTCTAACCCTTTCGTTTTTAAACTAGCTTTGTAACTAATTTCTTATACCTCTTTACCGGCTCGAATGTTAAGTGGAATAACATGGAAGCAACGAGAGAGACCGGAAGCGGGGTATAAATAGTGAGCGGAATTAACTGCCAGGTGAACTCACTAATGACAAGGTGAAAGCAAAACCCGTGACGGAACACAGGAAAATCCGATAGATTACCGATAAACGATAACAACGAATAAAATTACGTGGAGATAAGGGAAGAAAGGTCAGATCCATCACAGGTGTAGGTATTTCAAAAATATGTGAATATCTACGACAAATATAAAAACCATAATACATGACTTATCATCTGTGTCATAATAGAAAAATTATAATTTTAAAAATCTAGATATACTTTCCATGCTCAGTCTGTTTTTTGGAAAAAAACAACTATGAGTGAGGTCATGCGTTAAGTGTGATTTCTGACCTCTGCTGCAGACATCCTCACTTCCTGCCTTGACCCCGCCCAGGCTGGGCTTCTGCCTCTTGGGAGGAGGGAAATATTCAGATAGACCAGCGCCCAGAACCTGAGGACTCAGGGAACCGTTCTCTGTGAAAGAGAAAAGAAGGTAAACAGAGGTAAAATAAGCGGATAAAAGCTCATTCAGCATTGCAAGAGAAGGGTTGTGGGTAATGGAGTACAAACCTGTGTTATGGGTGGTGGGTTTGACTCCCTCAGGGCCTTTGGGCAGGAACCCGCCATGAGCCCACTCCAGCATGGGCTTCACCTGCTCCTCCGGGCTGTCCTGCTCACCTGCTGGAAACACTTGGCCTGCCCGTCTGCCCGCCATCTGACATGGACAGGCACATAGACAGAGATATCGACAGACATCAGTACACACAGATACACATCACATGGCAAAAAAATAATACAAACAGATACAGAGACAGGAAGACATACAGAAAAAATTAAGCCAGCAGGCACACAATCAGGTGGAAGCATGCAGTCTAACAGACACAACCAGAAAAAAAACACACAAAGGTGTAAGAACACACGCACATAAAATAGAACACACTCAAACACATACAAAAATTAGAACACACAAAAATACATAGATACACACGCAAAAATAAGAAAACAAACAGAAATAAGATGCTCACATAAATAGGAACACACGCACACACAGCAAAACAATCGTTTGCACCACGACAGACGGGTTGGAGGCCTCTAACTCTCTAACTACAGCCCACCAGTCCTCCTCACCTCCAGGGCCTGGAAAACTGCCCTGCGGTAGGAAGCCAGCCTGGTGTAGGAGGCCTGGCTGAAGTACTTGGGGAAAGCAGTGATGCAGTACAGCTTATCAGCAGAGACCTAGAGAAATAATTATTATTTGATTTATCTCCTCTCATCAAGCATTGTTTATTTTTGTAAACATTCATTACAGCTTTGTTAGTATTAGTCTTACTGTTAAAGTTATTGTCACAGTTACAGTGGGTTGTATTCAGCCCAATTTTTCAAGTATGAACATTTGAAAAACATTGATTTAATCAGGCTTTTTTGCTGGTATTCTATTCAACACAAACAACTCTACAATGTCAATTTGAAAAGTAAAATCTACAATTTGTTCCAAACTATTTACAAATATAAAACAGAAAACAATCAATTCCTTAAGTATACAGCCCTCTTGTTCATTGTGCTTTAACAGCCATACAGGCAAAACTTCATAAATTGCTCAGACATCATGTATCGATTGTATTTAAAGACTTTGAATAATATATATTTTTTAAATGTGTGTTTACACTGTCTTTCTTGGTAACATGCATTTTAATGGCTCTTAATGGGATTTTAGGAAGTACAATGAACGTTACATCACAATACTCAAACACAGTATATGTAAACATGGATGACATTTGAGACCAGTCCCTGGAGGTTCAAAAAATATATAAATCATAACCTCTCCATGACTATATGCGAATATATAGAAGGTGCAAGTTCGGTAACTTTTTCCCGTCAGATCTCTCCATTAACTTTCATAGTGAAACCAGACAGGAAAAAGTCGTACCTGTATGGCTGTTAAAGTACAATGAAGCAAGGGAGCTGAATACTTAATGAATTGATTGTTTTCTGTTTTATATTTGCAAATAATTTGTAGCAAATTAAATATTTTACTTTTCACATTGACATTTTAGTGTCAGCAAAAAAGCCTGATTAAATACATTTATATCAAATGTTCATACACAACAACTGAATTTGAATTTGAGACAGGCGGAGGGAGAGAGAGAGAGAGAGAGAGAGAGAAATAGGGAGAAAGAGAGAGAAGATCTTTTACACTGTTCCTGTTTTCACAGGCTTGCAGGCATGTATTATGCATAGCTATAGTAATGGGTGCCCCCTATGACCTATGACCCTTATTTCACCTCTGAGAACTTGCCGTCTCCGAACCACTGCAGCCAGCGCATACCAGGCGTGGCCTGCCTCTTGCCGGTGACGCGCCAGGTCACTACCATGCCTGGCCACCAGGAGAAGCCTTTGATCTTCCCCCACACAAGCTCTCCCACACCAAAGCCTTTGCTGTCCTGCAGGGTGCACAGGTGAGGTAACGGCCAGCCAGTCACTACCAGCCAATCAAACAGCCAATAATAGCCAACCAATCACACCTAGCCAGTGAGAAACTGAGGAGATATGCCATCATGTGTATGACAGGGAAAGGGTCAGAACATGAAGCTATCACTGAAGAAGATATAAAGTGGACCCAGAAAAACATAACGAAATAACGAAAACAAATCTGATCACACTCTCTTGCCTTGTACTCTGGCTGGCTAGCAGTCTCTGTGGGGGAGGAGGCAGAGTCAAGGCTATGGGTGGAGTTAAGGCTGTGGGTGGAGTCCTTTGAGTCCTGCTCCAGCAGCTCCACAGAGGGAAGGGAGGGGCTAATCCTGGCATGACTCTGTGGAGGACAACACCAGATCAGTATCACATGCTCTGAGTCACTCAGAGTGAGTGAGTGATTGATTGAGTGAGTGTGGGGGTGAGTTATAGTGAGGCAGTAAGTGAATGAGTTAGGGGCACAATGAGTGAGGTAGTAGCTCATTGAGCGAGTGAGTGAGTGAGTGATTGACATAGAGACTGAGAAAGTGAGTGAGTATAGGCTACACAAACTAGCTTAAGTGTGTTATATGGAAGATGACAAATGGGCTAGCAGTGGTTAAGCAAATGTTCTCCACAACTGTGTGGCTCAGAAGTTGGTATGAAAGGTAGGCCAACTGTTTATCAAATTAAATCTACAGTAAGCTGTAGTTGCAACCGCGAGTGGGGAAAAGATGAACGCGTGATGCCAGTGGCCACGTGCCCATCTATTCATGTGCACACATTGTGTGGCTGTCATGTTATCAACAAGACAAATGTTGTTTTCATCATACGTTACGGTGAAAGCAGAATGTTGCTGTACCGCTGACCTGGGGTAGGCAGGATTATTGTCCAGCCCCATTTATTCATTGTCTGCATTAGCTAAGTGTCAAAAGATATGGTATAAGGCCTAGCTATTTTGGCTCTCTGACTCATCGATGCATCCAGCCTCTGGCACGGCTGCTAATTACGATACAGCCGTTGTCTTGTTGTCGCTCAGCCAGTAGTGGAGCTGGAAATATTTCCTGGTTGAAGGAGTTCTTGTTCCTTCTCCACATAAAAAAGAATGACTTCGATCCAGTTTTAAATTTCGATAAGTTGAACTGAAAACTAATTTTTTTCAATTTTAGATTTTGAATGGAAATCGCTACACCCCTAGTCTGTAGGTAACTTGTACCTGACTGTAGGTAATGTACCTGAGTGTAGATGATCTTGTACCTGACTGTAGGTAATGTACCTGTGTGTAGAGAATCTTGTACCTGACTGTAAGTAATGTACCTGTGTGTAGAGGATCTTGTATCTGACTGTAAGTAATGTACCTGTGTGTAGAGGATCTTGTATCTGACTGTAAGTAATGTACCTGTGTGTAGATGATCTTGTACCCAACTGTAGGTAATGCACCTGTGTGTAGATGACCTTGTACCTGGCTGTAGGTAATGCACCTGTGTGTAGATGACCTTGTACCTGGCTGTAGGTAATGCACATGTGTGTAGATTATCTTGTACCTGACTGTAGGTAATGTACCTGTGTGTAGATGATCTTGTACCCAACTGTAGGTAATGTACCTGTGTGTAGAGGATATTGTACCTGATTGTAGGTAATGTACCTGTGTGTAGATGATCTTGTACCCAACTGTAGGTAATGTACCTGTGTGTAGATTACCTTGTACCTGACTGTAGGTAATGTACCTGTGTGTAATGATCTTGTACCCAACTGTAAGTAATGCACCTGTGTGTAGATGACCTTGTACCTGGCTGTAGGTAATGCACGTGTGTAGATGATCTTGTACCTGACTGTAGGTAATGTACCTGTGTGTAGATGATCTTGTACCCAACTGTAAGTAATGTACCTATATGCAGGTAATCTTGTACCTGACTGTAAGTAATGTACCTGTGTGTAGAGAATCTTGTATCTGACTGTAAGTAATGTACCTGTGTGTAGAGGATCTTGTACCTGATTGTAGGTAATGTACCTGTGTGTAGATGATCTTGTACCTGACTGTAGGTAATGTAACTGTGTGTAGATGATGTGGTGCCTGACTGTAGGTAATGTACCTGTGTGTAGATGATGTGGTGCCTGACTGTAAGTAATGCACCTGTGTGTAGATGACCTTGTACCTGGCTGTAGGTAATGCACATGTGTGTAGATGATCTTGTACCTGACTGTAGGTAATGTACCTGTGTGTAGATGATCTTGTACCTGACTGTAGGTAATGTACCTGTGTGTAGATGTTCTTGTACCTGACTGTAAGTAATGTACCTGTATACAGGTAATCTTGTACCTGACTGTAGGTAATGTACCTGTGTGTAGAGAATCTTGTATCTGACTGTAAGTAATGTACCTATGTGTAGAGGATCTTGTACCTGATTGTAGGTAATGTACCTGTGTGTAGATGATCTTGTACCTGACTGTAGGTAATGTACCTGTGTGTAGATGATCTTGTACCTGACTGTAGGTAATGTACCTGTGTGTAGAGGATCTTGTATCTGACTGTAAGTAATGTACCTGTGTGTAGAGAATCTTGTATCTGACTGTAAGTAATGTACCTGTGTGTAGAGGATCTTGTACCTGATTGTAGGTAATGTACCTGTGTGTAGATGATCTTGTACCTGACTGTAGGTAATGTACCTGTGTGTAGATGATCTTGTACCTGACTGTAGGTAATGTACCTGTGTGTAGAGGATATTGTACCTGATTGTAGGTAACGTACCTGTGTGTAGATGATCTTGTACCTGACTGTAGGTAACGTACCTGTGTATAGATGATCTTGTACCTTACTGTAGGTAATGTACCTGTGTGTAGATGATCTTGTACCTGAATGTAGGTAATGTACCTGTGTGTAGATGATCTTGTACCTGAATGTAGGTAATGTACCTGTGTGTAGAGGATCTTGTACCTGATTGTAGGTAATGTACCTGTGTGTAGAGGATCTTGTACCTGATTGTAGGTAATGTACCTGTGTGTAGATGATCTTGTACCTGACTGTAAGTAATGTACCTGTGTGTAGATGATCTTGTACCTGACTGTAAGTAATGTACCTGTGTGTAGATAATCTTGTATCTGACTGTAAGTAATGTACCTGTGTGTAGAGGATCTTGTACCTGATTGTAGGTAATGTACCTGTGTGTAGATGATCTTGTACCTGACTGTAAGTAATGTACCTGTGTGTAGATGATCTTGTACCCAACTGTAAGTAATGTACCTGTATGCAGGTAATCTTGTACCTGACTGTAAGTAATGTACCTGTGTGTAGATAATCTTGTATCTGACTGTAAGTAATGTACCTGTGTGTAGAGGATCTTGTACCTGATTGTAGGTAATGTACCTGTGTGTAGATGATCTTGTACCTGACTGTAGGTAATGTACCTGTGTGTAAATGATGTGGTGCCTGACTGTAGGTAATGTACCTGTGTGTAGATGATCTTGTACCTTACTGTAGGTAATGTACCGTGTGTAGATGATCTTGTACCTGAATGTAGGTAATGTACCTGTGTGTAGACGATCTTGTACCTGATTGTAGGTAATGTACCTGTGTGTAGATGATCTTGTACCTGACTGTAGGTCACGTACCTGTGTGTAGATGATCTTGTACCTTACTGTAGGTAATGTACCTGTGTGTAGATGATCTTGTACTTGACTGTAGGTAATGTACCTGTTGGCAAGGGTCCCAGTTCCCCTCTCTCTCTGGGCTCTTCCTGGCTCTCTTCCCTCTGCTGGAACGCCGACTCACACTCATATCTGAGAGAGAGAGAGAGAGAGAGAGAGAGAGAGAGAGGGGGTGGGGTGAGTCGGCGGGTGAGTGTGTATGCATGTGTAAAAGGGGTAGGGGTGTGGTCTCAGCCCTGTTTGAGGATGTGTGTATTACCCATAAGGGTGTGGTCTTGACCCTGTTTGGGCTGGATGTGTTGCCTGTAGGTGCATGGTCTTCACCCTGTTTGGGGCTGGGTGTGTTACCTGTAGAAGCATGATCTTGACCCTGTTTGGGGCTGGGTTTGTTACCTGTAGAAGCATGATCTTGACCCTGTTTGGGGCTGGGTTTGTTACCTGTAGGTGCATGGTCTTCGCCCTGTTTGGGGCTGGGTGTAGAGGGGGGCTCGGCTGCAGTAAGGGGGCTGTTCCTCTTGGTTCTCTCCAGATGCTCCTCTGGCTCTGAGAGACCCACACCCTCCACTGGCACTGCATCACTGACCACCACAGCCTGAAACAGGTCAAGGAAAAAGGCACTCAGCATTATATACACTATAAATGCTACATTATGCACTGCACACAATACAGTATACGCTACCTTTTGCATACTACGCTATACGGTATACACAGCATTACAAATTGCATGCACTATGCATACTACAGTGTACATTACACTACATACACTGCACTATGTTACACTACACTGTGCACTACAGTGTACACTACACACCCCATGCAGACACTACATATGCACACTACATACAGTATACACACTACCTACCTTACATACTGTATATGATGCATAATTTAGTGCACACTACATTATACACACTACAATACACACTAAACTATACACTACATGCATAATGCCAGAGTGCACTGCACTATACACGCTACAGTATACACTACACAATAAACTGCACACACCATATACAGTTCAGTATACACTACACTATAAACTACACACTATACACACTACAGAATACACCACACAATAAAGTACACTCACTATTACTATGCACTATTGTTTTTTAAAAGAAAGACTAGGAAGTAAAAAAGGAACAGTTAGAGGGGAACGCCGGGTTATTTCTATATCGATTTTATATTATATTTTTTATGTTTAATGTGCGTCTTGAAGCATACCGCACTAGAACTGTGCCTCCCGGTTCCCTTGTTTCCAGACATGCTGTGTCGCGCTGATCTACGTCAGTGGTGGTTAATTCCAGTTGCAGGTCTATACTGTATACTGAAAGGTTCAAAATTGATTGGATTCGCCGATAGATAAAAGTCTGATATGACTAAAGGGATGCCATCCTCAGTATCTTCAGGTTCTTCTGAGTTTGGCAATGTATAATTTATCGAAAATATTGTATATAATATTGCAGTTTCAGAAATGGACTGAAAATGCCTCTGAAACTTCTGGCTGCAATATTATATACATTTTCGATTTTATCTATCAGCAAATCTGATCAATTTCGCGTCGTAGATCAGTGCGACGCAGCGTGTCTGGAAACAAGCTGGGAACAAGGGAACCGGGAGGCACAGGTCTAGTGCGGTATGCTTCAAGACGCACATTAAGACATCGCCAAAACAATGGGTTTTTCAAAATCAACTGTTTGATACATTGTTAAGAAGCAAGAATGCACAGGTGAGCTCAGCAATAACAAACAACCTGGTAGCCCATCGAAGACAACTGCATATTGCATAACCAAAAAATACATTCAATTGTGAAGAAAAAAACTAATTCAACTATCCAACAGCTCAAGAACATTCAGCAGATTGCAGGCATAACCTCAGAGGGTTCACTACGAGATGCAAACATTTGGTAAGCCTCAAGAACGGAATGGCCAGGTTAGAGTTTGCTAAAAAGTACATTAAAAAAACTGTTCTGGAACAAAGTCTTATGGAAAAATGAGATGAGTATTAGCCTGTACCAAAATGATAGAAAGAGGAATTTAAGAAGAAATAAAGGAACTGCTCATGATCAAAAGCACCCCCCTCATCTGTCAAACATGGGGAAAGGTAGTGTTATGACTTGGGCATGTATGGCTGCCACTGGAACTGGCTCACTTGTCTTCATTGATGATGTAACTTCTGACAACAGCAGCAGGACGAATTCTGAAGTGTCCAAAAACATCTTATCTCCTCAGAACCAACCAAATCTAAAAACTCATTGGATGGCGTTTCACCTTGCAGCAGGACAATGACCCCAAACATACTGCTAAAGCAACCAAGGAGTTTTTCAAAGCCAAAAACTGGAATGTTCTTGACTGACTAAGTCAACCACCTGACCTGAATCCAATTGAACATGCGATTCACTTGCTGAAGACAAGACTGAAGGAAAAAATGCCCGAAACAAAAAGGAACTGAAGATGGCTGCAGCACAGGCCTGGTAGAACACCACCAGGGACGATACTCAGCATCTTGTGATGTCTATGCGTGACTGCCTTAAAGGCATACTGAAAATTGTTTGATCATAATGTTGTATAGCTACCTAGCACCGATATTAGTCATAATATTCAAGCTCACCTTCATGAGTTGCTCCAGTGGTCAGAAACTGAAGAATGACATTTTTTCGCTCTCCATTTACTTCCATCGCATGACGAAAAAGGTCTCAAAAGCACACTTTTATCACATAAATTAATGCAAACAACGTGGATTATGCCAATATATAAAATCACGACATCCGGAACCGGGCGTTTGAAAAGATAAAAAGCTCCATTCACAATATTTTACAAAGGTTTGGAAGAAGATCGGGTCGTTAGCTGAACTTCCTTGTTTCATCATGCACCATAATGGTCCCACTTACTTCCTGAAGCATGCGTCAGTAAACAAACTGAACAGCAAAGAAGCTAGCAACATTTGCTAGTTCTCAGAAAATAGTTATTCAAAATCAAATCAATCAAAAATTGGTTCAAAAGTTTCAAACGTTTGGTTCTGATTGTCGTGAGTTTATATATCGGCATAATCCACGTTGTTTGCGTTTATGTGCTAAAAGTGTGCTTTTGAGACCTGTCTCGCCATGCAATGAAAGTGAATGGAGAGAGAAAAAACTTCATTCTTCGTTGGTCAGTTTCTGACCACTGGAGCAACTCATGGTGAGCTTGAATATTATAACTAATATCAGTGCCAGGTAGCTATACAACATTATGTTCAAACAAAGTTCAGTATGCCTTTAAGGCAGTTATCAAATGCAAATAATTTGCAAAAAAGCACTAAATATGATTACTTTATTTAGGATTATGTTAATTTGTCCAATTACTTTTGGTCCCCTAAAATGGGGGGACTGTAATTCCTACATGGATCACTGGATATGGATGAAAATACCCTTAAATTAAAGCTGTGAATTTAACATCATATTCATTGTTTCATTTAAATCCAATACAGAGCCAAAACAACAAAAATTGTGTTACTGTCAAAATACTTACGGACTGCACTGTACATGCAAAAAACATTAAAATATAAACACAAATAGCTGAAAAGGTGGCATTGAAAGTGTGCAACCCCCATCTTGGGTTTCAGGGAGAAAGTGTCTTTATGTGTGTGAGTGTGTGTGTGTGTGTATGCATGCATGTGTGGTTGGGTGGGGGGGGGAGGGTTTCCTGTTTCCTGTTGTTATCTCAGCTATCACTAGGCCTCTGGCCCCTCTTTCAACTGCATGTAAAGGAACTAGCAGCCCTGCTAGCTTGTGATCATCACCTGAACACACAGAAGAATTAGCGGCCGGCTGTGCTCGCTCATGATCACCTGGCCACACAGGAGGGTTAGCGGCTGTGCTAGCTCATGATCACCTGGCCACACAGGAGGGTTAGCGGCTGTGCTAGCTCATGATCACCTGGCCACACAGGAGGGTTAGCGGCTGTGCTGGCTCACGTGGGTCCAGAGAGAACGATGACCTAATGATAACCCAGGCTGGGTTGTGAGGGTTTGGGGTGGTTAGTGGTCACTCTGACATACAGGACAAACCGTCTCTCTCTCTCCCTGCCTCTATCATCCTGTCTTTCTCTTTCTCCTTTGTTTTCCTCTCACAGTCTCTTTCATACTCTCCCTCACTCTCTTCATTTGCCTCCCTGCCATTTAAAAAAAAAAATTCTATGCATTGTGTTTTCTACTCCCCCAGGCCAAATCTCACACTGTGACCTCTCTCCCCTACAGACAAAGCCACACACTTAGGTCAAAGGTCACAGGTCCCAGATCCTGGCTTTCTCTCCCTTTTACTTTCTCCCTCTACTCACCAGCACTGGGAACTTGTGTGTGTGTGTTTCACCCTTTGCCCCCTTGAGTGGCCCCTGTTGCAAGCTTTGTTGAGGGTAAGAGAGAAAGCGAACAAGAGCAAGAGAGAGAGAGAGCCTATGACTTATAGGGGTGGATTTACTGTTCGTTAAGGATCTGTTAGCATGTCCTTGACTGCCATCTTATCACAGACACACACAAACAAACACACAAATGGGAACAACCAGAGTCAAACTCAATTGACGTGTGATGTACAACTTAGCTGGATTGCAGAATCTGTCTAGATTTACATAAATGACTCCTTTATAACCAGTTCTTGTGCAATATGTGTGACACAGTGAAATTGACACCCCCTTGAAGACAGTGGAGTTTTAAATGAGTAGTGCAAAATGAAAGCGAGTCCATCTTTAAAAGCTTTGTGAAAAGAGATGATTAGCCCATTGAACAGCTACGAAAGCCAGCGTACCACCTGGACCTGTGACCCCCCCAGGTGACCTCTTTCCACTGCCCCTCACAGCTTGCCTGGGCTACATTACGGTTTAGTCCAGAAACCACGGTTGGGGGGCTAGACCCACTCAACCGTCCCCTACCCCTTGGCAACAACTAAGGGAAACACGTCAACATACAACACTGATCAATGGGGGTTCAGGCCTGGTTTTTGCCCAATATTACTTCTGTTTCTCTGTAAAGCGTCCAATAGGAAAAAATCTACACGCAACATTGTGTGCTTCTATACAACACTGACCCTTCTATACAAAAGTGAGCCTGTCTACACAAAGTACTGGCCAATAGGGAGCATATCTACACACAATACTGAGCAATAGGAAAAAATGTATATGCATGACACCGACCAAGAGGAAAATATGGCAACATAGAAGACTTACCACTAATGAAGCACACAAGCAGAAAAGATTTACCAATAAGAAAGACGCATTCACATGGCATTGCCAGATAGAGAAAGACGTCTATACAAAACAATTGAACAATAGGAAATGAGTCACCTATGCATAAAATTAATAAAAAGAAAAAGATGCCTATAAATAAAATTACCCAATTAAACACGGCAATGTAACTGCAAATGTACTCAGTGCTTACACTACCTCATCAGTCAGAAAACTTCAGTTCATATCTGGCTGAACATGCATGATTGGTCATATAGCATCCAATAATAATCACTTTGTGTTACAACCAACATGGCCACCTAGTGGACTGTCCCTCCTCTGATTACAGTGTCTCTGGTGGCTGTACAGTGTACAGTGGGAAGGTTTGGTCACGGCAGCAGCCATGCTGTCTCCATGTGCTCTGCCAGACAGGAACAGGCACCAATGAGAGAGACAATTTGCTGGATTTTCTGTCCATGCGAACTGCAACATAATGCAGAGGAAGTAATATCCTGGTTTGGCAGGGAATCGGTGGGATGTTTTTCCCCAACCTTGTTACAAGTAAACATTTTTTTATTCACAGGCAAAATTAGTGATATTTTTTGGAATAACTGATTAGTATTGCCTCGGTGGTCGAGAAAATATTCTGATGAAATGCAGTCAGTCACTTTTGCGAAAAATTACTTTATATGACTTGACCCCCTTTCTACACCCTTTCTCATGCATATTTATTAAGTACTTTTGACACTTGTTTGGTAAAGGATGTTGCTAGATTGAATAATTTAATGAATTTGATGTCACATTTTCTTACACAACCAACAAATAGACTAGCTAGCTATCTCACTAGTTTTCCATCTGGCTCTCTTGAGCATTGCTTGTTTACTGCCCACACACTGCTTGAATATTCATGTAAATATTGATATATAAAAAATTTAGGCTGAAAAGTAAATTCTCAGATGGACTACAATCTGACTACAACTTGTGGCTTGTGTTCTCTGTTGACTTTGCTGACTCTGTTGACTCATTATAACATAAGTATCTAAACTCCTCAAAAAAAGTTTGGAAACGTTATTTCGGTCGATTATTCCTCCCCTTTAATAATACCAATTGGTATTGTATTTTATATAGTTGGAAAGCCTGATAGTCTTTACACCCTTACAACTACAACTTGTAAGGATATCGCGTGTGCATTGAGCAAATGCAACACACAGCACTGTTGTGGGGGCAAAAAAAAAAAAAAAAAAAAAAAAAAAATGCAATTCTGTCTTCTGTTGGTCATCACTCTCGACGCGTGAGAACAGATGCAGATTGCTGCACACAGATGTGACACCTTTCAATGGGGGCAGTGTGGTGTGGGTGTGGGGCTCTCTCTTCTCTCTCAAAAACAGAACATCATCATCATTCAAGGCATCAAATCAAGTGAGATATTGAGATGGAGAGAGATTCTGGTGGACGCGATCCCATATCTCCAGAATCTGGGACCTAACTCCATCCTCCAGGATGACAACACCCCGCCCCCCCCCCCCACAGTCATCACAGACACCACCAGTCATTGGAGAGGAGAGGAGAGGATGGGGATGCCGTGAGTCCAGACCAACCCACAACAATTGAACACTGGGTGCTTGGGGGCGGGGCGTGCTGTACGTGCACGTGCAACCAACGCAACCATGTTGGCTGACTTGACGAATGGACCTGTGACAATGGGATGCCATCCCACAGCAGTGTGTGAGTGTGGTGACCAGGAGCCAGAGGAGGGAGGAGGTGAGTTGTGCTGCTGGTGTGGCTTCCACATCCACACGCTACTGAGAGGTCTGACAGTGTGAAAAAAAAAATAAAAAAAAAAAAATGGGTGTTGTTTTTTTTTTTTTTTTTTGTTTATTACTGTGATCATCATCCAATCCAAGCAACAACAAACAACAGAGAATACCAACAACAGAATAAGAATATTGCATTTTTTTTATTTTTTTTTTTTGGGTTTTTTTTTTTACTGTTTTTGCTGTGTTTGCACACTCCACGAATCACACTTGTTGTAAAGGTGTTGTAAGGTTTAAAGTTGTAAAATAAAAAATAATAAACATATTAATAATATATAAATATATATATATAATTTAAAATAACGTTTAATAAAATTTTTTTAACGTTTCCGAACTTTTTTTGAGGAGTTTAGTATAGAGGTAGATTTCTATCAAAAATAAACAAACACAAAAGTATAATCCACAATTATATTTACCATCCACACACACACACACCTCTCAATTTGTGTTCATAGGTATAATCCACAAATGTGTTTTTGCCATCCACACGCAAACACCTCTCAATTGCTTGGCTTGCGTATGGAATTTTGAGACAAATATTCTGCAGTTTTTCCCGTGTCGATTCACACATGCTTAACTTGTGATTCACACGCAAAACTTCTTCTTCGGCGATACCTAACACGGCGATGTGTTTTCGGCTCATTAGCGAAAATTCCTTACGTTAATCCAAGCAGATCAAGCGTGTCCTTCAATCGCCAAATGTATATTCGCCAGTTCGCAAGCCAAGCTTTTGATTTGTAAATGTGAACATTGGAAACATATCTGAAAATGTTATTTGCATTTGTGAATATAATTTTTGCATTCATCCAAATGATTATTTACGAAACACAAGTTGAGAGGAGTTTGTGTGTGGATGGCAAACACATACTTGTGGATTATTTTTACGAAACACAAATTGAGAGGTGTTTGCGTGTGGATGGCAAAAACACATTTGTGGATTATACCTACGAACACAAATTGAGAGGTGTGTGTGTGTGGATGGTAAGAAATAATTGTGGATTATACTTTTGTGTTTGTTTATTTTTGATAGAAATCTACCTCCATAATGTAGTTATTTTCTCCAACATCTTTGGCTTTGTGGGGAAGCACTGAGATTGACAGAGGAAGTGATGCACAATACCACCTACAGGACATTGTCTGCCGATGAATTACTGGCCCAAAACTCATTTTAGTACACAACTGTAAAACCTGGTCAAAAGCATCAAAGGTTAACCTACAAAATCATTGAGAAATATCAAGTTGGGAGCAACCAATAATAAATGTTATATACCGGGACTTGAGGTTTATATTCAAAATGAATAAATCAGCTGTTTTTGTCAACGATTGATTTGGGGGGGGGGGTAGCAAGAGAGAGAGAGAGAGAGAGAGAGAGAGAGAGAGAAAAAGAAAAAAGAAAAAGAGAGAGAGGTCCTGCTGGGTCCTGCATGTTGCAGACACAGGCCTACCATGGCCGTCATCTTGTCACCCTTGGCGGAGGGAGAGTACTTGTTGAGAGGCATGGCTGCACTCCTCCGTTATGCTCTCCAACACCTGCACAACCAACAGAAAGGGACTTCAATCAGAGACTGATGTCACCTCAATCACCTGATTTCAGAAGATTATTAAAGACAAACTGAAAAAAAGACAAAGGCTGGAGTCCAATGACACACACACAAAGCCTTTTTTCCTTTACTCAAAAATTATAAGACGCAAGACACCTTTCAACCTTTTAAGATTAATTTTACTCAACAAATCTATAGCACCAAATCTAGGGCTGGCGGTAGTAACCTAAAGGTCAGTGAAACTGAAATCTGTATGGTCTCTCAAGTGAATGAATAAATGAAGTAACGAAACTATTGTATGACTACTGCACGACAAAACGACCGGATAATAATAATAATAATAATAATAATAATAATAATAACAACAGTTTAACAATAAACCACATTTATTCAAACCAATGCATCTGCTCGTTCGCACAACGCTTAGTGTACGCAGAACGTGCACCAAGTTCAAATATAATTCTGCACGATTTAATATCCAATTATATTATGAAATTAATGACAGCTCAGCATACCTTGTCCCATAATAACGTTAATAACACGCACACACATACACAGATGTTAGCCTGATAAAAAACGAAACAGGTCAGCATTGGGCTAGAAAGTCAATAGAAAAAAGAATAGTTTTGATACGGCAGGAAGTAGCCTACAGGGCAAAAATACAACTTTAAAGTGTAATCTTTTAAACTTCAAATACGAGCCTTACGGCCAGTTAAAGTCAATTTTGTATGTTTTTGCTTTGCGCAGCCCACAAATCCAAATGAGGCGCAAGCCACGCCACTATACTAAGTTACATAAACTATACAGCCTCAGTAACACTGCGCCTGCAGACTTGAACAATATAACGGCCCGGCTACACTTTAGGCTACATATAACATTACGGAAATCAAGCGATACATTTGAAAATGAACTAGAATTCATGATATTACAATATTATTGCAATAGGCATTGCATATTTGAAATACAATATTTAACACTTTGTGTTGCCTATGAAAGCAAATAAATTGTTTTCAGTGGAAGCACAAACTAGGTTAGGCTACATGTATTATGCATTTCAATGAGGGCAAAGTATATAAGTATATTAAAGTAAAAAAATCATATTTATAAATCCGTATGTTTAAGAATTTACTATACTTGCAAATACATTACGATAAATGCACTGACAAAAGGAAGATATCACTTTGGTTCTGTATTCTACAAGCTAAAAAGCCAAATTTAAGAGGAAAAATATGCCTTTCCGAAGTGAAAGGGAGAAATGAGATTTACCTGTTGCTGCAACTGAAAAGAAAGAAGAAATGCAGCGAAAGACAGATATTGATTCCTTGCACCTTGTGAGATTTATGTGGAACCGAATGTAAGTGGTTTGTTTCTCTGTCTACCTGTGCACGTACTGATCGGTGATCGCGTGCCTAGTCTCGACGCTTAATATGTGAAAATGTTCTCTTTTTCGGTCACAATATTCAGGCGTGACTTTTCCCGGGTCACGAATCGTACAGTTATGAATGAAACTACATTTACCCTTCCTGCCTCAACGTTTAACCCTTAAGTTACCGTTTTTTCCCTGACACGAACTGCACATGGTGTTACTGTACTTCTACAAACCTGTTAATTTTGTAATCATTCATGGTAGAGACCGAATAGACCTATTTATAGGCTTGTATTATAAGCCCGTTAATTTTTTTGGTAGCTGTGTAGTAGAAACTGTGGTTGAAAATACGATGCCAAAGACAGCAATAATAATAATAATAATAATAACTTTATTTGTATAGCACCTTGCAAGCATTTAGCACAAAGTGCTTTACAGCAGTAAAAAATAGCACAATAAAGTAAAAGACTTAGTTAAAATACAAATCAAAAACAGAAAAAGAGGAAACACAATAATAAAAATAGAATAAAACAGATAGCCTATAAATACATTTAAAATAGATTATAGAAACAGGCTATTACAACATAAAATAGAGAGACTGCATATCTAGAGTAAAAAAAAAAGTGGTTAAAACAGAAGTCAAAATATAGGTCATACAGTCTTAAGAAGCCACTGACTTAGCAGCTCTAATGCTCAAGGGGAGGCTGTTCCAGAGTCTTTGGGCTTTTACAGCAAAGGCATGATCACCCTTAGTTCTTAGATTGGACTCTGGATCTAAGAGGTAGTTGAGTCTCATACGAAGCGAATAATTCTAAAATATAACTGGGTGCCAGACCATGTAATGCCTTGTAAGTTACTTGTAAGTGACTAGTAAAATTTGTTAATTGATTGTAAAATTAACAATGAGTATCAGCTATCATATAGACCACAATAAATCAGGGCAGGTGAGTTAACTGTGTAATGTACTCATTTAAACACTTCTGTTCTGAGTAATAACAAAAACCAGCACACCCTATGGCTCCCCAGGACCAGGAGTTGAGGACCCCGGCAGATCCTGCAGCTCTCAGACCACAGTAGACCCCTGCTCAAAACAATTGTGCATTCAACATTCAGTGAAATTTATGTTTCTTAGTTACACAGTGTAAAGGAGAGTGAAGAGAAGAGAAACAAAAGTTAATTTAATTCACTGACTTTCTGAACATGGGCACTTTAACAGCAGTGTAACCTCGCGTGCTAGAATTCTAATTAAATGACGAAACTGCTTCAACCAACGCGATGTCTACGAGACGAGTTCCTCAACTACTACGGGAAGCTACAAGAGGAGACGTTACAAATGTATCGGATGCGTTTGGGAAGAACAGAAATAAATGTAACATTACAGTAGCAGTTATGCTTAGACGCTCTCTATGATTAATTTTTTTTTGTAGTAAGTGAGCTGGTATCCGTAATAAATCACGTATAAGCTATAAACTACTCTGGCTTCGTTACCTTTGCTAAGTTATAGATTTAGATAGAGGAAGTCTGCTGTGCTTTAATCCATCGTTGATGGTGGAAGGTAAAAGCGCTTACAAGAAATCCCTCCAGGTAGCGGTATTAGCTTTATTTATAACATATTAAACTTGCCATATTATAATTTTTACTCAAGAATGGCAGGTAACCTTGCAACCATCATTGGCTTTTAGCGGCCAACACGTGATCTGTAATGACTGTATGCACTAGGAGAATAGAGAACAGAAAAAAACAAAGAAAAGCTCAATATTGCTGTTGAATTAATTAAGTTAATAGATTTGCTTTGTAACAAACATGTTTAGAGCTTGAAAAACGGAGTTACTGACGGATTACATATATTGTGTGTGTGATATGTGCTGAAAAATAACAACAAAACTTATTGTAAGCATTCTTGTGTGTCCAAATAATTGTTTTAACAAAATAACTATAGCATAGCCACACTTTATGATCCTTTATGACCCATATTATTCAAAACCTACGAAAAGAAAAATAAATATGATGATTTGTGATAATCAAAAACAAGATAATTAATGAATACTTTGAATAGCAAATTAATAGATTCATTAATTAAAAAGAGGCAATAAAGAGACCCTCAGCTAAGCAGCAAATTCCATAGGAACTGAATACGGTTAAATTTGGACCCATGTTGTGCATTTTAGGGTTAATCATACAAAACACTTTTTATTCTAAAAGTAAAAACTTAAAAATTAAAATAATGGTATATGATCATCAAAAAATTAATAAATCGAGGATGTCCTAGCATCCTGAATGATTAAAATTAAGTTATTTTAAAAATATAGCAAAAAAAGAATAAACTCTCCCGGTACATTTGGACCCATGTTGTGCATTCTATGGTTAAAAAAAGAGGTACATCTCAAAATGTACTAGTAGGCTACTGTTTCCTATGTGTCGTCTACGTACTTTTTAATTGTGCGCAATGTGAAAATGTCACACGTCTTCAGAATTTTATTGTTTTTTATTCATTTACGAAATATGAATTGCACCACTGTCATATCTGCCGTTTTTACCTCCAGTCCACCTTCCTTTATTTCTCCTGGTTTCCCATTCCTCTTGTGTCATTTTGTGTTTTTCAGTTCACCCTGTCTGACTTGTTCTGTGTTTGTTCTGTCCCCTGCTACTGCCCAGTCCCGCTTTCTTTTGAACACCACACTCAGTTGTGATTTCCAATCTTTGTCTCAGTCCGCCCTACTTGACTCAGGAGCCGTCCAATTTTATCGATGCCTCACTTATCCGCCGTGCTGGCATACCCACTAAACCACTCACTAATCCACTTAACACCTATTCCCTGGACTGCAAACTCATCGCTCGGGTCACCCATTCTACTGCCCCACTCAATCTCCTCCCGTCTGGCAACTATCGGGAGACCATTAAATTTAACATAATCAACTCATCTCAGTTGCCCCTGGTCCTAGGTCAGCCCTGGCTCAAATTCCATAACCCTCACCTCAATTGGAGAACTAATCAAATCCTTAGTTGGAGTTCCCTCTGCCATTCTACCTGTCTCCAGTCTGCTCTATCTGCATCTGGGGCCGCTAAACCTGCCCCGCCATCTCTGTTGCCTGACTTGTCCTCTGTCCCTGCTCAGTATCATGACCTTGCTGAAGTGTTTAATAAATCTCTTTCCCGAAGTTTACCTCCTCACAGACCATACAACTGCAGTATCGATCTGCTCCCTGGGGCCGCCTTTCCTTCCAGTCATCTCTACAGCCTGTACCGTCTTTAGAGAGCCTCCATGGAGATGTACATCCATGACTCACTGGCTGCAGGTATCATATGTCCCTCTTCTTTTCCCGTGGGGGCCGGGTTTTTTTTTCGTTTGAAAGAAGGATGGCACCCTTCGCCTGTGTATCGACTACAGTGGTTTCAATTCTATAACAGTACATAACTAGTATCTCTTGCCTTTAATCAACTCTGTTTTTGAACCCCTTCATGGAGCCACTATCTTCTCCAAATTGGACTTCCGGAACGCCTACCAACTGGTCCAGATCCGGGAGGGAGACGAGTGGAAGACTGCATTTAACATGCCCCTGGGGCACTTCGAATACCTGGTCGTCCCGTTTGGGCTTACTAACGCCCCAGTTGTCTGCCAAGCCCTGATTAATGATGTCCTCCGGGACCTCCTGAACCAGTCAGTTTTTGTGTACCTAGATGACATTCAATTTTTTTCTGAGAATCCTGAGGAGCACGTACTGTATGTATGACAGGTCCTACAACGCCTACTGGAGAACAAGCTCTATGCGAAAGCTGAAAAATGTGAATTGTGCGCCTTTTTTCTCGCCGGCTATCCCCCGCTAAGCGGAACTATGACGTCGGCAGTTAAGCTCGCCTTAGAGGAGTGGAGGCACTGGCTGGAGGGAGCTGAGCTTTCCTTCATCATCTGGAACGACTATAGAAACCTCAAGTACATCCAGTCAGCTAAACGCCTCACCTTCCGCGAAGCCCGTTGGGTGTCATACTTTGGCCGATTTAACTTTTCCATCAGCTACAGACCCGGGTTTCCGTAATATCAAGCCCGACGCCCTGTGTCACCTTTACTCCCCGGAAGCCAGACCTGCCAGTCCTGACCCCATCGTCCCCCCATCCTGTGTAGTGGCTGCGATTACGTGGGAGATAGAAGACATTGTCAAGACCGCCTAGGTAACCCACCCGGATCCTCGCAATAACCCCGATTCCTGCCTATCCTGCCTGTCCTGAAGACAGTTCGCTCCAAGGTCCTACAGGAGCTACCTGGGCCACCGCCAGCCTGTTCTCTGGATACCATCTGCAGACGAACGGCCAGACGGAGAGGGCCAACCAGGGCCTGGGAGCAGCAACGAGGTGCGTGACCTCCCACAATCCCTCCTCCTGGAGCAAACTCCTTCTCTGGGTTGAATACACCCACAAATCCCTTACGAGCTCCGCCACTGGGTTGTTTCCATTTGAGTGTTCCCTGGAGTACCAGCCCCCCATGTTCCCCACTGTCATATCCGCCATTTCCCTCCAGTCCACCTTCCTTTAGTTTCTTCTGGTTCCCCATTCCTCTCGTGTCATGTCATGTTTTTCAGTTCAGTTCAGTTCATGTCTCAGTGAGAACAGCAAAGGAAACGCTAACAGGAGGAACAAAACCTATACCTGAAAATAACGCTTAATAGCAAGTCCCTCATGAACATAAGCAACGTTTAATATCACAAGGTCGCTAGTATCTGGCTGTACCTGGCTCAATGTAATGTTGAATGACAAAAAAGCACCGGGGAAATGGAAGTGAGGAATTTAAATACCCAGCAGGTAGAAGCACAGGTGAAAAGAATAACGAGTGAGGGAAAGAAAAACCCCAGAACGGAACATGGAAAAAATCCGTTAGATTCTCAATCGGGAAACCAGGACGAGAAAAAAAAACAATAGAAAAGAAAACAAAAACCCACGAACCATAACAGATACTGCAAGGGTGTTGGGGGGGGGGGGCTAGCCCTTCCCCTCATATTTCCGTTTGACACCCACCCACCCCCAATAACCCCAAATAATTCCTTTATATAAGCCTATAGTACTAGCAACAACCAGTGTAATGTGTACATTTTCAGAAGTTTTTATCAGCAATTGAAGAATATACAGTGCCCACCAGAATTATTGCCAACCTTGGAAAATAGGACCAAAAAAGACGATAAAAAATGTTTTTCGGCCTGACCTTACATTCTAAATATGAGAAAAATCGAATCTTTTTAATTTAAGTAAAATTATTCAACACATTTTTTTTTTGCTAGGAATAATTACTAACAAAACCTAATTGAAGTATATTTCCATTCATTTTTAAAGCAGATCTGAGTAAGGAACTATTATGTGGTCATTCTCCCCCACACACATTTTCACAAATTAGGAGCCTGATTCACCTCGTCTTTAATTTGATCTGTTAAATACATTTTGTTACCTCTTTTTATGTCATTTTTTGCAATACAGCACAATTAGTACAACGTGTACATAGGACTTTTATTCTTCATAGCAGACACACCTATTTCTGTGGCTGAAGATGGTAAGTAATATATAAAAATATGAAAAGCACCGAAAAGCACAGCTTGTTAAAATTTTGGGATTAAAATTGTGGTTAGAATGAAAACCAGCATACACAGGGGTACTCCAGGGCTGAATTTGGGCACCCCTGGCCTACACCATGCGCACAGGCGTATGTACCAACATAGTGATTTTACGGTCTGTGCGTGGAGTGATACATGCGGCTCTACTATGTGCTTGAATATTGTGCAGGGTAAATAGCGCCCTCTCTCGTTAATTCACGGAGCAGCCATCAGAACCTTTATAGGCTACTCCCTCGAGGGATCGGGGGTCCCTCTGTATTCTTCTGTTCATCTGCTTGTTATTTATGTTAGTTAGCGGTTGCCACGTTATTTTCCAAGCTCGATCTCGTTTCCTTGACAACCGTGCCCATGCCGATGTCTCCAGCTGTGTTTTGGTTACTCGCTCCTGACATCGACCCCCGGCAAAATGTAACTACATCTCGGGGGGAAGGGCGTGTCAGCGCGCTATTGATGCCGCCCCTCCCCCGCTGTCCCAAACCGGTAATTAAACACCTGCCGGTGGCCTCCCTGTTTTTAATAGACTAACTGAGCCACGGAATGGACAGATTTGTGCCTCTGTGAAAGAACAAACCGTGCACGCACTGCAGCAAGTTATTACTGTAAAATCAACCTCCAGTCTGGACGCCTACATATACTGCAAGTGTAGATATAGATTCAGTGATTCTTGTAAATGTAATAATGAAAAAAATTATTATTTTCTTATGATGGCGATGTTGATGATGCTTATTATTATTATTATTATTATTATTATTATTATTATTAGTAGTAGTAGTAGTAGTAATACTGATATTATGGCTATTATTAATAACAATTATCTTGATTAAAGAAGATCAGGAAACCATCATCACACTCTCTCCACTGTAACACAGTGATGTCAAGCGACTGCTTTTTCACTTTGAGCTCAGCTTACACAGGCACTGAGTCTGAGGAAGGAGACTTTGTGTGCAGCTTGACCACATGGAGTTATTGGTGCACAATAAGACAGGGACAACCCACGTCCAATTATACGCCACCCTCTGGAGCTGCTGGCTACAATAACCTGGCACGGTCAGAACACAATACCAGATCATGGGGCCCACCCATGCAGTTGAACAGTTCCTTAACTGGATGAGCCACCCAGCAACCAGAGAGGTGATGTTTTCTGATATGTCATCACTGCAAAGCCCCCTACCTTTCCTGTAGTACTGTAGGCCTGTAGGGAGAGATAGAGAGATAGTCACTGTTTTGCAGGTGAGTGCATTGGAGGAGTGCACATGCAATTCAGCTGCAGTGCTCTTAGTGGGAGTGAGTGTGGCACAGTAGCAAGTTGAGAGGCACAACTGGTAACACCAAATTTTAGACAGAAGATAATTATTTTTAAAAAATCTAATTAAAATGGACAAAACACTGAACAGACACACACAGAAACTTTAGGCAGCCCTGAATTAATGTACCAGTCTTAGTAGCAGCTATTCACAGCTACAGAGACCTCAGACACCCACATGAAGGAACTGATATTCCTTTCGTTTCAATGGAGCAATTTCAAGGTGCAGTACCGGCATTTCAACACCAAGTGTCAGCAGTTAACAACTGTTGGTTCTCTTGAGATGGACATAGAAGACACGAGCGCTGATATAAATGTCATCTTCAGTTGACTAATTTAGATGTTATTTTCATGATCTTTGTCTAGGAGGTCTTCCTAAGCAGGTACCACAGGCAGACTGCAGGCACCTGACTGACCAGAGTAGATGTGACTGGTGGGTGCCACATTTCACCACCCACATAATCAGGAAATTCACTAATTGATAACCCTGATATAGTACATACCATCGGCTACAGGGGGGTGGGCACTTGGGGGGAGGGGGGTCTAATTAAGAGTTGACTCATTAGCATTGTGTAAGGAACCTTCTCGCACATCTCCCTGCCCACTGCCCTCTTGCTTTCTTACTCTTCCAACTCCTCCAACCCCGCTACATGTGCTGCCAGGGGTCAAAATGGGGGAAGTCTTCACAGGTCAAATATCATCTAGGTCAGTGATGAATATCATTTACACAGTGAAACTTCTGGGATACTGGACCTTACAATTTTCACCCATGACAAACCTCATATCTCGAATAATAGGACTACTCAGAGGAAAGAATACTTTTCTGTCCACAATCTAGAACTTCTTCAACTACTGTGCTCTGAAGCTTTCAGTGCGTTGAAAGATACATACTAAATTATGTTTGTAAATATTATTTCCAATCAACACCAATGCAACATTATAGCTTATTCACATTATCGGGTTGTCAACCAACTCTATTAGGTGTTCAGTTATGAGACATTATAACAGCACAAAAAGGTGGATGTTAACTATTAGCAAAATGTGTACAAACAATTTACATTAAAGTTTGTTTTTGCTTGAGTCTAATGGTTTGAGAAAGCCTTCAACGCTGTTAACCGATCCTGCCCTGACTCTGCTTTGCCTTCATCCCACGATGGTGGAACGACCTTCTCTAATCAGTCAGGAAAGAAGATTCATTGGCTATTTTCCATAAACATGTAAAAACTGACCGTTTCAAATTAAACATTAGTGTTTCTATATTTAACTAAGTGTTTATATATATAAAAAAATGAACCCTTCTCTCCCTTTATCTCACAGGTCTTCAGGCAGGCACCTTGATGGTGGCATTTATATGATTGTAATTGTACTTATCTCTAACTCTTATGGTGTTTGCTTGCCATGTAAAATGTACTTTTGTAAGTCACTTTGGCTAAATGGGTCTGCTAAACTGTACATTGGAAAGTATCCTAGACCGCTCCACTGAAAACTTGAAGATATGCTTAGAAAGGTAGGTCCAGGTGTGCGGAGCTGGTATTGGATGCTAGTCAAAAAATAAATTATGTGTTGACAGCATTTTTTTCTTTTAAATTGTAAATTATAACTTCAATGCAGTGTCTAGAGTAAGAATGAGATTGGGGTTTGACCATGTTTACATCCCACACACTCTATTGGGTGAACAAATATTCCAAAAGTACAGAAAATGGTTGTGAATGCTTCAATGATGAGAAAAGATTAATTCTGGCACAGGGGCATATTCTCCAAACTGGCACAGGGAGTAACATTTCTTGCATATTTAAAATATAAATATTAGAAACACCCCTGAAAAATGGCTTTAACTTTGAAGCATCAAAACCACAAGTATAAAAGCATCTACACAGGTGATTCCAATTAATTTGAATACTAATTAGCAGCATGTGTCTGCTTAAAAGAGGTATAACCAGCAGCACTTTGGTAGGTAAGTCTCCAAAGCAAAATTAAGATACTAACAGACTTCCAAAGGAGCCAAATAGTTGGTGCCCGAATTGCAGGTGCGTCGGTCACAAAAACAGAAAAATTATTTAAGGTGGCAAGGGGCAAAAATTATGACAACATATGCCCAACACCAAAAAACAGCATCAGGAAAAAATAACTGTGGCCGCAAGTCAAAACTCTCTGACAGGGACAGACGGACACTTGGTAGGATAGTTGCTAATAACTACAGAACTACAGCTCTAAAAATCCCCACAGAATTGAATCAATCCATATCTGAACCAGTCTCAACAAAAACAGTATGCTGTGAGCTTCACAAAGCTGGTATTTATGGCAGGGCCACCATTCGGAAACCATTTGTATCCAAGGCTAATGCACAAAAAACGCATAACATGGTGTAAGGAAACAAAACCTGGACCCCTAAGCAATGAAGAAAAGTGACATGGTCTGATGAGTCATCTTTTACTCTTTTTAATACATCTGGATGGGTTTCTGTTCAGAGAAAGCCTAAGGAGGCATTCAATCCACAATGTCTGTTGCCAACTATTAAGTATGGTGGTAGTTCTGTAATGGTATAGGCAGCCATTTCATGGGACTCATTGGGTCCAATGATTGCTATCTATGGATGTGTAACAGGCAAACAATATGAAACCATTTTACAAGACCAGGTGCACCCTATGGTGCAAACACTGTTCCCACATGATGTCCCCATATTCCAACATGATATTGCCCCCATACACACTGCTAAAAACATTAAAAAATGCCTTCCATCGCCTTCACAATCACTAGATCGAAACATAATTGAACCTTTATGGGAAGTTCTGGAGCGCAGAATGCAAACTAGATTTCCACTTCCTTCATCCCTCAAAGAACTGGAGACTGTCCTTCTTGAACAATGGGCCAATATCCCACTACACACAATTCAGAAATTGTATGACAGCATTCCTATAAAGATTGAAACTGTTTTGAATGCAAAGGGTGGGCCTACTCGTTGTTACTAGATATTCCGTTTTTGTAGGTGTTTCCTATATTTTGTATGTGGAAAATGGAGCAAAGCTGAGGGAATAAACAAAGGAACCAGATTCTACAGATAGAGTGGTGGCATGCTTCATTTTGATAACATTGAATTTAAGTTGCTCATATCCATACAGGAGGCGGCACGGTGGTGCAGTGGTTGCTGCACTGTCGCCTCACAGCAAGAAGGTACCGAGTTCGAATCCCGGCCGAGGGCCTTTCTGTGTGGAGTTTGCATGTTCTCCCCGTGTCAGCGTGGGTTTCCTCCGGCTACTCCGGTTTCCTCCCACAGTCCAAAAACATGCAGGTTAGGCTAATTGGAGACTCTAAATTGCCCATAGGTATGAATGAGTGAGTGAATGGTGTGAGTGCTCTGTGATGGATTGGCGGCCTGTCCAGGGTGTATTCCTGCCTCTCGCCCAATGCATGCTGGGATAGGCTCCAGCACCCCCGTGACCCTGAACAGGTATAAGCGGGTGATGATGATGATGATATCCATACAAAGATGACCTGGTGCTGCTGTAGAACACAGAACAGGTGCAGCTAAATGTAACTCTCTTAGAACAGTATTGCCAGCCCCTGGCCCTGGCAGCAAAATTACGAGTGTTCATATGTGAAACCCTGCAACAATAATACTAAATCCCTGCTTTAAATCGAATGTTTATCAGCCCCTGAATTGAAACTGTGGCCTTACAATGTGTTGCTCCACTGCCCGAAATACAAAACAAAAACAGATCCTGTACATGTCAGTGTTCATAGTCTGACCATTGAAGGAGAGACACACAAATATATGCACAAACACTTTCGTGCAAACACACGCACGCACGCACGCACACAGTGAGACAGGAGAAGTAGCCAACAGACAGAAATGCAGCTCAACCTCTAATTATCTGCAAAAAATCTCAGACAAAGCTTTAAATCCTGGGGGGTGAGGGGCCACAGTCTGACTGTATCTAGAGTAGACACACTACCCAAAAGAACATTAGACTTTGCTTTGAGAGAGTGCCTATGTTCAGACACATCTGCATATGAAAACAAATACCAATATATAGAGCTTGGAACTGTAGAACAAAAAAATAAAAATACAAAAACATCTGTAAAACCAATATAAAAAAAACGCAAAAAAACGGGAACCCTGGTCATCTACATATCTGACAATGACAGACAGCTATGGGTGACAGCTTAGGTCTGTACTCTCATCAATCTGCCAAAAGAAGAAGGGACCACTACCTTGCTTTATTTCATTTTTGATAGTGGTGGCTATTGCACAAATTAAATCATTCTGGATCATTTTCGACATGCCGGTGAACACAGTCGATGTTTATAAATGCTCAGCTAATAAAGCTTCATACCCTTATTAGCAGAATTCTCTTTCAGAATGCCAGCTCTTGCTTGCCTAGAAATGCTATAGTGTCAATCAAACATTTAAGAGCATCTCTGTTTCTCCTTGTATTGCGCTGTTTATATATATGAACACACTCTTCGAGCACTTGATCAATTGGCTTCCTTTCTAGCATCTTATATCGAACATTAGCACCAGAAGTGGAAATCCAGGGGACATAAAGTAAAAGTCCTACCATGTGTTTCTTCCACCCATAGACTCCGCCAGCTGATTTTACTAATTAGTTCTACCTCCTCACTGAAAAAGTATGTTAATTAGCAAATCCAGGTGATTGGAGCAAAATACTGGGGAGGACTCCTACTTTATGTCCCCTGGATTTCCACCTCTGATTAGCACATATGTGGTCCTTGCATGTGTGATCCAGTTTGGTTAGTGTAGGCTAGCCTACCTCTCATACCATGATGCATTGAACATTCCCACCTTCTCGTTTTTTTTGGTGAACTTGATTTTAGGAAGCTTCCGGCCATTTTAATCTGCACCTTCTCCCTGCATTCCAAAAAGTGGAATGGAGTTTACAATAAAAAATATACCACATCATCCTACGCTCTTTCCATTCTGCCTATTGTTAGCTAGCTAACGATAGCTAAGCTCACTCCCTCCAAAAAGTTGATGTCTGCTAGCTCTCTTTTGAAAAAATGTTTTTTAAAAATCTATAAATTTGCACAGGTAGGTCTATCGCATCACAAGCTTCTCTCTTTGCTAGCCAATATGAAGTTACCTAACATTAGTAGTGTTGGAATAAATACGTTCTTTCACCAAGCCTCTAAAAGAATAACAAAAATAACTCAGACATCCTCTCATTCTCGCCCTATTACCCTCATTTTAAAAAATGCATTTTTATCACAAGCTTCTCTCTCTGCATCTTTCACATAATCTCCTTATACTAGTCTACAACTGAGCGTGACGTCTTGCACGCATCGTGACACTTGATCAACCCCCTCCCATCTATGCTTTAATTGGATGTACAGTATGTCAATTTTTTATTCTGACGACTAATTGGCCTGACAGCATTGGTGAGTATGTTCTCCCTATATGCCATTTTTGCAATATAAAAGATAGAAGAGCAGAAGCCGCGGTACTAGGTTACATTTGAATGGAAGTTTATGGAGCTCTGGGGAGGATGATAAAATTGTGGCCTCCTGCTACATTTTTCCATTGCACTAGAGGGCACTGTTGATATTTTACCATTGGCAAAAGAGATTTGGCGTATAGTAGATGCTTAAAAATGGATATTAAAGGCCAGATTCAGAGTTGAGATAAGCACATGCAAATGGGACTTACTCCCAAAATTCCACATAGCTTAAAGGGTAACAAAACACGCTGGTTTAGCTAGACCCCGCCTCCTGTTGAAATCCAAAAAATGCCGAAATCTGGGCGTGATAAAGTAATAATATAGGGGCTGAGCTCCAGATATGAAACCACGCCCCAGCAATATTTTTTCACTTGTAGCCAAAAGCCCATTCTGCTCCGGACAGCACTCACGGCGGCTGCATTGTTCCACTCTCTTTCTCTCTCTCTCCCTACCTCTCTCACACACACACAAACAGACACGCTATCTCCAGCTACTGTCGAGCCCCAAGAACCTAGCCGCTGCCGAGGCTGAAGCAATGGTAGAGAATGCGACACACATAGCCTTGTTTGGGCTTGTAATGATGCGGCCAGTAAACAACAAATCATACGTTGTACAAATAGTTACCCATGCCATTTATTTTTAATAAACTATATATTTATTTAAAAAAATAAACTAGCTAGCTACTTGCTAAGCTAGACTGAAAAACAAACTATCAAAAAACAAGGAACTATCAAGCTAACTATAAAAAATATACACCAGAAATAGGTTACTATAGCTTACTAGAATATTCAAAAAAGTTAAACTGTAAGCTAGCTATATATATCGCTCACTCTCTCCCTCCTACCTCCTCTCCCCGTCCACCGCATGCAGATCAACCGCTGAGATTCACTTTTATAGCTGGGGTGTAGCCGCCGTTGCTCCAAAACTTCAGGGCGTAGCTGTACAGATTTCAATTTCGTCACCGGGAGAAATACGTCAGCTGGAGAAAGTTTCTGGCCAATGACAGACTGAACATGCAGTACCTAACGTTGTACCACTAGAGACACTTTTGAGCCAGATTCTTTAGGTTTATGCTGTTTCGCGCTGACTACCGTAAAATGTCAAGATTTGGACCAGAATCAATCAGCAACACTTAGAAAAAACCAAATACATCAGTTCTCATCAAAAATAAATGGTTTTAATGCTTTGTTACCCTTTAAGCTATTTGTGAGTCAGACATTTAACTTATCTGCTGTTTTAAGCGTCTCGTCAGTAGGGGTGACTGGAGACAGTTGCAACAGTATCTTATTCCTCCAATCAGAATCATGCTAGAATGATGACACTCCATACTACACATGTTCAATTAGACCCTCTCTCCATCAGAAAGAAAGGAGCCACATTCAACCTTTGCTTCTACATTTATTGACAAAAGCTTGTTTTGGAGGTATGAAAGTAATTTTGTTTACAAGATATATTTTTGTCATACTGTCCTGAACTTTTATATGAATTAATTCATACTTACTTAGTTTGAATCATTGTTTTGTTGATTTCTGTGTGACATTTTTAGCATGTGTCAATGTCATTGTGTCTAGCTAGCACATGAGGTTTTCTCATGTTGCAACTGTAAGGGACAGTTTCAACATATTGTTGCAACTGTCCCCAAGCTAAGTAGCCATATCAGGTCCCGCTTTTCCTAATGGAGAAAACAATATTAAAAGTGTCTTAATACAGTATTTTAAAAAGATAGTTGACCCAAATATGCCAACTGTTATCTTCCCATGTAAGCCACATTACAGTTCCCTCTGCTTATGAGGAACAAATTTGCCTCAAGGACCCATAAATTCCGCCATATTAGATTTTTCGTTAATTAGCATTTTTTGTAAAACACTTAAAATGCTACTCCTTTTTTGGAAATTTGACCAATTTGCACAAAACTTGGCATGTGGATTAATCTCATGTACCTTTTCTAAGGCCTCAGTCAAAAAATGGCCGAATGACAAGCAAATTCATTTTCAGTGGGTTTGGCTTATTACAAAAATGCTAATAATTCCAAAACCGTTAAACAGTTATTTTTTAAAAAGTACAAATCCGTCCAATTCTTTAGGCGGAGTAGCATTTTAAGTGTTTTACAAAAAATGCTAATTAGCAGAAAATCCAATATGGTGGACTTCATGGGTCCTTGAGGAAAATATAAATATGAACTACAGTACATGGGTCAGCGCCCTTGATCTCGTCCCCTCTTGTGGACATTTTTGAAACTGCATCGTAGTGTGTCACCTAACAGTGATATTGAGACAAAAGGCAGGAGTTAATTATTAGGTTACATGTTTAATGCATTTTGTACATGTTGCAACATCTGACGACTTCCATTAAAATAAATTTTGATGAACTACATGTCAAATGCGATCATGTTTAAACATATAGGTATAGTATAGGTAATTAGTAGACACATCCCCAGTCACCCCTAGGCTATATATGCGGCATTACGAGCATGGGGTGGAGATTTGATTAAAATGAGGCGTGTCTGCAAGTTGTGCAAGATATGCGTAGGCTTTTCAGAGTTTTCACTTAATAATTTTTTTCCGCGCAACTTTGTTTAGAAAAAAAAGGTAGTTTAGCACCGCCAATAGATTATTAGAAATCCAGCATCTTTCGCATAAATGGATATTAGAATGAGTGCAAGTTATTTGAACATAATATTGGTCATATATTTTTTTGCATAGCTAACTTGCAATTATCAAAGAGCTGTCATAAAAAATGTACAAGTAGGCTATGATTGAACATCTGGTATATCATAACACATATTAGATTAATTAATACAGTGCCTGGATCATATTCGCTTTGGCAGAGAGCCGATTTGTGTCAGCACAGCTTCTCCAAAATTATTAAGACATTGCATACAGGCTAGCCCATTGTGTTCAACCAGCGTAGGCTACATGACTTTATTAGGTAAATCGTTACAAAAAGATTCAATTTTTAAATCTTTTTTTCCAGTAAATCCAACGATTTATTTGTTTACTTAATAATATTGCATGCAACCACTGTCCAGTGATTATTTATTTTGATTGTGTGATGAATATTCAAGTCGTCAATAGGAGCTATGATCATTTCATCAATGCGACGGATTAATATGTTCACTGCCTTCCCCATCAAGCACAGGCAACTACGATGCACAAACGTAGGATTTTACAAAGGCAAATGCGGTTATTAAAGGTAATGTCAGTGACACGTTGAAAATGTATACCGCAACAAAAAGATTTTTTTATAGAAAGCTGGCAACCCAGGAGGTTAGAATATCATGCCCTGTGCCACCCACATTTTGAGACGCACCCGCGAAGCGCAGGTTAGAATACGCCGTAGCTCATCCTGCGTTAAATCAGCGCATGACTTAAGTTGGCCATCTCTGAATTAAGGCCGGCTATGTTGTTATTTTTATATAATTATTTAATTTTTTCCCCCTTCAAATTCTTGAGGACGGTTCTTGGACGGGCCTCCTCTGGTTTGTAGTGTGTAGCATGTGTAGCAGTATGTACTCTGTAAAGTGTGTGAATGTGTAGTGTATGTAGTTTGCAGTGTGTTTGCACAGTGAATAATGTGTATAGTATATGTACTGTGTTTATTGTGTAGTGTATAGTATATGTCTGTAGTCTGTGTGTGTCTGTGTACAGTATGTGTGTGATGTGTATAGTATGTGTCTGTAGTGTATATACAGTATGTGTGTTGTGTGTGTAGCGAATGTATTACGTGTATATGCAGTCTGTGTGTAGTGTGTGTGCAGGACAGGGTAGCTCCATTCTTTCAGATCCTCCTTTCCCCAGAGCTAACTGTCGTCATAGCAACAGCAGAAAAAGCTGGTAGTCCCAGTGAGCACTGAGCCCAGGAGCCTTAACAGGGGGGTGGGGGTGGGGGCAGGGGCAGGGGCCGGACTGGGGCGTACAAGGGCAGTGGTGCACAATGGGGTAGGATTGGAGTTGGGGGTCCTACAGCTGACAATAACCCTCAGCTCCAGTGGGACTTGAAAACACGGTCAGACATGTTGCAATGACTATAGTCAGTGGATCAGGTACATTTTGTTTACTGAGTGTGTATGGGAGTCTGTGAATATATAAGTAAATCTATTTAGTCTGTGTATGAGTCTGTGTGCATATACAGATAAACCTGTTTAGAGTGACTGCGAGGGTCTATGTAAATATACAGGTACACCTGTTTTGATTGGGAGTATGGGAGTCAGTGAGTATACAGGAAAATCTGTTTATAGTAAATGGCAGTCTGTGTGAATATACAGTATAAGCAAATGTGTTAAGAGCAAGTAGTGTAAGGTGGTCACATTTTCTTCTCTGAGTTTGAATAGGAATGCAAAAATTCCAGGGTTGTAAGACCACAACTGGACCTGTCTTAGAGTATGCTAATGTAGATCATTCAAGTCAAAGCAAAATTACAGCCTACCATTACACAATAAAGTGACTTTTCTGAAACATAAGAGAGCAACAACAACAAAAATCTCCTGACAAATCACTCACTTTTCCAAGGAGTGTTCGACAACACAGATGTGTCCCATTGGACATCCAGCAGTAACTATGCTGGCAGGTTTGAACTTAAAAGAGCTGTTTGTCTTGAAAGTTCATCAGATCCTTGTGTTGTTTCTAGCTGGGGAGAGACATTTATCTTATTCATGCTTACAACACATCAGCCACATGCTATGATGTGTGCGAGATGGGCTGAATGGCCTGTTTGTGTGGTTATGTATTTACGTAGTATTTTAGTTGTATTATTAATGGGACATTTGGTTGTTTTTTTGGTCTGAGTTCTTGAGTGGGGCATGCAGAAAAAGAACTGAACTGGGCCTCATTGCAGTGATTGAACCTCATGGTCAGGAATTATATCCTGACTGTATCATTGATCACTACAGTCAGGAGCCGCATAGGTGGTGCAAGATTGCCCAAAGCGGACCCAAGGGTTGAAGAGGGTTGAAGTCAATGCAACATTTCCAGCCTCATTGCCTAAGAGCGAGTCTTCTGAACGTTGGAGTGCCTGTGTTCTGCCCGCGCTGTGCCTATCATCTGCTGCACTGCAGAGTGAAACGTGGAGGACTTGTGTGTGTGTGTGAGAGGTCCTACTGAATCTGCAGAGAACATGTGTGTGTGTGTGTGTGTGAGGTTCTACCAAATCTGCAGAGTTCGTGTGTGAGAGGTCTTCCTGAATCTGCAGAGGATATGTGTGTGACGTCTTACCAAATCTGCAAAGGACCTCATAGTGATGGTGATGGGACAGGCCTACATATGGCACTGACCGTTTACAAAATAGAAGCTTCTGTTAACCCTCCCAAACATCCAAAGACATTATGCCATATGCTGGTATAGAACAGCAAACACAGATGTGCTTACACAATATGCACAAATACAATAAATGCAAATACAATATTGATGCAGTGCAATTTTTGAAAGCTCGTTATCTGAATAAGAAGCTATATAAAAATAAAAACACAAAGTGGTCTAAGCAAAACAATTTTTTTAAATATTTGCTTGTAAAATGGATGGTTCTAACAGCTCTCCAAACATCTGAGCAAGCTCATTGTGACCCAAGTACTGTAATACCCAGCTCTCAGTTCAGTCATGTTTATCATTTCTCAGTTCCTTTTTTCAAATGTGATCAATGCTTTGATTGACTGGAGGGATCAAGTGAAAATATGACAGACATTTACAGCCCTAAATATGAGTTATGTTGATGGAAACTTTTATACTGTTAATGCAAATTACATTGTTTGCTTTGAATCCTGAATACAGACATGTTATAATTAGCACAGACTGACTGTATTCTTTCATCAGTAATATAATTAGTATAAATAAATAAAAAATAATTGCATTGCCATTCGTTTCATTGTCTTGCTTGAAGCCATAAGTGCTTAATTAGATTTTTTTTATCGGCTGAAAGAAAACCTGTCATATTTATAAAAAGTATTGATTTTTGGCTGTGCATGTAACTTCACAAGCTGTCATTTAAAAGGAATGCCATTGATTACAGGAGAACAAATTTTCAACAGTGTAGTAGACTGATTTGAGGCTATGTGAACATATACATGGAGTTTTGTCCATTTAGATAACCTGCGGAGTCTGGAACTCAAAATCTGCTGTGTGGTGCTGGCTTCTCCCATGAGTCTATCGTTTTTCTGCCTTCATTTGATATTGTTTTTGTTTTCTCCCAGGATGAATGTGAAATGCCCAGTTGTCTTTGTAAGTCTTTGTCAATTGTGCCTTCTAAACTTCAACCAGTAAAGTCGTTCTTGCACAAAGACTGAAAGTGTCAAGACATGCATACACACACACACACACACGCACACATCTGGATGTTGACTGAAGCAGCTCATCTATAACAGCATGGGCCCAGATGAGATTTGAACTGGCAACTCTCAGAGTTAGAATACCAGCTCCCTAATCACTCTACACTGGCACCGAGGATGTGCTGCATTGTGGCTTATTACATATAGCCCAAGACTCTAAGGCAGGGTCTCACACCAAGATACAATACAAAAAATACTGTACTGAGAAATGAGCAAAAAAGAGACAAGAGAGCAACAGGCTATAGGTGCATCCCAATAATCTTCACTCCTCACCTCCTTTCCTCCACTCGTTTCCTACCCGGAAGTATGCAAAACTGCCTGTACGTTTCAAGTATGAGTAGTTGCATGTACAGTATACAATGTACCTGAAATTGTGGTTTGCGTCGAGACATTCATTCATTTGTAATAATATGTAATTAATATGTAATCAGCAACATTAGATTTGGACGCAAAGATAGGCTTCCGGGGCACGGAGGAGAGGAGGTGGTAGTGGAGGAAAGGAAGATACATTTTTTCAGTATTGGGACACACCCTATTACTGCATCGGAAAACTCTCCTTCCATCCTTCTTGTACCTGATCTATAGAGGATGGACAGTTGAAAGCAATATGGCAGAAACCTCACGTAATTCAATCAGCAGCCACTTGAGATATCTGAAATGTTGAAGGAAAGAAGAAAACTTTGGGTTGTGTAGTTACCTGGCCATGATATGTCCAAATGGTGGCGAAATATGTTCGTTAGTTGCTTTGTGCTCCCCTGGGGTGATAATCCAGAATAGGGTATTTGTTGCTCTCCATTCACTTCTATGGGGAAGCTAAAATGTACGAAGACTGTTTATTTTTTCTATTGACAGAATCCGCTTCTTTCCTGGTTGTATACGTGCTAGAAGTGTTCGTTTCAGACCGTTTTATCTGCCCCATAGAAGTGAATGGAGAGCGACGAATACGCTATTCTGGAATATCAGCCCAGGGAAGCACAGAGCAACTAACGAACATATTTCTACACCATTTGGACTCATATCAAAATATAATTTTCTACCAAACTTCAGTTGTGCTTTAAAGAATGTCATTAATTTAAGATGGCACTCGATTTAAACATTAGCACTAGTCAAAACGATTTAAACATTAGAAAGCATACATTTAAAGAGGAAACCCTCTTAATTTGCTGGAACCAGTGTTGAGGGCAAGCGGCGACGAAGAGGAAGCCGGACATCAGCGGTGAGTCCATTTGTCAGCAACTCTCCAGATGTGGGGCATAAGCAGAATGTAGAAAAGAGAGAGAGAAAAAACAGTTAGGAACAGAGCAGCAAGAGCAAGAGGTTGGACATGTGCCCCCGCCAGGAGTAATCTATAACCGCATAGCTATGAAGACAGAGTTTGAGAACCCATCCAGTCATGAGAGGGAAAAACAATTCTATACAAAATAGCAAACTACTACTTGATTAACCTGTATTTATTAGCCTATAGGCTACACCATATTTTCCATGCTGTATGTGCTTTTAATGTAGCCTATAATACCGCAATAAACATTAACATTATTATCACTGAACAGTACGTTCGATGTGAATTGTGGGTAATATGAGCTTGCCGAGTCTGCTTTTTTGCAGACTCATTCCCTTGAGAAAAGTTGAGGGTGGAGGGGCTATGGCACAAACTTCACTTGGCTTTCTAACGGATTTCACTCACACCTAAAATGGAGACCGAGGGTACGTTCTGGTCTCAAAAGGGATTCCCCCAAGTGAAGTTAGCAAATTAAGTTTACGAGGGTGGAGCAAAAACTGGATTGGGACGCAGCCATTGAGTCCACAGGGGAAACAGGAAGTGAGGCAGCCACTTCCTGTGTGTGCCAGGTAAAAAGGTTGACAGCCTGCCCTCATTATGTACCCTTCCACCACACTCAGACAGGGGGAAAGTACAGTTAAAGATAGAGATGGGATCTCAACACAGAAAGTGCCATGGCAGGGAACTCAACTCCCTTCTGTTTGTTCTGTTTGGGGCGAGGGGGTCTCACTCATGGATTAATAGTCAGCCACCCCATAATAATAATAATAATACCTTGTATTTATATAGCGCCTTTCTCGACACTCAAAGCGCTTTACAGTGATGAGGGGGAAACTCGTCTCTACCACCACCAATGACCATAGACTGCACCACACGGTCTCTCCTGCCAGTTATGCAATGCACATAACATTCTGCAGTCAGGTGACCTCATTTCTGCTCTCACCCTGACGCACAAAAAATATGGATACTGTATGTCTTGTAGAGGGGACTGGAGCCAGTGTACACATGTGCATGTGCATAACAGTGTGTGTGTTCCTGTGCTTGTATGTTAATGTGTGTATGCGCACATGTGTGTGGTATTCTGTTCTTTTTGAGTTAGATATGCATATATGAGTGTGGATAATTAATAATTGAGAGAGCGAAGGTTAACATTTCACTCAAATGATAATAGTAATATTTCACACTTTATACCACATTTGGTACAGTACTTTGTCAACTTCCCAACTCAAAGGCATTGCAGTTACTTTGCATCGGGCGGGGCAGTCCAAACCTGGTTCTGGTGAGCCGCAGGGTCTGGTTTCTGGTTTCACCTTAACATTAGAAACCCAAGAAATCAGATGAGGTGAGTTAACTGTGTAATCAGCTGCTTTAATGAATAAATGTAGTCCTACGTAACAATAAAAACCTGTGCATGCCATTGGGGTGGGCTAGTGGAGGGGTTCAGTGGCTGGAGTCTCCCCCAGAGTGCAGTGCATCTGATGCTTGAGAGCGTTACTCTGCACGGTTATGAGCACAACAGCACTCCCTGAGAACCCAATACCACAGCTTTGCCTTGATCTCAACACTGATGTCTGTCTGTCTGTCTCTTATTGGCCTGCTCACCTGCTGCATACAAGCATACACACAGAGGCCCTCTCCCACACATGCATGCATGTATGCACGCACACACACACACACACAAACTACTCAAACACAAACACACACAAACCAACATAAGTGGCAGATATATTTGCAGAATATAACTTTGATCAGGTACTGTTGGGTAAATGTAGCCTGGCATTAATGGACCAATATTGGCTGCTATTAGATGAACAACAATTGGTTCATTTCAGCATAGCTAACAATGTGCCAGAGCTGGCTGATGATGGTGATCATCACCTAGCATATGCACTGATATCCAACACTGTACCAAACAGGTCAAATTAACAGGGGTTTAGTCCTCATAGTGACCTCATAGTCACAACACCATGTCTTCAGTTTCAACACATGTACTCTGGTTACAGTGAATATTTTTAAAATAACAAATGGCAGAGTTGAGTTTGTGTACATGTTTGAGTGTGTGTATGCCAGTGGCGAAAATCGAACCCCTGCTTTACCTGTTGAGCTAGGCTGTTTTTAAATTGTTTAACATTGACCACGTCAACTGACCAGCTAAAGTGATATATAGTGAAATTTTTTCCCCCAGCAAGGATTCCTTGTTTTTTTCCCGCTTTTTTCTTCCTCTTTCCGAGTTGAGATTTATGGAGGCTGCGGTGGAAATTATTATTTGGGTGCGATTCTTATACCAAAAGTATTTAAATGTTACTGCTGAATTTAACGTGACTCAATTGAAAGGAATTGTAGCTACTCGACTCTGTCGCCAACTTCAACACACCAATTTGCATACGCTATGCAAATGTGCAGAAAAACGGAGAATATGGAAGTAGTAATAAAAAATAATGTTTTTTTTTCGTCGTTGATAAATCGTTGATAATAAATAAATAAAATAAAATAAAGAGTGATGTGTTTATCCCGTATGAATGCGCCACATGAAACTCGTCGGGGGATAATTCCTAAACCATAGGAGGTCACCTGGTAGCCTAATACCATAGTCCAGTGTGAATAGGGCTTTAATACCCTAGTCCAGTGCGAATAGGACTTAAATACCCTAGTCCAGTGCGAATAGGACATTTGACATCCCGGAGAACACAGAGGGCGACTTTAAGCGTGCAGCCTGAACGTCATCATAGCGGGAAGGAATCTCAGTCAACTCCCTGCTCTGTTATCCCAATTGTCACTCTCGTTATTCCCCTAAATGACAGCTCACGGCAGCCCAAAAATCGCATCGATCAGGAATGTCACGGTTTTCCGCACATTATTTTGTTATGCGTGCACCTTCATCAATAAAATGATCATTCTCAGACTCAATTCGCACGGTTACACTACTGTCACGCTCCTTCGATTTTGCATGCATTTTAACAGACCTGAATTACATAGCCTAAATAATGAAAGCAATCTCTCGCAAACATTGAACATCTCCTGTAGCAACACATTTGGATAAAAAAATAATAGGCTTTCCTTTAACCCTTCTCTTGCATTTGGTTTTCCCCCCTTCCCATGCTATTTCCGGTCAAAATTGACCGGTGTGTTTTGCACAGTGATATCTCTGGAACCACTAATCCAATTTTGATGGTTGACATCTCATTTGAACAGTCAAAGCAAGTAGAATCAAGGGGTGGCAGGCAAGACGGTGTTTCATTGAATTTTGAGTGATTTATTCAACAGTGACGCACCTATGATATTTTCGGTCAGAATTGACCGCCATAGGAAATGAATGGGTATGAGTATATTATGTTCATCCTGCAGATGGAAAACATCTCCACACACACACACACACACAGACACACACACACAGGCTCGCACACACACACACACACACACACACACACACCATGTTGATGTTCTGTTATGGTATTTTTTTGAATATTTCTATTTCAATAAATGTTCATTGAGGAAAACAGTATCAGTGTCTTATTTTATATTCATCACAGTGAATGCAGTGAATGCTGAACCTGATGGGCCCACCGGTGGGTCCGGACCATATACTATATATACTCAAGTTCAAGTTATCAACTTGTAGTTGAAAGTACACAATGAAACACTGGCTTGCCTGTATCAGATCAATACATCCCATGGTATTGTTCAAGTTCAAGTTGTGTGTGTGTGTGTGCGTGCCTGTGTGTGTGTGTGTGTGTGTGTGCGTGCGAGCCTGTGTGTGTGTGTGCGTGTGCCAGTGTGTGTGCGTGCGAGCCTGTGTGTGTGTGTGTGGAGATGTTTTCCATCTGCAGGATGAACATAATATACTCATACCCATTAATTTCCTATGGCGGTCAATTCTGACCGAAAATATCATAGGTGCGTCATTGTTGAATAAATCACTCAAAATTCAATGCAAGTGGTGATCATCAATTGTATATGTTCAGAGGCCTAGTGTGGAGGATAACATAATATCTTGAGGCAATTGGATGAAAAATACAATATTTATGATTAAAAACAAAGTCACTCGGTCACTTTTGACCCGAAATGCAATAGATGGGTTAAACGACACACATGGCCAGCAATTCATGCGATTCCGTTAGCAAGCTGCCTGTAACTAATCCACCTCGACGTAGGCTACTACGAGCATTTAACGTTAAAGCTGGTTTACCGAGCCCACTCACTGGATAAGATTGATAGGAGGCTTCGGTCTCCCATCCGCCTTCACTTGCAATTTCTCTTCACAGTTTAAGGATTGAAAATAACGTTACGTTAATCCCGCAGAATCCGATCCAGGACGTTTTCATTCACAGGTTCAATTTTCTTTCAAATGCAGCTAAATTAAATGGCAAAAGTTAACGTTACAAAAAGTTAGCTAGTTTAGGCTAACGTTAGTTAAATCACTAACGTTAGCAATTAGCTAGGTATTAACACTACAACACCATAAAAATGTAACTATTTACAATACAAAACGCCACAACCATAAACATTTAATAAATTTCTCTCTCACCCCCTTTCTCTCTCTCATACAGTAACACAGTAATGGTTTGCTCGAAATTGGCGGTGAAGATGATTATATTTCTGGACAGCTGAACTCCTGTTCTGAATGGTTAGACATTATGTCAATCATCAGGACGAGAACGTGCACAAGAACATGCATGATTGGAACTCGATTGAATACATTAGAAAGGCAGTGCTTCACGGGTGGGCTCAAAAACGCGTCATAATCCACAAATATCCAATCATGTCTTATAAAGTCCCCCATTGATGTTAATGGTTAAGTGAAGCAGTCAGACACTGTGCCTCACTGAAGTTCCTTTTAAAAGTCAAATAGTGGCGCTGTTTTTCACGATAAACGCTCATTGCTATATAAGAAGATACAATTCATATGTTTAAATCTAAGCACTTTGTTTTTTAGCTTCACAAGGGAAAGTCAAAAGTCGGCGATGATTCAATATTTTAAAAAGTGTGTGTGATTGTGTGATATGCATGTTCTTTTTCATCCCTTTTTTTGGTGAAGCACTGCTTCACCTGTTGTCTTAGAGAAACCTCCTCTGGTGTATGCATGTGCATGATAATGTGTGGGTAGCCTAAGCATTACAAAGTCTGTTTATATATATATATATATATTTTTTACAGGTAACCAGTATTTATGGAGAGGAAGAAGAACAACAACAACTGTCGTCTGTCGGCAATGGAAAGTGTCATATGGGCCGAACATTGGCCGAGTTGGCTGTGAAAAAAATATGGCTTTGTTGCGAAATTTGCATTAGGGCCAAATGCGATTTGTAACATCTGGTACGATTATTGAGAGACATTGATTTACAACCACATCAATGCCAACAAAACAGTACTACTCATCTGTCTAACGTGCGGGCTTAGTTACTTGAGGTTGACATGAGGCAACCGGAATCACTTGAGTTCATCTAGGTTAGCCTATTCCATGCGATATGTGGACCAACAGCCCCTAACTAACAAAATTACGTCCCCGGGACATCCCTGAACGTCTCGAAATGTCATCGGGACGTCGCCTTGACATCTTTTTGTAGGTGTTTCTAAACGTTACGTGGACGTCGCCGAGAATGTTCTAACAACGTCCCCCAGACATGAATTACACATGTTATATTGTAACCAGTAACAGACGTTGCAGGAACGTCCCTGAATGTTCCATGAATGTTATGCACACAACGTCATATCATAGCCGGATAGGGACGTTGCTTGAACGTCCCCTAACAATTAAATGTCATATTTAACCAAACAGTGACCTTCCTACGACTATAATAACGTCCTAGTAATGTTTTTAGAACGTCGCTATGGAACGTCACATCATAACTTTGAGGTGACTAAAAGGGGTCGTCCCTGGGACGTCCACTGTTACCTGGGAGAAAGTCCAAACAGTCGAAAAAACTGGACCAGGTCTGGTCCATCAATTGCTATCTGGGAAAGATGTTGTGGATATTGTAAAAGCATCGGCTATTTTATTCACTTTATGTCTCGGGAAAAACCACCTATAGATTATTTCTTTATGAAAAAATTGCACAAGCACAAACAATTGAACTGTGTGTTGCAGGCTACCCGCGGCTCGTATCCGGATACTGTGAGTCGGCTTTGTCTTCCTTTCGGGCTCGCCTGTGGAAATTCGGTCGTCCCGTAACATTTGTGTGTGCAGGCGTCACGTGAAATAGCCCACAGACGGACCAACGCAATCCTCGTTCTTCGTTCAGCATGATCCGTTTATAATTTAACCCAAGTTAATTTTTTTTCGAAACGAACGGGCCGGTGCACGCGTCCATCCAATTCAAACAGGTGGAAAGAATAAGGGGCTAGGTGGTGTGTGTGCGTGTATATGTGTGTGTGTGTGTGTGTGTGTGTTGGTGAGAGAGAGACAGAGAGAGAAAGAGAGAGAGAGAGAGAGATAGAGAGAGAGAGATCGTGGGAGGTGTACATTCCCTAGAGTAATGTTTTTTTTCCCGTAAAAATTGGTCTCAACCTATTTTGGCATATGTGCAACTTGCTCGTCATCCACTATTACTGTTTTGATTATTACATTAAAAAATATATAGATTGGCACATCGAATTATCGTTGTTTTTTGTAAATTTTCTTTGTCATTTACATAGTAGGCTACTGCATTTATTATCGAAGTCAGGAGACATTTTATGTACAGGTGGGAGACACCCGTTTGGTAGGACAGCCCCCCTCGCTTTCAGCTCCCCGGCGGATGATGCGAACGACTGACATTTGCTGTTGCGGTTTGGGACAGGAGGCGAAGCGTTTCTGCAAACAGGTGTGAAGCAGCTCCAATCTAGCACATAGGCTACGCTACGCCGTGTATTCCTGCTTGTTCGGGAGCGTTACCATCACCCCATTCGAGCTGCGCTCGTCCTTGTTGCGGGACGGGGATCATTTTAATTTCTAATTACGTTTATGGGAGCAAGAATCCGAATTATTTCGTTGTTTAAAAAAGAACGGGAAAGGGGTTGATCTAGAGGAAAGCCATGGCAACTAAAAAAGCATGCGCGGAATTAACGAAAAGGAACAGGAGTCCCGTCGTGTTGGAGGCAGAGATGTTCAGCGAATTTCAGGACTGGTGCCTCCGGACTTACGGCGACTCGGGTAAAACAAAGACGGTCACCCGGCGAAAATACAACAAGATCATGCAGACCCTCCTGCAAAGCGAAGAGTCGGACGGCGTCTATGTCGAAAGCAGCCACATCAACGCCAAATTCAAATTCTGGGTGAAATCTAAAGGCTTTCAGGTCGGGAGCAACATTCTTAGCGACCATAACAAGAAAGGAGTGCCTGGAAAACCAGTTCTTTACGTCCCTGTCAAATCAACGGTTAGTCAAAGTGTGTTTTCCACCGCGTCCTTCGGTGGCAATGTGTGTGCGCATTCAAAGCGTTCTGTGTTTGTCTATGCTAATTATTTTTTGTGTACCGTGTTATCAATCACACCTACACCCATTAGGCCCCCCTCACCCCCTTCTGTCACTTGTATTTAATTACAACTTTTAGGTGATTTACCACCCCTTGTTTTCGGTTTCCATAAAGCACTGGTTTGTCCTGCAAAAGATACACTGTGCTGTACCGTGCCACTATCATACCCAGCTGCCATAGCAACGCCACTGCCTCGTAACAGTACCGATAGTACAGTATTAGTATCATGTTAAATACACCCTGCCTTGAAAATTTGCATGGTTTTGTCCCGCCAACTGAATGGTAGTGATGTGCATATCCTTTGCTGTTTAAAATTAGACAAGAGGGGAAAGACGATACGCGACGCAGTTTATCGTAGTGTACATGTACTTTCTTTCAATGCTGTTAAAATATAGTACGGTACAACATCACTTTCCATCTCTGTCAGGGTATAGAGGAGAACCGTGTGTGAGAGAGCGAGAGAGAGAGCGCGCGCCTGCCCAAACTGTGTGGCGAAGGGGGGACGGGACGGGACCGGGAGGGATGTTGAGGGGCGGAGGTGTATAGATTATCTGTCGGGCATTCCATGCGTTCTGATAATCGGATAATACATCATATTTTGTGGTACGCATATGTAACATTTTAATGTTAAAAAAAGTTACGTTTGGTTGCCACAGCGTGACGCAAGTCCAGAAATGCAACCCCGAAGGATGCACCGCAGCCCCAAACAGTCTGGTCGGGACCGTGGAATTACCATTAAACACATATATTTCTTATTTTTCTTATTATTATTATTATTATTATCAACCTATCCGTATAAATTCGTTGGTCTTTTCATTTAGTGAATAAGGACCTCGCTCTCTACATGTGCAGATTGCTGATTTGCTGATAGTAAAACTAAACAAAAACCAGTGCTACTGGCAGGACGGTCAACAGCGTAGCTACACGCAGAATGTGCAGCCGAGAGGAACAAAGAATATTTATCCAATGCTTCTGCAAAGAAAGCCTAACCGTTATTGTTGCTGTTTAAAATCTTAAATACAAGGCCTTGGGGGTGGCACCATTTCTAAGAACCTAAAAGTTGATAATCCTTAACATAAAAAAGCCTTTAGAGGATGTGTTGTTTTCAGAATACGGATAGATCAAGGAGTCTACGCCTGTCCAAATCTTTTTATGCCTGTGGTTTAAATTATTATTATTTTATTCATACGAAATAAATAAATAAACAAAACAAAAACAGACTCCACTTCATGGCAGGTCCATTACCCACAATGCATGTCTGTGAACGCAGAGGCACAGGGCACCATTTTCATAAGTTGTGGTCTGTCATAGGCAGGGGGCAAATTCCAGATAACAAATTATCAGTGCATTCCTGGAACATTAGAACAATAAGGGCAAACGTTCCCAGCATGTACGTATGTACAGTTTTATAGATGTCCCAAGAAAATTTTGTGGGCGGCATTAGGAAGTTATTTGTTTGCATGTTAAACATTTTAAGTACTATTACTTCTCAGGATCTGTCTTATTATTTTTCACTTTCATCCCATTTTGTAAACACTATCTAGTCCTACAGTTTACATACAAAATACTACATTACTTCGTACTATACTCTGCTATATGTGTAGAAGTATGCCATACAAATGTTTTATAATATTGATAGTATATTAATAATGCATAGTATATTAATTATTAGCAATTGAAATGAAAAATTGCCATTGAAAATGAATTGAATAATAAATAGATCTAAGCTAGTGTTAATGTAATGAAAACCAGGTTTGCTAAATGAATGACATTGCATTATAAAGCCAAAGATGTGGATGATTTTAACTCACTTTCATTTAATGTAGATGACATCCACACCTCTCCACCCTCGATTTGAACCTTGTCTATGACTATCTTCATCATTTGTTCTGAAGCATGTGGCCCAGGGATTTAAACTTTCAGTACAATCGATATCCTTGTGGGGTCCCCATAGGCACTAGATTAGCCCAATAACCTGACTAATCATACAATTAATGGTTAATTGCGACTCTCATAAAAGCAATGGATGGAATGACAAAGAAAAAAGCCATCTTTGAGCAACCAAGTGCACCAGTATCTGCCTGGTACACTGCACACAGATAGGCTCTATACTGAGCAAAACTGGTTTTCATTACATTAACATTAGCTTGGATCCATCTATTATTGAGTGGTCTCAATTCATTTTCAGTGGCAATTTTTGCATTTAAATTGCTAATAATTAAATTGTGAATATCCATACAGGCAGACAAAACAAAAATAGATAGGGATTTACAATAAAACACATCAACTCTGGTTGTGTTGTATGGAAACAAGGGGTAATCATCTGTCAGCAGGGCACAAGAGACCTTTTAGTGGCAGATATATGTCATCCACGACTTTACAGATGCATTTCTGAGTGCAAAGGTTCCATGAGAAAAACTGGATAACCTCAAATTACATGCATTTCCCAATAAGCATGTAATCAGTGGTGGGAAATCCATTTGAAACACCTGAGGCAGCAATATGTGCTGGAGGCTACTGATGCACAATAATAAAATATAAAGGAACTGGTCAAGTCAACTGACAGCATGTCTGTGGTCACAGGCAGTTTTGTTTTGCTCATTTTACTTGTTTTCAATTTATCTGTTTGTTGACAAACTTGTGAGAGTTGTTATAGAGGTGAAGCATTGTCCAAGTAGGAAGTTGTGCTACACTTTGCTTCTCAGAAATGCAATAATGGAGCAAGGTTCAGACCTACTAATAAACTAATAAAATTCCAACCTGAGCCATGCAAAATGAGATGTGGCATTTGGTATTCTGTTGTGCTCTACCATTCTCAGTACCACAATTTCTACTCCAGATATGTGGACCTACAGATGGACATCTCACTAAATTATGTTGCCCTGTTACAGATTAATCATGTAACATGGCAAAAGGCTCATTGAAAATATCTACTGGTTTAAGAGTAGAGCATTCTTCATATGGACAAGTTTACATCATGCATTATTCAGCAGTGACAGAGAATACTGTTTACAAATTGACCATGATTAAATTCAAGCACAGTTTAAACTTAGCATTTTCATGCAATTTCAGTTTATCTGTTGTAATTGTTATCTTTTTATTAGCCTACCCCTGGGTAAACCATTTAATGATTATTACAAGCCTTCTATTTATAATTTTTTTCTGCATGTGACATAAATACACTTTTTATAGTTGTAGGCTACTTCCCATGTATTAAGCAACGATATTGCACAACACTAACAGTATGCTACTGCCACATGTTTGTGATTTCTATAACCACACTGAATGCAGCATGTAGCAGTGTGGGAATATTTCTTTCAATCATTGCTAAGTGGCAGTTGACTTATCAATGTGGATATGTTATAATATGTTATAATTGTTGAATGTACGATCAAAGAAGGCTCTACTGACCTCATGCAAATTAAATGCAGGTGAGGAAACTGCTTTGGAAAAAATGGCGACTCTACAAATAAACCATAGGAGGATATGATCTAAAAATGGATAAAAGCAAGATAACAAGCAAACGCTTACCATCTTGAAGACACTGCTCTAAACTCGTTTTGAGCTTTATTGTCTATCTTAAGTACATTACATTAAGTATAGTACAGTACATTACATTAAGTACCATTTTTTACTACACGTATTACATAAAAGTTACATTTCACAAAAGCTGAAGAGCCAAACCATAAATAGTTTGAGCAATATAGATATGTTGTTGTAAATTATCAAGGTTTTTGTTGTAAATTTTGCAAATATACCTTGGGATTTATAATGCTGTTCAAGGATTAATCATTTTCTTGGCTGACAACATAATGGTTTCTGGCTTGAGTTGATGTAATATACAAACCATCATCTTCAGTGAGTGCCAGCATTGCCAGCCATGCAATGAGTATACTAATGAATGATAAACTTGTTTATTTATTATTTATACAGTATGTATACCCTTATCCAACCAGGTCAGTCCCATTGACACAAAAAATCTTCAAGTTTGCCTGGAATGTTTTTTTCTGTTACTTTGACAGAAGTTGTTTGGAGCAATTAAAGGTTCTAAGACTGTTTAGGGAATGCTTTCATTATAACATTATTGTTCTAGAAAGTTTTTATGGACTCAACACACAACCTTTCGCAACTCCATTAAACTGGTGATCAGTTCAGCCCAACCATGCATGGGATCTAAGATATTTCAGTTGAAATATTATGTGAGGTTTTCCAGCAGTTTGAAAACTGTCCTTAAAGCAGCTGCTTGTCCTGATCCAGCCTTATGAAATGTGTCTTTTCTTCTGGGATTCCGCTGGTATTTCTACAAAACTGTGTGTGTGCCACAGCCATGAAGATCATAACCATTTCTTTTCCTGTGATATGGGAAAAAAGAAAACACGATAACCCACATTTTTGCTATCGTTTTTTTTCTTCTTTTCTTACCGTAACCCAGTTTTGACACATGACAATCAGATGATGAGCTTTCCCCTGCCCCATTACAGATCTATAGCATACGCAGCTAAAAAAATACAATAACCTCACTCTGAATTTAATTAGATTTCACAGGATTCAATTAGCACCCGACAAACCCAACTTTAATTTAACCTTAATTGTCTTTGTGTGTGCAAACCAGGGCACCCATCAGACAGTGAGCTGTGTGGAGGGGAAAAATGGAGTCTCTTTTGTTATAGAGCATCCCCCTCAAAGGAAGGAAGGAAGGCTGCTACTCAGTGTGGCTTCACTTCTGTGGCTTGAGAAAGGTAGAAGCCAAAGAGGGCCCCATTCTAGGAGCTTTCATCAAAGATGTACCAACTAGAGAATTTCAACAAAAATATTATATATGCCAACTAGAGAGTTTCAACAAAAAAATTCTATTTACCAACTAGAAAATTTCAACAAAAATTATATATACTAACTAGAGAATTTCAACATCAATATTCTATATACCGACTAGAGAATTTCAACAAAGATATTCTATATATCGACTGAAGAATTTCAACAAATATATTCTATATACAAACCAGAAAATTTCAACAAAGATATTCTATATACTGACTAGAGAATTTCAACAAAGATATTATGTATACTGACAAGACAGTTTCAACAAAGCTATTCCATATATCGACTAAAGAATTTCAACAAGGATATATTTAGACTACAGATTGTCAATAAAGATATACTATATACTGACTAGATAACTGGAAGTTTTGCTTTGTGTCATTGTTGTCAATACGTGTTAACAGCTGGCGGAATTGTTGCTACCCTGCTTTTTGTAAACTTCCGGGTTGGCAGCGCTCGTGTGAGAAAGATGTATTGAATCTTTGCTCGTTTGCTATTTTTAAGTACCCAGATGCGTGTTGCAGAAAATTCTAACTGAAATATAAGAACTGAATTAGAATTTTTTAAACTTGAAATTAAAAGTTAAAATTGAATGCAATGAAGACCGAATTCAAGTTCAAACCATCACATTCAATTTCAAATATCAAAATACAAATTCAAGTTATGCAATTCAAATAAAAAATTTTAATACAATAATTCAGTGGGAGCATTACAAATGAAATTTTTTGTAATACAGATTCAAGTTACATTATGCAAGTCCAATAAAATTTCTGCTGGGAGCCATGGTACAGTCTGGAGAGGTGTGTTTTCAGTCTGTGTTGGCAGATGGAAGAGTTTCTGCTGTCCTGACTGCTGTGGGAAGCTCATCCCACCACTCATGGGCCAGAGATAATGTCTCATTTTCTAATACGTGGAATGTAGAGTTTGCTATATTATACCAAGCTGCTATGAAGTATATGTTAGTATGTTATGAATCATGTTGGTGAGGCAGCCTGCAGGTTTTATTTTTCAGGTGTGACATACAGACCACACGCCTATTTACAAGGTCTCAAGGGGGTTGGCTTGGCTGCGGGAGGGGACAGGCCATGCACCATCCCACTTTGCTAGGGGGCAGCCATGGAAACCTGGTATGTGTGTTCTCCTTTGAGTGTCTGAATATCTGAAATGGTGACATGAGAGGTGCACAAAGGCAGGGAAAGAGGAGGAGAAGAAGAGGAAAGGGCCAGAGTGGAAGAGACTGAGAGATAGAGAGAGAACAAGAGGGAGTCAGAGAGAGAGAAAATAGACAGAATAAGAAAGAGAGAACAGGATGCAGTGAGAGACAGAGTGAGTGAGTGAGTGAGTGAGTGAGTGGGTGAGTGAGTGAGAGAAAAGGAGATATGCAGATAGGAGAGAGAGAGAGAGAAAGAGAGAGAGTAAGAGAGATGGAGGGGGAGACAGAGAGAAACACAGGGATGAAGGGAGAGTGAGAGAAGGAGTGTGTGCAGGAGTGTGTTCATGCTGTGCAGGGTCAACAGTAGTAATGTTCTTCTTCTCAGTGCTGCTCCAGTGAGGAATGGCCCCACCTCACGCTGATGCGCAGCCTGCAGAGCAACACCTGACATACCTGGGTCAGGTGAGGGCATAGAGGATCCCAGCTTCAGAGCAAACAAGAAAGAAAGTGTGTGTGAGTGTGTGTAAGTGAGCGAGCGGGTCATAGTGTGTGTGTGCGTGAGTGAGTGAGTGAGCAAGTAGGTAATAGTGTGTGTGTTTGTGTATTATGTGAGTGAGCGAGTGGGTGATAGTGTGTGTGTGTGTGTGAGAGTGAGTGGGTCATAGTGTGTGCGTGTGTGTGTGTGAGTGAGCGAGTGGGTCATAGTGTGTGTGTGTGAATGAGCTAGTGAGCGATAGTGTGTGTGTGTATGTGTGTGAGAGTGAGTGGATCATAGTGTGTGCGTGTGTGTGTGTGAGTGAGCGAGTGGGTCATAGTGTGTGTGTGTGTGTGTGTGAGTGAGCGAGTGAGTGGATCATAGTGTGTGTGTGTGTGAGTGAGCGAGTGAGTGGGTGATAGTGTGTGTGCGTGTGTGTGTGTGTGAGAGAGTGAGTGGGTCATAGTGTGTGTGTGTATGTGTGTGTGAGAGTGAGTGGGTCATAGTGTGTGTGTGTGTGTGTGTGTGTGTGTGTGTGAGTGAACGAGTGGGTAATTCTTTGTATGTGAGCTCGTGGGTAATTGTGTGTGTGAGCAAGTGTGTAGATGGGCAGCAGCTCCTGCCCCCCCCCACAAAGTAGACCCCACACTGACTGTAGGAACTGAGAACCCCCCCACCCCCGGGGCTCTCCTTTGTCATTCGGCTCGGGGGGTGGGGGGGTGAGGCTGGTCATGAGGGCTTGGACTAGAGTGGCCTGATGCAGCTGGTGACAGGCACTGCCAAGTCAGGGGAAGCCAACGTGGAGGTGGGGGCTCTTGTTGGTGGTAGGGGGTACAGATGAGTTTGGGAGGTGGGTTTGGGGTGGAGGAAGGGATCAAGAGGTTGTGGAATCTGGGATTAATAATTCACTCTATGCTGTTGTACTTGGGGTGTTCCATTCAGGCACTGCCCTTAAACTGGGGGCAGTGTCCTGAATCATGTGCCCTGTTTTACACCATCTCTTTCTCTCTCCCCTTCTCTTTGTTTTTCTCTTCCTCTCTCTCACCCTCTTTCTCTCTTCCTCTCTCACACTCTTTCTGCTCTGTCTTTCTCTCTCTGTCTCTTGTTCACTCTCAAAGCATGCTGTATCACACACACACACACACACACACACACACACACACACACACACACACACACACACACACACACACACATTATCTGCCACTCCAGCATTCCAGCACACCTCTTTGCACAGGATAGCAGTAACAGGGCTCTACAACTGGGGGTGACTTTTCTGAGTTTGACTTTATTCTGAAATACATCATTGCCCCCATAGTCCCCCTCTCTTCCAAATAAGAAGTATGTTATTCTTGCCTGTACTGGTTACTGAATATGAAAGCTGTTAAATTATAATGTAACTATCAGAAAACTGCAGTAGGCCTCTGTTACCATGCCAACGGAGACCTGTAAAAAGCCTTCCTGGATATGTGGTGACGTTGCTAGTGTCACCTGCCAACGTTTGACCCACAGAGACTTGAGATGACTGACAGGCAACAACCGGCCAATCATAGGACAAATTGTAACATTGAGGGAAGAACCTAGATGGGCAAAATTTGGATGGTGCTGGGGGTGTCAGGGGTGGTGTGTATGGTGATGGGCTGGTGCACTGTGGTTGGGAGAATGGGGGTGGGGGGGGAGTTCTGTTCCAAAATAAGACTGCCCCCACCCCCCTGTGCATACTACCATTGGTGATAACAAACATCAAAGTCAACAGAGGATCTTAATCATGTGTGCAATTGATTAATTAGCTGTTGTATTTGCAGACTGCATGTGTGTGTGTCTGTTTTTGTGTGTTTTCTGTGACTATGTACTATGCCGAACCATGGACTCCCGCCCTGAATAACTCCATCTTATGCATTGCTCTCTCAGACATTAGCATGAACACGGTTTGCAAGCCGCATTTGCAACAGTGAGGTTAACACTACCAGAAAAAAAAATCCAATTTCTCACCCTGGCCAGGCACCAATAGTGGTTCCCCTCCTCTCCGGGTCCTGTGGATATATTTTTAGCTGTCTGTCACTCTTTTAGTATCAGTTGGCCTCTAAGCGCAATGCCTTTGTCAGTTTTGTCAACTGCCTATTTTCAGACAGGCAGAAAGGCTTGTCTTGCAGCTCGTCAATTACAGACCAGAACCAGGACTTAAAACCTTTTGCAAAAGGTTCTCAGGGTGCCAAACATGTTTTTGAAATTTAAATTTTTTTTCTCAAGACTTTATACTGACGGTTCTTTCAGAACAGAGCAGATGACCTCAGATTTACCAACTGACATATCTTAGTTATTAGCTGCCAGTTTTACGGTTAGAACAGGAAATGTTCACAATAACTAAAACCTGAGCAAAAGCCGCAGAGCCTCAAATCAGACAAGATCAGTTGATCGCTTATCTGTTTGTCTTCCTTTGGCGGCTTGGCCGGTTCTTCATTGGGTGTAACCAGATGCTTGGATGCGATCATCCATAGCAAAATGCTGTGCTTAGCTTGTAATCTATCCACTTGTACAACTGTATGCTTGCTTAAGCTCAAATGTGCATTTGTTGTGCCCCCACCTGGGAATTGAACTTTACGGACACTGGCACAGGTCTGGTGCTATTTACAGTGAACTGTGATCCACTGAAACAGAAACCCAGAACTGATCCCAGAACAGAGAGAGCTACCAACCCAGTGCTGCCCATCCAGTCATTACTAGTGCAGTGTCACACACACTCACACACATACACAATAACACATATATACACACGTATATTTTAGGCTTGTATGAAGATGCTGAGAAGCCCCCTGCCCTGGTGAGAGAGGGAGGAGGGGGCAGTGTGAGGAGGACCCATGGCCCCCACTACTATAAATCTCCCTGATTTCCTCTGCCCCCCCCCCTCATACACAGACACGCAGGCACGCACGCACGCACGCACTCTCTCCTATCTCCTCTCACTAACATGTGTTGTTGGTTTTTTAGGATGCAGGCTTTACAAAAATGCAGTGGATTGTCTGTTCTATCAGATTGCTCCCAACCAGCCACACCCCCTTCCCCCCCTTAAAAAATGTTTTAGTTGGTTAGACCTCCCCTTGCCCTGCTGGACATGTCAGTGTATTAGAGTATGTGTGTGTATGTGTCTGTGTGTGCGCGGGGTGGGGGGCATTGGGTACGGGGTGGGGTGGGAGGGGGTTGCTTGGCACGTCGTTTTTTTCCCCTCCCCTCGGCACCCTCGCGGTTGCCATGGAGAGCGAGTTCTGTGCCTCCCATAGGAAGAGAAATTAACACCATTTTAAACTGCCTCCAGGACCACTATATCTGCTCATACACACACACTATACACACATACACTACACACACACACTCTATACACTCACATGCTACACACATACACTGTACACACACAGGCACACACACTGCGCGCACACTACACACACATTCCGCTACTGCTAACACTGCTACATAACAAACTCTCCCGGCTTCCCATCATCACTGTCTATTGTGTGTCTCAGCAGTGGAATTACAAAGAAAAGGACCTTTCTTTGGTGATATATATGCTACTACTACTGCTGGAACTACAATAAATTATTATTGTTATTATTATTACAATTGGTTACAAGCATTTTTCAATACTGAATTCACGTTTTCAAAACTCTTCATACAACTCTATATACTAAATGCAGCTTGACACAACAGTTAATTTCATGCCCAAAATGCCCTAAAACTTCTAAAACACAATATCCATGTCTCAAAATCTAACAATTCCGCCAAAACACCAGCACTTGCTATCTCCCAACAAGTGCACTTTGTCAGTAATAAAACAATGACCTAAAAACACTAACAGGTATCAACACAGTAGATGCACCATTGTATGTGAATCTTTGTTAGAAGCAAATCATTTTGTGCTCTTTCTAGTTTCTTTCTTTTGTACACATTCTTTCTTTTGTTACTGTAATTTCACAATTCAGTGGACTCTCCATGTAGAAAACGTTAAGAACAGCAACCAATACTGTAGTGAGCTTCACATGCATATGCTTTTTTTGGGACACTTTATTTTGCAAAACAGCATGGGACCTGTATATGCATAGAGAAACACCTTGTAACAATGCGGAAAAGGAAGGGAGAGTCACACACAATAGAAATACTGCAACAAAAGCTTGAAAGTGCTTAATTTTTGCCATGGCTTTTGGTATAGTAATTACAAAATACACAAAATGAAAAGTAATGGACATAGCTGCTACGTTATGGGAAGGATGTGCTTTGTTTTATCTGTTCTGTAGTTATTTCGATGACGTTTCTGTATGCACTTATTGTATGTCACTTTGGATAAAAGCGTCTGCTAGATGAATGTAATGTAATGTAATGGAAACAAAGATTCCAACATGATTTTGAATATATATATATCAGCATAGTATTTGTCAATGAAGGTTGTTGAACACATGTCCAAGTTATATCATGATTGTTTATATCATAAATCTTCATACACCTGTTAACACAATGCAGGTTTGGCTGGTTATCATTTGCTTTGTCTTTGAATTCTTCATTAACTACCAAATGGTTAGTTTTAGTGGCCAGGTGTCTACACCTTCACCAATTAAGAGCTGATTGATTCACCTCAGTCTTTAGTAATTTGATCAATTAAAATGTTTTACCTCTATGTAATTGTTTGCAATATAGCGAAATGCAAATATGGGACTTGTATTCATCATGGCATGCATAGCTATTTCTGACATAATGTGGCTTAAGAGGGTAAATAATACAGCAAAAAATGAAAAGCGTCATTTAAAAAAATGAACAGCTTGTTATAATTCTGGGTTCGCAATTGTGGTTGGAAGGAAAAGCAGCCTACGAGGGGGTCCCCAAGACCCGGTTTGAGAACCACTGTAGTATGGCGGTTAAATCTCTCGGCCAGGCAGAGGATTGGTAACTAACATTTACTGAGGACAGAAAAAGCTGTGGGGCTAATGAAGAGGAGGGGGAGGGGTATTGGGTCTCATTCCCTAATAATGCACGTCTCTGATGTACCTATAGCCCTGTGAAGGCTGTCCCAATGGCGCATCTGCTTCTTCAGCGCAAACACAGCCCAGAGGGGCTGCCCACTAAAATGCGACCCTTCATCACATTTGCAGTGAGCTAATTTGAGCTGTTGACACAGCCACCCTTCCCCTTTTCTCTTCCTCCCTCCCTCCCTCTCTCCCTCCCTCCTGTCCTCCCTCTCTCTGTGGGGTGCCTCAGTGCAGTGTGTGTGTGTGTGTGTGTGCATATGCGCGCGCGTGTGTGATACACATAGTGTTGGTAGTTATTGGGGCAGCCTGCAGTCCTGTGCCGAGGAGATGTCAGGGTGATAACGGCTGAGCGCGCTCAGTGTGCCCTCTCGCCGCTGAACACCCTCCCTGGTGAGCGAGGCCATGCGCCAGCCCCCCCGCCAGCTTGTTTACAGAATCCTTTCTCCCTGCCCATCACCGTCACCCCACCCCCCCACCCCCCCCACACCAACACCCAGGTGAGCCCATAGAGAGCCCCATGGCAGGTAACCTGCTGGGCACAAACAAAGGAACAGGACCAGCAGAAACTGCAGCACACACAAAGAGGCCATGGGAGACACATGGGCATGTCTTCATACAGTAAACCCAGTAATATCAAGCCAAAAGCAGGGACTGCGCTTTTATACTGAAGCCTAAAGACTGTAATACTGCAGTATTATAGTGAGAGATAACATGTGTGCATGCACCATAAACTGGAATAGTGGTGTGGTTGTCTTTGTGTGCATGGTAAATGTTGTAATAGTGGTGTATGAGTGTGAGATTGTGGGTATAGAGTGTAACAATGATTTATGAGTATATAGTAATGTTGTATCCAGCTGTATCAGTGTAGGTTGGAGGAGCACACTGTAGCTAAGCAGTTGTGTCAGTGTAGTTTGGAGGGGGGTGCTGTAGCTAAGCAGTTGTGCCAGTGTAGTTTGGAGGGGGGTGCTGTAACTAAGCAGTTGTGTCAGTGTAGTTTGGAGGGGGGTGCTGTAGCTAAGCAGTTGTGTCAGTGTAGTTTGGAGGGGGGTGCTGTAGCTAAGCAGTTGTGCCAGTGTAGTTTGGAGGGGGGTGCTGTAGCTAAGCAGTTGTGCCAGTGTAGTTTGGAGGGGGGTGCTGTAACTAAGCAGTTGTGCCAGTGTAGTTTGGAGGGGGGTGCTGTAGCTAAGCAGTTGTGCCAGTGTAGTTTGGAGGGGGGTGCTGTAACTAAGCTGTAGTGCTGGTTGAAAGAGGGTACTGGAGGGGAGCTTTCGGAAAGGGCGCTGGCAGGCTCTTCGTGTGCGGCCGGTGGCTTTTGTCGCAAATGACGGACAGCGTTTGCCTTTTTCTATGTAAGATGTGCTGGCCTGTCTGCATGACCCAGCTGCCTGTCATACACCCCCACACCAGGCCCGTCTGTGTGGTGCTGGTCCCCCCCACCCCCCACCCCACTCCCTTCCGACACACTGCCAAAGGGGCTGGGGGGTGGGGGGGTCGGCCAGCCGCTTACCGGATCAACCCCCACGGTCTCCTAGCAACAGAGCTGTTTAGAGCGGGACAGGGAGCAGGAGAATGAGAGTGGGAGAGAAAAATAGAGAGAGAGAGGTGGGGAGGAAGAGAAAGAGAGGGGGGAGAGAGGGAAAGATAGGGTAAGAGAGAGAGAAGGAGGGAGAGAGAGAGAGAAAGAGAAGAAATAATACCGCTCATCTGGGGAGACCGAAGGCCTCCAGGGTTTTGGAGGGAGAGGGTGGGAGGGAGATAGGAGTGGAGAGAAAGAGAGATGGAGAGAGGGAGAGAGGAATGACAGTATGAGAAAGGAGGTAGAAGAGGACCGGTGTGGTGTGAGGGTGATATTAGCTGTTTCCCAGCACAGTGAGATAAGGGGTGTCCCCTCCTCCTCCTTTTCCAGCAGTGCGGATGCACACAGCACTGCCTGAGAGACTCGTGCTTCCCTCTGATAGTTGGGCGGGGGTGGGTGGCACTGTGCCCCAGCCCTGCCCATGCTCCTGTCCAGACCCCCGCCCCATCATGCCCCACATATCTCTGTCAGGGCAAGTTGAGGCCCGGTCTGCTGATATGCCCCCCAACGATAGAATGGGGGGGGGGGTCGTGCTTGCGCAGTGTGAGTCTTTCAGACATGGCTACAAAAGCACTGCTCTCAGAACTCACTGAGGGTCTCCATAAAAATATTATCACTGTCATTATTGTGCTCATCACGATGCTGCTGATCATGAGGATGATAATGATAGTGATTATTATTTTTATCGATGTTTTATTATTTTATTTGGACAAAGCCCTGGTTAGAGGGGTGGCTGGGGAGGGCCGGATTAAAGCCTCCCTGCTCCATACACTGTGTGCTGCCATGGCAACGCTCATTACCTGGTTCTGGGGAGAGGAAGGAGGGAGTGGGACAGAGAGAGAGGGAGGGAGGGAGGGAGAGAAAGAGAGAGAGAGAAAGAGAGCGAGAGAGAGAGAGAGAGAGAAAGGGACAATGAGTTTTCTGACTGCACGGTTTATGTGGCCACAGGACTACTCTGAACCATCCGCCCCAAAATCCACACGCACACACACTCACACACACACTCACACACACACACACACACACACACAGATGGGAATAAAAAGGCTGCGGGGTTGAAAGGGTGTGTGTATTGTGGTCTGCTGGGGCTTGAACGGACAGCGCCAATCGGTTAGCCCTTGCATCGCAGCAATGGCAATCCTGGGCAATCCTGGCTTCTCCGGGGTGTCACATGACCCCTCTGCCCTGCACACCTGCCCGAGAGATCACTAGCAGTTTCCATAGCAACGAGGTTGGCCTTACAGAAAGCCGGGGGACTGGGAGGTGGTTTGTGACACATGGAACTGTGGGATTATTTTTAACGTTGTGCTCCGCCACCGCGCTCTGCCGCTGCACACCAGACCTGAGCCTTCTCCTCACGGGTAGTAACTGTCCATTTCATTTTGAAATTAAACTTTCAGCCGAGCTCGTCTGTTGTCTGTTGCTAGTTTTTTTTTAGCTGTGAGAAAGTTTTTCTCTGTAGCCCAGCCAACAGCACAGGCCTTCCTGGTCCCACTCTGTCTAACAGTGATGTCATCCCACATCTTCTGTATTTAACACTATTTATTTCTGCAGTCTTATGAGTAATGAATATTTGCAGTCAGTTCTGCATTCTGCTCAAATTTGTGAAAAGGAAAACACAGAAAAGGGTGGTATTTTCTGTTTTTTTAAATGATTTCTATATGTGCTATAGGTTGAGCTGCAGTGTTGGAATACTGGTCCGAATGAACACATTGCAAAGGACAGATATTTTAAAAGCGTATTATTCAGTTTCTAAAAATAAATGTGTTTAGTTGAACTGTACAGTGACTAACCCATTGCAAGTTAATGTCTAACGGTGACGTGTGTGTATGCGTGTGTGTGTACCTATGTCGTTTACAGTTCAGAGTTCGGGCTGTCATACGCTAAGACTGGGAGTCGGTCATGGGGGCACAGTCTTACCAACCGTCCCGACTGTCCTTTGCTAATAAACCAGTTGTCAGTTATTACTTCTGACAAATCGTGATCTTGTGTAGGTGGGAAGCAGTGATTCAAACCAACTCAAGGTGTGATCCAAAATTCGATTATTATCACCAGTTTATTTGTGACAGTCAAGGAAGAGCCATGTGAAATCAGCTCGCTTTCACACACACAACTAGATATCTTGCTGGCTAGCTGCAATACATAAAGTTCGTTGTTCATAATAGTACTGCACTTGCACACTGGAAAAAATATGAACCAAATACATTTTTATGCTTTTTCAACATGCAAGTTCAGTACATTTATAGGCACATTTTCTTGAGATGAGCTTGATTGGGGCAAAACTTTTTTTAGCATTTAATTTAGATATGATACATGAATTAATCATCATACAATAGTACTCCCTGCAAGAAAATACCATGTCATACCCACATTTAAATATTTTACTTTTTCATTTTAGAATTTGAATAAACTGTCCAGGTAGGCTGGTTTGTGTAAGATGGGTTTAGATGTGAAACACCCAGCCCCCAAAACTCTAAAACTCAAAGATCATTCTAGCCCCCAGTATTCAAATCACGGTCCTTGAGGTTTTCCATCCTCCTTTTACCTGTGAGTCAGGTGTGAAGACAGTTCAGTTAATTACCTGGAAGAAAAAAAACCAGGGCCAGACTTGGATTCGAGATCCAGATTTGAATATCCATGTTCTAGCCTTTTGTTTAGCATCGTTATGTTCTGAAATAATTTGTACAAGTGCTGTGTGTGTATTCAGTCACTGTATCTAGTTTATACGGTTTGCATTTCATTGTTTTTTTTGTACAACAAATGCTGAAAAATTTCAAATTAAAATTTGTGAATTAGCACTATTTGTATGCAATATGCATAAAAAAATGTATTACTTAATAGATCCAGATGTGAATCTGCATCAGCCTTTACTGGCAGATTCATGTCTATTCCTGTGCATCTATTGAGACAGTAGTGCCTTATAAATAAATAAAAAATTCAGTATAACAAAAAAAAAGAACAATCTATTAAATGTAGCCAGTCCTGGATCAAATATTTTTGAAATTATTTATCTCTTTAGATGTTGGTAAAATGTGAATTTTAAGAGACACTTAGAACCACATGAAAAAATAAATAAGTTCTGAATATTGGTAAAAACTGGTATGTATTGCAAAATGTTTTTAAGTAATCTAGAAATTCTACCGATGAGCGTTGTGAACGAAGTGCGCATAGCAAGTTCCGTCAGGAAACTGCAGCCGACCATCTGTCAGCAAGCAACCACACGTCTCATACTCAACCAATCACATGCACACACCTCTAATGGAGCGCCCTTTTTTAACCAAAAATCAGGCGCTGTGCTGCCCTTCGTTTGCTTCGCTGCTCTGCGTTCAAAGAATTGTGATCACCCTCCACCACCCCAGCTTCCACCTGTTGTTTGGATCAATTACTTTGGAACATGAACAAATTTTACTACATTATCTATATTTCATCATCATTATCTTTTATCAGACACAATTCCTATGGTTCCACTGTTCCAGAAATTTTTTACAGATTTGACTATGTATATAGGCCGTTTTCTTGGCTTTTCCAATGACAACTCGTTACAGTAATGATGATTGGTTTCTGTATCGACCTGCAACAACATCACAAAAACATGGAGCAGGCAGATGATCTACGTCAGAATAGAGGTCAAGCAGTGAGAGGAGGAGGAGGAGGAGGAGGAGGTGGTCAAGGGAATGGCAGAGGACATGTACCCCTTCAGAGAGGTGGCCATAGACCTCGTCTTAGAGGAGGGCTTAGGCCTTATCAGAGAAGTGACCATGGGCCTTGTTTGAGAGGTGTGTGTGTGTGTGGGGGGGGGCTAAAGCGCTAAAAATTATTTATTTTCTCTTTGTAGCTAATCACTGTATTATTTGTTGCTATGATTCAACCAAACCGATGTTGTAATTGTATTTTTTAAAATAAATTCTGATTTTGTTCAATTATTCCATGATGTTATATGGTCTATACTATTCCCTTTATTTATAACCAGAAAAGGAACCACGTTGAAACATGTATGAGGTATTTTATACTGCAATATTAAAGGATTGTAAAAACAACTAAACAATGAAGCTATCTGTATTTTGTGTGTGGGTGATCTAAACTAATGTTCCTATAGTATTTCATGATAAATTAGTTATTTGAACCAATGATTCTGAAGTGCAAGATTACTTCAAAAATATGAATGCACAATGCAAGGTTTTGAACATAGGACAGCCTGTGTTACAAGTCCTGACCATTTTGAGTGTTGAGGTTTTGAAAACAGCACAAACTTGTGAGATGAGCGCCAAAGCGATTGTAAAAAACTGTAAAACATGTCATTTAAATATGTGAGTTGTCCTGACATAAGTGTATACACTAATAACTGTATTTCAAATCATTTTTGGAGCCTGGTGTGCATGTAGCCTCTGATCTCTCAGACTCGTCTGGTGTTATTCTTATAAATGGTGAGCACCTTCTCCATGTAGTAGCCTAATGGTCTTATTCAGTGACAAGGTTTTGGTGCTTAGTCTGTATCATGTGTTTTGTGTAGTGTGAAGTTTGTTACCAAGTGCTGGCTGTTCCGTTTGTATACTGTGCATTTTCCATCCGTTTATTTTTCTGCATTGTCTGCCGAAACTCTGTTAACCTAATGCTGAACCTTGAATGTTTTTTATGGCTTTACTAGCCCCATCTATTCTACATCTAAGACTACATCCCCAAACCAATTTACTACTTGAAGCACTACATTCTCAGTCTCATTCTTGAATCTATTATGGCACTTAACTTTATGTAGCCAGTTTATGTATCTACTATTCCTGAGTAAGTTATGTACTAAAGGCTGCTATCGGTTGTGACCTGAAAGACTTGGCGTCAGCTCCTTTTTGTGTGCACTTCTATACAAAGTCGCTCTGGAGTAAAACATCTGCTAAATACCCAAATGTCAATGTAAAATGTAAATTGCACTTTTTTTGTTTTAAAGCTTCATGGGCAGGACAACTGGTTCTCAGATGAACTTTCTGTTTATAGAATAGTTAACTAAAAGAATCCTATATAAAATAGTTAATAATGTGAAATAAAATGCATCTCCCCAGAGGGCTGTGAAAGTGGCAGACGTGCCGGCAGGGGAGGGCTGTGGTGACGCCCTGATGGCAGAAGGGGGCGTGGCCCAGGACAACTCCTCCCTCAAGCGGGTGGCGGTGGTGGAGGACTTTTTTGACATCATATATGCCATGCACGTGGAGATGGGCGGAGACTCAGGCCGAGCCCCCAAACACGCCGGCCAGAAGAAAACCTACAGAGCGGTGAGACCAGCTCAGAGCACCATCCCTCTATGTGTGTCTCTCTTTATCCCTCTAGTCCTCTTTCATTTCAATCTCAATCCATCTCCTTGTCTGTTTCTCTCTCATTCTCTATCCCCCCCTCTCTCTTTCTCTCCTTCTATCACTCAAATTCTAATTAAAGTTGCTTTATTGGTGGGAAATAGATGTAGATATTGTTTAAGTCTCTGGATATCCATTTAAATACAGAGAAAGATGAATAGCTAGAGATGTATATAAACAAAATATAAACCATGAAATAAAATGATAAGACAACTAAATAAAATAATACATTAAACATAACAGTGATAATGAATATGAAGAACAGTTCACTCCGCTCATACTTAGAGATATCCCTCACAATCTCTATCTCTCTCATTCTTCCTCATTCTCTATCTCTTATTTTCTGTATCCCCCACTCTCTCTATTCAGTTCAATTTATAAATCAATATTTTTTTTATTGTCATCAAACACATTTTCTAAATATTACCAAAACATTTTATACATGAAACAAGCAACAATAACAGCAAACGCACACTGAGACAGATGAGTGCGTAGAGTGGCCTACATATGCTAAAAAATACATGTTAAATATTCTATGTTAAGTTAAATATATACGATTCTGATTATTGTCATTTTAGTGTCTTTTCATATTGATAGACATGTTAAGTAACTGCTTATTCAAATATAGTTTACAACCATATCTGTCTAAAGTATTATTCATTTATTAGTCATTAGTGCTGGTGTTTACTTGCTGCCAGTGTCAGAGAGACAGTGTAAGTATAGCTAAAGCAGAGCTGACCAAAACAAACAAAAAACTGTGGCTTAAACAGATAGGGCCAATGACCTGTGGTAATGACTTTATTGGGGAGTTAGACTTGACCACTGCACTCTATTAGAAGAGGATCAGCTTTAAAACAATCTCACATGCTTAATTGAAACCATATTAAATTTGAACAATTTCCTCTTCAATTTTATGAATGTAGTACACAACACAAATTTTTTTTGTAGGAATAAACCATTCAAGTTTTTTTTCATTAACTGCCTCCTATAGGGCATAGCATTGGCTTTGTGAAGAAATGGAAAAGCTGAGATCTGGATTCTGGGGCTCAGGATACAAAACCTCAGAGACCCCTATGCTCTGCAGCTAAGAGTCAAGTGAAAATCCTACCATTCAAAAGAGCCTCTGAAATAAATGAAGAGGGGAGGAGGGGTGACAGATAGAGGAGGAGAGAGGGAGAGGATAGGGGAGGAGAGAGGGGGGAGGGGAGATACGAATAGTAGTGGGGAGGAGAGAAGAGAGAAATGAGGGAGGAGAAGAGAGAGGGTAGGGAGTCAGAGTGAGAAACAGAGGGAAGGGGGCTTACTACATTGCCTTCCTGCAGCCCCTGATTAATCTTTAATTTAATCTTTTTATTTAGTTTTCTGCATTATCTGGAGGAAGTGTATTTCACAGGTCATATAATAGAGTACAGCCTACGTCCACACATAATTGTATGGATACCATTTGCGCAAAGCGCTGAATTAGACTGTATGGTCTTACTGGAGAGCTTTCGGTTGTGTGTACTTGGCTGGGGGGTTAGCTAGGGACTGGGTGGGACTCAAATCTCTACTTGACAGTCTTTCTCATTTCTTTTTTTATGATGGGAGGGGGTGCTGTAAATGCAACTTGCTATTGTACGACTTCTGTAAAGCACTTTGTCTTAGTCATGTATGAAAGGTGCATATAATGCAATTTGTATGATACAATGTGATGTGTGATATTATGTCATATTATGTTATATTTTCTCTAAGATGGGTTCCCAGTCTTTGATGAGAGCTGTTTTCTGAGAGCTGTATTGGAGTGTGTGGCTGTGATGGTTTGTACTGACATAGTTGAAAAGGTGAAAGATTCAGCTCACAATATAAACTGGTTGGAGGGGGGGGGGGGGGGGGTATCATGGCGGGTGATCAGGCCCTTTCATCTCTGAAAGACCACTGCAGTCTGGAGGGCCTGGGGGGAGTGGCAGTTGCTTGCCAGGGTGCCGTGAAGGTCACCATCATTGGGGAGGGACAATTTGGGGAGCTCATACGGTCTGGGTTGGGTGTGGGTGGGATGGGGGGCTTATCCTCAGGTCAGTGGGCCTGGAAGAGCAGGAGTGCGTGGTATGTGTCTGTGGGGGGTTAGCCTCTAGAGTTTTGGAGTGCCCAATTAAACAATTTTTTTTTACTGATGTCTCATATATATATATATATATATATATACAGACACAGTACATATATACAGCATACCAAAAATACGAGGCATGTGTGATACTGAGTACTGTTTTGCTGTTCCTGTGCAGATTGCAGAGACGTACGCATTCCTGCCCAGAGAAGCGGTGACCCGCTTCCTGATGAGTTGTGGAGAATGTCAGAAGAGGATGCACATCAATCCCAGCACTGCTGAGTTTAAAGGTACTAAATCAACCCCAGCACTGCTGAGTTTAATAATGTATCAACCCCAGCGCTGCTGAGTTTAATAATGTATCAACCCAAGCATTGCTGAGTTTATTAATGTATCAATCCCAGCGCTGCTGAGTTAATAATGTATCAACCCCAGCACTGCTGAGTTTATTAATGTATCAATCCCAGCACTGCTGAGTTTACTACTGTATCAACCCCAGCACTGCTGAGTTTAATAATGTATCAACCCCAGCACTGCTGAGTTTAATAATGTATCAACCCAAGCACTGCTGAGTTTATTAATGTATCAATCCCAGCGCTGCTGAGTTAATAGTGTATCAATCTCAGCACTGCTGAGTTTAATAATGTATCAACCCCAGCACTTCTGAATTTAATAATGTATCATCCTGGCTCAGCTTGGCTCGGACAAGACCACTTTGGTACTTCACACATCATACACTTTAAGCCCAGGCCTTATAGACCTTTAACCCTGCTGCAGCACACCCTAGTAATACAATACCACATTTCTACCACCTGACTGCAATAACAGTCATATCTGCAAAGGGAAATGAGAAGATTAGGTTTCCACTAAAAATCTGATTAGTCATGTCAGATTTTGGCTAGCATTGAATCTCTACCCTGAATTTATGCTGCACCTCCACAAGACCATGAGTCATCAGAAGTAAAGTACCATTGGTTTACTAGAAAACCGCATTCCCAGAAGTTATCTAATATTAGAGTGAGCACCCAGTCATACTCATCCAGGCCGTGACCGAATTAGATCACTTAACCCCTTTGAGGGCACATATTTTAGTCAACTTCGTCAAAATTTTTTTGAGTGGGTGACTTTTTCTCACAAATTGGGGCACTTAAAATATCAGGATGAAACCCTTATTTTCAGAGTTTTGTTGAGGGGATTCAGGAGCACACTCATCCGACAATTTCGGGAAGTAAACCGCAAGTAAAAACTAAAACTTGTAGTACAAGAACAAACTACGAACTACTCTTTTTATTTTTGTTAATTCTACCTTCATTGATAATCTACACTTTGTAACCATTGTCATATGATATTGATATTGATATTTTCAATAAAACTAAATACAAATATATGTATATATATTACAAACTACTTCCTCACTAGTTTGGAAAGAGTTTTGCAGGATTTCCTTCGCACACGTGCTTGCAAAGTGAAAGGACAGGGCACATAGTAGACAGGGGTCTGAGTGGACAGGGGGCAGGGAAAAGGAATCATATTCGGTCACAACCAAAGAGTTTCGCAAGTAAGGGTACAACACCAGTAACAGTAATACATCTCCAGGATGGGGTGTAATCCGGCACTCCGCAAACAACAAAATAACAGCTCTGGTGTCCCAGTACGGTAGCATCTCCCTGCAGTGTTGCATCATTTCCTAGGTGCTCCAATGTTGTGTCATTTCCTGTGTGTGCTGCAATGCTGCATGACTTCCTGTGCCTCATTATGTGGCATCCCACCGGAGAGGTGCATTCAGACTGCGCGCTCCAGCTAAGCAGGAATCCCCCTCCAGGAAACCGGGAAAGTGACTGTTTGATAAAATAAAATAATTTAAAAAACATAGTGAACATTGTCAGAACTTCCCTTAGGCCTGAACTCGGAAACGATGCTGCAGCATTGTGTCAACGCAGAACTAATGTTGAGTTGTAGACAAAATTAGCAGTTAATTGGCTGTCTTCCCTGGGGTTTGTGGGGGGAAATCCCCCCTCTCCATATAGAGACCCATAGTAAAGTTCAGGCCTGAATTATTTAACACAATTAATTGGTGAATGAGGAGGTTGGATTTAATAGACATGAGCAGCCATTCATATTATATACAATATATGCGACTGATTCAATTATGTAAGGTTGATTTGTTTATTTCTTGAATGAATACATAAATGTGGGTTTACTTATATAAAAAAATGAATGAGAAGGTATGAATGGAAGAGAAGATTATTGATGGCTGGTGTGTGACCAAGTAGAGGGTCATCATGGGTAATTTGTTTGACTATTTTGATTGGGCAGAATGGTTACTGGGACATGAGAGAGAGGGATGCCCAATGTGTATGTGTGTGTATGTACGGTGATTCGTTCATTTGTGTTTTAGTTGCATGACACACTACTCCTCAGGTCATGAGCACAATCATGGCCAAATTGCTGAGCGATTTGTTTTCATGGTATAGGAATATTTCATATAAATTTCAAGTGCTCGACCCATGTAAATGGAGGCGTTTTGAAACAATGAGGGTAACAAAGCATGGCATTACAGTCAATGCTGGATTTCTGGCTCCATTTTGACTGCGGAGGGTCCCTCTAGTGCAGGGGTTCTCAAACTTTTTGTTTATGCGGACCACTTTTTATTATCAAGGATTTTCGCGGACCACCTCATATGCAAACCGCAAAAATAAGCACATATATTGTTACGAACCCACGGCTGTAAAGTCTAAGGTGATAGCACCCCCCCAAACCAAACTAATAGGCTCCCCCCCCCAAAACCAAACTAATAGGCGATTACATTTAATCTGGAGGTTGCTTAATTTCCCTTTATTGCCATCATCGGAATTTGCTTTGCGCAATGCTTACAGGTAGCTCAGCAATATACAAAATATACAGTGCACAACATAACAAAACAACTTTGGCGGTGTACAGAGACCGCGGCACTGCATGTATGGAGGAAATTCGTGGATGTGGAGTTTGTGTGTTGGACTGCTTGGTGACTCGGGACAGCGGGGGATATTTTTAATCATGGCTGTATTGCACTTTCATTCACTTTATTGATGTAATGATTCTGTTGGATGTCTTTATTTGATATGTTTGTTTGTGGGTCCCACTGTCTATGTCTTTTTTGTTGTTGCTGGGGCTACAACTGAAGTTGTAATAAAAGTTATTATATTCTATTCTAATAATACCAACATAAACAAATATTATAAGGAGTATTGGGGGGGGTATACGTACGAAGTAAGATTAATTACAGAGTAAACCCCGGAACCCTCCCAAATCTGGAACATGCATGGACTGAAGTAAAAAGAGCTGTTCTGGGTTTTATTGAGTTATCCAGCTAGTACTAACTCAGTAATCCTGCTTCGTAGTATACCACCTTGGTAAGTAAAGTGCTTGTGCAGTTAATATGGGAGCAAAGTGATACGTTACATGTTAAAGTATTAACGGTAGGCTACAGTAGCCTACTTCAGCAATAAAATATTTTAGCTCGATGGATAGAATATAAAAACTTTTTTTCCCGATAGGGAACTTCAGTTGTAGACACCATAAAAGGCAAATCAGTTCAACACATAAAGTACATTTACCGTTACTTTCATTATTACTTTCAAAAAAATTGTTATTTGGTGCTTAATCTCATATTGCTCACACCCTGCCCTGGCCAGCACAGGTAGCTAATGTTTACAGTTTATCCAATCTATTTGTGAGACATCGTACAACGTAGCACCCCTAGCAATGTAATAATAGTTCAAATGAACACTGTTTTGATGTTCACAATATGCTTGACGTATCGCATTAGGTTAACATTAATGTTTCGCAGGCGTAGCAGTCGATCACACAAATGATATAGCTACAAACGTTAGCTAAACCAAGCGATTAATTCACTTTTAACTTTCTAACATTAAGATAATGCACATAAATGTACATTAGGCCAGCTAGTTATGTATATATTAACTGGCTAACTTTATAATTTGTTCATAAAACGTAATTTACCATTAATGATCCGAGCCTATGCTGTAATGATCCGAGCCTGGTTGCGGTCTAAATCCAGCTCACTCCTGCTTTCAACCACCAGTCTCTTCTTTCGGTCGTAATATTGAGTTCGTTCACCCTGCCTGGTGGTTTAGCTACTATGGTGAGTACTCAGATTATCATGTAAAAGGACATTTTCGCCTTTCCCCAGTTTTATTCGCACATCAGTACGCAGTGCAGAAGTTAGTCATTAGGACAGCAATCATAGTAGCATTAGCATGAAACTCTTTTCATGGAGTAGCGAACACTACGAGTTCAGTGGTAACGTTAAGCGTCTCTGTTAGGGTTGGTCCTCCAAACTGACGGCGCGTCCCTGTAACCATTGGTAACGACAGTTCTAGTTCGATGTGACAGGCCTCTATTGCAAAATAGTGAGTAAACACATTCACGTTCATTCATTTTTTTTTCTACGGACCACCTGCAGTACCCTCGCGGACCACCAGTGGTCCGCGGACCACAGTTTGAGAACCGCTGCTCTAGTGGATAGATGTTGAATCTTGCATGAAGTGCCAGAATATTATTTGTTTGATTTCTCCTGTGCTGTCTGCCCTAAGAAGAGTTTACTGAGGGAGAGCTCAACTTTTGGGCATAATGAACCGTACATTAAATATATATATATATATATATATATATGTGTACATGAAATAAGTAAAAAAGATGAATGTAACACAATCAAGAGCCCATGCACCTTTGTGGGGCTTTGACTATTGGACCACTCCTTGCTTCATGAAAATCATGTCTTTCAGTCGAGTAAATGGTAAATGGTTTTTTCCAGACAGAAACATTAATCTCAGGCAGTTTTAATTTGTTTTGCTTGATTAAAGAGTGCATCAGTGAATGGGGTGGCCTGTAGCTATTGGTGGGTCCTCTCTGGTGGTTTAAATTTTTTGCCTTCATGTTATTTAACTCCTCTGACATGGAGTTGGTGATATAACCTCTTTGCATAACCTCTTTATAACCTCTTTGTTCAAACCTATTGTTTCAAACCACAGAACTGTATAAGAACAGTTCTGTCTGATGTTCAAACATGTAGGGCTGTATGACGTCGATTGCACTCGGGTTGAGGGCGTGGATTTAGACCACACCCCTACAATCCTGAGTCCTTTCAAGACTGAATTTATTAGCTGACTTTGAGATGTATATTAATGTACCTATTCACATTTTTTGGAAAAGATATTTGGTGGGTGTGTAGTGGATACATCCCTCTGTGATATGTTGTGGTTATTTGCAGTTTTTAGAATCACTTTAACTTATTTGTAAGAGATGAAAAGCATACCAAATATAGTGCATTGCATTTAGCATTTTTCTCATGGCATCTTCTGTATATGTTATGAAAACTTGAAGCTTGTGAAAGTAGATTTGATCAGTGTATATGCAACACATGGTTTCTATTTAAGAAAAAGTATTTTCTGTGCTTCAATTTTTCTCAGATTTCGCTAATTCATTTTGTTAAGGTGATAATTGTTGGATTGCACCAAACTAATTAAGTTGGTTTCTATTTAATGACTCTTAATCATTGGTAATTAGTCTGTTACCTGTTCAGCCAGGGCTGCTATTGAAACAAGCAATAGATTTCAACTGAAGTACAGGCTACAAACTGAAGTACAGGCCCACTCACTGAAAATACCGGGTGCATCTACACTAATTGATTGTTCTGAAGGATACACCTGCCTGGTTGGCTGTTCCAGAGTGTACAACTGGTTGTCCCATGGAGCCCAAAAGACTATGGTTTCTGTGATTGGTTGTTCCAAGGAATACAGCTCACATGATTAGTTATGACAGGATGAAGCTCACAGGATTGGTTTCTCTGGAAGGTGAAGCTTTTTTGTAATTTAAAATTATATTTATTTATTTCTTTACAGAGAATGACCGTCCCACTTCGCTGGTCCCTGACCTCATCGACTACAACATGCCCCTCACTGCCACCTACCTGAAGCAGATGAAGCTGCAGTGTATGAATGCCAACGAGCAGGTATGGACGCGTCTGAGTTTGTGGGCGCACGCATGTTTGCGGGTGTGCGCGTGCGTGTATGTGTACGTGTTTGTCTCCTTTATGTCCGATTGTGTGAAGGGGGGTGTTTGAATTTGGGGGAGGGGGGGGGGTGTTTGAATTTGGGGGAGGGGGGGGGGTGTTACATGAGGTAAGTCTCATTCCAGTTCAGATTTATACTATCAGAACTAGAGGCTGTAGGATCCTCAAATTAGCACTGAGCTGTTCAATCAGTACTAGCACAAAATTCCACACACTATCCAATATTCAGATTTTGTCATGGACAATTCGGTTCTAGGTAGTGTTTGTGTGTATGTTGGTCTGTGCATGTCTGTGTGTATGTTGGTTTGTGTGTGTGTGTGTGTGTGTGTGTGTGTGTTGGCGCCAGTATAGCAGTGCCGTCATTTCTGTTGAAGTCAAGGTATGGCAAGGGAACACGTAGGGGGGGAGGGGTTGCTGGAGATATTTGTTAAATTATGCTATTAAATAGTCAATTTTCAAATAGTCAAAATATGGAATAAATAAATACAATGCAAAAATAGATAGATAGACCCGGTCTCTGCACACCAGTGTCTCTGTTAGGTTAGGTGGAAATAGGGACCCAGTAGCAGGCAGGGAGTACAAAAACAGAAGTTTAATAAGGGACAGGGCAGCAATCCGTAATGAAACAGGCAGGGTCAAACACCGGAGAGACAGGGCAACGGTACCAAAACAGAGTCTAAAGAGTGGTCACAAAACAGGCAGAGGTTGGAACCGGGAAGGCACAGCAGAGGTACAAAAACAGAGTCCAAAATAAGGGTCGTGAGAACACAGGCAGGAGTCAAAACCAGGGAGGCATAACGGGAAACAAGAGAAAACAAAAAGAACCAACAGGGAAAAGGACGAGGGATAACAAAAACTCAGGAACAGATACGGATGACACTAACTCTGAAGATATTTAGAAAAAGCTAGAATAAGCAAATGGTGAGGAACTTGCCACAAAGGACTAAGGGAGACAAGAAACAATGAGGATCAGGTGTGAGGAACCGGGAAGGGCAAATGACAGACAGGTGCAAGTAATGAATGATCAGATAATAAAATAACAAGGGAGAACATATGACACAAACTGGAAACGGATACATAGAGATAACATGACATGGACTCCAATAAGACAAGTGCATACAATAAGGGATAGGAAAGTGGAAACGAGAGTCAGCTGTAGTAATAGAGGAACCAAAAAAAGATTAGTGATAGAACAGGCAGAAAGAGAGACAGCTGCAGCGAGGAAAGAAGATGACGTTAGTAGATTAGTAGAAAACCCTGATTCTATGGTGTTAGTAGATTAGTATTATATACAAGTTAGTCATTAGTAGATTGGTAGACACTAATTGTTAGTGGTTGTTAGTTAATTAGTATTATTTACAATGAAGTAATTAGTAATGAAGGAAGCGCATGACAGAGGAAATACAGAGAAAACCGAAATCCCCACAGACTCCCGAAAAGTGTGACGAAGACAGGGAGTGTCAGTAATACAAAACACAAAACAGTGAAACCACAAATAATCAGAAACATAAATACATAATCAGCATAAATAAACAAGTAAAAAATACAAAACAGTCAGACAGAATCTCAGAACATAACAGTCTCTGCACACCAGTGTCTCTGTACACCGGTGTTTCTGTACCAAGAACATTTAAAAGACAATATAAAAGGAGTTTAAAATCAGTTTAAAAAAAATAGAAGAATAGATAAAACTTTTATCTATGTTAAGCATACAGTAGCAGTATATCAAATTATATAACAGTGTTTCACCGAAAACAATACGATTAGCCTATTTATATTTTAGCTGTTTACAATTTCATACCTTCACTATTTTACAGACTTATACCATAAAATTCAGTGACATTATTTTACCCTGTAGCTCATTCAGTTGCAACTCATTACACTGCAAGCAATTCATGGCTTTAATAAAGAGAGGGGTAGCCTACTGATTTAGAAGCTCTTCTTTATTTTCAAACTGAGAAATCCGTAATGATATCATTGAAATCTAGGGTGCTTAACGAATCACTTTAGAAGGACTTGCGAGTTAGATTGCTCAGTCTCTCTTGTCCCATGGTGGAGATCTCCTTTGTTCTTTATGAGTGACAGTTTAGAAAATGAACGCTCCTCAAATATGTTAGGCACACAGGCAAAGTTAAATAGATTCTCAAGGCAATGTCAACATTTGAGAAAATGTGTGTTGTTTTTTTTTTCTTATGAGCTGTAAAAGTTCCCTTGCGCATTGTTGTGACTCATAAGTGGCTGTTGGGTAACTAGCAAGCATGAGCCAAATTAGACATCTGCAGGGAATTGTGTGTGTGCTAGCTAGCTAAAAAAACTATATCAACTTGTGATTGCAGAAGTTGAAATGTATGATAAAGAACAATTGTTTTACAAACCCAAATTCCCAAAAAGTTGGGACAGTATGTAAAATGCACATAAAAGCAGAAAGCAGTGATTTGTAAATTCTCTTGTAAATATATTTAAGGTTTTACTTCATCAACATTATTGATTTTTGTAAATATCTGCTCATTCCGAATCTGATGCCTGCAACACGTTCCAAAAAAGTTGAGACAGGCAAAAAAAAAACTGGGAAGTTCAAAAAACACCTGTTTGGAACATTCCACAGGTAAACAGGTGATGCTATCATAACTAGGTATAAAAGGATATAAAAAGGATATCTTATTTTCAGGTACTCTTACAAGCGATACTATAACCTCTCTGTATTTGAATGGATCTCTATGGAAATTAGGGGGTGGATCATACAAATTATGCTGGAACAGTATGGAATACATGGTTGGCTAAATGGCTGTAAGTCATCAAGGCTCTGAGCCTCAAACCATCACTCTGCTGCCAGATATGCAGTAGATATGGATGGATCACGTTAAGGGTTGTTTCTCCTGACAAATTTTTCTATTGAACTCTATGGAAAAATAAATCAGGAGAAGAAACCAATCAAGTTATCCATCCATATCTACTGTATTTCTGGCAGCAGAGTGATGGTTTATGGCTTGTTTCATACGTCAGACCCTTGATGACTTAGAGCCATTTAGCCAACCATGTGTTCCATACTGTTCCAGTGTAATTCGCAGCTAAATCTAGTCCCACTAAAAATAATAATTTTTTTATGAGGGATTTTTTTTTCCATAATACATTTATTTCAATTATTGGATTTTCTCATTTTTTTCAGTGTGAGGTTAAGCTAATTTACCAAACGGTGAATTTTTTATAACCCTTTTTATTCATCTTTACCAGGGGTGCCAATAATAGTGGAGGGCACTGTATATTCCAATGCCTACTTAATCCTTTTCATTTTTGGACCCATCTGTATACATGTAACTGTAATATTTGCTTTTAAATAATGGCTTGGCAGATGTCCTTTCCCACTTTCTTCCCATTCTCTCTTTAATTCCATTATGTTTATGTCTATTTTGGGAATAGCCAGGGGGGGACATTACTAATATGGGTAGGGGAGTTAAACCCCCAATTATATGACCACTGTTCTATTTTTTCTATTGCTTTCTTGATTTTACCTAATACACTTGGGGTATCTCGTCCCCTTACCCAGATGGCCCCGTACGTTAGCTAGCAAAAGCAGGAGCCGGTGATGTACGACTGGGGATTTCGGGTAGTGTAGTTATGTTTCTCGAACTCCATGAATTATACGATTCAAATTTGATTTAAACGCAGTGGTGAGTATATAATGGACTTTGTATCACATGTCAAAGTTTGGTCCATACAATGCCATAATATCATCATAAGGGTGACTAAAAGATCCCGAAGTGGGGGCAGGTAATGGCTTCCGGCAGTCTTCCGGGATCAGCCAGAGATAGGAGGGGGCGGGACTACGGACTTCTATTGAGTACCCAAGTGAGTACGTCAGACGTGGGTGAAGTCTGGTTTCGGAAGTAAATTCCCTATGACAGTTAGAACGGGCTTCAGAGACTATCGACTATTTCTTGAAATCTGATTTATAGAATGAGCCGAAACGTTCCTGGATTAGCCGGTGTGGTATAAGGATATAGACCATATATCGCATGTTCCCATTTAAATTTTTTTAAAGTAATGGATTAATGATTGTAGTTCGACTTGTAGTCCACTTTAACAGACTACATATCCAGTACTGCAACGCACGGGTGGTTCTCGACCAATAAGATATCATCATCTCGTCTGTCTGGACATTTTTGGCAGATGGGAGTACTGCCAGAGATTGGAGGGTCTCTGTTACTGCTGCTGAAGACAAGCTAATGTTAGCTTGCTAAATTGAGAAGCCCACCCAACAAGGTCAGAAACTACACTACGGTTAACCACATAAAACAATTCTAGCTTTTAGTCCTTCAAGCTAGCTAGCTAACATTTAAAAAAAGTGTTTAAAAATTGAGCTGTGTGCTACTGCTGGCTAATGTTATATGACAACGTTTGGAGACAATGCTGCTAGTCCGGAGGGAATTATGGGACATTGAGTTTTTAAACAGTGCCAGCGCTGGTATATTCACAAAAAAATACTAAAATGTGAAGCTGGTCCAGAAAAGCAACATAGTTTGCGAACGGGCGTTATATTGAACAATCCAGGAAATTGACAGTAAGACATAATCACTAGAAATGGTTTAAAAGTCAGTTTTAGTTAATGTCTACGCTCTAAATGAATGGGGAATTTACTTCTGAAACCAGTGTGACGTAGTCACTTGAGTACTCTATTCCGCATAGGCTATGTTGTGTAGACTACCATTCATGTCTTTACCCAGCAGATGGAAGTAGCCTAAAAGACTTGTAAAAACTGAATGACAGCAATTCAGCTTCTTTTTCGTTTGGTGAAAACACTGGGGAAACGCGGGGCACAACTGACTCTGATCTCCCTACTCACCTTGGCCCATCAACCTTGGAAATTTTACCTGTAGCCTTGTAATAATATATATAGCCTAGTCATGAAGCAACATAGCCTACAGATTAAAACAAATGGACATTTACACAAGTTTTTACTGGTCATAGTCTAGCCTAGCCTACACAATATTTTAATTTATTCAATTTAAATAGGCTTCGTGGTTATTGAGAGAACGTAAAAACTGTTTTTTTTAGAGGGTGTGCGAATACAGTGAGTTCAGTAGCCTATCCACACAGCTGTAAAATAAAAATAAAAATATATATAATAATAATCCATGTCATTGCACATTATGCTCAGTCTTTTAAGAACATCGGCGACATAATCATTGTCATTTAAATAGGTCTACCACTCAAAAAAAACGAGAGAGATAAGCACTTATTTTATTGATAACCTGCTCATGGAATATAGGCGAAGCAATAGCCAAATGTTGGTTCGTCACTCTTGTGCCGCAAAAGCATAAAAACAGTGTGTTAAATTGCAAATTTAATTATCATTTTCTTTTTGTCATGGATCATGTGATCACAATAAGAAACTGCAAATGCAACAATGGTTTTAAATCTTTGTTTAAATTATGGCAGGGTTGTGTCGTAGAGAGCGAGAAAATTTTTTTGTGAAAAAATTTTGTACAACATGGCAGCACTTCCGCAGCTTCAAAACGCTTTTCACAAGCCCATGGGAAGTCCATGGGTAACGTCACAGTCACTTTGTCCATATTTTTACACTGTCACTGTCTCTATACGCTGTCTTTACACTTGCGAGACTGCACTCTTCCTTTAGCCAGGAAGAAATGTTGTCAATCCAAGGATATCATTTCATATCCACTTCGCGTGCTATTCTGTAACACAGCCCCACCCCCCATAAATGCACACCCACCCTCCCTCCTCTCACAAATAGAGACGCAAAAGCAGGCACCCTAAGCTTAAATGATTGTCAGAAGCAGAGGTGGCATCTTTGACCCTCCTCCCCCAAGCTGTCAGACAGACCCTTGCATGTGTGGGAGTGTGTGGGAGGCAGGCTGTGTGTGCCATATGTGTGTATGTGTGTGTGCGTGATTGCATGCCATATGTGTATACGCGCGTGTGTGTGTATGCGTGCGTGTGTATGCTTACGTACCATATGTGTGTGTCTATGTGTGTGTGCGTGTGCCATATGTGTGTGTGTGTCAGGAGTGCGGGGGGTGGGGATGGTGGTAGAGAAGGGGCGTGGTTGGTACAGTGCGGTATCTATCCTAGTTACTTTTTTCTTTGTTTCATGTGTGTAAGATAATCATTGTCTCGGTTCCACCAGTGGCCAGGGAATGTCCTCAGATAGGAGACAATCTGCAATCGCACATTTTTTAAAGACTGGATTTACTTATCTGCATGTGTGTGTGTGAGCCTGTGCTTCTTCGGCTAAGGCCTTAAATCGATACATTAACCTATGTGACCCTCGTTCATGAGATACAGACAGAGGACCACACGCCAGGGAAACCCAGCCTGAAATAGCACAGCCTGTGCACCCTGCTTTGTCTTGCAGGGCTTTTTCAGTGAATATGTGTAAACCCTTCTGAACAGGCATATACATGTGATCACACATCATGAAGCGTGTTAACATGTCTATCTATCTATCTGTCTGTCTTCAGTGAGTCTATCATTGTAATATAGATTGCTTTATGCATGCATTATAGGAATAAGAAGGACACATACAGACTAGGCAGTAACACAACTTACAAGCAGGCATGAAACAGCACTCCTTGTAGTATCCATGTAGTGCCTAGCATTATCTGTAAGAGCAGCACAGCCACATCATGCCAACGTCAAATTGTTTAGACGCGGGGTTTCTAGTTTTATCCGAAAAGGGCCGACGTGGGTGCGGGTTTCTGTTTTAACCCGGTACTGCGACAACTGATTCTACTTATCAAGGTCTTGATTGAAGACTATGATTAATTATTAGCTGAATCCGGTATCATAGTGCTGGGCTAAAACAAACATTTTCGCCCATAGCGGCGCTTTTCAGATTTGATTGGACACCCCAGGTTTAGACTCAAGATGCTCAGCTCTGTATTTGCTAACCTTGAATCTTCTATTTGCCAATGCCTGAAGCAGAAGCATTCCAATTGAATACATTTTTTAATTATTCTTATTATTATATTATTATAATTATATTATTATTTAAACAGTATACACGACTACTACTACTACTACTACTAATAATAATAATAATAATAATAATAATTATTATTATTATTATAAACACTTTATTTATTCTGTTCTTTTTTTGCATTTGCAGTGCATATACAAGAATATATGACACGACAGGGGTGGTGGCCCGAGGCTGAAAGCCGATATATATATAGGCCTAATATTAGTACTGTGAAGAGAGTGAGAGAGAGAGAGGAGAGAGAGAGATGGAGAGATTGATAACCTAACAACTGATAAAGGATCAAAAAGGAAAAAGTATTTTCTGACTTCGAGAATAAAATAAAGAGGAATTATTCATGATACTCATATATCAGGTGTAGTAGATAAAGACAAATCCTGCCGAACAGGTGGCTCTTGGCTAACAGAAAGAAAGTCTGTCAGCGGCAGTAACAAGTGTGATGAGTCCTGAGATGATACCAGTCCTCAATGAATGACAAAACTATGACAACTCCACAAACCAAAAAAATTGGTGTGATAATATGAAAATGATAACAGCACAAGTTAGCCTACGTTCCTCTTCATTTGCTTTGTGAGAAAATGCTGACGCTGATCAGCTGAATCCAGAAATGTCGTTCCACAATGAAACACTAGAGGGCAGTGCTTCACAACACATGACCTTCCAAAAACTTGCGTGGAAAACGCACAAAGGATATCATTTAAAACCAGTTTGAAGGCAGAGTTGCGAAATGCGTCCGGATGGAGCGTAGGCTAGTAGGATATTCTGAAGACAAATTTTAACAGTTACTGGGGATGGTGTGTTGAGATCAGCTCTCTCTCTCTGTTTGTGGAGGACTCCACACCATTCTTAAAATCAATTGATTAATTGAGCCTCTTGGACAGATTGTTGTAAAGCAAAATATCTTCTTATGCAACTTACTTGGTAAAAAATAAACTAAAAATGAACACATTTTAAGAAATATGTAAAATAAATGTAAAAGCAGGACAAACGTGTGAAGGTATTCGTATTCAGGCTGAACAATAATTTACGCCTATAATCTTTCACAATGTCGCTTTGTCCCTTTTTATAATGGGGACAATTTACGCATTACCTGAACCAAGTCAAACAGTAGCATGCACTTTCAGAACATGTGGACTAAACAAAAGAAAGAGGGAGGGACGAATACTAGTAAATGCCGCCAAAAATTTGAAGGGATTTAACTAATCTAGCTACTGTACTAACACTGTACAGCTCTTCGTCTATGTCGTGACGTCATTGAAACGGCCCCGCCTCCACCTTCGGGGCTGATTGTCCGCACGAGCCTGTGAGGGTCTCCCGCACGGGCAGGATATTTCTTAAATATTAAAAAGACAAAGAAAAGCGAGGGGAAGCTGTAGAGAAGATAAAAAGAGGGATTTGGTACATATTTTAAAACAACAACAGCAACAACATAAAAATAACAATAGGCTACGACCTGGCTTTGAAGGTAAGCAGCTTGTCTATTTGTTTCGTTTATATATTTATGTAGCCTATATATTTTTGCTGTCCCTGTATTTTTCCCCTCTCTATGAAAATAATGTCAGACCTTGTGATTGGCCACCCCTCCCCTCAGTGTTTCATCCGGTTTCTTCAAGCCGGGGATTAAACATGTTACTGTTGTGGGCTGGTCATGATTCACAAGAGGTTAAAAGGACTACAGTGACACTCCCTATCTTGTGTCCGTTAATGTATCGAATGGAAATTAATGGACAATTTTCGATTTCTGCCAAGAGCAATTATTTTTAGAAAGCTATCCGGTCTTGTTTTACAGGGAGCAGATGTATTATTGTCGGTAGTCTGCCAAGCGAGGCATGTCAATATTGTGTTCCATGTATTCAAAGTCGCTGTCATTTATGAATTCACACAGCTAGTAACTTGTTCGAGTTAGAAGGTAGTTGTCGTTTTATCTTGGCTATAGTAACATGATTTTTCTTTTTATCAATCGCACATTTGGAAAGTTGCATTAGGCTACACTATAACGACTCAAATATAGAAAATTCAGGCTATTTGCGGGGTAGCCTATTCATTGATGGGAAACAGAATATAGGCCTACGTTAAGTACGTTTAAAAAAAATTTCATAACCAAAATAGGTGCAAAAACAATTCCTCAGAACATTTGCTATAGCCTAACTAGTAGCCTAATTACAGTCATATGGTCATAATTGTTGTCTTCCTGGGTAATACAATCGTCGATACCATTTTAATACTTAGCGGTGAAATGTTAATTATAATGTAGTCTTTAGATACTTGTGAATATTACTCTTGTACTTCAAAAGAGTTTCAAATTTATGTTTGGCGATTATGATCATATATTTATGTATAAACGATGAAGGTAAACTATTAATTTTATAAAGTTACCATGAAGAGAGTAAAAAAATCAATGACTAAACACCCAAAGATCAAACCATTAGCCTACAATCTGCCTGAAATACTGTGTTCTGTTGTGTGTGTGTGTGTGTGTGTGTGTGTGAGAGATAGTATTTCTGTGAATGAATGTGCTCTTCAGTTGTAAAAAGTCAAAACTTTTCAAATAATCTTTCATTAATTTGTGTTGGAAGTTTCAAACTTTTATTTCATCATCTAGTGAAATCATTCTAGAGCTGGTGACCTTTACACCTACCAACATCTTTTTATATTTGCCTATACATAGCAAGAGAGGGTGTGTAAAAGAAGGAGAGGGTGGCTCCTGGTACATTTCTTCAGGCAGATCTCACGCCTGATTAATGCTCCATATGCCTGTGACTTCCATGCAGAACAGATAGAGATGTCTGGTGAGTAGGGGCCTGTGGAACACATGCAGGAACCATACACAGTTCTGTAGGTGAACAGTTCTGTAGCTGCAATACCAGGCCCTCCAGCGGGGGACAGTAGGTAAAAAGAACATGGTCATTTGTCCAATATAAACATCTTATATAAAACATTTAAGAAAAAACCCCACAGAAACTCTGAAACTGAATTATTGGATTATCTACATCTAGGGAGCCTTCAAAATGGAAAATATTAAGTAGCTAACCAGTTTATAAGCTGTAATCCAATATGTAGCTTTCTGACTACACCTGTCACTTTTTGTGGAGAGTAATTTCCTTTCACTTAAGAAATTCAAAGTACCTTCCAATTTAACAAATAGAAAACACTATCTATCATAGGATTCAGAACCCTCACCTGACATTCTAATGTCTAGCATGGTTAGCCTGGACGCCCCAAAAATACTGGTCAATTAGGTCAGATAGCAGATGACAAGTCGTCATTAGGCAAAGAAGACTTCACATGGTGGTAAATACAGGAGTCTGGGTTAGCTGGTTTTATTATGAAAGACAAATGATGTAACATACACATTACATACACATACACACTTAACTGATCGAAATTAGAGCAGTTTATTACACAGTTAACTTGCCTCACCTGGTTTCTTTGGTCTGAACTGGTTTCTGACTTTAAGGTGAAAACAAAAACCAACAGACTTTGTGGCTTTCCGAGGGCCAGAGTGAACAGCCCTGTGTCCTGGTGAATCTGTATGAAGCAGCTGTATGGCTTGCTCCATCTAGGCCTCTGGTCTTTGATATGAATATCTGACTCCGTAGAAAAAAGTGAACGCTCTACCTTAGAGCCATTTTGCGGCTAATTCTGGAAGTTCTTACCTATTCTGGCACTTGTCCTCTATACAAATCTCAGCCGGCTAGGACAGGCTATGAACGGTTTGCCCGTAATCCATACTTTTAGCAAGCTATAGCCGATAATTTCAATACAAACTAGTGACTTCTTCAATTGCCTACACCCCCGTCCAGTGGCGTCAGTGCTGAGTGCATGTGTTTCATTGTCAGAGCGAAGAAGTTTGTGGCGTCCATATTTATTTTTCACTAGTTTGTTTGTATTACTTAACTCGATTCCGTTTGGCCGCAAGACGTTCGCTTTTTTCTGTGGAAAAGTGCCGTGAAAAAGATTTTGCCCCCTTCCTGATTTCCTCTATTGCTGCATATTTCTTGCACTGGATGTTTTCAGATCTTTAGACAAAATATAATATAATATTTTAGGGAACCTGAGTGAGCAAATGACACCTTTGTTTTTTACTTATTTCATTTATTTAATGAACAAGAAATCCCAGCACCCATTTTCGTTGTGTGAAAAAGTAATTGCCCCCTTACACTAACTGCAGCCAATGTAGAATGAAGTAATCATTTTTAATAATTGGTTGCATATCCTTTGCATGCCATGACTTCCTGATGTCTGTGACCCAACAGCATCAAAATACTCTTGATATCTTATTTTCTGGTACTCCTACAAGCGATACTATAACCTCTCTGCATTTGAATGGATCTCTATGGGAATTGGGGGGTGGGACTAGATTTAGCTGTAAATTATGCTGGAACATTATGGAATACATGGTTGGCTAAATGGCTGTAAGTCATCAAGGGTCTGAGTCTCAAACCATCACTCTGCTGCCAGATATGCAGTAGATATAGAATAGAATAGAATAGAATAACTTTTAGTTTCCCACAACTTCACTTGTAGCCCCAGCAACAACAAGACAGACAGTGGGGCAGACCCACAACACACAAACAAACATATCAAACAAAGACATCCAACAGAATCATTACATCAATCAAGTGAATTAAGTAAATTAAAGTGCAATACAGCCATGATTAAAAAAATAGACCCGCTGTCCCGAGATGTCCAGTGTCACCAAGCAGTCCAACACACAAACTCCGCCTCCGCGTACACGCGGAGCAAACGGAGCATCGAACTAAATGGTAAATGGACTGCACTTATATAGCGCTTTTATCCAAAGCGCTTTACAATGGCCTCTCACTCACCCGTTCACACACACATTCACACACCAATGGCAGTAGCCACCATGCAAGGCACTAGCCTGCTCATTGGGAGCAATTTGGGGTTCAGTGTCTTGCCCAAGAACACTTCGACATGTGGACAGGAGGAGCCGGGGCTCGAACCACCAACCTTGCGATCAGCGGACGACCCGCTCTACCTCCTGAGCCACAGCCGCCCCCGTTTGAGAGTCCTCTAGGTTCCTTTTTGGCAAACTCCAAGCGGGCTGTGATGTGCCTTTTACTAAGGAGGGGCTTCCGTCTGGTTACTCTACCATAAAGCCCTGATTGGTGGAGTGCTGCCTGGATGGTTGATCTTCTGAAAGATTCTCCCATCTCCACAAGGATACGCTGGAGCTCTGTCAGAGTGACCCTCGGGTTTCTGCTCACCTCCCTGGCCAAGGCCCGTCTTCCCCGATTGCTCAGTTTGGCTGGGCGGCCAGGTCTAGGAAGATTCTTGGTGGTTTCAAAAGTCTTCCATTTACGAATGATGGTGGCCACTGTGCTCTTTGGGACCTGTAAAGCTGCAGAGATTTTTCCGTACCCTTCTCCAGATCTATGCCTTGACACAATCCTGTTTCTGAGGTCTGCAGATAATTCCTTTGAGCCCATGGCTTGGAGTTTGCTCTGACATGCACTGTCAACTGTGGGACCTTATATAGGCAGGTGTTGGCAATCCCCAATCATGTCCAATCAATTGCATTTACACAGGTGGACTCCAATTAAGTTGTAGAAACATCTCAAGCAGTATCAGTGGAAACAAAATGCACCTCAGCTCACTTTTGGGTGTCATATCAAAGGGTGTGCACACTTGTGTACATATGATATTTTACATTTGGATTTTTAATAAATTAGCACAAATGTCTAAAAACCTGTTTTCACTTTGTCATTGTGGGCTATTTTGTGTAGAATTTTGAGACAAGAAATGAACTCAATCTATTGTAGAATATGTCTGTAACGTAATAAAATGTGGAGAAGGTGAAAGGTATGCAGACTTTCTGGCTTGATTGTATTAATATTAAAACCCAGAGGTCCAGATGGAGCAATAACCCGCGTATGATACACTTACACATAAATACACATAAATATGATGTGAATCTTCATTTTTTTAAAAATGAGGTGCAGCTTTGTTGACGTTTTCCTGTAAATACAACAAAAACAACACGTGACATGGCCGCACAAGGGTGGGCGCAGGGTTGCCAAATCTGGCAGGACTTTCCAGGCAAATGGCAACTCAAAACTAGCCCAAAATATATTTTTAACCGAAACCAACGTATTTTAAATAGAAATCATCATATTTTTACTTTTAAAATAAGTGTGTGCTTTGCGACTTTACATTTTTACCTGTGACTGCACTTTGAAAGTAACCCAATTTGCTGACATGGCAACACTGGTGGGACGTCTTACAACCGGCTTTCCACAGTACGTTTGGAAAATAGTATGGCGGATATTTTTTGCGGACTGCACGTAGCGTGCTACACAGTGAACATTAAACAGCACACGTCTGCCAGTGCGCTGTACGCAGGAGACAGGCCGCAGTAGATCTGGCTCTGATTCAGACACAGCCACAGTGAGGGAAGTACACACCCAGACCTCCAGGCCTCTTATTTACCACTTTCTAAGCACGTGTGAATATATAAATATAGTAGCTATACATATAAAGTATATAGCTATAAAATATAGATGAGGGACTGAGATGAAGCATTCTAAAATAAATAAATAAGTAAATAAATAAATAAATAAATAAAGTGCCAGCCTGCCCTTTAATCCTCTCATCAAGCTCTGCATCCCTCCATCTTTCTCTTGTGCTCTCTCTCTTTTTCTCTCTTCACCTTCTTCTCAATTCAAATTCACAATCGGCATGGTTATTGGAATAACCACACATAGGTTCAGTATTTCCAACGCAATCATTTTCATTAGATTAAAATCAACAACTACTTAATCCATTCTTTCTCAATTGATTATTTTATTATTGATTAATAATAATAATAATAATAACTAGAAATAATGCATTTACTAAAGTGCAGACATCCGCCAATCTCCCCTCGCATGAATGTGCACAGTAAATGTTGTGCCTGTACAACTAACAACTATCAGGAGATGAGGTATTTGAAAATTCTAAATTTGACCAGATGGTGGCGATAGAGGAAAGGTCATGGGGTCACCAAAATCAATAGGTTTCTTCCTCTTGGGAACCTGACTCATGCCAATCCGTACTTTTCCAGATATGTCTGTTACGGATGGACGGATGGACAAACGGATGTCATTACATAACCTTTTTGGCGGAGGTAATCATAAACATTTCTGTCTTTTGAAATCAATGAACTCACTGTCCCTCAGGTTATGGCAAGCCAAAACGTACTGAGAAACTAGAGGTACTGATTGTTTTGTTAACCATGTTTTTTTGTCTGCCTTTTTTCAATGGCTACACTGGGGTCACTCAGTCTGTATGAATCTTTCGCTGCTTTGTGTCTCTGGCAGTGAAGAGAAACTCGACCAATCTATAATCTGTTATTAGGGCCCTTATCATTTGTGCTGTGTTTTACTTTCTATGTCCAAATGTTCCAAATAGAAGCATTTGTTTTTAAGTTTCCGCGCCAGTGAGAGCCGTGGCCGGAGGCATTATGTTTTCGGGTTGTCCGTCCGTCCGTCCGTCCGTTCTCATGAACGACATATCTCAGAAACGCCTTGAGGGAATTTCTTCACATTTGGCCTAAACGTTCACTTGGACTCACGGATTAATTGATTAGATTTTGGTGGTCAAAGGTTAAGGACACTGTGACCTCACAAAATACATTTTTGGCCATAACTCAAGGGCTGTGTTTGGAATGGCTCACTCATTCACTCCCTCCCTATACACTACTTAGGGAAATCTACATAGAGCACTAGATAGGGATTCATTGGTGAAAGGAGATGTTTTCGGACGCTACCGTGTACGTCGTTTGTATCCTACATTTTGTGGTGCATTGTGGGGGATATTTAGACACCTATTTAGGGTGTCAAATTTGATATTTGACACTGCAAATTGGCTGATACCCTTTATATCCAAAAGTTCAAAGGTCAACTTCACTGTGACATCATAATGTTTTGCTTACCACTGTAGCTGAGAAGACGATCTAATCACATTAATTATATATGTTCAATAAATAAACTGTCTTTGCAATGATAAAACAAAGTTTATTCATCTAATGTTCAATGTTTGGTTTCTGTAGAATAACCCTCTTGCGATGAATAGGTGAACAGCCAGGGCAACCTGACTTGTTGGCGGAGGCATACAACCGCGAGGCGGTTATTTCTAGTTTAGCTTTGTCGCGGGTTAGCAGTGCTGGTCGGAAATGGGTTTAGCCTCAGACAGAGAGAGCTCTTTTTTGAGCTTAGCTCTTGAGTAAGTATCATGAGACTTTCCTTATGATGTATCCAGCATTTTAGTGCTCTTTCTTCTGTGCATTTATCACCAATGGAATTCCACCTAATTCTTCCCTGCATGCATTTGATGACGCTTTTCTGTTTCTTTTGCACAATTGTGCGCGCAGGGTTTTGATTAGAGGCTTGTTCCAGGGTAGTTTTCTCCTTGACCCATTGGCGTCCTTTCTCCCTCTCATCCTCTCTCACCCCCCCTTCCCTGCATCCTTTATGTGTGTGTGTGTGTGTGTGTGTGTGTATGTATGTTTGAGTGGTCTGTTTGTATGTGTGTTTATGTGTAGAGACATGTGTGTGTATATGAGTGTGTGTGATGTGATGTGTGAGTGGATATAGAGATACGTGCACGCACGCGTGTGTATGTGAGTGCAGACACACATGCATGCATTGATTTTTGGATACTGCATGGTACAATAACTGGAATAATGGGGGTTATCATTTCCACAGTGGCACACTGTCATTGTCCTAGCAGCAGCTCACAAACAAAAGGCTGTGTTTTTATCTGAGCAGAGCCTCCTCTTGTGTGAAGAGCTCTTTTCCTTACAGATGACCCTGTCCTTACTCTCTCCATGTATCCCTCTACCCTTTTCTCTCTTTTCTTATTGTTAAAAATGTGATGGAAAGACAAGGCCACATGCGCCATTCATTCTCAGAGAGAGAGAGAGAGAGAGACAGAGAGAGAGAGAGAGAGAGATTTTGAAAGTTCTTAATTCAACCATTTTTAACCTTTCATTCAACCGTTTTAAATAGAAAGAACGTTGTGATACCGGTCTGGGAATCTTGTGTGCAAAAACAGAACGTCGTTCAATGCTCAGACTCTGAGGTGACCATTTAGATTTTTTAAAATATTGTTTATTTTGGATTAGGTGATGTGGATGATCAAGGCAGCATGGGTGTAAATTAGCTAAGAGTAAATTGCATGCAGATATGAGGTGGTGCTTTTTACATGTGTGAAACAGCTTGCCAGGCCATGTAGTAGAAGATCTATAGGGGGGGTCCAAATCCATGCTTGATCAAGTGATGGATACTCTGTAGTCTACTCTCTAGATGGGCTGAATGGCTTGTTCCCATAATTATATATTCTTCCATTCCTTTGTTTTTGTAATGCACTCGGACAGGTGTAGTACACACACATATACACACACACACACACACACACACACACCCACACACCCTCTCTTTTCCGGTGAAATTATTCTGTGACCCCTGTTAACAGAACTGTGGGACCAAGGCCAGTTTGTGAAAGCATTTTCTGTGACAGGACAGACTGCGCACACACATATCCAGACAGGTGCACGCACACACACACACACACACACACACACACACACACACACACACAAATCCAAATACAACAAGCAGACACACACATAGCTCCTGAATTGCTTCCGTGGAATATCCAGCTGTATAAATGGATTGTATGTTAAAAATGTATCTGTAAGTTACTCTGGATGCGAATGCCTATGTGCAAATTTAGTAAACGAGTCTGATTGGGCTGGTGATAGGGGCAGTACCTGTGCCCTTTGCATGTGACTGGAGATTTGTGCTGTGAGGTCTGCAGGGTGCGTTTGTCATGGGTTAACTTAGCATTATGCCTTAGCATTATGCTACCCACTCCTGTTTTGTCAGGTGGAAGAATGCACTCTCCATTGGAGACTGGGATAATTCACATAATTAAAGCACACACACTTACTTCAGCTGTCACTAAGAGCACAGTTCAGTAAACATCAAAGCCTGTCTGAGCATTCTCTTTTACAGCACAGAGTACCTGCGGAAAAACACATTATCCAGTTTTTGGTAGATGTTGATGTTACTGTCAATAAACAAGTTCTTTGATCCTTACTTTTGTGTGGCTGTGTTCGGCTCCACTTACTCCACAACACACAGCCTGGTACTAATGGATTTAATGCCTACATTGTAGCTGAATCCAAGTTCTCAGACTTGTTTGTAGTGTAGTGAACTCTGCCTTTTTCATTGGAAGGTTCATCCACGGGCTCTCCTCTCAGATGGAGCGTTGGAATTATGGAGCATTGTGACATCATTACAACCACTTCCTCCTTTAAGTATTGTGACATCATCACATGTAAAACTCAGCCTGAAAGCTTTGCTGTTAAACCACTGAAGCTTTGCTGTTATAACCAGATTTATGGTTGTTGTATGGAGTTGTATAACTACTGCTCAGCATTTATTTGTTCTGGAAGACAACAGGTAGCACTGTGTGTGTGTGTGTGTGTGTGTGTGTGTGTGTGTGTGTGTGTGTGTGTGTGTGTGTGATTGTAATAAAATAGCAGACCCTCCCTTTAGTTTATAGGAAAAGTAGAGAATCTGGTGGCAAATAAAGACATTTTTAGCTTTAGCCCTCAGTTGCAGGGATTTGGTTTGGATTCGCTCTCTCACTCCGCAAGGCTTCACAGTTTCAGTGGTTCAATGAAGGGACTGTATACCAAACTTTTTCATGTTTTTTCTAATTGGTAAACAGGTCCTGTTTCCTCAATACGTCAGCGCTAATGCAAGATATAAACTGAGTTATGTAAGGAAGGAGGTTAGTGGTGAAGTGTGGGGGAGCTCACTGCAGCACAAAGGGCATAAAGAGTGAGGACCAGTCCCTGAGACTGATACCAACACAGCTCTTTACCTGCTCCTTACCTGCTCCTGAGGTGCTCTTTAAAGAGCTATCTACTGATACAGAATTACAGGCAGGGCTGGATGGGGTGGGACTTGCAGGGGGGTGGGGGGGTGGGGGGTAGTTGTGATCTGGGAAGTCCAGAAAGAATCATTGTTAAACATGGAAGATGGAAGAATCATTGTTAAACATTACAATGTAAGGGAAGGAGGGAATCTCTTTAACCATAATCATAGAAAGACTGGTTGATGCCAATTTGCTAGGCTACTTCAGGACACATGTAAACCATATTTAAAATGCTCAATACCCCTTGGTGACAGGGAGAGCAATTTGGACTTAAACTTTTGGTGCAGCCAAAAATCAGCAGTTTAAAATGGGACAGTATTCAATTATTTAGTATAACACAAATGCATTACAGTGCAAACCACAAAGTCATGGTATGGACCCGAAAAACATAGTTTACGTAGTTATACTAACATGTATGTAAACTCATTTTAAATCTGCAGTCATGTTAATGGATACAGCAAAATATGTCCTTCAATATACAGTCATATTAATGAATAATTGATAAAAAATGTCGCCTGAGGTCCGTAGGTCACCTAGGACAAACAAAGACATATTGCACATTTTTATTTGCTCCCTGTACATATCTGCCCTCATTGGCGACGGACTGCACAGTAGTGGAGGATTTAAAAGCGAAGGAAGCAGAAGGAAAGGTTCTCTGCCAAGTCCGGAATGACCTTCATTCTGCGGATCGTCTGGAACTTCCTGCCATTGCGCACAGAGTTTCTGCGGAACGTTGTTGTGCAAAAACAGCGCACACAATATTCACCCATCAGGATGGGTGGAACATTGATGCACTGCTTCAGTTAAAGCTCTTATAAGACTGTCATGTGCATGCACTGGCTGAATGTACAGGCAAGTCTATAGGTCCTCCACACCCTGTAATTTCACTTCTCTTATCTGTTATATAAATGTATGTATTCTGCTCAGCATGGTTCTCTACTGCTATGTTTGCATATATCATTACTTATGGTATAAAAATCCAAGTTGCCTCAGACAGGGTGTTTTTTTGCACAAACTCTTCATGCTTTATCATTGAGCCTTATTCAGGTTTAGCATAGCTTATAGCTAATACCTAATAGGTAGCTAGCTAACTAGGTATAAACTAACTAAACCTGTCATGGATCTTGCCTTCCTTCCCTTATCTCCACGTTCTCGTTATTCTTTTTTGTCGTTACCGGTAATCTATCGGATTTTCCTTTGTTCTGCGACGGGGTTTTGCTTTCGCCTCGTCATTAGTAAGTTCACCTGTGATTAATTTCCGTTGACTATTTATACTCCGCTTCCTGCCTCTCTCGTTGCTTCCATGTTATTCCTCGTAACATTCGAGCCGGTAAAAGAAGGTATAGGTTTAGGTAGTAAGCTAGTTTAAAAAAAGAAAGGGTTTAGAAGAAAGGGTTTATTAAGAAAGTTTTCAGAGCAGAAACTTTCTCGTTTTCTTTCGTTTTACACGAAACGGTTTCCTTTCCTTTCGCTCCACAAACGGGAGTAAGAGAAGCGTGTCTGCTTATTTCCTTTGTTTTACTACGCTTATCTGCGAGCGCTTTAACTGCTTAGTCCCAGTGAAAGGGATCTTGTTAGTTTTATTTTCTCTGTTCGTTCGCTCCACAGACGTGGTTGGATAAGCGTGTCCGCTTATTTCCTTTGTTCTCTTACGAGCGCTTTAACTGCTCATAGCCCAGTTAAAGGGATATTAATAGTTTTATTTTCTCTGTTCGTTCGCTCCATAGTCCCAGTGAAAGGGATCTTGTTAGTTTTATTTTCTCTGTTCGTTCGCTCCACAGACGTGGTTGGATAAGCGTGTCCGCTTATTTCCTTTGTTCTCTTACGAGCGCTTTAACTGCTCATAGCCCAGTTAAAGGGATATTAATAGTTTTATTTTCTCTGTTCGTTCGCTCCACAGACGTGGTTGGATAAGCGTGTCCGCTTATTTCCTTTGTTCTCTTACGAGCGCTTTAACTGCTCATAGCCCAGTTAAAGGGATATTAATAGTTTTGTTTTCTTTGTTCGTTCGCTCCACAAACGTAGTTGGATAAGTGTGTCCGCTTATTTCCTTCGTTCTTTTACGAGCGCTCTAACTGCTCATATCCCAGTTAAAGGGATATTAACAGTTATATTTTCTTTGTTCGTTCACTCCACAAACGTGGTTAGATAAGCGTGTCTGCTTATTTCTGTTTTGCTCGCATATCGAGTTCCTCGCCTTTTTTCGTGAGGTTGTTTTGTGTTCTCATTATTCTCCATCTCCACTACGGATTATTGTCCGTTTCAGTGGTGTTCATTGAACACTTAAAGAGTCCGTATCTGTCGCAACTGGACCTCCAATATCTCCTCTGTGTCTCTGGCACAGAGAACCCCTACAAAACCTGAATAAGACTGCAGGTCCTTTAATTCTGAACTTGGCACCACTGCTGTAAAACTCTGTGACATAATAAACAATATAATACAACCTAGCCGCCTTTCTGTGGCTAGCTTGCTATACTACTATCAATACAATACCATAAATCACACGTGTTGTATTGATAGCACATATAAAAAATCCAACATGCACACACACTTTGTATACACAGCAACACTTAGCTATGGAATCCATGCGTCCTGATTCAGCTGAAGTCGTGGCGTGTCTCTTTGACGGCTCTTTTAGGTGAACGTTGGGAGCCGACTCGCATATCTGAAGAGCCGATTTGTTTTGTAAATGAACACAAGACAAGTGCTTGTGGTCTTGATGGAACTTTTATTCATTTTTTTTTTTTAAAGTTCCATCTGTAATCAAAGAGAATAATTTTTTAGGCCAAAAATAAATAAAACCACTATAAGAAAATAACATTAATAATTATTTAAAAACCAGTTTAATTGTTTTGCACATTTTTTAATGCATTTATTTATTTTTCTTTGTTATGACGCAATATTATGTTCGATTTTATGAGTGTCTTTTTTGTTTTGAAATGTTCAAAATGCACTGTGTTTATTGTGCAATTTATTTATTTCAATGCACATGTGTAATAGCGTCTTACTGTTTTTACATGCATTTAAATAGTTTTTATAACAAACAAAATGCAAAATAATGTTATTTTCTTAATTAGAATGTAGAGTAAGATTCCTTTGAACAATTTAAGTGATAGAAGTGCACGAACACCAATCATAGGTCAAAATATTGCTAACTTTGGCCGATTTTGAAAAACCAGAAATGCTACTGAATGAAGAGCCGTTTGGGAGCCAAAGCAGCTGGCTCTCATTGGTGAGCTGAGCCAAATGATCTGAGTCACTTAAAAGAGCCGGAATGCCCATCACTAATCTAAATCCAGAGGATGACTTCATAATTCAGCAGCAGCACACAACTCAAGCACGGAAAATCCTTTTGTTGCTTCGCCATTGTACAAAAAATATTTCTCACCGATGGTCTCTATGCGATGTGTATAACGCGTTTTTGTGCGTAACATAATGGAGACGCAGACGTTTATTGATAATGCTGTTCTGATAATACGATCATGACACACACAATGCTGACAATCACTCACAACTGTCCAATGACTTATCTTGTACCTTTTTGTATAATGAAGCTGTCAATCCATTACAATTCGTTTCATGATATTGCAACTGCCAATTTGAATTGAGTAATGTTCAGATGTTTTTTTTAATTTTGCCCGTGTTGAACACCGTACACCACATATAGCCGGAAAAAGCAGAAAATAACTACAGAATCTGAGAAAGGACATGGCTTTAATAATGTATGTAAGGTTATGACTTTATTCCATACTTTTTATTCCATCCAAATACTTTTCTTTATTCTATCCAGATTCTAGCAGAACAAAATTATATGATTACGACAGAAATTCACTCTAATAAGTGAGCAGGCAAAATAACAGTTTAATTGACTTATATTCAGGATGTTGTGTTTTTTTTATAGTTGCTGTGATAGTATACGATTTTTTGATGATGAAAGAAGAACTGTACCCAACTTCTAAATCTTAAATGTCCAGTATCTTCAACCAGATTCGCGTTCATGTAGATCAGACTGTATAGTGGTTGAGATACTTTTATGATACGGAAGAACGGTAAGGTATGTAGAAGCTTCATATTTTGCCGGATAATAGCCCAAATGGCGCTGATGAAGATGATATGCAGTTTTCCACGATACCACGCTTTCTGACGTGGTACAGTGGGATGTTTGTGATGTAGACACCAGGGTTTACGCTACTAGGGGGCCTGAACAAAGGGGTTGATGGTGTGGGTACTTGTTGTATTGAGTTTAACTGGTATTTTTTTCAATAATAATCATGAAGGAAATATAGTACAGAGTACAGCACAGTCAAGGTCAAGAACAAGCTTTTTTCTTTCAAACCATCTGCAAAGTATTTGCCCAGCACTCAAGTGTTTGAGGGCCAATGAACTTAAAGTTAAACTAGGCAAAACTAAAATGCAATACATAAAAATAAATATATATATATAAAATCAAACTTTGATTCAAATGATAATAGTGGTAGAAATGGGATGGGGTGAATGTAAACATGGGTGTTGAGATGAGCGTTCTGATTGTGTGGATATAAACATGGGTGTTCATATGAGCGTTCTGATTGGGTGAATGTAAACATGGGTGTTCAGATGGGCATTCTGATTGTGTGGATGGAAACCAAGGTTTTCAGATGGTTGTTTTGATGAGCGTTCTGACTGGATGGGAGCGGTCACATTGGCACGGAACACAGGCTATATTTCTTATATCTGTAGTGTTTGTGAAACAAAGCCAAGGATTTGTTTTTATCAATTGGACAGTGGGTTTCATGTAATCCAACAACTGCTTGGCTGATTGACTCAAGAAAAAACACTGTCTTTTGTTTTTGAAAACCTCTGTAAAATGAATGCGCTGATCTCACTCTCTTACACATTTCTATCCCTTATTTTTTTCTTTCTTCCCCTCTGTACATGCTTTTTCTCTCTCCTCCCCTTCCCCCTTCATTTCTCCTCCTTTCCTCTGTGCCAGGATGACAGTTCAGTGAGCAGTGGGGATCTTGATATGAGCGACCCCCCAACATGGATATCAGTTGATCACGTCCCAGTGTCTGAGCTGAGCCCCCCCAGCCAAGGAGAACGGATGCACAGCCCCCAGAGTGCCCCCCAGGGGGGAGATGGTAAGATGCAGAATCTTTATGCTATCTCACACACACACACTCACACACACACACACACACACACACACACACTGGTTGGAGGGTTATGTGCACAGTGTTAGCAGACATTCTTATCCACAGCCAGAGTCTTCTCTGGTCCTGTGAAAGTGAGCTCAGTTGGCATGGTAACAGGGCATCTGGCCAGGTGGCATGTAGATATCTCACAAGTGCCATCCCTGGGGACGGCCAGAGTCTGTACAGTCACTTGTGTGGGGTTGACTGTACAGAGTGGACCACAAAGTGCAAGGTTCTCCAGGCCAGTGTCCAGGTCATAATTCTGCAAACCTGGCTGTCTACATATGGGCTACTCATTCTCCCAAACTGATGCTAGCATACACTGCAAATGATGACATGGTTTAATAACGGTTCAATACATAGGATAAAATAAAAATGCACCAGTAGGCAGGTCACTCTTTTTAAAAAGTTTTATTCAAACTTTTAAAATAGTGAATTTAATAAAATTTGTGAACCAGAAGCATACGTGGTCAACATTTGTCTATAAATGGCTTTTATTCCTCTGGATTTTTAAGAAATCATCTCTTTTTTCTTACCATGCAACCTGCTGTTTAGAATTCTGAGAGATAGCACCATTTCACAGACAGCGGTTCCAGAAAATCAATGTCAGAATACTGGGAAATTTAACATTTTTGGGTGGGCAGTAGTTGCTGCCTGATTGGTTTAAAGTATGCTGTTTTTGTTACTGCTGACTAGGGTTGTAAGTTCTGGGAAGATTTCCCTTTTTATGAAATTCTGAGGTGATTTTGGAAATTTTTAGGTAATTTTGGGAGTTTATACTGTTAACAATATTATAAATTGTAAGTATGTTTTAGTTTTTTTAATGTATTGGGCCTATTTGAGAGGTCACTGCAAATACTTTGCAGACATTCATGAAACATGAGCAGAACTCATTCGTATTGCCAGTTTTGCCCGTATTTTGGCATTCATCAATGTTTTTGTATCTGAGATTTGATCAGACGTACTAACAATTTTACACATGGTCAAGAACATGCGTACCGCGTTCGTAAATTCTGAATGCCGCTAAATGTAGCTTCTGGGTGATAATTAGAATATGAATTTACAAAATGTAGCCTCTGAAATACACAATATAAACGTAGCTAATAAATTACGATTGTAAAAATAAAACACTTTAGATGATGCCTATTAATCAATTGTAGGCTATGAACTTGTTTAATTAGTCTCATAAGCGTAATGAATGCTCCCAGTACTATTTTTCAAAATTGGTCAAATTTAAATGCTAACTTACATGATGTCAAATATGCTATTTAAAACACATTTGACCAATGAACGAAATTTGCTTCAAATTGCCTACAGGTCTGTAGCCAGCGTTGCAATGGCTGACCTTTTGGAGAAGTTGGCTACTTAGGAGAGAAATGAACGCATCTTAAGACTGTGCAAAAGTTATTTGTTGGCTGAGAGTGATATATGGCTGGTTAGTTGTTTTCGGGTTTTTGTGAAATTGACAACCTGCCCAGCTGCCCTGTTATTGGTGCCGTAACTGTACTGCAAACGTACAGCCTCAAGGCTCCATCCGAAGATATGTTTGCAAAATATGAATAGAAAGGGCTGTCACATCTGTGCAGCTCATGTCATGTGAAATGTATTGCTCAACGTCCTGGCTCGATTGCCTGGTGGGACCATAGATGGGTGGGACCCACAACAGCTTCAGTTGGCTGGCTTTAGTGGCTTATTGGTGTAGTTACGTCAAATTGTGTCAAACCGTATGTAGGCCTACCTCTTTCCATCACTAGGGGGTCGGGAATTCAAACTACCTCTCACAGAACACCAACAAAATGACAAAATTAATAAATAAATAATTGTATTTCAAGGCAGCGAGAAAGACCACAGCCTAGTGCTTGGCAGATAGAGGCAATGCGCTTGTCCGATGCAGATAGGCTTGCACTTTAACAGCTTGTGTAATGGGAGATTCTGCATTTCCTGCATGTTATATCCTCTTTTTTACTTTACCATGTAGGCTACTTTACTATTTACTTTATTACACCGGAACAGACAATATTAAACTATTTATTTTCCTTGATTGAACATCTGCTAACAAAACTTCGATTTCAGTGTCTGAATCATTCTTTCTTTTGCTTTTTCTGGGCCATTTTCACTTCGTATGGAGCTTTAAATGGAAGTGACCAGCTCTATATAAGGCAATTATGCTAATCACAAAATAACGTGGACGCGCATCGTAAGTGAATATGAAATAATCTACCTTTTCCACACGGTTTTATGAATCCACCAAATCCACTTTGAGTTTGAAAGGATACAATGACAATGAGGTTGAAGTGTAGACTATCAGCTTTAATTTGAGGGTATTTTCATCCATATCAGATGTACTGTTTAGAAATTATAGAACCTTTTGTACATAGTCCCCCCCCATTTTCAGGCATCAAAACATATTGGACAGTTAATGTAGAATAAAGTAATCATTTTTAATAATTGGTCGCATATCCTTTGCGTGCCATGACTTCCTGATGTCTGTGACCCAACAAGAGCAAAAGACTCTTGAGTATAGAACCAAAATGTGTCACTGTCCAATGAATTATGGTGCTCACTGTACGTCATTATAAACAGGCTGTTATTCTATATTGGAACACAATATTGGGGAGAAATTTATATTGGAAAAAAACGGAATATCTAGTAACTAATAATGAGTAGGCCCAGCTTTTGCCTTCAAAACAGTTTCAATCTTTCTAGGATTGCTGTCATACAGCATTGTGGGATATTGGCCCATTGTTCAAGAAGAACAGTCTCCAGTTCTTTGAGGGATGAAGAAGGTGGAAATGTAGTTTGCACTCTGTGCTCCAGAACTTCCCATAAAGGTTCAATTATGTTTAGATCTGGTGATTGCGCAGCCCATGGAAGGCATTTGACGTCATCCTCGTGTTCTTGGAACCATTCTTTAATGTTTTTAGCAGTGTGTATGGGGGCGTTATTTTGTTAGAATATGGGGACATCATGAGGGAACAGTGTTTGCACCATAGGGTGCACCTGGTCTTGTAAAATGGTTTCATATTGTGTGCCTGTTACACATCCATGGAGAGCAATCATTGGACCCAATGATTTCCATTACATACCATTACAGAACCACCACCATACTTAGAAGTTGGCAACAGACATTGTGGATTGAATGCCTCCTTAGGCTTTCTCCAAACATAAACCCGTCCAGATGTTAAAAAGAGTAAAAGATGGCTCATCAGACCATATCAGTTTTCTCCATTGCTCAGGGGTCCAGGTTTTGTGTTCCTTACACCATGTTATGTGTTTTTGTGCGTTAGCCTTGGATACAAATGGTTTCCGAATGGCGACTCTGCCATAAATGGCAACTTTATGAAGCACATGATGTACTGTTCTTGGTGAGACAGGTTCAGATATGGATTGATTCAATTCTGTGGTGATTTTTCGAGCTGTAGTTCTGTGGTTATTAGCGTCTATCCTACCAAGTGTCGTCTGTTCCTGTCGGAGAGCTTTGACTTGCGGCCACAGTTTTTTTTAGCTGATGCTGTTTTTTGGTGTTGGGCATATGTTGTCATCATTTTTGACACTGTTCCCTTTGCCACCTTAAAAAATATTTTGCCGATTTTGTAGGGGTGGGACAATGCACCGATGCATCGCGGTGCATCGATCCGAATGTGTAAATACAACTGCATCGATCTGTAAGATTCGAATCGATAAGCATCGATTAATATCGCATTTTAAATGAATGTGCACATGTATTCATTTATTCAAAAATTATTTTGAAACTGTTATCAAACAGTGAAACTGTATGAAACTCCCCACTTATTCAGATTCCCACCCGCATGTAAACACCCCTATCAAACCAGGCCTGTGGAACCAGACCAAATGATAAGCACTAAGAATGTGTGCTATGTGCAATATGATGCAAAGTGCGAACCTGCTATGAAATCATAATAATAATTGGAGTACCACACTCCTGCTGGTGTAAAACATGGAACTCTAAACCCAAGCACAACATGCTTACTGAGGCCGGGGGGTGGACTACCCCCGAGCCTCTGAGTCAGTCTAGGGGGATTATTCTGCCCCGGAACGTGACATGAATCTCTGACTACACACCAATCCACACAGTTCAGAGATTAAGGCGGTCCGGAGGTCTGGTAACCCGGAGTGGATACCTCCGGCCTGGCTCCTCTGCATCTGTTGACACTCTGGGTGCCACTTCCTGCTCGGGGTTGACCGCACCGGTACCCAGAGCGTCCCCTCTTGCCGGGGAAGGGGGAGGTGCAACCTGCTGTGACATGGTGGCCGATTGGCTCGGCACAGCTGGTTGCTCAGGACCTGTGGGAACCAACAGCGCACGATCGCCAGCTCGCATCTGCTCTGTGTGACGTCTCCAGAGCGTGCCTGCCCCCACATCCACGGTGTAGGACACCGGTCCCTCTTGAGATGCCACCAGTCCAGGCATCCACTTCTCCTCCCCCCGTCGATAATCACGCGCCAGCACAGCATCCCCCACTGCAAACGTTCTGTCCTTAGCCACCAGGGCTCTGCGTTCACGTTGGCCCTCCTGCGCCCGCTCCACCGTAGCCGCCACGTTCGGCTTGACAAGGTCCAAGCGAGAGCGGAGCCGGCGGCGCAGGAAGAGCATAGCCGGAGACTCACTCGTTGTCATGTGAGGTGCGTTTCGGTAGCTGAGTAAGAACGCATCTACTCGATGTTGCAGCATAAATGTTCCTCTAGACGCTTTCAATGAGCGCTTTAGCGTCTGCACAAAGCGCTCTGCCTGACCGTTCGTGGCGGGGTGAAACTTTTAAAACTGTTTTTATTGTATACTCGCTCGAAGTGCGTGTGCACGTACCGGTATACCTTAATACACTGTAATGTATATAATTACGGGAGCCAAGTCGGGAAGCTGGTGTTGTCCGGAACATAGCTTTATTGACACACGCCTGTGATAACAATGCAATGCCATACATTACATACGAATGCCCCCAGCGGTCACTGGGGGCAACACAGTGCAGACAAATGATAAAGTTCAATACATAACATCCCTCCCCACTTATTCAGATTCCCACCCGCATGTAAACACCCCTATCAAACCAGGCCTGTGGAACCAGACCAAATGATAAGCACTAAGAATGTGTGCTATGTGCAATATGATGCAAAGTGCGAACCTGCTATGAAATCATAATAATAATTGGAGTACCACACTCCTGCTGGTGTAAAACATGGAACTCTAAACCCAAGCACAACATGCTTACTGAGGCCGGGGGGTGGACTACCCCCGAGCCTCTGAGTCAGTCTAGGGGGATTATTCTGCCCCGGAACGTGACATGAATCTCTGACTACACACCAATCCACACAGTTCAGAGATTAAGGCGGTCCGGAGGTCTGGTAACCCGGAGTGGATACCTCCGGCCTGGCTCCTCTGCATCTGTTGACACTCTGGGTGCCACTTCCTGCTCGGGGTTGACCGCACCGGTACCCAGAGCGTCCCCTCTTGCCGGGGAAGGGGGAGGTGCAACCTGCTGTGACATGGTGGCCGATTGGCTCGGCACAGCTGGTTGCTCAGGACCTGTGGGAACCAACAGCGCACGATCGCCAGCTCGCATCTGCTCTGTGTGACGTCTCCAGAGCGTGCCTGCCCCCACATCCACGGTGTAGGACACCGGTCCCTCTTGAGATGCCACCAGTCCAGGCATCCACTTCTCCTCCCCCCGTCGATAATCACGCGCCAGCACAGCATCCCCCACTGCAAACGTTCTGTCCTTAGCCACCAGGGCTCTGCGTTCACGTTGGCCCTCCTGCGCCCGCTCCACCGTAGCCGCCACGTTCGGCTTGACAAGGTCCAAGCGAGAGCGGAGCCGGCGGCGCAGGAAGAGCATAGCCGGAGACTCACTCGTTGTCATGTGAGGTGCGTTTCGGTAGCTGAGTAAGAACGCATCTACTCGATGTTGCAGCGTAAATGTTCCTCTAGACGCTTTCAATGAGCGCTTTAGCGTCTGCACAAAGCGCTCTGCCTGACCGTTCGTGGCGGGGTGAAACGGTGCCGTTCTCTTGTGCTTCACCCCGTTTTCCCTGAGGAATGCCCCGAACTCCGCCGATGTAAATTGCGGCCCATTGTCACTAACCAGCACTTCTGGCACTCCGTTGCGGGCAAACATGCTCCTCAGCGCCTGCATAGTTTTTTCGGTTGTTGTCGTTTTCATCACCTGTACTTCCGGCAGCGGGGAGAGCGCCGGGCTCTTCTGGTTACGTTCACACGTAGAACATGCCTTGGCCTGCTGTTCAATTTGGGCGTCTAGCCCCGGCCACCAGATATGGCTCCGTGCAATGGCCTTCATCTTGACCACGCCCAGGTGCCGGGCGTGCAGCTCCTTCAGAAGTTGTGGTCTCAATGCTGGGGGAACCACCACTCGACTGCCCCACAGCAAGCACCCCTGTGCCACCGTCAGCTCGTCTCGTCGCATGTAGAAGGGGGCCAGGGCATCAGTCCGTCTATCTGTCCCTACCAACTGGCCTGACACAACCATATCTACCACTCTAGAGAGCACTGGGTCATATTTAGTCCCCTTCCTAATGTCTTCACTGTCCACCGGAAGTGTCTCGAGGTGATGTACCGTCACCCTATCTACTGCGTCTGGCTTTTCCCCATGAACTACCTGCAGTGGCAGACGTGAGAGACCATCTGCATTCCCATGATCTGCTGCCTTTCTGTACTGGATAGTGTAGTTATGTGCCGCTAACACTAATGCCCACCGCTGAAGCCTCGCGGCCGCCATAGATGGCGTCGCCTTACTGGGGCTCAATATACTCGTCAGCGGTCTGTGATCCGTGAGTAGCGTAAAATGCCGCCCGTACAAATAGGCGTGGAACTTACGTACCCCCAAAATAATTCCCAGCGCCTCTCTTTCAATCTGAGCATAATTTTGCTCCGCCTTACTCAGAGTCCTAGAGGCAAAGGCTATGGGTCTCTCATCGCCGCCGGGCATCACATGAGAAATCACCGCGCCCACCCCATACGGTGATGCGTCGCACGCCAGCCGTAGGGGCAACTTGGGGTCGTAGTGCGTTAGCACTTGCTCTGACTGCAGGTGGTATTTCGCTGCCTTAAACGCTTTTTTACACTCCGGCGACCACGTCCATGCCACTCCAGTGTGCAATAGCTCATGCAAGGGGCTAAGCATGGTTGCCATGTTTGGGACAAATCGCCCATAATAATTTATCAGGCCCAAAAAGGAACGGAGCTGGCTCACGTTCGTGGGGGCTGGGGCTTCCGCTATGGCCTTTAGCTTCTCTGGGGACTTATGAAGCCCTTTTGCGTCAATGACATGCCCCAAATATTCCAATGAGCTTTTAAAGAACTCGCATTTGTCTTTCTGTACTCGCAAACCGAATTCTTCCAGCCTGCCCAGCACTGCATCTAAATTTTTCAGGTGAGCCGCATCATTCTCACCGGTCACCAAAATGTCGTCCAGGAAACAATGGACGTTGGGGAGGCCCTGTAAAACCTGGTCCATCACCCGCTGAAAGATAGACGGCGCGGAGGTGATCCCAAAGGGGAGGCGGTTATAGCAAAACATACCTTTCTGCGTGGTAATTGTTAAATACTTGCGGGAGCTTTCCTGCACCAGCACCTGCAAATACGCGTGCGCAAGGTCTAATTTGCTAAAACGCTGCCCACCTGCCAGCGACGCGAATAGGTCCTCAATCCTCGGAATGGGGTAATGTTCAGCGCAAAGTGCGGGGTTCAAGGTTACTTTAAAATCGCCGCAAATACGCACCTTTCCATTCTTTTTAACAATAGGCACAATTGGAGTTGCCCATTCGCTAAACTGCATTGGAGACAATACGCCCCCCTGTTCCAAACGCACTAGTTCCTCCTCCACCTTAGGCCGAAGTGCGTACGGCACCGTTCGCGCCTGAAAGAACTTAGGCTGGTGCTCCGGCTTGAGTGTTAGTGCTACCTCAAAGCCCTTTAATGCACCTAGTCCTTCTTGAAACACCCTCGAATGGTTGTCAAGCACTGCCGCCAATGTGCGGTCTTCCTGTACGGGGTGTGTAGCTTGAATCGCTTTAATCATTGTCCAATCTAACTTCACTTTTCTCAACCACTCTCGCCCGAAGAGAGGGGGTGCGTCTCCCTTAACCACGTACAGTGGCAGACGTGCACGTTGTTTGTTGAGGCGTACGTTCACTTTCACTACCCCCAATGGTGTCATAATCTGGCCTGTGTACGACTTCAACAGAATGTTGGTGGTGCGGAGGCGTGTCTGGCTAAACTTGGCATTGTACAATTTTTCTGAAATGATTGACACTGCTGCCCCCGTGTCTAACTCCATTTCAATGGTTTGTCCCTGCACTTTGGGTCTAACCCAGATAGCTGCTGACGCGGCGCTATCTTGTCGAACTGCATTTGCTACTTTCACGACATGCAGGCCTCCCACCCCGTCTGAATCTGTCGTGTCTGAGTCGCTGGGCTTAGCCTCAGCCAACACAGTGCAGACAAATGATAAAGTTCAATACATAACAGTTTTGACCAGCTTCAATCCATGTTTCTGCTCCAACCCCCACGTAAGCGTGAGTTGAAAGTCGGGACAGGCGGGAATCAAGCGACAATGAAACGGACAGATCTGAACGAAATGGCTAGCTGCGTGCTCGCTGAGTGCGACAAAAGAGACAGAAACTTACAGAACTTGCGATGTTCCGAACAGAAAATCAGTGGTATGGAAGCATTTCGGGTTTAGAAAGAAGGAGGGTGTACTTGACAAAACCGCTGCAATATGCAAGATCTGCCAAGTAGAAATCAGATACACAGGCAACACCGCAAACATGATAAACCATTTGAGCCGACGATACACAATTGACGTGAAGGACAGCAAGCGGGTTAGCAAGCTAAACTCGGGAGTCATTGACACTTCCCCTGAGTTTCCTGGAGAAATGGCCAAACAGTTCTATTTTTTTGTATAATTGTTTTTATTAGTTTTTATACACATACCGTGTCCAGACAGTTAATTGTAAAGTGCTTTCTGATATTTAAATTTAAACCATTTCCTATTCAAAATCAAGTAGACGTTAGAGACAAAAAACAAAAATAGTAAGACTATTTCCAATGTCTTACGTTCAAATAATTATTACTACGTTAACTGTCCGATTCACAAAATGAATGTCGTGGAACCTAGATACACCATACCATGCATAAAATATTTGAGTGAAAAATGTATACCTGCTCTGTATGAAGAGGTGAAGAAAACTGTTCGACTGTCCTTGCAAAACGCTACGAGAGTTTACGTACTAAGATTTAGGAAAGTACTATGCATGACACTAACCTATAGGCTATTTCATTTTTCTTGCCCCAGTTTAGTAATTGTTATACATTTTGCCATTTTAATTTTGTAAATAAAGGAACTGTATTAGGGTACCATGTCTGACACTGTTTGAAAAACAATAACCTAAATAGGGCAACTTTAGAAAATACACTGTTAGTCATGTTTATTGCTGCATTATTTGCTGCAGACAGCTGCAAAATGTATGGCATGCCTTAACAATAAACATAATGCTGTGAACTTGGTGTAAGGTTCTAATTGAATATTTAATTACTGCTGAATGTATCGGTATCAAATCACATTAGCATGCCTATTACTTTTTTTAAAGTATCTAAATTAATCGAACCGAATCGAATCGAATCGTGGTCAAACGTAAGATATTATGATGCATCGAACCTTTGCCTAAAGAATCGGAAACGAATCGAATCGTTATGAGATTGAATCGTCCCACCCCTACGATTTTGTGATCCGGTTAGACCTTTTTTAAACAGACACATGCTACTAATTAGCATTCAAATTTATAGGAATCACCTGTGTAGATGCTTTTGTAATTGTGGCTTAAATGCTTCAAAGTTAAAGCCATTTTTCAGGGGTGTTTCCAATATTTTAGTGCAGTAGCACATATATCTCACTATAAACATGCTGTTACTGTTGTGCAGTAGCACATATATCTCACTATAAACATGCTGTTACTGTAGCACATTAGCACATATATCTCACTATAAACATGCTGTTACTGTAGCTCAGTAGCACACATATCTCACTATAAACATGCTGTTACTGTAGCTCAGTAGCACATATATCTCACTATAAACATGCTGTTACTGTAGCTCAGTAGCACACATATCTCACTATAAACATGCTGTTACTGTAGCTCAGTAGCACACATATCTCACTATAAACATGCTGTTATTGTAGTGCAGTAGCACATATATCTCACTATAAACATGCTGTTACTGTAGCTCAGTAGCACACATATCTCACTATAAACATGCTGTTACTGTAGCTCAGTAGCACACATATCTCACTATAAACATGCTGTTATTGTAGCTCAGTAGCACACATATCTCACTATAAACATGCTGTTACTGTAGCTCAGTAGCACACATGTCTCACTATAAACATGCTGTTATTGTAGTGCAGTAGCACATATATCTCACTATAAACATGCTGTTACTGTAGCTCAGTAGCACACATATCTCACTATAAACATGCTGTTATTGTTGTGCAGTAGCACATATATCTCACTATAAACATGCTGTTACTGTAGCTCAGTAGCACACATATCTCACTATAAACATGCTGTTACTGTAGCTCAGTAGCACACATATCTCATTATAAACATGCTGTTATTGTAGTGCAGTAGCACATATATCTCACTATAAACATGCTGTTACTGTAGCTCAGTAGCACACATATCTCACTATAAACATGCTGTTACTGTAGCTCAGTAGCACATATATCTCACTATAAACATGCTGTTACTGTAGCTCAGTAGCACACATATCTCACTATAAACATGCTGTTACTGTAGCTCAGTAGCACACATATCTCACTATAAACATGCTGTTATTGTAGTGCAGTAGCACATATATCTCACTATAAACATGCTGTTACTGTAGCTCAGTAGCACACATATCTCACTATAAACATGCTGTTACTGTAGCTCAGTAGCACACATATCTCACTATAAACATGCTGTTATTGTAGCTCAGTAGCACACATATCTCACTATAAACATGCTGTTACTGTAGCTCAGTAGCACACATGTCTCACTATAAACATGCTGTTATTGTAGTGCAGTAGCACATATATCTCACTATAAACATGCTGTTACTGTAGCTCAGTAGCACACATATCTCACTATAAACATGCTGTTATTGTTGTGCAGTAGCACATATATCTCACTATAAACATGCTGTTACTGTAGCTCAGTAGCACACATATCTCACTATAAACATGCTGTTACTGTAGCTCAGTAGCACACATATCTCATTATAAACATGCTGTTATTGTAGTGCAGTAGCACATATATCTCACTATAAACATGCTGTTACTGTAGCTCAGTAGCACACATATCTCACTATAAACATGCTGTTACTGTAGCTCAGTAGCACACATATCTCACTATAAACATGCTGTTACTGTAGCTCAGTAGCACACATATCTCACTATAAACATGCTGTTACTGTAGCTCAGTAGCACACATATCTCACTATAAACATGCTGTTATTGTTGTGCAGTAGCACATATATCTCACTATAAACATGCTGTTACTGTAGCTCAGTAGCACACATATCTCACTATAAACATGCTGTTACTGTAGCTCAGTAGCACACATATCTCACTATAAACATGCTGTTACTGTAGCTCAGTAGCACACATATCTCACTATAAACATGCTGTTACTGTAGCTCAGTAGCACACATATCTCACTATAAACATGCTGTTATTGTTGTGCAGTAGCACATATATCTCACTATAAACATGCTGTTACTGTAGCTCAGTAGCACGCATATCTCACTATAAACATGCTGTTACTGTAGCTCAGTAGCACACATATCTCACTATAAACATGCTGTTATTGTAGTGCAGTAGCACATATATCTCACTATAAACATGCTGTTACTGTAGCTCAGTAGCACACACATCTCACTATAAACATGCTGTTACTGTAGCTCAGTAGCACACATATCTCACTATAAACATGCTGTTACTGTAGCTCAGTAGCACATATATCTCACTATAAACATGCTGTTACTGTAGCTCAGTAGCACACATATCTCACTATAAACATGCTGTTATTGTTGTGCAGTAGCACATATATCTCACTATAAACATGCTGTTACTGTAGCTCAGTAGCACACATATCTCACTATAAACATGCTGTTATTGTAGTGCAGTAGCACATATATCTCACTATAAACATGCTGTTACTGTAGCTCAGTAGCACACATATCTCACTATAAACATGCTGTTATTGTAGTGCAGTAGCACATATATCTCACTATAAACATGCTGTTATTGTAGCTCAGTAGCACATATATCTCACTATAAACATGCTGTTACTGTAGCTCAGTAGCACATATATCTCACTATAAACATGCTGTTATTGTTGTGCAGTAGCACATATATCTCACTATAAACATGCTGTTACTGTAGCTCAGTAGCACACATATCTCACTATAAACATGCTGTTACTGTAGCTCAGTAGCACACATATCTCACTATAAACATGCTGTTATTGTTGTGCAGTAGCACATATATCTCACTATAAACATGCTGTTACTGTAGCTCAGTAGCACACATATCTCACTATAAACATGCTGTTATTGTTGTGCAGTAGCACATATATCTCACTATAAACATGCTGTTACTGTAGCTCAGTAGCACATATATCTCACTATAAACATGCTGTTATTGTTGTGCAGTAGCACATATATCTCACTATAAACATGCTGTTACTGTAGCTCAGTAGCACACATATCTCACTATAAACATGCTGTTATTGTTGTGCAGTAGCACATATATCTCACTATAAACATGCTGTTACTGTAGCTCAGTAGCACATATATCTCACTATAAACATGCTGTTATTGTTGTGCAGTAGCACATATATCTCACTATAAACATGCTGTTATTGTAGCTCAGTAGCACATATATCTCACTATAAACATGCTGTTACTGTAGCTCAGTAGCACACATATCTCACTATAAACATGCTGTTATTGTAGTGCAGTAGCACATATATCTCACTATAAACATGCTGTTACTGTAGCTCAGTAGCACACATATCTCACTATAAACATGCTGTTATTGTAGTGCAGTAGCACATATATCTCACTATAAACATGCTGTTATTGTAGCTCAGTAGCACATATATCTCACTATAAACATGCTGTTACTGTAGCTCAGTAGCACACATATCTCACTATAAACATGCTGTTACTGTAGCTCAGTAGCACACATATCTCACTATAAACATGCTGTTACTGTAGCTCAGTAGCACATATATCTCACTATAAACATGATGTTATTGTAGTGCAGTAGCACACGTAACTTTAAAACTGCTTGCTGCTACTGTTCACTGATGGCACATGTTGCTGGAGAGCAGCCGCTGAACATGATGAAAAGTAGGGCAGTGGAAATGGCAGAGCATGATTCCCATGGAGACAAGTCGAAGAAGAACAGAATGAGTAAATTGTAAGGGATCTCTGTGTCAGAGACACGGAGGAAATATTGGACGTCCAGATGCGATAGCTGTGCAATCTGAAAAATGTTCGCTAGCTATACGCTTATCTAACTCCTGTTAGTGGAGCGAGCGAACAAAGAAAAATAAAAACTGTAATATCCCTTTAACTGGGACCAGAGTCGTTAGAGCGCTCATGGAAAAAAAAGGAAATAAGCGGACCCGCTTATCTAACTCCGTTTGTGGAGCGAACGAACAAAGAAAATAAAAACTATAAGACCCCTTTAACTGGAGTCAGAGCAGTTAGAGCGCTCGTAGGTAGAAACGGTAAAACAAAGGAAATAAGCAGACACGCTTATCTTACTCCCGTTATTGGAGTGAAACGAAAGGAAACAGAACTCAAAAGACCCAAACTTTTCTTGGGTAAGAGCACTCGTAAGTCAGAGTATAAAACGAAAGAAACGAGAAAGCCTCTGCTCTGAAATGAGAGCTAAAATAAACTTTCTTTCTTTCTAAAAACCCTACTTTCTAAACCCTTTCTTTTTAAACTAGCTTTCTAACTAATTTCGTATACCTTTTTACCCGCTCAAATGTTAAGTGGAATAACATGGAAGCAACGAGAGAGGCCGGAAGCGGGGTATAAATAGTGAGCGGAAATATATGCCAGGTGAACTCACTAATGATGAGGCGAAAGCAAAACCCGTGACGGAACACAGGAAAATCCCATAGATTACCGGTAAACAATAAAAACGAATAAAGCGACGCGGAGATAAGGGAAGAAAGGTAAGATCCATGACATAAATGAGTATGACGCCCTCCGCCGGATTATTCAATTGGCAGCGTAGCTCTGCAGGTGGCGGGCAATTTGATCTGCACCCAACACGCTGCCTCGATTTGGACAGGGATAAATGGCAGGACACAGGAATCTGGCGGATAACTCGTAGACACAAGAGCATAAAGGAAAGTTACGGGTCAGTCTCTCAAATACAGAGGTAACAAAAAGAGGCGATCAGAAACTAAAGATGAAAGAAAGAAGGGTTCGCCCCTAACCCTCAGTTTAAAAGAGGAACTAAAGAGAGGCAAACGAAAACAGAAAAGTTTTAAGCGGCCCAGTTTAATGGGCGAGAACAAAGAAAAGAAAAGACCTCGCTTTCAATAAAGAAGGCAGACGGAGAGAGGTGGACAGGAAACGGCAAAGACAAACACTGTCTCGACAGAACAGGGCAAGGATAACCTGAGCGGGGGACATAAAGTGCAACAGAAGAACAGGATTCTAAAGAAGCTAAATGCACAGCAGGCAAGTCCCGCGTTAACCCAAAGCAAGCTATGGGGCAAAGTGGTCTCCTTAAGTGCCAAGTTCTGTACCTTACCGGCTCTGAATCGCAATGAATACAATACAGAAGCGCTAGAAGCAGGAAGCACAGAGCTTAAATAGCCGACAGGTAACTCAGCACTGGTGAGACGGCTGAGTATAAGGCAGCACGAAAACTCGGAACGGAATGGAAGAGTAAGACGAGAGCGGAAAATGGCCACAGAAGGAAAAAGGGCTGCCAAAACCCATGACATATTTCCATTAAATGTGGGAAAAAAGCAGAGTAAAATCATAGCGTTTAATGTCGCGTTCGGCTCCCCATACAAAATTGACATCTTAGTGGTAGGCAGGCACAAGAATGCGGAGCAGAGTGTCTGTTAAGTCTAAAGAATCTGTAAAATTTGTCAGCCTTGCCATCTTTCTCCACTGCTGACAGAAATAACAGGAACAGTCATCACCTGACACGCAGAGTTTCAGCTAAGAGAGAAAACACAGTTATCATGTACCATGCACAATTTCAGATCAGAGAGGAAGAAAAAGCTGACAGAGATCATTTCCCCTTTTTTTTTTGCTTTATTTTTGTTTCATTCAGTTCAGACTGTTGGTTTGTAATCTTCTTTCTGGCTCCAGGCAAACTGCAAATATGTGCAGTAGACCTGTGATGTCCATCCCACTTAAGGGGAAACAGAGAACTTTACCTCTAAAAGTAATGCTTGCACTGATCACATTGGTGTGAAGAACTTGGTCAGTTTTCACCAGTTTTAGGATGAATAAATGAAAGTATTGTTATGTTAGGTATGAAACGGGCCAGATATGCAGTGGATATGGATGGATCACTTTAAGGGTTGTTTCTCCTGACTCATTTTCTTATTGAACTCTATGAAAAAATAAGTCAAAACAACCCTTCAAGTGATATATGTAAAAGAGAATTTACAAATCACTGCTTTTATGTGCATACATACTGTCCCAACTTTTTTGGAATTGGGGTTTGTACGTTGTGTAGCCTAATTGGCAAAAATTGTATCTGAATAAGTCGATTTTCTATTATTTTTAATCACTATTGGTTTAATCGCTATTAGTGCAGCAGCTAATGAAGCAGAAGCCGATTGATATTATTAAATCAGAAAATAGACTCTGTATAAGGATTTATTGGAGACAGCCATATGAAAATAATTACGCCATGTTGTATGCAAGACGCAAAACTGTTCATATTTTTTCTCTAAATCCGATCTAGTTTTATTAGCCTAGAACATAGGTGTCAAACTCAAGGCCCGCCACGTCATTTTATGTGGCCCGCGAGAACTTAATTATCAGGGCCGAATCCGGCCCGCCACGTCATTTTATGTGGCCCGCGAGAACTTAATTATCTGACGTGTGTATCTACGTGGCTGGTTAACGGGGATTTACTTGTACGATATAACAGACAAACGCAGACGCGGACTCACACCCGCGGTACATACGTTAAATAAACCGTTAAAAAAAGTTTGTATTAAAAAAAAGAAAAGGTGTTTGCACCCCATCCCCCCCCCCCCCCGTCAACAATTGCAATCGAGGTCCGCGAAAATTCTTGATTGCACCCCCCCCCCCCCTTCCCCCGTCAACAATTACAATCGAGGTCCGCAAAAATTCTTGATAATAAAAAGTGGTCCGAAATTAAGTTAAGTACAACCGGCCCTTTGAGGGCAACCATAATACTGATGTGGCCCGGGGTGAAAATGAGTTTGACACCCCTGGCCTAGAAGACCTAACGAACGTTTGCTATCCTATTGGAGGATACATTTTTTGGAGCTGGAGATATAGATTCCACAAAGCTAATATATTTGCTAAGCTAACATTGCCTAGCAACTGCACAGAATAATGCAGCTCGTAATGCAGAATTTTGAATGAATGTAAAATATATAAAGTAGAACTTCAGGAGCTCAGAGTTACAAATTGACCAGTCAATCAAACAGGAATTAAACCCAGAATTGGTATATAGGATCTATATGAAGATCTGTATTATCACTGAAGCATGAAGTTAAAATGAATCGCACTTTCCAATGAGCTATCAAAGTTAGACAAAGGGAAATGTCTTAGCACTATTGCTAATGAATGCAGTGTGGGAAAGATGGGCAAGAACACAATCAAACCATTCGAGAAGAGGCCAAAGATTGCGGGTCAGTGAAAAGGAGATGTACAAGCACACATTCTGCACATAAACACACATGTATACACGTATATACACATACTGCACGTATAATTCATAATGCAGGTTTCTCCCCAATGAATGTAACAAAGGCGATGTGCCACTCTGTTCCCTCACTTGCACCGCTGTGTAACCAAAATAGTAGCCAGTGTCACTTGTATTTTGTTGGCGTTCCACTTACACTTAGTTAGGGGAGAGATGGTTCTGCAAAGCTGGGGGGAGCAACGGGCATCTAATCAGAAAAGAATCACCACTGATTTTGTCAAGGCTGGGAAGAATTCCCTTTTTTTCTTCGGTACTTTTAATTTGACAAACAATTACTGTTGTTTTAATGCAAGTGCAGAACTTTTTTTTTGTGCAGAGCTTAAATTGAAAATTCCGAGTTCTCACTCCCTGATGACTTAGCGAATGTTTTGTTCAGAAATAAATTATAGCCAGTTAGCCACTCTTTTGTTTTAATTAATGAAAAGCAATTTTATATTTCGCAGTAAAACAAATTCTGCTGTACCGAAAATACCGAACCGCTAAGACAAAAGTACCGAACCGCTAAGACAAAAGTACCAAACCGCTAAGTCAAAAGTATCAAACTGCTAAGTCAAAAGTACCAAACCGCTAAGTCAAAAGTAATGTAACAAACCAAGATTTTTGTGTACCATTACATTCCTACTGGGTACCCTTTAAGCCTAGGCTGGACCACTCCCCCTGAGGGCCTGAGAGTCACTCTGTGAAAGACCCTTTAAGCCTAGGCTGGACCACTCCCTCTGAGGGCCTGAGCGTCACTCTGTGAAAGACCCTTTAAGCCTAGGCTGGACCACTCCCCCTGAGGGCCTGAGCGTCACTCTGTGAAAGACCCTTTAAGCCTAGGCTGGACCACTTCCCCTGAGGGCCTGAGCGTCACTTTGTGAAAGAAATCTGGGAAACTTGTAATGAATTCAAAACCTGGACATAATTTATGATACGCTCCATTCATTTTTAGGCTGCCTGGTGTGTGGTGCAATGCAGCGGTTGCATGTGGACTTAACCCCCTGAGTCTTTAATATGCCTGCATGCCGTTCAGGGCTGAAGCTGTGCTGAAACAGTCAGCAGCGATCCGAGAAGGATTAAATCTGCATGTTTTCTCAGGGAGTGAGAAACAGGATCACTGGAACGTTCTCTCCATCTCCCTCTCTTTTTCTCTTCTCTCTCTGCCCCTCTCTCTTTTTTTCTTTTTTTTTCTCACTCTTTTCCTCCCCCCAGCTCAGGTGGAGAGAGTGCCCAGTCCTCTTTTACTCATCATATCTCTCCTGTTCTCTCTATTTCTTTCTGCATTCCACTCGTCTGCTCTCTCTCTCTCTCTCTCTCTTCTGATAACACGTAAGGGGGCGTGCCAAGTGAACTGAAGTGTATTTCAGGAGTGTGTTTGAGTGTGGCTATTTACAGGGGCTGGGAACCCCTGTGTTATTGGTGGAGAAAAGATGTTGAAGTGTCATTACTGCAGGAGAGATGGGGACGTATGATTGGTGCAGGAGAGATGGGGAGGTTTGATAGGTTCAGGAGATGCCCATGGCTTTATCAAAACAATGTTTTACTTTCATGGTTGTTTGGTATGTGTGTGTATGTGTCTGTGTGTATGTGCATGTGTTTATGTGTATGTGCGTGTGTTTGTGTGAATGTGTCTGTGTGTGCATGTGCATGCATGTATGTGTCTGTTCGTGTGTTTGTCTGTATGTGTCTGTGTGTGTATGTGTATGTGCATGCGTGTTGTGTCTGTTCGTGTGTTTGTCTGTATGTGTCTGTGTGTATGTACATGCGTGTATGCGTATGTGCATGCTTGTATGTGTCTGTTCGCGTGTTTGTGTGTATGTGTCTGTGTGTGTTTGTGTATGTGCATGCTTGTATGTGTCTGTTCGCGTGTTTGTGTGTATGTGTCTGTGTGTGTTTGTGTATGTGCATGCATGTATGCGTATGTGCATGCTTGTATGTGTCTGTTTGTGTGTTTGTCTGTATGTGTCTGTGTGTGTATGTGTATGTGCATGCGTGTGTCTGTTCGTGTGTTTGTCTGTATGTGTCTGTGTGTATGTGCATGCTTGTATGTGTCTGTTTGTGTGTTTGTCTGTATGTGTCTGTGTGTGTATGTGTATGTGCATGCTTGTATGTGTCTGTTCGCGTGTTTGTGTGTATGTGTCTGTGTGTGTTTGTGTATGTGCATGCGTGTATGTGTCTGTTCGCGTGTTTGTGTGTATGTGTCTGTGTGTGTTTGTGTATGTGCATGCGTGTATGTGTCTGTTCGTGTGTTTGTCTGTGTGTGTATGTGTATGTGCATGCGTGTATGTGTCTGTTCGTGTGTTTGTCTGTGTGTGTATGTGTATGTGCATGCGTGTATGTGTCTGTTCGTGTGTTTGTCTGTGTGTGTATGTGTATGTGCATGCGTGTATGTGTCTGTTTGTGTGTTTGTCTGTATGTGTCTGTGTGTGTTTGTGTATGTGCATGCGTGTATGAGTTTGTGTGTGAACGCTGGCAGCGGTTGGATGGATGTGACAGTCTCATGCTCCTCTCTCTTCCCAATGGTCCAATGTTGAGTCATCAGTCCTGCTGTATGTTGGAATTCCCCATCTGGCGGAGAGGCAGATTAATATGGGTATTGGCTGAATCAGCACCCAGGCTGATCTGATGCATCATTTATGCACAGGGGAGTTTGGTGAAAGGCTGGCCCCTCCCCCAACCCGCGGGCCTCTCACTGGCCAATCCCATAATTCTTCTCAACATCACAGTTTATTATCAAATGCAGCACGGCACCGCTTTGTGGCTAATATCCCATTTGGAACGGAATGGCTGCCTGGGTTCAGCATTCACTGTATTTGGCAAGCTGAAATGTGTAATACTACTCAGCATAATATTATGATAAATGTCACTGTGGTTTCTCTCACAGATTATTCGACCTGTCATAATGGGTAGTAAGACAGGAATACAGACAGACAGACACACATACATGCATTTACACACAGACACACACACACATACACGCACACACATTAGCAATACCACCCTATATAGTCCCTTACTCCTGCCTGATAGCTGAAACTAAGCCAGGCTGGGCTTGATTAGTACTGATGCTAAGCAGGTATGGTATATGGATGGGAGGCCTTTTTGCAAAATGTTGCTGTTGGGACAGTAGGTGTGATATCTCTGAACCAAGAAGAAAAAACATACGCCCCATTTCCTCTTACTGTATTCTTTCTTGTATTTCATTGTTTCCCTCTTCCCTTTTTTTTAATCCCCTCTGTCTCTCTATGCTACTCTATTGCTTCTTCGTTCTCTCCCTCTCCCATTCCCTCCCTCCCTCCCTCCGTCTTCTTTTTCTCCTTCACTCTCTTCTACTCCACCCCCTAATTTGAGTTTCTTTCTCTCTCTCCTTCATTCTTGACCCCCCCCCCCTGTCTCTCTGTATCTGTCCCACTCTCTCTTTCTTTATGCTGGGCATTGTCATCATAGTGCCTGGAAGACGGCTGTCATTGGTTGATCAGAAAAGGGGGCTGGGGATTTGGCTTTGGGGAGAAGTAAGGGAGGAGCTTGTTGCCGTAGGGATGCCAGGCAGTGGGACAGCCCACGCCACTGCTTAGTGGGATAATCCATTGTAATCCTTTAGTGTGTGGGGGGGGGTTCATGTGGGAAATTGGAGTGAAGGAATTAGCATCTGTTAGCGCACTGGGTTAGCCCTGCCAATGGGGAAAAACACAGTCACAGCTGTTTGAGTACACCCACCAGTGAGAGACCACCTCTCTCCTCTGTCTCTCTCTACCATGTCTATATTATTCTGCCTCTCCTCTGTCTCTCTCTACCATGTCTATATTCTCCTGCCTCTCCTCTCTCTCTCTCTACCATGTCTATATTCTCCTGCCTCTCCTCTGTCTCTCTCTACCATGTCTATATTCTCTCTCCTGCCTCTCCTCTGTCTCTCTCTACCATGTCTATATTCTCCTGCCTCTCCTCTCTCTCTCTCTACCATGTCTATATTCTCCTGCCTCTCCTCTGTCTCTCTCTACCATGTCTATATTCTCCTGCCTCTCCTCTGTCTCTCTCTACCATGTCTATATTCTCCTGCCTCTCCTCTGTCTCTCTCTACCATGTCTATATTCTCCTGCCTCTCCTCTCTCTCTCTCTACCATGTCTATATTCTCCTGCCGCTCCATTATGTCCCCTCATGTCTGTCACTTTTCTCCTTCTCGTTATCCATCTACCATACACTGGTTATGTTGTGGTTTGAAGTTATTGAGTATGAGGGAGGCAGACAGAATGGGAAACGCAGGAGTGGGGTGAAAAAAGGGGCGGAACTGTCACATTATTCGTTATTCACCGATCATTTCACCAAGTATTTGGACAGTGACACATTTTTGTTGTTTTGCCTCTATAAAAACACAGTTTAAACAGTTTTTAATTCCAGTTGGCCTTAGCTGGAATTTTCAGCAGGGTAGTGTTTGAATTAATACTTTCTCTGCATAAGTTTGACATGTTTCAAGACTATTTTACATTTTAAAAAGAGAGTAACCATGATGTTGTTATGTTTGTTGAACTAAGGGTATAACATATGTCAGTAACAGCTTAGATATTGTTTAGTGTTTAGTGTTTAACATTTCTTGCAGCATGTTCACGTTTGGATGTGAAACTCGGAAAGTGGCTGCCATTATTTTTATATTTCTCTATTTTGTGGGAGAAGGAGCAGGGCGCTGGGGCAGGTGAGGCTCATTTTTCCTCATTTTGATATTTTTAGGGAAGCTTAGCTATAATTAAAAAAATATATATTTTCTGTAATTTGTCTGGCCCTTAACATGGTAATAAAACATATGTGCAAGTCCAGGAGAGCCTGTGTGGCATGTGGGATGAAATGTCTGCTCTGTGAGAGGGAATTGTGCGTGACTCCTTTAAGAGCAGGGTGGCAGGCAGGGCTGATCCCAGCTGACACGTGTAGCCCTCCTGAGGGGGATTTGTGGTGAACTGGCAGGAATAAGGCCTAGCCTTACTGCCTTACTGTGTGCGCATGAATACCTTTTATACTCTAATAAATACATGCCTGCCTGCACCAGCTTCATCCCCACTCCTTTCTTCCTCTCTAACACTCTCTATCCCTCGACTCACTCTATATATATATCCCTCTCTCTTTCTCCCCCCTCCCTGTCCCCCTCTCGCCATATCCCATCACTCTCTCTTTCCTTCTTTATCATTCTCTCTCACCGATTGACCTTCTCTCCCTGCCTCCTGCAGTAGAGGCTGACCTCAATACTGCCCCCACTGTCAACATAGAGTATCACTCATACACACACACACCCGCATGCACGCACGCGCGCGCACACACACACACACTACAAGAGGCTGATTACTTGAGATCTTCTGTTTTTGGGAAGTACAGTGTTCTTGCCTCCCTATATAGTTCGTATCGCTGTTTCTCATTTAGAAATGACAGGCCATTCTTAGTTTCTGTCCTGATGCTGCTTGGTGTTAATGTGTGTTGAGCTGTCAGCCTCACGGCCAGGGACTCTCGGCGTTTCAGGTTCTTGTAATTATATGAGCGGGGGTCACAGTTTTTTCAATTGAATGAAGGATTGTATTGCTCTTTATTAATTTGGGTGTTCATATTTTTAACAATACAAAGTGTACCATGAATCTCACTGCCATAGAGGGCAGAAAGTTGAATGATTGATTTGGAAGATTCTCAACTGTATTTTATGGGTTATTATTTTTTTCCTTTATATTATAAAATTCCCTTCAAGCTCTTCAGTTCAGTCAATGTCAGGTTCAACAGGTTCACAGAGCTTATTAAGTGGTCCGTTATGCCAGATTGACTAGCTTTCTTGAAATCTACTGTAAGGTGCAATTTTATTCAGTGGACCTCAAAGTGGGACCCAGGTCTCTCACCCAAATCTCCACAGTCCTACGGTGTTGGAGTCACGAATACCAGAGATCATGAAATGCAATCATAAAGACATGAGACTGTCTCATATCTCTTTTTACTGGTGGTGGGATGACCTTTGCCAATGGCTATCTGTTTGGAAAAGCCAGAACCCACCCAGGATGTGTCATGGTGTGAACGGAAGGCCAGGACAAGGTCTGTTTAGAAAGCCATAGGCACACCTACATTCTGGACTGAAAGGCATTGTACGTGCATGTAATTAACTGGGGATGATGTGATAAATGTGGTGGATTGGGGATAGTATTAACTGGAATGCAGTCAATATTTAATACATGGACAGGCAGTTATGAGAAGGTATCAGAAGGTTCAGGATAGAATTATGTATGGAGACAAAGTCAGAGGTGTTGGTCCCACCGCCAGTACTAAGGCAATACGCATCAGGTTATCTCTGGACATAAACAGTCAATCTTCTCATGGTTCCAGCATCCTTCCCCACTCTTACTTACAAAGGGTCCCTGCAAAATCTATAAATAAACCATGTGTTTTTTATTCTTTAAACTTGTTTGTTTATTGAAGTATGAAGGGTGTAGATATGTTGTGAAATATTATATATTTTATTGACTTTTTTTTGCTGATATTCATTTATTCATCCGTTTAATGGTCATTAGCGTAGTTTTGTTCTTGTTTGTGTAATTATTTTAGCGTTCAACGTAATTGACAAATTTGCACGTATTGCTGTCTCTCTTGGGACCATACCTCCCCTCTCTGGGGAATTACTGCACTTAGATCCCTGATATTTGCACTTGTGTTTGTAATCACTCTGGATAGAAGCATCTGTTAAACACTGGTAAAGTAGTGATGATTGTAGTGGTTGTGTTATTGGTAAACACTGGTAAAGTAGTTAAGATTGTAGTGGTTGTGTTATTGGTAAACACTGGTAAAGTAGTTTTGATTGTAGTGGTTGTGTTATTGGTAAACACTGGTAAAGTAGTTAAGATTGTAGTGGTTGTGTTATTGGTAAACACTGGTAAAGTAGTTATGATTGTAGTGGTTGTGTTATTGGTAAACACTGGTAAAGTAGTTATGATTGTAGTGGTTGTGTTATTGGTAAACACTGGTAAAGTAGTTATGATTGTAGTGGTTGTGTTAGTGGTAAACACTGGTAAAGTAGTTATGATTGTAGTGGTTGTGTTATTGCTAAACACTGGTAAAGTAGTTAAGATTGTAGTGGTTGTGTTATTGGTAAACACTGGTAAAGTAGTTAAGATTGTAGTGGTTGTGTTATTGGTAAACACTGGTAAAGTAGTTATGATTGTAGTGGTTGTGTTATTGGTAAACACTGGTAAAGTAGTTATGATTGTAGTGGTTGTGTTATTGGTAAACACTGGTAAAGTAGTTATGATTGTAGTGGTTGTGTTATTGGTAAACACTGGTAAAGTAGTTATGATTGTAGTGGTTGTGTTATTGGTAAACACTGGTAAAGTAGTTATGATTGTAATGGTTGTGTTATTGCTAAATACTGGTAAAGTAGTTATGATTGTAGTGGTTGTGTTATTGGTAAACACTGGTCAAGTTGTTATGATTGTAGTGGTTGTGTTATTGGTAAACACTGGTAAAGTAGTTATGATTGTAGTGGTTGTGTTATTGGTAAACACTGGTAAAGTAGTTATGATTGTAATGGTTGTGTTATTGCTAAATACTGGTAAAGTAGTTATGATTGTAGTAGTTGTGTTATTGGTAAACACTGGTAAAGTAGTTATGATTGTAGTGGTTGTGTTATTGGTAAACACTGGTAAAGTAGTTATGATTGTAGTGGTTGTGTTATTGGTAAACACTGGTAAAGTAGTTATGATTGTAGTGGTTGTGTTATTGGTAAACACTGGTAAAGTAGTTATGATTGTAATGGTTGTGTTATTGCTAAATACTGGTAAAGTAGTTATGATTGTAGTGGTTGTGTTATTGGTAAACACTGGTCAAATAGTTATGATTGTAGTGGTTGTGTTATTGGTAAACACTGGTAAAGTAGTTATGATTGTAGTGGTTGTGTTATTGGTAAACACTGGTAAAGTAGTTATGATTGTAATGGTTGTGTTATTGCTAAATACTGGTAAAGTAGTTATGATTGTAGTAGTTGTGTTATTGGTAAACACTGGTAAAGTAGTTATGATTGTAGTGGTTGTGTTATTGGTAAACACTGGTAAAGTAGTTATGATTGTAGTGGTTGTGTTATTGGTAAACACTGGTAAAGTAGTTATGATTGTAGTGGTTGTGTTATTGTTAAACACTGGTAAAGTAGTTATGATTGTAGTGGTTGTGTTATTGGTAAACACTGGTAAAGTAGTTATGATTGTAGTGGTTGTGTTATTGGTAAACACTGGTAAAGTAGTTATGATTGTAGTGGTTGTGTTATTGGTAAACACTGGTAAAGTAGTTATGATTGTAGTGGTTGTGTTATTGGTAAACACTGGTAAAGTAGTTATGATTGTAGTGGTTGTGTTATTGCTAAACACTGGTAAAGTAGTTATGATTGTAGTGGTTGTGTTATTGGTAAACACTGGTAAAGTAGTTATGATTGTAGTGGTTGTGTTATTGCTAAACACTGGTAAAGTAGTTATGATTGTAGTGGTTGTGTTATTGCTAAACACTGGTAAAGTAGTTATGATTGTAGTGGTTGTGTTATTGCTAAACACTGGTAAAGTAGTTATGATTGTAGTGGTTGTGTTATTGCTAAACACTGGTAAAGTAGTTATGATTGTAGTGGTTGTGTTATTGGTAAACACTGGTAAAGTAGTTATGATTGTAGTGGTTGTGTTATTGGTAAACACTGGTAAAGTAGTTATGATTGTAGTGGTTGTGTTATTGGTAAACACTGGTAAAGTAGTTATGATTGTAGTGGTTGTGTTATTGGTAAACACTGGTAAAGTAGTTATGATTGTAGTGGTTGTGTTATTGGTAAACACTGGTAAAGTAGTTATGATTGTAGTGGTTGTGTTATTGGTAAACACTGGTAAAGTAGTTATGATTGTAGTGGTTGTGTTATTGGTAAACACTGGTAAAGTAGTTATGATTGTAGTGGTTGTGTTATTGGTAAACACTGGTAAAGTAGTTATGATTGTAATGGTTGTGTTATTGCTAAATACTGGTAAAGTAGTTATGATTGTAGTGGTTGTGTTATTGGTAAACACTGGTCAAGTTGTTATGATTGTAGTGGTTGTGTTATTGGTAAACACTGGTAAAGTAGTTATGATTGTAGTGGTTGTGTTATTGGTAAACACTGGTAAAGTAGTTATGATTGTAATGGTTGTGTTATTGCTAAATACTGGTAAAGTAGTTATGATTGTAGTAGTTGTGTTATTGGTAAACACTGGTAAAGTAGTTATGATTGTAGTGGTTGTGTTATTGGTAAACACTGGTAAAGTAGTTATGATTGTAGTGGTTGTGTTATTGGTAAACACTGGTAAAGTAGTTATGATTGTAGTGGTTGTGTTATTGGTAAACACTGGTAAAGTAGTTATGATTGTAATGGTTGTGTTATTGCTAAATACTGGTAAAGTAGTTATGATTGTAGTGGTTGTGTTATTGGTAAACACTGGTCAAATAGTTATGATTGTAGTGGTTGTGTTATTGGTAAACACTAGTAAAGTAGTTATGATTGTAGTGGTTGTGTTATTGGTAAACACTGGTAAAGTAGTTATGATTGTAATGGTTGTGTTATTGCTAAATACTGGTAAAGTAGTTATGATTGTAGTAGTTGTGTTATTGGTAAACACTGGTAAAGTAGTTATGATTGTAGTGGTTGTGTTATTGGTAAACACTGGTAAAGTAGTTATGATTGTAGTGGTTGTGTTATTGGTAAACACTGGTAAAGTAGTTATGATTGTAGTGGTTGTGTTATTGTTAAACACTGGTAAAGTAGTTATGATTGTAGTGGTTGTGTTATTGGTAAACACTGGTAAAGTAGTTATGATTGTAGTGGTTGTGTTATTGGTAAACACTGGTAAAGTAGTTATGATTGTAGTGGTTGTGTTATTGGTAAACACTGGTAAAGTAGTTATGATTGTAGTGGTTGTGTTATTGGTAAACACTGGTAAAGTAGTTATGATTGTAGTGGTTGTGTTATTGCTAAACACTGGTAAAGTAGTTATGATTGTAGTGGTTGTGTTATTGGTAAACACTGGTAAAGTAGTTATGATTGTAGTGGTTGTGTTATTGCTAAACACTGGTAAAGTAGTTATGATTGTCGTGGTTGTGTTATTGCTAAACACTGGTAAAGTAGTTATGATTGTAGTGGTTGTGTTATTGCTAAACACTGGTAAAGTAGTTATGATTGTAGTGGTTGTGTTATTGCTAAACACTGGTAAAGTAGTTATGATTGTAGTGGTTGTGTTATTGGTAAACACTGGTAAAGTAGTTATGATTGTAGTGGTTGTGTTATTGGTTTTGTGTCTACTAAACACTGGTAAAGTAGTTATGATTGTAGTGGTTGTGTTATTGGTAAACACTGGTAAAGTAGTTATGATTGTAGTGGTTGTGTTATTGGTAAACACTGGTAAAGTAGTTATGATTGTAGTGGTTGTGTTATTGGTAAACACTGGTAAAGTAGTTATGATTGTAGTGGTTGTGTTATTGGTCAACACTGGTAAAGTAGTTATGATTGTAGTGGTTGTGTTATTGGTAAACACTGGTAAAGTAGTTATGATTGTAGTGGTTGTGTTATTGGTAAACACTGGTAAAGTAGTTATGATTGTAGTGGTTGTGTTATTGGTAAACACTGGTAAAGTAGTTATGATTGTAGTGGTTGTGTTATTGGTAAACACTGGTAAAGTAGTTATGATTGTAGTGGTTGTGTTATTGGTAAACACTGGTAAAGTAGTTATGATTGTAGTGGTTGTGTTATTGCTAAACACTGGTAAAGTAGTTATGATTGTAATGGTTGTGTTATTGCTAAACACTGGTAAAGTAGTTATGATTGTAGTGGTTGTGTTATTGGTAAACACTGGTAAAGTAGTTATGATTGTAGTAGTTGTGTTATTGGTAAACACTGGTAAAGTAGTTATGATTGTAATGGTTGTGTTATTGCTAAACACTGGTAAAGTAGTTAAGATTGTAGTGGTTGTGTTATTGGTAAACACTGGTAAAGTAGTTAAGATTGTAGTAGTTGTGTTATTGGTAAACACTGGTAAAGTAGTTATGATTGTAGTGGTTGTGTTATTGGTAAACACTGGTAAAGTAGTTATGATTGTAGTGGTTGTGTTATTGCTAAACACTGGTAAAGTAGTTATGATTGTAGTGGTTGTGTTATTGGTAAACACTGGTAAAGTAGTTATGATTGTAGTGGTTGTGTTATTGGTAAACACTGGTAAAGTAGTTATGATTGTAGTGGTTGTGTTATTGGTAAACACTGGTAAAGTAGTTATGATTGTAGTGGTTGTGTTATTGCTAAACACTGGTAAAGTAGTTATGATTGTAGTGGTTGTGTTATTGCTAAACACTGGTAAAGTAGTTATGATTGTAGTGGTTGTGTTATTGCTAAACACTGGTAAAGTAGTTATGATTGTAGTGGTTGTGTTATTGCTAAACACTGGTAAAGTAGTTATGATTGTAGTGGTTGTGTTATTGGTAAACACTGGTAAAGTAGTTATGATTGTAGTGGTTGTGTTATTGGTAAACACTGGTAAAGTAGTTATGATTGTAGTGGTTGTGTTATTGGTAAACACTGGTAAAGTAGTTATGATTGTAGTGGTTGTGTTATTGCTAAACACTGGTAAAGTAGTTATGATTGTAGTGGTTGTGTTATTGGTAAACACTGGTAAAGTAGTTATGATTGTAGTGGTTGTGTTATTGCTAAACACTGGTAAAGTAGTTATGATTGTAGTGGTTGTGTTATTGCTAAACACTGGTAAAGTAGTTATGATTGTAGTGGTTGTGTTATTGCTAAACACTGGTAAAGTAGTTATGATTGTAGTGGTTGTGTTATTGCTAAACACTGGTAAAGTAGTTATGATTGTAGTGGTTGTGTTATTGGTAAACACTGGTAAAGTAGTTATGATTGTAGTGGTTGTGTTATTGGTAAACACTGGTAAAGTAGTTATGATTGTAGTGGTTGTGTTATTGGTAAACACTGGTAAAGTAGTTATGATTGTAGTGGTTGTGTTATTGGTAAACACTGGTAAAGTAGTTATGATTGTAGTGGTTGTGTTATTGGTAAACACTGGTAAAGTAGTTATGATTGTAGTGGTTGTGTTATTGGTAAACACTGGTAAAGTAGTTATGATTGTAGTGGTTGTGTTATTGGTAAACACTGGTAAAGTAGTTATGATTGTAGTGGTTGTGTTATTGGTAAACACTGGTAAAGTAGTTATGATTGTAATGGTTGTGTTATTGCTAAATACTGGTAAAGTAGTTATGATTGTAGTGGTTGTGTTATTGGTAAACACTGGTCAAGTTGTTATGATTGTAGTGGTTGTGTTATTGGTAAACACTGGTAAAGTAGTTATGATTGTAGTGGTTGTGTTATTGGTAAACACTGGTAAAGTAGTTATGATTGTAATGGTTGTGTTATTGCTAAATACTGGTAAAGTAGTTATGATTGTAGTAGTTGTGTTATTGGTAAACACTGGTAAAGTAGTTATGATTGTAGTGGTTGTGTTATTGGTAAACACTGGTAAAGTAGTTATGATTGTAGTGGTTGTGTTATTGGTAAACACTGGTAAAGTAGTTATGATTGTAGTGGTTGTGTTATTGGTAAACACTGGTAAAGTAGTTATGATTGTAATGGTTGTGTTATTGCTAAATACTGGTAAAGTAGTTATGATTGTAGTGGTTGTGTTATTGGTAAACACTGGTCAAATAGTTATGATTGTAGTGGTTGTGTTATTGGTAAACACTGGTAAAGTAGTTATGATTGTAGTGGTTGTGTTATTGGTAAACACTGGTAAAGTAGTTATGATTGTAATGGTTGTGTTATTGCTAAATACTGGTAAAGTAGTTATGATTGTAGTAGTTGTGTTATTGGTAAACACTGGTAAAGTAGTTATGATTGTAGTGGTTGTGTTATTGGTAAACACTGGTAAAGTAGTTATGATTGTAGTGGTTGTGTTATTGGTAAACACTGGTAAAGTAGTTATGATTGTAGTGGTTGTGTTATTGTTAAACACTGGTAAAGTAGTTATGATTGTAGTGGTTGTGTTATTGGTAAACACTGGTAAAGTAGTTATGATTGTAGTGGTTGTGTTATTGGTAAACACTGGTAAAGTAGTTATGATTGTAGTGGTTGTGTTATTGGTAAACACTGGTAAAGTAGTTATGATTGTAGTGGTTGTGTTATTGGTAAACACTGGTAAAGTAGTTATGATTGTAGTGGTTGTGTTATTGCTAAACACTGGTAAAGTAGTTATGATTGTAGTGGTTGTGTTATTGGTAAACACTGGTAAAGTAGTTATGATTGTAGTGGTTGTGTTATTGCTAAACACTGGTAAAGTAGTTATGATTGTCGTGGTTGTGTTATTGCTAAACACTGGTAAAGTAGTTATGATTGTAGTGGTTGTGTTATTGCTAAACACTGGTAAAGTAGTTATGATTGTAGTGGTTGTGTTATTGCTAAACACTGGTAAAGTAGTTATGATTGTAGTGGTTGTGTTATTGGTTTTGTGTCTACTAAACACTGGTAAAGTAGTTATGATTGTAGTGGTTGTGTTATTGGTAAACACTGGTAAAGTAGTTATGATTGTAGTGGTTGTGTTATTGGTAAACACTGGTAAAGTAGTTATGATTGTAGTGGTTGTGTTATTGGTCAACACTGGTAAAGTAGTTATGATTGTAGTGGTTGTGTTATTGGTAAACACTGGTAAAGTAGTTATGATTGTAGTGGTTGTGTTATTGGTAAACACTGGTAAAGTAGTTATGATTGTAGTGGTTGTGTTATTGGTAAACACTGGTAAAGTAGTTATGATTGTAGTGGTTGTGTTATTGGTAAACACTGGTAAAGTAGTTATGATTGTAGTGGTTGTGTTATTGCTAAACACTGGTAAAGTAGTTATGATTGTAGTGGTTGTGTTATTGGTAAACACTGGTAAAGTAGTTATGATTGTAGTGGTTGTGTTATTGCTAAACACTGGTAAAGTAGTTATGATTGTCGTGGTTGTGTTATTGCTAAACACTGGTAAAGTAGTTATGATTGTAGTGGTTGTGTTATTGCTAAACACTGGTAAAGTAGTTATGATTGTAGTGGTTGTGTTATTGGTAAACACTGGTAAAGTAGTTATGATTGTAGTGGTTGTGTTATTGGTTTTGTGTCTACTAAACACTGGTAAAGTAGTTATGATTGTAGTGGTTGTGTTATTGGTAAACACTGGTAAAGTAGTTATGATTGTAGTGGTTGTGTTATTGGTAAACACTGGTAAAGTAGTTATGATTGTAGTGGTTGTGTTATTGGTCAACACTGGTAAAGTAGTTATGATTGTAGTGGTTGTGTTATTGGTAAACACTGGTAAAGTAGTTATGATTGTAGTGGTTGTGTTATTGGTAAACACTGGTAAAGTAGTTATGATTGTAGTGGTTGTGTTATTGGTAAACACTGGTAAAGTAGTTATGATTGTAGTGGTTGTGTTATTGGTAAACACTGGTAAAGTAGTTATGATTGTAGTGGTTGTGTTATTAGTAAACACTGGTAAAGTAGTTATGATTGTAGTGGTTGTGTTATTGCTAAACACTGGTAAAGTAGTTATGATTGTAATGGTTGTGTTATTGCTAAACACTGGTAAAGTAGTTATGATTGTAGTGGTTGTGTTATTGGTAAACACTGGTAAAGTAGTTATGATTGTAGTAGTTGTGTTATTGGTAAACACTGGTAAAGTAGTTATGATTGTAATGGTTGTGTTATTGCTAAACACTGGTAAAGTAGTTAAGATTGTAGTGGTTGTGTTATTGGTAAACACTGGTAAAGTAGTTAAGATTGTAGTAGTTGTGTTATTGGTAAACACTGGTAAAGTAGTTATGATTGTAGTGGTTGTGTTATTGGTAAACACTGGTAAAGTAGTTATGATTGTAGTGGTTGTGTTATTGCTAAACACTGGTAAAGTAGTTATGATTGTAGTGGTTGTGTTATTGGTAAACACTGGTAAAGTAGTTATGATTGTAGTGGTTGTGTTATTGGTAAACACTGGTAAAGTAGTTATGATTGTAGTGGTTGTGTTATTGGTAAACACTGGTAAAGTAGTTATGATTGTAGTGGTTGTGTTATTGCTAAACACTGGTAAAGTAGTTATGATTGTAGTGGTTGTGTTATTGCTAAACACTGGTAAAGTAGTTATGATTGTAGTGGTTGTGTTATTGCTAAACACTGGTAAAGTAGTTATGATTGTAGTGGTTGTGTTATTGCTAAACACTGGTAAAGTAGTTATGATTGTAGTGGTTGTGTTATTGGTAAACACTGGTAAAGTAGTTATGATTGTAGTGGTTGTGTTATTGGTTTTGTGTCTACTAAACACTGGTAAAGTAGTTATGATTGTAGTGGTTGTGTTATTGGTAAACACTGGTAAAGTAGTTATGATTGTAGTGGTTGTGTTATTGGTAAACACTGGTAAAGTAGTTATGATTGTAGTGGTTGTGTTATTGGTAAACACTGGTAAAGTAGTTATGATTGTAGTGGTTGTGTTATTGGTCAACACTGGTAAAGTAGTTATGATTGTAGTGGTTGTGTTATTGGTAAACACTGGTAAAGTAGTTATGATTGTAGTGGTTGTGTTATTGGTAAACACTGGTAAAGTAGTTATGATTGTAGTGGTTGTGTTATTGGTAAACACTGGTAAAGTAGTTATGATTGTAGTGGTTGTGTTATTGGTAAACACTGGTAAAGTAGTTATGATTGTAGTGGTTGTGTTATTGGTAAACACTGGTAAAGTAGTTATGATTGTAGTGGTTGTGTTATTGCTAAACACTGGTAAAGTAGTTATGATTGTAATGGTTGTGTTATTGCTAAACACTGGTAAAGTAGTTATGATTGTAGTGGTTGTGTTATTGGTAAACACTGGTAAAGTAGTTATGATTGTAGTAGTTGTGTTATTGGTAAACACTGGTAAAGTAGTTATGATTGTAATGGTTGTGTTATTGCTAAACACTGGTAAAGTAGTTAAGATTGTAGTGGTTGTGTTATTGGTAAACACTGGTAAAGTAGTTAAGATTGTAGTAGTTGTGTTATTGGTAAACACTGGTAAAGTAGTTATGATTGTAGTGGTTGTGTTATTGGTAAACACTGGTAAAGTAGTTATGATTGTAGTGGTTGTGTTATTGCTAAACACTGGTAAAGTAGTTATGATTGTAGTGGTTGTGTTATTGGTAAACACTGGTAAAGTAGTTATGATTGTAGTGGTTGTGTTATTGCTAAACACTGGTAAAGTAGTTATGATTGTAGTGGTTAGTAAAAGCAATTTCAATTTCTGCGTTTTTACTTACCTTTGCCTCTCAGTCATTCTATGCACCCGAGTCCATTCCATTTGAGTCCTGACACCCAGGTCTCTCCCTCTCTGAGTTCAATTCAGCGATTCCTTATTGGCAAGACAACCAGATTAGTATTACCAAAGCATATACAGAACATGTACAATATGCATAACTATAGAACTACAGCAGAGCATAACTATGCTATGTCTCTCTCTCCCTCTCTGTCTTTCTCCCTCCCTCCCTACTTAACTCTCTCTTCCTCACTCCTCTCTTTCCCTCCCCACATTTCTTTCTTCTGCCTCCTTTCCTCTCTCCCTCTCTCTCTCTCTCTCTCTCTCTCTATCTCAGATGATTCTTCCTCAGAAAACAGCAGTGCTAACGGCGTTCCCTCTCTCACCCCTTCATCACTGGGTGTGACAGTTCCTCTGGACAGCAGGAACATGGGTCCATATGGTGAGGTGAACGGAACCGAACCGGCAGCCCCTTTGGACTTCAGTACCACGTCCTCATCCCCCTCTTCTGAGGAGCAGCAGCCAATCAACCTGAGCGAGCGGCTGCCCTCTGACGCACCACTGGGCCCCTTCCAGTCCGATGCCTCCAGGAAGTACCCCATCAAACACCCCCACCCCTCCGACCTGCGCATTGACCGTGACTACGGAAACAAGGTATGAAAACACACACACTCACACACACGCATATGCATGCACATACACTCACACACACTCACTCATTTACCCATACATGTACTCACTTATTCACACATGCACACATTCACACACACACATGTGTACACACACACAGACAGAAGTGAGAAAAGACCGATATAGGCCTTCCCCATATATAAATATATATCAGTGGTGGCTGGTGGGTTTGTAAACATGGGAGGTCTTCATTTTTTACATGTGTGGGTGCGGTGGGGTGGGGGGTGTTCCCCCCCACTGAAAAAGAGTGCGGTCTAGTAGAGGAGAGGCATGGCCCCCCGGAATTTTTTTTTGCGAAAATCACCCCTAAAAGCTATAACCACTAAAATTAGACTTATTTAATTTAAATAAAGGTTATTGCTAAATTGAAGGCTTTTGATAAGAGGTTTGTTTTATATTTTTGTCAGTTTGTGCATTGATGCTATTAATTTTAATTTATTTTTGTTGATAATAATAATAATAATAATAATTATTATTATTATTATTATTTATTTTTCGATGTGAAATTGACTAGATAAATCACTCTATCTCTAAAACCATTGGTGTCTGCTCAATCTTTTACCAATGCTGAAAAATGGGGAGAAAATATTGGCTGTATATAATAATGTTTATCTTCTAGTAATCAGTATCGGTATCAGCCACAAAATCTTCATATCCGTCGGGCCTTAAATAAAACATACATAATACCTTCCTGTAAATACTGTAATAACATTATTTGTGACTATATGGAGCTACACAAGCTAATGGAATTGATTTATCCATTGATTGATCTCATGCATATGACCAGGCCAGAGCTGAAAGCTCAGAACCTGACTAAAAAAACTGATTCCTATCAAAGCGTTTTCTAGCACTGTAGTTCACATTCAATGCGAGGTTAGACACACACCTGATACAGTTTTCAAAGACAGGAGGGTGTCTTGTGTTCCATCGGAGGGGGGTGCTACTGTGTAACCACAGGTGTAATCAGCGTGACAAATCAAATACAGCACTGTTTTCGTTTATAAAGCAGTTTTCTTATCTTGGATACATCCCAGTTTCTGCATATCATCCACTGAAACATGACCCATAATGCAACTAACTGCCCAGGCAGGACAAGTGACCTGCCCCCTCTCACAGGAGGTGCAGCTAACACAGGTGCCACCTGGTGGCCGTTTGGTGAACAGATTTAATCCACAGTGGAGAGTGTTCTCTAAAGTCTAAACCAAATGAGCTGTCATTTATGACACTTAACCACATTTTTATTGCTAAGATGGCATTTTTTGAATGTAGTACCAATATATCTGCCCATTTAGCCTCAGACATTTCTGTAGATGTACAGACAGGTTCTAACTGTAGAAACTGACACACACTACTGAGAGCCTGTTTGAGAGCCTTGTCAGGCTGACATTTCTCTGTGCTGGACAGAATTGGAACCTCAGTGCTTGTACTCATAGATCACACCATCAAGAGAATCTGGGAAAGCAGACATCCAGAAAATTGGAAACAGTGCTGATATTCACACTGTGACATTAACAGTTACCAGTAAGGTAGAGAGAGAGAGAGAGAATAAAAGAGGGAGAAGTTATTGGACAGGGAGAGGGAAGGATGGAGGAAGAGTGACAATAAGAGTATAGCATAGTAAGATATTTATAAGTATGTACTGAATATTTACTTTAATGAGTTAGCGGTGCAGTTGGAACACTCTGTAGCTCTTGGTCTCATCGTACGTGACACAGAAGTCATACTTTTTCTCAATCCAGATGATGTTTAATATCTTTAATATCTAAAGTCTGCCAGGCAGAATTAGACTGTTTTCTTCAGCTGTTTTTTTTTGGCATCAATTTTTTTAAGGTTTTCATATTTTGGATATTTTTATCCCCAGGGCGCAAAAGGAGCCCCCAAGCCAGCTGATCCTGAAAAGAGAGAGAGAGAGAGAGAGAGAGAGAGAGAGAGAGAGAGAGAGAGAGAGAGAGAGAGAGAGAGAGAGAGAGAGAGAGAGAGAGAGAGAGAGAGAGAGAGAGAGAGAGAGAGAGAGAGAGAGAGAGAGAGAGAGAGATGTGGTAACCAATGAGACTACTACTGCTACTATATCAGTCTTTTTTGTTTTTTATTATGGTGATTTTTAATTGTCTTTGTTTTGCAGTAAACAGTTGTTGTTCGGGTTCGCTCTTTGTTAGCGTTCTTTATCATGTTTCTTTTGGAAACACTGACAGAGCCCATGCCCATAAAGCACCTTCAGAATGAATTGAAATAAAACTGAGAGAAAGAAAATGAGGCAGAACATTGTGAATGCAGTGCAGATGAATTAAGTGCTCACAGGCCTCTGGCCTTGGCCATTCCTTTCAACCTGCACATATCACTGCAGCCTTGGAGCTGCCCATCATTAGAGAAAAAAATGAAAGAAAGAACTGTAATCTTTTGTGCCTGTGTGTGTGTGCCTGTGTGTGCGCGTGTGTGTATGTGCGTGTGTATGTCTCTGTGTGTGTGTCCAGTCTCCCCAGTACAGTTCGGGGAGCTATGACTCCTTGAAGACGGAGGTGAGCATGTCCGTAGATGAACTCACTGGGGGGCGGGGCCAGATGGTGGATGATGATGATGATGAGCACGACGACCATGACGACAGCGACAAGATCAATGACTCAGAAGGCATGGATCCTGAGAGGCTGAAAGCCTTCAATGTAGGAGTCTCCCTGTCCTATAACTATCCTACAACAATTTAAGAGTCCTCCCAATACTGCAACGTTAATATGACTCTTCCCTGTTATCATCATTGCCTCACAAATTGCTTGTATGCTATGCTACTTCTCCCTGGTAAACATCTTTGTCAGGCTCTTTCAAGTTCTAAGTTTTGCATAATTTTTACCAAATGTAGCTGGCTAGCACCACATAGCCTATCAATGGCAGATATAGCTAACTTCAAAAGGAGTCCTTACTATCTTACCAATTCAGTATAGAAGACCTTTCTATAGTATAACTTAAATGTAAGAGGCTTGTCTTAAATTAAAATCAACCGCATCCTACAACTAATGTAAGAGTCTTACCTTCAATGGAGTCCTTGCATCAATAGGAAAGTCATCCCTGTCCTAGAACTTCAATATAATGTCAGTTTTATGCATGCTGTGAGCAAGTGTGATTTTCCTCCCCCAAAGCTAATTTAAGATGGGCTTGAGAAGTGGTAATTTACAGCTCTTCACTACTGGAGAATGGCTGAGAGATAATGAATGTGGGTATCGGATAACACCACTCTCATGGGTTAACACCTCAAACTCTTAAAACCAGCCATATTGTTGCAATTAGAGATCAGTCACGCCGCTCATTAACCGTAAAAAGCAGGTGCAGAAGAGGATAAAAACAGGAAAATGTGGGACCTAATTATTCATTATGCAGTATATATCTACCTCTATCTTTCTCCTTCGGTCCCTTCTCTTATAGTTTCTTACGTTTCCCTTCATCTTACCCTTTTCTTTCCCTCCTCTCCAATTCCAGTTTCAGTTGAAAATGTCTTACTTGCATAGAATATTTGGATGCATTATTCAAAGCTTCAAAAATACATTTGTATATGTTGGAAATAACAGTCTCTCTATTTGTCTTTTTGTCATTCCCACCCTCTTCCTTTCTCCCTCCATCTCCCCTTTCTTCATCTCTCACTCTATCCCTCCCCCTCCCTCTCTCTGTCTTTCTCCCTCTCTCCTCTCTCCCTCTCTGTACTCAGATGTTTGTAAGGCTGTTTGTCGATGAGAATCTGGAGCGGATGGTCCCCATCTCAAAGCAGCCGAAAGAGAAGATCCAGGCTATCATCGAGTCCTGTAGCCGGCAGTTCCCAGAGTTCCAGGAGCGCGCACGCAAACGCATCCGTACCTACCTCAAGTCCTGTCGCCGCATGAAGAAGAGTGGCATGGAGGTACACCTGCCCCTCAGATAATCTTTATATTCCTCATCCGTCTCCTCCTCATCATCCTCCTAATGTTAATCCTTCAGTTTGAGCACAGAGCAGCTTGTAGAGCACTGCTATACCTTCAGAGGTTGTATGTGTGTATACTACCTGATACGTCTTTAAGAAATTGCCTTTATAGTTTTTTTCAGTGGAAACTATTTCCTATGACACATGCAACCTTAGACTGCTCTGCTCAAAGAAACTGTGGCATGGCTTCTCTCTATAAACGTTGTTACATGGGTCTTCAGGAGTGAAGAGCTTGTACTGGTTAAGAACTAAGTAGGAAAGAAGTACTGGCAAAATACGAAAATAAATAGTTATGTTTACGATTATGAATAAATGCCATAAAAATTAATCTGTTCATATGTATAGCCTTTTTAAACATAACTTTGCTGTACAAGCTGCTTTAGCGTTACCTGAAGTGTATTTTTTTGCTTTGGAACACAAACCTGAATGCCCCTACACCAGCCATTACAAAGCCACTTTTTATGAAAACTGCCTGGACCAATTGAAAACTAAAATTGTCATAATATTAAAAAACCCAGAAAGTGAACTCTCCCTTTAACAACCTTACCAGAACAAGGAAATATACTTTGTCCAAACACACTTTGTGGTTCATTATACATTTTTAATTTGGCGCGCACACTCAGGGTTGGGTGTTAATTCCGTTCATTCAATTGCAGTTTTAAATGTCTAAATACCAATTCACTTCCGTTTACAAAGATTGAAATTTTATGAATGTACCAGTAGTTGAACTTCAGTTCAAAATGTCAATAAAATTTTAAGTCCAGTGGTTAAAGATCTTTGTAATTGTAATTCATAATCACTGCCCAAGGGAACAGTTCCTTAAAATTGTATTTTTAAATGTTGTTTTTTTTTACTTTTTATGGTCCTGGATAGTTTAGATGAGTATGTCTATAACTATGTTATTGGAGACACTTAACTTACAACCATATGGTTAGTGGTTTGGACCCCAAGTGGTCCTTAAATTTTTTGCTTTGGAGGAAAAAACGTATAAACTGAACTGTTAATATCTGTATTAGCAATATTTTGAATTATATATCCTGTATATACTGTATAATGCTGCCCCATAGTGACCAAGCCTGTTCAGTGCACAAGCACTCACACACAATTGATCCTGGGTTCCCAACCCTTGTCTTGGGGAACCTTTGTGTATGCTGGTTTTATTTCTGGCATTGAAATTTCTGTAATATAAATACATGTGAATGTAATGTAAATGAGAAAATGTAATTTATAATTAGGGTTGGTTTAATTTCTTAATGCCACATTATGTCAGAAACAGATCTAGAATGAATATTTCATATTTACTTATGGAGCTTTAAATCAATCAGATTCTGAGACAACGATTGCTTTCATTTTCTGTACTGTTGTGTGGCAAATGGTTATTTTTGAAAGATGTTACATTTCGTATTGCTTAATTCATAGACCTAAAACTGAAATCAGTGAATTGCAAAATGCAAAAAGGTATGGTTAATGACAAGTGGTCATTGAAGCTAAACTACCTGTGGAGTTCAAATAAACACCAATTGGTAAACAGCCAAACCTGCATTGTGTTAAAATTTGTTTCAGCACAAATATATGTAACTTAAACCCATGTTTTCATTAACCTTAATTAATTAAGAGTTCAGGATGAAAACCAGCATATGCAAGGGTTCTCCAGGGCCTGGATTGGGAACCCCTGCAATAAACAGTATAAAGTCGCATGGAGTGTGTCCCAAAGGAACAATAAGAAAGATCTCAGATCTCTTCGTTTTTTTTCAGTTCATTTTAAAAAATTAATTCCAGTGTTAGATCGACCATCAGTTATGTGTAATGCCCAGAGTGATGTTGAGAATGACAGCGGTCTTCCCTCGGGAACATCACGCACATATACACTATGTATATATAATATCTCACTCGTACACATGCACACACACACATGCACACAGTGTCATCTCCTCCTTGTCTCCCGTGGCAGACGCGGCCCACGCCCCCACACCTCACCTCAGCCATGGCAGAGACCATCTTGGCTGCTGCCTGTGAGAGCGAGACACGTAATGCTGCCAAACGCATGCGCCTGGACGTCTGCCCCAACCACGTGAGTCACGGCTCTATCCATACTGCCCAGCTTTTCAACTCTACCCACACTCCCATGTTCTGCAACTTCACCCACAATTCCCTGCTATGCCCCTATACCTCTTCACTCCTCACCTCCTTTCCTCCACTCCCCCACTACCAGTCGTGTCCTACCCAGAAGTGTGTGGAGGAAAGGAGGAGAGGAGATGAGTGGAGGAAAGGAGATAACGAGGAAACATGAAGGCAATTGGGACAGCTTATCTGCTTTTCTGTCATCAAAGTCAACGTCGACTATTGATGAAGTTTCCCTATCGTGACTTTGAGTGATGCAGAGCCCACAAATATTCCCATAGGCAATCACAGATCTTACACACGGTCAGCCCATTTAAAGCTGATTGGTTGAGTATTAGACACGTGGGTGCTAGAGTTGCAAGAGTTTCCTGACAGAACTTGCTATGCGCACTTCATTCGCAACGCTCATAAGGCTTAGCTACGCATCATCATTCTGGCCATCTTTCCATCTGTGTGGCGGTGTGAGCACAATGATGTCACCCAAAAATGTGAAGGGAGAGAGGACACAAAGATCGGTGTCCGGGGCATGGAGAAGATGAGGTGGTAGTGAAGGAAAAGAGGATGCATTTTTTGAGTATTGGCAAATGTAGGGGCTGGAGGCGGAGGGGCGGTAGTTTTCCAACTGCACTGCTAACTCAAAGTAAGCACTGTTAATTAAAGTAAATACTGAAGGGTGTGTCTCTTTTTCTCCCCCCAGGATGAACAGAGTGCACTTGACCGGCCCCACCCTCGGGAGTCGGCCTCCGTGGCGCATTCTGCCTCTTCCCTCCCAGCCTCAGCCTTCCCCCAGGACCAACTCTACACCAACGGGGGGCTCAACTACAATCTCCGTGGTTACAGTGGCCTTGGCAGCAGTCTGCAGCACCCTGCTTCCTTAACAACTGGTACTACTCAGAGCAATGGTAATTGGATCTTTCTTAGTTTTTCTGCGAACGTGGTAGAGTGTGCATCGATGAGGAAGTATGTATGGTCTTTCCATTCTGTATTTTTACATTTTGTCAAGAAGTGCAGCTCTGCCTCCACTTTCCAAATGTGATAAAAGCGCAAGGCTGTCCTGTATGGACAGACTCGCTCCATCTGCCTCAGTCTTTCTCTCTCTTGTTCCCCAGGTCCAACAGACCTCAGCATGAAGTCTCTGGCCTCAAACCCATCTTTGGGCAGCTCCAGCAGCCAGGGGCAGAGTGGAGGTGGAGGAGGGGCGTCGGCTCAGCTCAGTGCCCCTGAGGTCACTGCAGTGAGGCAACTCATCGCAGGATACCGCGAGTCGGCCGCCTTCCTGCTGCGTTCCGCCGATGAACTCGAGAGCCTGATCCTAATGCAGAACTGAGGATGTATATATATATTATACACCCATTTACACACCTGTGCAAATATATACACACGCTCATTTACACACACATGCGTACATACACAAACACTAACACTGCCACACACACCTCTTTGTATAAATATACATTTTAGGGGTGTACCTGAACCAGAATACGCGATTCGGAAATGCACAGATAATGAGTCGCATGCAGATATTTTTTCTTTCTGAAGTTGACCAGTGATATTTGGTAGATATACAGAAAACGAGATTAGCTGATAAAAGTGAGTATTAATTGGAAAACTAAACAGTAATTTGTTGCACCTGTTTTAATGCATTTGTCTACATTAACAAATGCATTCATGAAATAAGTGTGCAAGATGAACAGTTCTTCCCTCCCCCTCCGTCCCATAGTTTATCATATAAACACACACACACACACACACACACACAGTGCCTTCAGAAACTATTCACCCTCTGTGTACTTTTTTCACATTTGGTTTTGTTACACCTTAAAATTGCTTTTAAATACCCCCCCTTCGCCAACACAGTAAATTGAACACATTTCATGCAAACAAATTGTTGTTATTCAACTTTTTAAAAAAATGAAAGATATTTTTCATTTAAAAAAGCATTCTACCCCCAGAGTCAATACATTACAAAAGCGGTTGGAAGCAGTTACTACACTGAGTCTTCTCGGTTTGTAAACATTTAAACATTTTTGCCCATTCCTTTATGGAAATTTGCTTCAAGTCTGCCAAGTTAGATGGAGAGCAGCGGTGGGCATCACTTTTCAAGTCATACCACAGTTGTTCAGTGAGATTTAAGTCTGGGCTTTGGGCCATTCCAGAATGCTGATCAACAAATAATAATTTGGCAATGAAAATTTCTGAAGGCATAGTGTGCGTGCACACACACATACACACATGTGCACAGACAGCTATTTCTCACATACATATTTAAACACACACATAGACACGTATACCTCTCTCTTTCTCTCTCACTCTTATACACACACATACACACACACAGACCTCTCTCTGAGAAAAAGAGGAGAGCGCAGACAGATGTCACCCCCTATAGAAACCGAGAGAATAAGATCACAGAGGCTCAGTGCTATAGGCATCTTCCATATCTTACACAGCAAGTTATTTCCATAACTCCTCCTACCAGTGAAACTGCAGAATACAACGAACACAGGTTTTTTAATCAACCTCACAAATCTATTTATAAGCACTATTTCTTTCCCCTATCCTACTGTTTATCAGGAACCAGGCTGGCTCATTATACCCCTTTCCCACTGTAGAGTTGAAACCAGTCTGGTTGTGTATAGATGCTTTCCTTACTGTAATGTAATGGAAACATAACCTTACTGTGCTAGGCCAACTATCTTGGTCCAGTCTCCTGAGGCACTCGTTCACTCAGCACCCTGCCCCTAGAGTTGAGAATGGCCCTCCTGAGGGATTATGGGAAATGTAGTTTCTTCTACATGGAAATACCTACATATGACTTACCATGACATGTGTCTAAAATGGGCTGTTTGCCAGTACACATCGGGATTTTTAAAACATCCCACATAAGAGATAATAATGATAATGGTAATAATGCCCAAATCTTGCCCTTTTGTCCCACCCCTATCACCCCACCACTCCCCACCCTGCCCAGTTCTACACTGCACTTAACTACACAACATTCCACACTGCTCTTAACTACTCAACATTCCAGACTGCTCTTAACTACACAACATTCCACACGGTTCTGAACTACACAACATTCCACACTTCTCTTATCTACTCAACATTACACACTGCTCTTAACTACACAACATCACACACTGCTCTTAACTACATAACAGTCCACACTGCTCTTGCTTTTAACTACTCAACATTCCAGACTGCTCTTAACTACACAACATCACACACTGCTCTTAACTACACAACAGTCCACACTGCTCTTAGCTACACAACATTCCATACTGCTCTTAGCTACACAACATTCCAGACTGCTCTTAACTACACAACATCACACACTGCTCTTAACTACACAACATTCCACATTCCTCTTATCTACTCAACATTCCAGACTGCTCTTAACTACACAACATCACACACTACTCTTAACTACACAACATAACACACTGATCTTAACTGCACTACATTCCACACTGCTCACATCTTAATTACACAACATCCCACACTGCTCACATCTTAATTACACAACATCCCACACTGCTCACATCTTAATTACACAACATCCCACACTGTTGTGTTCTTAACTACTTCACCTCTGATTTGCCACCCGGCTCTTCCTCTGCAGTTGATCTGGCCTCTTTGTTCATTCCGTCTCTTTCTGAACGGCCTATCCGATTAAAATTTTTACCCTGAAGAAACTTCTGTACTTCTCATCTGCGCAGTCATATCACAGGACAGGACCAGCTCATCTGCGCAGTCACAACGCATAAGAGACCCTGCTCATCTGTGCAGTCACAACAGAAGACAGACCCCAGCTCATCTGTGCAGTCACAACACAGGACTGGCCCCTGCTCATCTGTGCAGTCACAACAGAAGACAGACCCCAGCTCATCTGTGCAGTCACAACACAGGACTGGCCCCTGCTCATCTGTGCAGTCTCAACACAGGACAGGCCCCTGCTCATCTGTGCAGTCACAACACAGGACAGGCCCCTGCTCATCTGTGCAGTCACAACACAGGACAGGCCCCTGCTCATCTGTGCAGTCACAACACAGGACAGGCCCCTGCTCATCTGTGCAGTCACAACACAGGACAGGCCCCTGCTCATCTGCGCAGTCCCAATCTGCACCTGGATTACCATATTTTCTGCTCATCACAACTGAAAGAATTTTTCTCTGGGACATTTCTGTGTGTATGTGTATGTGTGTTTGCATATGTGTGTGTGTGTGTGTGTGTGTTACACTGTACAAATTATTTTTGTGTGTTTGTGAGTGGCACATTGTGGGAAATGGAAGGATAGCTAGTCTACCTGCAAGGCTATGAATCACAAAGGAGGAGATACCCCACCTAGAGGTGCAGAGCTCACAGTATCATCTTCACAAATCACCTGTGTTGACCACCTGTGCTAGTTACCTGTGCAGATCACCTATGCTGATCACCAATGTCTTTACTCGGCCAACCACAGCAAACCTGCGTCTTTACTAGGAATTAAAAATACAAATAGGAAATCCTCAAAGACAGTCAGGACAGCTGTGGTGCAGAGAGGTACTGGAACTGCACAGACAGCAGAGAAAAATACAGAGAATTATGCAAGAGGAGCCTGATATTTAGGTCTTCTCTCTTTCTCTCTCCCTCTTTCTCTATCTCTCTATCTCTTACTCCATATCTCTACCTCTCTCTCTTTCTCTATTTGTATCTCTCCATTCACTTTCTCTTTTGGTACACTAGGCACAGCAGTACACTGTGGGAAGGGTCACATTTAATTGGTGTGAAAGGACTGGCTGGAGGTAGCATGGGGGTTTGCAAATTGCAACCCGCTGGCTGATCATAGTCTCAGTTTGGTTCACCATGCAGACTGCTTTATTGTGTCTCTGAAGGTATATTCTTCTCAACCTTGAGTGCATGCTAGTTCTCATTCTCCTTATTAATTTACAGTGTGTTATTTGTCGCTACCTAAGAAAGAGAGAAGGCAACCATCTTTCTGTCTCAACTCTGTACACAGATTCAGTGCTGTCAGAGACACAAAAAGGGACTCCACTTCCTATAATGCACTGCTGTACCACAGGCATACTGCTTTAGGTGCACTGGAGTCTGCTTCATGAATGCCATCCTGCTTATTCACAGGGCATCAGTTTAAAGCAGGCGCTGCATGGATCTATTGACTTATACAATGTGGATGTATTGCTGTACTGTGCGGATGCCTCAATCTAATCATCAGTGTCTGCTATTGGACCGTCCACATGATACACTGCAAAAAAATTTCTGTCTTAACTTAACAAGTGTTTTAGTCTTGTAATGAAACTTAAAATCTTATTTAAGTTAAGTTGCTTTTTGCTTGACAAATCTTACTGCCAAATCTTGAAATGAGTAAAACTATCTCACCCCACTGGCAATCTTTTTATTTAGCAAAAAAAGTAACAGAAATAAGATTCTAACATCTAAATATAAGATTAAAATGCTTGTTAAGATTTGGTTTTTGCAGTGTATGATCTGCGCATCGTCTGCTCTGAACCAATGAAAATGGGACAGTGTGCAGTGCAGTCTGTGGTTTTCAGATCGTAAAACTCCTCCTCAGCCCCTCCCACTGCTGGAGTTCCTGGTTCCATTAATAATCAGCTACTTATTTTTAAAACATAATGAACACACTGTATAGTAAAAAAGGCAAAAGACAATCTTGGGAAACGTGTATGTTTGTGAATCATTTATTTAGTTAAGTCCCTCTCCTGTGTGTGCAGCTGGGCGTGCAGGCCTGGGAAACCGGAGAGTGTTCCCACCATATCCCAGCATTCCTGCTGGACTCTCTGAGAGATTGGTGGAGCTCTCGCGCTGCCGCCACCCCCCTAAAATGTTTTTAATCTGAGTTTTATTTTTTATTATTGTTGTTATTAATATTGTACCGTTGTTTTATATGCGTATATATATTATATATATTTGTAATGTGAGTAAAAGTAGTCTTTTTTCAGAGATGTTTTTTTGTTGTTGTAAAAACACTGATGCTGAGGAGGTCATTCTGTGAGCCTATACATTCCAAACTCAGATGTACACGCCACGCGTGTAGCACGCATGATGCAGCCCAGGCTTGTGTAATGTAGCCTGTGGCTCTAGTTGGGGTGGGGGAGGAGGCAGGAGGCAGGAGGCAGGAGGCTTTGTCTACTCCCTTAATTATGGGTGGAGCTACCGTGTGCTGTCAATCACTGGAACACTGTGGGCATGCTGAGTTACGGATGCCCGGTACACGCTCGGCCGTATAACAGGCGTGACATCGCCGCTTGTCGTCGCTGCATCAGAGTGGCCAGGTTGGCAGCCTCCCGCTGGGAGGGCCCGGTTTTAAATCGAGTGAAAACACCGCCCAGCCACTGCGTCACCTACTGACCGGGAGCCTCTAATCAAGCGCGCCCAGTGAGCCATCAAGAGCACATGATCGATAGCTCCCCCCTTCTTTCGGTCCACAAAGCCTCCCATCACTGCTAAAATCATACATTACCTTTCAACTGCCAATGGACCCAAACCTGTTCTTGATTGGCAAAGTCAATAATGGATCACCCTTGGAACAGCTGGTTCCCTTTTTAGTTCACTGCCTCTGCTGTGACAGCATCAACTTTAATGCACTAAAAAATGCACTAAAATAATTTCAGTTATAGCAGACCAAGGATTAATTCCTATTCCTGCTGCAAGAAAGACTAGAGATCAATTTTTTAAAATTAAGATCACAGTTTCCCTGTGAACAGCACAGATGTCAAAAACAGGCTGATGCATTTGGGACCCTCAGTGCTTCAGAATTGAGGTCACAAACATCCAGTCTCAGCTCCATGGCCCTGGGGGTGGGGTTTGTGGAGACAGCGGTCACATAAACAAGCGCTCGGCCATTCCGAGTTGATGCTAACACACACTTTAGACACGCCTGGACTTGTACTCGGAAACATATTTCACACAGGAAAAGTGTGTAGTTGGACAGCAGTCCAGTCCCGTGCCGAGCATATGTCAATCAGCCCTCAAGAGGCCATCTGCTTGCTTTGTGGGTCCATCGTAAACCGTTCTTTGCTGCTTAATTTACAAATTCTCACCAAACTAAATTGGATGTGCGTGAGACAACTAATTTAAAAATTTGCAATGTTTTTGTTTTTCTTTCCGAGAACAAGACCAGGTTTCCCATGTAGCGTATGCTTTAGTCAGATCAGTGTCCGAGCAAAAGAAAAAAAATTGGGGAAAAAAATGGTTTCACTTTTTATTTTTCTATTTGGGCAGTGAACAGTCAATTCAGCAATGTTTCAACCGTAACCTGTTTTGTTATATATATATATATATATATATATATATATACTTTTTTTTTCTGGTGCTGGTTTTATTTATTAAGTTTTATTTATGATGTTTTATTTTTTGTTTTATTTGAAGTAGATTTTTTGAGCTGCTGGTGTAACTTCTGGATTTTTTTACACCGATGTGATGCTCTTTCTATTCTCCTCTTGATTTTGGACTCAGTGAAAGTGTAATGTTTACATGTACAGATTTTTTGCTATTTATTTTTAGGTTCCGTTGTTTCCGTCGCTTTGGTTATATCCCCCCCCCCCCCCCACCACCATTCTTGTTTTAATTTAATCGCGTACCGTGTGCGATACGTTGAGGGAAAATGTGACCATGCCCCTGCATAAGATCAAACTCACTTTGAGAAGGGCCTGACAGAACACAGATGCGGAGCCATGGCAGCAGGGGAGGAGGTAATTGCTGTCGTTTGACTGGGAGTGTCATTTCTCTAACCCCTGGCCAGGAGAACTGAACTGCAGTGAATTATAAGCCATGTATCCCACATGGGAAGGAAAGGGAATGATTTTTTAAAGGTTATTTGTAGAGGAAAACACAAACCTCAGGAAAAACAAGGAACCTCTGAGTTCTTCATATTTTTTGCTTTTTTGTTTGTATTTTTAAAAAAAGCATGCATCTTATCGAAAAATGGTCCATCTTCCCTCTCCGATTGATACAGTGTAATTTATGAGATGATGATTCTGTTTTTATATATATATATTTATTCATGTGTTATGGCAGTGGATTTTTTCCTCTTTTTTGTTCCAGTATATGTGGCTGAATATTTAAATTCTTTAGAAAAAAAGTGTTTATAAATATAAATATATATGTGAACTAAAAAAAATGGAGAAAGAAAAAAACCTTTATTTGTTTGATGCAAAAGCAGTAAAAGGGGCGTACCCTGATTATGACACTTCAACGATTGACCAATGATCTGAAAGTAGTTATTTTTTTTCTGTTGTTTTGTTTGTTTGTTTTTTACGTCTGCTGGGGTAATATCTTTGACGTTTGTGAGGCTTTGGATTTCCACAGCTGTACTTGAGTCCTAAGTATGCTATTAAAGGATGAGCCGTGGCCTCACACAGAACCATAATTCTCTGCTCTCTTGATTTGTGGGGTCAGGCGTTTGTAGAAACATAACATAACAGTACATAATGACAAGACTGTGTGTGTGTGTGTGTGTGTGTGTGTGTGTGTGTGTGTGTGAACCTTCATCGCAGCTACAAACTGTATGGTTAAACACGAGACTTCTTGAACCTTTCAAATAGCCAGCACCTTTTGCGAACAAAGCAATTGTGATGGATTGAAAAACAAAAGTTATTCACTAAGATATTCTGTAGCAAGTCCATTTAAAGGCTTATAGGTTAGAAGAACCTTGTACTCTAAATGTAACTGGCAACTGAATAGTGTGGGTGCTTTGGCACTGACAAATCCCAGCAAGGGTTGTTATTTCATATTTAGTGGAAGTGCAAGCAGCTGCGACTACATTAGCAGTCAAACGTCTGCTACGCAGGCGTGGGTGAGTGAGTTATTTCAGTATTTTTCAGTTGTTCTCATCCCTCAGCATGAGGTCAATACAGCCTTTGATTGCACGTGCAAGACAATTGTCACATTACACCTCCTCTTATTAGAACAGACATGAAACAGTAGCATATCTTTAGTGTTGTCCTATATCGTTATTTTAATCTGTGAGTAGTAGTTATATCACCTACAAAAAAGACTTCATAATAAAACTGCAGCTAATACAAAAAACATTGTTTAAAACTGTTGAACTGAAATCAAAACGGCAAGTTTTAAACTTTACTTTCTAAACAATATCGTCTGTCATTGCTTATCAATGCGCTTGGTGTAAAATTGTCCATATGAAGAGACCCATCTTTCTGCAAATGGAGTTGTTTAGACTGGGCAAGTATCCTTTCTGTGCAATATTTAGACACATTTTGTCAACTCTGTTCCAGAACTTCCCCAGAGCCATTGGGTCATTCCGGGGGATATGGACCCTTTTTGGTCTCATTGTAATCACAAAGATTTGCTCATGTTTGAATGTTTTTACTTAATTCTTTGAATTAATTGATTAAGAATTGTTAATCAAATTATCTCAAAACTACTGTTGCTCAATTTTTCATGTGTTGTTCTATACAGTCCAATGTATACACATGCCTATTAGTATAAGCACTATTACAAGGGGGTGCACAGCTCCGGTCCTGGATGTTGTTCCAACCAATTACCTTAGTTTGAGTTTTCTGACAGCAATCATTCTAGTTTGCAGACTTTAGTACAACTCACCTTCTCTAGCTATTTTTGGCACTGGCAGTCTGAAACAACCTAAACTCTGGCAGCATTATCTCTGTCCAGGTCCAAGTTGCCCCACCCGCTCACCACACACCACAGCATGTCTCATGAATCCTCATTTCTGTACTATTAAACCAGCAGATCATTTCAACAATGCTTTTGCCATATTCCGCAATTGATGTGAGCTGTGCCCCTAACTTTTGCCAGCACACCAGTATTTAATGAGATTATCATGGTCCAGATCCACAAATCTGGAATTTAAATTGAGTTGCTTGGTAAGCCTTCCTGGTAAGGAAAGACACTTTCCTGGTTATTGCATTACATAGAAGCGCTGTATAGTGCAGCTTTCTGCTGGACAATGTTTGGAAACCTTTTTTAACAACTCCCATGCATTTGTAAACTTGGGGAAAATTACTTGACCAAATGCACACAATTTGGGTTATAAATTAAGTTTTTCTAGTGGAGTGTGTGCACCCCAGAAATGCGTCGTAAAGTCGTGGATGACATCTATCGGCTACTCTTGTGCCATGCTGACAGATGATTGTCCCTTGTTGTTGGTCTCTGTAAGACCTTAAACGTGTGTACCTTGACTGTGGATCCCGATTACACGTGTGTAAGTAGTTAGCATAGTTAACTTGTACTAGTGCTTTAGTGGTGTTATTTTTGTACTAGCCACTCTGGGAATGTCACCAGGCATGCTTAGCCAGGTTGCTAGCCATTAGTCACATGAACACAATTGTGTTTTTTCTACATTTTCAGTTGCTCTGGATAAGAACGTCATATGTGCTGTACATGATACTACATATAGTTATGTCTGTGAAGCTAGATTTTAAGCAAAAATCATCATAACCTCAGGTTACAGGATACCTGCACTTCCCATGTCAACAATTACACACTCCTACTGGAGTGAGGTGCCAGAGGACTGCTCTCAGCTGACTCAGAAAACTCACTAGGCGAACATCTACTGCAAAACATTGAACAGAAGAACTTGTAAAAAACATACACCACCAGGGGTCAGTAGATGAGAGAGAGAGAGAGAGAGAGAGAGAGAGAGAGAGAGAGAGAGATTCATCAATGCCCTGCACTGAATACTCAGGCCAACAGGGGGCACACAACAAAAGGAGAGGGTTTTGAAAGGAACACAAATGCAGTCATAAATGAACAATGACACAGGCATTCAAGGTATAACAAACATTTGACTTCCTTCCAGAGAAGTAACTCTCCCACTCGGAAACATTCCATCTGCGTTCTCTCTGCATATTCTCACCCTCAGGGCTGTGCACATTGTTATTAATAAAACATTTTGGAAATTCCCAACACCGTCCTCTGTGACATGTTGAAGTTCAGATGGCTCTGTCTCCTTAGTTTGTTACAGAGTAATCCTGTCTGTATATAATCCTGTAACATATAATGTTATAAAATACCTACACGTATTTTAAATAGATGTGGATAGCATTTCTATTTCACCCTTTCAGTTGTGTTATATACTGAAGGTGCACATGCCTTCAGCAAAAAAACATTTTTTTTACTGAAGGCAGTTTGCAAAAATTTGTATCTTTCTGCTGTCCTGGCTTTAGCCTAAGTTTTAGTCTATTGTGCTAGTGTTTTCCGCCCAATCACCACAGCCTAACTGCTGGCTGTGGTCCTGTTGCGGTCGGCAACGGTGTATTGCATAGCAGCTGCATATGTCCACATTACAGGCATCGGTTCAGTCAGTTTCCACATATCAGGTCACAAGGCAGATAAATTATGTTAACATCAGAAGACTGACTTTTCCCACTGACAACTCTTTATCTTACCTGTATCTCATGTACAAACTGTTGTCAATTTCAGGTTAGCTGTAAAAAATAATTGTTGCACAATTAAATTCCACTGCAGGGTTATGCATATGTACATTTACATTTAGGTAATGGTATTTTACTTGTGCAAATTAGAAAAATGTTAGGACATCTGTTTTTTAATTAGTACAGTCTCAGCATAATTGCTCAATAAGCTGTATTAAGATGTAGATGTAATTTGATGTATAAGATTTAATTAGATACATATAATTGATATTATAAATCTCATGAGTCAGTGATTAGATATTTACGATTGCTTTGACTCATTTTGCACAACAGAGTTTCAATGTACAAAACTTTTAATACAGAATGCTATACTGCTCATTTTGGGTTCAAAATCTAATATACCATGTAAAATAAAAATAGTGGTGTCAAATGAAAAAATATTGTATGCAAAAGTTTCATAGCACCAGAACATTGGATATGTTCATCGTTGAAGTTTACCTTTAAAAAACATGTAAAAAAAGTCTCAAATACAATCAAATTCAACCTCCAAAACTTCAAACAAATTAGGCCTTTCCTGACAGTTGGTGCTGCTAAATCCTATCTACAATGCATGATCCTATCACACATTGAGTACTGTTCCACAAACTGGTCCTGCACAGGTACAACGTTCCTCAAACCCATTGAACAGCTGTATAAGAGTGCGCTTAAGGTGTTTGATAGGAAACCATACTCCTACCACCACTGTAATATCCTGAGGAAGTACAGTTTTTTTAATTTTTCAAACTTTAAGATCTTTAAACAGGTTAGTATTATATACAAGACCCTACATGGTCTGTGCCCGCCTCCCCTGAGGGAATTCATAAAAAGGAAGCCTGATAGAGGAATCAGCACTAGGGCAACCACTAGAGGGGACTGCGAAGTGCCACACCGGAAAACTGCCTTTGGTAACAAAATATTATCAGTCCAGGGCTGTTTAATTTGGAATGACCTACCACTGTCAATACGTGAGTGTCCGTCATTCCCATCCTTTAAATTCAATCTAAAAAAATGGCTACTTGACAGCCAAATTTGTGACCATGTATAATCAAATAGCACAGTGCATTTTAACAGCGTATCCTGTATACTTGCATCATGTATTACCATGTACTAATCAAATAACACAGTGCACTTTAACAGCGTATCCTGTATACTTGAATCATGTATTACCATGTATAATTAAATAGCACAGTGCACTTTAACAGCGTATCCTGTATACTTGAATCATATATTATCTGAAAGCAATACCGCACTTTATGCACAAGTCACTTTAGATACAAATCTGTATTGCCTTCAAAAACGCTGCTAAATTTTAGAGAGGTTCACACCTGTATATGTGTATTGTTGTTATGTATGTTTCATGCTTGTTTTCTTGTTTGATGTTTTGTGTGGGGACTGCGGATGGAAATTAGCATATTTGCTAAATCCGGTGTATTTACACTGCTTTATGTAGTGTTCATTAATATGCATTGTCCCGTCTAAATAAACAAATAAATGAAAATGAAATGAAAATTAATTATTGGTGCATTTCCAAATACAACGGCCATTATCAAATAATGCTGTCAAACACAAAATAATTGTCCTCAAAAAAGACTATGCAAGGTTCATTTCTTGAAATCATGTACAGCAAGCATCCCATGTGATAGACTGCAGTATATATATAGTTTGTGTTTTTATGGAAGACAAACAAAATGAGATTACAGTAGATCACTGTATATGAAGTTTACATAATCATTGAAAAAAATCAGACAGCTGAGAAAGCATAGCAGGGAAAGAAGATACAAATAAACAGTTCAGAAAAAGTTTTTTTATGTTGGCTGCAGAGGCATCCGCTTGGGCAATCATGGCAGTTTGTGTTTGCCTTGCGTGCAAGACCAGAAATAACTGCGGTGACATGTAGTTATACTGGTCTGACAAGGGGACCGAGGCCAGGCGGAACTGGGCCAAAGATTCCAAATTCCCAAAGAGGGTCAGTGGTGCTGCGTTCTCGTTCTGAATTTCCATCCAAGTAAGGAAAACTCACCCTAGTGTTCTGACATGTTTGGTAGCTGCATTAAATCATTGATGGAAATATACAGTTAAATGCAAAAGTATTGGGACAGTGACACATTTTTTGTTGTTTTGGCTCTGTACTCCAGCAAATTGGATTTCAAAGAAAACAATAAACATGAGGTTAAAATGCAGACTGTCAGCTTTAATTGTTAGGGTATTTACATCCATCAGGTGGGTGATCCGTGTAGGAATTATGTATAGCCCTCCATTTTAGGGGAGCAAAAGTAATGAGACAAATTAACATAATCTGAAATAAAGTCATCATATTTAGTACTTGGTTGAAGATTCTTTGCATTCGATGACTGCCTGACCCATAAACACCATACGCTGGGTATGTTCTCTGGTGGTGCTCTGCCAGACCTATACTGCAGCCATCTTGCTATTTGTTTTTGTGACGTGTTTTTTTTTTGTCTTCAGCAAGTGAAATGCATGATCAATTGGATTTAGGATGGGTGATTGACTTGGCCAGTCAAGAACATTCCACTTTTTGGCCCTGAAAAACTGGTTCCTTTAGCAGTGTGTTTGGGGTCATTGTCCAAGGTCAAGTGCCATTCAATGTGTTTTGAGGCATTTGGTTGGATCTGGGCAGATAAGATGTCTTCTTGTTGAATGTTTGCTCTCTGTTTTCATTTTGTTACAGTTTTTCTCAATTGTTTACACACTAACACTGGAACTTAAGACACAATGACCACAATCTGAAACTCATGTACCAACTCCCCAAACTAATTATACTGAAATACAAGCACATTTCCTGCTTTACACTCAGATTTCAATTCAAATGTACGTATGAGATTGGAAACTGTATTCCTACTTTGTCAATACAGTAATCTACAGTATTGTTACTGCATAGCAGTCTTCTAGTATTTATAGTATTTTACTGTATTTGTATTTTTTGCAGAACTGAAAGATTACTACGGCGTGGTGGTGTGATAGATTTTGAAAACAAAATAAAACCACCAAAAGAAAACACTGTCTCGTAGAGAACAGCACAGAAATAAACAGCACAGAACGCTAATAGGCGGAAACACAATCCTATACCTAGAGAAGCTAAAAGCCCCTCGTGAACATAAGCAAGTTACTATCACGAGGTTGCTTAAACCTGGCTATACCTGGCTCAATGTACAAATGAATGACAAAGAAGCACCAGGGAAGCGGAAGTAAGGAACTTAAATACCCCGCAGGTAGAAGCACAGGTGAAACGAATAACGAGCACGGGAAACAAAACCCCGGACCCAAATGTGGAAAAAATCCAATAGATTCTCAATCGGGAAACAGGACGAGAATCACAGCAGAAAAGAAAACAAAAACCCACGAACCATGACAGGTGGGAGAGGACAGCTTTTGATGGCTGAACAGGAGACTGCAATTATTTATATGGTTCTAGAAAATAATGCAATAACACTAAAACAAATACAAAGTAGAATCATTGAAGACCAAGCCATGTTCCAAAACATTGATACAGTGAGCTTATCCACACTGGACCGTGTGCTAAACATTGATACAGTGAGCTTATCCACACTGGACCGTGTGCTAAACATCGATACAGTGAGCTTATCCACACTGGACCGTGCGCTAAACATCGATACAGTGAGCTTATCCACACTGGACCGTGTTCTATGGCGGAATGCCGTGAGATTGAAGTGGACAGGGTGCCTTTTGACAGAAACACAGAAAGAGTCAAAGAATTACGCTATGACTATGTGCAAGTAAGTCCTATACATTCCCACAACTGATTGCGTCCTATCACTACTGACACATTACTGTATTTTCTTTACAGTATTTTCAATACTGTATTGACCACTCTAGGTCTATTTCTGATATTGTCATGTTGTCTGTTTCAGAGAGTTCTTGAGCTAGATGCAGCTGCAGTGGTGCATGAATTCATATTCATTGATGAGGTGGGTTTTAACCTTGCCAAAAAAAAGGCACCGGGGCAGAAATGTCATTGGCCAGCATGACATCATTGAAGTCCCTGGCCAGCGCGGAGGGAATATAACTATGTGTGCTGCCATCAACCACCATGGTGTACTCCATCCCCATGCCACCCTTGGCCCCTACAACACTACCCGTCGCATCACATTCTTTGACACACTACACAACATCATCATTCCAGCACATCAGATAGATGGCCCAGAGCAACTGGTTGATTGACCAACCACAATTTTCGGTATTTATTTCCCACCATACTCACCATTTTTTAATCCGATTGATGAGTTTTTTTCTGCCTGGAGATGGAAAGTCTATGAGCGCAGTCCACATGCACAGATACCACTGCTACAGGCTATGCAGGAGGCATGTGGCGATATAGCTGCTGAGGCATTTCAGGGCTGGATTCGCCATTGTAGGCGATACTTCCCCCGCTGCTTGGCCAGGGAAAACATTGCCTGTGATGTTGATGAGGTCCTGTGGCTAGACAGAAACCGAAGACAAGATGCAGCCTAGTTCTTTTTTTTGTTTTTTGTTTACTGTACAGGCCTATTTTCTATAGGTTTTTACACATCCAGTTGTGTTTGCTATGATGTATAGGCTACAGTATTTTGGGAAAAAATACATAAATATTTTTGTTGTTACTATATACAGTGGGGAAAACAAGTATTTGATACACTGCCAATTTTGCAGGTTTTCCCACTTACAAAGCATGTAGAGGTCTGTAATTTTTATCATAGGTACACTTCAACTGTGAGAGACGGAATCTAAAACAAAAATCCAGAAAATCACATTGTATGATTTTTAAGTAATTAATTTGCATTTTATTGCATGAAATAAGTATTTGATCACCTACCAACCAGCAAGAATTCCGGCTCTCACAGACCTGTTAGTTCTTCTTTAAGAAGCCCTCCTATTCTCCACTCATTACCTGTATTAACTGCACCTGTTTGAACTCGTTACCTGTATAAAAGACACCTCTCCACACACTCAATCAATCAGACTCCAACCTCTTCACAATGGGCAAGACCAAAGAGCTGTCTAAGGACATCAGGGACAAAATGGTAGACCTGCACAAGGCTGGGATGGGCTACAGGACAATAGGCAAGCAGCTTGGTGAGAAGGCAACAACTGTTGGCGCAATTATTAGAAAATGGAAGAAGTTCAAGACGACAGTCAATCTCCCTCGGTCTGGGCCTCCATGCAAGATCTCACCTCGTGGGGCATCAATGATCATCAGAAAGGTGAGGGATCAGCCCAGAACTACACGGCAGGACCTGGTCAATGACCTGAAGAGAGCTGGGACCACAGTCTCAAAGAAAACCATTAGTAACACACTACGCCGTCATGGATTAAAATCCTGCAGCGCACGCAAGGTTCCCCTGCTCAAGCCAGCACATGTCCAGGCCCGTCTGAGGTTTGCCAATGACCATCTGGATGATCCAGAGGAGGAATGGGAGAAGGTCATGTGGTCTGATGAGACCAAAATAGAGCTTTTTGGTATAAACTCCACTCGCCGTGTTTGGAGGAAGAAGAAGGATGAGTACAACCCCAAGAACACCATCCCAACCGTGAAGCATGGAGGTGGAAACATCATTCTTTGGGGATGCTTTTCTGCAAAGGGGACAGGACGAATGCACCGTATTGAGGGGAGGATGGATGGGGCCATGTATCGCGAGATCTTGGCCAACAACCTCCTTCCCTCAATAAGAGCATTGAAGATGGGTCGTGGCTGGGTCTTCCAGCATGATAACGACCCGAAACACACAGCCAGGGCAACTAAGGAGTGGCTCCGTAAGAAGCATCTAGTGGCCTAGCCAGTCTCCAGACCTGAACCCAATAGAAAATATTTGGAGGGAGCTGAAAGTCCGTGTTGCCCAGCGACAGCCCCGAAACCTGAAGGATCTGGAGAAGATCTGTATGGAGGAATGGGCCAAAATCCCTGCTGCAGTGTGTGCAAACCTGGTCAAGAACTACAGGAAACGTCTGATCTCTGTAATTGCAAACAAAGGTTTCTTTACCAAATATTAAGTTCTATTTTTCTGATGTATCAAATACTTATTTCATGCAATAAAATGCAAATTAATTACTTAAAAATCATACAATGTGATGTGATATGGCATTCATACTAGTGTTTTCCATTCATACTAGTGTTTTCCATTCATACTAGTGTTTTCCATTCAGCACAACAGTGTTCAATTGGTTTTTAGAAATGTCTACTCATATGATGGTCTGTGTGTGTCATTTGAACACAAAATACCATTTTGAGAAGAAGACATAACATTGTTTTGAAAGCAAAGTTTCACTTTGCAGGAGATTTGTGGGGTTTTGCATTTTGTGTGTGTTTTTTTATTTGTGTTTAGAGTTTTGAGAAAATGAGGTATGCTTTCAGAAAACGTGTGTAAACAATTAAAACTGTAAAGAAAAACTGTTATAGTTGGGTGTGCGTCCTCTCATTCATGCAGCCACAATGCTGAAGTAAAACACTGCTGGGCATTTGACCCAGATTACAGATGTATCTCTGTGGAGACAGTACAGTGCAGCAGTGGGCAGCTGCTGCTTCCCTGCCCTGGGACAGACTGACTGTCTCCCAGAAACCCACTGGAGGCTGATGACTCTCCCTCCACAGCACCTGTGATCTTATTATGTATAATATGTTATGTATAAAATATATCTTCTAATTATTACTTCATATGACAACACAACAATAATAAAAATAATTAAAAAAATTTGAAACTAAATTATATTATTATCTCCAATGAGGAATTAAGGTGGTGCGAGCTTACAGAAACAACAGCTTAAGGCCTATTTGAAATATTTGTACTATATTTTTTTATTTTTTGGTTTATGTGAAAGCATGTCATTTAGTATAATTTTTATCTTCTAACTTTTATCTCCTTTCATTATGCTAGTTATTTTCATTGGAGTGGGGTAAGGAAAAAGAGGTAGCTAAAAATTAAGATAATTATTATTTATATTAAAATATTTGTTATTTTACTTGATATTTTATAGCATAAATAAATAAAGCATAAATCACTGCCAGTGAATACGTTTAGATACCCTACCTATTACGATAAACAGGCCAATGATAGAAGTTCAGTAAAAACTGTTAAGTTAAACAAAGGCATAAGAACACAACAAAAGACATAGCCTACAGCATACATTGTAAGAAATTGTAGCGTAACAAAATAAGTCAACATTCTGCACACAAAATTTTGAGTAAACTGGACTTCTGGACACAACGTTGATTACAGTTTTTATCCACTGCTTACACACTTGTTGCGGAATTTGGCTCATTGTGTCGAAACTCTACAAGCCAAATAAGACACAACACTTAGAGCTAAGCATCTCACTTCTATGTCAAAATGAAACTCTGCAATCAAAACCTAACAATCCTTTTTCAAAATGGCATTTTGGCAACGAAATGACACTCATGCACCATTTGAATGACTCTTTCAAAGCAGCAACAACACACTGATGTACTTTATACAAAACACTGCTGTCTTTTCTCATACAGGCTTCTTGTGAAAGATTGTTCCAGGGCAGTATATCTACTCAAAATTTCAATGAACACAAATAGAACGGCTTCAGACAAAAATATATACAGCTTTATTTTTGCCATTACAGTTTTTACAACAACAAAAACACACAGAAAAATAGGACTACAATACACACAAAAACATCAGACTGGTGTTCAATTACCATTTAGGGCAAAAAAAAGTGAGATAACAGACGAATGTTTAGGATTTTTTTTAACAGTATATTGTAGAGATGGGATGGTGGTTTAGGGATCCCGCCGTCTGTTTGCGTCTGGCCACATCACCTCATCCACATCACATGCAATATCTTCCCTGGCCAGGCAACGGGGGAAATATCGCCTTGCGTGCCATATCCAACCCTGAACTGACCCCACCTCAATGTCTTCTGCAGGCAATGGAAGAGGCATGTGGGCTTTAGGTTGGCGGCCATACACCTTCCAGTGCCAAGCCGAAAATAATTCCTCTATTGGATTGAGAAATGGGGAGTAAGGGGCCAAGTATAAAACTTTGAAGTTATTGTGGTTTGTGAACCAGTCCCCCACCAGAGCAGCCCGGTGGAAACTAACATGATCCCAGATGACAACAAACCTGGGCTGCTCTGGTCCATCCTGTGCAACTGCATTATGTAGTGTGTCAAGAAATGTGATAATGTTATTAATAGGGTCATAACACCAATTTTAGTGTGTAAACAATTAAGAAAAACTGTAATCAACTTTGTGTCCAGTTTACTCAAAATTTTGTTTGCAGAATGTCGACTTATTCTTTTATGTTGTAGTCACCTACAATTTTTTACAGTGTAGCGGCCAACAGATAGTTGTTGATCACTGCACGCTGCCGACGCCTGTTTATACTCGATTCCAGCAGTGAGCTCCTCCCTCACCTGTCACATGACCCCAACCCTAACCGTAACCATAACCCTGACATGTTCAAATTGCACAGACCCAGCTGGACAAAGTGAGGCTTTGGGCAAATAACCAATCAGAGAGTTATGATTATGCAGTTATGAAGCTATGACTCCACCCTCCCACACCCCACCCCACCACCCGAGGATGGAAAAGTCCAGCTAGTCAGTCTTTCCAATAAAGAAAATGCCTCCGTCATGCACATGGCCTTGGCTGTCATTCTGCCTGGTTTGCTTTCACTGATTTATGACTTTGGCCCAGTTTCTGCTTTGTGAGGTGGTCACCTTGTGCATGTTATTTTCAGACAGACCTACAGAAGAACATTCATGCAGCATTTAGGCTGAGTTTCTTTATGTTATGATACAGAGCATCCCTCTCATTATTTTACACCAGGGGTCCCCAAGAGCCACAGTGTCTGCTAGTTTTTGTTTTCTTCTTAAATCCGCAACCAGTTCAGACCCAAGAAGAGTTATCTGTGTAATCAACGGCTTTAATAAATAAATTAAATGCTGAGAAACAATGAAAGCTTGTAGACCCTGTGATCTACCAGGACCACTGTTTCACACAAGCCCCCTATTTTGAATAAGGATCACCTGACTTTTCAGCAGAAATGTCTTACCTGCCTACATCTAATATACAAACTCTGCCTTTGTTCACATAAAATTAATGTTTTTTTTGTTTTTTAGTCATTTTAGTGCATCAGCTTCTCTCCCTTAGTGTTTGTCAGGCAGAGTCAGACCTGCAGCTGTGCCTTAAATATCTCAAAGGCATAAAGGCCAGGGTCACTGATAGCTGGGCAGGTGTCGATTCCAGACTGGGTGTGGCTGCATTTTTTGTTGAGCAAGACCTCCGTTGCCACCTCAGACTCTCGTCTGCAGGGTGACCTCTGACCTTTTGCCTGTGCATAAGGTGGTAAACAAAAACAGGTGGCGGGGGTTTTTGTGATAGGACAAACGGAGGGTTTACCATTTTATTTAGACTCCCTGTCGACTTGGGTCACCGTGACCAGGGCCCAAGTGTCACAGTAAAGATACGGTATCAGCGGATGGCAGCGAGCCAGCGCCCATATCACAGGCAGTGCTCCAGAGTGCCGGCTGCAGCTGTGCACCAGAGACCTTCAGCCATGCCTTTAAAACCAACGCAAGTGCGGCCGACTCCCCCTCCAAGGCACACCCTGAGCTGTGATCCCTTCTGTCTCTTATTCTCTCTGCTTTCTACCTGTCTGAATAAGGCAAACATACCAAAGGAGGGTTTATAAAAACAAAGTATGGATAAGATATACTCTACACTTAAGCTCCATAAACAAAACTGAAGCCTTTGTTGTTGCTCCAAAATATACATAGATATTACTTATTATTCTGTCACTGAAGCGAGGTATAGTATGTTGTCAGTGCAGATGCAAACCTTGGCATAGTCACAATTTTCATATGATAGCACCAAGAGCACAATTGGCCTCCTGTTCAGCCTTTAGACGGCAGGAATTTTTAGCCAAAACAACTGACAGAAGTTCATGTCTTTGCATAGTAAGAAAACATCACGAGAGCCGTTACAGTTACAAAGTTACAGTCATTAGTGTCATCAGAAAGGAATCTTACTGTACCTCCCTCACCTCACCTCCTTTTTCACCTTGTTTCCCACCCCTCTCCTCTCCTCTCCTCTCCTCTCCTCTCCTAGCCTATTTCAGCAGCAGGAGCACTTCGGACCTTTTCAGACTGCACCATTGCTCCCATGACCCTCCTTAGCTATCCACTTTCTTTCTTTTTGGATTTCCTCTTGGGATTCTAATTCAATTAGGGATAGCTGTGTAAAGAGGCCTTCCTGGTCCCTAACAGACATCCACATTGGCCGCTACATGTAAAGAACATTTCATTTAGAAAAAACATTTTGTTGTAATATTTTGCTATGCAAGAGATTATACAGTTGAAATACCTTTTTTAAACAATAATATAAAAAAAAAAACAGGTGTAAATAACATAGATGTAAAAACATAGTACTAACATATGTGTAATACAAAACAATGCTGATACAGTCAAGCCGGAAAGTCTGCCCACCCCTTTCACCTTCTCCACGTTTTATTACATTACAGACATATTCTACAATAGATTGAGTTCATTTTTTGTCTCAAAATTCTACACAAATTAGCCCATAATGACAAAGTGAAAACATGTTTTTAGAAATTTTTGCAAATGTATTAAAAATCGAAAACTGAAATTTCTCATTTACATAAGTATTCATACCCTTTGCTTTAACATATTTTTAAAGTATCATATTTAATATTTGGTCACATATCCTTTGCATGCTGTTACTTCCTGAAGTCTGTGACCAATCAACATCAAAAGACTCTCGATATCTTATTTTCAGGTACTGTTACAAGCGATACTATAACCTCTCTGCATTTGAACTGATAACTGCATTTGAACTGATCTCTATGAGAATTGGGGGGTGAGACTAGATTCAGCTGTAAATTACACTGGTACAGTATGGAACACATGACTGGCAAAATGGCTGTACGTCATCAAGGGTCTACGGTATCAAACGAGCCCCAAACCATCATTCTGCGGCCAGATATGGAGTAGATGTGGATGGATCCCTTTAAGGGTTGTTTCTCCTGACTTTTTTCCCCATAGAGTTCTATGGAAAAATGAGTCAGGAGAAATAACCCTTGCAGTGATCCATCCACATCTACTCCATATCTGGCAACAGAGTGATGGTTTTGGGCTCGTTCGATAGCTCAGACCCTTGATGACTTACAGCCATTTAGCCAGCCATGTGTTCCATACTGTACCAGTGTCATTTACAGCTGAATCTACTCTCACCCCCCAGTTCCCATAGAGATCCATTCAAATGCAGAGAGCTTATAGTATCGCTTGTAACAATACCTGGAAATAAGATATCGAGAGTCTTTTGATGTTGATGGGTCACAGACTTCAGGAAGTAACAGCATGCAAAGGATATGCGACCAAATATTAAATATGATACTTTAAAAAAATGTTAAAGCAAAGGGTATAAATATTTATGTAAATGAAAAATTTCAGTTTTCGATTTTTAATACATTTGCAAACATTTGAATTTAGAAACAGATGTAGTCTTACCAAATCAGTATTACAGGCTTATGTGGTTATTTTAAGGACAGTGTACTGAGCCTATTGTGTGTAAATCCATTATTACTCAGTGGATTAGCAGGTGGGGGACACAGACACTGACAAACACAAGGAAGGACGACAGTACTTTGTGCAGTGCAGTGTCGAAGCACAGCTTCAGTGGAGTGTTGGAACTCCCTTACATTCATGTTTTATACTTTTTTTACACTAAATTTAACAGTTATATTACATTTGACATAGCTATGTTTTATGTAACAGCAAATCCAACTGACATATATGAATAAAATGAAATTACTACACAGCAATGCAATTTAGTGTAAACCTTGGGTTTAAACCTCTATATTACAGTTATACTGTACTTGAGAACTGGAACAGTTATTGCTAAACTGTGAATGAGATAAGGGACATAATTTCTTAATATGTAAGAAATATGTATATATATATGGATAGGTCAATAGCTTTTTTCATGTAAGTACCTTCCACCCAGCTAAGCATGTCTATTTATAACAGTCACCCTCTCTTTCCCTTCTTAAAGACGGGTCACAGCTGGATCAGGATCCAGGATGAATGAAGAGAAATGCTATGTTTCAGTGGGATGGACACATTGAAAGCTGTGACTTCACCAGATACCTTCAAAAAGCAGGGCTGAACACTTGTAAATACACAAAAACTATTTTAAGCTTTCAACCGCTTTGAAGCTTTTTTGTCCTTTTGTTTGTAAAAATAAAAAAATAAAAAAATCACACGACTCATGAAGTGGGTGAAAAGCACATAACTGAACTACTAAGGAAATAGCAACACAATGTGCTATCTTGGTTATGCAGAATTAAAATGCGTTATCGACATAAAATTTCAGTGCCAAAATGACTAATCTTTATGCAAATGAGCAACAATCCAGTGTGGGTCTGATTCACAAAAATGACTGGAAATGAATCCCTTGCAAATTAACAGGCAAAGTTCTAATCAAATTGGATGTTACTGAATCAGCGCTTGCTCAACTTAGGTTTGAGTGAAGGTGTGAACAAAATCAGCATTATACTCCATTTGTGAATTTGGAAATAATTTAACATCAAGATCCTTTTAGAAAATAATTGTGTGCAGACAACCGTGACGAGGCGCAGCCTCAAAAGTAAACAACTGCAGAGAAGACAAAACTGGCAAAGACTAACGCGACCCTAAAAAATGCCTTATGAAGACAAATATAATGGCCGAAACAACATGATTTGCGACTGAAAAGGTAGTGTCGCACTCCTTCCTCCTGTAAGACCCGTTTTTTGTAAGAGCTGTTAAAATGTGGTCTGTAGCCAACAAAGCAGTGCACTATGGATAGTGGCCTGATTCAGACCATTAGACAGCTTCCCTTAATGCTGCATGGAATCCTCCAAGGTGCTAAATCAAATTAGTGCTTAGTTTATGTCACTTTAAATGAGGTCATTAGGCATGGGCTGTGAAAAACACTGATACAATGAGTACAACAAACAAAGCCAAAAGACAATATTTGTAACATGGTGTCATTTAATTAACTTACCTTCTGTTTGTGACTCAGCAGTGTCAAAATCATACATTCCAACTACTTGCACTGGTTGAATACCTTGTTAGACAATTTCTTCCAGATCATAAATTGTACTGTATTATCGAGTCTCTACCGAATTGGAGGATCCCGCCCACTTTTGATGCCCGAGTTGGATTGAAGACCATTCAGGTCCATCTTTGAAGATCATTACATCTTTTCTTTACATCCGCTCCATCACACCAAGCAACACCTACAGTACAGAGTGTGCAATTGAACTCCATATCAGTTTCCACTGTAGTTAATTTCTCAAATTTAGTCTTGACAAGTTAGCATTAACCCCAGGTGCAAAATGAACACCTACCACCAGCCAAATGCAGATATGATTTTCTACTCTAGCAGCCACTTTGGCAAGTAACCAACCAGGTTGTGTTATATTGTAAAAGGTAAAGTGGCTGGTAAAAGGTTTAAAATGGGCGTTTATTTTTAGAGTCCACAGGCCACTCTTCTGGCCAGTAGGTGAAGAAGTAATTTTCAAGCCCTGATTAACCCGTCTCACTAATATCTCTAGCTTGTGTTCAGAAAGCCTGTTCTTTCCAGAGTTTTCATTTGCTTCCACGTATCTTAGTCTTGGCTTCACATCACAAATTGGTCTATTTGATCATGGTTGCTCAGCTATTCATTTGCATCAATACTTCAGTTCAATGGTCATTACATGAAAATTAAGTCATGAAATCAAAGACAGAAATGGGGTCAAATGAGTTTCTGCACCAATACAAGAACGGAGGGAATCCGAATCATTGGAACTGTGAAAGTTGTAGTGTGTGTGCGCGTGTGTGTGCGCGTGTGTGTGCGCGTGTGTGTGCGCGTGTGTGTGCGTGTGTGTGTGGACAGGAGAGCCAGACTAGAGCATCTCCAGTTTGAATCCCAGGCAAGGCATCATAGTCTAGCAATTGAGTGAAATATTTAACGTGGCTAAAACATGGGGGTGGAAACGCATTTAAGCAGGTTTCAGAAGATTCGGAAAACTAAGCAACAGAACAAGCTACCCCCCCCAACTCAGTCTCCCGCAAAAACAGACACCTTGCTCCAAATTCATCTGAGGGGATTATGTGGACAGTGAACTCCTCACCCAAAACAGCTCTGAGGGTAAACCTCAGCACAACCAGCCTGACAATTTTTAAGCTGGAGACTAAAATTAGTAGCACCAGGAATACTCCTCCAGTAAGCGGTTGGTTGCAGGTTTGGCACAGCTATCAGACTCTTGAGCGAGGCGCTTAAATGGAGACACTTCAACAAACATCCAGCAATATAAAATGGTCACTGGAGCAAGGCTGTGCCACCAAATAATGGTGAAATGCCCAACATTCTGAGTCGTTAGGCCAAAGTAACTTATTCAGTTAGAACAGGACAAAACACGAGACAAATGAGTAGGCTGCATAACGCTACTTTATTATCTTCAAAAGCAAGGGTGACAAAGTAGAAATGCTCACAAAATGCTCATCTATTACTGTGTTACAGACACATGGAAAAGTGTTATTACATTTATTTATTCTTTTTTTTTCTCCACCTCATTCCTCCTCACTTTTCTTTTTTTGGTCATCAATGGTAAAAGTAGTAGTTACACAGACAAACAGCAGCCTATCTCTACTATAAATGTACAAAAATAAGAAATGGGGTGCACCCCCGTCTTCTAGCGTCGTCCTACTGGGCAGGCAGGGGGTCAAGTTATGGAGGGGTGATGCTCCCCGCTTCACTGGTCTCGCTCACCTGCCTCTTCACCATCTCTCGGGCAACGCATGTCACCTGGCCATTGGTCACGTTGACCACCCCTGCCCTAAAAAGAGGAAGAGCGCGGAGGAGGAGGAAGGGAGCATTAGCTACAGCAGCTTTCCAGCTACAAATCCACCATCATTCAAAGACACCCAGTGAGAAAATGGGGCAAGATTGGGCCTATAAAGCAGGGGTCTCAAACCTTGCAGTGTCTGCTAGTTTTGGTGCGTTTCAGCAGTTAAATGCTGAAGAGGCTGATTCACTAAAGGGTCCACAAACTGTGGCTGAAACCAGCTGTGGATTGCAAGAAAAGCCTGCAGACACTACAGCCTTCCATGTGTTTTCTCTGAGTTTTCATTTGCTTCAACATATCTTGGTCTAGTCTTTTAACCATCACAAATTGGTCTGTTTGATCATGGTTCCTCAGTTATTCATTTCCATCAATACTTCAGTGAATCAGTCATTAAATGAAATTTAAGCCATGAAATCAAATACAGAAATTGGGTCAAATGAGTTACTGCACCAAAACAAGAACGGAGGGAATCAGAATGATTGGTACTGCGGAAGAGTTGTAGTGTGTGCGCGTGTGTGTGGACAGGAGAGCCAGACTAGAGCATCACCAGTTTGAATCCCTTTCTGGGTTTCATTCCACCCTCTTGCATTTAATCATTCAGTAAGCCCACTAACTTACATGATCTGACATGTTAGCTACATTTATAGATGAGCTCAAGACCTTTCTTATGTCCCCTATATGGTTTCACTATGGTGTATTCAGCCAATGAGCCAACAAAGTAACAGTAACTAGAGGAAGCAAGTATCAGAATGAGTTAAAGCCCTTTGGGAACATGGTTCCCCACCCCAGGCCTAAAGCAAGTGCTAATAAAGGCCAGTGTTAGAGGGCATTAGTGTGTTGATCAAATACCAAGTATGGTTAGCATTGGAGGGAGGCTTTGCTTTTTAGCATATCAATCAGAGGTCATTATTGAGGCTTCACACATCTGCGCGTTCATCAGGTATAATGGTTAGTGCTAGAGTGAGCCTACACTGGTTATTGTCTTGATAAGGTATCATGGTTAGTGCAGGAGTGAGCCTACACTGGTTATCGTCTTGATCAGGTATAATGGTTAGTGCTAGAGTGAGCCTACACTGGTTATTGTCTTGATCAGGTATAATGGTTAGTGCTAGAGTGAGCCTACACTGGTTATTGTCTTGATAAGGTATCATGGTTAGTGCAGGAGTGAGCCTACACTGGTTATCGTCTTGATCAGGTATAATGGTTAGTGCTAGAGTGAGCCTACATTGGTTATTGTCTTGATAAGGTATCATGGTTAGTGCTGGAGTGAGCCTACACTGGTTATCGTCTTGATCAGGTATAATGGTTAGTGCTGGAGTGAGCCTACACTGGTTATCGTCTAGATAAGGTATCATAGTTAGTGCTGGAGTGAGCCTACACTGGTTATCGTCTTGATCAGGTATAATGGTTAGTGCTAGAGTGAGCCTACACTGGTTATCGTCTTGATCAGGTATCATGGTTAGCATTAGACTGGCATGTTGATCAGGTTGGTAGTTTATAACACTCACTTCTGCTGCAGGTCAGTCCCAGGTGCCACACCTGGCTGGTTCTGTTTCGCAAAGAAGAAACTGGACCACCAGTGGCCCGAGTCCTGCCTGGGCAGACCTGGGAACAGAACCAGAACCCATCTAATCACACCCAGCAGTCCAGATAGCTGCAAATACCTGGCTGAAACAACTTTACACCCGAGCCCATCCTAAGTAATACCTTTGTCAAACTGACAGAACAAAATACAGGCATGAGTTAATCATGGCCAGTCTCACAATGGAAACCAGCCTCATTCACATTAGCCCATGGGCTCTGTGTCACTTTAGCCACACCCTCTTGAATACCAGGGAAGGATACTGGGAGGACAAGGTGCCAGTGTGGCCAGTGTCTCAGGTCATTAACAAGAGTAAATAAAGCAAAGGTTTTCCCCAGACACATTTCATAAACATGCGATTTTATTAATTTTTAAATGCCAGAAGCTGGTATGGTGTTCTTGGTACAATGAGCCCACATTTTACATTTAGCTGATGCTCTTATCCAAAGCGACTTACAATTAGTACACAAAGAAAGGCTCAAGTTCATAAATTACCAACATTCCAAGTAGCAATAATTAATTAATTAATATGAGGAAGTAGTTTTAAAAAATGTTTTATTCCATTATTTTTTAAATAGGATAGATAGAAGATAAGAGGGCAATGGGAATCAGGGTGGAGAAGGGGACGAGAGGTATTTCCTGGAGAGGCATTTCCACGGTGTCTCTACATTTAAATGCACAGCACCCACTGAAAGCACAGTTCAATAATGTGTGGTTTCCAAATAAGATTGATAAACACAGGCCCCTATGCCACCTTCTGGAAGCCCCCCATCCATGATTCCAAATACATTAACTAGAATCTGGACTTACCGGGATGGTGTGGAATGACTTCCCCAATGTACTCCGAACTGCTGCACGAGCTGTTACTAGAGGTGGACCCGATGCGCCCTGAAAGACAAAGAAACCAGGCTGCACTAAGCATGGCTTAAAACTTCCTCAACAACAACAAAAAATCCTCAACAATTGCACCATTCGTGACAGCACCAGTGTAGTGGTAAGACGGTGTGTTTGGGTATAAAGCTGCAATGCACGCACACGCACACCAAATAACCAACATTACACAACAGGACAGTGCACATGGATGGGAGTGCAGTCTGCAGTCACTCACTTCGGTAGTAGTCATGGGTGGCCACGAGAGAGCCGCCGGATGGAATAGCTGCCATTGCTCTGAGCTTCAGTCAACTGTATGCAGATGGAAAACCCTGGAGAGAGACAATATATATCTGTTGAGTTGTTCATACACACAGAAATAGCATTTGAACAGAATAAGTGAATGTGAAGAGAGGGGGAAACCAGGACCAACAGTTGCCTGCATTGATGCCTCTACAGCAAGGATCCTCAATCTTATCCAGAGAGGGCCGGTGTGGGTGCAGGCTTTTATTCCAACAAAGCAGTTAAACACCTGATTTTAGTAATCTTTGCTAAGGACCTTGAATCAGGTGCGTTACTGCTTGGTTGAAACAAAGGCCTTTCAACGGCACTTTCTGAACAATATTGAGGATCCCTGCCCTTCAGTTTCATAAAGAGTCGTGCAGCTGCTGAGAGGGTCACAGTATACATCAGGCCATGTGCAGGCCAGTGAGTGGAGACCTTCACATTCCAATGCAGGCGGGGAGAAGGAACATGGCCAACAGAACAGCTGGACTCAGTGTTGAGTTTCACTCAACTAACCCTGCAACGTGCACAGCCTCCAGACACTGGAGACCAGAGACGCACAAACACACTACATTGTATCCACTGACATACAGGTCATCCCCAAGATTACATGGGGGAAAAGCATTAAAATGCCATTTAAACTTCATTATATCTTCATGTACAACTGCATTACATTGCAATCATCACAGATATATAAAAATACATCTGTAAAAATGTAATAATAGTACAAGGATCCTTCATGGGAAGTTAAAGAGGCGCACTGTTGACACAAAAAATACTGGCTTGCTTTGGTTGAGACTGTGCGGATATACACAGTTGGCATACTTCGGTAGAAAGTAGTTTTCGGGGAAAAAAAGTATCAGGGTGATCTGCATCTATAAAACTAGTGAAATCTCAGCAAAACCATCTGGATGGATAAATGGCACTCCAGGTATATAGAAACATAGCTTAATTTCATTTTTGTGAATTCTCCCTTTACCTTACCTGAGGTACCACCTTAACTATCCATGTCATCAAGCCATGAGACAGCAAATTCACGTTTTGCTAGGCTACATTACGTGACAGGTCTGGACGCGCACAAATTGGATTTTGTTCACGTTGGGATCGGATCTGCAAAACCACTTGGCGAGGTGGCCTAGCACACAGATCAGAATTTCTTGTAGCCTGGACGTAATCGAACATCTCAAAACACATTCACCGGAAAAACATCAATAATCACGCCCATGTTCTACTCGAGTTCCCTGTACACTTTGCGAATGGAGTAGAAAAAACCAAACACCTCATGAACTAGTATATGTCCCACTGATGCTTTACCCACCCCAAACAAATGAGTAATGGCACCGTAGCGTGACCCTGTGGCAAACCACCACAGCACAATAGCCACTCATTTGTGCACAGATATGGGTATGAGGAGTATGCCAACGGAAAAGACAATACTGCAACTGTTCACAAATGTAGTGGGTGTGCTTTTGCATAAAGAAATTGAGAGCCCAGTCAGAATCCGTGAAATCATGCACAATATGGTTCCACCGGCTGGCTACGAGTACGTTCACAGACCCATAACCTTCCGCTCGGCCGAAACAGCTGTTGCACCCAGAAGTGCAATGCTCGCTGCTGCCTCCTCATCAGTACACGCATTGTGCAGACTCTACCCTGACTACACAATCTGAACAAAATGAAAAGAAGCACAACCTCACAAACACAGAACGCAGGGGTTGCATTAAGCGAGAATTTCCTGTCATTTACTGATTTTTAGAAGCTTTTACGGAAAAATCCAAATGCCATCCGTCATTTTGACAGATAAATATTGCTGAAAATGTTTTTACCACTAACTGACTATAATAGCCTAAAACATCTTGTGTCATCTAAACACATTTTGTTCAAGCATGCTAAACAATTTAATGGATTAGGCATTTCCTGTGAATTTGGATTGATAACGGTTAGATGGACGCCTTGACAAAGATCTAATTTCCCATTAATTCTAGTGTAGATTCTTCTCGTTATCAGGGGCCGTATTCACAAAAACATCTTAAAGGGCGGTCACACTGGTAGAAGTGTGCGAATATTTTCTTCGCCTACCATTCACAACCGTGCCAAGGGCGAATAAACTGCATAATTTCCGGCTGCGAGTGAAATTCAGAGCGTCTACGTTCAACTTTGACCCGCAAATATCAGCTAATAGAAATGCTTTTTTTAATACCTCGCCAAAATTAAAAATTGAGGACGTCGCTCATTCTGGCTGCGTCCCAGCCTTCGGTGCTATACAATAACTACACGACTACAGAAACAAAATAAGATGCAGCTTGGTTTGCGATTAGCTGCCAAACGGGACAAGTCTGTACCGTTAGCGGTTTTAAAGTTAGCTGATGATACTAGCTGAAAACAGTTAATTGCTAACTAACGTTAGCATTCAATGCATCACAGCCGAATGGTAACTAGCCACAAATTACCATTCGACAGTGATGTGCGAATGCTAGCTTTGAAAAAAACTATTAGCAGGAATCGTCAATTGACTTTAAAACATCTACAGAAATGTTCGCTAACTGTTCCTGGAAACTAATTTCAACTTGTCAAAGAACATTTTGTTTAATTTAGCAGCCAAGTGATAGCTGAAAAATGGCTACCACTCTCCTAATGTATCGCTCCAAAAAGTGAAAAATAAAGCAGTCTTCAGCCTTAATCTAGCCTAGAGACTGGTTAACGTTACTTGACTTCGGTAATTACCGATCTGTCAGATAAACTGGAATATGTGGATTATTTCAAGACGTTTGTGGATTTATAGGCTACTTTTCATCAACGGAGTTGTATATTATTTTCTTGGATGCACGGCTACGAAAAAAGTAAAGCAAGGTAAACGTTAATCTGTATGGTTAGGTGACGCGTTCTCTAGCGTTAGTCGTGTTGTCTGTTGTTGTTAGTAGTTGATAACTTCAACTGTGATTGTCCAGTTGCTTTCCAACCCTAGCTTAGTATGAGTAGTGCTAACCTTATGCTAACGTTAACAGTCGGTTGATAATTTGAATGGATAGATTGCAGTAACGTTAACGGCTATATATGTATAATATATCAGTACAAGGCAGAGACCGAATAAATATTGCTTCACAGTGGTATCAATTGCTGGGAATGGTAAAGCAAGATGGTACTATGGTAGCCTATAGCGTGAGGTGGAAATGCGGTATAAAGTGTTAAAATATGGTGATGTATTTTGTGGTAAGTAACGTTAACTAGTCTAAAGAACTTGGATACAAAGAAGTAGCCGAATGAATTGTGATGAGTTTCCCAGCGCTCACGTAGATTAAAAAATCCGCTCAGTGCTCACACCATGAGCTAGCCTCCTGCACGTGCCCATTGACTCCCATTCATGTTTTGGCGAATGTCAAAACGTCAACCTGCTAATGCAAATGTGTTTTTTCATTTTAATTTAAATTATGGCAGGGTTGTGTCATAAATGTGAAAGATGGAGTTTCTAAAAATGATTTCAGGCATCTGGCAACATGATTGCCTGAAATTAAGGAAGGAAGGAGGTATACAACTCGGATCCAGCTCTGGATAGCACGAGACGCTTCTTCACCCGTCTGCGCACATAGGCTGCTAAATTAATTAAAGATTAAACTGCGACTAGAGGAACAGAACGTCATAGTTTAACGTTTAAGAGATGTCGAAGCAAAAAATGATTCTGGACAGTAAGCGGTGGTAGAAGCGCACGTTCACGTGCTGTTGCATGCAAGCGCGTAGGCTGTAACGTTAGACGACTAACGCCCCATCCCCACCAGAGGTGCAAGTGCAAGCGCACGCACACGCGCACTGGTGCGCTTCACTTCCGCTCCCATGTTAACGAATTGCCGTGGTCCTCACCGGCCGCGCGCGCACGGCTGGCGGGCGGACGGCTCGCGGACGTGGAGCGGATTTTTCTGCTCGGGGCGGAATTTTCTGGGCGTTCGCATGCGCAATCTCATAGAAATACATTGTATATGCACAATATCTGCATCATATGACCACATATTAATGTTTTTCAACCTACTAATAGTTTTACTATTGTTATTCATTATTGTAATACATATTATATTTTAATATAGGCTCTAATAAAAAAGGGAACAGAGACAATGACCATTGTGGGATGAATGAAGTTATATCAAGTCATACATTTTACATATAACCAGTTATTACCGTTTTTATAATGCTTTTTCTTTATTATAGGATACATATTTGTTCAATTAATTAAGACTATGCTTACTTCCCGAAAGGGAAATAAACGTTATTCTATTCTATACTGTTTTTATTGTACTGATATCACTGTATCGATTTAAGGTACTACAGAATAGCTGCTAATTCTGATATAATTAAATGTTTAGAACGTGTTGATTACTGTCCCAAATAAATAAAAGCGAACTTTATAAAGGAGGCATTGTCTTGTTTGCTCCATTTAGCTTTACATTGCTAAATGTAGCTTTTAAGCAGTAAGACATATGTAATAGCAGTATTTACTTAACCATTATTTAGCGAAGCTCACAAATCCGGAATGTAGATTAATGATTTGTTTGTACTGCGCGTCTCTGTCGTTCACAGAATGCGCTCCGAAAAAGCAAAAAGCGTCTGTGCTCTTGCGCGTCTGGTGGGTACCGGGCGTAAAGCTAGCAATGTTCAGCAAACACAAACGAGTGGATGTTAGCCTACTTGGCTAATTTAATATTCAAGGTCCAATTTACGACCTTGTAACGTTATTGATGGCGGACGAACACATAATCCTTCGATACCAGTCTCTGATGAATAATGACATTCATAGCATTGTATAAAAGAAACCAAGGAGAGAAAAACTACAGAATTAACTGAACGTGGTTAGCTAACGTTAGATGGTGACGTAACACCCAACTAACTACCAAGCAACACCGAAAAGGCCATCATCCCGATGAGTTTCGTATTAGCCCATAACTGACTTGGCTCAAATAAACGGCCAGCATAAGGACAATATCCAACTGATAAGAAACAGTTTGCCATTTTGCACAGCAACAGTTTTGATGGGATGTAGACCTGAAATTGATGTTGCTTATGAAATCCTCAAGTAATGCCACAACATAACGTTAGTGACTGCAAATTCACCTCATTGACATGTCATCTGCTAACGTTACTTTAAAAAGTGGCTTGGGTCAATGAGGAAAAAACGGGAACGTAGGCCTACATAAAGGAACGGGATATTATAAAACCCGGTTTAACGCCAATTAACGTTATTCAACTAGCCGTTACGTTAGCTGATTCCTAGTCCACCATTTGCTAGCAAACTTTCCACAAATTCATAACATTTCCACTGGATATGTCTAGCTTAGCCAAGATACGTTTGTTTTCTGTGGAAATTGCCATTCATTGTGTCCTTATCCCCCCTCGATTTTAACAAACAAGACATCCATCTTTGTTTCAGCCCACACGAACTTAACTAACGCTAGTTAAGAACTGTAGCTGCTGGTCATTCACTCTTATTTTTCACCACAAAAAAACTCACCTTTTTATGTGTGCTGGATGTTGGAGAAGCACGAAATATCATAGGGCAAGGCTAAGGTGAGAGTATTAAACGCTAGGCAACGGGGCCCATTTGTAATAATTATTTTGGGTAAAACCCTCCACGTCCTTCTCCGGTCTCAGCCGACGAACGCTCTTTCTACACGTACTGCAGAACCAAGCAAGACTTATACATTTCGGTGACGTCAGGCAAATGCCAGCTGGGCGGGACCAGGCAGTGTCCTCAATTTCTGACTCCGAGCCTCTGCTCCGAGCAGATTGACTGAACAAAAACAAGGCAAGCGCTATGTAAATCAAAATGAGAGGTAGCCTAATTCACAACTGCCACCAACAGAAAAAAATAAAAAAGAATGCCAAGCATTGCCAAGCACGGGCACCATAATCCAGAACAAAGGTCAATTTATAAATTTACGACCAAGGAAAAAAAAGTCACGAAATAAAAAGTTATTTAAAAATGTCCTTGGTCAATACGCTCAATTAACCTATTATCTATACTTACGGTATTTACTGTTAAAAATGTACAGTATATCAAAATGTATTGTTTTCCCTATAAAAATAAAACGGCAGTTCGCAATATAATTTATGTAGCCTACCATTTATAGATGGATATAATTTATCTCTGCGTGGACACGGACTTTAAAAAAGCATTCATATTATGGAGTATCGCCTACACCATTGTCTGTATCTACAGTCTGTGGTGTGAGCTTGAATAGCCTACAGATAAACCAGTATTTCTCAGAGTAAATAAATGCAAGGACATAAAGAACAGGTGTTTGGTAAGCAATTTTACCAAATGCCAACGCGTGCTCTTGTGTTTAAGAAATATGTATCCTAATTATTGCTTGGAGGACTCACGCATCTAAACTCAATCAATAATTACAGTAGGCGCAATCTAAACATGAAGAGCAAAACTGGAAACTATAATCAGTTCTGCAGTTTGTTCGGTGTGGTCATGCTTTATGTTCAAATGACGTGTACGCTTAAACTCGACAATTTTCACTTAAATATAGACAAGAGCGTGATTATCTTATTTGCGACACAAAAAGTGCAATTCCCTGACCGGGAATCGAACCCGGGCCGCGGCGGTGAGAGCGCCGAATCCTAACCACTAGACCACCAGGGACTTAGATGACGCTGCAACAGGGAAAACTTTATTTATAATTCAACATGGGGAATAAACGACCACTACAACTACTTTGCGAATCAGTTTCCTTCATTTCTGCTCGCAGTCTATTTGCACTGCTGTTGGTGAAATCATGAGCGAAATGCAGTTGCAAAATTGCCTCATCTTTTGTTGCACGTGTTTACCCATAGCAGTCCCAACCCAACAGTCAAAGCTCTGGGAAACTCGAAATACACTAACATTACCGTTGACATTTTATCAAAGGTTAAGCATTATTGGCAGAGGTTTTCGTTGGACATGGCGACATATCCTGTTAGGTAAAACCGAAAACATATGCGCTTACGCCACAAATTAAATTTGAATAGTCAATAACTTCACAAATAATGAAGAACCACATCTGTCTTAATCTTTCACACCAAAAGGTCAAACTTCACATATGCCCAAATAAAAAAAGGGAAAACAAAATGCAATATCTGGCCTTACAGGTTTCACAAGATAATGTTCGTTTGATATTTATCCCTTAGCTCTACCGGCTGGTAATGTGCGTAACGTTAATAGAATACCTCAACACGCGGCTGCCATCGGTTGTTTAGCCATGATACCTACTCCTAAACGGCATAAGCAGATATAATACGACGTTGTCGTTTGTGTGGCACTGTATGTGAAAGCAACTGTATACAAAACTGAGCACGAACCTCTCCCGTTCCTCATCATTTCAAGAGGGGTGGGGTGGGTCCCACTCCAAAAGTGGGGTAGAGCATTAAAGTGACAGGAGTATCCTCTAAAATGACAGCACACGTTTTAGTTGCTGTCATTTGTAAACCACAGCACAACGATCTCATTTTCATAACATTGATAGTCAGCATTAAGACTGAACCGGTCTCTCTGGGCAGACAGTACATTTTGAATGCGTCATCACATTTTCAAAGGACAATCCTCAAAGATATGGCCATCACCAATATTGGATGCTACATTCAAATGAAATTAAGTTTCCCACTAGTTGACATTGTACTCGGTGTATAAATGTAACTAAAACATTTCTTCAGCAGAATAGTTTGCACTTACGTATACAAAATCTAGAAGTATCTTGTTTAGCTTCTGATATAGCCACCCGAGGCGCTCCTGAACTTCTGTTAGCAGATGTACATAAATAGATCTTTATACAGCCAATGTTACATAGATACAATGTATGTGTAAAAGACTCAGACCTGACATTCTGCAGTCAAGCTTATGCAGATGCACAGTTGAGATGAAATATGCACCGAGTTCAGTTTGTTGTTGGTGAGGGGTTCGGGGGTGTGATTGTAGAGAATCTTGGGGACAAGGGATGTGAGGTCTAGTCATGGCGCACTCATTATAGAGTATACTGTCCAGTGGGGACATGGCTTTTCAGAAAGGGGCGTGGTCCTGTGAGGAGCTTGTTCCAGAGGGAGAGGTGACTCCTGCTCCATTCCCTTGGTCTCCAGCAGCCATCTTATGCTTCAGTACATATCAGAGAGGAAATGAGAGAGAAGATGAACAAGAGGAGAGGAGAGGAGAGGAGAGAAATGGTTATTAGGGGGGGGGGATGCTGGAACATGAGGTCTTACCTTGAGGTTGTCCACCTTGTCTTCAAAGGACCTGAACGACGAGGAGTTTCTACAAAGAACAGTCACGAAACAATTATATACAGTGCAGTCCAAAGGTATTTGGACAGTGACACATTTTTTGTTGGTTTGGCTCTGTACTCCAGCACATTGGATTTGAAATTTAACAGTGACTATGAAGTTAAAGCACAGACTTTCAGCTTTAATTTATTTGAGGGTGTTACATCCATATCAGGTGAACCATGTAGTAATCGTACCCCTTTTTATATATGGTCCCCCCATTTTAGTGGACCAAAAGTAATGAAAGAACTCCAAGTAATTGAAAATTAACATAAACTTAAATAAAGTCATATTTAATATTTGGTTGCATATCCTTGGATGCCATGACTTCCTGATGTCTGTGTCCCAACATCATCAAAAGATTCTTGATCTTATTTTCAGGTACTCTCAGCCAATATGGATGTAAACATCCTCAAATTAAAGCTGAAAGTCTGCACTTTAACCTCATAATCACGGTTCCATTTCAGATCCAATGTGCTGGAGTACAGAGCCAAACCAACAAAAAATGTGTCACTGTCCAAATAACTTTAGACTGCACTGTATGTGTGTGTGCGCATGCCTGTGTAGTTATTACATTGGCTTGAGATTATGTCAAACAAATTAACAAACAGCTGTTTCTGGTTTGCTAAATTTGCTGCGTTGGAAACTATCAAAGACAGAACTACTAACTACTACTTAACTACAGCAGCACACATGCCTGCCAATGCAAAAATGACTTCAATACAGAAATGTGGAAAGACAATTATCAGAGGTCTACATACATACAATCCTAAAGGAACTTCAAAGTCACTTTCCATGTCATGCAAACATCACAGCAGTTGAAAACAAGCCTACATTCAAATAATACTTAAGACTAAAAGAACTGTGAGTCAGTAAGGAGTGTGAGGCTTCCTGACCCCATAATGAACCAATCAAAAGACTTCATTCTCAAAAACAAAACACTGTGGTTGGTTCAAATTTGAGAGCCACTGACACAACTGTATTGCTGAATCCATTTCTGGGGCTGATGAAGCCGCACTCTCCATCACTACTACAAGTTTACACTATACTTTACCTCATAGCAGGCATACTTATTGAGTGTCGAATGGAGTAGTTGCTACTTGGACAGCATTATGGGAAACAGAGAGGTATGTGTTAAGGTGAACAGCACCACAGATGACAGTGCTTCAAGCCACACAATCACCAGAGAGATTAAAGATTAACTATTGCAAGTGTGTCACTACACAAAAGCAGGGGGTATTTCACAGAGCAGGATTAGTGAGCTAGCTGTATAACTGCACTGAGTAAAACCCAGAACAGTCTTTTTTTACATCAGTCCATGTTCCAGATTTGGGAAGGTTCCGGGTTTTACCAGAGCAGTTATCCAGCTAACTCCGTAATCCTTCTTTGTGAAATCCCCCCCAGGGGGGTATACTATGAAGGAAACTGAACATACCCAGGGTTTCTCTGCATTAGCTGCCTTGACAAAACCTAACCACCGAAATATGCCATAAACGGTACCACAAAAGTGGTTATCAACTTGCTAAGTGAACACAAGCTTTGTTAATCAAACTCTGTGCCCGTTCCCATAAAAGGGGCGGTATCTGCAACAATGAGCCTATAGCAGTACAGCATGGGCTGTACTCGAGCAGCGTATTTCTCTCCTGAGAAAGAAAACTGATATACGGATGGAAGCAACATCGTTGCCTCCAACAAAGCCAGGAAGGAGCTTTAGCAAAAAAAAAAATTGGAATTTGTAGTCAAACTATACTTCGAGCCGGAATGTATTGATTTGGAGTTAGAATTACTGTCCTCACACGGAGTGATACTAATGGTTACTCTTACTCTTACTTCCTGGTTACTCTTACCGGATGTACTTATTAAATGTAAACAATTACATCTGAAATCTGAAACGACATCACATACAGTAATTTGAGCGAAAATATTGTCTCGGTAATCATATGTGCATTTTCGTTTCCAACAACAACACTTGTAAAGCTGTTGTTAAACCTTATTTGAGTGTATTTAGGCGGTTAATTTACAGCTAAGTTAGCCTGGGGGGAACTATATCCAATGGCAAGATGTTAATTGTAGCATTGCTCCAATTCAGGATTTACAATAATTTAGCTACAACGGGTGAGACCAGGACAGCTTAACATACTATTTCGGGGGTAAGTAAAATTATATAAAAATTTTCTAAATGGGTGAACTATCCCTTTAATATCGCTTTGTTGTACACCCCCCAGATGGCATACTCACAACAACAGAGTAAAACGATGACATCAAGGGTTAACCCACGTGCATGGCCAACAGGTGCTTATTTCTTCTCTGCAGTCCCCTAGCAGAGTACTGCACTCTCAGCAACACTAGTGACTGACCAGAGGTGCTATTGTGCGATAATGCGCCTCTGCCACACTGTGACTAATGATGACAGGCCCGGTCCTGAATGTTGGGAGGCCAAACAATCGTTTGAGCCCAGAGCTCAAACCAACACACTTTGACCTTGTACTCATATTTTAAAAAAAACAGAGGCATGTGTGTCATACAGAAACAGAAGCATGTCTTACCCAAAGGAATTTGACAATGGCAGAGCTCTGAACCACCATGCAGCAGAAGAGGGAAGAGAGATCAGGGTGAGTAGAAACAGCCTTTAGTACTGAAGCAGGGGGACAGTAGGTACCACTGACACCATAACACAAGCACTACTGTACTGTACAACACACAACCAACACCTGTAATACAAACCTGTACAACTGGACTACCCTACACCAGTAACACAAATACTGACCTATACACAGTAGTAACATGGGCTCAGTCTATCCAAATTTGTATGGATGAATAGACGGAACTGGACACACTCAGAGTCTCAGTAAGCAGCCAATCAGAGTGAGGAGGAGGGGCCAGTACCTAATGTCCCCCAGCTTCCTGCTGATGGCTGTACCCACATTGGACAGGGCTGCAGAGGTCATTTGACCTGCCTGGGAGAGGGTCTCCTGAGTTCTCTTATACCTGCAGGGAGAAGGAGTGAGGGACAAAGAGGGACAGGGAAGGAGGAGAGTGATGTAATTAAAAGGTGAGAGGGGCAAGAGGGAGGGAAAAGAAAAGGTGAGAATAGAAAGAGAAAGAGAGAGGGGGGGATGGCAAGAGAGATAGATAAAGGGGGGTGGAATGCAACAGAGTAGAAGTAAAAAATAAATTCCGTACAGCAATCCTAAACTGATCATTTTTACATACATTTGAAATATCTAACAGCAATATAAGTACCACTGTGACTTAACATCTTGTTTTGCATGTGTTTTTCACAGATTGCCATTTATTATTTGACAATACATTGCATTGGATGCCATGTCAATAATGCAGTTGAATTGAAATTCAATTGGAAATTGAGAGAGAGGAGTACACGACTGTGTGGGTGAAAAACAGGGCTGTGTTTTGGACACTTGTGGGTGTGGCAGTCACTGTGCTTTGGGCGGGTTAGAGTAGTGCCACGCCTACAGAGGTCTGTATCCAACAGGTAAAGAGGGGGCCCATGCTACTCACACACAACATATGAAATACGTTTGGGACACAATATATAATGTACAAATAATTCCCATCTCATCACCACACACACGTAGGTTCTCAACAGACACGTACATGCTCTACGCTTAATCAAACATTTTGCAGGACCCAGCTGTCCTTGGATTTAGAGCCCCCTTTAACCTAATCACTGAATCATAGTCTGCAATGCTAAGCTAAAGGTGTGCCAATAGGCTTATATGCCAAGTATAGCTGTTGCATTATGCAATGCAACCTTAGCCTTCTGACCACAGACCTTATATGGATTCCAAATGATTGTAAATTCATACACCGTCTTGTGTTCTGCGTACAAAGGTTGAGCTTCCCATCTGATCTGAGCTAAACCCAAACAGAACAAATGCCAGCCAAGAGAAAAGGCCTACCCCACACACACACACACCAGTTCAGTTACTCTCTCTCACACACACACACACACACACACACGCACACACGCACACACGCACACACGCACACACGCACACACGCACACACGCCCACACGCCCAGCCCAGCCATTTATGTCAAGAGGGTTTGAAGTGGCATTTAACCATAATATGTTTACAATGTGCACACAGGTCATGAGAATGCGATAAATAATGTTTTTAACCCAGCAAATGACACATATGGAAGCACTTTTGCAGCTGATGAAGCAACACCTCTCAATACCACTGCACACAATGTGCTGAAGCAAAGCAAACTGTACAGCACTGCAGGCAAGGTCCTAGACCAGGGGTGGCCAATTCCAGGCCTCGCGGGCCGGTGTGTATGCAGGTTTTTGCTGCCGCCAGTTAACAATTATTGAATTAGCCCAATCGTTTACACGATCTGATATTTTAATCTACATATCCGCGATATGAAAAGCAGCTGATGAATGTTCTTGTGCCGGTATGCGTCAATGCGTGTATTGTAGCATTTTATCGTTCTGTAATTTACAAGTGAATCGGTGATTGTGTGTATGACTAATTAACTGATTGAACCGTGGTAACTGGTGGCAGTAAAAACCTGCATACACACCGGCCCGCGAGGCCTGGAATTGGCCACCCCTGTCCTAGACACAGTAACCAAAGCAGCCGATTGGCTGAAACACCAAACAATCCCGTGACACATCTCTTGTAGGTTCTCAGCCAATAAACCCCCCCGATTGGAAAACACTCGCATTAACCCCAGATTAGCCACTTAACCTGTGAGAGGCTAAACCGGTTCCTCCACCACCACCAACACCAACCCCCCCGGAGGATTAACTCCGGTGCCGCATCGTCGGTAGAATTAACTTCAGTACCGGAGGGCCACAGTGTATACAGGTGTCTGACGGTTTCTTTCAAGCAACAGCCAATTAAGGCCTGGGACACAAGATATGTGTGGACTCTAGCCAATCGAAGTGCCGGAAAAACACCAAACACCAGGATAGGAGTTCGGCAGCCATGCCCTAATCTTACCAACTGTGTGTTTCCAAAAAAAACCTGCAATGATCCTTTCCAATTACCTGTGTGCAATGCCTGAGGGACACATGCACTAACGAATGACAACGTCACCAATGGTGAATCTCCAGGACCGACCCCACACTGCTCTCTCCACCAGGCCCACAATACCCAGCCCAAACTCACTTGGAAAATGTACAAACAAGTTTAAAAACACACGCTTCAGACCGGCTTATATCTTACAAAGTTGCAGGGGCTGTAAGATAACTACAAACACAAAGCAAGATGTTAAATTGATGACTCTGGAATGGGGGAGGGGCATGGCTGTCACTCACTTTGTGCAGCTGCAAAGGTTTTATCAAGGCAGATGCCTATTTTCCATTTTTACAAAGAACAAAACCAGCAAACCTACTGGCCCTCTAGACTCAAAGCTCATTTTTATTTATTTTATTTTTTAAATGCTTTTTGTCTCATCATAGGGTGAGGGTGGGGGCCTTTTTTGGTCAGCACTTGGAGGGGGGGCTTAGCCAAAGACACTCTGGCCCAGATATAATCCAAAGCATATGATTGATGTTTAGAATTCTACCATGATCCTGCAGAATTGACAAATTTAACATTCCACTAGAATAAGTGATTACCGTTAAAACTTTTTTTAACTCCTTCCGTAGCCACTTCAATTGAAAGTAGCTGAAACAGGAAGTCACATACAATGCATCATCTCCCCAGTGAATACCTGCACACATTTTATATGCTAACCAGACTGATGACTCCAGCATTCATGCCATCCTCTTAGTTTCTTTACTTTAAGGGTTTCTTCTCCTGACTTTTCCCCCCATAAAGTTCTATAGGAAAATGAGTCAGGAGATATAACCCTTGCAGTGATCCATCCACATCTACTTCATATCTGGCCACAGAGTGATGGTTTGGGGCTTGTTTGATACCTAGACCTTGGATGACTTACAGCCATTTAGCCAGTCATGTGTTCCATACTGTACCAGTGTAATTTACAGTTGAATCAAGTCTCACCCCCCAATTCCCATAAAGATCCATTCAAACACAGAGGTTGTAGTATCGCTTGTAACAGTACCTGAAAATAAGATATTGAGAGAATTTTGATATTGATGGGTCACAAACTTCAGGAAGTAACAGCATGCAAAGGATATGTGACCAAATATGAAATCTGATACTTTAAAAATACGTATGATCCAAGGGATTCATATACTTTTGCCAACAAAGCATTTAATGTTGGATAATATTTCTCAATAAATAAATTATAAAAGAATTATGTTTTGTGTTTTTTGTTGAGCTGGGTTCATTTTATCAAGTTTTAGGACTTGAAGATGTGATCACATTTTAGATCAAATTTATGCAGATATACAGAAATTTCTAAAGGATTCACAAACTTTCGAGCAGCACTGTATGTCAAAGGTTGTTCCCAACAATGCCAAACATCATCATAAGGTTGACTGAAAGATTCCGAAGTGGGAAAGGTAGTCTTCCAGGACCAGCCAGGGACAGGAGGGGGCGGAACTACTAAGCTCCATGTGGTAACAGGAGTTTCTGGTGCTATATTACAGTTCATTAATATTCACAGTCAAAGAAAAATAATACATTGCCATTTCAATTATCAAAGTCCAGGACTGTCACTGCCTCAGCCATCAAGAAGCAAGGGCTTGTTCACAGAATTCCTACATATTCAGACACATCACACTCAAATATTATATTATCCCGATCCAGAAAAACTGGGTTCAGGGCTGTCTAAGTCATAGCACACTGGCATCCTACCACTCTGTACCCACCAACAGCATTATTTAGTGAGATGTCTTGGATTATTATTACGCATTTTATTATTATTATGTGTTTATTTTAATAAAAAATAAAGCTGAACTTGACTTATTGCATGATGCAGCGTAATCCAAAAGTGTTGAAATTGAACAGTGACTATGAGACTTTTAGCTTTAATTTGAGGGTTTTTACATCCATATCAGGTGAACAGTGTAGCAATTGTAGCCATTTTTAACCCCCCCCCCCCTCCACCAAAAGTAAGTGGACAAATGAACATAAACTTAAATAAAATCATCATATTTAATATTTGGTTGTGTATCCTTTGCATGCAATGACTTCCTGATGTCTGTGACCCAACAACATCAAAAGACTCTTGATATCTTATTTTCAGGTACTCTTACAAGAAATACTATAAACCCTCTGCATTTGAATGGATCTCTGGGAATTGGGGGCGGGACTAGATTCAGCTGTAAATTACACGGAAATAGTATGGAACACATGGTTGGCTAAATGGCTGTAAGTCATCAAGGGTCTGAGGTATAAAACGAGCCTCAAACCATCACTCTGCTTCCAGATATGCAGTAGATATGGAAGGATCACTTCAAGGGTTGTTTCTCCTGACTCATTTTCCCATTACTTTCTGCTCTGTGTTATTGATTAATAACATAAATACCGTTATTTTGCCTTAATGATGACACTAAATACAATAGGTTGGCAACTCATATATGTTCACGCATATTACCCCTTGTTTTATTATGTCCTGCTTATGGAAATGTGACCAACCTGTTTTACTCATAGCGTAATGCTTTAAAACAATCCACTTTCCCAGGAAGTCCGTGAAACGTCTGACTTACAGCAGGGGAAACAGAGAACATACAGCGCACATGCAGAGAATGGCATTACAATTAATTGTGAAATAATTGTGTAACATGCTGCAAATTTGTTTTCGTTTCTAATTAGATGCATATAGTTCTCTTTAAAATCATTTTGTTCAGTTATGGAATAACAGGTGAAATCAGCTGGGTTTTAATAAGCTGACAGTATGGAAACCTTGTCACTGTAATTAAAAAAATATGAAGGGTGAAGAATAGCCACTAAGGTTAAAATTCAGTTAACATGGTGACATTTATCGCCGTTGTTTAACCGTAGGCTATTGAAAAAACCATATGCACATGGAATCGCTGGAAATAGCTTAGGCTATTTGAAAAACATTAAAATTCACTGGACAAGGCTTTGAACTTTATTCAGTCAAAACCAATCTATTTACTTACAGGCTGTAGGCCTAGAGAGCTGTATTGTAATGACATCGGAAGCGCATTTTCAGAACTCAAATGTCCGTCGATTGCAGTGCGCGAGTTTTCCATTGAATGACAATTCAAGCATTCGGTGTAAATGACAATTTGCGCATTAGGCTTGATTATAGGTGTTATCAGCAAATGGAAAGCCATTTTTAATGAATAGCTATTGTACCGTAACAGAAGATTGTCCCCCCAGAAGATTACAGGAATTATTGGCAAATATAGGCTAAGTCATAGCTTGATCCAGGATAATTGCGAATAGTCTATACATGTAACCTTACACGTACTATCGCACATCGCCTGGATGTTGAAGTGGGCTGAAAGCAATTTAATTCGGTATTCCGCTTCGCTGAGGGACAGGTAGCTATGTGGTCTTTGACCTATGGACCCTTTTATTATTATGCATTTTTTATATAGCCTACACAATAATATTTCACATTGTAATCTTGATATTTTTAGTCATGCTTGTGCGCGCCCCTGTGTGTAACATACAGGAGGGTGTACGCGCGTTGTCAGCTGTTCCCCTAAAAAATCATTCATTCGTGTTTCACAGTAAGTACTCACGCATTGGAGGTCTGGACATCCTGCCAGCCCTTGCTGATGTTCTGTCGGAATTCGCTCAGGGGGGTGAGGCCCAGCCTCCTCTTCAGCTCACCCGCATGATGCTCTTTAGCCGACAGCACCTGCCGCAAGGTGAGTATTTCCTCGTCCACCTGAGCATACAGGTGAACGCCACTGTTACAGATACCACACCGCTTCATACCTGTACCCTAAAACCCTGTACCCCACTCTTTAACCTGCTGCAAGAAGAGGGAGCTCTAAAACCCAGTATCCTATTCCTGAACCTCCTGGAGAGGGAAGCCCAAAACCCGGTACCCCACTCTTGCAGAGAAGGGTAACCACAACTCCATCCATCTATAGCACCTTGCTCAGTTCCAGCTTCAGCTCCTCCTCCTCCTCCTCGGTCAGGCCAGCTCCGACTACTGCCCCTTCCATTGGCACGTCTGCATCCAGGGGGTCTGCCCCAAGGCCTTTTTTGGGAGAGCTGAGGTTAATATCTATACCAACACCCCCACCAGGACACAGAGAGGGAGGGAGCAAGGTAGAGAGAGAGATAAACAGAGAGGGGTAATGCACTGTGTGTGCCAAACAATCGAGGGAGTGAGAGATAGTGGAAAGATAGCTGACATTCGGCTTCAACTATTAATTATTTGGCTGGGATAACTTCCTGTGTAAAATGTGCATACTTTAAAATTCAGACAACTCCAAAACATTTCTTTAGCAGAAATATTTTAGGGAGAGGTGTTTGGAAATCCAGATCAGTACTGAGTTACCGGCTCAATCAAAGCCAATTACTTGAGCTCAGCAGGACATACAACAAGCACGCAGTAGTATTGAACCCGCCAGCACTGACAAACACTGGTCCAGGTGACACATGGTAGCCTATTAGGTAACCTGCTGAAAATTTGTTCTGGGTGGCATAATTCCTCGAAGAACGGCGTATAATTGATATAAATAATTGATGATAGTTCAGAACGCATGTGAAAATCTAGCTTGAGTGTTGCAAAAAAAACTAAAAACAAATACGCACAAAACAAAAAAACTATTGTGCCTGTCCTGACAGACAGGGAGAAGCTGGTCACGTCACTAGGTAGATAGGGGTGCTAAAAACATTAGCTCAATTATCAAATAGCTAAACCAGGTAGCCTATGTCGTACTCACGCATTGAACGCGGGGGAGTCAGCCAGGGCCAGCCAGCTAGTAAGAGGTAATCAAGTATCAAATGGAAGAAGAAGAGAAAAAAAAAACACTTGCAAGCAGGAATCAAGTATAAAGTATAAATAGTTTTTAATTCCAGCACATGAAAGACTACCAGTGATGACAGCCATCAGCTAATTTGACTGAATAGCTAGTTAAACCTCTAACTTAAATGACCTTCCTCCCAAAGTTTAGAGTAACGTTAGGAATTTCATTCGTAGTAAGGTTAAGTAGTAAATTAGTTTAGGGGAAATACATACAGTAAACAATTTATCTAATGAGCTTGTTAGGTGCTTAACAAAGGTCGGGCCAGTGACACTGAACTCGATTCCAAAAGAGCTTGTTAGCTAGCAAATATGAGTAGGTTTTCTACCTAAAAGTGATGTTAGTTGGCAAGGTAAAACAAGCTACGTGCAGTGCTGACAATAGCGGCGTGGCATCTAGCAAATTGATTAAAACAATGCATTACGTTAATTATAGCAGAGCATAACGTTACTTTCTATAGCACACTGAATTATAAACTTGACAGAAGCAATATTACACCTGTAGCCAACATTACAATAGCGTTGGCTAGCAGCGAGCTACCACTAATAACGGTTACCTTGATTTGCAGAGTCCATAACGTCAGATATTGTATTATCCTAACGTTAAATTCCTCCAACTTCAATTTAGCGAACAAGTGCAAAGACTATTTGATTTACGGCTTTTTCGCCAGCTGTATCAGAAGCACCTCCCCCTCACTGCCAGCGTCTTCCCGAACAGGAGCCACAGCGGCCACAGGCACAGCTCGGTACTTTGATGTGTTTCAAATGACCTCCTGGTTCCGGCGCACAGCAACGACGTTTGAGGGTTCCTCAGCGTCGTCATATATAATTTTCATGAAATTAAACAAATAAATCCAATAATCGTGCAATTAATGGATGTCCAATACATGTTGTGACATGGACACCCAAACTTAAATCTCAGAGGCCTCCTAAAATAATGGCATTTATCCCCCCGGGTTATTGCGAATAATGTGAACCATTATTGCTTTTATATTCGATTTATTACAAGACATCAAAGGCTGGCATAGCCTATAGTGTAGCTTTCACGTGGGACTAGAATGAAAAAGAAAAATGTGACTATGGCACAAATATGACATGTCATGATTATAAAATATTGGGATCCTGTAGGCTACTTATTTTCACATGGCATTGTGCATCCATTCACTCCACCCAAACTCTAAAATCCGTCTGTGTGTCAAGCAACACCTAGTGTCAATTTAGCCCAAGATCAGCAAAATATCACAGAACTGCTCTTTTGTCATGTTTTGACCCTGGCAAAATCAGATTGGGCACATCACCCATTGGAAGCATCATGCATACTCATGAATCTGGTGTAAGATATTTACAGAGATGTATTTATTAAATTGTTGCACATCCATTACATATATATATTTTAGATCATCATGCATCTGTTTTGCAGAGGTTTCTCCTGAATATGACAAGTCAGATCCTGTCACACAAGAACTCAATTTTGGCTAAGTAAAAAATAATCTCAATTTAGGGAACATTCAGGACAAAAACCACACCAAGTGTGCCCGTGCCTCTTGTCACTGGATAAAGTGGAAGGTGGTTACCTTGGTGACTGAGGAAGTTGAGATGAAATGACCACATATAGATTTGGGGAAATATTTCAAAATATAGTACCTTTTTAAAAAATATAACCAGTTTTATTTTATGATGGGGTTCTCTGGATGCCTTTGAGCCTGGATCTCTGGATTATAAAAGGTTGAAAACCCCTGAACTAGAGGATGGGAAAAGCAACTACGGCCTCTGAGTTTGGAGATAACACACAGAAAACCCATGGCAACTGGAAATGTAATTGTTTGCTTTCCACAAAAAAAGCACACACAAATAAGCTGCGTTAATGTTCATAAACATTTATTTTACAACAGCAAATCAGATAAATGGCCCATGTTCATTTTCCATCAGACAGTCAACATGCTAAAACATAAAACTAGTATTTTATTTTTTACTTCATAATTAAGTGTATGTACAGTACAAGAGACCATAACAATTAAATCCTGTTTTGGATATTGTTTAATGGCCATATCTAAATTACATACATTTAAAACTATAGTCCCTCATTAAAAACAAAAAATAATTAAATTATCTGCATCATATTACTGCAGCACTGTTATGATACTGTATATCTTTTAAAGTTTCTAAAAGACAACTTCTTTACCTCAGTAATCCTGTACAATTTCAAACAGACAATGCATTCACTCAAACAATTAGCATTTTCAAACATCTCAAAGAAGCCATAGCAAGAATATTTTTGGGGAGGATTTCCACAGTAAAAGACCGAACTGGTCCACATATTGACTAGGAGGTGGGTTTGGGGTAGAAGAGGGGCTGCAGGTATGGAGCACTCAGACATCAGAGTAAACAATTAAAACTGGCACATCACTGGCATCAAAACCCACTGGAGCACAATGCAGGAGGACACTATTAAATATGGCCATGTTTATATCTACTGTAGTTGATTTCTTTTTCTTTTTGCATATTACTTTTTACAGATTTGTAGATATTGAATTCAAAATCTGCACCAAAATGAAAGTTTCAGAAGAAGTTTTTATTTTTAAAAGGTTGGCAGCAGATGGTTTTGTGAAAGCAGCGCACAGTACCTGCTTTGCACCGTAGTGGGTGAAGTGTTTTTTTCATGTTCGGCCGTTTGTTTTGTGTCAAAGACAGTGACACTGCCTGGCTGATCCCAGATCAGTTCTGTGAGAGGAGGAGATGGGGATAGAGATGGAGGAGACTGACGTGGACTGACCCCTGCTGCAAGAGGCCTTATAACCGATTTCAGTTTGAATTAGGTCGTCCTCTCTTTTAGCACAGTGCCGGCAAGGGGGGACAGACCTCTAAATGATGGAGTACTATATAGCCAATCCATATTTTATTCACATAGAAACATAAAGAGCTGAAATTAAATGCAGTATGAATGTATTCGTTTTTTACCCTGACCAATGGATGAAATTCCAAAATTAATTGTCGTTGTAGAGGTTGCCAATATATCCGAAGAGCCTACAAATGTAATTTCAGATAAATTTTCCCAAATTCTTAAGAATTTATGACAATTGTATTTTTTTTGCCAGCACATCTTATAGCACAAACCCTGCAGTGAGAGATCTGACACACAGGGCCGGCCGCGTTTGAATATAGCGGCTCTGCAGGAGTGCATTTCAGTGCCAATCACAGTCAAGGTTTTACTCTCTCCTCTTTCCTCAAGAGTGGCTGGGCTTCAGAGAGAGGGTTCGGTCTCTCCAGTGCTTTCACTGGAGTATGTAAAAGTTCTCACAGTGACACACAAAATGCATCGTCATTGGCTGTCCTGCATCCAGCTAAAGAGTAGATCGGTACAACAGGCTGCAGTGAAATTCTTAAAGCAGGAGTTGCCGACTAGGTTGTCTATCAGTGCTAGATGGAAGTAGAATGTGTTTTGGTTCGATGAAAAAAAGCCCAGCCATACTTGAAGCAACGACCCGTGCTGATGTTAAACTGTGGAAGACGCATTTCACATTGCCGAGACGTGCGAGACAGCCAAAACCATGGGGACCAAAAGGCTGCCGCCCACACGTGTTCTAGTCGCATAAACACGTACACACGCACACACAAGCACATACAAACACACACACATACACACAATGATACAAAAATAATGTTATTAACTGGCCAAGGTATTCACGCAGGGCAGAAGTAAAGCTGCTGAGCGGCAGATTGAAATGGGCTCACTGACCCTGCCTTCTGGTACAGTGATGAAACAAAACCACAATACAACCATCGGAACAATTTCATTCACAAAAACATTGTACGAGACAGTGCAAAATCATAATACTAAAATCACCCGGATGTTTATGATTTTCACATAAACTGGCCTATTTCCGGGTATATTCAGGACCATGTATATACCCGCAAACATTTCCATATAAAACCTAATGCAAGAATATTGGGCAGCAGAGTGGCATAGCGAGTGAAGAGGCTACATGTTTCAATCCCAGGCGTGGCATTGGTTGTACTCTTGATATCATTTCACATCATATGTCCCCTATTTTCCTGTATAAAATATGGCCTCGTGGTCATTGACAAAGCTGTAGTTAGCTGGCAAACCCTGGAGATCAAATTGGCCTGTCCGAATGTGACATCTCTCAGGGTGCACAGCTCTCTCTCTGCCACCAGGTGGCAGTGGCAGGACAGTGCCGCACAAGTAGGCGCAACAACGGCTCACAGCAATAAATACCACCATTGAATACAATAATCATATACAACATTTACATATATGTTTCTGCACTGAATTTAACTGTGATAGTCAGTGCTTTAAATGAGGGGAAGGGTGTGGAATGCTGTGAATTCAAGTTTTATTGAGAAGACCAGAAGTGAGGGGAAGTGGGCTATGCCCTGCCAAGCCATGGAGCTAGATCAATCTTCAGATCCAAACACAATACAAACACAACCAGCTCTATGAGAGGCAGAAACCATTAACACAAGACCACAAGCTCTTGTGGTTGTTGCTCACACACCGCTACAGGAGGAGATGCTATGCCAGCTAACGCATAATGTCATCACAAGGCTACTGCACAGTAATGAAAATGCTGTGGTAATAGGTGGGTGACACCTGTGCTTAATGTTGAGTCTACCGACGACAAAGCCACAAACAGGCACGCATCATGACTGCTCATATTTCATTACTTCCTATGCCTGTTTCACTGCATTTTTTCAAGGTAAATCTCAGCCTGCGGTGAGAAGGATATTTTGCAGCAGCCACACAAGGGTCTGAAAAACATGACTCAGGATGAGTGACAAGTGCTATAAATCATTAAACAACAGCACACCCTGCTGGGCATACTGTGGCAGTGCACTATTAGCACAAATTAAAGAGCTACTGAAAGGTGCAGCGTTTCAGGATGATAATATCGCTGCTTGCCTGTGTGGACACACTTGCCTTGGCAAAGCAGGTTCTCCTCAAGAGCTCTGCTGTCCTGTCAAACATGTTCATATGAGCCGTACTACTGACGAGACCACATATGAGCTGTACTACCGACGAGACCACATAAACCCAAAACACCCCGGGGAATAAAAAAATAATAAATCATTTAAAAAAACGCACATAACGCAAAAACCCAAAAAATCAAGGTGATCCCAGATCTGGCTTAAATGACTATGTATTTTCAGCCTCACTTGAAATTGTGAGGTGCAGACCACCAGCACAAATGGCTAAGAGCAATGTCTGGCTGGCAGCCGTTCCCACAAAACAAAGGGTTCACAGCTTCCTGGTCCAAAGGAAGCTGCAGGTGCCGTGTCTTCCCGCGTGAAAATCACGTCTGAGAATACCTGAACACCACACAAAACGCTTCCGGGACAGAAATGACTGCTTGGCACAGAGACTTTTAGTGAGGGGCAGTAGTCGAGGCACGCACACACAACAGACAGACGCACAAACGCACACACAAACACACACACAGGCACGTATACAAAAACACGCACGCCTTTACCTGACGCTTCAAAGCAGATGGAGTCTGTGTCCCTGAGGGCCAGGGTTTTAGGGGAGGGGCATACACGCAAAAGAGAAGGCTAATAAAGTGGAGGGTGCAGAGATTGGCAGGGTTTTAGGGGAGGGGCATACAGGTAAAAGAAAAGGTGGGCAGAAGCTCCAGAGAATGACGCTTGAAAACATGCAGTGAGCAGTCCTCTTACTGAACACGTTTAAAAAAAACAGCAGCCTACCAAGACCCAAATAAAAAGCACACACACACGGGACACTCATATGTACAGATATCACAATACTCAAGACTACAACAGCACATTAAAATGTTTTTTTTTGTTTTTGTTTTTTAAATGACATAAAAAAATGACCTAACATTTTTTCGAAATTGTACATACTACAGGGTGAGACGCAGTAGGAGGGGGGAGGGTTCGGGTGGGTCAAAGGCCAAAAAAAAACAAACAAAAAAAATAAGAATTTCTTCCTCCGTTTCTGAACAAATGCTCACATCGGCTGCTTTAATTGCAGATGGGTGCTTTTGGAAGTTGTGGTTGGTTCCTCTTGTCACATGGCATTCTATTCCTCCAATCCCAAGCCCCAGGGTTTTCCTCGTTGCTGAGGGGCCTAGTTGAAGGCTGGGTCGGTCCAGTAGCTGGTTTGGTGGCCGTCTTTCAGCTGGGTTGTCTCTGTGGCTGAGGAAGGCTGCACAAGGACAGGCTCTCCACTTTCTGCAACACACACACACACACACACACACACACACACACACACACACACACACACACACACACACACACACACACACACACACACACACACACGGGTCAGCGGTCAACCACCAAATTATTGCATAGTAATACATATTCACTGACAGCCAAGATTTTACAACACAATTTTGCCCATACACATTTAACAAATCAGGGCTTCCAGGAGTAAATCATTAGCAGCGGCGGGGGGGGGGTTATTGGTCAGAGGGTGGCGGGGTCCGGAGCAGCGCGGGCGGGGTCTCACCTCTCTCATCAGACTGCAGCTGTGCCTCCAGGTCCTCGGGGGACACATAGAACTGTGGCTCTTCGCTCTCTGGCGGCCGCGGCTTGCACTTCCCACAGCAGCAGTTACAGCAGCAGCACAGGCAACAGCAGAAATAACAACCTGTAGCCAGCCCACAGAACACAAACAAGGCCTGCAACAGAGAGGGAGGAGTGACTTAGACAACTTTAATGTCCTCCGAGAGGCAATTTGTGGTACAGAACATATAGACACATTAAAAGTACATCAGAGAAACAAAAACAACAATAGTCCAAGATAATCTATAGCAGCAATCATAAATAACATCACAGTCCAGGCAGGCATTTAAAGTGCATGTCAATAACTGTAGACCAACAATTGTAATAAAAATACATAGTAAGTATACTGCACATCCCCTATGTATCCATGTACAGTTGTGTTAAAAAACAATAGCAGTACAACATCAGTAACCTGATGAACCACTGTTATTAGTAGTAGCGATATTTCTGCATGGCAAATAATTCACTTGTAGATGTAGTAGTGTAATAGAAAAACAACAGACCCAAATGTCATGACATGCACACTGCTTGTTCTGAGTAATTGACTCATTCATTGAAAGAGGCGTGTTCAAAATAATAGCAGTGTAGAGTTTAATTAGAGAATTAATTCATTCTGTGAAAAAACAGGTGTCATTAATTGTCCTTTATTAAGGAAGAAGGGAAGCAAATGTTTCACACATTGTTATAAAATATATTTCCTTCTGAATTGCTAAGTGAAATGGGCCGTTCCAAACATTGTTCGGAGGAACAACGTAATTTGATTAAAAGGTTGATTGGAGAGGGGAAAACATATAAAGAAGTGGAGCAAATTATAGGATGCTCAGCTAAAAAATGCTTTAAAATGGCAACAAAAACTCGAAACACACAGAAGAAAACGAGCAACTACTGTTAAAACGGATTGAAGAATAGTCAGAATGGCAAAGATTCAGCCAATCATCACCTCCAGAAAGATCAAAGATGATCTAAAATTACCTGTAAGTGCTGTTACAGTCAGAAGACGTTTGATCGAAGCTAAGCTATCAACAAGAAGCCCCCGTAAAGCACCATTGTTGAAAAAACGGCATGTGCAGAATCGGTTAAAATTTGCCAAGGAACACATCGATTGGCCCCCAAAAAATTGGCATAACATTCTGTGGACAGGTGAGTAAAATAGTTTTATTCGGGTCTAGTGGTCGTTGACAGTATGTCAGACGACCCCCGGGTACTGAATTCAAGCCACAGTAAAAATCATGGTGTGGGGACACTATGGTGTTGGACCTATTTATCGTATACCAAGGATCATGGATCAGTTTGAATACATCAAAATACTTGAAGAGATTATGTTGCCGTATGCCGAAGAGGAAATGCCCCTGAAATGGGTGTTTCAACAAGACAACGACCCCAAACACATGAGTAAGCAAGCAACATCATGGTTCCAGACAAAAAGGATTGAGGTAATGGAGTGGCCAGCGCAATCCCCTGACCTCAACCCCATTGAAAACGTGTGGGGTGACATTAAAAATGCAGTTTCTGAAGCAAAACCCAAAAATTCACAGGAACTGTGGAATGTAGTTTGTTCATCCTGGGCTGAAATACCTGTTTCTAGGTGCCAGAAGTTGGTTGACTCGATGCAACGCAGATGCGCAGCAGTTATCAAAAACAATGGTTATGCAACTAAATATTAGTTCAGTAATTTAAAGTGAAGTTAAATCTTGAAAGATTTCTTCAGTTTATACAGTAAGTGTTTGAGTTTGAAGAGAAAAATGTCGACTGCTATTTCTTTGAACATATTAATATTCCTGTAATATTTCCTGTAAAAGAACAACGCAGATTTGATACAATTTGTTAATGCTTTGATTTGGAATTGAATGTGTAATGTTTCCACTGCATTTGAAATATGGAACTAAAAGCTATTAAAAAATATCACTTTTTTAGCGCACTGCTATTTATTTGAACACCGCTGTATATCACATCCACTAGTCCATGTAATCCACATCCCCTATAGTCCATGTCTTTCCCCAGACTCCCCATGGCTACCGCATCTTGTTTAATTGAGTTATTGCCATGGGAATAAATTTGTTTTTTGCTTGGTTGGTTCTAATCATAGGGTATCTATACCTCTGACCAGAAGGGAGTGGCTGGAACTCCACTGAAAGTGGATGGGATGTATCTCAGTGAGCCTGGTCAGGTACAGGTGGTACAGGTCAGCCGGCTGCTCCCCAATGATTTACCCACAGGTCTTCACAATTTTTCCTAATTTGTTCTTGTGAGTGATTTTGGAATGTCCGTACCAGCATACAATACAATAACAACGGACACTCTCAATAAAAGATTTGTAAAATAGAGTGAGAATTTTGTTATCAACGTTAACAACTTTTCTAAGAAAGTAAATACGCTGTTGGCCCTTCTTAAAAATAGCATCAGCACATTGGCCCCAGGAGAGTTTGTGATCTATAATAAAACCAAGATACTTACACTCCATCACCACCTCAATCTCCTCTCCTCTGATCCTAGATAGAGTAGGCGGTGGAGCATCACGTCTAAAATCTAAAATCAGTTCTTTGGTCTTGGATGTGTTCAGATTCAAATGTGAGGCCTCACACCAGTCGACAAAGTCACTTAGAACTGGACCATGATCGACTTTATCCTGCTCCAATAGGCTGACCAAAGCGGTGTCATCCGCAAACTTAATTGCATGGTGTCTAGGGTATCTGCTGCGACAGCAGTCCGTGTATAAAATATATAGCAAAGGTGACAGCACACTACCCTGTGGTGTGCCAATAGATGTAAAACGCACCTCTGACATGGTGTTGCCTACCCTTACCCTTTGAGATCTGCCCATAAGGAAAACCAAAATTTATGTGATTAATTTTGAGTCAGTAAGATTGACACAAAAATCTAAAATATTTTTATCCTCCAATAAAAACACATGTGGAAGAAAAGCAGAACATAGCTCTCTCTCTTATACTGTTTGAACATTTAATGTGGATCTCCAGCGCACCACCCCGCCTCACGGCTGCTCACCTTGGCCCACCAGCTGGACAGGACGAAGTAGGTGTTGACGTTTTCCTCTCCAAACTGCTCAGCCACGTACAGGCCCAGGGAGCCGTACTTGTCGTAGATGTTGCGCTTGGTGGGGTCATTGAGGATGGCGTGGGCATTGTTGATCTCCTTGAACTTGTCCGCTGCCTCAGGGTTATCCGGGTTCTTATCCGGGTGATACTTCAGGGCAAGCTTCCTGTTGGGGGGAGGGGTAAGGTGGGGATACACAAATATTACACTTGTTTATCCATCTCAAGGCCCTTGTCATAATCACTGGTATTTGTTACATTTCAATTCCTTTTTATACATCAGTAGGCCCAACATCTTGTCTCTGCTTGTTCTCGCACGTGTACTTCAGTCCTCTACCAACGAGAGGTTCACAGCCTTTCTCTCAAGTCGCCTGTTACACAATTATTCACTATACTGCCATAATCACATACCATGATAAAGTCATTACCACCACTTAAGCACAGACACTGATTGGCAGCAATGTTTACAAGTGACACTCGTTAAAATGATTTAGGACTGTGAACAAGTGGCAGTGTTTTGTTATGTTGTACAGAGGAGGTTAGTTTATGTTTGAGGCAGCACATTAAAAATTAAAGCAGTTAGACATTTAACTTGGACACATAAAATAGTTTGCAGCAGAACTATACTTAAAAAAAGGTAAATTATTCAGTGGGAGGATTAGGGGTCGATCTTGCTCACCTGTATGATTTCTTGATGTCATCGGGCGTGGCCACTTTGTCGACGCCCAGCACATGGTAGAGCGTCTCTCCCGACGTGGAGAGGGAGCGCTGTCTCTGCTGTTCAGCCATGACAACTCACGTCCTCAACAATCTGAAAACACCAGCGCATATGGATGACATCACAGACAGCATGTCCAACCAGGTGAGAGAGGTAGACAGGTGGGGAAGAGGCTAACCAAACTATGAAACAGACTGAGCACTAACAATGTTATTTAAAAATAGTTAATCTCCCCTTGTTATACCCACTTGAAACTTAAAAAAATAAAAATAAAACTAAAACATAAATGGAAGCCACCCCCGCCTCAGCCCCCAATCCAATCCTCCAGACAAAGGGGAGACTCTTAGGGGAGGAGGAGGGACTGTAAGCTGGTAGCTGGTGTTGCAGTTCATTATCGGCTTAGCCGCGTTCCACACTGTGGAGTATGTGATGACCGAGCTGGCTATTTCTGTGCCAAAGCCATGTGCCGGCCGTGCTGGAAAACCCCAGAGGCATAAAATCTATGGCAAAAAGGAGATTGGTCCCAGCTGCCCATCTGCGTTAGACTACCCCACAGACCGACCACCACACCCCGATTAGTGAATGACCGGGCTTCCCTGGTAATCACTGTCCCAAACTCCACCCCTCAACATCATGCCAATCAATTACAATTCGGTGCAATCACATGGCACGTGTCTGACCACGCCACCACATTTAATTTCATGGCAGTGTTTCCACAGTCACACCCAACCCCGCGGCCTCCTAGTAGCCTACACTGCTTGCGTCACTCACTCAACGCCACTTAAATATACCCACGGCCAGTAACACAGAAAGGTCTGCACACAAACAGAGAACACAATCGCCTCCAACACTGACACTAAACAACACTGTAGTGCTCAACTCTGACATCTCTAACACTATTGCTTAACACTGGGCCCTCCAACACTAAATTATACAGTTGTCTTCAACATGACTGCTTAATAGACTACTGTAAACCCTCTTAAATCAAAACTGTATTTGGCCGTTTTGCCTTTCAAAAACGAAACGAGGCTGAATCCAAATGAGAAAGAGGTATAATGACTAATGAGCCAGCCCAGCCTGGTTCCAGCTCTACGGGAAATTTTGTATAAAAATGTTGCAGTGCATGAGAACATTGACAGCCTTGTGTGTGTTCTACTGGGGCAAGACGCTGGAGAGCACACAGGTTTGGTCCAAGGCAGGCGGTAACACGCGCTAAAGCACATCAACCACCTAATTAATACGACAAAACAACTGAACTTAGGACAGGAGAAGGGCTGTGGAGCAGACCGAGCAGGAACAACTGAACTTAGGACAGCAGAAGGGCTGTGGAGCAGAGCGAGCAGGAACAACTGAACTTAGGACAGCAGAAGGGCTGTGGAGCAGAGCGAGCAGGAACAACTGAACTTAGGACAGCAGAAGGGCTGTGGAGCAGAGCGAGCAGGAACAACTGAACTTAGGACAGGAGAAGGGCTGTGGAGCAGACCGAGCAGGAACTGAACTTAGGACAGGAGAAGGGCTGTGGAGCAGACCGAGCAGGAACAACTGAACTTAGGACAGGAGAAGGGCTGTGGAGCAGAGCGAGCAGGAAAGCCTTGATGGCCCTCATCTGGCTTCCACAGCAATGACAGAAGAACATCTGTAGTCGTAATACTTCTGAGCAAGACTGCTGATCCAGGATCAGTTTTGACTTTGAAGGCGAGCAGATGGAGATTATGGACAGGGGGAAACCTGATCCTAGATCAGTGCTCCTACTGAAAGATGTTCTCTGAAAATCTGGACCCAGGTTTTCCAATGGGCTTAAAGAAATAAGCTGGCTTCTCTTATAGTAAATTGCGTTGTCCACACCACCCCTCCTGTCACACATGCTTGCTGGTATGGATCCTGCAGTGCCAGGGCTTTCCAAACTGGGTTAGGTGAGAGGTTGAATGTGAAATGTACAGGATGTGGAAATAAATATACTTTCCATCAGCGTTCACACCAATCACCATTTACATGCTCTGCACTTGGCAGTATGGCGTATGTAAAGAACACACAGCGGTTACCACATACTGTATGTAAAGACTGTGTTCATTCAGTCTTGAGCTGGTTATGATAAAAGACCCTTTTGTGGCTGCGTCTTTTTTTACCCTTTGAAAGGGGTGTATTTCACCCTGACTAAATGAAGGGTGAGCCCAATTCTGCATGTGTGCTAGGCTAACACACTGCAGTCCTGGGTCAGTGCGCTGGCTGTGGAAATTAGCCTTAGGGGTGCTGTAGCTGACTGCCAGCTGGAGTGGGTGGGTGGAAACACCAATCGTGGGAGCGTGAGCATCACATTTCTAGGAACAAGCCAAACAGAGCACAGACCTACCCCCCTGGAGCAGAAACAACCTGCATACCACCCCCTACCCCGAAACACCACGTTCCCCCCACGGTCCATATGTTTTTCTGTGAACAAAAACCTCCCCAGGGCTGCATGGCGGCCCACACTGCCATGCAATCCCCACTGGCCAGTGGTCACCTATGCCCCGCCCCCATGCCACTCAGGGTTCTATTCTCTTCTGTTTGACGTGAGAGTTTGAAGCAGAGTTTAATGTGGAGAGCTAGCAGGTGTACTGCCTCCTTTGGCCTAATTTTACCTCTATTACTACAAATCAGTAGTCATACTGCTCCCTGGGGGAAATGAAATAATCATTGACCCAGTCTTCAAATCAGAAAAAAAGCCCCCTTCCATACATGACTGCCATTTAGCGGTCAGCCTTACACCTCAGCAAGTCAGCATTACGCATCTCAAACGCCAACAGTTGAGGTCATCATGTGGGGAAGAAAAAAAAACAACCAACCAGCTTCCTGAATATTAAAAAATTAAACCACTTTGTTTTTCAATAGTTTAAAATATTATTACAATCAGCCTATGAGATTTATGATAATATAGGCTCATTGTTATTAAGCTCTGCATGAATTTTTTAACCACAGTAGTTTACATAGCTCACATTTTGAGCATTTCCCTTTTACTAGAATTAGTCCATGTAAAGCACATTACTCAAGAGTGAAAGTGCCTTTTAAATTATCCACTAACATTAATATTGGTTATCCAACATGCTGTAGCCTATCCTCAGCAATGCCATTTAACGCTCTGGCTGATAACAGACTCTGCTATAAAGAGTGGGAGAAGCAAAGAGCAGAGCTCTGACTGCCAGCAGTGGAACCGCTGCCCAATGGGCCGGCCTTAATACAGTCAGCACATTCCCATAATGGTGTTATCAAATCCACCCGGTAAAATTCAATCCGTTCTAGAGATCCCCTGAGGGTAGTGAGCATATGTACGCATGCAGCAGTAGCTGCCGTCCTCAGTACACACACTTTTCTGTGATGTGCAGAACCTTGGCAGGAAATCGTGAGGAAAAAGTAGTATAGTGACAGGAGTGGGGCCCCACGAGAACTCTTTGAAAGTTGTACGGATACACCAGGGCCTTCAGAAACACCTGAGAAATTGACAAATATGGAGAATAAAAAAGACATTAAAGAAGAAAAGGCTCACAGTGAAATCAAAGAACGAGGCATTATGGGGCAATGGGACTGGCCTTCTTCCTCTGAGGGACAGGATGTGAAGAACACGTACATGAACACACCCATTCACATTTTTTGGGGCGTGACAACCAAAGTTATTACACCTGGAGTCACACAGGTTTTGTGCCCATACACACACACGCGCATATTTAGAAGATGGAGAATGCTTACAAGTATGAACGAGTAACGGGACTCGCTCCTGTATTTACAAAGCTGTCACTAAGTTTGTAATGACATGATATTTGCTCTGAACGTAAATCTCACATTTCAGTTATCGCGCAGGTGTAAACGTGATCTCCAATGTCAACAAACATGGACATGGCCATTCAGTTTTAGTTCATCTTTGCCGAGAGAAGCCAGAGAAGACGTGCGTTTCCACCACAGAACTGTTTCCACATCTGATCTGGCAGCGCATGAAACAACGTAGACTAATGCTTCTTTTAACAGTACTCAACCAATGTCACCCTTAGCACGCTCTATGGAAGTCAGGGAGCGTTGCACAGTTAATCACTGGGCATCTGCTACCAGTTGTCAACTCCCGTTCCCGTCCACACTAGCACAATCAAGCTCATTTGCTTAGGAACAAGAGTCTACTTTGGTAGCCGCTACTCGCTACCCGTTTCGTGCAGGACTTGCTACTACTAGATGTCACTCGCGTTCATAACCGTATTAAGGCCCCGTTCACACTGCAGCTAAATATGGTCATCGCTCCTCATTTTAGTGCTTAATCTGGTCAAGTTCACACTTAGTACGGTTATGAACGAGAGCGACAAATAGTAGTAACGAGTCCTGTTCCAAACAGGTAGCGACTACCAAAGTTGACTCTTGTTCCTATGCAAATGAGCTTGGTTGTGCGAGTGTGGACAGGAACGGGAGTTGACAACTGGTAGCAAATGCGCAGTGATTAATTGCGCAACGCTCCCCGACTTCCATAAAGCGGGCTAAGGGCGACGTTGAGTACTGTTAAAAGAAGCATTAGTCGATGTTGCTTCATTCGCTGCCAGATCACATGTGAAAACATACGACTTTTCTCGGCAGAGATGAACAAAAACTGAACGGCCGCGTTGGCCATGTTTGTTGACATTGGAGATCACGTTTACACCTGCGCGATAATTGAAATGCGAGATTTACGTTCAGAGCAAATATCACGCTATTACAAACTTACTGACAGCGTTGTAAATACAGGAGCGAGTCCTGTTACTCGTTCATACTTGGAGGCGTTCTTCTAAATATGCGTGTGTGTATGGACGCAGAACATGAGCGACTCCAGCTAATAACTTTGGTTGTCGAGCCCCAAAATGCAAGAGTGAACGGGCCCCAAGTGTGACCGTATTAAGCAATAAAATGAGGAGCGACAACCGTGTTTAGCTGTAGTGTGAACGGCTCAGACACTCACACTGCAGGAAGCTGCTCTTGCACACAGCTGTTGGTGTCATCTCACTTCCTGTCTGACCTGCTGACCAGCATATGATCTCTGAACAGGCAAACAGCCAGGCAGGCAATCACGCAGACAGGCACAGATGAGCACGCAGACACAAAGGAAACGGACAAACTGACAGGCAGATGCTGGGGAGTCGCGGAGGATGGGAACACCGAATCCAATGAGATTGATCCCAGATCAGTGGCTGATCTCTGGGAAGGTCTTGTGGCTCTTGCCCCTCAATGAAGGTGCCTCTTCACTCTGGGAATCCAATGAGACTGATCCCAGATCAGTGGCTGCCCCTGAATGAAGGTGCCTCTTCACTCTGGGCACTGATGACACAGCCGAGCGCAATACAGCAGAGAATCCCCATATTTACATGGACCAGAAATACAGACTAACAAATGAAACACAAACTCTCCAACTTTTACACATATCTGCACTGCAATTTATTTATTTATTCCTAATTGCGCATCATGACTTGATTCTGTACGCAGGGTTTTTATCCGAGTAGGTACGGAGTGGATGAAGGGAAGGAAGTGGTAATGAGAAGGAATGTCAGGGCGTGCCCTCTGACTAGGCTTGTCAGTGATATTATTTTGACACTAGTGTTACTTCTCTCTGAAACATGGTTGATACCAGTATCAACGGTCAAGCTTCCCTTTAAACTGTTCATTGGTCTCAACCTGTTTTCATTCATTTCCCTTGATTAGCAAGTGTGCCAACGATCTGAATAATCAATTGGCAGATAAATACACAGCATCTTTCTTCACATCATATTAGGCAGATTAAACGATACGTTCAATTTAGAAAAATCAGTTTTAATCACCAAGTACACTTAATAAAAAAATTATACACCACTCGGTTAACTACCGGGTTAGCTTTCAGCAGAATCCGCAATAAAGGCTATCTTTAACAAAACCTGTGCTTTAAGATTGTTTAAAGTACAAAATCTGTGCATTGCAGATCTTTCCCATAAATATTCTTAGAGTGTAAGCGCAGAGAATGAAGAGTACATGCATCCACAATTTCAGATAATGTCGATAAAATGCGCACAATTTTACAATGCAATTAAAAAATATTTTATTACTCACTTAATAGCCTAATTTACAAAAACTGGCTATAGCGGATGGTATTAAGTGAAGTAATGTGCTTATATTTAATTTAATGTTGAAGTTCTGCAGATGCATTTTTATAAATTTTTTACAAATGTTATTTGAAAATTTTAATTACAAAATACCGGTATTGACTGTATGGAGAGAACTACACTGGTGTATGCTCACGCACTGTATGCCACAGGTTAAAAGGAATACCACGACAAGCCCACATTTGACCTTATGACCTGAGGATTCAGTTCCCTCTCTTTCACAGGCCAAATCTGAAATCACCTCAGAAGGACCCTGTCAATGTCAGGGGCAAATGGAAATTTAAGAGGAGGGCCTTAAACGAGGCTCTGGAGAGCCAGACTTCAGCGTTTGTTATATATCTGCAGTCAGATTTTACCATTTGTAACAGGATTACACCATACGTCTCAGAACATTATAATACTGGTCGGAATAGGTAGGAACAGGTTAGATAAGCATCCCAGGAACTTTATTTTATAGGAATATCATTACATCTTTGATTAAAATACTAATTGATGGCCTCCAAATTTGCCAGGTTCACTGAGTAGGATTCAGATAAAATTCTGTCAATATTGTTTCCAACATCTGACGTGTACCAAACATTTTCCCAGGTACAGATTCAGACATGGAGAATCCAAATAAATGTTAGAAATCCATCCAGGGATCGCCCAAACCCTACTGCAGGCCCACCCCCACTATGTAGTACAAGTTCTCTATGCTCCAGAGGTTTTAGGGAGATACATTTTGGAGCATAGCTTCTTCAACCTTTCTAATACATTTCCTGAAAATATGGGGATGGCTATTTTCCCCTGCCCTGACTCCTGAGTAATGAGTCATTGAAGTATGTCAATTTCAGTTCCAATATCTATTAGGGTAGTACCCATTTCTGACCACTAGATGCCACTGTTTTGACTGTCCACTACAATATAATTGGTACTAAAGAAAGAAGAACATACTAGAATGTATCAATCAACAGGGCCGTGTCCGAATCAGCACTCCTCCACACTATTGAGTAGCCTTGGTGAGTAGATAAGGCGAGAAAGTCGTAGAGTACGCAAAAATCTTTCAAATTGCAGTATACTTCAAACACCCGGATGACACACTTACTTCCAGGGTTTCGCTGAGTACATTCAGGAGCACACTTTTCAAAAAGTACACAAACATTTTAGTCACATAAATATGACGTGAGCTTCGTTTAAAAAAAATGAGGCACAGCTTCGCTGACGTTTTCCTTCAAATACAACAAAAACAACATGTGACATGGCAGCACAAGATTGCCAGATCTTGTAAGACTTTCCAGCCAAATGGCGACTCACCCGTGACCGCACTTTGAAAGTATCCCAATTTAGCTGTAAAACCGCGGTCATGGCAACACTGGGGCGATGTCTTATGATCTGCTTACGACACTTCCACAGTGCGGTTGGAAAATAGTATGGCGGATATTTTTCGCGGACTGCTAAACAGTGCACACTTCTGTCAGTGAACTGTACGCAGAAAACAAGGCACAGTAGATAGGGCTCTGATTCAGATGCAGCACAGGTTAATTGGCTTCAGATAAGGTTTATTACTACTCAGTGAAAGAGATTGGCTCAGGCTTTTCAACCTCAAGGGTTGAACATTTGCGTTGATTCAGAATGTATTGAGGGCATGTCTTCTTCATTTCAAAAAGGTCTGCATCAGTTGGACCATACCTGGTGAACAAGCAAACCATTCTTCAAAGGTAAATGCTCCTGAACACATTTAGTTTTGATCTCTCTATTTTCAATTGTTTTCTATAAAGGTGTTTTAATTATCTGGTTTATAATGGTAATAGTTTAATAAGTTTAATTAAAACCAACCAATTTAATCTAAACCAATACAAATGTTCAACCCATGAGGATGAAAAGCCTTAGCCAATCTCTTTTACAGAGTAGTAATGAACCTTATCTGAAGCCAATTGACCTGTTTTTTGATACATTGTAATATGTTCTTTCCTTAGTACCAATTATATTGTATTGGACAGTCAAAACAGCGGCGTCTATTGGTAAGAAATAGGTACTACCCTAATAGATAATGGAACAGAAAATGACATACTTCAATGACTCATAGCTCAGGACAGAGGAAAATAACCATCTCCATATTTTCAGGGAATTAATTAGAAAGGTTGAAGAATGTATCCAAAATGTATCTCCCTAAAACCTCTGGAGCATAGAGAGCTTGCACTACATAGTGGTTGTGAGGGTGGGCCTGCAGTAGGGTCTGGGGGGTCCCTGCATGGATTTCAAACATTATTTGGATCCCCTATATTTGAATCTGTACCTGGGAAACGTTTGGTACACATAGGATGTTGAAAACAATATTGACAAAATTTTATCTGAATCCTACCCAGTGAACATGGCAAACTTGGATGCCATCAATTAGCATTTTACTCAAATATCTAATAATATTCCTATAAAATAAAGTTCCTGGGATGCTATCTAACCTGTTTCTACCTATTCCTACAAGTATTATAAGGCTCTGAGACAAATTGGTGTAATCCTGTTGCAAATGGTAAAATCTGACTCTGGAGGCAGCAGCAGAGGCCACAAACACCAACACTGATGTGAGCTCAGGCCAGGGCTTTAGGCCAAATGCAACCATGGAACTCCAATTAATTAGCTAATGGAGGCAACAATTCATTCTACATTTCCCTGAAATGCAGAATCGGCCAGCGTTTAACAAAACAAAAAGCCATCACGAGTTTCTGCAAACTAAGATTCCACCAGAAAACTAAACGAATAGGGACGAGTCTTCTCTTCCAGCAAAATCTGAACAGCTTCTCACGCACAAACACACTTTAAAACATAAGTGTTTAATAGCTCTGTCAGAGCAGCCTCAAATATGAAGGTCAATCTATTGCCATAACCACAGCAGCCTTCTGCACCTCAGGAAAATGAGGGAATTGCTGATATTACCACAAAATAAAGAGCGCCTCCAACACACAAAGGCAAACGAAACAGAGCCGAGCAGCAGGCATTAGAACAGATATAGAAAAAGAGCAGATACAGCACACAACGCTCCGCCTCTCACATTCATTCCTGTCCAATAGCAGGCTTGGAAAGAATATGCACAATTTCACCGTCAGTGAAACTGAAGTTTCGCGGCAGAAGGCTATCCAGAAGAAACGTGTACCACAGTTTTCAAGGTACATCTCAGGGTCTGATCTAGTGTTTTTATTTGTTTGTTTTTTATTTTAACACTGACCAATGAAGTGACAGCTGGGATTTGTGCAACAATGCCCATGGTCCACGTGACCTGGAGGAACACTCCTCTTTACCTATGCAGTATATACAGGCACAGAAGGGACACACCTTTACCTGTGCAGAGTGAGTATGTACAGGATAAACACACCCCTTTACCTGTGCAGAGTGAGTATGTACAGGATAAACACACCCCTTTACCTGTGCAGAGTGAGTATGTACAGGATAAACACACCCCTTTACCTGTGCAGTATATGCAGGCACAGGAGGGACATACCTTTACCTGTGCAAAGTGAGTATGTACAGGAAGGACACACCTTTACCTGTGCAGAGTGAGTATGTACAGGAGGGACACACCACTTTACCTGTGCAGAGTGAGTATGTACAGGAGGGACACACCCCTTTACCTGTGCAGAGTGAGTATGCACAGGATAGATACACCCCTTTACCTGTGCAGAGTGAGTATGTACAGGAAGCACACCTTTACCTGTGCAGAGTGAGTATGTACAGGAAGCACACCTTTACCTGTGCAGAGTGAGTATGTACAGGAAGCACACCTTTACCTGTGCAGAGTGAGTATGTACAGGAAGCACACCTTTACCTGTGCAGAGTGAGTATGTACAGGAAAGACACACCTCTTTACCTATGCAGTATATACACGCACAGAAGGGACACACCTTTACCTGTGCAGAGTGAGTATGCACAGGATAGACACACCCCTTTACCTGTGCAGTGAGTATGTACAGGAGGGACACACCCCTTTACTTGTGCAGAGTGAGTATGTACAGAAGGGACACACCCCTTTACCTGTGCAGAGTGAGTATGTACAGGATAAACACACCCCTTTACCTGTGCAGTATATGCAGGCACAGGAGGGACATACCTTTACCTGTGCAAAGTGAGTATGTACAGGAGGGACACACCCCTTTACCTGTGCAGAGTGAGTATGTACAGGATAGACACACCCCTTTACCTGTGCAGAGTGAGTATGTACAGGAGGGACACACCCCTTTACCTGTGCAGAGTGAGTATGTACAGGAGGGACACACCCCTTTACTTGTGCAGAGTGAGTATGTACAGGATAGACACACCCCTTTACCTGTGCAGAGTGAGTATGTACAGGAGGGACACACCCCTTTACCTGTGCAGAGTGAGTATGTACAGGATAGACACACCCCTTTACCTGTGCAGAGTGAGTATGCACAGGATAGACACACCCCTTTACCTGTGCAGAGTGAGTATGCACAGGATAGACACACCCCTTTACCTGTGCAGAGTATGCACAGGATAGACACACCCCTTTACCTGTGCAGAGTGAGTATGCACAGGATAGACACACCCCTTTACCTGTGCAGAGTGAGTATGCACAGGATAGACACACCCCTTTACCTGTGCAGAGTGAGTATGCACAGGATAGACACACCCCTTTACCTGTGCAGAGTGAGTATGTACAGGATAGACACACCCCTTTACCTGTGCAGAGTGAGTATGCACAGGATAGACACACCCCTTTACCTGTGCAGAGTGAGTATGCACAGGATAGACACACCCCTTTACCTGTGCAGAGTGAGTATGCACAGGATAGACACACCCCTTTACCTGTGCAGAGTGAGTATGTACAGGAGGGACATGCCTCTTTACCTATGCAGTATATACACGCACAGAAGGGACACACCTTTACCTGTGCAGAGTGAGTATGTACAGGATAGACACACCCCTTTACCTGTGCAGTGAGTATGCACAGGATAGACACACCCCTTTACCTGTGCAGAGTGAGTATGTACAGGATAGACACACCCCTTTACCTATGCAGAGTGAGTATGTACAGGATAGACACACCCCTTTACCTGTGCAGAGTGAGTATGTACAGGATAAACACACCCCTTTACCTGTGCAAAGTGAGTATGTACAGGAAGGACACACCTTTACCTGTGCAGAGTGAGTATGCACAGGATAGACACACCCCTTTACCTGTGCAGAGTGAGTATGTACAGAAGGGACACACCCCTTTACCTGTGCAGAGTGAGTATGCACAGGATAGACACACCCCTTTACTTGTGCAGAGTGAGTATGCACAGGATAGACACACCCCTTTACTTGTGCAGAGTGAGTATGCACAGGATAGACACACCCCTTTACTTGTGCAGAGTGAGTATGCACAGGATAGACACACCCCTTTACCTGTGCAGAGTGAGTATGCACAGGATAGACACACCCCTTTACCTGTGCAGAGTGAGTATGCACAGGATAGACACACCCCTTTACTTGTGCAGAGTGAGTATGCACAGAAGGGACACACCTTTACCTGTGCAGAGTGAGTATGCACAGGATAGACACACCCCTTTACTTGTGCAGAGTGAGTATGCACAGGATAGACACACCCCTTTACTTGTGCAGAGTGAGTATGCACAGGATAGACACACCCCTTTACCTGTGCAGAGTGAGTATGCACAGGATAGACACACCCCTTTACTTGTGCAGAGTGAGTATGCACAGGATAGACACACCCCTTTACTTGTGCAGAGTGAGTATGCACAGGATAGACACACCCCTTTACCTGTGCAGAGTGAGTATGCACAGGATAGACACACCCCTTTACTTGTGCAGAGTGAGTATGCACAGGATAGACACACCCCTTTACTTGTGCAGAGTGAGTATGCACAGGATAGACACACCCCTTTACTTGTGCAGAGTGAGTATGCACAGGATAGACACACCCCTTTACTTGTGCAGAGTGAGTATGCACAGGATAGACACACCCCTTTACCTGTGCAGAGTGAGTATGCACAGGATAGACACACCCCTTTACTTGTGCAGAGTGAGTATGCACAGGATAAACACACCCCTTTACCTGTGCAGTATATGCAGGCACAGAAGGGACACACCTTTACCTGTGCAGAGTGAGTATGCACAGGATAGACACACCCCTTTACTTGTGCAGAGTGAGTATGCACAGGATAGACACACCCCTTTACTTGTGCAGAGTGAGTATGCACAGGATAGACACACCCCTTTACCTGTGCAGAGTGAGTATGTACAGGAGGGACACACCTCTTTACCTGTTCCGTATATGCTGGCACAAAAGGGACACACCTTTACCTGTGCAGAGTGAGTATGTACAGGAAAGACACACACCTTTACCTGCGCAGAGTGAGTATGTACAGGAGAAGCTTTGTATCTGAGAAGTGAACAGGTACAGGTGTAAATGGTATATGGAATGCTGTGGAAAATCCCAGAGCTAAACAAGCACAGAAGGCACAGCTGTGATTTAGACAGTAGTGCCCCCCCACCCCCTTTCCCCTCATTTCACTCTGTAATTGTGTGTTGGGTCCATCTAAAAATCAGCTACCTCCCAAAGAGCAACAAAAGAAAAAAGAAAACAATTGTTATTTCTTGTGCTCAATAAACTGCAATTTATTACAATTCTCAACACATTGACGGGTACATTTATTAATTAACACTCCTAGAAGTGGGTGTTGAGCTCAGTTGTCAGAAGCTGTCTTTGCATCTCCAGACTGCTGCTCACCTTTCAATGTTCCCTCACTGACATTGCGTCTTTTATGGCGTGGCAAAAACCAGACCAAGCTCGCTTTCAGTTTCCCCTATGTTTCCTTCTAGAGCTTGGTTAATCACTTTCAGTTTCTATAATGGACACACATAGATTTCATTTTTTATTTTTATTTTTATAACATTAACTGAGCCTACAGTCTGTAATTTATTTTTTGACAATTCAAGAAAGGCAGCTTTTTTTCTAGCAGTTGTCAACTATAGACAGGTCATTATTATGCGGTCTTGTTTTGGAAAGACTACGTAGAAACAAAAGTTCTTATGAGATCCCACTTATACAGCTAGTTTGATTAGTTATTACCTTATAAAATGACTCATTGCTAAAAATGAGAGCCTGTTCAAATAAAACTAGGGTCATACAAGTAAACATTCTAATAAATTATTCAATTGATTTAGATGTTTCAAGACAAGCATATAGATAATGTGCATATTTTGATAAGTCAAAATATGCACATTATCTATATGCTTGTCTAGAAACATCTAAATCAAGCACAAACATAATTTGTGAGAGGGAGCACGTGTGAGGGAGACTAATAGCAGTGAAAAGATTGCTTGCTCACCTGGCTAGCTAGCCAACAGTCACCTGTCGGTAACCAGCAACAGCACAGTTTACAGAGCTGCACGCTTGCACAGCACAGTGTCAAGCGCAGCTAAAGCTAACTTTTGGCTGTCTATTCAAATACAGGTGCAGATCATTTCAATGGCTGAACACATACAGATACAGATAGTGTGGTATCTGCACACCCCTACCTTGTAATCTACCTGCGACAGGTGTACAGTCCTCCAGTGCAGTAGCTGTGGCAGCTCAGCTGAAGAATCTCAGTGTGGAAAACAATTCAGCCAGCAGCTGACCTGGTCCAGAACTAGTTTGTGACCTGTCAAATTCAAGGAGCTCATTTCAGCAATGGGGTGGGCCTACAGTTGCAATCAAGCATTTAAATTATTCAGGAGCAAATGTTGTAAAGTTAAATAAACAAATTAATGAATGAAAGTCTCCTTTTATCGGGGCTTGTGCGGTCGTAAAATCCGAGAAACAGATACGGCCCAGGAGCCATTTTCTGCCAATACACAGCTCACCGTAAAGATCATTGTGGTGATGTCATTTATTATAAAATAAAACACACAGTCACGAAGGCAAAACAATTTTTCAAGGGGGTGGCAGCTACTTCAGATAACTTCAGGATAGCTGTCAACAAGGACACAAAACATTTTCTGCTGCAGTGATATCTTTAAAATGTTTTAACCAACTATCACAGGGCATTCACTTAAACCATTAAGGTAACGTTACACGTTTATTTATTTTTCGATCAGAAATATACATTTATGAATTAACCTACAAGCTACAGTATATGTTAACATACGTCAAAACATAATCTCGAAATCACCTGACACCAATTTGCGAAATCAACTTTCAGTTGAACTTCCGTGTCTTCATTTCCCATGTCTTCCATATTCGCTACATGATTTGGCTTCATGGATGATGCCTTTGACGAATGTTATGTTTACCACGCATGTCTACGTGTGTAATATAGCTACATACAGTGCAAAGTAAGAAGAAATACAATATATCAATAACGCATGTTTAGGGCAAGTTGGCAAAGCTACACGTTTGCAGGCAAGCACGTTATCTCTACCGTTAAGTGTACGGCAGTGCACTTCATGTTACGTGTAACGGTTAACGTTATACATATAGCTAGCTCAATGTATTCTCTAAAAATGAATGGCCTAACGTTAGTCGCCTCAAATGAACATCCAATACGTGGCTACGAACGCTACCCATCTAACCTTCCATTTCGTTAGCAAGATAAGGTTAGCTAACGCTAAGTCTATCGGTCTGAACGCCCGACTCGTTGCCAAATGTTCGCTAACGTTACCTATCAGCTAGCTAACAGTTTTACAGGGAAAGTCGTACCATACACAAGAAGGCTAGATCGTGATCCAACCACTCATTGAACTCAATTTAGACAGAAAACGTTTCTCTTGCGACCGTCCAATGCTAAATTGAACAACCGACGAAATCGAGGTTTCAACATGAGTATCTAGCTAAGTAATTAAGTTATGTATGCCAGCTAGCTAGTGTGGCAGTTAAATCATATTGACAGCAAACCAAGACGGATAGATAGCCAAATGCCCCCCTCCCCCAATACAACGCATTAAGTTTCATTGAAAAATCATGGGGGCATATCAAAGTAAAATTTTAATCCCACCCAAAATCCGAGCTATGCAGTTATACTTGGGATTATGGTGCACCGTTTCACAGTTGGGTAACTAGCTAATCTCCAGCTAACATTACTGAACGAAGCAAGACACAGCATCCATATTGGTAAACTCGCGCTAGCTAGCTACTAGGCACGGCTAGCTCAGCTACCAGTGTTAGCTAGTTGTAACGCAACGAAGAGTAGGCTACAGGGGGGGGGGGTTGCAGGGTTGTAGCTCACATACATTACATTACATTACATTAGTTCTTCTTACCGTTTTGTCGGGCTTCGTAGACTACGTTATGTCTCGGTTGGCTTACTGTGTGGTTTGGTCAACGGCATCAAATTATGGTCGCATCCCAAGAAACCACGTACAAACGTCTTCAAACAGGATTACATGGAGAACTGCAGGCAGCAGGTTTTTCTCTGCTCCCGGTGGGTCACTGTCTCTCTCGCGCATGAACATGCGCGCACACAAACTTGGGAAAGGTGGGAGGGGCCGAAGAACCTAACCCACGAGAACGCGCATAAAATCCGGTCAATAATTACTGTGTCAGAGAGGCGTTATTATGGATCCCAGAGAGGGTATTGAGACGCTTTGACTGTGTCAACAATAGCCTACTGTAATCTCCATTCGTATTAACGCTTTTATGATTTAACAGGGCTATTGAAGATAGCTATGATAAATATTCGTGATCTCATAGCTCGACAGTATCTTCTGACCAATTGCGGATAAGTTCCACTGAAATCTCGTTTGGTTCAGGAAGATGCCCACTTATCGCGTGTTTCTCGTCGTGGCCCTGCACTATCAGCAGCTGCCGAGAAAAAGCAGCGAAATTTCAGGTATCTATGGAAATTACTCATCGATTTCCGACTACTGCTTGTGCAGAAATACAAATACACATACGGATCCACAATATAGAGCGGCTTAAGCGCATTCTCTGTGCGAGATCAATGATAGAAATGTGTTAAATACTGGTGTTGTTTGCGGTGTGACGCCGAGGCTCCAATGTTTTGCTTGCCGTTCGAGGCCTCAATGAATTGAGTAAGCGGCTCGAGGTTGATTTATGTTTTAACTGGCTAGCATGCGAATGATAAACAAAAAACATTTTTTGCCAAGAGGCACAGACTTACTCTATATCTTGCTACATTTACGAACACCTAGCCGTGGTTATGATTTTTTCGATAATTGTAAAAACCTTGTTTGCTAGGTAGCTACCTAGCTAGTTGAATTTAAAGCTAGGGCTACGTTAGTGGGCGTAACGACGTAGCCCAACAACATCGCCATCACAATATCGTCGAATGCGTCGGAAGCCAGATGACCGGGTAGAACAACACTGTTAGGATCATAGGTACACTGTTAGGATCATAGGTACATATATCTATGGTTTGGATGGTCAATTTTGGTTAACAATGTGTGTCATAGGTTATAGTCACATAACACCACAATAGTTCTGTGGTTATAGTGCAATTCTAACGGGCTAAAATAAGGGAGTTGTACGATACAAGTGCAAGATGGAATTAGATAGCGGAATGATTTGCTCGTGACAAATCTCGACAAAATTTCAGCGGAAACAAACATGCAAACTTCATCAGCATCACGATAAATAAAATTTTACTACAAATACGACAATGATGTACACACGCATTACAATGAAGATAGACATGTAAAATAAACAGCTATTAAAGAACAAAAACGCTGAGGTCAAGCAGTTCTCAATCAATGTGCATACTCAATAAAACGTGTCTAACACTCGGTTTCCCCGCTTCATTTTAGCAGACCGTTCATGATGAGTTATGCGGAAAAGACCGAAGATATTACGAAAGAGGAGTGGATGGACAAGCTGAACAACGTGCATATACAGAGAGCGGACATGAACCGACTCATCATGAATTATCTAGTGACCGGTAACTGAAACGTCCCAAGTTTTGCATCCACTTTGAACTTATTTTACGTTTTCTTTTAATTTGAAGATGCTTGATTTCAGAGTTATTCTCATATTTTCCAGCCATACAGTATACATAATACCTAGCTCATGTAAATATTGGCAGTGCTCCACTTTTGGGAAATGAATCAGAAATCTTCTGGTGGCAATGTCGTTTTTATACCACTCTGCCTCAATGGTACCCATGGGTTAATATGTTTATACTGCAGCACTGACGTAGTTGCTGTTACAATTGGTTAGAAATAAATTCCATATATGAACATATGTTAGGCTACATGTTAATATGGGGTGCATCACAGACTCAGAGAATGTTTAATGATTTTGGAAGGGTTCATGACGTTATGGAAGGGGCCCAGAATGCTTTGCAACCCCTGCTACAATGCCAATACTGTCCTAAGGCTCGTTCCTATGTTATTGGGTGTTTTTCTGCAGAGGGTTTTAAGGAAGCAGCGGAGAAGTTCCGCATGGAGTCCGGCATTGAGCCCAGCGTGGACCTGGACTCGCTGGATGAGCGGATAAAGATCCGGGAGATGATCCTGAAAGGCCAGATCCAGGAGGCAATTGCCCTCATCAACAGCCTCCACCCAGAGCTGCTGGACACCAACCGCTACCTGTATTTTCACCTGCAGGTATGAGGACCTCACCTGGGCAACAGCCAGTAACAGCAAACCCATATGACTGCAGGGTAATACTGATATTACCATTGAGCAACCCCTATACAGAGCATACGGAAAGTTTTCAGACCCTTTCAAGTTTTCCAAATTTTGTTATGTTTCAGACTCATCTTAAAAGGGATTCAATTAATTTTTTTTCTCATCAATTTACACTCAATAACCCATAATGACAAAGTGAAAACATGTTTTTAGAAATTTTTGCAAATTTATAAAAAATCAAAAGCGGAAATTTCTCATTTACACAAGTATTCATACCCTTTGCTTTAACATATTTTTAAAGTATATTTCATATTTGGTCACACATCCTTTGCATGGTGTTACTTCCTGAAGTTTGTGACCCATCAACATCTAAAGACTCTCGATATCTTATTTTCAGGTACTATTATAACCTCTGCATTTGAATTCTATGGGAATCGAGGAGGGGTGGGGGGCGCCGTGAGACTAGATTCATCTGTAAATTACTTCGGTACAGTATGGAACACATGACTAGCAAAATGGCTAAGTCATCAAGCGTCTTAAGGTATCAAACGAGCCCCAAACCATCACTCTGTTGCCAGATATGGCTTACAGCCATTTAGCCAGTCATGTGTTCCATACTGTACCAGTGTAACTTTACAGCTGAATCTAGTCTCACCCCCCAATTCTCGTAGAGATCAATTCAAATGCAGAGAGGTTATTGTATCGCTTGTAATAAATAGTACCTGAAAATAAGACATTGAGTCTTTTGATGTTGATGGGTCATAGACTTCAGGGAGTAACAGCATCCCTGTCCTCAATCCATGCTCTTTCTCTCCTTGCCATCATCCCTATCTTTTCCTTAACCTCCTTCTCCTCCCTCCCTTATCCTCATTCCCCTGTGCGCTCCCTCCTCCTCCTGCTCCTATGCGATGAGCAGCAGCAGCACCTGATCGAGCTGATCCGGCTGCGGGCGACCGAGGCTGCACTGGAATTTGCGCAGACTCAGCTGGCAGAGCAGGGGGAGGAGAGCCGCGAGTGCCTGACAGAGATGGAGCGCACGCTGGCCCTGCTGGCCTTCGACAACCCTGAGGACTCGCCCTTCGGGGACCTGCTCAACATGATGCAGAGGCAGAAGGTGGCTGGTTGATTTTATAGCATTATAACTGTGTGTGTGTGTATATATATATATATATATATATATATATATATATACAGGTGCAGCTCAAAAAATTAGAATATCGTGAAAAAGTTCAATATTTTTTGTCACTCATGTCAGAAAGTGAAACTAATATATTATATAGATTCATTACACATAGTGAAATATTTCAAGCCTTTATTTCTTGTAATTTTGATGTTTATGGCTTGCAGCTAATGAAAACCAAAATTCAGTGTCTCAGAAAATTAGAATATTACATAAGATCAATAAAAAAGGATATTTTAAACAGAAATGTCAGCCTTCTGAAAAGTATGTTAATTTCTATGCACTCAATACTTGGTTGGGGCTCCTTTTGCATGAATTACTGCATCAATGCGGCGTGGCATGGAGGCGATCAGCCTGTGGCACTGCTGAGGTGTAATGGAAGCCCAGGTTGCTTTGATAGCGGCCTTCAGGTCGTCTGCATTGTTGGGTCTGGTGTCTCATCTTCCTCTTGACAATACCCCATAGATTCTCTATGGGGTTCAGGTCAGGCGAGTTTGCTGGCCAATCAAGTACAGTAATACCATGGTCATTGAACCAGCTTTTGGTACTTTTGGCAGTGTGGGCAGGTGCCAAGTCCTGCTGGAAAATGAAATCAGCATCTCCATAAAGCTTGTCAGCAGAAGGAAGCATGAAGTGCTCTAAAATTTCCTGGTAGATTGCTGCGTTGACTGTGGACTTCAGAAAACACAGTGGACCAACACCAGCAGATGACATGGCACCCCAAATCATCACTGACTGTGGAAACTTCACACTGGACTTCAAGCAACGTGGATTCTGTGCCTCTCCACTCTTCCTCCAGACTCTGGGACCTTGATTTCCAAATTAAATGCAAAATTTACTTTCATCTGAAAAGAGGACTTTGGACCACTGAGCAACAGTCCAGTTCTTTTTCTCTTTAGCCCAGGTAAGACGCTTCTGACGTTGTCTCTGGTTCAGGAGTGGCTTGACACGAGGAATGCGACATTTGTAGCCCATGTCCTGGATTCGTCTGTTGGTGGCTCTTGATGCACTGACTCCAGCCTCAGTCCACTCTTTGTGAAGCTCCCCCAAATTCTTGAATGGATTTTGCTTGACAATCCTCTCAAGGCTGCAGTTATCCCTGTTGCTTGTGCACCTTTTCCTACCACACTTTTTCCTTCCACTCAACTTTCTATGAATATGCTTGGATACAGCACTCTGTGAACAACCAGCTTCTTTAGCAATGACCTTTTGTGGCTTACTCTCCTTGTGGAGGGTGTCAATGACTGTCTTCTGGACATCTGTCAAGTCAGCAGTCTTCCCCATGATTGTGTAGCCTACTGAACCAGACTGAGAGACCATTTAAAGGCTCAGGAAACCTTTGCAGGTGTTTTGAGTTAATTAGCTGATTAGAGTGTGACACCATGAGTTTCCAATATTGAACTTTTTCACAATATTCTAATTTTCTGAGACACTGAATTTGGGTTTTCATTAGATGTAAGCCATAACTATCAAAATTACAAGAAATAAAGGCTTGAAATATTTCACTCTGTGTAATGAATCTATATAATATATCAGTTTCACTTTCTGAAATGAGTGACAAAAAATATTGAACTTTTTAACGATATTCTAATTTTTTGAGCTGCACCTGTATATATACACACATACACACAGTGGCTTCAGAAAGTATTCATACCCCATTGATTATTTCTCATTTTGCTGTGTTGCAAAGCCAAATGAAAACATTTACATGGGATTTTTTCCTACTGTAGAAGTAATTCTCTATAATGTGCAAATTAAATAAAGTATTTAGATATCTTCAGGATTATATTACAAATAAAAAAATGGAAAAATCACATTTACATATATTCACACCTTTTGCATTTAACGTATTTTTAAAAGTATCATATTTAATATTTAGTTGCATATCCTTTGCATTCTGTTACTTCCTGAAGTCTGTGACCCATAAATATCAAAAGACTCTCGATATCTTATTTTCAGGTACTGTTACAAGTGATACTATAACTTTTCTGCATGTGAATGGATCTCTATGGGAATTGGGGGGTGAGACTAGATTCAGCTGTAAATTACACTGGTACAGTATCGAACACATGACTGGCTAAATGGCTGTAAGTCATCAAGCGCCTAAGGTATCAAACGAGCCCCAAACCATCACTCTGCTGCCAGAAATACAGTAGATATGGATGGATAACTTGAATGGTTTCTTCTCCTGACTTATTTTTCCATAGAGTTCAATAGGAAAATTTGTCAGGAGAAACAACCCTTAAAGTCATCAATCCATATCTACTGCATATTTGGCAGCAGAGTGATAGTTTGAGGCTTGTTTGATACGCCAGACCCTTGATGACTTAGAGCCATTAGCCAACCATGTGTTCCATACTGTTCCAGTGTAATTTACAGCTAAATCTAGTCCCACCCCCCAATTCCCATATAGATCCATTCAAATGCAGAGACATATTTTTAGAGTACCAGAAAATAACATATCAAGAGTATTGATTTTGGGTCACAGACATCAGGAAGTCATGGCATGCAAAGGATATGTGACCAAATATTAATAATTATTACTTTATTCTATATATAAATGCAGAGGTGCCAATAATTGTGGCCAACATGGTTTTGTTAAATAATTATTTCTTGATGAGGGATTTTTTTTTCTCATAATAAATGAATGTCAATTAAAGGTTGGATTTTTCTCATTTTTTCAGTGTGAGATTAAGCTAATTCACCAAACAGAATTTTTTATAACCCTTTTTACTCATCTTTACCAGGGGTACCAACAAATTTGAGCACGTCTGTATGTGTGTATATATATATATATATATGTATAGATGTATAGATAGGAGTAACCTTTTCTTGGGTTATTGCTGTTGATGTTTTAAAAACTTTTCTTGGTTCCTTTGCTCCTCCCCCCTCCCATCACAGGTGTGGAGCGAGGTGAACCAGGCTGTTCTGGACTATGAGAACAGAGAGTCCACCCCCAAACTTGCCAAGCTGCTGAAACTTTTACTGTGGGCACAGAATGAACTGGATCAGAAGAAAGTCAAATACCCAAAAATGACCGACCTCAGTAAGGGTACGATTGAGGACTCCAAGTAAACACCTGGCTCTGTTGTGCACTGTGGAGACACCAAGGACATCTCACCGCTGTCTTTCTATTTATAATCAGTCATTGACTGGACTATATATATATATAAATATATAAAATGTTTTCTTTTTTTGGCCTTTTTCTTTTTTCCTGATATGACAATTTACCTAATCTGTTGTGCAAAACCGTATACTGTATAATTTGAAAGTGATGACCTAGATTTAAAAAGAAAAAAACATGACAAAAATAACTTCCACTTTGAGACACTGAATGGAAAGGTCAGTGGTTCCAAAAAAACATAATTTCTTTACCAGGTTGGTCAATAGTATTAATCTCTTTCTTTCCTCTTTGATGTAGTGTTGTCTTTTTTAGAACATAATTACACTGCTTGATTTAAAAGCCACGACATTTTTAGATGGAGTGTACGGGTTGGTGAGTCTGCATGTACATATAATATGGAGTATTTGAAGCCTAAATTAGGCTCTTTGGTAAGGGATAGCGGGGTAGATTCATGAAGTCAATTAAAGACTGGCTGACTTTTAAATACTTTCTAAAGATTTTGTGAAAAAATGGAATGTTCAAAATAGCAGGTCTCACTTCTCATTTGAATTCAGTGGCTTGTAAACTCACCAACTGAAAATGTTCATCATTATCACATATAATAATTCAGAAGATGAAGAAGCAAAAGTTGTTTTGAAAAAATACTGGGCCATTCTGACGTAGCTTCACGAATCTACCTCGTTATGTCTTTTTAGGTTATAATATTCAGCCTTGTGTGGCTGGTCCGGTTGTCATTTTGGAATACATGTTTGGCTGTTGGCTTTTGACCTGGCTGCTAGGCTAAGACAGGCAAAGGGACGCGAGTGCTTTAAAGGTTGGGACAGAGGAGAGAACACGATCTGTTTGTTCAAACTGGAACGCTTTCATTACTAATTTTGGTCTGTTGTATTTTTTGTTGCGAAGGCCGCTAGGTGACTGTTTATACCGTGTACATGTGCAAAAGTTGTCATTGCATCGCAATATTAGGATTTTTTTAACTTTATATATTTTTATTAATCTAGTGCAAGTTTTTCATTTCATGCTAGATTTTGTTTACCAGAAAATAATGTGATCAGAGAGCCTACAGTCTTGTTATTAATGAAAGTTAAAAAAAATTTTTTTTTTTTTGTCAGATTTACAAATATGAAATAAATGATTCTTTTGAAAAAAAAAAAAATTAAAAGGTTCCATGTGTGAATGTTGGTTTGTTAATTTGAACCCCTGGTTCGCCAAAAAATAAATTTAAATACATTTTGCATTGTCCATTTCTTTCCTTTAAAAAATAAAAAATAAAAAAATAAATACAAACGTAAACTTTTAATGTGGGCGTAATCCAGCTGACTGCTCAATATCTCATATTTCACAGCCTACCGTAATATAATCCATCACAATTAAACTCCAGGGACCAGGGTTATCCAGATTTTGTCATCCCCTTTTTGCAATCCTTTTAGGAATTTATTTCTAATGAGATAAAGGAATTTTTATTATTTACAAGATTAAGTTTACAGAATCAATTTTTATTCTTTGAATAGGCCTCCTGCAATTGGTTGAACAAATAATGTTACAATATTTTGCTCAGCTAAAAAGATAAGCCACTCGTGTGAATATCATGGGCACAACCAGTGCCCATGATTGTGGAATTAAATTTATCCTACTTTGCCATCCATCCAGACAGATGCTGCCCTACACGACAGCCCTAGTCACCTATGCCGAGAACCGCCACTGGGCTGGTTCCCTGTTGCAGTGTATTTCGATTTAGTGTGGTCTTTGGTGACCTTCTGCTTTAGATTTGTCCACTGGTTTGACTTGCTATATAATTCTCAGCTAACCAGTTCCTGTGGCATTGACATTGTTGGTAATGTCACTCCAGATGCCATGCTTCATCTTGGATGTCATTGTGGTTCCCTGATCTGAGCTGTTGTACTACATACCCATCAGGGTGGCATAATGGACATACATACCCTTCAGTAGAGCAAGGATCAAATTGGTTCCCTTTGAGAGTTTCTGGCATATCCATTTTTCTCTATGTACCTGTAACCTAATGCTTTCAGCTGCTAGACATTGTAGCAGCCACAAACATAAATTGAGTCAATTAAAATACATGGGCATTGAAGCTATATGAATACCTCATAGGGGAGGAAATAGAGATAAAAATCCTCCTTCAGAAAATCTCTTTGGATTCACTATTTGGATACATTCTAAAAACCAGCAGGTCTAGTGAGGAGTTGTCGTTAGCTTGTTCCATTTGACTCTTGCTTGTTTCTTGTATGCGGTTGGCCCTGTGATGTCCCATGTGTTTCAACCGGTTTGAAATGGAAAATTCTCAATGGAAGTGCTGTCCTGGACCTTATAGATTTGGTATTAATTTAAAAAGTTACATTGTCCATTGAAAACAGAAATGTGTATTTGGCACAACAGAAAGGCTGCAACACTGAGACAGTACACATACACATTATAACAACACTGAGACAGTACACATACACATTATAACAACACAGACAGTACACATACACATTATAACAACACAGACAGTACACATACACATTATAACAACACTGAGACAGTACACATACACATTATAACAACACTGAGACAGTACACATACACATTATAACAACACTGAGACAGTACACATACACATTATAACAACACTGAGACAGTACACATACACATTATAACAACACTGAGACAGTACACATACACATTATAACAACACAGACAGTACACATACACATTATAACAACACTGAGACAGTACACATACACATTATAACAACACTGAGACAGTACACATACACATTATAACAACACTGAGACAGTACACATACACATTATAACAACACTGAGACAGTACACATACACATCATAACAACACTGAGACAGTACACATACACATTATAACAACACTGAGACAGTACACATACACATTATAACAACACTGAGACAGTACACATACACATTATAACAACACTGAGACAGTACACATACACATTATAACAACACTGAGACAGTACACATACACATTATAACAACACTGAGACAGTACACATACACATTATAACAACACAGACAGTACACATACACATTATAACAACACTGAGACAGTACACATACACATTATAACAACACTGAGACAGTACACATACACATTATAACAACACTGAGACAGTACACATACACATTATAACAACACTGAGACAGTACACATACACATTATAACAACAATGCAATAATACATACAACAAAAAATGATTGGTTCTCAGAGTATGATAAGACAGCATTTTAAAGTTCAGAAATAATGTGTTGTTTGTTAGGTTCTTGTTGAGATCCAAAATGGCAGTTGGAGTAAGCGTAGCTTTTTTGAAGAATGTGTTAATATATAGACTAAATATTAAATAATATTACTAACCTGCATTCAAGTTGTATATATTTTCCCCAACATCCCCACCCTAGTTACTACACAAGTTATGGGTTATATAGTGCCATTCACCTTTCTAAAGCCATCCTTTCCGTAGGATCAAGATTATCGTGAATTTTGGCACCACAGCATTCATAATCTCAACACTGAAGTTTTTAGAAAAATCTAATTCCATGGTTGTTGAACCATCCCATCCCATTACTGATGTCCTATCATAATAATGAAAAAATAAAATAAAAAACTGGACCAGGATACAAAACGGATTAATACTGACGTCCTCTCCAAAGACAGATTTTGATCACCAAACGTCTTTGTAAATTATATCTATTGCTGGAAAATTCTGGTACTTCTTTGCAAATCATTATGATGCAACAGAACTCCGATTTCGACACCCTCTTTTACGTCACTCAATAAACATCATTCCACAGGGACTAAATCGAATCATTCACCTAGCTACACTCAGTTTAAAGTGATTTATGTGTTTTGGCCGTGGAAATAGTTGCGGACTAAATAACAGCACAACTTCCGTTAGTTACTCAAATGTAAGTATTTTCAATATCTACCTGTGATGAAAAATGTCCAGCAAGGTTTTGTCCAAGAAGAGCTTTCATGGTAGCACTTTGGCTAGTTCAGATAACAAAACGTGGTAAGGCTTAGGCTTGGTGAGTTAGCCTAGCCACTGAGCCTTTACCAACTAACCAGTTAGTCCTTCAACTTGGTTGCTGCCTAGTTAACATTACCTATACAACACTATGAAAATAAGTGTTGCTTGTTTAGACCAGCTAGCTTTCATGTTGCGACCTTTAAATGTTAGCAGCCAATATGCAGTCATTGTGACCGTATTGCATACTTATCGATAGTTAGGGAAATCCAAACTTTAAGTACTTAAGCCTACTACCGCTGTCCCATGTTGTGCTTTTCAGATTCAAACGAAGGAGAAAGAAATATCAATGCTAGAGACAAAAATCGTAGAGCACAAGCAAGCGATACTAGGCATGGTTCAATTCAAGAACTTAAACGAGAAGGAGATAACGGGCTCTCAGGTAGGCTAGTTTCCTTTATATGCAGTTGTTAACAGATAGCCTATGAACATACAACCATGTTTCTCTCAAATACGTCAAACATAGGATTTGTCAACTTGTCAATTTGCTAGGTGACCTTTTTGCAGAGACAAGCAATTTTTCAGTTATTCATCTTCCGGACATTTTTTCGAACACAACAAACAGCCTTACAAAGGCTGGGGTCGATTGACTAAAATCCAAAATAAGGGGTGTTATTTCGCGCACGCAGCCAAATAGTCCATTTGTGTCTCCAAATCTATTTAAATTGTGCACTGCTGTAAATCGTAAGATAATGATACAAAAAATCTACTGTTTTGGCCCATAAAACTCACTTTTGCACCATTTTCAAGTGGGAATTACTATCTTTTCAGTATCACTATAGGGGGATATCTATGAGTCCAATACCCTCTTTAAAACATGTCATAAAATTAATAAAGTATTTTTTGTCCATTAGAAAGCATATACATTTTTCCCTTCTGATGGTTTAAGATGAAAACATTGATATCACACTGTTACACGCACCTAAATATGTAGCCTAATCATTCACTCTTGTACCTGAAACATCACTTTTCCCCTGTACTCTACTGTATGTTATATTTTGCCCTGGGATCACATTTCTCTGTAGTTCTTTTTTTTTTAAAAAGAGAATAGTGAGTCGTGACTCCAAGGAAAATTTTACATTCATCTAGCGCACGGTAAATTGGAATTAGTATTTTCCATATCCTAAGTGACAAGTACACCATGGCCTATTATGTACAAACCTCAATTACAAAAAAGTTGGGACAGTATGTAAAATGCACATAAAAGCACATAACAAATGCACATGATTTGTAAATTCTTTTTTACATATATTTAATTGAGAACAGTACAAAGAAAATATATTTAATGTTTTACCTTATTAACTTTATTGATTTCTGTAAACATACACTAATTCTGAATTTGATGCCTGCAACAAATTCCAAAAAAGTTGGGACAGGGTCAAAAAAAAGACGGAAGTTCAAAAAACACCTGCTTGTAACATTCCACAGGTAAACAGGTGGTGCTATTATGACTGGGTATAAAAGGATATCAGGTACTCTTACAAGTGATACTATAACCTCGCTGCATTTGAATGGATTTCTATGGGAATTGGGGGCGGGACTAGATTAAGCTGTAAATTATATTAAAATAGTATTGAACCCATGGTTGGCTAAATGGCTGTACGTCCTCAAGGGTTTGAGGTATCAAACGAGCCTCAAACCATCACTCTGCTGCAAGATATGCAGTAGATATGGATGGATCACTTGAAGGGTTGTTTCTCCTGACTTCTTTTTTCATAGAGTTCAATAGAAAAATGAGCCAGGAGAAACAACCCTTCAAGTGATCCATCCATAGCTACTACATATCTGGCAGCAGAGTGATGGTTTGAGGCTTGTTTGATACCTCAGACTCTTGATGACTTGCAAAGGAGTGCAAAAAGGTGGGCACCCCTGGTCAAAATGCCTTTTACAATTAATATCTAAGTGAACAGAAGCTAACCTGACCTCTAAATGGTACAAAGTTAAATATACACAAAGTACACATTTTCAAGCAAGATTACTTTTTATTTACATTTTTTACAGTTTCAAAATAATCAAAAAAAGAAAACGGCCCTGTGCAAAATTTTGGGAACCCTTTTGGATTATTCTTTGTTACTTTTTAAAAAGATGATTCCTAAGGCCCTGGCCCAGGTGATTTACTCGTTAGGGCTTCAGTGTGTCAGGTGAATATAATTCCAGGCCTGAACTATTTATTCTGAAGTAACTCCATGCCTTCTAAAGCATCCGACTGCAGTGGCTGTTCTGTCTGGTGTTAACAACTATGGGGTTTTCTAAACAGTTGTCCAAGGATGTCAGAATCAAGATAGTTCATAGGAACATTATAAAAAAATGGAAGATAAATGGAACAGTTGAAGTCAAGGCAAGAAGACCAAGAACAATTTCAGATAGAATGGCCTGAGACCTGGTGAGAAATGCTCAGAAGAACCCACACATCAGTGTAAAAGAGCTGCAAAAAAGAGTAGCAGATGCAGGTCTAGTTGTTCACAGGACAACAATATAAGATACTTTAAACAACAAAGACCTACATGGCAGAGTTGCCAGAAAGAAGCCTTAAAGCATCTGAAGTAAGCAAAACAAAACCTTGAGAAGCCTGAAGCATTTTGGAACAATGTCCACATCTTAGTCTGTTCTTGGGTTTTCTGTTTTGTACTGTATTTTCAGTATTCGCAGTCCGTTCTGTGTTTTCCCTTTCTCCCCATTTCGTGTCTCCGCTCCCCGCACCTGAATTCTGTTTCCTCATTATGTTTAGTCTCACCTGTTCCTCATTGTTTCTTCGTTAATCTGGCATACAGTCTTCCCTGTTTCTTTGTTCTGTGCCAGATCGTCTTGTGCCCTGCCTCCGTGCTTGTGTATAATTCTTTCCAGCATTTATTCCTGCCTGCTCCTCGTTCCTGTTTCCAGTCCTGTGTTACCCGTCCAGTTCCTGTTCTCCTGCCTGTCCTGCCTGTTTCTGTCCAGCCCTGCTCCAGTCTTCCTGCCTGCTTGCCCCTCCCCATCCTAGCTCTGCTCCTGCCCTTTGCCCTCTTGTTCCCCTGCTCTGACGGATTTCCCGGTTCTGACTCCTGCCTGTTCCTGGACTTCGCTTTGACTCATTCTGCATTGCCCTGTTTTCTGGGCACTGACCCCTGCCTGGAACTGACCACGTATCTGCCCTGCCTGTATTTGTTTTGCTGGACATTAACCTTTTTCTGTCAACCTTGAATAAAACCTATTCCCATTACTTTTGGTGTCTGTGAGTGGTTCCGATCAGTTCGCGTAACAGAACGATCTGGCCACTATGGAACCAGCAGACTCACAACAGGCTTAAGAGGCCCTTCGTTCTCAGGACGTTCGACTGGGACAGCACGACACTAAGCTGCGGACGCTTCAGCAAGCCGCACAGACCGTCATGGAACAAATGGCGTTCATGACACTGCTGGCCCAGGACTCCTTGTCTTCCGCCCTAGCCGATAGTTCCACTGTGCACCAGGTCCAGTCCATAGTCGCTCTGCCTGCACCTGACCAGTATTCTGGGGAGCCCGGTTCCTGTCGCACATTCCTCGCCCAGTGTTCGCTGGTCTTCGAGCTTCAGCCCTCCTCATTCCCCTCCGAGGGAACTATTAGCAGTAAAAATGGACTTTGAAGAGTGGCGGAACTGGTTGGAGGGGGCATCCATCCCGTTTCTCGTTTGGACGAATCACCGCAACTTGAAATATTTTCGTTCCACCCGAAGACTAAACCCTCGCCAGGCCCGGTGGTCGCTATTTTTCTCCCGCTTCCAGTTCACGCTGTCTTACCGACCGGGATCGAATAAAATGTTAAACCTGACTCCCTATCCCGGTTTCATGAAATGCCAGAAGAAGAGGGAGGTCCCGAGACGGTGCTTCTGCCTGCCTGTGTGGTGGCCGCGGCGAGGCTGGACATAGTTGGAGTGTTGGAGGAGGCTCTGCACAATAATCCGGGTCCTAGCGACACCCCTGAGGGCTGTCTGCTCATTCCAGCGGCGGTTCGCTCCGAAGCCCTCACCTGGGCCCACGCCTCTTGGTTGGCATGCCAACCCGGTGTCACCCGTACCCTGGCCCTCCTGTCCCATCGGTTCTGGTGGCATGAGATGAGTGAAGAGACGGTCGAGTTTGTGGCGGCATGCAGTACCTGTGCCTGCTCTAAGTCTAACAATTTATGCCCTAGTGGCCTTCTGCAACCCCTGGCCATGCCCCATCACCCCTGGTTCCATATCGCCATAGATTTTGTCACCGGCCTACTGGCCTCTGAAGTCAATGCTGTGGTTCTGATTATTGTCGACTGGTTCTCAAAGGCTGTTCACTTTGTGGGACTACCCAAGCTTCCCTCTGCCAAAGAAACCACTGAACTCATGGTAAAACATGTCTTCCGGCTCCACAGTCTTTCTTTGGAGGTAGTCTCCAATGGCCTTCCCTTGGAGGGCCCCAGTTCGCAAGAAAGTTCTGCGCTCTCATTGGAGCCACCCCGGGTCTCTCCTCCGGGTTCCACCCTGATACCAACGGGCAATCCGAGAGGCTTAATCAAGAGTTTTTGTTTTTTACAGTGTAGGTATAGGCTACTTTTACACTGAACAGCTGGCGGTTTACTACAAACAGTTTCACTGGATGTATCCTAGTTTCTGCCAGGAGTTACAGATGTTTGTCAGAATTGAAATTATCGGAACTATATTTATCCTATACTATAGCCTACTACTCGTGCCGTTCGTGCCACATAAAATCACATTTCCATCTGATGATCGGTTTTATTTTTATAAAGTTTTTATTTGCTTTGTTATTTACTGTTTTCTTAATTGCACCTCACTAGTTGATAATCTCAGATGATTTTTTGTGGGTGGTAACAGTTTTATACATGATTTTGTACACACAAACCTTTAGTAAATCGACCCCTAACTGTTTTAAAAAATGTTCGGAAGAAGATGAACAACTGAAAAAGAAATAAAAGAACATAGGCTACATTTTCTTTGTGTGTGCTCGTAGTCGGAGTTGCACATCAAAGCCCTGGTGGAGCGCGAGATGGGCTGCCTTAAGCTGGAGATTGCAGCACTGCAGCTGGAGATGGAAGATCTGGGGAAGTGGAGGAACGAGAAGAAGGTCCAAGCTCATGCACATTCACTGCATAAGTAGCACATAGGCCTATGATTTGTTAAAATAATTGGAATAAAATGCCACTGTGTTCTGGGAGAATGGAAGTTTTTTGTATGGATAAGGTCATAGATGTTTGTGGCTGTATGTAGACTAATGTTACTCATTTGAGGATCTGAAAGATGGGGTTGGGTTCTCACTGAAAACAAATATTTGGTCGCCGCGGTGGTGTAGCAGTAGAAGCGCAGACTTTTGGGGGTTCGATCCCCCGAAAGTGGGTCCAGATCCGACTATGGCCGGTGCCTTGAGGGAGTGGCAATTGGCGACTGCTCCCGGGGTGGGGGGAGGGACTCGGAGAGTATCGTTGCCCATAAAATGGCCTTGGGCGAGTTGGAATCACGGTCAGGAGCTTGAGAAGTCGTGCCCGGAAGAGGACGTGGCGCCCTCTTTCCTACTATCGGCTGACAGGGTTGTCGCGGCGATTCTCTAGTGGTTGCTTTCAGGGGGGGAATTGAATTAGAATTGAATCGGGTCAAATTAGCTACCAAATTGGGAGAAAAAGGGAAGAAGAAAAAAAAGGAATAAATGTAATGTCTGAATTCTGATTTATATTCATATTAAATTGATTGCAAATCTATAATGTGGAGTACAGAACCAAATAAAAAAAAACAAGACTAGGTCAACCTAGTGCATGCCGGGCGCCTTTAGGTCTTGCCCCAGAGATGCCTAGCGCAATAACGTTAGGCTATGTTAGAAAATTACATTGACACGTTGTTTCATAAAGATATTTTGGCAAAATAAACCAAACAGTAGGCTACTCGAGTGCTGTCCTTATGCGGTTACAGAATGGACAAATGATAGGGAACAACTCAGTGGCGTACCTGTAACCTATAACATTACATTACAGGCATTTAGCAGACGCTCTTATCCAGAGCGACTTACACAGCATTTTGAATTTATACATAGTATATACATTTATACATAGTATCCATTGATACAGCTGGATATATACTGAAGCAATGCAGGCGAAGTACCTTGCTCAAGGGTACAACGGCAGTGTCCGATCTGGGAATCGAACCCGCAACCTTTTCGGTTACAAACCCAGTTCCTTAAACATTATACTACACTGCCGCCCACTATGCCGCCCACCAAGGTATATAACCTCACCTTTATATGTGTCAACTTGGCCTGTTTCCATTTATAGTTCTTAATTATCAAGCAAATGAACTGAATAACAAGTATCAATTAATGTTTTTTTTGTGCTAGCACTTTCTTTGTGTCATAAAATGTATCGCTGACTTATTAGCCTATGTCTGGAAAAAGCAGGGTATAGGCTACAGCATTAGACTTGTTTCCGTTTATTTGGCTTGAGTAGCCTAGCTAATCAAACAATTAATTTGCTGAATAATCCAGACTAATTTGTAGCCTAATGATTAAGAAATGACAATGACTAAGATGACTAACGTACGATTGTTTAACAAGGATCAGGCAATAATCTGAATGCGTTAAAGAATGTAACGTTATCCTAATTAGGCCTACACAGAGAGGCTGCTCAACCTACACATGATCTGTGTCATGTGTCACAGCCCATTGCCCAGTCTGCGTATGACAGGTCTTATTTTTTGTTATCAAACAGCCTTGGAGACAGAAAATCTCTCTCTCCCTTCACTTTCTACTTACTCTCAGTGCCCTCCCCCCCCCGCACTCATATTTAATTTAGATTTTGCATATGTGGCTTTTGAGCCTGTAAACGTCTTACTTGGCCAGCAATGGCCAGCTAACATTAGCAATTCAGTGCGGGGCAAAGTGTTTAATTAACGTTATCATAGGCTAAATCTTGAGCAGGGCGGCAGTGTAATATAAAGGTTGCAGGTTCGATTCCCAGGTAGGACACTGCCGTTGTACCCTTGCGCAAGGTACTTAACCTGAATTGCTTCAGTATATATCCAGCTGTATAAATGGATAAATGTAATAAGATGTAATAAGAAGTGAGCTATTAACGTTAGCACATTCCCTGGTGAAAATGTAGCCTGTAGTTGAGTGCTATGAACTCATGTTTGAAAGAGCTAGCTGGCTAGCACATCAAATAACGCTAGTTACAAATGTAACTGGTTCTATGAATCCCGGATCCCGGTCATAAGCACTGGATTATTATCGCGCTGGAGGCGCGCAGGTCAAGAGTCCAAATATCAACGAACGTCATCCCATGAAGTATGACGTGGTACGTCCTACAACATCTTTTCGCCAATTCCGAGTGATGGGCAGCTCTGGCGGCATCTGGGATTCATAGAACCACAGTTAAATTCGTAACTCACATTTTATTTTATTCCTACTGACCGCCAGAGGCGGTGCATAAGCACTGGATGATGAATATCAACAAGATCACGAGGAAGAGGACAAACTTCACAAAGGAGCAAAGGACCTCACTGGAAGAATCGCTGACCCCAGTGCCTACGGTTAGGCGAGGTTGACCTTGTAGAATCTTGAAAAGTTGCAGGGCGACGTCCAGGTAGCCGCTGCACAAAATGTCAGACAGAGAAACACCCTGCCCATGATGTAGCAACATGTCTGGTAGATTGGCACTTCACCGCCCCTGGAGGGCGGCGGTTAGCATGTGCGTAAGCCAGGGTGATAACTACCACAATCCAGTGTGACAGCCACTGCTTTGTCAGGGTTGCACCCCTGTTTTTCCCACCATGGCAGATAAAGAGCTGATCTGTCTGCCTTATAGTAACCGTTGCGTCCACATAGCAACGAAGGGCCTGAACAGGGCAAAGGAGGTTTCTCTGCTCATTTCCCTCATTCTGGACGGGCAGTGGGTGAAAAGCCACTAATGTAATAGACTGGTTGATGAACTGAGGTGACAAAACCTTGGGCAGAAACGCCGGGTTAGGCCACAGGGTGGCACCAGATCCACCTGGGTCCCATCGGAGACACATCATGCTCACCGAGAGAACATGGAGTTTACTCACCCTCCTAGCTGTCATAATGGCCAGGACAAACGCAGTCTTCAATGACTGCCACTGAAGCTCAGCTCCCATAAATGGTTCATATGGAGGTGAGCAAAGAGCCTCAAGCACCAAGGGCAAAGCCTAAGGCGGGCTATGGCTGAGTTTTGGAAGGGCACAGCTGTCTTGCCCCTTTCAAAAACTGACTGACGAAGTTGTGGGCTCCAAGCGAGTGACCGTTAACGGGGACATGCTGAGTGGAAATAGCAGACACATAGACTTTCAATGTGGACGCTGCCCTGCCTTCTTCAAGGAGGTGTTGAAGAAAACACAGCACTACTGGGACTCCACAGTGCACCGGAACCACAACCCGGTTTGCACTCTAAACAGAAAAAAGCTTCCAGCGGCCCACCTATAGCAACCTGCTAGAGGAGGCCCTGGCATGCAATATTGTCTGCACCACTGACTGGTCACAGGCTACCGCAGTGGCCACACCCATAGCTGCAGACAATCCGGGTCTGTATGTCAGACCTGACCGTCCAACTGAGAGAGGGGGGGAGGGGGAGCCGCGACTCCACTAGATGTTCCACTAGCATTGAAAACCATAGTCTGGCTGGCTATCGAGGGGCTACTAGAAGGACCTGCCAGATTCTGCACAAACGGAGGAAATGCATACAGGAGCTCGCCCGGCTACTGATGTGCCAGGGCATCCTGCCCCAATGGACATCAATGGAAGCTCTCGCCGTGAGAGACAATCTGCCACCTGGTTGCGTAGACCAGGGAGATAATATATGAACGTCTCATAATAAATGAACGTCAATTACAGGATGGATTTTTCTAATTTCTTCAGTGTGAGATTAAGCTAATTCACCAAACGGTTAATTTTTTATAACCCTTTTTACTCATCTTTACCAGTGGTACCAACAAATTTGAGCTCATCTGTACCTGACTCCAGTGCCCATGGAAAATGTGCCTGTTTGGAACGGGCTGCTAGCAAATAGTCAGCCGCAGAATTCTTACCTGACTTGGTGGGGCGTTTCGGATGTGGCTTGTGGAGCAAAGCGAAATACAGACGCACAGACAGCAGACACACAGACACGATTTCTTTCTTTATAGTTAGATTGAAATATTGAAATCCATTTCTGTCCCATTGAAATTAATGGTAGAATGTTGACCATTGTATGTTGTAATATAGTTCAATGTCTGTTTAAAGAAACCACATGGAATAAATGCAGACATTTTTCCTCATAGTCATTGTCTGATTTGAAATACAAATTTTTACTACAGAGCAAAAACAACAACAATTTTACACAACTGTCCCAATACTGTAATGTAAAATGTAATGAAACAGAAATGGCCCTGCAGGAAGAGGGTTCGGCATGCCTGAATCCCCTGCGTTTTTTCACAGAAAGCCATCTTGAGAGCAATTCAAAAGGTGCAGGAGCTGCAGTGGGAGCAGGCAGAGGGGCGTTCGGTCATTGACACCTTGCGGCAGCATGCGGTCCAAGGGGAGGAAGACCACGCATTCCTGATGAAGTGCATGCAGGAGGATGAGTGCAGGACTGTGAAAGTGAGACTCCCCCCCGGAGTACGGAAAAAACAGCCCCTGTTTTTGGGGTTCTGATTCTGTTCAGGCCAACTGGACATATTTAACTCTTTCAACATCAGTGAAATTCTAGCAGTTTACTGACAAATTTTAAATAAACATTGTCACCAATGTTCCTTTGTAAAATCTTATGTTTTTAGAATAGAATAGATTCACTTTTATTTTCCCTCAAGGGAACTTCAGTTGTAGCCACAGCAACAACAAAAAAGTCATAGACAGTGGGTCAGACCCACAACACACAAACAAACATATCAAACAAAGACATCCAACAGAATCATTACATCAATCAAGTGAATTAAAGTGTATTAAAAGTGATTAAAAATAGGCCCGCTGTCCCGAGATGTCCAGTGTCACCAAGCAGTCCAACACACAAACTCCACCTCCACGACTCTCCTCCATACACGCAGTATCTGTACACCGCCGAAACGGAGCACCAAACTGCGTCAATCTTCTCAGTCGTCTCTTCACTCCTCCCCCGCATTATGTTCTCCTTCCCTGGTTGCCTTTTGAATATTGCCTGCACTCCCGGATCAGTCCCGACATCTTCAACTCATCGTGAAGAGCGATGGTAACTTTGTTGCTGCAGTCTGCAGATCCAATGGACATTCCCGAGCATATGTTGTGAATGCGTCTCCATGGTGACGACCTCAAACAAAATTATCCCGAATATACAATTATTCAATATTATAAAAACAAGCAGCAGGAGTGCCTCGACAAATCTCCAGCTCGCTTCCCCGTCCCACAATAGACACACAGCGCATGAAAAAAACAAAAGACAAAAGCCAGACACAAATACATTCAAATTAACAAACACAAACACGAGAGACAGCTGGACTACATGTCGCCATTACAGCGCCACGTGACGTCATAATTTGGACAGTAAAGGATTTATTTTTTAATTCTCAGGTGTTTCTGCATGGGTGTTTTTCATTTTTTTCTGGCGTCTAAAGAGTTTAAGTATTTTCCATACATGTTTGACCCAGGCATGGCCAAACTCCAGCCAGTCTCACTCATGCACAAAGACCAGTAAATCCGTTCTGCCTTTATGTGGGATGTCTCACCACAGCACTGAGGTTTTGAGTGATCATAGTGCTGGGGTTTAGTTACATATCTCACTATAGCACTGAGGCTTAGGGACATGTTGAAGGGCTTGAGTCTGAGCACAGGGCTGGGGTTTGGTGACACATTGAAGGGGTTGAGTCTGAGCACAGCCCTGGGGTTTAGGGACATGGTAAAAGGGTTGAGTCTGAGACTGAACACCTGTCTCCCCCTGGCTGCTGCTTCAGGACCTCCTCCTGAGAATTAAACAGCAGAACATTGAGGCCAGGCAGAGACATGAGGCCATGGATAAGAATTGGGAGAGAACTGCCACTATGGAGGTGAGGAGGAGATGATTCCCTTGTGCCCTGTTTGTCAGCCATTCATATCTGCATTTATATTCACAAATTTATCAGATGCTCATATTGAGAACTTGGACAGTTTACATACAATCCATTAATATGGCTGTATATTTACTGAAGCAATAATGGTTAAATACCTTATATGCATACACTGGTAGAGCTCCACCTGAGAATCAAACCAACAACCTTTGAGTTACGCAGCGCAGTCCCATAACCACTGTACCACACTCCTGCACATTCCCTTGAGTGCACCTGCCTTGTGATTGGCCATTTGCTGTGTTTTTCCGGAGAAAAGCGGGAGTGGGACAGGACGGAGGAGACCATTCATCAAGTGTGCAAAGAGAGGGAGGAGCTCACCAAGCACTGGAAGACCAGTGTCAGTCACATGACCAAGAGGCACCAGGACATGGACCAGTGTATCATGGTAACCAGCGGGGGGTGCTAGGCCGGTTAATCATGATGGCACACAACGCATTGTGTGCAGATCAGGCACAATATAATACAGGCCTTGGCTAAGACTGCAGGATGACCCCTACCCCCCCCCCCCCAAGTCATTTTTGGCGAGGCTGAATAGTTTAAAGCACAACTGAACTTTGGTAGAACTTTGGGTTTTGTTAGGGTTAGGGTCATGAGTGCAAATGGTGGTGGTGATAATCCAAAATAGGGTATTTGTCGCTCTCCATTCACTTCTATAGGGCAGCTAAAATGGTCTCAAAATGACACTTCTAGCACATATACGAACACGAACTAAACAATACAACAAACAAAACAATAACCAGTTTTCTTACGTATTTTTTTCAAAAATATAATGGCCCTTTCTTGGCTTTTTCATATTTTATTTGGAACGTAGATCCGGTTGGTAATTCTTGCGCCAGAAACAACGTTTCTGAGTCAGAGACCACTCATTGGTCCAAATTTCCACAGAAGCAAGCGTTCCTGGTAGTATATATCTATGGTAAACATACCGACCTGCCAACATTTTTCTAGTCTTTTCTGGTAGCTTGCTAACAACAATGAAGAAAAGAGTACTTTTATCAATAATTTTAATTACTTCAAACAAAATACGAACGAGGACAGTTAGTTTGCGTTCATATATGTGCTAGAAGTGTTATGTTCTGTATTTCTGTCTGTCTGTTTTGTATATTTATTTAATTATTATTCTTGTTATTTATTATTTTCCATACATCAGTGCATTCCCCTCTGTTCGTGGGTTGTCCGAGTCTCATCTGTGTGTTTGTTTACCCAGTCTCGTGCATGCACTATTCAGGCGACTTCGGGATTTTCCGTGGGTTAACACTGTATTTTCATAGTCTCGTTTTCCGAATCCCTTCCATGTATTCGTTCTTTCCTCGTGATTGAATTATTGTTTCCCTAATTTGTTAACCTCATGTTGTTTGTTACCCCTCCCCTTCCTATGTGTATTTAAGACCCACATTTCCGCTTCTTGGTTGTCAGAACGTTGATCGATATTCTCAGTGCCTATGCCTTACTAAGCCTGTGTTTATTCGTGATTTCCGAGACACCCTTCTGTTTCATTCCGAGTTTTGCCTACCAATTTTGTTTTGTTGCCTTTCAGATTTTCTGGTTTATTTAATCCTTGCTTTGTTTTTTTACTACATCTCTGCCTTTTCTCTTTGTTCCGTCCCATATCTGATTTCCCGGTTTTTGATCTTTTGGACTGTTTTTGATTATTCTTTTGGATTTTGATTTTGTCTCGTTTGAAATCTGATTACCTGGCTTTTTGACCTTGGACTAAAATAAACAACGTTCTTTTTCTTATCCTGGTCTGCTATTAGGTTTTCTGAGTCCAGATGTTTCAAGAAGTGTAATTTTGAGACCATTTTGAGACAACTAACAAACATATTTCGCTACCATTTGGATATCATGGCCATACTACACAACCCAAAGTTCTACCAAAGTTCAGTTGTGCTTTAAGTATCTTAAATCTTTACCCTTAACTTTTAAACATCATGTCATCCCTGGAACCAGTATAGTTATGTTGGTATCCACATCTGTTTTTTCAGTCTCTCTCTGTGGTGAAGGAGGAGGTAGAGAAGAGGAGGGAGGTGGTAAAGGTAGTGAGGGATTCTCTGGAGAGCTTGAGGCGGAGGACCGTGGAGGCGAGCAGTATGCTGGAGGCTGTGAGGCGGCAGGCGGCCGAGATGAAGGCAGGATATCGAGAGCGGGAGGGACTGAGCGCTACGCTGTACAGCGAGGTCAGCTGCCAGCCAGCCCATGCTCTGCATTTCTGCAGAACCTCCTGGGACAGCACAGCCACTGTCTGTCCTCTCCCACATGCAGAAAACACACCAGCTTATACTACATCTAGGCTCAACTAACACTAAACTCAAACTATAATAAAAGACCTTACCCAGACTACTTTACTGGGACTAACCCGAAATAAGGAAGGCTGGAGCACACAGAGCTAAAATACAATCATAGAGAACAGGGGAGACTTATGTTTTTTTTCGTCTATGAAGTCTTCCTCAGAAGAAACGAACCAGTAGGTATAAAAATACCCTCCCATCTTTTACACAATGTAAGGTGCGCATGTGTAAGGGCAAATAGTTCTTGTCACTGATTCCACATACCTAAAGTGATTAGGAATTATAATTGACAATATTCGTTGTACCATACGAAGGGGCAGAGAGAAGAAAACAAACAAATAAAAAGATATCATAAATAAAGAAGAGAATAAACACAAATAAACAAATGAATACCTCATATGGGACAACAGCAGAGCATAAACAATAACAAAACTTAAGTATAGACAGAAATGACAAAAAACATGAAAGATTGAGGGACTCAATGGTTTAACCCATTAGGCTCCACACTGTTGCAAGTATGTATCCAGTATGGCTCTCTGTGGAGCAATTTCTTAATAATATCTCCACCTCTGAGTGACAAAGTAACTTTCAATACCCCAAAAATAAAAAAAAGACTAACCACTAAACTAATTTATCATGGTTTTACTAACCCTATATCTAACACTCTACCCAAAACCAATTCTTAACCTCCCTCTTGCACCTATTATGGCACTTAATTTTATGTTATAGGTTTTATGTATTAACTATGACTCATCTGTTGATGACTTGGCACCAACTCTGCTGTTTGCCTAAGCATTTACAGTTCCCTCCATTATGTTTGGGTCAAAGACATATTTTTTTGGCTCTGTACTCACAATTTTAGATTTGTAATCAGACATGTGGTTAAAGTTCAGATTATCAGCTTTTATTAAAGGGTATTTTAATGCATTTTGTTTTCACCATGTAGAAATTACAGCACTTTTTATTTTAGCCCCCCTATTTCAGGGCACCATAGTGTTTGGGACAAATGGCTTCAAGTGTTTCTGATTAGTCAGGTGTGTTCAATTACTTCCTTAGTGCAGGTATAAGAGAGCTTTCAACATCTAGGCTTTTATTACCTTTAGAGACTGTTATTGGCGTTTGTCAACATGAGGACCAGAGGTGTGCCATTGAAAGTCAAGGAAGCCGTTATGAGGCTGAGAAATTAGAAAAAATCTGTCAGAGACCTTAAGCTTAACAGTTGATGACAGAATAATTCTCACCATAATTAAGAAAAAACCCCAAACACCTGTCTGACAGATCAGAAACACTCTTCAGGAGGCAGGCGTGGATATGCGAGTGACGACTGTCTACAGACAAATTAATGAACAGAACTACACTGCATGATTTAAACCACTAGTTAGCTGCAAAAACAGGATGGACAGGTTACAGTCAGCTAAAAAGTACCTAAAAAGAGCCTGTAGAGTTCTGGAAAAAGGTCTTGTGGACAGATAAGACCAAGATTGACTTGTATCAGAATGGTGGAAAGAGCAAAGTGTGAAGGCCAAAAGGAACTGCCCAAGATCCAAAGCATACCACCTCATCTGTGAAACATGGTGGGGGTATTATGGTTTGGGCATGTTTGGCTGCCACAGGTACTGGCTCACTTGTCTTCATTGATGATGTAACAGCAGCAGAATGTATAGAAACATCTTATCTGCTCAAGTTGAAGCAAATGCCTCCAAACCCATTGGATGGCGCTTTATCCTACAGCAGGACAATGATCCCAAACATACTGCTGAAGCAACAAAGGGGTTTTTCAAAACCTGACAATTCTTGACTAGCCAAGTCAGTCACCTGATCTGAATCCAATTGAACATGCGTTCCTTATGCTGAAGAGAAGGAAAATGTATTTGTCCCTAACATTACGGAGGTCACTGTATGCAATTGTAATGATATAAGTCGCTCTGGATGAAAGCATCCGCTAAATAGTAATATAATGTCTTCACTACATGTGCTGAGCAGTGTGACAGCCATTTTTTTTTTTGGTATATTTTCCTAAACTCACGTTTACTTAATAAAAAACACACATTGTGGGCCTCATTTATCATTCATGCATATAAATAACGTCCAAGGCATTCAATTTATGAAAATATTAAAAGCCATTAATACATCAGGGAAATATTTTAAAATGCACTTGACCTGCGCATTGCGGATGTAGACATACGTTGTGTAGCCTAATTGGCAAACATAACATCTGAATAAGTAGATTTTTAATAAGCTGATTTTTAAATTGACACCGCTATTACTTTGTCATCACATGCAGCCTAAATGGAATGAAGCATAAGCCGGTGAAAATCAGGAAATAGCCTCTGTATAAGAATTTATTGGAGACAGCCATGTGGAAATAATTAGACACAAAAATGTAACTATTTAAAAAGAAAAATCTGATCTTGCTTTATTAGCCTATATACGCTAATGTCGCAACCTGGTGTGAGAGAAACTTGAAGTCTTGACGAATCAAGTCGCAGTCGCCGTCTTCTATCACTCCTTCCAAGGCCACTTTCCCAATGATAGCCTATGCCCCATCCTCTATTCTGCAGGTGAGAGGTCTTTTCTCCACCTGTACCGGCAGAACTTTTTTGTGAATGGATATTTTCCTTTTTATTTTTTATCTCAGCTGTAGTTCGCAATTCAGAGGAAGCATTTTAGCCCTGTTTATCTTCTGCCACATATCAGCTTTTGAGCTAGGCTGCATACCACTACTAACGCTCCCAATAAGCACACGTTTATTTTCATGTTCATTCATAGGCATTTAAATTTTACTTTCCTGTTGTCCACCATGGCCTATAGTACTTGAGAAAACTGCATTGGAATGTGTGTTTTAAACACGGTGGCCCTGCCAAATATGGTAGTAAATGGGCGTGTCAGTATGGTAATTCATAATTATCCTTCCGAAGTCTGATTTATAAACCTACGGACACATTTACACTGAGATCAGTGATTTACACAAGTTTGATGAATCACACATGAGATTTTATGATCAAATATACGCTCATTTTGATAAATGTGGCCTATTCAGTTTGTCTAAAATAATGTTACTTAATAAATAAAATGTATATTTTATATTTCAGGAAATATTTTTATATTTTTTCTTGTGTCCATTCAACAGTGATTCCATTGTGATTTGTATCCATTGAATGGTGTCTTCACCGAAAAAGAAGCAAACATATAGTGTGTTTATGTTTGCAGAAAAAACGCTGTCATTTCCGCACTTTGATTAACATATTGTCTATAATGGGAAGGTACGTGCCCATAGCAAATAAAGAATAAAAACCTGGACACTTACTTAATATCCAATATAAATTGATGACTTTATTTCATCAGTTTACCCCACGCCTTGCTACATGACCAAATATTATCGTCACTTTGTGTGTTTCCTAAAACAACACCTTGGCTCTGCACCATACGTCTAGACCTTTATGGAGGGCATGTTTATTCTCTCAAGGTTTGTGTCCCTATCTTCAAGGCATTTAACCAGTTAGAATAACCAGTGTGTGGGGTTATGCTTCAGAGGGGATTCAAATGTCACCATAATCATCTGGTTGGCCAGTCGCATGCTTACGCTTTCATGGCAGCAAAGTAAAATCTTAATGGTAATCCGGGTTTCCGATCTGTGGAAGCAGCAGTGGATTTTCCACGTGTATACGTAACCATAGAAACATCTAATTGCAAGGACATGATGAGTGTTTAGGTTGTAGATTTGTATTTTTCTCTTTCTTTGTTCTGCATGGTGTTTTTGGAAATTGTGTATACAATGTAGATGTTGGAAATATTTACTATGGGATAATTAGGGCTTAACAGAAAGATAATTAGATTCCTTGTACGAATGAGTCTGTAATTACCGCTGGTTTGTTCAGTGTGAAATCCTCAGGTGTACCATCGACCAGGCCGACACAGAGGTCAAGACGGCGCATTCCCTCCTGGCTGAACTGACGACAGATGTGCATGTCCACAAGGACAGGTAGACACACCTACCCTGTTTCTGACAAAACATTAACAAAAGTTCCCCTTTGGCAAAACTTACTGCTAAAAAGGTTACCAACTTGCCAATGTTTTTTTGGGGAAAAAACTTTAAATCAATTTGTCTATTTTAAAATATATTTTTTTATCCATTTTTTTCAAAAGTGGATAAAAAATTCTCAGAAAAAAGTTGGATTAAAATTTTATGAGAAACCCAGATGAAATTATACCCCACAAAATGTTCAGTGTAAAATCAGCTCTGATTGAGTACTAACTTGTGGAGTACATGTGGTCACTGTTGGGCTCTAACTCTGTTAGATTTAAACACTGAGAATATTGTAGCGTAAGGATCTGGAGGCACACTGTGATGATTGTGTGCAGGCTGGAAAAGACCAGACTCCACAGTGCTGCCCTAGAGGAGGAGCTGAAAACTGAGATTGAGGTGGTGGTCCAAGCAAAGGAGGAGGCAAAGCGGGCAGAGCAGGAGGTGAAGGAGGAGGAGCAGGCCAGAGAAGTGAGTCTTTGCCCAAATCTTGAAACCTGTAAATATCCTGCAAATATCACCAATGCTCAGAACAAAATTCTTCTTTGTAGTTTTTGGTTAATGACATGTTTTGTTAAGAAATGTTCAACAATCTGAAGGAATTTTTTCAGATTTTACCAGCATCTAAAGCTTTCTATCAAACCTTGCTCGGTATCTTGTATGTTGTAGTGATGCTGTGTATCTGCATGTGATTGTTTCTCTGCCGGGGCCTCTTGGCCAGATCATCATTGTAAATGAGAACTGGTTCTCAACTGATTCATCTGGTTAAATAAAGGTCAAATAAATAAATAAATAAAATCTCACAATGGGAGGTGGGTTCAGGCGTGACCGACCAGGGAAGCTCCAATACTGCAGCGTCTCCCTCCAGGCAGATCAATCATGAAGTGATTAGGGAGGGACCTCCCCTTCCTTAACCGTGTGCATCACCTGACCCTGACCCAGGAGAAATTTTGTGTTGTCGCAAACCTCATCCTCTGCGTCTCCCGTGGAGCTGTCCAGGGGATTGCGCAAGTGATAGGCTTGGCAGTAGTCACTCTGGCTCAACTTATCCAGTCTGCCAGACCAGGATAGTCATGACATTATGGACTCTCCCTTGACCCCACCAAGGCCAAGGGCCTGTTTGGTAAAGCTGTAACCTCAATGCAGCAAGCCTGTGACCTAAGGAAGAAGAAGAAGGGGAGGTATTTAACCTACAGGCACCTTCCTCTCCATCAGTGACCCCCCCAGAGGCCATGGGGAAAACAGTAGCAGCAGGTAAGCACCACCAATCTCACCCTACGGGGGGTAAGAAGAAGCAGTCCTCCCAGGGGTCATGCCCTGTCACCCCAGGGGGCCAGCTGACAGCACACAGTCGAGATCTCTGCCCTGCCCTGCCCTCCACCCCCAGGGAGGTTTTCTCACCTCTCTCCTCCAGCCAAACAGAAGAGATAATTGGGTTTTAGGAGTTGTTGGCCCTGTTCTCAGCGTCTGTGGAGCAGAAGCACAAGTGCCCCATTGCCCTCCACAGTGTAAAATTCCCCTTCTCAGCACCCACCGGGGCCAGCTCAGAGTGAGGTGTGTTCACACCTTCTCAGAGGCAGGCAAGCACTGTTCCCTCACAACACTTGGTTCAAAAATAAAAAACCTTACTATTGCATCCGGCTTCACTGCAGAGGGTGCAGAAAATAAGGAAAATAAGGACTTCTCCGAGTCACCATCAGGGTGACAGAACCGTTCCCCCCTCTCCCAGTCATAAGAAAGAGGGTGACAGAACCGTTCCCCCCTCTCCCAGTCATAAGAGAGAGGGTGACAGAACCCTTCCCCCCTCTCCTAGTCATAAGAAAGAGGGTGACAGAACAGTTCCCCCCTCTCCCAGTCATAAGAGAGAGGGTGACAGAACCCTTCCCCCCTCTCCCAGTCATAAGAGAGAGGGTGACAGAACCCTTCCCCCCTCTTCCAGTCATAAGAGAGAGGGTGACAGAACCATTCCCCCCACTCCCAGTCATAAGAGAGAGGGTGACAGAACCATTCCCCCCTCTCCCAGTCATAAGAGAGATGGTGACAGAACCGTTCCCCCCTCTCCCAGTCACAAGAGAGAGGGTGACAGAACCATTCCCCCCTTTCCTAGTCATAGGGCAGGGGGCTGTAACTAAATAGGCCACCTCAGGAGGGCAGCAACGCCCCAGCGGTGAGCCTGAGCAGCCTGAGCCTGCTTCCGAATTGCAAGACTGCGCAGGTGCAGTGGCTTAGAGCAAGACGCTGGGCCTGCTGTCTGCGTGTACGGATCAGTGGTGTGCACCATCTGTCCCTGTTTCGCAATAAAACCTCCCATTTTCAATGGGGTAATGCTTTCCACAGCCACGGAAGAGTCCGCTCAAGTGCTAGAGATGGAAATCACCTCTCTACTGAGCAAGGGAGCAATAAGAGTGTTGGCAGAAGAGGAAATACAACAGGGTTTCTAGTCCTGGTATGTTGTGATACTAAAAAAGGGAGACTCGTTACACCCAATATTAGATCGGCATATTCTGAATGAAAATACACGTTCAGAATGATCACAAACGAGACCCTATTTTACTCCATCCAACAGACTGGTTCACCTCAGTCGACCTACAGGATGCTTACATTCAATGAGGACGTGCTTGTGGGGACAGATGCATTGGCGCACCTGTGCCCCCCCCCCCCCCATTTTGGGTGACTAAAAGTAATTGGACAATAGTCTGCTCAGCTGTTTCTTGGCCAGATGTGTGTTTTTGCATCGTTAATTCATGCACAAGAAAGCTAATAAAGGGTCTAAAGTTGATTCTAGGTATGGAATTTGTATTTGAAGTCTGAGGCCCAAATAAGTGGAATGCCAGTAAAAGCATACCATCACGGAGCGGAAAAATCAGAACAAATCGATCAGAGACATAGCCAAAACATTGGGTGTGTCAAAAATCAACTGTTTGGTACATTATTAAGAATCAGGAATGCATTGGTGAGCTCAGCAATAGCAAACAACCTGGAAGACCCAATTCCACGGAGACCACTGTCGTGGATGACCGAAAAATACTTTCAATTGTGAAGGAAAACCACTTTTTAACTGTCAAACAAATCAAAAACACTCTCTAGGATGTAGGCATAGATGTGTAAGACTAAAATATAGAGAAGTCTACACCAGCATAACCTCAGAGGGTCCACTGCAAGATGCAAACCACTGGTAAGTCTCAAGAACAGAATGGCCAGGTTAGAGTTTGCGTAAAGCACAACTGAAGTTTGGTAGAACTTTGGGTTGTGTAGTTACCTGGCCATGATACGAGTCCAAATGGTGGCGAAATATGTTCATTAGTTGCTCTGTGCTCCCCTGGGGTGATACTCCAGAATAGGGTATTTGTCGCATCACCAGGGAATATCCCCAGTATCTGGTGATGTTGCTGGGTCGCTGAAAATGGGTCCCCTAAAATGGGGGGAATATATGTAAAACTGTAATGTAATTCCTACATGGATCACTGGATATTGACATAAATATCTTTAAATTAAAGCTGACAGTCTGCATTTTAACCTCATTTTCATTGTTTCATTTCTAATCCAATGTGCTGGAGTACAGAGCCAAAACAACAAAAATGGAGTCACTGTCCACTTATGGACTGCGCTGTATCTCACCGTGCTGCCCAACTTGCATTGGCATGCAAAAGAAAGATGCTTGAGAATGTAATTCCTAGGTGATGCACACGGTTATAAGGGAAGGGTAGGTCTTTCACAAATGACTTGATTGGTCTGTCTGGAGGCAGACGTTGTGGTATTGGAGCTTCCCTTGGTCGTTCATGGCTGAAGGCACCTCCCATTGTGAGATACCTCACTCTGTTCTCAAACAGCAGGTTTTACATAATGATAACCTGACATTTTGCTAATACGTATTTGACTCAGGTCTGCTGTTTTCATCATTTGTAGAGCTAAAACACATATAGAGATTGGTATTATTAAAAAAATGTTAACAATCAGTTATTTTGCCTGGGCTCTCAATGTTCCCTCCACAGAAAACAAAGCCATGGAGTGTGTCACATGTTGATGAGGGTATAGATGCTTTGATGTCATTCATTCTGCAGGACGCAGATGCCAGGCTTTATGGGCACCAGGATGTGCTCTCTTGCAAGGCGGAGGAGCGGCAGGCCCTGAAACGGAAGGAGGAAGAGCAGCAGGTGGAGATTTCGGCTGTGCGTGGCGCTCTCTCCACAATGAACCGTCAGCAGAGAGAGATGGATAGTATCCTCAACAGGAAAAAGGAGGCTGTCAACAAGCAGGCAAGACTTGCCACGCCCACAAGTGTTTTTATTGGCCCATCTAAATCTGTACTTCTAGTACTTCCTCATTGACCCTGCACACACCTGTTTTCATTGGTCAATACCAGTGGATTTGAGTCTTCTGTAACCCCACCCACACTTGTTTTAATTGGTACCTGTGGCAGTTGGGGCAGTTGTGTGAACCTGTGGTTTGTTCTTTGAGTGACCACCTGAGGACAAACCAAATGAAGGGAGTAAAAAAGATAGTTCCAGGGGGTCAAGGGTTCTGTATGCAGTAGGGCAGTGTGTCAGCATGCTATAGGCACTGAAACACACAGCAGAACAATGTGTGTTGGGATAGGCTTATTTCTTTATCACATGATGTGTGCTGTCAGTCTTAATATGTTATATTTACATTTCGGCATAAACCAGATGCCCTTATTCAGAGCAACTTACACAGATTACATTTTTACATACAAACCCCAATTCCAAAAAAGTTGGGACAGCATATAAAATGCACATAAAAGCAGAAAGCAGTGATTTGTAAATTCTCGTTTACATATATTTTAATTGAAAACAGTACAAAAAATATATATTTAATGTTTTACCTTATCAACTTTATTGATTTTTGTAAATATACGCTAATTCCGTATTTGATGTCTGCAACACGTTCCAAAAATGTTGGGACAGGGGCAAAAAAAAAAGACTGGGAAGTTAAAAAAACACCTGTTTGGAACATTCCATAGGTAAACAGGTGATGCTATCATGACTGGGTATAAACGGATATCAAAAGACTGATATCTTATTTTCAGGTACACTTACAAGCGATACTATAACCTCTCTGCATTTGAATGAATCTCTATGGGAATTGGGAGGTGGGATTGTAAATTAGACAGGAATAGTATAGAACCATGGTTGGATAAATGGCTGTAAGTCCTCAAGAGACTGAGGTATAGCTGCTACATTATGGGAAGGATGTGCTTTGTTTTATCTGTACTGTAGTTACTTCTAGGACCTTTCGGTATGCACTTATTGTATGTTGCTTTGGATAAAAGCATCTGGTAAATGACTGTAATGTAAAGGTATCAAACGAGCCTCAAACCATCACTCTGCTGCCAGATATGCAGTTGATATGGACGGATCACTTTAAGGGTTGTTTCTCCTGACTCATTTTCCTATTGAACTCTAAGGAAAAATAAGTCAGGAGAAACAACCTTTCAAGTGATCCATCCATATCTACTGCATATCTGGCAGCAGAGTGATGGTTTGAAACTCGTTGATAAGGTAAAACATTTTCTGCTTTTGTGTGCATTTTACATACTATCCCAGCTTTTTTGGAATTTGGGTTTGTACAATCCGTACAGCTGTATATACTGTACATTAATTTATAGTGTATGTGTGTGTGTGTAGGGCTCATTGTTTACTCTGTGAGTTTTGGTCTGCCACAGGACTCCAATATGGAGAGCCTGGAGAGGACGATGCTAGAAGTGAGTGCAGAAGAGGACAGGAGGCAGATAGAGCTCCTTAAGGAGGAGGCAGCACAGATCACCATAGAAATAGATGAGAGGAAGAGAACCTTCTGCAAGCGGCGCGGGGAGCAGCAGAAACTGGAGGTACGCTAGACAAGGGGGTCCCCGCAAGTTCTCCCAAACTCTCCCATATAAAGGGCCCCTAACATGCCCACCCATTGGCTGAGGCCCCACCTCCTTGGGCCCTGTCTTACACCCGGCGCTAACACAAACGCAAGTGTCTTTGCTATCTTACACCCGGCGCATGGTTCATTATAACGCCTTGCGTTCACGTCGTTTAAATACCATGTATTCTTGCGCCTATTACAAGTGAACTGGGCGTGTTGGTTTTAAGATGAGGAGTGGCCAGGATTATTTTTGACATATTGCTATCTTGAGGCAGCAGAAAGCGCTTGCGCTAAAACCACCACAAACCTGGTCTACAGTCATGTCGCAGTTGTTTACATGTTATTTTAACGGCGCATATAAGTGCGTCTACATAGGCGTGTGCACAACGTGCGTACACCCTCTTGTCTGTTACACAAAGAGGCGCGCAAAAGCATGACTAAAAATATTCGCAATTATCCTGGATCAAGCTATGAACTATATTTGCCATAAATTGCCAATAATTCCGGTAATCTTCTGGGGGGACAATCTTTTGTTATGGGACAATGGCTATCCATTAAAATGGCTTTACATTTGCTGATAACACCTATATCAAGCCCAATGCGGGAATTGTCATTTACACCTAATGCGTGAATTGTCATTCAATGGAAAACTCGCGCACTGCAATTGACGGACATTTGAGTTCTGAAAATGCGCTTCAGATGTCATTACAATACAGCTTTCTAGGCATACAGCCTGTAAGTAAATAGAATGCTTTTGACTGAAAAAAGTTCAAAACCTTGCCAGTGAACATTGCATGTGCATAAGTGTTTTTCTATAGCCTACGGTTAAACAACGGAGATAAATGTCACCATGTTAACTGAATTTGAACCTTACTATTCTTCGTCCTTCATATTTTTTTTAATTACAGTGAGGTTTCCATACTCTCAGCTTATTAAAACCCAGCTGATTTCACCTGTTATTCCATAACTGAACAAAACAATTTTAAAGAGAATTAAGCGTCTAATTAGAAATGAAAACTAGTTTGCAGCACATTACACAATTAATTCACAATTCATTTGAATGCCATTCTCTGCATGTGCGCTGCATGTTCTCTGTTTCCCCTGCTGTAAGTCGTACGTTTCACGGTCTTCCTGGGAAAGTGGATTGTTTTAAAGCATTAGGCTATGCTACGAGTAACATTTGTCACATTTCCATAAGCAGGACATTATAAAAGAAGGGAAAATATGCGTGAACATATGGGTTGCCAACCTGACAGCTTTATTGTATTTAGTGTCATCATTAAGGCAAAATAACAGTATTTATGTCATTAATTAATATTACTATGCAGGTAGCCTAATGAACTTCGGACGAAGCTTGAACTTCGAGAACTCCATGAGAACAGCCTCATGGAATTGATGTTTGACACTTTCATTGCATAATCAAACGAAATTCGTTGAAAAAGCAGGCTAATTTGGCATTTTCTAATTTGAGACTGAAGCCATCAATACCTTATTCTCAGTTGTTGCAGGTTCTTTTAACGAAATTTAACCGCATATATTTTGTAAAATAACAGCCCTGTCGAGAATTACCGGGAATTCATAGGCTAATGGTGAGTCCGAATAATATTGATCATACTATTGATCCATTTAGCCTATTCCTTGATCGCACTAAACACGCACGAGCGTGTTTCGCCATCAAGCCATCCGCCATGGTGGAAAAGCAGGCTTTTAAAGGGAATGGGATATAACATTTTGATTGGTTTATTGCATGCCACGCCCAAGAAACACCTATAATTAATAGATGAGGGTCGTGTCCGTATCAGCACTCTTCCACACTGTTGAGTAGCCTTGGTGAGTAGATCGTAGCGTACGCGAACATTTTTCTAATTGCAGTGTACTTGAAACACCTGGATGACACACTTACTTCTGGGTTTTCGCTGAGTACATTCGGGAGCATACTTTTCATGAAGTGCATGAACATTTTGGTCAAATAAATATGACGTGAAGCTTCGTTTAAAAAAAAATGAGGAGCCGCTTCGCTGAGGCTTACCGTCAAATATAACAAAAACAACACGTGACATGGCAGCGCAAGGGTGGGTCACAGGGTTGCCAGATCTTGCAAAACTTTCCAGCCAAATGGCGACTCAAAACTAGCCTAAAATATATTTTTAACCGAAACCAAGGTATTTGAAATAGAAATAATCATATTTTTGCTTTTTAAAATAAGTGCATGCTTTGCGACTTTTCATTTTTACCCGTGACTGCACTTTGAAAGTATCCCAATTCAGCTGTAAAACCGCATGACATTGGAGAGCTGTTTAAAATGTGTAGATACTTAATTTACTACAATATAAATATGAAACATTAATATGATCACAGTATTACCAATACTGTGAGGTGTAAACCATACATGTTTTATATATATATATTTTTATATATTTACCTGCACTTTTTAGAAATATGTGAAATAAAAAGTTCTTATAAGGAAAAATGTTTCATTTCACTGAGAACCTCCTGGGTCTCCTCCATAGGCACCTTGATGGTAGGACTTAAATGACTGAAAATGTGCCTATCTCTAGCTCTGCTGTTTGGTGCTTGTTTACCATATGAAACGCATGTTTGTGAGTTGCTTTGGCTAAAAGCATCTGCAAAATTACTAAATTGTAATAAAAAACACAAACAAGTTTTACTTTTAAAAAAGGAACTTGTCATCCACATACAAGTGAAACTGTTTATTACGAAGCATGAACACATGCATTTATTCTTAATTCGAAGGACATTTGCTCAAAGTTAAAATTAAGGACATATATTATTTATATAATACTGAGGATGAGGACACAATCTGGCCAAGTTCAGACTTGAACACAGGGGCTCTGCGTTTCTTTCTGCGTTTTCAATGTTTTTTCCTGCACTGCAGGGGGGACTACGCTTTGCCAAGCGAGAAGCGGAGAAGCTGGTGTCGGAGAGGCAGGATCTGAGCTGTAAGGTGGAGGATCTGGAGCTCATCACAGCAGCGACTGAGAGGGAGCTCAGCGAGATCACAGGGCAGAGGCTCGTGAGTGAAGCCCACAACGGGCACTTTAAAATGGCCGCCCGGGAATTTTTTTTTTCTTTCATATGATTTTAATGATTCTGTTTAGTAACATGTTTAGCTGAAATTTCTCAGGGATTTGCAGGAGTTTTTTATCAGCTCCCAAAGAGCTCAAATTAAAGTGTTTTGATGCCTCATGGCAGAAGTTAATGGTGGAGGAGAACCTGCTGAAGCTGGAAGTGACGCAGGCTAGCAACAGGCTTCAGAGTGAGAAGGACAGGATTGGCACCCTGGATATGCAGCGGCTGCTTCTTGAGGCAGGGTTTAAAGAGAAGGAGGCAGAGCTCAACCTTCTCAAAGAAACAGTCCAGAGGCAAACGAAACAAGTTGCCCAGGGGTGTCAGAAGACCAGGTAAACCAGCATAGCCAACGAGAGCTCTCCTTTCGCTCAGTTTCCCCAACCAGAGCGTTTCATTCATCCACCTTAGCCAATAAGCGCTCTGGGAAAGTTACAGCCAAGGTGCTCTCGTGATATGACATTGAATACTTTGCCAGACAAAGAGTGCGAAGTGGTGACAAAAAATGCTTATCTGTCTGAACCAAGGTGTGTTTACGACGGGGAGCTGGTAGAATCGATGTATGAATGTGATTGAAACAGTTGTATTGAGTGTGAAGCACACTTTGTTGGTCCTCTGTGCAGGATGGAGCTGAACAGGCAGCGATGTAAAGTCCAGAAGCTTCAGAAGAAGCACGACACCATCGCTGTGTCTACCATCTGCCTGGACGGAGAGGAAGTCTCTCTGCAGCAGTACAAGGCTGAGGTGAGCGCATTCTCCTGCTGCAGAAAATTCTTCAATATTATCAGTGTGCCTCTGTGAAACTGTAAGATATTTTATCCAGAGTGAGAGATTACTGTCTGTCAGAGGCCTATTACTGTCCTGACTCTGTAGGTGAAGAGACAGCAAGAGGAACTGAAGCAGAAGAAAGAGGATCTGAGCAAGAAGCTGGCCACGAAGCAGAGGAAGGTCACGGCCCTGAAGAACAAGCTGACTGCAGTCAGGGGTTACAATGAAGCACTCTGTATTGCCCCCAAAACCAGTGCGTTTCACAGGTTCATCTACCAACGTTACTAATGCCAGGAGTGCAAACACCCTGTTTCCATCAGCCAGTTGCAAACACCCTGTCTCCATCAGCCAGTGTTACTAATGCCAGGAGTGCAAACACCCTGTCTCCATCATCCAGTGTTACTAATGCCAGGAGTGCAAACACCCTGTCTCCATCAGCCAGTGTTACTAATGCCAGGAGTGAAACACCCTTTGTTACTAATGCACCCGGGGCATGGGGTATATAGAAAGGGGTACGGGATGTGTTGAACGGCATACAGGCTGTGTAGAATGTGGTACGGGCGCGTAGAACATGGCACGGGATATGTAGAAAGGGGTACAGGGTTTGTAGAATAGGGTACATAGTGTGTAGAATGGGATAAGGGGTATGTTGAACGGGGTACAGGGTTTGTAGAACAGAGTACAGGTGCTTAGGGGTGGGGTTGACCTTTGGGGTCTGTTCTGCAGAGAAGTGTGAAGAGAGGAAGGCTCTGGAAGAGAAGCTTTGTGCTATGCAGGACAAACACACCCAAAAGGTCAGCCAGATGAAGGAACTCCAAAGGCATGTTAAGGTACGGACAATGAGGCACATTCCCTGGGTGCAGTTTCAATTATTTACTTATATGTTCATTTATTGTTAGGTTCTAATTGGGTATATAGGGAATGGTCATTGTGAGGTTAAGTGATGATATTTTCTTTAAGGACCACAGCAAGAACACACATTTACCCAATGCTGCATTAAGATCAACAGCTTGTGTGGAAGGGAAACTGAAGGATTACTTCCAATTTTTTTTTCTATGCCTGCTGTCACCATGTAGTAGCCAATCTCGGTTTGTCTTGATGTGACTTGCAGTGACCAATCAAATGTTTGTCCTCATGTGACTGGCAGTAACCAGTCAGGTGTTTCCATGGTATGGCTGGCAGGGCATGAACATGTCTCTGGATGAGCTGCTCAATGAGGAGAGGGAGAAATTGCTCCAGGATTTGCACTCTGAGATCCACGTCCAGGAGGAGGAGCTGAATCATGCCTTCAAACTGGTGAGCCCCATCCCCTCATATTAGAACCAGAAGACAAAGGTCAAGAGGAGACATTTGCCTCTATTGTACTTGTGGCATTGTGGGTAACGGCGTCAGACTGCTGAGGCCTGTTCTCAGCTGTGTCTTTACTGTAGATGTGGATGTAAAGATTTAAAATCATTGTTCTTCAATGGAATATTTGAAGTCCTGATTGGAGTTTGCGCCTCCCCCAATTTTTTCTTCTTGTGTTTGCAGTGTTCTGAGCTGACCACCAACATCCGGTCAGAGATGGCAACCGATGGCAAAACCGACGAAGAGGAGGACATGGACCGGCATGAGCTACAGGACTTCTCAGAGACAGTAGAGATGCTGCTTCTGGAAGTCATGGACAAATTCCCTGACCTCAGATTAGTCCTGCAGGCACATTTTATAAAGGTAGCTCTGTCATTCTCCCTTTCTCATGATTGGCTCACCTGTCTTGTCTCCTTCGATTACATTACTCTATCTACATGCCCTGATGAAGACCTACTTGTTTTTTTTTTGCCTTTCCTCCCCCTCATTACAAGTGTGTCTTGGATATGTCTAGTTTAACATTTTGGGCTTATTTTCCTTGTTTTTTTGGTTTCAGTTATTTTTCTATTTTCCAAAGAGCACCTTGGATCCATTATTGATTCTACCATACATATCCTGGAGCACCCAGTATTCTCTTTTTACTGTAGCTCTGTCATACTGACCCCAGATCAGTTCTGGAGATAGCTTTCTCACATTGACCCCAGCTCAGATATGGTGGTAGCTCCTTCACACTGAACAGAACATTTCTGGAGGTAACTCTCTCAGCCTGATGTTAGATCTGACTCATATGCTAATCAGACAAACATGGAGCATGTTCAGTTGTGTTTGTCCTTTCCCCACAGAGGGGTCTGATCCTGGCCAGGCCCAGTTTAGCGTGGGATAGACAGCAGAGCGGAGAGTGTGCATCTACACGCAGCCAGGACACTTCAGACGGGTGAGATGGACAGGTGTATCGCTGGAGCCCAGGGAATTCTAAACTGGGGCCCAGGGGACCCAATGGGTCTATGAGGGGGTGCCAGAGGGACCAGAAAAAAATAGAACAAAAAATTAAATGTTTTCTTTTCAATTAATATTCTATTTATATTTCATTGTTTCATTTAGTTATATATTTTTATACAGTTTAGACTTTCAGATAAGTAATTATCTAGTAAGATACTAACGTACTTGTGTGTAGCGACGGCAGAGCAGCCTGTTGTAGATATTGGGTAAAGACCCCTTGTCCATGTGTGCAGTTACAGTGTCCATCTTGCATTAGGGTACCTAATAGGTTACAAAATGTTTGAACTAAGACATACAGTACCCACCATAATTATTGGCAACCCTGGAAAATATGAGCAAAAACAGCTACAAACCACAATTCAAAAGAAGTTGGGACAGTATGTAAAATGCACATAAAAGCAGAAAGCAGTGATTTGTATATTCTCATTTACATATATTTAATTGAAAACAGTACAAAGAAAACTTTATTTATTTTTGGAAATATACGCTAATTCCAAATTTGATGCCTGCAACACGTTCCCAAAAAGTTGTGACAGATTGGGAAGTCCAAAAAACACCTGTTTGGAACATTCCACAGGTAAACAGGTGATGCTATCATGACTGGATATAAAATTATATCAAAAGACTCTTGATATCTTATTTACAGGTATTCTTACAAGCAATACTATAACCTCTCTATTTGGATGGATCTCTGGGAATTGGGGGTTGGGACTAGTTAAGCTGTAAATTACACTGGAATAGTATGGAACCCATGGTTGACTAAATGGCTGTAAGTCATCAAGCGTCTGAGGTATGAAATGAGCCTCAAACCATCAAACTATGGAACAGTAAGTCAGGAGAAACAACCCTTCAAGTGATCCATCCATATCTACTGCATATCTGGCAGCAGAGTGATGGTTTGAAGCTCGTTTGATACCTCAGACCCTTGATAACTTACAGCCATTTAGCCAAGCATGTGTTCCATACTATTCCAGTGTAATTTACAGCTTAATCTAGTCCTACCCCCCAATTCCCATAGAGATCCATTCAAATGCAGAGAGGTTATAGTATCGCTTGTAAGACTACCTGAAAATAAGATATCAAGAGTCTTTTAATAGCTTAAGCTTTAGGAACTATTATGTAGTCATTCTCAACTTACTGTTTCACTGGGGTATAAATATGGCATACTTCAGGCAATGGGTATAGAAAAATAGCTTAATGTCTGAATCTACCTATTTCCGCCATTATGGAAATAATTAAGAAACTTAAAGCACAACTGAACTTTGGTAGAACTTTGGGTTGTGTAGTTACCTGGCCATGATATGAGTCATGACATGACATGATATGGTGGCGAAATATGTTCGTTAGTTGCTCTGTGCTCCCCTGGGGTGATAATCCAGAAAAGGGTATTTGTCACTCTCCTTTAACTTCTACAGGGCAACTAAAACGGTCTCAAAATGACACTTTTAGCACGTATACAAACTAAGCGGATTCTGTCAATACAAACAATAACCAGTCCTCGTACATATTTTAAAAAAAAAAATATATTTAATAGCCCTTTCCTGGCTTTTTCGTATTTTATTTGGAATGTAGATGCGGTAGGTAATTCTTGCGCCAGAAACAGCGTTAATGCGCCAATGCTTCAGAAACCACTCATTGGCCCAAATTTCTACAGAAGCAAGCGTTCTTGGTAGTATATAGTATTTATGCTAAACAAACTGACCTGGGAGCGGCACGGTGGTGCAGTGGTTGCTGCACTGTTGCCTCACAGCAAGAAGGTACCGAGTTTGAATCCCGGCTGAGGGCCTTTCTGTGTGGAGTTTGCATGTTCTCCCCGTGTCCGCATGGGTTTCCTCCGGGTACTCCAGTTTACTCCCACAGTCCAAAGACATGCAGTTTAGGTTAATTGGAGACTGTAAATTGCCTATAGGTATGAGTGTGTGAATGAATGGTGTGTGTGCCCTGCGATGGATTGTAGGCTCCAGCCCCCCCTGTGACCCTGACCAGGAATAAGTGGGTTAGATAATGGATGGATGAATGGACAAACCGACCAGCCGACATTTTGTGAGTCTTTTCTGGTAGCTTGCTTGCTAACAACATTTAACACAATTTTAATTACACGAAAAAAAATACGTACGAGGACTGGTTATTGTTTGTATTGACAGAATCCGATTCGTTAACGTTCGTATATGTGTTAGAAGTGTCATTTTGAGACTGTTTTAGCTGCCCTATAGAAGTGAATGGAGAGAAACAAATGCCCTATTCTGGATTATCACCCCAGGGGAGCACAGAGCAATTAATGAACATATATCACCACTAGGGATGCACCGATACCGATACCAGTATCGGGTATCGGGGCCGATACCATGCTCATGTACTCGTACTCGTACTCGTAAAAATGTACCGATACTCCAAAACCGATACCAACTGTCAGGGCTAGCGTGGGAACGAAGGACCAGACGCGACAGTAGGGGTTTCAGAGGATGCTCACTGAACACCTCAAAGCGGGAGCGAAACCCCGCAAACAGGGACTAATAATAAACAAACAAAATATAACTCTCCACCCCAGGAGAGATACCGCTAACAACTGAAAACAACCCTAAAGGCGAAAAAACTCTTAACACTTTATGCAATGCAATAACAACGAAAAAACCCCTATAGCTAACAACGAAAGAACCGAAACCAAAAACTCTCTTGCAAAAAGAGATAGCCCTGAATACACGGGCAGTAACAATAATGGTAAAAGGAAAGACAACGCGAAAACAATTGCACCCTCGGTACGTGGTTATAACGCCCGATAAATGGTGAAAGAAATGAAAACAAAATAACGCTTACAGTTTCCAAACACGAAGAGAGCAGGGCTGGAAAAGGACGAAGGTCCAAGGATACCGGCTATCTTCGTAAAAAGATTGGCAATATGGAAGCGTCAAATAATGCTGACGTGTGGTTTAAATACTGCCAGGAAACCCTAACCGGTGAACACACTGAACTGAAAACCAAAACCTGAAACGGACTAGGAAAACAAAGAAGGGACGCAACATGAGCGCTCCCCAGGGAAGTGGACAATATACACAGAGCAGGCAGAGAAACCATGACACCAACGTCCAAACGTCCGCACGCTAATGCTATCACCTTAGCAACACCTAATCCTGACCTGCGTGCTCACGCTCACGCTCACGCCACGCCCTCCTTCACGAGAAATCAAGACAAAATGGCGAAAGTTTGGAAGTACTTTGAGGTAGACGAATCTGACCAAACTGTAGCAAAATGCAAGCTCTGCTCAGTGAAAATATCAAGAGGTGGCACGAAGGCTAGTTCATTCAATACTAGTAACTTGATAAAACATCTCAAAACTCGACACGAGTAGTATAAATAGAATGATGCACAAAAGACTACAGTTTTATTTTGGTTATTATTTATGTTTATTTATTTATTTTTATTGGACCTCATTTGATTTAAATAATCAGTAAATTGATAGACTGTGCTCCATCAACAGGAGAAAATAAACACAGTATCTTCAAAATCAGCCGTCTCATTATTGTGGTATTATTATACAGTATTATTATAAAGTACTCATACTTAAAAAAACACACAAAAAATGGTATCGGTATCGGTATCGGCGAGTACTCAAAAGTGAGTACTCGTACTCGTACTCGGTCTGAAAAAAATGGTATCGGTGCATCCCTAATCACCACCATTTGGACTCATATCATGGCCAGGTAACTACACAACCCAAAGTTCTACCAAACTTCAGTTGTGCTTTAAAGCAACTGGATCTGTGATGAACCTGCTTTGAAGAGGACGCAAGTGTAGTTTGTCCCCATGCACAGTGAGGAGGATGGATTGAGAGGCAAAATTTTCTCCAAGGATGACAGTTAGAGAATTGCAGAAGTTGGTTGCATCTTGGGATCACCAAGTCTCCAAAAGTACAATTAGATGCCACCTCTATGCCAACAAGCTATTTAGAAGGCTTGCCAGAAGAAAGTCTCTGATCTCATATAACAACCGTAATTGCCTGGAGTTTGCTAAATGTTACCGAAATTTAGATTGGAACCAGGTGCTATGGTCAGATGAGATGAAAATTTAGCTTTTTGGCAATAAATACCAAAGGTGGGTTTGGTGTAATAAGAGGCATAGTTATGCAGAAAAGAGCCTTATCCCCACTGTGAAATATGGTGGTGGATCTGTGATGTTGTGAGGCTTTTTTTTTTCTACAAACGCCCTGGGAATCTTGTTAGGATACATGGCATCATGGACTGCTTCAAATACCAGGAGATTTTAGACATAAATCTGGCTGCCTCTGCCAGAAGGATAAAAAAAGGGGGAGGGGTTAAATATCTGTGATACTTCACTAACCAAAATGGCATAAAATCTGATAGACTGCAATCCGTCTAATGTATGATCAGGGCACCATTGTTCACTTTTGAAAAATCCCCCAAAAAAAGGTTGTTGGGGGTTTCTGGCTCTAAAGCTTGTTGGAGTTTTTGGCTCTCTGTGGTAATTTTAAAGATCTCTGTGGTGTTTGTGTGCATCAGGGCATGTGACTCATCCAGCAGTGATGACATGATAAAGGCAACCTGTACCAGGCCAACCAGCCGCCAGAGTGCCAAGGCTGTGACTGTCAGCCCCTCTGGGGAAAAACTCAGGTACTGTATGCAATTTACTATTTTGCCATTTTTGTATCAAATCTTCCAGCCGATGTGACTTACAGAAGGTGCATTTAAAATGTATAAAAATATCACTTGAAATAAGTAAAACTGCATACCCTTATGCAAGATTATTTACCTCAAATGCTTAAAAAAACTACTATCTCCATGTTTACATTAAGCAGCAAAGACCTTACGTTGTATAACGGTAGCTCAATGTGTTCTCTACATAATTCGAGAAAGAGAGAGAAGCAGTGGCGGCTGGGCACTTGGGCTCCGGATCCTACAACACCCTGTCTCTATACCAGCCCTTACGTACAATACTTGTGGTATAAAGTCACCATTCTTTGCAAGCAGTTTAAAGTTTTAGTGAAGTCTATTCTTTATGAGGTCTTTCATTTAGAAATACAATTCTTTAAACTTGTGAATGTTTTCATAGAATGTCCTTGAAAAGCCCTTTAAGTTTGTATTTCAGTGCTGGAGGGGAGCCCTGTATGCAAGTTTTTGGGTTTCCTTTCAATCAGTAACAAATGTAGACCTTGGAAAAAGGGTCAGTGGACACTCTGCCAATCAATGACTTGAATGAAGCACGTAAGTGCTGAAACAAACCAAAAGCTAACAGACATAGCAGCCCTTAGGAACTGGAGTTAAACCAGCTGATACTGTGGCTCTCAAACTGGAGTTTGCGACACTGGCCTTTACTTTGGGAGCCTTGTGTAAATTAACTAGTGTATTTTTTCTATAGGGGCAGCATCAAGACCCTGGAGCAGCAGTCACCAGATACAAAGCCAGCTGTTCAGGTTCAGGGGAGCCCCTGCCAGCTGACCAATCACCAGCACGACTCTGGGGTGGGCAGCACCGATGCCTGCTGGGGGAGCAGCTCCACGCCTAACAGCAGGGATAGCTCCACCCCCAGCAACATAAGCAGGAAATTTTAGCACCTTCGAAGAGTTCGTGGATCGTCCGTGATGACACCTGCAGTCTTCAAGATTTTGCTTTGTGCCATTCGACCACAGGAGAAAAAGTCAACCAGCTAACATGATTTTAAAGTTTCTAATGTGTACAAATAAGCTTGTGTAGCCATATACGAATCATAAATAATGTTGTTGTGGTTTTCAGACACATTTGGACTAAGACAACCATTGGTTTTGTGCCGCTTTAATGGACATACAGTGAGTAATAGCAATACTGATGTCTGTACAGGAAAAGCAATACTTTTATTGTGACAAATAATATTGCATTAATATCAGTGCCAGGTGTGAGAATCACTGCTGAAAACTGAAGTTCCCTCAATTCACAGAAGGTGGCAGTGTTGTTAAAAAAAGCGTGTGCCTCCTTCCTTCCAATCTGATTACAAGCTGCAATGCATGCCTGCTGACTGCTGGGGGTTCCAGAGCTCTTTTGTGAAGAGCAACTCTTATATTCATGTTTTTCATTCACTGTATCAATTCATTAGTGAGTATGATATCATTGAATTAAATCCTTTCATAAATAAAAGTTTTTACTTATTAATATATATATATTTAATTATGTGTAAGTCCTTAGTCTCAACTTTCACTACTGATGGATGTATACCTAATACTATTTGTTGTAATTAAACAGATGGAAATAATGTTCCCCTCAGAACATACGGATATTCATACTTATTCATACCTAATGTTGGAGCGCCTGTGTATAGTGTTGAGAGCCTGTTTTGTAGTAGTGGGAAAGATCAGTAGATTCTCTAATACAGGCAGGTATTAAGGTACAAATGTAATCAAGATAAAAGTTAATTTGGGGAGATACAGGTCAAACATTCTGGTGAAATTGCAGCTCAGTTGATTGTATAAAATGCTTCTGTGGCGGCCGTAGCACTGGCCGACACAAAGCAGCATCAGTAGTTTTTATCAATGTAGTTTCTGAGCGTATTTACAGTCATAATGCACATCCATAATCCAGATAATGACGGGACACATAGTTGGTTTCATACAACACATCCCATCTTTATTTATTTGACATTAGGACACTATGTTTTCTAATTTGAGTGCACGCATTTTAGTTAACATTTTGTTGTCATTAAGGTATCCGTTTATAATTTTGTTAACATACCTTTTCTCTATCCCCTGCTTGCTGTGACTGCTGAGTCATCCACCAGTGAAAAGATGCACTCTTCTTCTTCTTCTCCTTTGATGTTTAAGGGCATTTTGCATCCATATTGTTGCATTACTGCCATCTCCTGGAGTCAATTAACTCCTACAGTGTCTTGAATGTTACACTTTTCCTATCAGTCCCATTCTCCGAAGGTAGCTGACCAAGCATTTTCTGCCCTGTCCACTAGCACTACTCTCAAGTACGTTCTTTAATCCTGCTCCTGTTATCCCCAATCTTCCCATTTCCTCCATCATGTCCTTTCTTTCTGACCTATATTTATTGCAGTTGATGATAACATGTTCTACAGTTTCTGGTGCCTGACAATGTTCACAAAGACCGGTTGGATGTTTACCTATAACATGAAGTGTGCTGTGTCCTATTCTTAATCTTGTTATTACTACCTCTTCTGTTTCTTACACTGCATACTCTATTTTGAATCGAATATAAATGTCTCCCCCTTATCTCCTGATCCCAGTGCAGTTGCCATTCTTTATTGATATTTTCCCTCACAATGCCCTTTCCCTCTGATTTGAATAATTTAATATAACACATTTCCCTTGCCTAACTATTCTTGAGTTGATAAACAAGATTTCATAAAGCAGATCCTGATGACTTCTGGCCGTACCTGTCTTAATGCTTGCGAGGGCTGACACAAAATCACTACATATTAATATTTTGCTGCACCTAACCTGTTCAATCCATTCTAATGCCATCAACATGGCAAACAATTCAACAGCATACACACTCAAACAATCAGATGTTCTCTTGTTAATTTCCACTTCCCAGGCACAACAACTGCAGACCCTGTTGCATCTGTTTGCGGATTCTTTGATCCATCTGTAAAGATCTGAACACTATCTTTATACTTACGGTCCCTTTAGCTATAATATTCACTAATTAAATCAATTGTATTACTGTGCTTAATTTTAAGTTATTCCAGATCTAAACACATATTTTCTAATTCCCAGACAGGTCTAACAGACCACACCACAGTTGCGCCAAACTTTTTATTGTAAGCTCCCATATCTTTTACCATTTGATCTCCTATCCAACCAAAACAATTTTTTTTGAGTACTCTCCTTCTCCCAGCTTGTGTGCAGCACCCTTTTTGTTGGCTGACTATCTCCATGCCCCCTTAGATTGACCCAGTAATTGGCCACCAGTTTTTTCTGACGCAACCACAATAGCATTTCACCTGCTTCAACTTGAAGTGCACACACTGGGGAAGTTCTAACTCCTCCTAAGCACACTCTTAGAGCCCAAGTTTGTATAATATCCAGGTATAATATTTTACTGCTGATCCATATACAATACTTCCATAGTCTAATCTTGATCTTATTAAGGTTACATAAATATATTTCAGAGATGCAATATTAGCCCCCCACTCCAATCCTGCAAGACACCTCATGACATTTATCACTTTTGTACATTTATTAATTACATATCTAATATGCTCTCTCCGTGTTAATCTCATATCAAAATACACTCCCAAAAAACGAAAACTCTCAACTTTATCTAAATTATTTCCATACAGTTTCAAATTACGTTCCCTGAATTTCTTTCTTGTAAAAAACATAGCTTTTGTTTTTTCCACTGAAAATTTTACTCCCCATTTTGTTCACCACTTTTCAACTATGCGTTCAACATTTCTCTCTCTTTTCCACAAAGCCCCGTCATCTGCAAACAATGATCTCCCCATATTCATTGGAATATTTATAAATATTATCATAATGGAAAATAAAGTTGGACTTACTACACTCCCCTGAGGATTATTAGTAATATCAACCCACACATGCTGTCTCTTGACTTGACTGTACACTGAGTTCATCCCTTACTTCTTCCCATTTTATCCAAGTGGTGCACTGCAGCTTTCACAATAACCTGAATCCTTTCTGTTTTAGATTTGATCTCAGATGTTGCATTTATGACTCCTGCTATGGAAGTCACCAATTTCTTCTTCTCTATCCACTACGAGTACCAGGTGATGCCGTTCGGGCTCACTAGCGCCCCCTCAGTTTTACAGGCGTTAGTGAATGATGTTCTTAGGGAGATGCTCGAGAAATCAGTTTTTGTTTATATTGATGACATTAAAAAATTTTCTCCCGATCTTCCCACTCACATTCTCCATGTCAGGCAGGTTCTTAAAGCTCTGCTCAAGGCTCAGCTTTTTGTAAAGGCAGAGAAGTGTGTTTTTCACACTAAATCTGTTTCTTTCCTGGGATTCATTGCGGCAGACGGCAAAGTTCAAATGGATCCAGAGAAAGTCTCGGCCGTTAATAACTGGCCCACGCCGTCTTCTCTTAAGCAGGTACAACGCTTTTTAGGTTTCGCAAATTTTTATAGGAGGTTTATTCATAATTTCAGCGCGGTAGCCGCTCCTATTACTGCGCTCACTAAAATAACCTCCTCCTGATTCCTCTGGAACTCGAGGGCCAAAGCGGCGTTTTCTGATCTTAAAAAGCGTTTCACGTCCGAGCCTATTCTTGACAGACTGAGCGCACTAACCAGATGTTGGAGAACACCCTGCGTTGCCTGGCTGCCTCTAATCCTACGTCCTGGAGTGTACATCTGGCCTGGGTATGCTCATAATACTTTGCGCAATGCATCTATAGGGCTCTCGCCTTTCGAGGCTCAACAGGGGTATCAGCCCCCATTATTCCCTGAGCTTGTGAGGAGGAACGTAGAGGTTCCCTCGGTGGCATCTTTTATTCTGAGGTGTCGCTCTGTTTGGAGGCGGGTGCGAACTGCTCTTCAGCGCACTACGGCAAGACACAAGGTGGCGCTGTCCTGCCCCCTCATTCAGGGCGGGGCAACGCGTGTGGCTCGCCATGCGTAATCTGCCTCTAAGGGTGGAGTCTCGCAAACTCGCTCCCCGGTTTATTGGGCCGTTTAAAATAATACGGCGTATTAATCCAGTTACGGTGAGATTGCAGCTATGCGCATCCATCTCACCTTTCATGTCTCTCGGTTAAAGCCAGTTCTCATTAGCCCTCTGGCCTCTGCGGAGAAGCCACCGCCGCCTCCTCGGATGATGGAGGGAGATCCAGTTTACATGGTCCGTCATATTTTAGCCGAGAGACGGGCTGGGAGAGGTTCCCAATTTTTGGTTGATTGGGAGGGTTATGGTCTGGAGGAGCATTGTTAGGTTCCCTCCAGAAACATCCTGGACCCTCAACTTATCAGGGATTTCCGGGGCTGCAGGCTTGAGGGATTGTCTAGGGCCGTCCCTTAGAGGGGGTTTCTCAGCCTGCTGTCATGGTTTCTCAGCCTGCTCTTTTCTTGTTGGCCACTTCCCTGGGGAGGACTCGTGCAGCATCTCTTCCTTTTGTTTTCATTGTCCGTTTCGTGTTTGGGTTTTTCTTTCTGCTCAGTGTGTTCACCTGTTCCGTATTTCCTTTCATTATTTAAACCTTGCATCGTCTTTGTTTGACGCCTCCATATTGCCATTGATTTGACAAGGAAAGCCGGTATTCACGGTATAGGACTGACAGTTTGTTAAGACCGTATATCTTCAACTTGTTGTTGCTACATGTGACTTGTTTCAGGTGTCAAAGAGTTTATTAGAAACTTAGAATGGGTTATCCTTCCCCTTTTGTTTTGTCCCTTTGCGGAACCTCTGTCTCCCTGTCCTAGACAGATTGTCTTCGCCGTCTTCTTTTCTTCTTGTTTGTGTTTTCCGGCTTCCTCGTTGCGAGCTATAGGACTTTTCTGTGTTTGTTGTGTCTTAATCTCTAGTGTTAGAGTTTTTTGCCCAATACGGGTCACTTTGAGTTTGGTAGCAGAATCTCTCGTTTTAAGGAGTTTATTGTTTTCTTTATTTTTGTAACTAATTCCCTGTCTGCGGGTTTTTCCCACGCTTTGTGGTGTTCATTAGAGCACTTTCTGAACCCCCATTCTCGCGCTTGGTCCTTCGTTTTGTACGCTACCCCTGACATACCCAGGATTCAGTCCCTTCCCCTCTCTTGCTACAAGAGTTTGCTGTAGCTAATAAATGCTCTTTGGGAGCTTATTGTGAGTTCTGTTTCTGAATCGTGCATTTGGGTCCAGTTCTGATCAGGAACCTTAACACAGACGCCGCCAAAAGAAAGAAAGACTGCAGAAACCAATGGAAGCTGCCAAAAACCATGACAGTTGCGCCATCTATTTGTGGAATATTTCAGTTGGATAAATAAAACCCCTTTTGTTACTTTCTAGTTAAACCTTGTGTCCTCGTGCGGTTCTGCTCTGGTCCTTTACAGCTTCCTTGGTAGTATGTTAGTAGTAGTTCTGTAAAGTATAGATTTTTTAAAACATTGTCTTAAAGCCCACAGACTGGCAGAGAAACATAAATAAAAAAAGACAGCTTTAAAAGCACAGGGATAAAGAATGAAGCTCAGTTGGGATTTACACATGAAAGTGAACCAATATTTAAAGCAACACCAATAAACAGCTGAGTCCGAAGAAGAAAGCAAAAAGTAACTGGGAAATGTTTTACAACTGCACCATTTACACAGGGGTTTGGAAACATCTATAAAAATTACGGTACAAGTTTGGCATTTACATAAACAATTATCCATTACATTCTCCATGATATTTTACCCTGAGAGTATAAAGTCCTGGGTCTTTGTGGTATACAGTATATCACAGAATTATTAGTAAATGCTGGGACGTGCTACACCTGCTAAAATTGGAATTATTATGCATATTTCATCAGTTCAATGTTTCAGCAAGCATAGCATGTTTTTGCAGGTACTTATACTTAATGGCTTTTCATGAGTGGCTCAGGACCTAATAGAAATCCAGCCATCAGTGGTGGACAGCAGAGTGTTTATCACTGGGAGAGATGATTCTGGACCTGAGTGCTGTAGTGTGGAGTAGTGGTCAGAGCACTGTACTCTGGACCTGAGGGCAGTAGTGTGGAGTAGTGTGTTGATTTTCAGGATCAACACTAGATTTCACAGCCTGGCTAGATACATGAATTTATATCAGTTTATTGTATTTTAACTGCAGATACTTGCGACAGTGGGGTACAAAAGTTTGGGCACCCTTGGTCAAAATGCCTTTTACAATTAATATCTAAATGAACAGAAGCTAACCTGACCTCTAAATGGTACAAAGTTAAACATGACACATTTCTTCAAATTTTAAAGCAAGGTTTTTTTTATTAACAATTTTTAGTTTCAAAATAAATAAAACAATTAAAAGGCCTCTGTGCAAACATTTGAGAATCCTTTTTGATTATTCATTATTACTTTTAAAAAAAACCTCAGAACCATTATCAGAAAATGGAAGATAAATGAAACAGTTGAAGTCAAGGCAAGATATGGAAGACTAAAAACTATTTCAGATAGAATGGCCAAATACCTGGTGAGAAATGGTCAGAAGAACCCACACAACACTGCAAAAGAGCTTAAAAAAACAGTAGCAGACACAGGTCTAGTTTTTCACAGGACAACAATACAACATAAGTTAAACAACAAAGACCTATGAGTTGCCAGAAAGAAGGCTTTAAGCATCTGAAGTATGCAAAAAAAAAAACCTTGAGAAGCCTTTTGGAACAATGTGCTTTGGACTAACGAAACCAAAATGGAAGTCTTCTTTGCAAGCAGTTTAAAGTTTTAGTGAAGTCTATTCGTTATGAAGTCTTTTGGCCACAATCAAAACATGTTAGGTATGTGTGGTTTGTGTGGTTGTGTTTGTTTGAGGTTGTGTGGCAGTTTGGGGCACAGGAAATATTCTGCTGGTGGAATTAAGAATGAATTCCACCAAATATCAAGAAATTCTAGAGGCTAATGTTCAAAGGTCAGTCCAGACATTTAAGTTGAAGAGAGGTTTTGTATTAAAGCAAGACAATTATCTGAAGCATACCTCGAAATCAACCATAAAGTACCTCCAGGAAAGACGGATTAAGGTTTTGGAATGGCCATCACAGTCCCCAGACATATTATTGAAAATCTGTGGAGAGATCTCAAACATGCCGTGCATGCAAAGAGGCTGAAAAATATTTCCGAGCTAGAGGTATTCTGCCAGAAAAAATGTGGAAAAATTCCAAAAGCAAGAATTGAAAGACCTCTTAGCTGGCTACAGAAAGCGTTTGCAAGTTGATATAGTTTCCAGAGGAGGAGTTACAAAGTACTAACTGACAGGGTTCTCAAACTTTTGCACAGGGCCTTTTTCCTTTTTTAATTATTTTGAAACTGTAATAAATAAAAAATAAAAATCTTTCTTTAAAATCTGAAGAAATGTGCCATGTTTAAGAGGTCAGGTTAGTTTCTGTTCACTTAGATATTAATTGTAAAAGACATTTTGACCAGGGGTGCCCAAATTTTTGCACCCCACTGTATGTTGATATGTGCATTTAAAACTATGTGAGGGATGGGCCAAAGCAGTGAAACATATGTGAGAAAAAAAAAACCCTGAATGACCTGCAGGGTCATTAATGGCAGGAGCAAGTGTACTGTTCAAGGGAAGTGTGTCACTGTGTCAAATGCTTGTTTCTAAGGCCTGTGTCACCAAGGCAATCCAAACCAACCAAATAAGCAGTTTGAGGGGCCTAAGCATTCGGGTTGCTTCACACAGTGAAACACTGATCGTACTTAGTTAAAAAAATAGAGGGATTAAATTGATAATTTATGAGATAGTGGGAATTATCTATCTACAATCTACAAAAAAAACAATGGAATGCAGGTACATATTTTTAAAACAAATTAATCATTGTTCTGTTCTCCATCTTCCTCTCAATCATCATCCGCTTCTTTCTCCTCATCACCTCTTCAAAATCTTAGAGAATCCATAGAATTTGTTTTATTTTTTATTACTTATTAAATTGTAAGGGCACAGACTTTCTTTTATAGTTCTTTCTTTAATATTAAATATTCCTGCTACTTCTCCACTGTATAATATGTGATTATGTTATGATATACAAATGTAATGATATACAGTGGAGCAGCAACAGGAATATTGTTAACTAATGTTATTACTAATGGGGAAAGCAAAACCTGAGAAGCCTGAATTTGGTTACAGTGCAAGTTTTAAAAAAAATTTAATTTTTAAAATATTTTAACCAATTCTCACTCCATAGTTCTGCTGGAATTGTTCTAAAACTTTTGGAGCAACATCCTTCACTATTTAAAAAAAAGAAAGCTTCCGCAATGCATAACATAAAAAAGGCTTTGTGCTAGTCGATCTCAAAGCTGGTATAAAACCATTGCTCTCACAAGGAGCAGACTGCAGGTGTGTCGGAGAGATTGCTTTGAAGAGGAGCCTTATGGGAGCTTGTGTATGTTTGTAGTTGCGTAAAAAAGAGCTCATGGAGTTAATGAAAACTAAGTGAGGGTGTGCAATATTTCCTGAATAATGTTCAAAAACGTACCACGTGCTTTCTATTTACTTAGAGAACCTGTATAGAAATGTAGGACATTCTTTAAACCACTTCATGTTTAGTGAGGGCGGTGACGAGCTCAGCCAATCAGAGACATTCCCTGAGCAGCGAGACAAAGACAGATGTGCCAAGCTATAGATCAGGGCTTCCCAATTTATTTTTATTTCAACATCCTCTGAAACTCTCCTCTGTGGCTGAGGACCTACACATCAATAAAACAGTTCACTGCTGGCATCTTTATTCCACACCCACTGTAGGCTGCAGTGCAGTGGCTGTTTACCACATGAGTTACTTTACTGGTGTTTTAACCACAGGTAACATTATATAAATTATTTAAATTATAACTGCACCAGGACACCATCAATCAGGCCTGCCTGTGATCAGGCCCTTCTGTGGAGAAAAGCTACACAAACCCTAAACTCTGAAGATGTATTTTGGGTTTCCTAGTCCTACCTGTGCTACATCTAAAACTTTACCCTATATAAACTATACTAAAAGCTCAATCTCTCTCTTGCACCTACTGTGGTGTTAAACTTTATTTTGTAGGTTTATGCATTGATGTCATAGTCCGTGATTTAGTTTTTCTTTTTCACTGCAGTTTTTAAATTCCAGTTGGGAATCTATCGGATTTTTTCCCACGTTCCGTTCCGGGGTTTTGCGTCACCTCGCCTATTATACGTTTCACCTGTGCTACTGCCTGTGGGGTATGTAAGCTCCTCACTTCCACTTCCCGGTGCTTCTTTGTCATTCCAGGTATAGCTAGGTATAAGTGACCTCATGATATTAAAGCCATGCTTCGTTTTTACGTAGAGAATTATTCCTCGTTGAAGCTATACTGTTCGACTTACTCCGTGTTGTTTTTTCTGAGACAGTCTTCTTTGTTGTTTCATTTTTATTTCACCTTCTTACCGGCCGTTTTAGTGTTACGTGCCGAAGGTGTTTATTATCTATTGTTTCCCCGTTTAAGCTCTAGTATTGAGCTCGGGAAACTTTGTTTTGTGCTCTCACTCGTGTTTTCGAGTTCGTCCTATTTTCCTGGGGTTGATTATTATTTAGCTGTCTAGCTACTTCTTTTTTCTGTTCTATCCATTAGCGGTTAAGCTCCCTTAGTGGTCCTCACCTTTGTGGGTGACTTGTTCTGATACCCCTTCCCGTCGCATCCCGTCGCCGCAACTGAAACCATTACAATTAAGTACAACTACTGGTTGTGATGCAAATAACTTTTTTTTATATCTGCTTTTTGCCTAAAACTTTATGTTTGCTCTTATGAAAGTCTCATTGTTAATATAATCTCAACAAAAAACATTTTCAATGTACAAAAATTCCAAAAAAAGTTACAATTCTCACATATACAAAGCACTGTCTGTAAGTCATTCATCAAAACTTTCAAAATCTAGGCCTACCATAAAGGTCTTGATATCAAAATGAGGCCAAGTAACAACAAACAATATTGGCTATCTTAGCTCACACAAATGAAGCCCTATTCCAAAAAAATGCTACCCAATGTTTCCTAAATTATTTCATGTACACTACTGTTTGGAGTCACTTTTATGTTTTTTAAATGTTTTTTAAATGTTATTGATACTTGTATTCGCCAAGGTAGCATTAAATTGATCAAAAAATACAGTCAAGACATTGTTTCTATTGAACTCTATGGAAAAATAAGTCAAGAGAAACAACCCTTAAAGTGATCCATCCTAGTCTACTGCATATCTGGCAGCACAGTGATGGTTTGAGGCTTGTTTGATACCTCAGACTGTAGTGGTTTGTGGCTGTTGTTTTCTTTTGCTATTCGCAAATCAATGCGAATCAATCTGATTTTTTCCTCATTCCGTTTTGTGGTTGGCAGTCTCATTATTGCTTTCACCTGGGCTTCTACATGCAGGGTATTTAAGTTTTTCTTTTTTTTTTGTGCTGTTCTCTCAGAAACAGTTTTTCTTTGTTCTTTCGTTTTGGTTTTACACTCTACCGGCTTTGGGCTACGGTAGCCGAGAGTGTTCTTTTGTTTTACTAATGTCCCGTTTTTTGCTCATTACGTGAGCTCGGGAGATTCTACTAGTTTTAGTAATGCGCCCGGTTTTGTGGGTTGATTTTTGTTTTTGGCTGTTAGCCTTAAGGAATTAGGTTCCTGTCTTTTCTTTCTTCCATTATTATTTTTACCCCCTCATTATTGGTCCTCACTGTTGTGAGCTGACTTGTTCTAATCTCCCCACCTTTGCGTTTGAATCTCCGAACCACCAATAAACCCCCTTACACAGACCCTTGATAACTTACAGCCATTTAGCCAACCATGTATTCCATACTATTCCCGTGTAATTTACAGCTTAATCTAATACCACCCCCCAATTCCCATAAAGATCCATTCAATTGCAGAGTGGTTATAGTATTGCTTGTAAAAGTACCTGAAAATAAGATATCAAGAGTCTTTTGATGTTGTTGGGTCACCGACATGAGGAAGTCATGGCATGAAAAGGTTATGCAACCAAATATTAAATATGAGGACTTTATTTAAGTTTATGTTAATTAATTTTGGTGCGCTAAAATGGGGGGACTATGTGTAAAAAATGGCTACAATTGCTAAAGTAGAAATAGAATGAAATAGAAATAGTAGTTTGGAACATTATCAATGTCTTGACTGTATTTTTTAATCAATTTAACGCTACCTTGGTCAACAGTAGTACAGTAGTGTAACTTGGCCCTATTGTTTTTCATCTTACCATCTGAAGAAATTTAGCAAGTTTTAATGAATGACTTACTGTCTGCCTTACGTGCTTACCGTAATTACAAACACTTGAATCGATTTGTAATTCATGGTAAAAGAAAAATGACTGAATCCAGGCCTATGTGTTTCTTTGAGCTAGAATGTCATTGCGAGAGCTGGCATAAGGTTGGCATTGAGTGTGTCTGAATTATCTTTGCTTACATGAGGTCAGAAGGTGCAGAAGTTATTGATCTTAAGGACTGAGAGTCTGTGATCCTCGTGGTTATTTCTGTAGGAAACCCTGAAAAGAGGCAAACTCTTGGTGCTGTATATGTATGGGGCATGTTTTTGTTGTTGTTGAAGGAAAATCAGCACTTCATTTTTAAAGCGAAGCTGCGGTCATATTTATGCAATCAAAATGTTTGCTTACTTCTTGAAAATTATGCTCCTGAATATACTCAGCGAAACCCTGGAGGTAAGTATTTCATACAGGGATTTTAAGTATACTACATTTAAAAAAACTATACTACATTTTGCTTACTTAACTACTTTTCTGTCAGTCTATTCAACAAGCATACTCAATAGTATGGAAGGGTGCTTATTCGGACACAGCCCTCGACACCACTCACATGGCTGGTTGTCAAGTGCCTGGAATGTCCAACCAAACACTTTGCCTGAGTTTTAAAAATATATTTTTATCTTCTCAGATAATGACCCCAGTCTGGTAAATTTCAATTTTATGGAATTTGATTTAATTGTGGGTTTTCGTTGATTTTATGCTTCCCTCTTGGCCACTTCTCTCCTATAAAATAGATTTTAATCTCAATGAATATACAGTATACATGTATAAAAAAGGTACCTAAAAAAGTGAGTGGGGGTGCAGGAGGGTGGGGCTGGATTAGGGTTGGGGGTTGGCTATCAGTGCTGGCTCCCCTGTTTCCGTGGAAACTGGGTCCTAGACACATGTCACACTGTGTCCACAGGGGGGCAGCACTGGCTCACCATGCTGAACTCTGGGCACTGGGAGAGCAACACTATACCAAACAGCATGGTTTACAACCGGAAATTAAATATTTTTCAAACATAGATGATGACAGGGACTTGTGTGCTCGTCACTGTGATGGTGTGTGTTTCCTGTACCTATGTGCTATGTGACAGATTTTAAAAAAACACTATCTGTCTATTTGTCATGCTAATGAATATTGTATAGCTGATTCAGGACACAGCACAGGACAATAAATAATGTATTTGCAGCGCAAGGGCCTGATGACATAGCTATGCATAACAGCTATTATATGCCAGGTTTAAGAAGGCATCAGACATACAACACATCTCACCCATGCATTGTTTTTGGAAATGTGTTGAGCTGTATGCAGCCATTCTAAAGGCAATCTCGTCCCCAGGAAGGCGTGATTTTAGAGCCCTGCCCTACAAGCTGTGAGGTTGAGGACAGAGAAAGAGCTGATTTCACACACAAAACACTGAGTCATCACTTTGCTGCAGCTGTATGATGAATCTGCAGGAAATCCGTACTGTGATAAAGCTGGCCTTTACTTTGCCTACTACAGTGGTTCTCAAACTTGGTCCTGAGGACCCCTGTGCAGGCAGTTTTTTTTATATATTTTTTTTACAACATATTGCTCAATTAAGGTTGTGTTTAAAGATACGTTTTAAATTTTAACAATTTGGTCCTTAAATGTATTAACACAATGAATGTTTGGCTTGTTGTTTGCTTTGTCTTTGAATTATTCATTGTCTATCAAATGGTTAGTTTTAGTGGCCCAGTTTAATATAGCTCAATGCTGCAATATAGCTCAATGAACACAATGTGAATATGGGACTAGCTATTTTTGACATATGTGGCTTTAGCCCTTTGGTTGTTATAATATTGCAGCGTCCGTGAAGCTCCAGAATTAAATCCCTTTTTTGTTGGGTTAGGGTTAGGATTTTTGGGGAAAAAAACTGTTTCCTTTTTCCTGTATCCAGGGTAGGCACAATGCTTTGGAATGAAAATTTTCTATTTTGCTTGCATGCATAAAAGTGGCAACTGAGCATCATTAAATATTATAGGTAGAAAGGATTTAAATGGTTTTTGGGCCTTATCGAATCCTAGCCAATCCCGCCCACTGAAAACCTGGCATTGGTGCAGTCATGACAATGCCTGTGATGCAGCTAGAGTATGATCACACACCCACGTACACTCAGACAGACACATAGATAAACTCACACACAAGCATACTTGCACAAAAATGATCTTTGTCACGCACAGGTGCACATACACACACACACACACACACACACACACATGCATGCATGCATGCACACATATTGTAGGAGAGTGTGACATCAAAAGTGGGCTCCCGGTCCAGATTGAGAGGGGAAGCTTTGATCTTTCTCTCTGATTAATATGACCATTTACAGCTTGTGTTATGAGAACCGATCAGAACCACTTACAGACACCAAAAGACAGGCAGGAGAACAGAAACTGGACGGGTAGACACAGGACTGGGAACAGGAACCCGGAACAGGTAAGGGGCAGGCAGGAATCAAATGCTGGCAAGACTGAGACCAGCACAAATGCAGGGCACAAGACGATCTGGCACAAAACAAAAAAACAGGGAAGACTATATGCCAGACTAACGAAGAGACAACGAGGAACAGGTGAGACAAAACATAATGAGGAAACACATATCAGGTGCGGGAAGCAGAGATGAAATGAGAAGAAAGGAAAAACACGGAACGGACTCAAAATACTAAAAATACATGTAAACAGAAAAAGAAAAACCAGGAACAGACTAGGACGTGACAGTAACCCCCCCCTAGGGGCAACACCTGGAGCCCTACCTGCCCGACGCAGAAATTCCTGGATCAGAGAGGGATCGAGAATGTTACGCTCGGCTACCCAACTCCGGTCCTATGAGCCATACCCCTCCCAGTCCACCAGGAATTGGCGACCGCGCCCTCTGCACGATGAGTCGGACGGTGGAGGAAGAACCAGAGAGCTGTAACGGGAGGAGATGACAGGAGAGGAGAGGAGATGACAGGTTTAACTCCAGACACATTAAAAACAGGGTGGATGTGGTGTAGGAGAGGTGGAAGGATCAGATGGACAACAGAGGGGCTAATGACACGGGCTATGGGAAAAGGGCCAATAAAACGGGGGGTGAGTTTTTTGCAGGGGGTCTGGAGGGGAATGTCCCGGATGAAAGCCATACCTTCTGGCCGACCTTGTAACGAGGGGCAGGGCGTCTAAGGTGGTCGGCCTGGGCTTTTATCCCGGAAACATGTGTAAGAAAAGTGGTCATAGCCCTCTTCCATGTTCTTCTCGCACGGGAAACAAGGCACTGTGCTGAGGGTGTTTCTACCTCCCTCTTCTCTGGGAATAGGGGGGGGCAGGTACCCCAGGCAGCAGTGGAATGGTGACATTTCCATGGAGAAGACAGAAAGGGAGTTGTAAGCATATACTATCCAGGAGAGACAGCTGGACCAGGAAGTAGGGGTTCTCTCTATAAGACAACGCAGGCCCTTCTCTAGCTCTTGATTGAGCCACTCCGTCTGCCCATTAGTCTCAGGATGAAGAGGCCTGGGGTGGCTCCCATGAGCGTGCAGAAGAAGTGCCCAAATTTTCTGGCAAACTGAAAACAGATTGCAGGGTATCACCAAAGTGTGCAGCAAAATTGCAGGCACAACCTTGAATTACATTTCTCATCTGTACAAGGTTAAAATCTTGAGGAAGGCCCAGTCGATCCTGGCTGATCCTAGCCACCCCCTGTCCAAGGAGTTCAAGTTGCTTCCATCTGGCCGCAGATATAATCTGCCAAGATGCCGGACAAATAGACTTAAGAACTAATTTGTTCCTCGTTGCATGCCGCCACGTGCTCAGTCGTTTTTAAATTTATATACCAGAACTAACGAGACAGGAGGGCCTGGGTACGGGCGGCACTGGAATGGCAAGACAATCAGGAGGCGTAAGCCCAGGTGAGCGCTTGGGAGTGCATGGAACATACAGCCGCCCCTCGGGAGTGTCACTCGGACCCGGAACGTCGCGCAGAGCATCCTCCACCATTCTGACAATATCCAGTCTTGCCGCAGCCACCACACAGTCGGGAGAAAGCACCGTCTCCACCGAGCTCCATCCTCTTTGGGCATTTTGTGCAGCCAGGACAAGGCATCGGGTTTGACATTTTTAGATCCCGGTTGGTAATTATAATAATAAATGTATTTTATATAGCGCTTTTCACAAACTCAAAGGGAATCAATACAGGGAATCAAGAAAACAATCAACAAAAAAAACCAGGGTACAAGTATAATTATCAACTGACAGACAAATATACAGATACAATGAAACATACAGTACAGAAAATGGGGTAGGAGAGGGTGTGGTGGACAGATGGGAGAGACATACATCAAGGGAAGGCTAGGGAGAAGAGGTGGGTTTTTAGGCAGGATTTGAAGGAGGTGAGTGAGTCTGAGGTACGGATGTCAGGGGGGAGGGCATTCCAGAGTTTAGAGGCGGCAACTGAGAAGTCGCAAGAAGACAGCATGAAATGAAATTGGGAGAAAAACAATGACCACCGGGCCTGGCGAGGGTTGAGTCTTCGAGTGTAGCGGAGGTACTCAAGGTTGCGGTGATCTGTCCAAACGAGAAACGGAATGGAAGCCCCCTCCAGCCAATGACACCACTCTTAAAAGGCCATCTTCCCCACCAGCAATTCCTGGTTTCCGATACAATAATTTATCTCTGCGCCAGAGAGACGTCAGTGTTAGAGGCATCCACCTCCACCACAAACTGTCTGATGGGGTCAGGAAGCAATAAGACAAGTGCAGAGGAGAAGCGTTGTTTCACTTTGAGAAAGGTGGAGCTGGCTTCCTTAGTCCAGCTAAAAAATGTTTTAGTGGACATAAGAGCCGTCAGAGGAGCTGCCACAAAGCTATAGTTGTGTATAAAGTGTCTATAAAAGTTTGCAAATCCAAGGAAGCGTTGGAATATTGAGACCGAGGCCATGGATAAATACATCACAGAGTCCCTGGCTTCAGGAATCATTCGCCCCTCCTTGTCTCCAGCCGGAGCCTGATTTTTTTTTTGTGGGAAAAGAGCATACCCTTCGGTCTGAGGAATGGAGAGGGAATACAGGCAGCCTCTGGGGGGCGAGGTTCCCAGGAGCAGGTCAATGGGGCAGTCATAGGCGCAGTGAGGAGTAAGAAAGCAGGCTCGGGAGCAGCTGAAGATGGCCTTCAACACCCAGTCCGGACACTATGCATACCTGGCCATATCGTTCGGGCTTACAAACGCAGTTGCCTTTGACTGGGCAGTTGTGAATGAAGTGGCCCGGGACCCCACAGTACAGGCATAGATGGCTGGAGAGATGCCGCTGACGTTCCTGGGGCGTAAGCCGAGCACGATCCAATTGCATGGGTTCAGGTGAGGCGGATGGCTCAGGAGGTACTGGCAGATTGAATTGGCAAAGAGCAGCTGGAGATGGAAAGACTCTGTGTTGAGGCCCTCTCACCGAACATCGTTCTTGTAGACGAGTGTCAACTCGAATGGCGAGGTGAACTAACCCATCCGAATCTTAGAGCAGGTCACACGTAATTCGTTCTGGATGCTCTCAGACAGCCCATGCAGAAAAGCATCATACAATGCCTCCTGGTTCCATCCCGCAGACTCTGCCGGTGTCCGGAACTCAATGGAGAAATCCGAAAAGGATCGCTGTTCCTGACGGAGGCGCAGGAGTCGTCATGCCACCGAATGACTGACTGAGGACCGGTCAAAAACCTTCTTAGGATAGGTGGCAGTGTGCAAACTTCCTGACACCCAGCACACCGTTCCCCACCCACGAGCCTTCCCGGAGAGCAGAGTGATGACATAGGCTACCTTGGACTGCTCGGAGGGGAATGAAGAGGGCTGAAGCTCAAAAACCAGTGAACACTGGGCGAGAAAGGCGCGACAGGAACCGGGCGAGTATCAGTCAGGTGCGGGCAGACGGGGCTTTGGAATCCCTCAGCGAGCAGCTATGGACTGGACCTGGTGCACGGCAGAACTGAAGGCCTAGGCGGAAGACATGGAGCCAGCAGTGTCAGGGACGCCAATTGTTCCGTGATGGTCTGTACGGCTTGTTGGAGCTACTGCAGCACTGTCCCCAGTTGAGTGCTCTGAAGACAAATAACCTCGGAAGTCCGTTGTGGGTCTGTTGGTTCCATAGTGCCAGATCGTTCTGTTATGAGAACCGATCTGAACCACTTGCAGACACAAAAAATTATGGAAATAAGGCTTTATTCGAGATTGACAGAACAGGGTCAAAGTCCAGTAAACAGGGCAATGCAGAATAGGCAAAAGCGAAGTCCAGGACCGACAGGGGTCAGAACCGAGAAATCCGTCAGAGGTGGAGAACAGGAGGGCGAAAAGCAGGAACAGGGCTAGGACAGGGAAGGGCAGGTGGGCAGGAGGACTAGAACAGGGCTGGACAGAAACAGGCAAGACAGGCAGATTAACAAGAACTGGACAGGTAAACAGGACTGAAAACAGAAACTCGGAACAGGAAAAAAGCAGGCAGAAATCAAATGCTGGAAAGACTGAAACAAGCATGAATGCCGGGCACAAGACGATTTGGCACAGAACAAAAAAACAAGGGAGACTATATGCCAGACTAACGAAGAGACAACGAGGAACAGGTGAGACGAAACACAATGAGGTAACACATATCAGGTGCGGGAAACAGAAATACGAAATGGGGAGAAAGGGAAAACACAGAACGGACTTCAAATACTGAAAATACATGTAAACGAAAAAACCAGGAACAGACTAAGACATAGAGGCACAGGACATGACAGTATGGACCTACGGGAAGCTCAGACACTTTACACATCAGCATCCTGCATGGTCTCTCTCTATTTCCCCTCTCTCTCTCCACTCTCCCTCCTGCCCCTTCTCTCACCTTCCTACCCTCCCTCTGTCCTCCCTTCTCACCCTCTGACCTCCTAACTCTTATATGCTTACCCCTCTCTGGCTCCCTCCTATTGTTCCTCTCCTATCTTCTCTGTCGATTCTATAAAAAAATGCAAAATATTCACCACTAAAAGTTGAATATGGCATGACTGCATTAGAAGAGCTTTCCACATGGATACGCACACACACTCTCTCTCTGTCTCTCTCTCACACATGCACGCGTGCATGCACGCACTTAATGTTTAGATTGAGATACCCCCCCAGCTGTGTGTGCAACTGAAATAGAGTAGAAATAATTGTTGAGGGCATTTTACTCTGACCCACTTTGCAGGCTGTGTTGTGCTTGTCAAGAGAGACAGCTGTTTTCAGGAGGTCATCATGGGGAATAACAATGAAACCCAGCAGAACCTACAGAACCAGAGCAAGGGGCCCCAGCAGAACCTACAGAACCAGAGCTGGGGATCCCAGCAGAACCTACAGAACCAGAGCTGGGGATCCCAGCAGAACCTACAGAACCAGAGCTGGGGATCCCAGCAGACCCTGCAGCTCTACAGAACCAGAGCTAGGGATCCCAGCAGACCCTGCAGCTCTACAGAACCAGAGCTAGGGATCCCAGCAGACCCTGCAGCTCTACAGTACCAGGGCTAGGGATCCCAGCAGACCCTGCAGCTCTACAGAACCAGAGCTACGGATCCCAGCAGACCCTGCAGCTCTACATGACCAGGGCTGTGGATCCTAACAGATCCTGTACCTCTACAGGACCAGGGCTGTGGATCCCAGCAGACCCTGTAGCTCTACAGGACCAGGGCTTGGGATCCCAGCAGATCCTGCAGCTCTACAGGACCAGGACTGGGGATCCCAGCAGATCCTGCATCTCTACAGGACCAGGACTGGGGATCCCAACAGATCCTGCAGCTCTACAGGACCAGTGTGTGAACTAAAATACCCTGGAATCCCATGTTCCATGTTTTGTAAATGTTCCAGTGATGGGGTCCCCTGTTGACAGGTGGGAATGATTTGCTCTTGCAGATGACTGATTTCATGAGCCCAGGTACATACCTCCTCTGAGGATCCTGTGAAATCCAGGGACACACACAATCAAACCACAAATGTCCCAGTTTCACAGGGGCACAGGGCTATTTTAAACCCAATGTTGCCACAAGTGTCCCCTTTATTTTTAGGTTTAAGAGAATATTTAAATGTAAAAATATAATTATTCTGTAAGAAAAAAACCCTGAAATACATATCACTGGAGGCACATGTCTAATACAGAAAGAGAGAAACAGAAAACTGCTATGCATTTTGCTCTAATGACTAAATCACAGTACAACACAGCATCACACATAGGTGCGCCTCCGCACACTTACTGTGGCAAGGAGTCAATCGCTGTAACTTTCATGCATTCTTATTTATAGTTGGTGTACAAAGAAAAAAAACAAGCTTATTTTTCCATCTAATAACATCACGCGGGGTTTAGAGTTATGAAACATAGAGCTGGATGAGAACATGACATGATGCCATAGTTATTTATAAATATACATTGGATACATTTGAATTTCATTCGTGCTCAACCATTCAGACATGAGAAGAGAGGTCAAAAAGGTCAAAATGAAATCCTGGTGCTGTGTAATAGAATGACATTTTGTCTGAACTGAAAGATGGATAAATGCTCACATCTCACTGACCCAGTAAGAAAATACCTGGAGTATGAGATCACCAGAAAAATAATATCTGCCAACAATGCTGCCAAGGTATGTGCCATTCCAATTAAGATTTGAATATATTCAAATCTATATATAGATACAGATTATATATCACACTAAGCACACTATTTATGTATCACACTCTCACACTAAAATAAAGCCTTGATTTATTTCTGTTTTAAGTAAAATGCATCATGACATTAAGGCACATCCTCCATTTTGAAATTAATAGAGAGACTGAGAGTGGCTCAAGAAAATCCTGGTTTGTCCATCCACTGTTTTACCATGATGAAACAAACTTGCAAGACAAACTATAAGTTGTCTAACAAGAAAGAAATTCTGAAATATTATTTAAAAAATTATTATTACCAGAAATAAGAAGTGTGTCAGTGGTGAAAATGATGCACACAGCTTTCCCATACTAATTGTGCTTATATACCGTACCAATTTCAATAATCCGCATTGATTATTTAATTATTAATATTGAATATCTGATCATTAGTGTTTTTTCTAAATTTAGTGTTTATACTGGATCTTTAGTACTAAGTCATGTATTTTTATTTAGTATTAGTAAAAGTTATTTTTGTACGTGTACTGTGTTTATGACCCATTGTGTTAGCGTTCTATGTGTATTTTGAATGTTAGTGTTAGCATTATGTGTGTATTTTGGTTGTGAATGTTAGCACTCTGCGGGCCTGATTTACTAAGAACTTATGCACGTGCAAAATCTTTTAGCACACGTAAAACCAATAACATGACCAATGATTGGTCATGGTATTTGTTTTGCACCAATCATTGGTTGTGTTATTAGTTTTGCGTGGGCTAAAAAGTTTTTCACATACTAAAGGTCTTAGTAAATAAGGCCCTGTATGTATTCTGGTGGTGAATCCTAGCATTCTGTATGTATTTTGTGAGTGTTAGTATTCTGTATGTATTTTGGTTTTGCATGTTAGCATTTTGTATGTATTTTGGTTGTGAGTGTTAGCATTCTGTATGGATTTTGGTTGCGAGTGTCAGCATTCTGTATGTATTTTGCTTTTGAGTGTTAGCATTCTGTATGCATTTTGGTTGTGAATGTGAGGCAGTGTTAAAAGCTCTGTCCTGGGTTCATCCCAAGGGGAAGCCCAGCTGTCTGGCTTGTCAGCATCCTGGGGTTTGATGGCCTCCAACTGCACATCTCTACATATAATAATAATAATAATAATAATAATAATAATAATAATAATAATATATTTTTTCAAAACAGCAATTGCATAGGTGTGTGTGTGTGTGTGTGTGAGAGAGAGAGAAAGATAGAGAGAGAGACGCATCATAAATTACATCAATATCTTCACACACCGTATTCATTTTCAAGTTTTTGTAGTTTTACATTTTTTCATTAAGCTGAGACACTTGGTGTAATATGACATCTATAGGCTATTTAGCAAACAATGTAATGCTGGATGCACTGTAGTTCCTTTGTGTGTAGTGCAATATATTCAGTATTTTCAAAACAATATGGTCGTGCTGTCACGGTGTGCAGAAAGTACAGTAAAAATATTGAAACGTTGCATTGAAATTGCACTTAATTAAATTAAAGAAACGTGATTAAAATCTGGTGTCGAAATAAGAATATCTCAGACTACAGAAATAGGACCTGTCTCAGCACGTGCGCTTTTTCAGTTGCTGAATAAAACGCCGCTGCGTTATCGTACCGCACAGACGGCTCAGGACGCGGTGAAATGTCATTGTGGTGACAGCGTCACGTAAAACTAAATCATTTCAGCGATAAAACAAGCACGTCCATCCTACAAAAAAACGCAGTTAACTTAACAGGGATACAACGAACAGCTACGACCAAAGCCGGAAAATGTAGTTGGACAAAGAAACGGGTCATGCATTGAATCACACAGGCATACATTTAACCTAGATATATTTTCATGTCGGTGAGCGATTGGAGTTGCAATCTCTATGCATTCACCTTCATCTACAAGATACAGGGGGCTTACCCCACTAAAAATCTGGCCATCCAACGAAGACCCCGATCAGGGGTCGATTTCCATATGAATACATACGACTGCAATATGATTTTTCAATGCCCACTATGCCGTCAATGTCGATAATGGGTTCGATTCAGTAGTGCCACGTGGAAAAAAATTCGCGCTTGTGATCTCGGAATTTAAGTCGCTGCATCAAACTATATTCAGTTGTAACCCTTTTTACAATTTTCACAATAGGCCTACCACAAAACCTATTTACAGTAGACCAGCACAATTGTTATTTTATATATGTGTCTCTGCTGCTGAATGATTATCTTTAAGTATTTCCATAAACAATGAACATTTTTTCAATCTGTTTCAAGACCATTATAGGCTACTCCCTTGTTAAAACCTACCACAAGGGACAGTTGTAACACGTCTAAAATGTAACGTATAAATCAATAAAATTCTCAGAACATTATTTTTTGATCAAGTATAAATTGTGACTGATTTTTTTATTTTAAGAACATATTCTTACATTTGCCTTTTCACAATACACAAGCACCTACAGCTTGACAATGCATAGATGCCTTTTTGAGTCGTTCAGACAAGAAAATACACATCCCATTGCAAAAAATCCAAATATCATCAGGCATTGCTAACAAGTATTTTTAAAAAAAGAAAAAGTATGGTATTGTCTCAATCAATGCGCCTAATAAAAGGGCCTCATTCTCAGGCCAAAAAAGAACTGTTTGGCAGACTTTTTTTTTGGTTTTTCTGAGTGCGTGGAGGCCTGTTTATGTGTATATGGACCCTTTTTTCTTTGGTGTGGAGTTTTGTTTGCCAGATTCGTATTTTGTTTTATAAAACAAATATGGTAACACTTTACATTAAGTTGCACCCATACCTGTGTTGTTAAATTGTAACTAATTTGGTAACAAAAGGTTATTACTGAGTAACTCTAACATAGGTAATATTGATCAGCAGTATTCTTACTTACACATGTGACGCAAGGAAAGTCCTGTTACATCTATTCTGCTGAAATTAAATTATTCCACATCATAAAGACACCTTGTGAAATTAACAGACAAGGTGTATTTCTTGTGTATCATGAATATATGGCCTATGAGTGTAAATAAAATATTTCAAAATATTCAGATGTGTAATTAAGAATACCGATAACTGTTGTTCCATGTTACCCACATTGGAATTACACAATAATAACCTCTTGTTACCAAATTATTTACAATTTAACTACACAGGTACATGTGCAACTTAATGTAAAGTGTTACCGGAATGATCTTGTTTTGGGTTTTGTTTGAATAAAAGGCTGTAAGCCAATGTTTTTTTAGTGCTGTATCTGCCTGTTCACTACGAGCCCTACGAGCCCCTCCCCAGCCCTGCATCACAATATATAAAAAAACTATATATATTTTTAAAAGGTTGGGGACGGTTGTAACAAAGCGTTGTAACCATAGACTGTATAAAAATATAGACACCAATTCACTTCCCACAGCCTCGTAAAAAGCGAAGTCTTTTTCGCCGCCAGTTTCTACAAACTGCGTCTGCTCCGTGGAGCTGAAGAGGACTCAACCTGTCCCTCTGATTGGTCCTGAACAAATGTTAATACCCTGTCCAAACGACACAATATTTAAAAAGATCAGCACATGCAGAGGCATTAGATGAGGAAAAGGCACCTATTGCAATTACATTTTTTTATAGAAAAAATGTATTGACTGAGTATTTTGACCACATTGCTGCCATTGACTTACATGGTGAAAGACCTATACTGGAGCCAACCCCAGTGGCGCAAGTGAGCAATGGCACAATGACCGCTCCCAGCCCAGCCAGGAAGTGAGCTTCTAAACAAAAGCCCAGTCTTGGCCCCTTGGTTGTAACCATCCCTGTAGCTGCAACCATGCTTTAACCTGTTGAACTAGTTAAACACTGTTAGTTTGACGCACCTCAGTCATATATTTTTTAAAATAATTCTGAAAAAAACCTGTTTGGATTAATGAACATATACAATTAAGATGAAAATGTATTAATTCATCTGGTAGAATTATTTTTTTCAGATATTAAAAAACATATTTTGTTTATACACTGCCTGGCCAAAAAAAAAAAGTCGCAGTTGCACCCTTCATGCATACTGCCCACTGTACAAGCCTCTGGAGGCAGTGTTATGATCTAGGGTTGCTTCAATTGGTCAGGTCTAGGCTCAGCAACGTTATGCAGCAATAAAATGAAGTCAGGTGAGTACCTGAATGTACTGAATGACCAGGTTATCCCATCAATGGGCATATTCCAGGATGACAATGCCAAGATTCATCGGGCTCAAATTGTGAAAGAGTGGTTCAGGGAGCATGAGACATAATTTTCACACATGAATTGGCCACCAGAGTCCTGATCTTAACCCCATTGAAAGTCCTTGGGATGTGCTGGAGAATACTTTACAGAGTGGTTCGACTCTCCCGTCATCAATACAAGATCTTGGCCAAAAAATAATGCAACTCTGGATGGAAATAAATGTTGTGACGTTGCATAAGGTTGTCGAATCAATGCCACAACGAATGTGCGCCGCAATCAAAGCTAAAGGCGGTGTAATTTCCTCAGGGAGTATGATACAGGTCTCATTTTATACATGCAAAAAGAAAACCTAAGTCAGCATTTGCAGAGTGAGTTTCATCACTCTACCTTGTTTTTTAGATTTGAGATATTCAAGGTTTTGTAATAGTCATTTGTTAGAGTCGTCCCTGGTCTCCCCCTATATAGATTGTTCCTACAGCGGGGTGTTAGTTATATTTTTAAATGTGAAAATATTTTGTCTTAAGTTGCATGTTGCTGATATTCTACCCACTCACCATTAAATAAATTGTATTTTATGTCTGCAATATGATCTCACTATGGGCATTAAACACTCACGTAAATTCTGTTCCCACAGAAATCTCTGTGATGGGTTTAATCATGAGGTAGACCTTCAATCTTCCTGATTAAACATGAACACATCAACACATCAACATTCAGAAGAGTGTACATAAGCCTTGTTCAGCTAATGGGGATGTTGTGACCCTTATAAAGAGTATACAGCTGTGTGTGCATGTGTGTGTGTGTTGTGGGTAAATATATAAATATATTTATACATATTTATACACATAAATGTGAATAGGCTCACATTCACATACACATATGTAAATACAAGTATACCTAAATGTGGGGCTGGTTCTAGACATAGGGGACAAGATTGGGTAAGGGGGGGGGGGGGGATTTGGGGCACCAAACAAAATAAAAATAAAAATCCACACACTGTGTCCATGGTGGTCGGTACCACATACCCCCCCAGTCTTTCCTAGGGCAGCAGAAAGGCTAGAGCCAGAGTGCTTGCATAAATGTATACAGTATACACAGATGCACACATAAGCTTTCTCTCTCTCTCTCACACACACACTACACATGCATGCACAATGCTTGCAGAATGCCCCAGATCAAGTGTAAAATGAAGAGAATCACATTCATTAGCATAGAGACAGGTTAAATCAAATCAAGCACGCACAGATTAGTCAGTGCTACTGAAATGAGGTGGGAATTAATTGGTAACATAATTAGAATCTGCACATCTGCTTATTGCTCCATGGTCACTGGGTCTCCATATGACTTTACCAAAGGGCTTCATCCAGCTCTGCTGCCTCCAATTATCTCTATCTTGCTCTCTCACTCTCTCTCTATCTGTTTCTCACTCATGCACTTTCTTCTTTCTCTCCCTCCCCCTTGCACACTTTGTCTCTCTCTCCCTCTCTGACTGCCCAGGCCTCGAAAGATCACTTGCCTGAATTATTATTTCAGTTCCCAAAATATGGAAAATGAGATGAGGTTTGAAGGTTTTTAGTAAAGTAGTAAAATGAAAGTTAGAACAGCAAGTCACTAAGATAGCACCTCACAGCTAATAAGGTACACATTAACCTTTATCACATTATTACACTGTCTTGCACTACATTCATAAACACATACACTGTCTTAGCACACTCTCTCCATCTCTCTCTCTCTCTCTCTCTCTCTCTCTCTCTCTCTCTCTCTCTCTCTCTCTCTCTCTCTCTCTCTCTCCCTCACACACTCAAACACACACACCACACTGTTATATAAACTCTCCTGCAAAAATCTCTTGGAATTATACAGATCAGCCTGTTAGTGCAGGAGGAGGTTTGGTGTGAGAGGACAGAAACAGCATCTGTTTGAGACCAGTGTGTTCTAGATAAACATCACTTTATAAAACGCCTGTTTGAACACTTTCCAGCAAACAAATATCGTCAGGACTTTGTCACAATGTTGCGGCAACATTTACAAGAGCACATGCCCATGGGATAATATTAAAGTAATGACTTTACACAACACTGCAAAAGCAATCTGAATTAACACACCTCCTCTTCTTAAGTGTCCCACTAATGTTGTTTTTTTCCAAAATAATACATTGAACACTTTTTCACATAAAGGAAAAGCTGTAAACAAGTCCAATTAATTAGACTTAATTTGTAAATGCAAATGAGCCTAATCAGAAAATAGTCCTTCCTTACTAATGGATTTCAAGGGGGGAAATATTGGAATGAGTTCAAACTGTTAATTCAGCTATGACTAAAACAAGCACTATTATGCTTAATGACAAAAGGCAATGCCTTTATTTGTGTTTGTTAATGATTCAAACAATATTTGTCTTTTTTGGGATATATACAGTGCAGTCCAAAAGTATTTGTACAGTGGCACATTTGTTTTGTTTTGGCTCTGTACTCCAGCACATGGGACTTTAAATGGAACAGTGACTATGATTTTAAAAGGGCAGACTTTCAGCTATAATTTTAAGCTGTTTACATCGGGTGAACCCTGTAGCAATTGTAGCTCTTTTTATACATAGTTTCTTCATTTTAGTGGACCAAAAATAATTGTACAAATTAACATAAACTTAAATAAAGTCGTGATATTTAATATTTGGTTGCATATTCTTTGCATGCCATGGCTTCCTGATGTCTGACCCAACAACATCAAAACATTGATATCTTGATATCTTATTTTCAGGTACTCTTACAAGTGATACTATAACCTCTCTGCATTTGAATAGATTTATATGGTAATTGGGGGAGAGGGACTAGATCAAACTGTAAATTACACTGTAACAGTATGGAATACATGGTTGGCTAAATGACTGTTAGTCATCAAGGGTCTGAGGTATCAAACGAGCCTCAAACCATCACTGCTGCCAGATATGCAGTAGATATAGATGGATCACTTTATTGGTTGTTTCTCCTGACTCCTTATTCTATTGAACTCTATGGAAATATAATTATAATTTGCAGCTATTTGTACAATTATCGGGCAAAATATGAAGTTCCTACGTGCCACCATTCTTCCGTATTTTCAGTATATAGACCAGTCTACAGTGTGATCTACATGAAAGCGAATTAGGTTGAAGATACTGGACATTTAAATATATTTAGGAATTGGTTACAGTTCTTCTTTAACCACCAAAAAAATGTATAAAGAATAAAGAACACATAAGGTCCTGGATACAGGTAAATAAAACGGTTATTTTGCCTGTTCAGTTATTAGAGTGAATTTCTGTCATCATCACATAATTTCCTTCTGCTATGAAAATCTCCCATAAAGTATGAAATAACGTCATAACCTTACCTGCATTATTAAAGCCAGATATGTCCTTTCTAAGATCATGTAGTTATTTTCTGCCTATATGGGGTGTACAGTGTAATTTTCAACATGGGAAAAATATAAAATTGTAATGGATTGACAGCCTTAATATCCAAAAAGTGCCCATTTTAAGCTTTCCAAAGCGGTATAATATAGACAGTTGGGTGCGATTGTCAGAGCTGTGTGTGTCACGAGCATATTTCAAAACAACACACCCTGTCTAGCGTCTGTGTCTCCGTGGTTTTGCGCCGGAAAGCGCATTATACGCATCGTGTATAGTGAACTCCAGTGAGAAATCATATTTTTTGTACAATGGCAAAAATACAAAAAGATTTTTAGTGCTTGAGACTGCTGGATACTGTAATCGTCCTCTGGATTCAGATGAGGAAATTTACTAGTTTCCATAGCTAAGTGTTGCCTTGTGTACAAGGTGTGCGTGTGTGTTTTATGGTGTTGTATTCATAATATTATAGTTAGTCAGCCACAGAAAGGCTAGCTGGGTTGTGTTATATTGTTTATGATGTGACATTATGGGGTGCCAAATGCAACATAAAACGCTATGATTTTACTCCGTATTTTTTCTCTCATTTAATGGAAGCATCACTTTTATTCTCACATTTAAACAAAAAACTATCCCTTTTTTACATTTATTATCTTAGAAAAACTGGTGTAAATATTAAATACAATTTAATAATATATTAAAGTACAATCCCAAAATTATATATACAGTATAAGCAAAATATTTTATTATTTAGTGATTTCAAACATTTAGCTCACTGTATGATAGTTTAGCTAAATGTATGAACATTTAACTAATTGTATGTAACATTTAGTTAAATATGTAATTGTATATGTAAAATGTATAAATAATTTAGCTAAATGTACAAAACTTTTACTAAATGTATAAAACATATGGCTAAATATTTAGTTAAATGTCTGAAACATTTATGTAAATGTATGAAACATTTACTAAATATATAAAACATTTAGCTAAATATTTAACTAAATGTATGAAACATTTAGGTAAATGTACAAAACATTTACTAAATGTATGAAACATTTAGCTAAATATTTAACTAAATGCATAAAACATTTAGCTAAATGTTCAAAACATTTACTAAATTTATAAAACATTTAGCTAAATGTTTCATACATTTAGTAAATATTTCGAACATTTAGTAATTTTGTTTAATATTAAGCTAAATGTTTCAGACATTTAGTAAATATTTCGAACATTTAGTAATTTTGTTTAATATTAAGCTAAATGTTTCAGACATTTAGCTAAATGTTTTGTACATTTAGATAAACATTTATTTAAATATTTAGCTAAATGTTTCATACATTTAGCTAAATGTTTTATACATTTTGTAAATGTTTCATACATTTAGCTAAATGTTTTATACATTTAAGTAAATAATTAGCTAAATGTTTCATACATTTAGTAAAGGTCTTGTACATTTAGCTATAATTATTTATACATTTAATTAAATATTTAACTAAAGTTTCATATATTTAGTTAAATGTTCATACATTTACCTAAACTATTATACATTTAGCTGAATGTTAAAAACCACTACATAATACAACATTTAGCGTATATATAATTTTGGAATTGTACATTTCACAGTTTAAAAAAAAATCATAAATGTAGGAAAAGGGAACATTTCTTTGTTTAAATATGAGAAAAAAAGTTTTATTTTGTGTATATAAATGTGGGAAAAAAATGCAGATTAAAATCATAGCATTTAATGTCGCATTTGGCTCTCCATATCACATAGTTTTACAGTAGTGGTTCTGAATTAAAGCATCTGTAGTCTTTCTTATTCTGGTTTAGTTTAATTTATACCAATTAGCTAGCAAGCGATATTAATTATCTTATACATATTATAAGTTATAGTTAGCTATAGCAGGTATTGGCTATAAACTAAGCCTCAATGATCAAGTATGGAGAGTCTGTGGAAAAAGGTCCCTGCCAGGGGAGACTTGGATTTGTATACCATAAGTAATGACAATGGTGGTGAGATATCAATCTATTGTGGCTAGACTGTAACTCTACTGGAAATTTATACTACCCTATAGCAGATGCTTTCATGTGTGGCCTAGCCATTCATTATAGTTGTCCTGTACAGAAATCCATAGGCTGGTGTATGTTTATATAGGAGAGTGCCCTCCAATATTATTGCCACCCCTGGTAAAGATGAGTAAAAATGGTTATTCACCTCTGGTGAATTAGCATAATCTCACACTGGAAAAAAATAAATAAATCCAACCTTTAATTGAAGTAAATTTATTCTGAGAAAAAAAATCCCTCATCAAGAAAAAATTATTTTTAACAAAACCGCGTGTGCCACAATTATTGTCACCCCTGCATTTAATACTTTTTACAACCTCTCTTTGCCAATAAAACAGCACTGAGTCTTCTCCCGTAACATCTAATAAGGTTGGAGAATACAGAGCAAGGAATCTGAGACCATTCCTTTTTACAAAATCTCTCCAGATCATCCAGAGTCCTAGGTTCTCTCTTGTGCACTCTTCTCTTCAGCTCAGCCCACAGGTTTTCAATGGGGTTTAGGTCAGGGGACTGTGATGGCCATGGCAAAAGCTTGATTTTGTGTTCAGTTAACCATTTTTGTGTTGATTTGGACGTATGTTTTTGGATCATTGTCCTGCTGGAAGATCCAACGACGACACAGTTTTAGTTTCCTGGCAGAGGCAGCCAGATTCAGATAAAAAATGTTCTGGTATGTGATGCCATGTACCCTAACAAGGTTCCCATGGTTTTTGGAAAAAAAAGCCCCACAACATCACGGAACCTGTACCATACTTAACAGTGGGGATCAGGTTATTTTCAGTATAGCCATTCTTATTTTTACGCCAAACCCACCTTGAGTGTTGGTTGCCAAAAAAAGCAAAATTTTTGTTTCATCTGACCATAGAACATGGTTCCAGTCAAAGTTTCAGTAGCATTTAGCAAACTCCAGGCACTTATTGCATGTTTGTGGTGAAATGACAGGAAAGGCTTTTTTTCTGGCCTTTCAAATAATGCCTTTCAAATAATGTGTTGGCATGGAGGATACGTCTAATGGTAGTTTTGGAGACTTGATGACCCCAAGATGCTACTTTCCTCTGTAATTCTCCAACAGTAATCCTTGGGGATTTTTTTGCCTCTTACCATGCATGGGGGCCAAATAAACTTGGGTCTTCTTCCAGGCAAGTTTGTAACAGTTCCAGTTGTTTTGAAAAGAGTCAAAAATGGGTCCATGGTGACGTAGACGTGAAACCTCAATACATACTTTGATTTAATTACATAACTCCTCCCATAGTTTGCAAATAAAACCGTCCTGTCCCACTCAGTCTGAGTGAAACATTCTTTTTGTTTGCTCTTGAGAATAGTTGTCAGCGTTATCAGCATTTGGATTTGGACAGTTAATTAGCTAAAGTGTTTATTTTTTCCCGCTCTCCTTATCCCTATACCAATTTTTCACCTTTTTTCCCATCCCTCTGTGGTGCTAGCTAGTAACATTAGCTTGCACAGCTCAGCATGGAAATTAACGAATCATTCACACATCGTTTTTACTTTACACGTCATGCACTGCTTATTCGTCAGATAATATATCGAAAAGAATAGATAGTTAAGATTTTGCGAAATAAACCATGCCTTGGAAATGGTTTTATTGTATTGTTCAGTGGCTGGTTACAGTAACAAAAATACGACGAGAACCATATCCACCGAAGTACTTAGTTGCCATGCACATAATTTTTGTTTGATTAGAAACCGAAATTAATGAATGGGCCTTTAAATCATTAAAAAAAATAAACTCATTATTTAATGATTTGTTTGGAACATGCATTTGTTGAAACGTCACCTTGCAATTTAGCTTGCTTTAGACTAACAGACTAACGTTAGATCAAACGTTTGCAATAAGAACCGTTTTGTGGTGCAAACATTTAGGGAAAGTCTAAACTTTCAAGACTGAGTTTATTAGCTGACTTTGAAATGTATATTAATATACGTATTGACGTTTTCTTGAAAATATATTTGGTGGGTGTGTAGAGGACACATCCCTCTGTGATATGTTGTAGTTATTTGAGGTTTTTAGAATCACTTGACCATCACTTTAAGGATTTCTTCTCCTGATTTATTTTTTTATAGAATTCAATAGGAAAATATTTTTTTTTTATAAAGAAATGGCAGCATACAAATAAGTATTTCAGCTTCACATGCCACTGAGAGAGAGGTAACCAAGGTATTGCATTGTTTTTTCTGCAGCCTCAATAGCAAAATGTTCTTTTAAAAGGACTTCTTTTTTTACATGCAGATTTCCTGAATTCTTTTCCTGAAGCTGTTTCTGTTGATGCCATTTGTTAGCCCCTGTGCCGATCTAACAGTGGAATATCAGCTTTTTTGTTTGTTTCTTTTTTTTGGAAATATGCACAAACTCCCATAATGCCAGTGGCTCAGGCAGCTGCCGCCTGTGAAGGTGTTTTCCACGTGTCAGCCAGCTATACCTCAGAAGGGGCTGAAAATTATTCATAGTGTTGGAAAGAACACTTCTGAATTGCCTCTTTGTTTAGTTTAGTGAGAAAGGAAATCTGCCTGAGTGAGGATGACATGGATCTGCTTTGTGAGATCTTGACAGAAACTGAGGCTAACACTTAGGAAAGTTGTTTGCAAATTTATAAATCTTCCAGACTGAAGTCCTTACACACTTTATAACAATCCGTAAATCAACCTAGGAATATGTCACATGGTTATTATAATATGTCAGATGTTATCGAAACAAAGTTGTTTATCTATCTACAGTCTATGTCTGTCTGTCTTCTTTATATGACCACACAATAACAACATTACAGAAACATTGTGAGAATGTATCAATTTCAGTTCCAGGCATGCCCATGTACTCTATGGTTGTTGGCATGGCGATGCAATGCCTTTGTTTCAGGTTCCGAGTGGTTCTGCTCTCCACCCTGTGGAGTCATTTTGGCTGTCAGGAGACCCACAGTGACTTCCTTGTGAGACTGTGTCGCCCTGCTGGAAGACGTAAAGCGAGGAGTAGAGCTGTGCTCCGCCAGCAGAAAGCTCCATCTGAGCTCTTACATTTCTCTTTCTCCTGGTTTGCAACGTCCAACTACATTCACAAGCTGCCTCATCGCTGTGAGATTCTGTGAGTCTCAAGAGTACAGTGAAGTGTGCGCTCTCTTCAGAAACACCAGCCTCTGTTTCTCCTCACTCCCCATCACATAGGCCTACACAGCCATGCTGCACAGTCACTGTGCTGCAGGAGAACACCGCATTATGCCGCTGGAGCGGGCAGACTGCTGGCACAATGTGATGTGCGGAGGATCCCACCGATTGAAACACTCCTTCCCCAGTATCGCTACAGCGGGTTATGCAGCACCCTGGTCTGCGGGGTCATCAACCAGGTCTGGACTCGAAAACTGGCTGCACACTGGAGCAGTATCTCAGACAGAAAGTAAACATTTAGGCTCTTTCACAATTTTAAAGATTTAGGCTCAGTCTAAATTACTTGGTAAAGCGCGTTTGCGAACTTTCTAAATATAACGTTATGTGAATGGAATACTGGCCTACCTAGCGACCCCAACAGAGCCTGATTTCATAACACCGAACAGACATGCAGAGATATGCTAAATTAATCTCCATTTCAGTGACATATTGGTTTCTTTGAGTGAGCTCTACACTTCCCTGCTCTGTGAGAATTAGCACAACAATTATCTCGGAAGTCTGTCTGAGTATGGGGTCAGTTCTGACGGGCTTCTAGGGCCCAGTTGGAGGGTCAGGTTTGGAATTATTGAAGATGATCTTCATCTGGAAGTGTCACACTTCTCAGTAGTTCCACATCTTTAATTAATTACATCACATTGTGCAGAATATGATTGGATAAAGCGTCAAATCTCCTTGATAACGTCCACAGGATGTCCTCTAAAAGAAGATAACCCACACAGGTATAAACCACAGAGGCATCCCCACACTATATTCATTACAATTACTGTTACATCTGTTAATGATAGTGCTCTTTTTCTATACTGGCAATACAATTTCTTGTACTTTTATTGTGCCAATAAAGCTGAAATTGAATTGGATAGGGAGCCCCTGTTAGCTGTTCAGGAGGGGTATTGTTGCTGTATAGATCAGTGTAGCAGCAGAAAGCTTGTTAGATTATTGGGGAGGTGCAGCAAAGCCAAGACAAGCCTCATGAAAGCAGAACAGCATAATTTCTCTCACTCTTATTGGCAATCAGATGAGGATGAGACTGAGTGAAAGGGCCTCATTCGCCAAGGAGGGACAGAAGAGCTGATGGGGTTTGTTGGGTTGTTTAATTGGCTCAGTGGCCCATCAATCATATATGCTCCCAGACACTCATATGAAAAGAGCACTAAGACTTCACGTGATCATTTTAAAACAGAAATGGGACTGAACTGACCATCCAGATGCAGGACATTTCAGGTACAGTGACTGAGAAACTCTTTGTGGCCTTTATACTGTGGCTAATTACATACTTAAACGCCTTGTAATACTACCCACTCCACACCACCAACCTAGCAATACCTAGCAAAAACGAAACATCTCTTAATGAGTGTTACAAAATGTAGCAAAGCATCCAGTTCATTGTCAATAGATGGAGTGTTGAAAATGCAACAAAAATTCTGCATGTTGAATAAAACTTCAGATTCACCAAAAAAATATGACCAGAAGCCCAATTCATCAGTGGGTCTGCAGGACTCACAGTCATGGTGGAAGCCTATTCAAGTTCTGCTCAAGCAGCGTCTGGCTGTTTTTGGAGAGTCCTGCCCCCTCTGATGTCAAAGCATGGCATCGCCATTCGAAATGGAGGTCGTCCCGCTCAGCTGGAACATGGAGAAAACCAGGGTTGCTGAGCAACACCATCATTTTTTCCATCCTTTTATTCCCGTTGCCGTGGCAGGTCCTGACCCCTTCCTTTTCAAAAGAACCCTGACTTCAGATCGTAAATTACAGCTACGGGGTCACAGCCCAGCTGAGGCATTGAGGTATCTATCAGCACATGTGTGTTATTTCACTTTTTCTAAAGAATGACTACATAATGATACATACTATAAGAGATGATTGGTATGAAGGATCGACCACCAAGGTTCAAAATACTGTCTACATAAATGACTGTACATCTGTAGATAATAGAAACATAGAACAAGAGAGAGACAGAGAGAGGGAAAGAGACATAGACAAAGAAAAAGATAACAGAGAATACATAGCTTACTACCCCAGGTCTTGTTTTTTTATTTATTCCATCAGACAGTGTTTTGTGTGTCTTGTTAGTAGTAGTAAGAAACAGCCTGGTTTGATGTATTTTTTTGCGACACGAGCCTGCTTGATCCATGTATGATATGGCTTTGTTCACATTAATGTTGAAACAAATTATACTTGGTCGCGTGCCACAAATTTCTGAAGCAGCATTTCCAGAATGTTGACTCCAGCTCTCATTCACGCATGACCCTCTGTAACAGTTTGGTGTAAGGCTGCATGTGTGAAAGGATTCATGTTGCAGTTCAGGTCTGTGGACTTGGTAACACTTGACTTGGCATTGACATGAAAAATTGGGCCAACCCCCCAACGACACTCAATTTACTGAGGATAAGCCACTTTTCTATTTTAGTTAAGTGCATAATAAATGAGCTCCATGAATAAGTAAATACGTAAGTAAGTAAATAAAAACATTGAATTAATTTAGGCAAATTGGCAAATGCACAAAAAGATTATTTTTATTTTTTTAAGAAAATGCATTCTCATTAACAATAAAATCGTAATTTGAATCACCTTTATACCTTCAGGGCAAATTCGCTACTCAGCCAAGGGTGTCATGTTAAGTAATCATACTAATTAATAGAGCACCTCATCTACATTGCAGAATGGCTGTAAGAATTGGATTCTTCTGCTTCTAGTGAAAGAACTCTCACAACCCATAATGTTCTCTTGACTTTATTTCCTGTATGAAGCTGCACGGGACTGCAAGATTTTGCTTGTGTTTTTATGCATATGTGTACATTCTTTTGTACATTTTGTGTATTTGTGTGTTTGTAAAGGCTTGCGTGTGTTATTTATGATTGTGATTATGTTTGACTGGAAAGCCAGCTGATAGTAAAAAATGTCCAGGGCACAGACAAGGCCCTTGGAGTATATCACAGAAGACATGACATTGGCACTCTTCAGTGGGATCATCACTCTATGACTCAATACACAGTCCAATGCATTGTCCAGCTGAAAGAGTATGCTTCATTTGGCTGTATTATATTCATCATATGTACTCAAATGTGAGACCAGAGTAAGTGAGTGAGTGAGTGAATAAACAAACAAACAAACAAACAAACAAATAAATAAATAAATAAATAAATAAATCTCTCAGTCTCTCATAACCAGCAGGGTCTTAATGAGAGACACCACCTCTGGTAGTGTATTTAGTCTGTCTGCATCCCTATTGTCAGAAAATCCTCAATGGCATCTTATTATTACAAGTAAAGCTCACTCAATTTACACCTTGAATTACTCTCTTTCTGAATCCCTAATGTCAGAGCATTCTCAATGGAATCTTATTATTACAGGTAAAGATCACACAATTTACACCTTGCATTACTCTCTGTTGTAAAAAGCTACTTTTTGTTTGCATGGTCTTGCAGATAATTTTATTTTCTGATTGCCCTTGTGGAGTGTCAAAGTCAAAGTCAAAGTGTTTTTATTTATCAAGTGCACAGTATAACACAAGGTCATTCTGAACAATGAAATTCTTAGGACATGGCAAGCAACAACTATGTAGTAGGCATAATTTTTTTTTAAACATTAAAAAAAAAAAAAGTCAAATCAGGGCAAGAATAACATAAATATAAATATACATAGCAGTAAAACACTAGCAGCAGTTCCAGATATGGACAGTAGGAGTAGGAGTATTAAATATGAAGTGTGGAGGTGCCGATAGACATGTACAATAAATTAAATTAAGGTGATGTACATTGAATGTACATAAGAAGTGCCTAGAGCATACAATGAGGTGCGATGAATGAGATTAATGCTGCTGGTTGAGAAGCCTGATGGCCTGGGGGAAAAAACTGTTTGTGAGTCTGGTAGTCCGTGCCCGAATGCTCCGGTAACGTCTACCAGACGGCAGCAGCGAGAACAGTCCATAGCCTGGGTGGCTGTAGTCTTTTATGATTTTCTGTGCTTTCTTAAGGCATCAAGTGTGGTAGATGCCTTGCACAGAGGGGAGGTGGCAGCCAATGATGCGCTCCGCTGTCTTCACCACCCTCTGGAGGGCCTTGCGATCAGCAGCGGAGCAGCTGCCATACCAGGTAGTAATGCAGCCAGTGAGAATGCTCTCAATGGTGCACCTGTAAAAGTTGGTGAGAGTTTTGGCAGACATGCCAAACTTCTTGAGTCTCCTCAGGAAGTATAGGTGCTTTTGGGCAGTTTTTACTGCCGCGACTGATTGCCTGGACCAGGATAGGTCATCACTGATGAACACACCGAGGAACTTGAAGCAGGAGACTTTCTCCACTTCAGCTCCATCGATGTGAATGGGGGTGTGACCCCCCCCCCGCCCCTGTCGCTTCCTGAAGTCCACGATCATCTCCTTAGTCTTGCAGACGTTGAGAGAGAGGTTGTTGTCCTGGCACCATGTTGCTAAGATGCTGACCTCCTCTCTGTAGGCGGTCTCATCGTTGTTGGAGATGAGACCCAGGATGGTGGTGTCGTCTGCAAACTTAAGGATGGCGTTGGAGCTGCGCGTGGCCACACAGTCGTGTGTGAACAGGGCGTACAGGAGGGGACTGAGTACGCAGCCCTGAGGGGCTCCGGTGCTCAGGGTCAGTGCAGAGGAGAAGCGGTTACCCATTCTCACCACCTGGGGTCTGCCCGTCAGGAAGTCCAGGATCCAGTTGCAAAGGGAGGTGTTAAGACCCAGGATCCTGAGCTTGGGAATGAGCTTAGCGGGCACAATTGTGTTGAATGCTGAGCTGTAGTCTATAAACAGCATCCTCACGTATGTGTTACCCTTATCCAGGTGGGAGAGGGCGGTGTGCACTGTCAGGGTGATGGCGTCGTCCGTAGATCTGTTGGGACAGTATGCAAATTGAAGGGGGTCCAAGGTGTCAGGAAGGGAGGAGCAAATGTGGGTTCTGACTAACCGCTCAAAGCACTTCATGATGATGGAGGTCAGTGCTACAGGGCGGTAGTCATTCAGGCAGGTGATGGAAGGTTTCTTTGGTACGGGGACAATGGTTGTCTGTTTGAAGCAGGTGGGGACTGCAGACTGTTTCAGGGAGAGGTTGAATATAGAGGTGAATACCTCCGCTAGCTGGTCAGCGCACGCTCTGAGGACACGGCCTGGAATGCCATCTGGCCCTGGTGACTTCCGAGGGTTTACTCTTTTAAAAGCTCTCCTCACGTCAGCCATAGATAGGTACAGAGTGCAGTCATCCTGGTCCTCAGCTAGTTTTACAGAAGGGATGGTGTTGCTCACCTCAAACCGTACGTAAAAGGTGTTGAGCTCATCGGGAAGAGAGGCGGCGGGCTGGGCATCACTGCTATTTCTCCCTTTGTAGTCTGTGATGGAGCGCAGTCCACGCCACATGCGTCTGGGGTCGGAACTGTGGTAGTTGGACTCCAACTTGTCCCTGTAGGCTCTTTTTGCATCTCTGATGGTTTTCCGTAGGTCATATCTGTGTGGTGTTTATTGTACTGTTTGCCGGTCTTGTAAAAAAAAGATTCAAATCACACTTCTTTCTCGAAGACACATAATACTTTTGTGAACTAAACCAATTAATCCAATAGATGACTGCAAGAGCTTCTTTTATGACTTTTTGTAGAAAAACGAGAAGAAAAAAAGAGAATCCAATGTAGTAAGATGAAAAATGTTGAATTAAAAATCACATAGTAAAGCATGATCATTTAACTTGAAGTAGTTACTTTTTTGATCAATATTTTCAAAAACAATTGTTTTTTTTTCTAGAAATTTTCTGTATTCTTTGCAAAAGAGGACATTGCTTGTTTTTCAGTGTCATGGTTTGGTAGCCTTTCTTTCATCTCTGCGGACGTGGCTCCTCTGAGCCGCGAGAGGGCAACCCGGCTTTACTTTTCCGCCGGCCGCGCCGTGTTTTTCCGCCACCCAGTTATTACCTGGAGCACCTGTTACAGTTTTCCCGTGGGCTATATAAGCACGCTGCTTCCTTCTTCCGGTGCTTGTGTGTCTTTGTTGCCACGTTTACCAAGCCAGGTAAAGGTCTAGCCGGGAGATTGGATTTTTGTCTTTTGACAACAACTCAGGAACTTCCAAGAGTTAGGTTAGATTCCTTTTGCTACTCTTGTTCTGTTCCTTTCTTCTTCCGTTTATTCGCCCGTTTTACGGGTTACCTTTGTTCTGCTTTTCTCCTTCGCCTCTTTATTTTTTATTCTCTGATGGTGTCAGAGCCAGAGGCTTGCTACCTTATTATTTTTCTCTCTGCTCATTTCTGCGAGTTTTGCCCATATTTTTGGGTTGCTATTATTTTTGGTTTACGCCGGGATTATCTCTCTTACCTTTGTGACTCTGCTTGAATCTGCAAGCTTTGCCCAGATCTATTGGGTCGTTATTATTTTGGGTCTACTACGGGATTACCATCCCTTCAGTTTTTGTTCTCGGCTTAAGTTTACGAGTCTCGTCCTGTTTTATTCGGGGTGTTTCTTTTTTTTTTGCTACAGGAGTTTCCTTCCCGCTTTTTAAAATTCTCCTTACCTATAGTGGTTATCCATGTTTTGTGGATAATATTCCGAATTCCTTTCAGTCGCGTCTGGTGCTCCTACCCGACCCACCTGACAGAAAGTAACAATGTCAAAATGCATTACTTGCAGGTATCTCAATGCATGTCTACCAAACCAAAATTAGCAGGGTCGAAGCCAGGGTTCTTCAACTACTCCTTCCTGAGGGCCAGATTCTTCTTCAGATCGTACATATGTGTCAAACATTCTCCATAGAATATATAAATGTATATCTGCATGCAAACAATGCAATTAGATGGTTTTGTTGGAATTGTTGGAATCGTTTGGAATTATTCAATTTGTTACGCTTGTATGTGCGTGTTCACTCTCTCTCTCAATCTCTCTCTTACAGATTCTGCAGGAGTCCGTGTCCTGCCCTCATCATTCCCATTCGCTATCTCTTCTGTCATTCTTCATCATCCCATGACCATTGTTGTACCGCCTCCACCAATCAGAGGACTCCACATCACCCCTGTTCCTCCAACCCGTGGACAGCTCACCTTTTTAAAACCCTGGGCTTCCCGTGTTGTGTAGTCTACAGAGTTTTGTATATTTTTGTATTCCTCTGTTTGTCAACTTGTTGTGTGCCGCCCCCCGGCCACGCCGAGGTCTTGGAACAGGGTAAGATAGAGGCCTCTATACACTTGCACCCGTAGTTGGAAATAGTATGTATAGACACACTAGATTAGGAGTGGTTGCCACCTGCTGTCGTTTTGTTGATTAGCTAGAGTAGGTAGTCAGGCTTTTGGTTTATATATTCTAAGTTAGATGGTGTTCTACTTTTTTTTGTTATAGCTAGCTCTGTTTGGTTTTGATTTGTTCTTTTCTTTGGCAACACTCATGTTCCTTGACCTCGACTGTGTGGCACATGTATATATTGTATATATTGTAAATAATCACCTGTATTTTTCACCTTGTTGCACTTTTATCACAGTAAACACTTTTCACCTGGCAGTCCGTTTTTCTATTTATTATTCTCGCTATATTGCTTATATTTTCCATCCCCCGGTCATATATACACCACCGTTACACACCCCACATACCCCGAGACCGTTCGGGTCATAACACAATTTAAAATGAAGAATTGTGCTTCCAGACTCACCACATGCACAGTAGCTTACATACTATAAGCCACACACAGTACAGGTGAAAACAAACACACTCCAGGTTATTATAAACAGCATTACTCTGTATCTTGGTTTGACCATGTTACCTAGCTATACTATGCTGTGTGTGCGTGTGTGCTTGTGTGTGTGTGCTGTTTACACAGAGATGACGGAAGGCGGGGCTATGTGGGGGATTTGCATAAGCGATGCTCGTGTCCTCACTGGCAGTGCTGAATGGGGCTTTGGAGCTCTGGCGCATGTGTTTGTTTTGTTTTGTTTCATTTCACCCTCCCTTCCCACTTGGCTTATGGAGAACATGTGCCTGCAAACAAAACAAGATATTTCACAGGGGTGGGGGGTGAAGTGGGGGTCTTCTTTAAGGATATCAATCCCCCAAAAAGGTAGAGGCTAAACTGTATAATATGTGTCTGCACAGAAGGCAAGGCCTTTGGAAACATTTATATACTGTATGTCCTGCAGTGACAAATAGCCTTCCAGCGGGAGACTCCTTATGAAACCTGCCCTAGAAAGAGAATATACAGCTACATATGACCTGTATTTACCAAGCCTGTCCTGTGGGCCTCTTCAGATTATACCTCCAAAATCAGTCAAAACCAATCAAAACACCCTAAAACAAGCAAAAACACCAAAACAGGCTAAAACACCCTAAAACACGGTAAAACACCCTAAAATAAGCTAAAACACACTGAAACATGCTAAAATACCAAAGCAAGCTAAAACACACCGAAACAAGCCAAAACACAGAAACAAGCTAAAACGCCAAAGCAAGCTAAAACACACCAAAACAAGCTAAAACACAGAAACAAGCTAAAACACACTAAAACACCAAAACAAGCCAAAACACAGAAACAAGCTAAAACGCCAAAGCAAGCTAAAACACACTAAAATGTGCTAAAACACAGAGAAAAACTAAAACACACTAAAACAAGCTAAAACACACTAAAACACCAAAACATGCTAAAACACAGAAATAAGCTAAAACACGCTAAAACAAGCTAAAACACAGAGAGACAAACTAAAACACACTAAAACAAGCTAAAACACCGAAACAAGCTAAAACACATTAAAACAAGCTAAAACACCAAAACATACAAAACGTATGGTGAGGTTTGGAACAAACTCCCATCACAAATAAAACAAGCAACCTCTGTTGATAGTTTTAAGAAACAGCTCAAAACCCATTTTTATGATTTTGCTTTCAATTAATTCCACCTTTTTATTTTAACACCATTGTTATTATTTTATATATTTTAAAATATTTTTTATACTTGTTTTACGCTTTTTAGATCTTAGGATTGTTTTGTAAAAAAAACTAAACTAAGGGGAAAATAGCCCCTGGTGAACATAAACTGAAAACTACCCCAGAAAATAGGGTGTAAACGACTCATAAAAATAGGAGTACCGCAGGGATCTGTACTGAGTCCTCTGCTGTTCTCCATTTACACTAAGTCTCTTGGTTTGGTTATTAATTCACATGGCTTCTCTTACCATTGTTATGCTGATGACACTCAACTCATCCTCTCTTTCCGTCCCTCTGCCACACAGGTTAAAAAGAGGATATCTGCTTGCCTGGCTGACATCTCTGAGTGAATGTCTAGCTATCACCTAAAGCTCAACCTTGACAAGACTGAGCTGCACTTCATGCCATACAAAACCAGGCTGGCGGAAAAACTGGTTTATCTTCCACTGCAGACTTTATACAAGACACAGGCCGAGTTCCAAGACAACAACAAGCATGACAAGGCGTAACGAACTGGCAACGAGACAAGGAGAGAAGGGAGAATATATAGGCGAGATAACGAAGCAATCAATGAATGAAGCGTGAGAATGTATGCAAGAGTGAATGACTGAAGTAACACAGGTGCATATAAACAATGTCACAGGTGCATATACAATCAAGTAAAGTAGAAAGACTGAGGGGACAACCTACACACTGTGATACCTGCAAATAAACCTTTTTTATGTATTTGATCAGTCTGACCTTCATCAGTCAGTAAAGACCAGGACTAAGAGGATACAATATATGCGATTTCGGACACAGCACCAGAAACGGGGACGTTCAGCTCACGATCTCTGGACTCCACCCTCAGGACAAATCAATGGAGGTAGTGCAAGCTCCTTATGAAATATTGTCCTGAGAACCCAACCAGAGAGTAAACTTCTCATGAGGGCTCATCATTCCAGCTAATGACAAGGGTCCATCATTGCAGCCAATTATGATAAACTATCTCTGCAGCCAATTATGAGAGACCATTCCTACAGCCATCCATAACAGCCCACCACTTCACTTCAAGTGATCAATACTGAAGGCAGTCACTAGATCAGCCACTCCAGCTGTGTCCAGGAAGGAGACAGTACATGGTTTGTGGTCCACGGGGAGTCTCTGGGACATAGAGGTGCAGGCTTGATACCCAGACAGGGCATTGAGGAGGAGAGTGCTGAAAGGGGAGAAAAAAAATGGACACAATTTCAGGGAGGGAAATGAGACCCAGAATGAAAGAAGTTATTATTGTGCGGCAAGAGGAATGGCACCCTCTGACCTGAAATATATTATCAAACCTTATACTCTATGCCAGATTTTTATGGAATGCCTTACTGTCCTGTCCTGAAAAGTGGTGGTTTCCCCCAGTGGTGGAATGAGCTCCCCACTACAATCACTGTCCATCTTCCACTGCAGACTGAAAACATCTGTTCAATCTCAATCACTGTCCATCTTCCACTGCAGACTGAAAACACCTGTTCAATCTCAATCACTGACCATCTTCCACTGCAGGCTGAAAACACCTGTTCAATCTCAATCACTGACCATCTTCCACTGCAGGCTGAAAACACCTGTTCAATCTCAATCACTGTCTATCTTCCACTGTATGCTGAAAACACCTGTTCAATCTCAATCACTGACCATCTTCCACTGCAGACTGAAAACACCTGTTCAATCTCAATCACTGACCATCTTCCACTGCAGGCTGAAAACACCTGTTCAATCTCAATCACTGACCATCTTCCACTGCAGGCTGAAAACACCTGTTCAATCTCAATCACTGACCATCTTCCACTGCAGGCTGAAAACACCTGTTCAATCTCAATCACTGTCTATCTTCCACTGCAGACTGAAAACATCTGTTCAATCTCAATCACTGTCCATCTTCCACTGCAGGCTGAAAACACCTGTTCAATCTCAATCACTGACCATCTTCAACTGCAGACTGAAAACATCTGTTCAATCTCAATCACTGTCCATCTTCCACTGCAGACTGAAAACATCTGTTCAATCTCAATCACTGTCCATCTTCAACTGCAGACTGAAAACACCTGTTCAATCTCAATCACTGTCCATCTTCCACTGCAGACTGAAAACACCTGTTCAATCTCAATCACTGTCCATCTTCCACTGCAGACTGAAAACACCTGTTCAATCACTGTCCATCTTCAACTGCAGACTGAAAACACCTGTTCAATCTCAATCACTGTCCATCTTCAACTGCAGACTGAAAACACCTGTTCAATCTCAATCACTGTCCATCTTCCACTGCAGACTGAAAACACCTGTTCAATCTCAATCACTGTCCATCTTCCACTGCAGACTGAAAACACCTGTTCAATCTCAATCACTGTCCATCTTCCACTGCAGACTGAAAACACCTGTTCAATCTCAATCACTGTCCATCTTCAACTGCAGACTGAAAACACCTGTTCAATCTCAATCACTGTCCATCTTCAACTGCAGACTGAAAACACCTGTTCAATCTCAATCACTGTCCATCTTCCACTGCAGACTGAAAACACCTGTTCAATCTCAATCACTGTCCATCTTCCACTGCAGACTGAAAACACCTGTTCAATCTCAATCACTGTCCATCTTCCACTGCAGGCTGAAAACACCTGTTCAATCTCAATCACTGTCCATCTTCACCTGCAGACTGAAAACACCTGTTCAATCTCAATCACTGTCTATCTTCCACTGCAGACTGAAAACACCTGTTCAATCTCAATCACTGTCCATCTTCAACTGCAGACTGAAAACATCTGTTCAATCTCAATCACTGTCCATCTTCCACTGCAGACTGAAAACATCTGTTCAATCTCAATCACTGTCCATCTTCAACTGCAGACTGAAAACACCTGTTCAATCTCAATCACTGTCCATCTTCCACTGCAGACTGAAAACACCTGTTCAATCTCAATCACTGTCCATCTTCCACTGCAGACTGAAAACACCTGTTCAATCTCAATCACTGACCATCTTCCACTGCAGGCTGAAAACACCTGTTCAATCTCAATCACTGTCTATCTTCCACTGTATGCTGAAAACACCTGTTCAATCTCAATCACTGACCATCTTCCACTGCAGACTGAAAACACCTGTTCAATCTCAATCACTGACCATCTTCCACTGCAGACTGAAAACATATGTTCAATCTCAATCACTGTCCATCTTCCACTGCAGGCTGAAAACACCTGTTCAATCTCAATCACTGACCATCTTCAACTGCAGACTGAAAACACCTGTTCAATCTCAATCACTGTCTATCTTCCACTGCAGACTGAAAACATCTGTTCAATCTCAATCACTGTCCATCTTCCACTGCAGGCTGAAAACACCTGTTCAATCTCAATCACTGACCATCTTCAACTGCAGACTGAAAACATCTGTTCAATCTCAATCACTGTCCATCTTCCACTGCAGACTGAAACACCTGTTCAATCTCAATCACTGTCCATCTTCCACTGCAGACTGAAAACACCTGTTCAATCTCAATCACTGTCCATCTTCAACTGCAGACTGAAAACACCTGTTCAATCTCAATCACTGTCCATCTTCCACTGCAGACTGAAAACACCTGTTCAATCTCAATCACTGTCCATCTTCAACTGCAGACTGAAAACACCTGTTCAATCTCAATCACTGTCCATCTTCCACTGCAGACTGAAAACACCTGTTCAATCTCAATCACTGTCCATCTTCCACTGCAGACTGAAAACACCTGTTCAATCTCAATCACTGACCATCTTCCACTGCAGGCTGAAAACACCTGTTCAATCTCAATCACTGTCTATCTTCCACTGCAGACTGAAAACACCTGTTCAATCTCAATCACTGACCATCTTCCACTGCAGGCTGAAAACACCTGTTCAATCTCAATCACTGACTATCTTCCACTGTATGCTGAAAACACCTGTTCAATCTCAATCACTGACCATCTTCCACTGCAGACTGAAAACACCTGTTCAATCTCAATCACTGACCATCTTCCACTGCAGGCTGAAAACACCTGTTCAATCTCAATCACTGACCATCTTCCACTGCAGGCTGAAAACACCTGTTCAATCTCAATCACTGACCATCTTCCACTGCAGGCTGAAAACACCTGTTCAATCTCAATCACTGTCCATCTTCCACTGCAGACTGAAAACACCTGTTCAATCTCAATCACTGACCATCTTCCACTGCAGACTGAAAACACCTGTTCAATCTCAATCACTGACCATCTTCCACTGCAGACTGAAAACATCTGTTCAATCTCAATCACTGTCCATCTTCAACTGCAGACTGAAAACACCTGTTCAATCTCAATCACTGTCCATCTTCAACTGCAGACTGAAAACACCTGTTCAATCTCAATCACTGTCCATCTTCCACTGCAGACTGAAAACACCTGTTCAATCTCAATCACTGTCCATCTTCAACTGCAGACTGAAAACATCTGTTCAATCTCAATCACTGTCCATCTTCCACTGCAGACTGAAAACATCTGTTCAATCTCAATCACGGTCCATCTTCAACTGCAGGCTGAAAACACCTGTTCAATCTCAATCACTGTCCATCTTCACCTGCAGACTGAAAACACCTGTTCAATCTCAATCACTGTCCATCTTCACCTGCAGACTGAAAACACCTGTTCAATCACTGTCCATCTTCCACTGCAGACTGAAAGAACCTGTTCAATCACTGTCCATCTTCCACTGCAGACTTAAAACACCTGTTCAATCACTGTCCATCTTCAACTGCAGACTGAAAACATCTGTTCAATCTCAATCACTGTCCATCTTCCACTGCAGACTGAAAACATCTGTTCAATCTCAATCACTGTCCATCTTCAACTGCAGACTGAAAACACCTGTTCAATCTCAATCACTGTCCATCTTCCACTGCAGACTGAAAACACCTGTTCAATCTCAATCACTGTCCATCTTCCACTGCAGACTGAAAACACCTGTTCAATCACTGTCCATCTTCAACTGCAGACTGAAAACACCTGTTCAATCTCAATCACTGTCCATCTTCAACTGCAGACTGAAAACACCTGTTCAATCTCAATCACTGTCCATCTTCCACTGCAGACTGAAAACACCTGTTCAATCTCAATCACTGTCCATCTTCCACTGCAGACTGAAAACACCTGTTCAATCTCAATCACTGTCCATCTTCACCTGCAGACTGAAAACACCTGTTCAATCTCAATCACTGTCTATCTTCCACTGCAGACTGAAAGCACCTGTTCAATCACTGTCCATCTTCCACTGCAGACTTAAAACACCTGTTCAATCACTGTCCATCTTCAACTGCAGACTGAAAACATCTGTTCAATCTCAATCACTGTCCATCTTCAACTGCAGGCTGAAAACACCTGTTCAATCTCAATCACTGTCCATCTTCAACTGCAGACTGAAAACACCTGTTCAATCTCAATCACTGTCCATCTTCCACTGCAGACTGAAAGCACCTGTTCAATCACTGTCTATCTTTCACTGCAGACTCAAAACACCTGTTCAATCACTGTCTATCTTCCACTGCAGGCTGAAAACACCTGTTCAATCACTGTCCATCTTCCACTGCAGACTGAAAACATCTGTTCAATCACTGTCCATCTTCCACTGCAGACTGAAAACACCTGTTCAATCTCAATCACTGTCCATCTTCCACTGCAGACTGAAAACACCTGTTCAATCTCAATCACTGTCCATCTTCCACTGCAGACTGCTGAATGCTGAACATTTTTTATGGCTTTAATAGTTCCACCTATATGCTACATTTAAAATACTCAAACCCATTTACTGCTTGAAGCACTACTTTCTCAATCTGCCTCTTGAATATGGCACTTAACTGTATGTTATAGGTTTATGTACTGACAACTTTTCAGTAAGCTATGTATTAATGGATACTCTCAGTTATGACCCTAATAACCTGGCATCAGCTCTTTGTTGCCTAAATATTTATGTATGCACTAATGTAAGTGCAGAGCATCTGCTAAATAAGTAAATGTAGTCTGAGAAAGCTGCATGAGACAGTGGATTTGTATCAATAACTAATAACAAAACCATCAGAAATAACCATTTGAAATCAACAACACTGTCTGAAGTAACTGCTACCACCCCCCACACACAGACTTACATTCAAACAATACTTCTAAAGTAAATGCAAATACAAATAATAATTATAAAAACTATAATAATAATAATTGCAAAGATTCCACTGAACACAATTCATACATAAGCACATTCAAGAGCGCATCTAAAATAATAATAAAAACATATTCCTGTTTCCATGGTAACCTGGCAACCAGATGAGGCCTTCCAGGTTTTATGTATTGACAGAATGTGTCTCTTTTCGTAGGGCTGTCATCTCTCTCCCTCTCCTATTCTTCTTCTTTTTCTCTGTACCTCCCAACCTCTCTGTCCCTCTCTCCCTCTGTATCAATGAATTCAACATGCTGCATCAGCATGGAACACAGAATGTAAATACTGCCAATGCATAACACAAAATTAGTGTAGAATAACAAGTATACATTTTAACCAATGAATACGAAATGTCAATGCTGTAATTATGAAAATGACAACAATAAAACAATAAAAATATAATTCAGTTAAATAAAGAGACCAATTTTATTTATTTTTTTAAATACAACTTGATGACTGATATTGATATGATGATAATACTTCTAACATATTATGTCTCTCTAGTATTTTTTTTAATGAATCAGTCTCCCTCAGGTTTTGGCTGCTCCCCTTAAAGGACTCATAGTTTTCCCATTTGTCAGGGAAGAAAAGAGTTTGGAAAATGTACTGAAAAATGCTTTTCTGATTTTAGAATATTTCTGACAATGTGGTAAAAAAGTGTGTCTCTGTCTCCACCTCTCCGATCTTAAAGTAACCACATACAGTAGGTGTTCACCTTTGAGTAACCATGACATTTTGTGTTGAGATTTTTCTGTGGCGAAGATGTGCAATCCAAAGTGACTAAGCCTGGACTTGGTCAGGATCTATCTCTGCTATAAATACAAATAGCATTTGTTTTGGGATTTGGTACTATTGGGCCAACGTTCCAAAGATGTTATTGTCATTTGTTTCCCCATTTAGAGAACTCTATGTGGTAGTTGTAAAGCAGTATAGACCTGAAACTGGTTTGTGTTTGTGAATGAGCACTCAGAACTGGCTGAGTTCTTGAGTTTGGAGAGCCTAGTACTGTAAAGAAGTAGTTTGGACCTATTTTTTAATTTTCTCCAGCCTACAACCATCTGGCCTCAACAAAAAAAGTGGGGGAAGGGGAGTGACACAAGTTTGTGAGCTTAAATGGGAGTCAGAGAGAAGTTGCATGGCGAGGCCTGAGCATTTGTGTGCCATTCATCCAAATTCACATTCAAAGTGTCCACAACTCACATCCATTGTTTAGTAGCCCTGACCTCTGACCCATTGACAGATTGAGGGAGGGGGGGCATCCTTCTATGAAATGGTAAGGCAGGTCCAAGTTCAGATGGTCATTTTAAAATCTAAAACTGAACATATGGCTGAAAATAACAATTTTGCTCAGTTCATTTAAATGTTTTTACTTTCATAGCAGAGTGTGGCTGATGGAGACAGATGAAGGTTAGTGATGGTGCACTTGAACAAGCACCCTGGTTACTGTCTTCCTTCTCCAAAACAAGCACTGTGAATCATTACGGACTGTACTACCCCCCACAAACCAAGTGTTCACTACTAATCTGTTTTTGATAATTTAATCAGTAAATGATGTCTTCATTTTCTTCTCAAAGGACAAATCATGTACAATTGCATATAATAAATATAGCCGCAAGCGGAAATTAATGGGGTCCAAGCAGCATTGGGCAAATAGCGCACAACTGCAGAGTCTTATGTATCATGTGTCAGTCGATGTAATGAATGACACAAAACACCTGACTCTGGTGAATCTTAGAATGTAAGGATTTTTTTATGTAGACCAAGTAGTTGAGGAGTTAGAGGCAAGAATATTTTTTAAATATATGCTTTATCTGATAGTGGCACAATAGAGCAACAAAATATTTAAAAAATAGTACAACTATTTGTACTCAATATGTTTTGTGGACTTCAGACATGGGATGGGAATGCAAGTTTCATTCAGGTCACATGCATTATTCAGAAGTTATGCATCACATGCTTTTTACGCACCATCATTTTTTTTTGCATTGTGGCAGACCACTTTGGATTAAAAAAATATATTTTGGTAACTTTTCACCAGCATACCCCAAAGGGTCAGAATCTTGTGTTTCATAAACATTGGACCACCGGTCTTGGAGGAGTTAATTTAGGCCGTGGAAGGCAATATTTTAAATTGTGGAAAACAACATAGCCTATGGCAGAAATTAAACAACTGTATAAATCTTATTCAGACCTCTTTACTGAATATATAGACACCACATTTTCTATCTAGGCCAAAGAATGACATAGGCTGTGTTCCATTATGCATAGGCTACTTAGGTTCTGTGTACTTCCATACTAGATAATGTGTTCTTCCAAGTATAGGCTACTAGCTAGAACGTACTTCATAGTATGCAAGAGCGCACATACGCATCAAATTTTTAAAATTTGAAACACACTTGATGATGTAGTCAGCATCAGAATAGCTTTGACCTTACAGGAAAAACAATCGATTCCCCTCCGCGAAATTACTTGATAACGAACGTTAGCTATGGCACAGTTAGCATCTTTAAGCATTTGAAATTAACTACAAATGTTATGGTACAGTGCATCACATATTGACAATAAATAAATTAATATATTTTAGCCAAATTTAGCATTTTGTGCTGTCAGTAACTGTCACAAGCTGACCTTTGGCTAATGGTTCAGTTTCCTCAGAGAGATTTCTGTTTATTTAACTATGGAGCTGGTATTTGCCGCAGCAATTTTGGTCGCGGTGCATTAGATTTTAAATGAGAAGACTGAAGAGCTGCGGTCGGTTGTTATGTTTACGTAACAGGTCGCATTATTTTTCTCCAGTCTATGGTTAGTGCAATGATCTCTGGGAACGAAAAACACATTTCTGCGGTCTATGGCATCGATGCATACTCAAAATTATGGGTCCTGTCAAGTACGGAAGTACACATCCGGGGCAGCATATATCTAGATGGCAGCATATGCTGCTCCAAAATACATACGTACCCTTCAGCTTTAATGGTGCCTTCACAGATGTGTAAGTTACCCATGCCATGGGCACTAACACACCTCCATACCATGACAGACGCTAGCTATTGAACCTTGCATTGGTAACAATCGGTATGGTCCTTTTCCTTTTTGGCCCGGAGAACATGACGTCCATTATTTCCAAAAACAATTTGAAAGGGGGACTCGTCAGACCACAGCACACGTTTCCACTTTGCGTCAGTCCATTTCAGACGAGCTTCAGCCCAGAGAAGTCCCTAACCCTAACCTCGACCCATCCTTGCTCGTAAATGCCCGAGCCTTCGTGCATGCTCCTTTTATACCCAGTCATGATAGCATCGCCTGTTACCTATTCAGCTGTTTACCTGTGGAATGTTCCAAACAGGTGTATTTTAAACATTCCACAACCTTCCCAGTCCTTTTTTTCCCCTGTCCCAACTTTTTTTGGAATGTGTTGCAGACATCAAATTTTAAATTTGCGTATATTTACAGTTGATAAGGTAAAACATTACATATCTTTTCTTTGTATTGTTTTCAATTAAATATAATTTTTTTTTTTTAAATCACTGCTTTCTGCTTTTATTTGCATTTTACATACTGTCCAAACTTTTTTGGAATTGGGGTTTGTACATTAGTGAGACAGATTCTGTATATTAGTGAGACAGATTCTGTACATTAGTGAGACAGATTCTGTACATTAGTGAGACAGATTCTGTATATTAGTGAGACAGATTCTGTATATTAGTGAGACAGCACATGCATGTTAGAATGAAACAGCTACTTAACTCTGTCTCTAGCACCACAAGCCCAAATATAAAATGGTTACTGATCTTGAACCTCTTTGACTACAGGCATAATCCTGATCTCTTCTGTACAATAACCCTTGGGAGTTTGTTTTACGAGAGTCAAATTTACTTTAAGTATTACAAAACATTAGCAGAAGCACAAACACAGTGCAAGTTTTTTTTTCTTGCATGAAATAATAATAATTTTGTTTGCCATGTGAATGTCTGTGGAACACATAGAATGTAGGCTATGGAGTCGTCATTTTGATTGAGCCTGTGTTGTCTATGTTACAAAATAAAGAACCGCTGTAGCTATACCATTGGGATCGTAAAATAGTTTATAAAGATAAAAACAGTATATTGCGTGACCAGATTATTTTTTTAAAATCACCATAAAAAACGTTATGAATGCAAATAAACTATAAACCACTTACAGCCCGAATACAGGCCGGTGCTAGTTAAGGCTTTTTTTAAGTAGGTAAGTACCACAGAGAGCAATTGTAGCCATTTTTGTTCAATATACTGTATTTGGACAATTGAACATCGCTTGTTTAATTAATGTATAACTTATATTATGAACCCATATTACAGAAGATCACATTTCATTCAAAATTAGGCTACATGAACATATATTGCCATATAGACCTATTGCATTTTAAAATCTACCCAGTACCCTTTTTTACGCAGCTGGGATAATAACATTAATAATGCACCAATAGACTGTCCTACCACATAAGTGGGATAGCCACGTTAATGCTAGGCACCAATACACAGTCCTACAACATAAGTGGGATAGCCACATTAATGCTAGCCACCAATACACAGTCCTACCACATAAGTGGGATAGCCACATTAATGCTAGGCACCAATAGGCTGTCCTACCACATAAGTGGGATAGCCACATTAATGCTAGGCACCAATAGGCTGTCCTACCACATAAGTGGGATAGCCACATTAATGCTAGGCACCAATAGACTGTCCTACCACATAAGTGGGATAGCCACGTTAATGCTAGGCACCAATACATAGTCCTACCACATAAGTGGGATAGCCACATTAATGCTAGGCACCAATACACAGTCCTACCACATAAGTGGGATAGCCACATTAATGCTAGGCACTAATAGGCTGTCCTACCACATAAGTGGGATAGCCACATTAATGCTAGGCACCAATAGGCTGTCCTACCACATAAGTTGGATAGCCACATTAATGCTAGGCACCAATAGGCTGTCCTACCACATAAGTGGGATAGCCACATTAATGCTAGGCAACAATACACAGTCCTACCACATAAGCAGGATAGCCACATTAATGCTAGGCACCAATAGGCTGTCCTACCACATAAGCGGGATAGCCACATTAATGCTAGGCACCAATAGGCTGTTCTACCACATAAGCAGGATAGCCACATTAATGCTAGGCACCAATAGACTGTCCTACCACATAAGCGGGATAGCCACATTAAGGCCAGGCACCAATAGGCTGTTCTACCACATAAGCAGGATAGCCACATTAATGCTAGGCACCAATAGACTGTCCTACAACATAAGCAGAATAGTCACATTAATGCTAGGCACCAATAGGCTGTTCTACCACATAAGCAGGATAGCCACATTAATGCTAGGCACCAATAGGCTGTCCTACAACATAAGCGGGATAGCCACATTAATGCTATGCACTAATAGGTTGTTCTACCACATAAGCAGGATAGCCACATTAATGCTAGGCACCAATAGGCTATCCTAATGAAAGTGAGTGTGGAATACGAACAGGGAAGGCGAGTGATTAGCTGGGAGGTTAAGAGAGAGGAATGAGCTAATGAGAGCGAGTGTGGAATGCCACCAGAGAAGGCGAGTGATTGGCTGGGAGATTAAGAAAGGAAAATGAGGAAAACCACACCCAGCCTGCACAACACGGAAGACAAACCGGGAAATGCAAAAACATGACATGAAACGAGGGGAATAGGGAAAACACGAAGAACCACAGAGAAGTGGACTGTAAGGGGAGCTGGCGGACGTAACAAATAGGCTGTCATTCTACACAGGTGGGACAGCATATTTAAATATTGTTTGTGGAAAATTAAATACAAATATGTTGGAAATAAAATTTAAAAAATAATGCTGGCACAATTCCCCACTTTACTCTTTCTTTAAAAATTATAAAAAGAGAACAAATGTATCTTATAAATGGCTTTGTTTTCAGAGTAATTTATATTGGATAATGTATCCAAAAACTCAGACTTTACAAGTAATAAAAATGAAAAACAATACCTTAAGTTAGTTGAGAGACAAAAAGAAAACATAGGATTACAATTATTTGTTTAGGTCTATATATTATTATTCATATTATTATTATGGGCTGTGTACATTTCCATCAGAAACAGTGGGGAAAGGGCGTTTCTCTCTGCCAAGCATTATGGGGGTTTAGACATCTGCCCTCTCTCTACGGTCGGTCAGAACCCGGCACGTCACACCGCAAGGTAACAAATTCACCCAGACAGCGCGGCCATCTGTTACGCGATGTGCGCACGCGCGCAGTAGGGGCGGAATTAATCGCAAAGAGTAGGCCTCAAACGTCAGCTGCTGGTCACTCTGTTTTCCTTGCCTGCCTCTTACGTCCACCCTCCCTGCGCCGGCTAGAGGTGAGGAAAGTCGTATAATCATTCATCTTGAATTTTGAGGGATATGAAGCCGAAAAATAAAACGTTTATACAGGACAGCCCAGGTCAAACGATTTACACAGCCTACATATTAATTCTGATAAGTCAACGAAACCTGGAATAGCGTTCTGAGATGATTTTCAAAACGGTAGGCTATATAATGTTTATAGTATGAAGTGAAAATATAAGCAGGAAAGACGTTTTTGGAGTAGCCTACCGAATGACAAATAGTCATTTAAATCATTGTAGTTAATTATTACGTTTTTTAAGCATAACTAAATACAATCTCAGACGTCTCTGATCCAAATTTGTTATATAAAACTAAAACTATTGCCAGAAGCCCTGCTAATTCGCAACTCATAATAATAGTCCTAAAAAAGAGAGAAAAATCCGCAGCAAACCATCTGGCACGGTATAACAGAAATTTAGATAGGCCTATCTCCGGTGCCTCAGGTTTGCTGAGCAAATTCGCCTTCTAATCTCCTGCCGCGCGCACAAAGGTGACACGCTACACTTGTCCTTGCCGTGCGGTGCCAAACAGTTTATGTAAATGAGCGTAGAAGCGGTACCTCTGCCGTCGAATAAAGTGAAACATCCTGAGGAATAAAAGCTTCGATCTTTAAGGGTAGGAAAAATTAAACCCTACCCTCTCGCAACGATTTATTCTTCTTCCCTGTGCAAAGAAACGAAAGCAATCTAAACTTTGGCATTAATTGCATTTTTTCAAACTCATTTTATCTTTAGATTTCGGGGTTTTTCTTCTTCTTTAAAATCGTATTTCAAAGTGTGGTTTGGAAGCATTCGAAAACTACAAATCATATTCCAGAAGAAAAGAAATGCTGAGCCTATCAAAATATAACCCAAGAGACAATTAAACATTTGTACTTTTAAAAAATGGTATCACCATTGTCTAAAAAATACCAAATTTTGAGATATTTTACCCCTACACACATACATCCCCTCTTGTCTGACAATCAAACAGAGATAGATCCAAAGAGATCAGTATGAATCCATTCTATTTCCGCCTTCAAAATAGGTACTGACATCGTCTATTGTTCGTTTTATTTGTTATGGAGAAATTTTTTGGAGTTGTGTCCTGAGAGCCCAGTTATCATCCTACTGAGGAAGCGATTCACTGAAAATTCCCTCGCTACATTCCCATTTGTAACCACAATATCGGCCAGTGCAAGTCAATGCTGCAGATTACCTACCTTAATCCCGGGGTAATCGCTTATCTATTAAATTGTGTTTAGTTTGCAAGGGCTTGGCTACATTAACAAAATAAAATCCACTGACATGCTGTGGATAACTGATGAGTTCATTTGACTGCTCACGGTCACTCAAAAATGAATAAAAATATTATAAAGACACACACACACACAAACAAAAATGACAAAACCACAAGCAGCTCCCTTGAGTTAACTCTGAATAGGACTATTGGTAGAAAACTGCAATCAATAGTGTTCTGGTTTTACTATGCTATTTTCACTCACACCCAAGAAGACCCACTGTGGGTGTAATATATGGCCATCCCCAGAATATTGTCTATTTGTAATATTTCTATTAATATAAAATTGTATTCCCATTAAAAACTCTTTATCGTGATATATTTTGGCCAGGGTGCAATTTAGAACCATGATGGGGGAGGGGCTGGAGATTCCCCCAGTGCAGAATTCTCAGATTGCTCACCGCTACAAAATGGCTGCAGTGTCAAATAGGCGGGTCCTGTATCTGTCTGTCAATGGAGACATTAGCACACATATGCACATAAACCCACACACACACACACATCCACAGAAGTGCAGACGGACATTCACACGTGGATGGTTACACACACACTCGAAGCATGCATGCACGTAGTGTACACGCATACTCAAAAACACACATGCATGCAGGCATGCATCTACAGGCACACAGGCACAAACTTACTCTCTCTGTATTCTCAATGCAACCTTTCAGAGCCAAAACAACACTGTAATTAGAAGTAAAAACAGAAATGGAGGCTTTCTGAGGCACTGAAGAGTGTATAAAAACTGATAAATCCAGAAGGTCTCTCCTTTCTCTGTCTGATGCTGAAGAGAAGCTTATGTAAGTGCTCTCTTGGTACAGGAAAACAACCTAAGCAAAAAATGAAATGCAGCACTCAGCCCTCACTGCTGAAATACAGGGTACACACACATACACGCACAAGTGCACACACATGCACGCACATACACACGCACGCACACACACGCATACGCATACACACACACACACACACACTCTCTCAGAGCCCTCCAGTTCAGAAACCACTTGGGGAACCAGGTAGGAAAAGAGAATGTTTTACTTTTATCAGTTGTTCTGCTGGGATGCTGTTAACTTGCCTTTATTAGCAGCAGTGTATTTTAAAAGGAAGCTTTTAAAAATGTAAATGATTCAGAGAGAGGACATCACAGTGAAACAAAAAAACTGAAGAATTATGTCCCTAGTGGCTGGACCCAGTTTATTTTCTACACAATTTTCCCAATTGGGATTTCATTGTAGTCTGGCCGTTTTTTGAAGGTAAAAAATTTATATTTCTCCTCCCATTCTATACTCAATCTGCAATAATAATTTCCATTTGATACACGTTGAATTTTTAAATATTTTTTTGTATTTTCTTAAAAATATTTTTTTAATGTCTTATCTAAACCACTGTGTTGACCTGAAGTCATGTCATGATTATGATGATGAATATGGCAATGAGCAACCTATTACTGATAATACCATTCTTGTTACTCACGGTAGGCTAGTAATGTATGACTTATTGTAGGTAATGGGATTTAATGGTGTTTTTCTTTATAATATAGCCTATATAAGCATGCTGCTGGGATTGGCAGTAGCTTAATATTGATTTTATTTGTCATAAAGCATACCTACCAATATCAATTTTAATGATAACTGATTAAAATAGAGAGAGAGAGGTCATAGTAGATAATAGCTGACTTTCCACTGTAGCTTCAGATTTATGGGTTTGTTCATCTCTGTAACTGGTATATTTCACACTGCCAGCAGTGTGTCCCACAGGGCTAAGTTTGCATACTCACAGTCAGCATTCTGTAACTTATTTAAAATAAGTACATAAAAAATATATAATAATAACAACAATAATAATAATATTAATAATAATAATAATAATGAATGTAAAAAGCCATCAGACAGAGTTTAGTACACTTTTACATTGATTGAGGTCCAAGTAGAAAAGTATTTTTGTTATATCATTACTATATTTAATTCCATTTAGTTATGATGGACCCTTATCCAGAGACTATAATAAAATGTACTTTATAGACACATATGATCCATTAATACAACATTAATTGAAGGGATCATGGGTAATGGGTAATGTAGCTTTGCCCCATGCAGGATTTGAAACCACAACCTCCTGTTATGCACGTAGTCATTGTAACTGACCACTAGTGTTCACAGCACCACTATGCAGTGGTTTTATAAACATGTGGGCATACGCCTCCATCTTGTCTTTTACCCATTTATATAATAAAAAAAATATTTATATTTAATATTTATTTTATGGTTCAGAACTAATTCATAGGACAATGGATATCTTACACTCACCCACGCACAAATGTATGCTCCAGCCAATCCAAAACTCCCCTCTCTCCCTCTCTCCCTCTCTCATCTTACTCTCTTACTCTCTTATATTTACTCTTACTATCTATCTTTGAAATGCAGAAAATGTTGTAGACATGGGCAAGTTGAAGTAATAAAGTCTGTCAGTCCAGTACAGCTCTGAGCACCACGTGCAAGTAACCACTCAGCTGAATAATGCAGTCTTTATATCACAGATCTTCACAATACACCTGACACACAATAGAGGCATCTGTGCAACACAGTTACATGTGCAACACAGACGGGCAGGCAGCACATCTGCAGACCTGAACATGGTTCCACAGCTCAGCTGGTGGGTTGTGGAGTGAAAAAAGCAGCAGCTAGCAGCATATTACTTCAGAGGAGAGCTGGTGTGATTACCTGCACGTTCCCAAATCTACAGAGGTTGAGCATAGAGACTTGCCCATAAACGCAATGTGCAACATGCATTCCAAAATGTGAGAATACAAAACACACCCAACACACAAACACACACAAACACACACACACACACACACACACACACACACACACACACAGACAACAAAGTTTTAAAATGAAGCAGTAGCAGTTTACTCAAAGGAATATGGTCTTTTAGTTGGTTTCTGCTCTGCTGTGTGTTTCCCATTTCTTTCTGCAGCTGCAGACAGAGAATACACGTTCTGTCCTCCCCTGGGTTATGGGTTACATTGAAATGTAAAACTGTACAAAATAATCTTTTTCTGATATATTGATTAGTATGTCTTGAAACATGGGAGGTGGAAGCAGATGTTGTGTTGGTTTCACATCGATGCAACACAGCAGTAGCCCTGTCCATCCAGTGTGACTGAGCTGGGATCAAGCATGTCTGAATTTGAACCCGGGGATTGGGTCTTCGCAGGGTTAGAGCATCCACACCTGACGGCGCTGAGGAATTTAAGGCACCCTTGCTCTATATAGGCCTGTGGTGTGCAGGCAAGAAAGGGGGGGTGAGGGGAGACCAAAAAAAAGGCAGAAAAAAAACACTGTTGCGAGGCAACCAGGTTGTGGTTGCCATGGTGAACTAAAGTGGAGCAGCTGGTCCAATCAGGGGGAGGCTGAAGCCAGCGAATTTGATGCCAGTGCAGGCGGGGGGTAGTTTGGGATAGGAGTGGTTAGCTCTGGACGCATACATGATGAAGATGAAGAGGAGAGAGGAGCAGGACATTGTCCTAGCACTAGAGATATTTATTTTTATTTATTAGGGGTTCAAGCAGTGAAGCTGCTGGAACCCCATTGTATTTGTGGGTTTTATTTTTATTATTATTATTATTATTAGTAGTATTATTAGTCTTCCGCAGTTTTTTGCAATTCCAGAAGAAACGCTTGTTAACTTTTGACTAAATTTTGCACAGTGGTAGATCCTTTGGGAGAATAGCCACGCAACGGATTTCACCCCGTTTGACCCAATGGTGGCACTGTAAAAGAAAGTTTGTCATAGAGATATGAAACCAATGTTGCATCTTCTCTTGTCCTGAAAATGATTCCATAGAACCCACAGTGTCTGCCATTATAGATTTTCCACCAATTTAAAATTTTTGGAAAAAAACATGGCCACAGTAAACCAACAAAAATTGATGTGGGTGTGGCTTATTACAAATTACTGTTATCTTTTGTTGAGATTTGAAGCTTGCTTCATTGATCAAACTCCTGGAACATCATGGGTCATCGCCAACTTGAATTAGCCGCCATTTTGGAAATGCTATTTGCCATTTTCCTCTTTCCTCACTTTTGGCCTAACCACATGGATGAAACCTCTGAAACTCAGATTAGTAGGGAGTAGCTTCAAATGGCCACTGAGTGATTCCGGCACTGATTGGCCACTTGCTGGTGATATAGCAAAGAACTGAATTGTCAATATTTAAATGGCGATAACTCTTGACCACATTGTCGTACAGTCACAAATCTACTGCTACTAGATTTGTCTTCTCATAAAGAACACATTTGTCTTTTGCAGCTTTACAGTGCACCTCAGTGAATTTTCACAATTTTGAATTTAATAAAAAACACTGAAACAACATCTCATCCTAGAGCGATTGACCGAATTGAATGAAACTTATGGTCAGGGGGCACTTATCTTTAAAAGTTACATACATATAGTGTCTATATGACAAATTACTGCAGTGTTAAACTCAAATCTGCTATTTATGTATAAATTATGTAAATTACTGTAATTCACTACAGATTTCTTTCATTGGCTTGAAATATTTACCGAATTGGAGGACACATGGGCTGACCAAAACAGTATATTAAAGATGTTCACCAGTCTGCTTGGACCCTGCAATTGCTGCTTGCTGTATTGGTTATTGCTTGTCTATACCTCAGCATACTTGCCCCTTTGGATCTGTATCATGTTACATCTCTGCCATGTAATTCAGCTGATCTGCCTTATGATTGTGAGAGATTCAATTTGTGTGCTATTATCACTACCGGTAATTGTTACTGAGCAATATCTAATAAAATGTGGCTGTGGGCGGTGGCCTGACTATTGTGCATTGTGCTTACCTGGTTGATAATTGCCCTCTAGGCCAAGGGTGGGCAATTCAGGTCCTGGAGGGCCGGTGTGTATGCAGGTTATTTTCCCCCCACCAGTTACCCTGGCTAAATGAGCCAATTGGCTGCATATGCCAACACTGGTTCACTCACAGTTTATGTCACAGTGAAATGTTTCAGATCTTCTACTGTCATTCATGAGCTTATCAAGAAATGTAGCTAAAATGTCTGATGGCGTAAATGTTAGGGCGAATTAAATAATTACGACCAGAAGTTGGCATGAAATCCAGGAATGGATAAGGCCGTCTTTGCCCACTGAAAGATTTACATGCACTTCTTAAGTGTTTGTTGTCAGGATTCTTTATTTTGCTTGTGTATTTATGTTTGTGATTATGTTTTAATTTATGGGTTCACTGTTCCGTGTTTGCATTGCTGTCACTCACCTGTCTTCGCCACACTTTTTGGGAGCCTTTTGTGATTGCGGTTTTTCTCTGTATTTCCTCTGTCGTGCACTTCCTTCTTAACTAATTATCTCATTGTATATAGTACTATTAACTAACTACTATTAACAGCTTAGATTCAGGTTTTGTACTAATTAACTAACTCACTAATGTAATCTTAACTTCTATCTGCAGCTGTCTCTCTTTCTACCTATTCTATCGCTGATCATCTTTCTTTGATTTTCTCTTTTACTACAGCTGACTCTTGTTTCCGCTTTCCCTTCTCTAATTGTATGCACTTGTCTTTTACTACACAGTTCATGTTAAAGTCTATGTGTTATGTGTGAATCCAGTCCACATTACATGTTACCTTGTTAGTGAATTATCAGCTTCCCTCATTGTTTCATTATGCTCACCTGATTGTCATTTCCCTCCCCCCCGTTTCCACACACCTGATCCCCATTGTAGCTCGTCACTCCCTGTGTATTTAAACCCTGTGTTTCAGTCTGTTCCTTGTCAGAATCCGTCCGTCCGTCCGTCCGTTGTCTTCCGCTTATCCGGGTCCGGGTCGCGGGGGCAGCAGCTTCAGCAAGGGAACCCAGGCCGCCCTCTCCCCAGCCACTTCCGCCAGCTCTTCCGGGGGAATCCCGAGGCGTTCCCAGGCCAGCCGAGAGATGTAATCCCTCCAGCGTGTCCTGGGTCGGCCCCGAGGTCTCCTCCCGGACGGACATGCCCGAAAAACCTCCCGAGGGAGGCGTCCAGGAGGCATCCTCACCAGATGCCCGAACCACCTCAGCTGGCTCCTCTCGACATGGAGGAGCAGCGGCTCTACTCTGAGTCCCTCCCGGATGTCCGAGCTCCTCACCCTATCTCTAAGGCTGAGCCCGGCCACCCTGCGGAGGAAACTCATTTCGGCCGCTTGTATTCGCGATCTCGTTCTTTCGGTCACTACCCATAGCTCGTGGCCATAGGTGAGGGTTGGAACGTAGATTGACCGGTAAATCGAGAGCTTCGCCTTTTGGCTTAGCTCTCTCTTCACCACGACGGACCGGTATAGCGCCCGCATCACTGCTGACGCCGCCCCGATCCGCCTGTCCATCTCCCGCTCCATCCTACCCTCACTCGTGAACAAGATCCCGAGATACTTAAACTCCTCCACCTGAGGCAGGACCTCCCCCCCGACCCGGAGAGGGCAGTCCACCCTTTTCCGGCTGAGGACCATGGCCTCAGACTTGGAGATGCTGATTCTCATCCCAGCCGCTTCACACTCGGCTGCGAACTGTCCCAGCAGGAGCTGAAGGTCGCTGTTTGATGGAGCTAAAAAGACCACGTCGTCCGCAAACAGCAGACACGCAATCCTTCCACCACCAAACTCGACACCCTCCGCCACCCGGCTGCGCCTAGAAATTCTGTCCATAAAAGTTATGAACAGAACCGGTGACATAGGGCAGCCTTGGCGGAGTCCAACCCCCACTGGGAACAAGTCCGACTTACTGCCGGCAACGCGGACCAGACTCTCACTCCTTCGGTACAGGGACTGAATGGCCCTTAGTAAGCGGCCATCCACCCCATACTCCCGGAGTACCCCCCACAGGATGCCCCTGGGAACACGGTCATAAGCCTTCTCCAAATCCACAAAACACATGTGGACTGGTTGGGCAAACTCCCATGCCCCTTCCAGCACCCTAGCGAGGGTAAAGAGCTGATCCACGGTTCCACGGCCGGGACGAAAACCACATTGCTCCTCCTCAATCTGAGGTTCAACTATCGACCGGACCCTCCGCTCCAATACCCTGGAGTAGACCTTCCCAGGGAGGCTGAGGAGTGTGATCCCCCGGTAGTTGGAACACACCCTCTGGTCCCCTTTCTTAAAGATGGGGACCACCACCCCGGTTTGCCACTCCAAAGGCACTGCCCCCGATGTCCACGCAATGTTGCAGAGGCGTGTCAGCCAAGACAGCCCTACAACATCCAGAGCCTTGAGATACCCAGGATGGATCTCATCCACCCCCGGAGCTCTGCCACCGCGGAGTTGTTTCACCGCCTCGGCGACTTCTGCCCCGGAGATTGGACGACCCCTCCCTCGACTCTGTCTCCTCCATGGAATGCGTGTTGGTGGGATTGAGGAGCTCCTCAAAGTATTCCTTCCACCGTCCGACTATCTCCCCAGTTGACGTCAGCAGCCCCCCGTCACTACTGTAAACAGTGTGAGCAAGTTGCCGCCTTCCCCCCCTGAGGCGACGGACGGTTTGCCAGAACCTCTTCGGAGCCGATCGATAGTCTTCCTCCATGGCCTCCCCGAACTCCTCCCACGCCCGAGTTTTTGCCTCGGCGACTGCCACGGCCGCACACCGCTTGGCCCGCCGGTACCCGTCAGCTGCTTCCGGAGACCCACAGACCAGCCACGCCCTGTAGGCCTCCTTCTTCAGCCTGACGGCTCCTCTCACCCCTGGTGTCCACCATCGGGTTCGGGGATTTCCGCCACGACTGGCCCCAGCAACCTTGCGGCCGCAGCTCACGACAGCCGCCTCGACAATGGCAGAGCGGAACAAGGTCCATTCGGACTCAATGTCCCCCACTGCCCTCGGGACATGGTTGAAGCTCTGCCGGAGGTGGGAGTTGAAGATCGTCTTGACAGGTTCTTCCACCAGGCGTTCCCAGCAGACCCTCACTACTCGTTTGGGCCTACCAGGTCTGCGCGGTGTCTTCCCCCGCCATCTGATCCAACTCACCACCAGGTGGTGATCAGTTGACAGCTCAGCTCCTCTCTTCACCCGAGTGTCCAGAACATACGGCCGCAGGTCAGATGATACGACTATGAAATCGATCATTGACCTACGACCTAGGATGTCCTGGTGCCACGTGCACCGATGGACATCCTTATGTTCGAACATGGTGTTAGTTATGGACAAACTGTGACTAGCACAGAAGTCCAATAACTGAACACCACTCGGGTTCAGATCGGGCCGGCCGTTCCTCCCAATCACGCCCCTCCAGGTCACGCTGTCATTGCCCACGTGAGCGTTGAAGTCTCCCAGTAGGACAATGGAGTCCCCAGTTGGGGCGCTTTCCAGCACCCTTCCCACGGACTCCAAGAAGGGTGGGTACTCTGAACTGCTGTTCGGCGCATAAGCGCAAACAACAGTCAGGACCCGTTCCCCGACCCGAAGGCGCAGGGAAGCAACCCTTTCGTCCACCGGGGTGAACCCCAACGTACAGGCAGAGAGCCTGGGGGCTATCAAGAAGCCCACCCCGGCCCTCCGCCTCTCACCTGGGGCAACTCCAGCATAGGAGAGAGTCCAACCCCTCTCAAGGACTTGGGTTCCGGAGCCAGAGCTATGTGTCGAGGTGAGACCGACTATATCTAGCCGGTAACGCTCAGCCTCTTCCACCAGCTCCGGCTCTTTCCCCGCCAGAGAGGTGACATTCCATGTCCCTAAAGCCAGCTTCCATAGCTGGGGATCAGACCGCCAAGGTCCCCGCCTTGGTCTGCTGCCCAATCCACAAAGCACCGGACCCTTCCGGTTCCTCCTGCAGGTGGTGGGCCCACGGGAGGACGAGCCCATGTATCCAGTTCGGGCTGGGCCCGGCCGGGCCCCATGGGCGAAAGCCCGGCCACCAGGCGCTCGCCCACGGGCCCCTACCCCAGGCCTGGCTCCAGGGCGGGGCCCCGGTAACCCTCCGGGCTGGGTACACTTCCTCTTTTTATTGTTCATCATAAAGGGTCTTTTGAACCGTTCTTTGTCTGACCCTTCGCCTAGGACCAGTCTGCCATGGGTGGCCCTACCAGGGGCAAAATGCCCCGGACAGCATAGCTCCTAGGGTCCCTAGGGCACTCAAACTCCTCCACCACGATAAGGTGACGGTTCAAGGAGGACGGTTCTTGTCAGAATGTTCATCATATTTCCTGAGCCTGTGATTAGTAAAGCCAGTGATTTATTGAGATTACTGAGACACCCTTCCGTTTTCCTCATTCCGAGTTTTTCCTTTCCTGTTTGTTTGCCTTTGTTGTTTTTCTGGTTTTGACCTTTTTGATTTTTTTGTGACTGCTTCTGCCCGCAGATTTTTCATACCTCTGCCTATGATTACCCGGCTTCTGATTTTTGGACTGTTCGACTATTCTCCTGCTTTTTGATTTGGCACTGTCTCTGCATCTGATTACCTGGCGTCTGATCTGTACTGAAATAAACAATCCTTTTTGCTACTACCTGGTTTGGGTCCCTGAGAACGATACCTCACACTTCCAACACTGATGAAGGGCTGATTGACCAAAACATTTCTACTTGTTTTGTTTGTATGTGAGCTTAACTAAACTGATGCCAATTCAGTGAAGACTGATATTTTTATAGCGTGTGGTTAGCTTTTCTATTTAAAAAAATATATATATATATATATAATTTAGTTATAAATTAATCCAGACTTATTTATCTAGATTTTCTACTTTTATTTGTATTTCTGTATTCAACTGTCTGTTTCATTCCACAGTTTCCCAGGGCACCATATCTATTTCTCTCTACCACTTCCTGAAGTCAAAGGGATAATGATACAGGTTTTCTTAAGAATGATTCTGGGCTTTGTGTTTCTCTGGTATTCTGCTCTGCAGTTTGTGCCTGTACAGTTACATCTTTACTGACTTGCAAAAACAAGGTTTGATGAAAACATTGCTTCATATTACACACCTGTATCTGACACCCAGTCCTTTTTGAATCAGGGAGCTACTGTAGCTACAGTCTTGGGATCCATGATGGTACTTATTAAGGTCTTGATTGAAGACCATGATTGGTTAATTAGCTGAATCAGGTGTCATAGTGTTGGCCTAAAACAAAAACCTGCACCCACAGTGGCCATTGTCATATAAGATTGGACACCCCTGCTTTAGACAGTGGATAAATTATGAGCATGTATGGTCATATTTTATAAAATACCTTTTTCAGCAATTAAATAACACTATATATCCCATGGGTATATCCTTCCTGTCTGCAGGAGTAAACACTAATGTGTCGCTAACCGGCATAGCTAATAAAACGCTATACCTGCATACAGGTACAAGAACATTCATCTGCTGCAGTTCATATTGTGGAATGTAGCTAAAATATCCGATCATGTAAATGATTGGGCTAATTAAATAATTGCTAACTGGTGGCAGCAAAATCCTGCATATACACCAGCCTGTGAGGCCTGGAGTTGCCCATCCCTGCTGTAGACAACGCTGAGAGAGAGATGAATTCTGGGTAAACATTAGGAGAATAGCCTCCAGGTTTATTTTTTTGCGACTGTTTGAAAGTTGTTTTCTTCCCATTGGGGATTTTTTTTTCTTGCTGTCTTTTGTAGTGGGAGATTTGGGGGCTTTGGTTCTATTTTCCTGAAAAGCATATTTGTGACAGTGTTGTATAGCACTCTGTAAAAAGTGCCATACAAACAAAATTAAGTTGAACATACTAACAGTATGGAACCATGTCCCCCCTGTTGGTAAAACCCTATTGAGCAGCTACTGAAAACATCCTCTGCTTCACACAGATCTAGGTGTGGGATCCAGTGTATGTAGAAGCACTGTAGGGGCATTTATATGAATTCCACTTGCTGTATGTAAACTTGCCTACTTTTTCGACAGCTACTTTTTTTCAACATGTCAGCTTGCAGTCCGATATTTATTTGTATTGACAACTACTTTTAACAAATTAGTTTGTCAGACTCCACCAGATTTCACATCCTTTTAACAAACAAGTCTTCCATTAGTCCCATTACTGTATTTATACTGTGAGATTAATGTGGGATTTTAAATCTGCAATTTTTTGTGTAATTTACCAGTGCAATTTTGCTAGCATTTTTACTCTGTGATTGAACAAATATTTCAATATAAGATATCACTGCGACGTGAAACTGCATTGTAGCAGTGCGACATCTTGTTGGGTTCATTTAATAGGTTTTGAGCATAATTTTGTTGTAATCTCCCTGTGTGCTTGCATGACCTCATTTCAGAGTAATGTTACTGTGTGATGTCTGTGTAATTTCACTGTGTGACTTCACCGTATGATTTTATTAAATGTACTATCAGTGAGTAAATTCATAGCAGAATTTCAGCATCATTTCACAGTGCCCATTTAAAGCACTTTGACATTTTTTATATAAACTAAATGTATTATTATTATTACCTAGACTGTGAATCACAGGGACTGATGCAAAACATAAAAGACCCAGATTTCCCAGCTTGCCACAACCAACGATGCACACCACATCAGAGGATCTGCCGAGGGATTCAAGTTCAGCAAATTGGGTGGGGTGGTGGATCTGTAGATGTTTTTATTTTATTTGTGGTATTAGCGCCTTTGACCTTTATTTATCCAGGTAAGGCATTGAGAACAACTCCTTTTTTACAATACCGACCTGGCCAAGATGGTGGACCGCCACCTTTTTGCTGCAAATCTGTCAAATCGTCTCCTCCAAGTTATTGGGCTCTCATTTTTCATTTGGCTTAAAACAGTGCTGTGTTGTTTGGCTTTGCAACTAAATCCATGATGTTAATGTCAATAGATGCTCATCGAAATGTGGTCGTCGAATATTAGAAATTATACAACAGGTAGTTCCAACCAAGCAATCTGATTGGTCAACTAGACATTTAGAACGTGATCAAATCAGCATGACAGCACATCTAGCCGTGCGCAAATGAAAAATGCCTCATCGTCATCACTATAAATATTACTCCGCCATTGATTAGAACTATACATATTTCCATGGCAACATTGTAACTGCCACTATAGGAGCAGAGCTGGTCACACGGCACTACTAGCTTAAAAATGCATGTGAAGTTCGCGGACGTCGTAGCTAAATCTGTCCATGGAAAAATGTTTTTCTTACAACAAGATTGAGCTAGCAAGGCAGTTTTGTGTTTATATGTGTGGTATTTGTTCAGTTTGGGAAATCCCACAATCTCTAGAAAGCATTAGCTCAAGTTGGCTGGCTGACTCAACAGGGACTAGAAATCGTCTGTTTCTAAGGGTTGGCCTACTTGCAGGAGTAGTAAACTAGGTTTCATTACATAGGAGTCTACTGACATGACTGATTGTTTTCAGGAACAATATGAACGGATTTTGATTATATCTTTTATTTTGTTGGTAACCGTGGTATACTCGCAATATTGCTTAATTAAGCACCTTGAGATAAACAGTTGGTGGCGCTAATTCTCCACTCATGTTCCATTACACCATAGCAGAAGGGAACGCAACGACATGACGTCATTAAAAAAGCGCCAGTCAAACCTCAAACGGTGGAAAACGACATGGAAATAGTGATGGAAATATGACATTTCTGTTAGTTTCATCCAGCTGTTTTTATACAGATGAATGGAAACGAATATAAAAAATGATTGCGGTCAGCTCAAATAATTGCGATCAGGCGATTATATAATAATTGTGACAGGCCTAAATGTACACAGTAATGATATAAAATATGAAAGAGCAATGACTCCGATTTAAAGTACTGATTCAGACAAAGCTATGACTCAGAATGAGAGCAAGGACTCAGGCCTATATTCTAAAACACAGCTGATGAGTCCGTGTTTTATCCAGCACTCTCAGCAGAACCGGAGCAGACATTATGCACCTGGACAGACTATCGTACTCCACAGACCACACTCACATTCCCTCTATTTTAAACATTTACACTTAAATTAAAACTAAATCAGAACATCCACTGACCTTTTAGCTGGACAGAATACTGTCATGTCACACACACACACACTCACACACACATATACAGTGCCCTCCACTATTATTGGCACCCCTGGTAAAGATGAGTAAAAACGGTTATAGAAAATTCACCGTTTGGTGAATTAGCTTAATCTCACACTGAAAAAATTAGAAAAATCCAACCTTTAAAAAAAAAAAAAAAAACCCTCATCAAGAAATAATTGTTTTTAACAAAACCATGTGTGCCACAATTATTGGCACCCCTGCATTTATATATAGAATAAAGTAATCATTTTAAATATTTGGTCGCATATCCTTTGCATGCCATGACTTCCTGATGTCTGTGACCCAACAACATCAAAAAACTCTTGATATCTTATTTTCTTGCACTCTTACAAGCGATACTATAACTTCTACCGAGTCCTACCTCTCGGAACGCTCCTCCCAGGTTGCCTGGGCTGGTAAAGTATTGGCACCTCGTCCCCTTACCACAGGAGTCCCCCAGGGCTCAGTCCTTGGTCCCCTCCTTTTCTCCACCTACACCAAATCCCTTGGCCCTGTTATCACTGCTCATGGTCTTTCTTACCACTGCTATGCTGACGATACTCAACTCTTTCTCTCCTTCTCACCCTCTGACACTCAGGTGTCAGCCCGCATCTCCACTTGCCTGAGAGACATCCAGAGCTGGATGGACAACCACCATCTCTAGCTCAATCCAGGCAAGACTGAGCTCATCTACATTTCTGCTCTAACCTCTCCCCCTCTCAATCTCTCCATTTCCCTAGGGGACACTCCACTGACCCCAATGCCCTGTGCCAGGAACCTCTGAGTGGTGATGGACAACAGGCTGTCCCTTTCCGAGAACATCGCAGTGGTAACCCAGGCGTGCAGGTTCTTCCTGTACAACATCAGGAGAATCCGTCCCTTCCTCACCACCCACTCAACCCAGCTCCTGGTCCAAGCGATGGTGCTGTCCTGCCTGGACTCTCTCCTGTCCCGCCTGGACTCTCTCTTGGCTGGCCTGCCAGCATCGGCCATTAGACCCCTTCAGCTTATCCAGAACGCAGGAGCGCGCCTGGTCTTCAATCTCCCCCGACACTCCCATGTCACCCCCCTGCTCATTGACCTCCACTGACTACCTGTGATGGCTCGCATCAAATTCAAAACATTGGTGCTCGCCTTCCAGGCAGTCAGAGGATCTGCCCCTCCATACCTCCAAAAGCACATCAGACCCTATACACCTGCTAGATCCCTGCGTTCCGCCTCCTCAGGACGACTGGTACCCCCCCTCTTCATACTATCACCCGGTCTCGACGTCTGTCTGTCCTGGCCCCACGGTGGTGGAATGAGCTCCTCGTGGAGGTCAGAACAACAGAAAGTCTGACCGCCTTCAAGCGCAGATTGAAGACTCACCTCTTCAAGCTGCACCTCTCTCCACCCCTCCCTACCTCCTTGTGACCTCCCTTGATTATGTTTTATGAATCCTTGTTTAAGTGGTTCAAGCTTCTAGTTAATAATTGTATGGTTACTTATTGGCTTATTGGTTACATATTATTGTTATCGTCAATATTGTGTGGTTACCCCCCCAAAAAAATTACCTTTTAGGGTTGTTTTAACGCACTTGTTCCTAGTTCGGAAATGCACTATGTACGTCACTCTGGATAATTTTTTATAACCTTTTTAATCTTTACCAGGGGTGTCAATAATAGTGGAGGGCACTGTATATATATATATATATATTTATATACATATAATAAACACAAACATGCAGAAAAACACTTGCACTCTTCAAGCCTCTCCCCCCCCCCATTAAAAAATATCTTTCTTTTTATATATTATTCTATTATTGCCTGTGATACATTGCTTGTGGTGTTTCCTTTTATAGCAGAACACATTGAGGATAAAACATAGGACCATCTATAAATGTCATATAATGCATTCATAAAACCACATTGTACTGTGTCCAGTTCTGGGCACCTATAAGAAAGATAGCTCTGAAAACATTCTAAATAGGTTCCAGGTATGAAATTTTTTAATTGTGAGGAAAGACAACAGACTAAGGGGGAATTTGATTAGGGACTGATTTGATGGATGAATGATTACTTCTCCAGTTTTCTGGCAATCATCTATTTTTTGTCTCCAACATTTCTTGGGGGGGGGGTCAAACCTGAAACCTACCCCCCACACCTGGGCTACATCTCTACTTTAGACTGTAGATAAACAATGTGCCTAGGTGTGCTGAATGGCCTGTATTTTTACATTCTTGTGCTTTGTACGTTCATCCAAAATTGGACTGATAACTGAATAGAAGACAATGGTTTAACTGAAGTGAACTGAAAAGCACAGACAGCCAGCCTGGTGGCATATCCCTCAATAGAAACATTAACAGACATGCAATGGACACTTTGCACAGATTCAATTACCTCTATCGTGGTCCAGAGAGAGCCTGTCGCTGTACAACCAGTCTTCTACAGATATGACCAGGGGAACTATCCATTTCAACTGTTTCCTTGATCTACCACCAGGCCAAGCAGCATTCAGCTTGGCTCACTGTGTTTGGTAACAACCACAAACAAACCCTGTTTTATAGCACTATGAAGCACTGCTAAGAGGCATTGTTCAGGTACAATCCCTATATAAATGTGCTATAGAACACCACAAAAAAATGTTAACCAGATATAAGAGCCAGGAATAACTTTGCACCTTAACAGAACATGGAATATATAAATAATACAAAAAATGCAAATAAATTAAATAATAATAAATTAATTATGAAATTAGCATCCTGGCTTTTAAAAATTAACAAACACAAAAAACAAACTCCAGGCGAGTGCAGCTGGGCCATCACACCAAAGCTATACTGACCCAGAACACAAATCAGCAACAGTTTCATCCAAAATATATTTTATTGTTATTTACTGGTGCTGTAGAATTTAACATTAGATCTATGAAATATCCTAAATTTACACTACGACCACAACAACTACTATTGCCAATATCATTATTACTGCAACTACCACTATTATTACTACTACTACTGTGGTTGCTACTTCCAATACTACTATTACTACTGCTACTTCTACTACAACAATTGTTCTGAGTATTTTCCATGCATAAATCCAGACTCATATGAATTGTATCTACAGAGCAGATAGCCTTTTACTCTTGGCTAAGCCAACTAAATCATTAAAGCCAGACAAAGGAGTCTGTGGTGACTGAGCACTCTAGTAAAGACAGAGGCGTCAGTCAATAAAGCCAATCAGCCCTAATCTTGCGGCAAATTTTAACTCCATTGCTGTCCTTTCGAAGGTGATATCGGGAAACAGAGGGAAACACACAAAACACGTTTAATAATGATGAAGCAATGAAGGCCCACTTCTCTTCAGCCCTGTTATGGGTTTTTTGGGGTCGATTGAATCAATTATGTCTCTGTAGCAGCAGCCTTTCTTGTAGGCTGTTCTTTGAGGTATCAACATTAATAAAAGTGCATTTATTGGCATGGATTCAATGAACACTTCTCCTAAACAATTAAATGCAAGTTTTTCTTTTTCCCTACACAAGCACAGTTTGAGTTCATTTTGGTGATCACTCCACTTGCAAAATGGTTATTATGAAAGAATATAACTTGATTTTAAATGTATTTTTAAAGTCATGTTCAAGAATGTATTTTATTTTAAGTTCAAGAACAATTTTGATTGAATGCAGACCAGTTAATTTTTTCTACAGTATTATTAATCACAACATATTATGATAATAATGATTATGATTATGATCGATATGGCTCACAAACCTTGCAGATTTTTACCCCTGCATTTAGTTTCCAAGTTATATATTCTGTATAACATCAGAAGTAATTATTGTGTTTGGAAAGTCAAAACGTATTCAATCCTGCTCAGGATTGGTTATCCCAAACCTCCCAAAGCAGGTTACACCATGTGTGTGTAAAAAGAAAACAATAAATAAATAATAAAATCATATATATCTCAACATATTAAAATGGTTGAATGTGTTTAAAGCAGGCGCTTGTGTTTCACGTTACATGGAAAGAAGAGCAGCTGTAAAAGATAAAAGTGACATGTCTGCACAATGTCTGTCACACTCTGAAGCCCTGCTCCACTGCTTCGGCTTGCCCTCTGGTGCAAGATGGATGCCATGCAAGTGCACGCTGTGTGTGTGTCTTTCTGTATGTATGCAAATATATATTTACATTTATGTATGTATATATGTATGTATTCATAACGTGAACACTATGTTATATTTTCTAAAAATCGAATCTCAATACTAATGCCTTTTTTCTTTTTTTGCTTTTCAGAGGTTATATTTATAAGTTATAAAATCATAATGTAGAGGCCATATTAATATTAATGGATGGTAATGTACTGCCACAGTGGATGAGCCCGATCTGAATCTCGCCGCTCCATCACAGGGCATGCGCGGGGGCAATTACGAGGCCGTTTCCATCAATCTTGTCATTGTTTGGTTAATGTGGTCAAACCCCGTTTCTCTGTTCACTTCATCATTGGGTTCATTCTGTGTTTATGCATGCTTTCCTAATGAAGTGTTTTTGTCCCGGGGAGTCTACCCAGTGTGAACTGGCAAGCACCCTTAACCTTGTGCGTGGTAATAACGGATGCAAACAGAAACATGCTCGTGGTGAAAACACGCAGGTGTGTCAGAGTGCATCTTTTACCATTTAGGGAAACAAATGGTTTGAACCTTGGAGGACAGTTTAAACAGAGCAAGAGCTACTGTGTTTTTTTTTGTACTTGATGGCCATTATTGCTGAACAACCTGTCTTCCAGCCATTGTTAATGTTACATTAGATCTAAAAATAAAAGCTTGCTTTGTGCGCATACACATCACATCCCTTCCCTCAGTACAAACTTTGACACTAACAAGGTGTGTTTAATAGAGTAAAGGACTACCTTATAAATTATTCATTGCTATTTCATTGTTCTTTTTAATGAACTGACAACGCTTTGAAACACAGAGAAGCCAGTCTCAATACTGCATACTTGTAAGTACAATGGAGCAGTCTAAAAGTTAATTAGTCAGCTAAAGAAGAACTGGGCTGTAATGTGAAAAATTCACTTTAGCCATTTCAGGTTTCTATACACACCATCTCAGCAGTGTCTGTGTTTAGGCGTGATGCTATGATGCTGTATGAATTCATTTTTTTATTGGAAGTGTTTTCTTGCATTCTTTGATTGTATGATGTTATCTGTAGCCTTTGTTACACAGTGCTGTCCTTACATCATTGCTCCTTTTTGAAATAGTAAGGATATTACCCTTGTGTTATGGTCAAATTCCCAAAAAATTTAACCACCTTAAATGACTGGCCTATCCCCCTCCTCTGCATATGGCTATTGGCTAGAGTGCTTCCCAGAGTGGGGGGCATGAGGGTTGAAGAAGAACGGCACAGCACAGGATTGTATGTTTGTGTGTGTGTGTGTGTGTGTGTGTGTGTGTGGGGGGGGGGGGGGGTAACCACTGGGGTACACAATCCCTTAAATTATGTGCCAATTTTAATTCCCCAGGTTCTCACTACAAATGAAAGCTGAGTTCTCAGTTGGCCTACCTGGTGAAATAAATGTCAAATAAATACAAAATTAAAAAAATAAAATTCTCCTCTACAGCCTATGTTACAGCCTATTAAAATGAAGCATGAAGCTCATAGAACTTTTGTGGCAGTCAGAGAAAACTAAAGCCAAAGAAGAACAGGACTGGCCTGTTTCACTATCCCTGATACGCATCAAAAAAATGTCTCACACAATGAGCTACGTGTTGAAGTATAATGTGATTTAATTTGTTTATGTCTTGTACAGCAATTCTTTTGAAACCCCAGAGACCTTTTTGAGAGAAACCAGAGGGAGGATTAAACCTGTTTCCGTTTCTGACATGGAAAAAATAGAATTTCTTTAAAACAGTGAGAGAAAGAGAGCGGTGGGGAGAATCAGGCTCCAAGATGGTGGATGTACAGTATGCTCTAAATCACTTAGCTATACTGTAAACCAATCAAGAGGCTGTGCCGTACAGCAGCAAGCACATTTTATGTTGTTTTGGTTCTGTACTCCAGCACATTGTATTTGAAATGAAACAATGAATATGATGTTCAAATGCAGACTGTCAGCTTTAATTTGAAGGTATTTACACCCATATTGGGTGATCTGTGTAGGGATTACAGCCCTTTTTATACATAGGCAAAAGTAATTGGACAATTGGCTGCTCAGCTGTTTCATAGCTAGCCGTGTGTCTTTGTATCATTAGTCCCTGCACAAGAAAGCTAACAAAAGGTCAAAAGAGTAGATTCTAAGTGATGCATTTGCATTTGGAGTCTGTTGCCTCAACATGAGGACCAAAGAAGTTTCAATGCCAGTAAAGCAGGCCATCATGAGGCTGAAAAATCTGAACAAGTTGATCAGAGACATAGCGAAAACATTGGGAGCGTGTCAAAATCAACTGGTTGGTACATTCCTAAGTAGCAAAAATGCACTGGTGCACTCAGCAATAGCAAACAACCTGGTAGACCACCGTAGTGGATCAGCGTTCTCCCCAAAAAATATAACAGGAGCTGCACCGCTCTATTCCCTTACTTGCGCCACTGTGTAACCATGTCTTTTTGCCCTTCTAATCAGAAAAGTATCACCACTTAATTTGTCAAGGCTGGAAAAAATGTGCATCTGTCTGGAGAAAGAGGGAAAAAAATCCACACGTTCTTGTCCACACCCTGGTTCACAATCGCTATTGCACACCCCCCCCCCCCCCCCCCCCCCCCCGCCCCCCCCCCCCCCCCCCCCCCCCCCCCCCCCCCCCCCCCCCCCCCCCCCATAAAACCCTAAAACAATTTAAATTAATTATTCCATATCATGTCGACTGCTTTTTTGCTTTTTTGATAAAAAAAAATTGTCGACTGCAGCAGCAGCATTTTTTTTTTTTTTTTTTTTTTTTTTATTTGCTAATCTCCTTGTGTTTTTATATATATTAATATATTATCTGGAAATATTATAAAAAAAAAAATAAAAAAAAAAAAAAAAAAAAGAAACAAAAATTTTAAATTATTTAATATGTAATTTAATATTATTAAAAAATCTTTTTAATTATTTGTTATTTTGTTTAATCTAGAGAGTTAAGTTGGTGCTAGCCTGTTTTTCAGTTTGAGTGAAATGTTATTCTTAAAGCTCACACAAAACCCACTACAGGAATTTGCGCGCAGCCCTCAAACGTGCAGTACCTACACATAACCAGCAGGTAATTAATTTATGTCTAGTGTAACCCTAATTATATACACGTCAAAGTGGGATTTTATAAATAACACTTTGTCATGGTTTTCTATGTGAGCCACTACTTAAGACACAATTTGATCGTAACACTATTGTATAAATGAGGTCCCTGGTTCAGGTTGCACAGGTAGATTAATTGACAAATAATTGACTAACAGACAAAGTTACATTTTTCAAAAAATGTTCTTCATTTAAATTTTTTCAAAGGCAACTTCAGTGGTGCATTTTTGATCAGCCCCCTTTTGTCATTTTTTGAACAACGGAAGTGTAAAGTGGGTTGTGCTTGTCTGCGACGGGCGGAACAGACAACCAGCCTTGAAACATCACACAGATGCGTGTGCATGCATAGCCTGGCAAATGAGGCTGCGCACACACCTATTCCCCCAAGCCACCAACACCCCCAGCATAAACCCACCTCCAGGAAGCACATGATACAATGGCATATGACAAAAAACAGTAAACATCAATGGCCAATGAGTAGTTAGATTTAGTGAGAATGTGGTTGTCTACTCTGATAGTAAGACGTGAAGGGTGGCCCCAGAGGGCCACAGGAGCTGGGATCCAGGCTGTTAACAGTATAAATCCCATGTAGAGTTTGTTGATTTAAAAGGGGTTTAATTGTAAACCCCTCATATAAAGTCTGTAAGAGTTCAATTAACAGTCATTATTTTACTGTATACAGAGCATATTTATTGGTAGAAAAGGGTGTCTGAAATAACTATTAGATTATTAAATAAATGCCTTTAATATAGATTCAGTATGGTAATGCTTTGACATCCATGCCATGTATTTTTAAAATAAGTTTACAAATATGAATTTTTTAAGTTATTCAATTAAAATGATTATATTAAAAATATTTATTTTTCAAACATACACACTAAGTAAAATATATGAACACCACGTGCGTAATTATACACTTACAACGTACCCATTATTAATACATTCACAGTTCACACTCTAGTCACAATATCAGATTATATATAAACATTTTCTAAAAAAAATGTTGGGTTAGACGAGATTAAAAGCCATTCAGTCAAAACAACTGCAAAATAAAAACACACTGATAAGAAATACTGATGTCAGCACACTCGTGGGCCGTTATAACTGTATTCTCTGTAGGCTATTAACGCTAACCCAGTGCATCCCTGTTTAAATCGCATCCCGTACGATAGAGAATTGGCCTGTGATTGGCCTGCCACCATAAAATAAACGCTTTCCATTGTCACCCTTCTAGCATTGGCATATCGCAAATATAAGGTTAACAACACACTATTTTTTTCTCAGCTGTAGTATCATGTTAACTGGTTTGCAGGTCCAACAAGTACCAGACTGTATTTGATAAGCATGTCTCGGACAGAACGATTTAAGTTAATTGATTTAAGTATGTGCTTACCTGTTGAACTGGTAAAGGCATCAGTGATCCTAAAAAGGGAAGGAAGCCAAATATCAAAACGTGTAAGTGACACAAATGATACTACAGCACTACTCATCAGCAAACTTTCTCAATTCAACTGTTTTTTCCCCCTCTGAGGAGTGTCGATTGTCATAAAGGGGGCCGGCTTGGGGTTCTTTTTCTTTTCTTTTTTTTTTTTTACATTGGAACGGGGGAGGGGAGCTCTTTGACTGATAGGGTGTTTCTGTGTGTGTATGTAGAGAGAGAGACGGGGAGAGAGCGAGAGCGAGAGAGAGAGAGAGAGAGAGAGAGAGAGAGAGAGAGAGTAGATGCGGACAGAACCAAATTCCTCATCTTTCTTATTTTCATTTCCTACATTTTTCCTTTGTTTCTCTTTCCTCCCAGATGTATGAGTGTGGGCCTCCCTGTATTCAAATTGTCACTGGCCATCGTGATTGTGTAAGACAGCTTTCCAGGCCCCTCGGACGGCTCACCACAGACAATGCCTCCCTTTGTGTAGGTTCTTCTCCATACTTACACACACAATGCCTGAGAGTCCTCCAGGTCCTGCTCCCAGTAGATGTTTACAGAATTATGCCTCATCCATATGTCTTTCTAAGTAAAAAATGAGAAAGCACTTCAGAGAGGAAAAAGGACATTTAGAAGATCAGTCAAAAAGACATAGGCCTAGCATATTATTCCTATCATTCTCAAATAACAGATTCACTTTGATATGAACTTCTCAATGTCTGTTTTCAAACCTTTATTCTTTAACCTTGCATTTTTTAGTTTTTTAACACTAAAGATGTATTTATTTCTATAATAGGGCCACCAATTAAATATGTTGCTAACGACAATACATTAAACCCAGTTCCCTCGCGTGGTCACGTGACCGGTGCATTTAGAGCGCGAAAAGTGCTCTGTGAGTCGGAGAGCTGACCTTTGCGCCCTCTGGCTGTATTGTTCCCCAGAAAAAGTGTCCAGATGTGCTTATCTTGGCCTTCAACATTAATCCCCAAATCGGTATGATTCCAGCACTCAGTAATCCCTTATCCGAAAGACCTACCTACACATTATTGTGAAATTTCATTTTTGTTTCTTCTTATTTTTGACAATAATAATAATAATAATAATTAAACAAACAACTGAAATAGGCATCACCGTCAGACCTTACCGGCTATATTACGTTATACGTATGTATACGTATATTACATTATTATATTATGTCCAGATAGGCCTATATGCCTATAAGATGACGTGACTTTTGATACTCCGAGATTCAGTCAGTAAACATTGCAGTGACAACAATAGCCTATACTGTGACTAAAGCCGTAACATTTTATAAATATTGTGCGACAGCTTTGGGGTGTCGCACTGAAAGAGGCGAGATTTGTTTAGATGTAGCCTATAGGCTACCTATGTGTACATTTTAGGCCATCCACTCTATAAAAAAACAAGAACACATGAAGACAAAAAAGTAGGCTATAAGTTCGCTACACGCCTAAAAAACAATAAGCTACAGATCAGTTAGGCTACAAGGACGCACGAACAATAAAAAAACGCTCCCTATATATTCGGGTGTCCAGATTTGGACACTCGGAGCGGGTTTACCTTGCTCGTGTAGAAAACCCACTGAGCCAAGTGCTAAAGAAAAATCTATTAATTAAACTGCAAGCAAGTATAAGTGAAACAATCAGCAAAAGATTTACCCCCAAAACACATATCGCTGTTGAGACTCCGTATAAGGTGAACCCATCGTACCGTAATATGTTGGGCCTACTACGCTATACGCTTTCTTACGAAATCACGAAACCCATGCCCCCTGCAGTGCGCATCTGCATCGCGTGAGCGCGTATTAAGACTTTGGCGGGGTGGGCTACTGTGAAAGCATCTCTTAACCCCTGCCATTTCCACCCCACTCTGACCTGTGGTTCCGGTGACTAACAACTACTGCAGATCATAATTTAAACCTATGAAAACGTTTTTCCCCGGACATTTTACTGTGTACAGACCTCAGCCTCAAGCCTGGCATAACTGGAGCCAGCTCAACCCCCATTGTTACTGTCATTGTGGTGACAGTGTGTTGGGACTGGGGGCGTAATGAGGGGGCTACGACCCCCCGACGAGATGGATTTGCTACCCCAAAGACCGTTGGACAGAAAGTGAATGAGCCGAGCTGAATGTCATTGTAATGCAACTGGACAGCTCCTCCTTCATTCAGTTCAAGATGCAGAGCCCACTCAAGCCAATCCGCTTGGAAGAGAGGGACCGCAGGCCACGTTTTTGCGTTCTGTGTATCCGCATTCGCTATATTTGTGTGCCTTTCAATGTACATTGAATTACAGTAGGCCTACGCTACCTCTATTGCCACGCCGAATTTTCATATCAATGGGAAACCAATCCGGGAGCCACGGTGGGTTGGGGCGCGAAACCTTCAAGTATCATGTGTAAGGAAACAAATAGCTTCTTTTTCCGGGTTGTCTTGTCCGAACTATGCGCAATTGCAGCAGATCCTCTGTAGCTAGGCTACTGCACTCTTTTTTCTCACTTTGTTACAGTAGCCTATTTGTACTGCTTCTGTAGTGTAGCCTACGTTTTGCACGTGTGTTCTAAATAGCCTTTCGTTTGATAAAAAAACAACTTAAACTGGCACTGGTGTTTTGAAGTCCACACGCCAGTGGGAGATATGTAAAATGTCGTCATAATGTGTGGATTTATATTTAGGCCTATTAGGTCGACTGTTATGCTAGTATGAATAATGGTTTAAAAGCGGAATTTCGGTAACGAAATTGAACTCGGGGGCCCTGATGCTAAACACTTCTGGCTATTGTATGTTGAACCATACTTAGCTGCTGCACTCAGCGCCTTTGTTCTATCAAAAAGGGAGGGGGGTCTTGATGTCAGTGACAGAAGGATCCTGGGACACTGGTTTGTAGGAACACTTAATTCAGTGGGAAAAGTTCAACAGTTGAAGACTGTTTCGATGTGCGTACAAAGACGTAGTGTAATAAAAAATATTTGATGACATAGCCTATAGAATCATAAAAAAGACTAATGAGACCATTAAATTATATTTTGACAATATTTGTGGACACGTCCACTACGTTTAGTGCCTGGAGAGCACCGATCGGTTTAAGTCTCTTAAAAGATACGTCGTGAAATACGTTTTTTTTTTAAAGTTATGTAAAAAAACACTTGCAAGTACATTCTCTAATCAAAACCATGGACAGCGAATTTCACATCACCGCGTGCAAGAACTCCAAAATCCTCAACCAAACAGTAAGAGCTCGAGGGGATATGCCAATTTAGAGTACAGGTTCGCAGTTAAGGACTTATGAGACTTAAACACAATAACGTAAATACTATATTTCTCTACTTACTTTATCATCGCAAATTCCCCTCACACGTTTACTGCTAACTTCTAACATCTTTCTTGGCATGAAGCTAAGTTGCAGGCACCAAATCCCACCAATGCTTATTTGTAATTCTTTTTATCATTAAATAAATCAGTGTTGGAGTAACAATCCTTTTCATCCGTCATTTATGTATGTTATGAAAAGACATTATCCTCACTTAAATTACACCGGGAGCGCACGGTCAACAACAAGTTTGTCCGTTTTAGACTTTATTATGTTTAAGTGATTCCAAGAATGTGACACATACCCATTTAATTTGTGTTCTATTACACGTGATGGTAAACCAGAAGTAATAAGCTATTTATAAGTTACAATTAATGAAATGCATATCTTTTCACTTTAATTCTACACTTGAAACGTGAAATATCAGAAATATTGAAAAATAGAAAAGGTAATAATATATTCTGAACACAGCGTCTTGTATGTAAGAGGATCGAAATCCAGTGCTTGGCACCAGTAGATAGGTCGCATCCATACTATTTCAAAAGATGCTTTATGTCATTATAAAATTTTGTATAAACATTAATTTTACACAACATTGGCTATTCGCTCATAAATATCCACAAAAAAATGTTCCCAAAAAAAGAATACAAAATATAATATATAAACAAAAAACTGATTCAACCAGGAGACCTAAAATGTAAGGGCCATGTAGCCTATGTAAAACCAGACCTGTGGAAAAAAAGGCGTCTTCACATCGATACATATTTGTGATACATACTCGGATGCATTGTATAGCCTACTGAAATCATATCATACCCTAGTCCTGCAGTGGCATGTGCGCATGTAGTGTAATGTAATGTAATCTTTGAATTTCATTTTCTAAAACGTCAGGCCTATTCCTCATGATTTTGATACAATATTGGCAGTGCTCGATTGTTATTTAAGTAAACTCAATTACAGCTATCCGAACGTGTTTGGCAATAACCGAGGAAATCGCCTATGTAGGCCTATAGCACGCATATGGGCTACATATATAAAAATCGATAACAAGAAAATGTAATAAAATGTATCTATTAATATGTGCGTAGCTACGTGTTTGCCCGAGAGCATAAATGTGAACAATGCGTATGAACTGCATGTGCTGAAGTCTTGCAGTACCCAGAATGTCAGCCCCCATGGTTTCAAGGACATCTTGCTGATGAGGATTTGGTTAATGGGGAAGAACTGGCTGCTTGGGCGATGACGTCATTATGTCCCGATGTAATCCTCTCGCGCTGAGCCCAATCAGCAGAAGGTTGCGCGTGTCTGGGATGGAAAGACAGAGCTGTAATCCGCTAGAATGGATCAGAGGCGCGGAAAAAAATACACGGCTGGACCGAAAACTGCTGCCTAGGACGATCAAGGTAAAAACGGGATAAAGTTTAAGGCACACGTCCCTGCCCGATTAAACACTCGGGCTAAGGGCAGAGCGGAGATGTACGCGCAGGATGCTTACGGACTTCTGAAGAAGACGGGCTGTTTTTTCCACCCAGAGCACGGGGACACAATACGGACGTTATTCGTTGTAATATAGCCTACATGTTTGGATATTTGGGAGAAGAAATATGTGTGAAAATAACGCAATGTGAGGAAAGGAATTGCTGTCTCATTTCCCTTGTGCGATAGGTACGGTATACAGCCGGCAAACAAATCGACACACACGAAAAACATAGCATAGCCTACTCGGTGACGAACATCGCGAGGGCGTTTGCAGTGAACCAGAGCACTGCATTCTCCGTCTTTCAGTAAGCTGGACACAGTTGCAATCAGATTTTATTGATAATGGATTGTCATTTTTAAAAATTTTAATGCATTGTCTTATTCGGGAGCTGGTATCTTGGTCGCATTCGTGGGATAAATTAGGAAAAAATATTTTACGTTTGTTAAGCTTTTGAACAAGGGGACCAACAACCAACGTCAGACATAAAAAATACAATCAAACCCACAGCTACTTTTAAAGGGGACGTGGCGGTCCATGCTGTTCGAACGGTTTATAGCCTATGTGCATTCTGCATGTGATTCAAATGGAAAGCTTCAGTGGAACTGTTGGGGTAGCGTGTCTTGTCCTGACCTTATTGCGGTTGTATCCAGTAGCCTGTTGTAATACAAAATCTCGAGCATGACACAGGTGCAAGAAAACATGACCATATCTCAAGGCTAAATCACTGCTTTATGTCGCGGGAATATCGGCGCAGTGTGTCCGTGCACGATTTTAAGTGTTGTTTTGGCGTATTAATATAGGCTACTAATACAGGGTACTGCGCACATTGTTCGGTATATCGATTAAACGAACGAAGTGAGGCTAATTCATGCTGAATTAATTACGTGAGTGAGAGTAAATAAAATGTCCAGTGCAGCAAAGTACAAACGTGTTCAGTGACGTTGGGCTGCGTTTCGACAGAGCCTGCTTCGTTCTCAGTTACTTTTTGGAAAGTCCTGCCTGCGGCTGGACTGGGCTGTGTGTGTGTGTGCGTGCGTGAGTGAGTGAGTGAGAGAGAGAAAGAGAGAGAGAGAGAGAGGAAGTGGGGGAGATATTTCATATAGGGTTTCCGCTCTGCGTGTTCACCGCGGACCTTGATTTAATATACATGCAATTAAGGCACGCGGTGAATGCCAAGAGGGGGACTTCAAGAACGTCATTGCGAGGGATATTTCGGAATGATTCGTAGGTGGTGACAGGTCGATGGGACACACGTTCATTCTAATCCAATGGGGCTAAAAAAGAAATTTTCCTAAATCTATTGATAAAACAACAGGCCTTACCTAATTCAATAATTCCACTGGAATTTGCCCACTGGGCATACCGACTAATAATCAAAACCAACAATTCTCCCATTTAACACTAAGGTATTTGCGATTTTACGTACAGTTCCATTCTACGACGTTATCTATGTCATATGTTTGCTCTCAGTAATAAAGGTAGTCTACAGTGGTACATTAATGTTCTTTAAGGAACACATTTACCAAATGTACCCTGAAAGCACAATAATATTCTATTTTGATACTAATAAGGACCTCTTACAAGCAAAGCATGTACAAATGCATTATGTATTGCTGGCTATGGGTACAAGTTTATGCACATAAGGTAGGCTACCACCCCAGTGACAAGCGTTTGTACCTTTTTTTCTGAGAGTGTTTGATGGCAATGTGATGCGTGAACTAGAAGTGAGCGAGAGACGCACAGACAGATGTTGACAACAATTCCAGTCAGATTGTCCTTGACGCCCACAGGCCAAGCTAGCCCCCCCCTCTCTCTCTTAATATCTCCTCCTGGTCTGTTATGAGCGGTACTTCTACTTTTGCTATCACGGAATATGTATTGCTTATTTTTATTTGCCTCTACGGATAATTAACTATCGTTCCCTCATCTGCCAACGGTAGCCTACATGGACATTGGCATTTAAAATATGACCGGCAGAGTAGTGGATGCCAGGACAAGGAAACACAATAATTCTAAATTTTTCAGCTGACAGTAGGCCTATTACTGACGAGCTACTGTCTGTGCCTATCTACCATTAATGCACCTCACACGCAATATGCAGGTATCCACATGCAGATTGTCGCGCAAGTCGCACGACAGTAAAATGTCCAGTGTCCAATGTCCAGTCCTCTAGTCATAGTGAATTCATATACACTCTGTGAGAGTTGATTTAACACTGAGAATTTTACTGTGCGGACTTGTAGGCTATTGCGACAAATGGATCCACTGCTGATTTCTGACGAATATGAAATATTATTAAAATAATTAAAACTATTAAAAATAACTGACATCATCTTCGCTGAGTGGAACAACAGCGAGCCAAATGAACCGTGACATTTAGTACTGTCTTGAGTAATCCATGTTCAGAACTTCCCATATCATTAACCTTTTAAATCTTAAACCACGCCACCTAGTGAGACTATAAAGATCACACAGTGATCACAACAGCTGATTTTGAACGGCGTTCGCTTCACGCAGTTGTTTAAAAACGATACAGGGATATTTTAATGAACAATATTGTGTATACGTGGTATTGTATTACGGTGTATTAAATTTGCATACTTTAAACGGGTTCCCTAACTGACAGGTGGATGTCATCATAGTAAAATCTCTGAAAGAGATCAGACCTTGGCAGGCCTACCCACTGAGACCGCTCACTGGAACAAACATGTTGCAAATTATAATAGAGCAAACAATAACAATAGGCCTATTATCCCTGTTGTTTACATGCTCTTAAAATTAACCAATTAACTTGAATGGAAACCGTTTGAACTGATGCGTTCCTCAACTGCTTTTAATGAGTTTATGTGTTTCTTTCGATGTTTTAGTTAACAGCCTCTTACCCCGTTACGGGAAGGATTAGTTTAGATTTGAAAAGATACGAACAACCCCGTGGACACACTTAACCCTCATATTATGTTCCGGGTCAATTTGACCCGATTCAATGTTTGACGTTTCTTAAAAACCAGCTAACCTTTATTTTTTCATCTTCACACTATAATTTCTTGGGATTAAATAGTAAACACACAATACACCTTATGTTATAATTTCAAAGTCATGTAGGCCAACCAACTTTTTATTTTATTTCTTTTTTTACAAAGGTGTTATGTGGGGTCATGTGTGGGGTAGCTGTATGACATGTAAGAAAATAGGCTACACAAGCTTTTTTAGTTTTATCTTAGAATTTTTTGTCGGTAATTCTGGTGGCACTTTCCCATACAGGTTTTTAACATCACAAACTTACACTTACCTCAAGCTCATCTAAAATTAGATGTTTCATAATAAATTTTTTATATTTAGGGATAGAAAGGCTGGTCAACTGAGAGACACACAAAAGGTGACACAGAAATGTCAAATAATTCTATTACGTAAAATCAATTAGGCTACTATTGTAGCGAAAACACATAGGCTAATTTCCCTCTGGCAAGGATCCAGATATTTTTTTCCTGCGTTATTTCGCAGGGTGACATGAGTGAGGCTACGACTAAATACCTACAAACGTTAGGGCTTTGCTTGTTTCCATGGTACCATGATGATGGCGTCCGATATGTATGGGGGTATTATTGTCTCAAAAATAAATAAATGTAACTCATCCACAAATAAATGCAACTGTTCCACAAATAAATGTTACTGATTCACAAATAATTGCACCTGATCCACAAATAAATGCACGCGATTCCACATCCATTTGGGGATCAGATCCATTTATTTGTGGATCAGATGCATTTATACATGGTTCAGATGCATTTATTTGTGGATCTTGTGCATTTATTTGTGGATCAGTTACATTTATTTATTTATTTTTGAGACAATAATACCCCAGAGATATTCGACGTTGGCCTAAATTAGCTTACGCTGTTGGTCTTTGTGACCAAATGCGTTCCAGCTGCATACATGATTTACTAAGATAACTTAATGCTGTAGGCTAACTGAATTTTTTTTAGAACAGCTGCTCCGTTTAGATGTGTTTGATCACAGGAGCATTGCCGGTACGATTTTCCTAATTACAACATCTGGAATGCTAACTTGACACATAGCGCTGGTAAAAAACAAAAAACAAAACAAGTAGGCCTATTCTTAAATAAAATAATCTAAAAATAAAAACACAGTCTAATCTGTCACAGTGTCGGCTACAAACTGCGTTTTGACGTTGCAGTCACAGTGGCATAATTTACTGCTGGACAGTAAGAAGGCTAATGACCTTGGGCTTTAGTTAACGAAGAAAACTGTCTGATTGTGTTCGTCTCACGAGGTCTGTATGAAGATTTCTTTGTCGTTTCCTGTTGCTGACAGACGAGTAAAATTCTGCATGCTTCGAAAATATCATGGTTGATTTACTTGATTATGTCAGCATGTGTGTATGGAGAGGTAGCTATGTCTCTACATTGTTCTGACAGAGACGCTCCGTGAGAACTAGGGAATATTTACTTTAATTGTCCTACAATATTTGGATTCTGCGAGGCTGCGCACATCCCTTTTCGCGGTTCAACGCATCACTTGAACTAAATAATTCGAGATAAGAATGCCATTTAAAAACAACACATCACACTTGATTTGACATGAATATATGTAGCTATACATTACAATAAAAACTGATAGCCAAGTCTCAAGGTGGCATGAAGCCTATGACTGGGCCAAAAAGCCCACGGTCGGACCCATGGCCACTTATTTAAAATATGTTTTCATAAATATATGACGCCAGATTTGAGGCCGACAATCCTTTATAACCCTTGCCTCGTCGTTTTAGTTTAGAGCACATATGTAGCCAATTTTGAATGGATGGGAAGCTTTTTATAGGCCCGCAGACACATATTTAATGGATGGGAAGGTTTACGTTATTGTGTTAAACGGAACTGAATATCTTAGATGGTATTCACGTTCGTATTTCTTATAACTTAATAATTCCCAATAAAAATATCACTACCTTGGCCTGACGGGTTATTATTAGCCTGAGAAGTTCTGCATGATTTGTTCTTTTAAACAATACAAATGTGTAATAATATTGCTCGTGTGGTTCTATTTGACAAGGGTGTTTTTGAGTCGCATTTATTTTCATGTAATGTTTCATTCTCAGACTCGTTTTTATTTACTTGCTGGTTCGAGGCTGAAGAAAACTCAGTTAATAGATTATCACCTTGAACTGCATTCCACGCACCACGAGTCATTGCCTTTCTTGAGGACACATCGAGTTGGAAAAAATCAAACTTCCAACGGAATCGGGTATTTCGTTCTGTCCAAAGGTAAATAGCTGAAACGCCCTTGTTATGAATGATCCTGATATAAAACATATGTACTGTAACTACTACGTCTTGGGAATGATGTGCTTTGTCTTATCTGTTCCGAAGTTGCTTCGATGACCTTTCTGAATGCACTAATTGTATGTCGCTTTGGATAAAAGCGTCTGCTAAATGACTGTAATGTAATGTAATGACTGTTCAGTGTGTTCGTTTTCAATTGATGAGCGACCACGTTACATCGCCCTACTTTCCATTCAATATCAGTTGAAGTTTTTACAATTTCTTTGACTCTTTTCACAACAGAGTTTCAATTGGCAAAACCATTCGCACAGAATGCTACACTGCTCATTTTGGGCTTAAAAACACATGCATGTAAGTTAAAATTGTGTTAAACGAGACAAGAAAAAAATACCATATGATATTCTCAGCATTTAAATTTAGTCACAAATTGACTTATCTTTTAAAATAAAACGTTCAGTATCACACACAAAATCAATATCAAAACAGAGAATGAAAGAACGATCAAAAGGATTGTAACCTGGATTGTTCTATTTGAAATGTACAGTAACTATTCTGTGATATTTATTTTTGCATTATTTATCATATAGTTGGATTTTCAAAAGTCAAAATCCTTTATATTGTGCAAGGCAAAACTAGCCTAAGTATTTTGAGTGAAGCATTTTGAAAGAAATACACAAAAAGCAATACTGCCATGTGTCCTAAAAAGAAAAGAAATCTATGGGCTATAAACTGAGGTGCAACCTGGATATTCAACGATGGCAAAGCACAACAATTTACATTCTCTGTTCTGAATCTGGCCTCTCTCTTCCATCTACCTAAAAGCGTATGTGTTTTGCACATCAGTAGGGCCCCAAGGTAATTTTTCAAATTTTTTGAACAGACTATTCCAAACCAAGTACTGTTGTATACCCATACATATAGTTTTTTGACAGGGAGACATGTCACCCTAATATTTTAATCGGAATGAATTGCTCAGCTAGCTAGTAGGGGTGTGCAGCGATGCCACTGTCTATATCTGTATCTGTATTCGGATTATAAACCGGAAGTGGGTGGCGCATCAACCGGAAGTTGTGTTACATATAGACAATGTCATATTTTCTAGTCTAAAATGAATTGTTATTGTAATTTATCAGTATTCACCCCCTCTTTGTCTCTTTTTTTCCAAAACTTTTTATAAGTACCATATTCTGTACTTTATACTTATTTATCTACTGTTTTGTTTTGTTAAAGGTTGTTTTTGTTAACCAATTTGAACCCCCCACACCCTAACTGAGGGACACTGAACAATCATTTTGGATAAGAACTGGAAAAAATCTGAGATACAATATATAATCAACTGAGTTTTATAAAAACATCAAACCATTCCATTATACATTTGAATGGAAACTGTTTCCACAATAAAAGCCCTTTCTGCCTGTTTATGTTGTACTTTTTTTGTTAGTTTTTTATTTTACTATAGGAATTTGGATTTTATTTTATTTTTTTAAATCGTCCGATACCGATCCCAGTTTATTTTATTATAAATACATTTTATTATTATTATTATATTATGCTATGCTATATAAAATGCAAGGATAAAACTTAAGGATTATAGTCTAATGATTTATTGAGAAAACCACTCTATTAAAATTTAAAAAGTAAAATGAACAGTCCAACAAGATGCATTTCTGAGCTAGCAGTAACAACAAAGTTCTATAACACCTGAAAAGTTTTTAATTCAAGAAATTTTAAAAAGTCAGGATGCGGCTGCATTTCAACAGCTTTTAGTATGCCATTGGTTAAACTGATCACCGCGACAAGCCTAGATAAAACATTTTTTTCCTGCAGTGTAAAACGTCAGAATTTCGTTTTATTTCGTTTATTACACCCGCGTTGCAAGTTTGGGCTCATATAACGGCGAGATTGACGGAACTGATTACGCAGCAATGCGGAGGCAGAACAGACGGTCTCAGGAGGTCTATACAGTTTAAAAATACAAGCAACTAGCATAAATACAAAAATAATTTTGATAGGCAGTAAGTGACATTTCAAAACGGGACATAGGCTACAACGATTCAAGCTGTTTCTTTTCAAATGTGTTTTTACGTTCTGAAAAAATCGCGAGATTAGGCTCAGCTAAATTAGAGCGAGCAGCATTAAAGGATAGTATCACGTTTGCATGCAAGATGTTGAGATTTTTCATTGAACGTGTTGTTACTTTTGCTTTGCTCTCACAAGATTGACGTAGGCCTATATAAACAAGGTACACCGTTTGATTATAACGAACATGTTAAAGATATAGGTTGGGTTGGCTATCCGTAATTTCAGGGACTGCCGATTGAGTCACATGGCCGACATCTAACGGCTCCATCTCTAATTGGTATATATTTGAATGTTTTTATAACCAAATAAACAATCCAATGGTTAATTATGTAAAGTTCAGAAGAGGCATACAGACAAGTGGGCACTGAATCAATGATTTCCCTGCTGCAATTGAATTATTTCCCACATGAACTGGCAACTTCAGATAGGAAAATATCCGTTTCCAACCCACTATCCGTGCACTTCCGGATTTCGGCTTCGGGCACACCCCTACTATGCTTGTGAGACTTTACAATTGGACTATAGGTGGTCCAGCAGTGCCCTCCCCAAAGTTGAAATGAAACCTACGCCTATGTGCATGCCTATAGTGAAACTGATATCTTGTATTGAGAAACATGTCAGAGAAGTGTTTTGCATGACAGAGGATGTGCTGTCACGTGGCTGAGACCAGACCTGGTTGATGTAGAAACTTTTGTAAAAATAGTCTTTGAATGGTACCAACATACCATTGACAAGTAGTGACTTTTCAAAATGTATCAAATTCTGATTATGCAACATACTGTAATATAATTAACCAATCAAACGCGTTATAGCCCATATATGCCGTTTCTAATTTAATTTACACTGCTGTTGATCCACGACCTTATCCACTAAATGTTGGTCATCCCATACTGAACAAAAAATAAGTAGTCTACGAAGGAGTCAGATGAGTTCCATACATCATGTAAAATTAACTTACATAGTGCATTTCTGATTATCATTTGGGGAGCACAGTATTTGTTCTAAATAATTATCTCTCTGTTTGAAATCACCTATAATTACCAACACCTAAAGTCTAAGCACTCGTGCCCTCTCGATTATATATTTCTATATATTTTTCCCCAACTGTGCTAGGGCTTGAGTGCACACTTCGTCAAGTGACAGACTATAAATTGACATCAGCCACATATTTAACATGATGCCAGTGTCGGAATTGAGGTTTGCTCCGCAATCCCTGCCGGGATAAGTGAGGAGTTACGAGTCATGTTACACTGTTCTATTCTTGAACAAGCTAATAACAACGGGGGGAAACCTTCTGTGAATTAATTGACAGCACGGGCGTTAAATTACAGTGATGACTCCTGATTGCAATTGCTTTTTCCCCGTTGTGCGTGTAATTAATTGTTGTGCGCGAGGATCTGAAGGGACAGGGCTTTATTTGTGAGTGTGTGGATGGGAGGGCTGGGGTGGTTGACGGATTTGATTGCTGTGTTATCCCCAATAAATTACCCCATTTGCCACACAAAAGTAGCCTAAATGGGGAACACTCACCCGGCATTCTTCTTAAAGCAGATTGCGGGTGACATCAGTCTTGGGTTGCAACTTCAGGCAAAACCCCAGAGGCTCACAGACACGTAAAAAGAAAAGATCCCGAACTGAGGCTTCAGGCGAGATGTGTGTGACAACCGAGGCAGCTTTGGGATTTTTCACCGTTCTTAAAACCATTAGGTTATTCGCAGCCCTACAATTTAGTGCCATCAACTGTGCAGTGCAGAGGCTAGCAGCATTTTATCCAAGTTTATGGACAATTTTAGGGAATTAAATATCTCATCCATATTTCTTAGACTAAGTCATGGCAACAAACGTCTTCTTAAAATCATGAGATTTTCAGTTCACGACCCAGGAATTGTCATTCTGAAATGCAAATACAAACGTAGCAGTGTGTTGAGCAAAAAAAAATCCATAAATTTCCATCGTCCTGTCTATAATTTTTTCCAGTTAGTTCACAGCCCGGCCTGCCACATCTTTTCGCGTTAGTCTTAGCTTTGTATCAGTATGGGGCCAGAACCTCGGAGAGCGCTCAGCAATGAGGCTTTTAACGTTGTGTCCACACCCGTGATCAATAGACTGTGATACGTAAGCAGTCCTATTCCACAACTGAATACATTTGAAACCATAGTCAGTCCTCTCTAAAATAGGAGCTGCTAAATAAATAAAATATTTTTAAAAACCGACTAATGGGGCAAACACTGCCTGAACACAAAGGGTCCGTGTCTTTAATATACAACTCAGTCTTACGCCGCGTTCACACAGCGAGCAACAGGTTCGCTCAAGTCCACTAGCCTATGCTGAGGGCGGGGTAAGAGCTTCCCGTTGTGTACTCCAAGTCAACTCGTGCAACTGGAATAGCACAATATACCAAAGACGTATTTGCCATATATCCTATTCTAGTTACGTCACGACACTGATAATTCTTAGTTGTTCTAGCTAGACAGCGATATAACTTTCTTTCTCGCTAGCTTTCCCCTAGATAGTTTCATACACTAGAGATATGGCGAAGATATTTTTTTAAGGTTGAACAGGACAGGGTAGGCTTGGACCATACTTATTAATTGATCTTCCATTGCAATGAGTGAATCGGGGCGGAACAACTACATTACATTATAGGCATTTAGCAGACGCTCTTATCCAGAGCGACTTACACAACTTCTTATTACATTTATCCATTCATACAGCTGGATATATACTGAAGCAATTCAGGTTAAGTACCTTGCTCAAGGGTACAACGGCAGTGTCCTACCTGGGAATCGAACCTGCAACCTTTCGGTTACAAGTCCAGCTCCTTAACCATTATACTACACTGCCGCGTTTATTAACAAAATTGTATCATGTCAACTGAAAGATCGGTTATTAGTGCAAGGGCGATCAGCTAACAATGAGATAAACAATTATAAGACGGCCATTCATCCCGTTCCTAAAGTATGAATATTTTCCAAGTTGGGCAAACTGTGAACATAACATGGGAGTTGATCAAAATATTAAATTTTATGAAAATATCCCAACAAGTTATTCATGGCTTAATTTCCTTGCAGAACAAAAAACAAATATTACACCAATGCTGGTTGGTTCCAATGGCTACCTGTAAATCTAATATTTTACATGTGAATCAATACATAGATTAGCCCCTGGCTACATGTTTGACTAATAATACCCTTACAGGTCCTCAGTGTGCTTTGTGGTGTGTGCCTTTAACAACTGAGCCACTTGAGGCCCATTTTTTTATTAAAATGTATACACAGCGGATTCTAAGGCTGCCCAAATCAGCACCCTTCCATGCTATTAAGAAGTTGTTAAGTAGGCAAACTTTTCTCTAAACGTAGTACACTTAAAACCCCCGTATCATATACTTACTTCCGGGGTTTCGCGGAGTATATTCGGGAGCACACTTTCTAAGAAGTACGCAAACATTTTGGCCGCAAATATATACGTCATAAATATGACACGCAGATTCATTTTTTTTAAAATGAGGCGCAACTTCGCTGACGTTTTTCTTCACTAACAACAAAAATGCATAACATGGCTGCACAAGAGTGGGACATCTTACACACTTCCACAGAACGGTTGCAAAATAGTACGGAGGCTATTTTTTTTGTACTGCACGTCACATACTAAACAGCGCACATTAAACAGCACACATCTGCCAGTAAACTGTACACAGGAGACAGGACGCAGTAGATAGGGCTCCAATTCGGACACAGCCAAAGATTCTAGATTATTTGACTCTGTGACCTCTGACCTCAACAACTGAATCTCTGGCAAGGTCAGGGGTAATGGTGAGAACAATATTTGTTTAAAACACAATCACAATCCAGGCAACAGACAGGCGTAAAACACTGGGCACAGAACACTGATCATGCAGGTCTCTGTGAATGTCCCCGTTAACACTATGACCTGAAAATCAACAGGGTTCTGGGCTACAATCAGGTAAACATGGCAAGTTTAAACCACTATCCATGCGGATTTAGCAGTTTGCAGAGAACAGAAACTAGGTTGGCGAAAGACAGTTGGATCCCAAGAACGGTAACCCTGGAAACAGAACCCCTCTATTAAAAAATAATAAAATAATAATAAATTAAAAAAGTCGGCACCCTCTGATGGCTGCCAACTGCAAAAGCAGCATTACCACAGGAGGACAGTCATTTTTACAGAAAGCATTCATGAAGACTTTTTTTACGCCATGTGAAGAGGCTCCGTGAAACCCTCAACTGGATGTCGATGCCATCAGTGACTCACATATATAAAACAATTTCAAAACAGTGTAGGTCCCCATCTGTGCACACAAGCCAGACACACAGACCTCAATAACTCAATAACAAGAACGCTCATTCTCCCTGTACCCACATCAAGGTATTAAACTAAATATTTTGTCTGAGCATTTAATATATATACAGTGCATTCTGTATTTCGACAGTGACAGATTTTATGTTGATTTGGCTCTGTACTCCAGCACAATGAATTTGAAATGGAACAGTGACTATGAGGTTAAACTGCAGACTTTCATCTTTAATTTGAGTTTTTACATCCATAATGGGTAAACCATGTAGCCTTTTATACATAGTCCACTTTCAGTCTTGCGCCCCGGGGATCAGGGGTTCGATCCCCGGTCCTGCCAGATCCGAGCATGGCCGGTGCAATAGGCAGCCACTCCCGGGGCGGGGGGAGGGACTTGGCAGGGGAGAATTGTCGCATTGTCACCGCGGGCGGGCTGGATTCACGGTCAGGGCTTGGAGGAGTTTCGCCCTAAAGTGGACGTGGCGCCCTCCTTCCTACTACCGGCTGACGGGGTTGTAACGGCAAAGTCTCAAGAGGTCGCTACACGGGGATTGGAATACATAGGGGTGCAACTGGCTACCGAAAATGTGGAAAAAATTAACAAATTTATCAAAAAAAGATTTTAAAAAAAGAAAAACATAGTCACTCAACATTAAAAGACTCTTGATATCTTATTTCCATGTTAAGATTAAGCTGTAAAAGGTATCCAACGAGCAACAAGAACATTTGATCCCCCCCAAATGGCATGCAAAGAACATGCAACCAATATCAATAAATATGATGACTAAGTTAATTTGTCCAATTACTCTTGGTCCCCTAAAATGGGGGGACTATGTATAAAAAGGGCTACAATTGCTACACGGTTCACCCAATATGGATGTAAACACCCACAAAATAAAGCTGCACTTTAACCTAATAGTCACTGTTCCATTTCAATGTGCTGGGGGTACAGAGCCAAAGCAACATAAAATGTGTCGATTTCCAAATACTTATGAACTGCACTATACATGTGTGTATATATACATATATATATACACACACACACACACACACACACACACACACACAGTAAACGAGTACACACAAACACACTGTAGAATTGCTCAAATTCAGATAACTTGAGGGGGGGGGTTCTGCTTACAGAGAGAAAATATTTTATCTACATTTGGCGCTTCCAATAAGGATTGCAGTTATATTTAAATCAATACGATTCTTCAGCTCCACCACAAATACACACACGGATGCAAACGCAAACATACAAAGACGAAGACACACGCACACAGTTCAAAAAATGACACATAAAAATCGTTATTTCGTTCTTGTTTTTCTTACTCTGGACAGTAAATCAGTAACATTAATTTCAGGTTACACGTTATTGAGGCTTCCTCTCTTACTATATGTTCCTACATTAAAGCTTAGCATTACTGAGGACAAACAAAAAAATAAAATAAAAATAAAAATAAAAAATGATCAAGCAGACGGAGAAAGAAGGTTAAGTGACATGTAACTCAAAAAGTGATTTCCAAATGTTATAAACAATTCACTCCAATGTTGCAATTACATCATCACATCGTTCTAGTTTAACAAAAAACAAAAAAAATCACGTTTTCTCGTTGATTTTTTTTTCTTTTTTTCTTTTTCTTTTTTTTAAAAGCAGTGAGTGCTACACTTTTTTCTCAGACTGGCTTAAACACAGGAACAGACATCCTGTCTGAAAATATGGAACAGTTAAAGTTACGTCATCATCATTAAAAAAACAAACAAAAAAAAACACAATTGAGTTGTATTGTTAAGATCTGAACCAGACCTCAAACATGACCGCCTTCTCTCCCGATAGGCAGAGAAAAACTGAAACCGAAAAAACAGTTATCAATGACAGCCTCTTTCCCTGATTCTCTAGTACTGTTATAGTTTAAGTAAAGATTATTCTATTTCCCCATGTCATTTATCATTTCAAAATAATTATTATTAAGGCTCCAAAAAAAAAAAAAGAAAAAAAAAAAAGAACAATAGCACATGTTTTCTGAATTGACTCTTTTCTTAAAGTTGTCACAACAGTAATATGCCAAGAAATACATAATTCAAAAAATATAGTTTTACATCAAAATTTTGTCATAGGTCATTCCATCGGTCATTGTCCTGTTCTAGCCAATTGCCTAAGCATCTTCAGCAGGGTCGTACCGCCAACCCCATAACACTGCCGCACTGCCATCTACTGCTCAAAAAAGGCTAGAACACATCTGGGTTTTTTGTTGATTGTACAAAATAGTAACTGGCCAGGTGTAATTACAGGTGCAGCAGAACCCTGATTACATTTCAAATTAAATTAAAAAATAAAGGGGGTGAAGGTAGGGCATATCAACACCAGTCTGACTAAAAGGCAGGAAAAACAGAACTAAAAGGGGGGCGAGGAGGGGAGTAATGGCTGAAGCTACTTGATATATGAACCTGCTTTGTCCTGCACAGCGGAAGTACCTGCAGTACAAAGCAGTTCTCAACGCTATATGAACCTGCTTTGTCTGCACAGCGGAAGTACCTGCAGCACAAAGCAGAGTTCTCAACGCTGGCCCAAGTCACCAGAATTAAATAGAAGAAAAAAAGATTTTTAATTTCATTTTTCTTTTTTTAAATTTCAAAATGTCAGTCCTATTATAACTGTTGACCGAGCCAAGTGTACAGTCTTCTATTGTTTACTTCGATTTTGGCGTTCCTGTGACGGGAGAAGAGAAGAGGGGGTTGGTTAGCAGCTGCTCATAGACAGACACCAGTACATTCTATTGCAGGTCCTTGCACTCATTCTTACATGCTCAGTGAGGGAACAGGGATTCTGAGAAAATGTCTCTTGGTGCTGGGACCCAAGGCAACAACGGCAGCAATAACACGATGGTCCTGATGTTGCCGTGACCACAGTATCCCCTCCCCACATATCTCACTCAGACACTCACGCTCAACTCATTCACAGGCATGCACCCACACTCACACACACCTAGATAGACACGTCAGGGGGTCTGGTACAATACCTGGTCCAGTCGAGACCGGTTCTGGATGGGAGCAGGTTCAAAGTTCTGTCAAATCAGACAGACACAGTCAGTCAGTGATGTTGAGGTTGAGAGAGCAAGAGAGAGCAAGAGATAAGCTCACCACAAGTTATATATTAAAGATAATCACACAGATTGACAGGTAAACAGCAGCAATAAGGGGCTGTCATGACTACTGAATCTCCTGACCTGCTCCCCACTGAGTACGAGCAGGGTACAAACTAATTTCAATGGTAAAGAAACTATGCAACCATGAAATAGATCATAAAGATATTCCAGCCGCAGTTGTGGAGCGCCACAGTTCTAGATGCTGCAGAAAGGAACCTCGACAAATATGAACATAGAGTAAGTTATAATTGTGGAGTGTAACAAACCTATGAACATCGTTTGTGTATAATGTTGCAAGTTAGGCTAGTAAATATTTTTAAAACTATAACATTTTTAAATGCATTATCACAGCGACGTCTTGCTTAGTTAGTGCTCCTACAAAGAGGATACCAGGTCCTTTGAGTTGATTCGTGTAAGGTCAAGTTTGGGTTAGCCTATTTTCATACTAACAACCCATTGGCAAAGGTGCAGTGACCCAAACAATGGGTGCACTGCTATGTACACATATTTCAAACTGTTATCTGCCTGGCTTCTTTTGTTTCTGTGAGAAATAGTCTTCTCCAGGTCATATTTACTTAGTTCTATCAGACCTTCACCAAAGTTTATCAAGATCAGGGCTACCCAAAATGAGGTTGTGATTTGTATTTATTTACAGTTCCTTTTGTTGTGTAATTTCTACAGCAGCTTCAGACTTTCTAGTCCGTTTAAGTTTTTCTGCTCGTAGGCTACTGTATTTATGCCCATTACAGTGTTTGACCAAATCCACTGAAGCCAGACCTATGCGCTGACCATCACTCTGTCAGCGCCTCAATCCACCAGTGTCATCGCTGCCCTGTTATATTCCATCAGCAATTAGTCGATTTTCCTTTCCTTGGCCAACAGTATTTTCAAGATTTTTTCATGGAAAGGTTATTTTGTGTAATAATCACATAAGATCACGTCAACGTAATACGATTTTTATTTTTTATTTTTTTAAAAGTTCAAACACGACATTCTATACTGTTCTTTTTAGTTATCACTAGGAGTAGTGATTAAACAACAATTTATTCCTAGTCTTTACAGCTATTCTGGCTTCAACATTTGATAAATTATATGAACTTCCTGAAATTGAGGTTGATAAAGTTGTTGATAATGCAGTTTATTCATTTAATCTTTATTTGGCCAGTCTGGTGGCTTAAGAATAATATTCTTGTATGCTCTTATTTACAAAAACTGCTTCGCTAATGATATGTTAGCATTATTGGTTTTTGTGGTACTATCGGTCATTTCCACTGTTAGATGTTGCATTTTTCAATTGTGCTGTGCATATATAAAATATTAGCAATAGCCTTATTAAAAATAACTATAGTTAATTATAAAAATACTCAGATAGAGACAAGTGACAAATTCTTTCAATTGGGCATTTATAAAATATTAGCAAGTACTTTAAAAAGAACTATAGTTAAGTATAACAATATGACTATAGTAAACGGAAAGAGACAAGTGACAAAATGCGTTGTCTAAAAATGTCGGTCTAAAACTGCGCGCATGCGTTATCGAAGAGTTTCTCTAAACTGCGCATGTCTAAAACTTTGTCGCTCCATGCCTGCAGCTGGATGCTATTGGAAACACCAATATATCAGATTAACATAACAAATAAGGGACTAACATGCATATTTACGTATAGAAGAAGGGATGCATAGATGTACATTGATGATATAACCCAGAGAATATGTGGTTATAATGGATGTTACTGTATAGGAATAGATGAATACTGTATCATATGGAGAGGCATCCTTAGCAGTTGGTACAGGTGACTTGAGCGACAAATTTGACATGAATTGTGCAAACACACAAGAGAATATGGAAATGACTGCCGGAAGTCAAGACTCATAAACCTGACTCAGAGCAAAGACCCCAACGCTGAGCCGCACAGTCAGAGGGGAAACCCCAACATTTCTAGGGCTCCCCGGGCCCGTTTAAAACCCATCTAGAACAGACACACCAACCAGAGCTGCAGGGCTGGGCTGGGGTCAACAAGCCGGCAAAAGCCTGGGAATAATGAAATAGAAGCAGAAACCATCACAGAGATTTCCCGTTTTATTCTGCGGCGATTCTGTCGGAGGTCTCTACCACATGCAGATGTGTCTCTGTGCTCGAAGACTTACTAAGAAAAGTAACCTGAACTGGCACGCAAACACAGATGCACCAGGAGACTTTTACATTAAAAAATCAACTGATCTCGCAACACTGGAAACTCCAGGCCTTTACATCCCATTGTGATTAACAAAATTACACAGACAGACATATTATAAAAACATAAAGGACACAGACATTACATACTTTATAAATACCCAGGCTATTATTCCAGCTGTGCAGAAGTAGCTCAGCAAGGACAGTATCCAACTGGTGCGTCCAAATGTATGCACAAGTACATACAGGCATTTTCTGTACTTTTGTGCGTGTCTCAGTGTGTGTGTGCGCACATGTTGAGTGGTGTTGCCGTGTGGATGCATACGTGCGCACTTATGTATGTACGTGTATGCGTGTGCAAGAATACAAGCATGCATGCATGTCTTGGTTGTGCATATGTGCGCGCAAACATTTATGCTTACGCACGTTTGCATGTGCCGGTTTCAGAGCGGGGTTACCTTGCGCACCACCTCCTCCTCCTCCTGCCGCTTCTCGTAGTGGGAGAAGTCGTCGAAGATGGAGGTGGTGTGTTTGTAGGTGGCGATGATCTTCAGCACCTGCTTGGCCTTCTCCAGCGGGACCTCCTGCGTGTCGCGTGAGTTGGTGACGGGCTTGTTGTCGTTGTTCTCCAGGCGGATGTGCCTCAGCTGGCTGTTGGGCACGTCCTTCACAAACAGCCAATTCACGTCAAACTTGCCCTTCCACTTGTCCTGGGACCAGACGCCGGCGCTGGTGCCGTAGTCCACCGGCGAGCGCATTTCAGCCACGCCGCAGAAATGCCCACTGCCGTTCACACTAAACAGCAGGTACACCGGGCCCTTGGTCGCCATGGCGCGGAAGGCGGCGTCCAGGCGCTTGTTGCCATGCTCCGTGCTGCACCAGATGGAGTATTTGATGGAGCGGTGGATGTCGTCCTCGGAGTAGCTCTTGATGATGAAGACACGGCCAGTGCGCAGGTTCCAGTCAAAGTCCTTTGGGTTGTAGCTGTGCGCCGCCCGCAGCTTCTCCAGCACTGGGTGGGACTCCGCCCCTCCTGGCCCTGCCCCTACCCCACCAGGTCCTGCCCCTGGGGGACCGCCCCCTCCAGAGCAGGGGGAGCCTCCTCCACCACCCCCATCAGCAGCCCCTCCCTGCCCATAACCAAGATTACGGTTGCGTGGGGCGACCCAGCGGGTTTGTGGGGGTGGGGCCTGGGCGTGGTTCTGATAGGGGTTGTGGAGGGGTGGGGCCTGATGGGGTGGGGCCTGCAGTGAGAGCTGCTGTTGAGCCAGGGATTGTGGCGACTGCAAGGGGGGCGGCACCTGCTGGGGCGGGGGGAGTGGGTGGGTGTGGCCATGGGGGTGGGGGAGGGGTTGGTGGGATGGAGGCGGTTTGGAGGCAGGGCCCTTGTTGTCCCAGGTGCCAATGTCCATGTTGTGTTTGATTGGTGGGGGCGGGAGAGCCCCGCCTGGGAGAGGCATGCCAGGCTTGGTCTTAACCTTCAGCTGTGGTTTGGCAGGTTTGCTGGCAATGGCTGCCCAGGACGCTGGTTTGGGCGGCGGCATGCCGATGGGTGCCCCACCGTTCCCCGCTGCTCCGCCAATCATGGAGCCCACAGCCTTGACACCTGACCCTGCCAACTCGCCCCCAATCTTCAGCCCCACCATGCCCTGCTCCAGGCTGTTCATCCCAGGGGCCTTGCTCATGGTGTCGCTGTGGAAACCCGTCTGCCCGTCCACGAGGGTGCCCCCAAGAGAGCTGGGTGGGTAGCTGTAGCTACCCCCGTATGCCGAGCTCTGAGTCTGCTGGCCCTGTGAGCCGCTGGTGCCCCAGGCTGAGAAAGCTGGGTTCTCAGGGAAGAAGTTGAACCTGTGCTGGTAGATGTTGCTCCCCAGTCCGCCAGGCTGCCCGAAAACCGTGTCATGCATAAAATGGTGGTCCCCATTGCTGAGGGGTGCGTAGGGGGTCAGGTAGGGGATTGGTGGGTCCCCGCCTGTGGACCAGGGCGCCTCGCTCAGAGGATAGGGGAAACCGATGGAAGGGGGATAGTAGCTCGACATGTAGGGGTCCGTCATGGACTGGTAGCTGTTGTTCTGGAAGATAAGAGATGTTTTGTTTTTGGGTTGCCATCTCGTGTAACCCACAAAAGAAAACAAAATACAATGCAGAGGAGTAGGAGACCCTTTCTAGAGCGACCACAAACTCCAGTCCAGTGTATGCACGTTTTTGAGTTGTTTCCTTTCAACCAGTAGCTAATTTAGACCTTGGAAACAAGGTATGTGGCCAAACTGACAAGACATAAGCACTTCAATGCTGAAACTCACTGAAAACTAGGAGACAATGAACCATTCCTGGACTGGAATTAAACCAGCAGACAGTAGCCTTCCTGGACTGAAGTTAAGACACTGCAGACCTCCTGTATTCAAATTTCAGATACCTGTTCTCAAGAAAGCCTATCAGCGAGTTTCTCTTGTATAAGTATAAAGAAGGGCAACTAAACTGGTTCCAGGTATGAAGTGTAAAAGTTACAATACACTTAAGCTATTCAGGCTGACCATAGGACACTAAATGAAGTTACAAAAACTAAAAACTACCAAAATTAAAGTTTGGAAAAATATTCTCCTAGGGGTGTTCAAGCGCAGGCCTGAAATGACAGTGCTGGATATGACCATGTGCTGTCAATCACTAGCTAAGGTGCCCTAGCCCTGCCCCAACTATGCCCACAGCACATCGGCACCGTTAACGCCTCAAATGAATCACAAATTACACAGCGTTACATATTCCACCGTAAATACCTAAATGATCAGAGATTAATTGGGCCTTTTCTGCTGTTAAATGTCTGTATGAGAGAGCAGTTGAGCAGGGGTAAGAGGGTCTGGTCTACAAGAAATCATCTCTCAACTCTCCTCTTCATTCTTTAAAGCACAACTGCAGGTGGGTCAATAACTTGGCGTCATGGGACGACGGATCAATCCTTACTCCAGCTGTAAGGACCGATGTATCAGTACGGCAAATGGCAACCTCCGGGGGGGGGGGGGGGGGGGGGGTTTCCCTGTAAGCCATCTCAAGCTTGGTTATTGAGCTATTAGCATCTGTTTACCAGACTACTCTTTGGCATCATTACAATAAAAATATACAAAATATATACATATATATATTTATTTTCCCGCTTAAAGCGACTTCTGAGCTTTCTACAATTCTGGTATAGGCTATAAAACCTTATTAGTATAAAACTATATTTGTTTTCTGTGGGACCACACCTACATCTCTACCTGGTGACATCAGAGTACGAGAAAGAGAGAGTGCCGACTGGTTTCCTGAACAGATCTGCTCTGAAGTCGCACAAAGGTTAGGCCCAATTCACTGTTCAATGAAACGCCTGCATTAATACTGTCACCAGCATACGCCCCTGTGGGCGGCGACCTTCACAACAAACAGGAAACTGCCTGAGAGATGGAGCCAATCACCACATGCCATAGCATTCAACTTCCTGGTCTGCCCACATCCCTCACCCTGACAACCTGCCACGCCTCACCCACAGACCAGAGGCAGCAAGGAGGTCAAAGGTTATAGGGTTCTAGCTATATGGATGCTGCAGTATTGCTTGAACCCTGGATCAGAGAAAACAACAACCAGACACTAACATACAGGTAAGAATCTCACAAAGGGGCAGGGTTCAACTCGGCCAGATTTAAAACTAAACGGAGTAATGACCACCAAAACTGAAACAAACAGCATCACGTCATACAACACCCACCCCACGCCCCCTTGCTTCCACCCCACTCACCTGGTTGGACTGGCTGGTGAGGTAGGGCTCAAAATCATTGTCATGGACAGTTTCCTTCTGGTGAAGTGAACCATTTTGCACTGGGTGAGGAAAGGTTGTATGAACACAGGATTATTCACCGTAATAAAAACCTCCACAAGAACACACACAGTGCAGATCACCAAAAGACCTTGTCTAAACAGTCAGTATTTTAATGAGGGATCATTGTTGTACTCCAATAAAACAAAACCAATAAATCATCCAATGCCATAGATCTGATTAGTGACTGAGCAAATAATCAGTCCAATATAGCATCCTTCCAAAAAGATGGTTGCAGGTTTTAAATACAATTCACTGCTCCCAGGTGGAGAAAAATTCAGTGGAGAAGAATATTGCAAAGTCCTTTTTCCATATTTTCCAACAAAGCTGCCATTGGCACTTGATTTAATGTCATCACATCCGCCAACTACGCATATGTATATTTGTTAGCAGTTTATTTCCTGTTCTGACTGGATAAGATGTCTATGCATGGCCAATAGGGGTGGTTTGGTTACAGCTGACAGTGAGTGACCCGTGCATTGGTATGGGCACAGCATGCAGTGGGGCATCAGTTTACAGTAGGACACTGGGCAGATCCATTGATTTACATGTCGCCTGGATAGAATGATAACTAAGAGATGACCCATCCATATAATATAAAGACTGACATCGACTTCTCTGAAAGGATGCCTGTAGCCAAAGCTCACTGCTGGCTGAAACACAGCCCTGAAGGAGCAGAGATGTTTCAGTTTTAACCTGGAAGTGACAACAGTTCTGCCTGTAACCACAAAGTGACATCAGTGAGCTGTATCCCACAACCAGGGTTGCTAAAATAGGGTTAGGACAGGTCTGTGTAGTTTCAATTACCCTGTCCATACGAAGGAATAGAATCTGCTTTACTTGACTCTCACACACAGACACACATCCCCACCAACTCTGGTTCTGATAGCATTAGAGCATGTGCATATCTCCCTCTTCATGCCAAAAACCCATCACTTGCTTAGGTATGCTAAGATAAAGTCCCTGTATTATAGTTAGCAGCATTGCTACAACCATATTAAGACAGGAAAAGGGTTCTACTTCCAAAAACATCCTTGTGGCTGTCTGTATTACTCAAAACATAAGCCACTTTTCCTCCATATAATTAGGAGAGGTGTGGGACCGATAAGACCATATAAAAATTAGAAGTGCTGCAATGCAACAACTTATGCCTGTGTTGCATATTTATGAGCACCTGTCAGCGGTACACACTGGTTTCTATGTGTGGGCAAGTGCATCCATTGGTGCGTGAAAGAAACAAATCCATAACTACTCCAGTGACATTTTAGATGCCTTATCTTAGAAAACAAACCTGTAATTTGTGGACTGAGAAAAACAAATATACACAAAAATGCTAGGAAACAGTTTCAGTGTCATGTGACGTTATTCTTGTTTGTGTTATACAGATGCCCCCGCGACATATTAATAAGAAACTCAGCCCAAAAGAGCAACAGGGAGCCGACAGCAAAACCACTTAATTTCGTTTTCGCAAATTTTCATTTTGCCAAATTGAGAACAACGGTACATGAGCGAAAAAACTACTTTAGTCCGAAAAGACAATACCATCAAATAAAAACAATTCTGAAGAAAAAAAACGTTAGCGGTATATTGCGTAGATAGATAATAGACTAAAGCTATGACATTAAAGCAGGACCGTGAGCAATATGTGAATTGCACTTGGTCAACCCGGGCTTCACGCACGTTGCTAGCTAATGTTAGTCATCTAGCAACGTCACGCTAAATATAGCCTAAGAAGTCTGAAGAATTCAAGAATCAAGTAAGCGCGTTTAACTGTGCATAAAATGTACATTTATCAGATTGTAACAAAGCCTGTTGGCTAGCTGCACGCAATCTTTTCGTGAGTCGTGAGAGTCGGCACTTTGGCCTTGTTGACAACGTTTAGCTCGCTAGCTAACAGGTTCGCTAATGTTAGCTAACGTCTCGCTGCATCGTGAAATGTAGCTTGCTGGCTAGCTAGCTGGACATAGTCCAGAGATTCCACGCGTATTCCCGTTATATGCTGTGTCCCAACATTGCACTATGATCGTCCACGGGAGGAAAACCACATGTGTCAAACGACCCCATCCTATAATTATAAGTTAGTGAGCTAGCAGGATGCATTTCTAGATGGCCATGCAGCTTGCTAGCTAGCCACAAATCGTTTGACGTCCTCACCTTTAGAGTCTTGTCCTTTTGGTCTCTTCATTTCCATGTATAAACGGAAAACATGCAAAAGAGAGACATATAACTAGCAACATATTACACCATTACCGAACACCACATACCCACACAAAACAGGAAGGGAAGGTTCCCGTTGGACGCCAGTAGCCAGATGGGCTAGCGCCAGAAACACTAGCTAGCTAGCTGATGATAGGCAAGTTAGTTAACGTTAGCAAAGAGCTAGCTAACAGCAACAAGCTGCATTAACGTTACCATCGCGAGCTAAATCGAAATTCAATAGACTGGGGCTGTTAGCTTGTTGTCGTTAGCTGGCTAGCTAAATCCAAAGTAGCCAACTACAGCTAGTTGGATTGTGGTAAATGACTGAGGCAATCCTAAAAAAAACATTTCCCACAGCATTGATCTCTAAACTAGTTAGATAAGCATATATCAAACTAGATGGCTAACGTTAGCATATGCTAATGTAGCTATATTAAGCCAGTGTAACACGTTATTCGTGTCACGTTCAAACATCAAATACCTAGCAAGCTATATAGCTAACGTGAACACTGGAATGCTAAAGCTAGCTCCCCTCCATTCTTGCTACTAGCTTGCTAGATGCAAATTCCATTTCCTTGCTGCGAAGGCCTTCGAAACAGAAGAACATGGCCCGGCATTTCCCGTCCTGCCTACCTGAGGGTCAATACTTGTGGCAGACATAACGTTAATTCATTAAACAAGCCCCTGGATTCGATTGGAGCCTTTTACTCAATGTCTTTCCAAGCACCGCGTTTCCTCTTCAGTTTAGTACAGTAGCTGGCCAGCTATATTTTTTCCACAAGGCACGTATACCCAGCAGCACAGTCCCGCGGCTCAATTCTGTTTGTCCTGTTCGCACGGTTTACACTTGGGCCGCCGTGAAGACAGTGCGGGTGGTCTCTGAAACGTCCACAGTTCAAAAATGTACACAATTTCGTTCCACTGTAGGTTCTTTGCCGTTTTTTCGTCACTTCTAAAAATCTCCAGTTATTGTGAAGCCCAGTCCACTTCCCCCCAATGGCAGCTTCATCCGGGGTCTGAGCAGAGGGGATTGACGTCACCGACACCGGTTTCTTTCGGGAGGTGGCCATGCGGAGCGAAGGAAAGGGTTGTATTGAGGTGGTGGCAGCAACAGCGGTCACATCAGTTCAGAAGATTGGTATTTGTAATATTATTGGACACGTGAGCAAGCCAAAATTCTCTTTCAAGTTACAGTTATTTCATAATTGCTTTTACACTTTCCCCTTGTGCTATGTTAAAGTGTAGGCCTATCTGGTGAAGTATAGGCTACTAACTACAAGACTTTTGCAAGATCCTCGAGGTCTGTGATGTTATGTAGAATGTTTCTGAAGGTGCTGGAAAAATTAGGGAACCGACTGAAATTATCATTCTACATTTACATTTTGGCATTATGTAAATGCTCTTATTTTCGTAGGTTATGTTCACATCAACATTTTTAAAAATGTATTTTATTTCTTCGAAACACACGGAACGGAAGGCCTATAAATGCAACATAATAATAATAATAATAATAATAATAATAATGCCTTACATTTATATAGCGCCTTTCTCACCAACTGGTGACTCAAAGCGCTTACAATGATGAGGGGGAAACTCGCCTCAACCACCACCAATGTGCAGCACCCACCTGGGTGATGCAGCGGCAGCCATTTTGCGCCAGAATGCTCACCACACATCAGCTTGAGGTGGAGAGGGAGAGAAGAATTTCTTTTTGCCAATTAAACTGGGGGATGATTCAGTGGCAGATTGAAAGAGCCTGGGTTGGGAGTTTAGCCAGGACACCGGGGAAACCCCTACTCTTTACGATAAGTGTCATGGGATCTTTAATGACCACAGTGAGTCAGGACCTCGGTTTAACGTCTCATCCGAAAGACGGCATCTCCTACAGCACAGTGTCCCCATCACTGCACTGGGGCATTGGGGTTTTTATTTTGACCAGAGGGAAGACTGCCCCCTACTGGCCCACCAACACCACTTCCAGCAGCAACTTAGTTTTCCCAGGAGGTCTCCCATCCAAGTACTAACCAAGCCCACACCTGCTTAGCTTCAGTTGTTCAGCAGGAGCAGAGTGCATGGTGGTATGGCTGCTGGCCAACATAACAGCTGTTGTCTTCTGATTTCTACCTTTTTCCCAATGCATCCGGGTTTGAAATTATCACAAAGAAACTGCTTGCAGGACTCATGAGCTGCCCTCTGACCCATCCACTGTCAACAGGAACAGTAAAAGATTTCATCCCTGACTGAAATCACAGAGCAGTGAGGCCCAGCAATGGAAGGCGCATGCGATAAGTGGCACAGGATTGGAGGGCAGTGCAAAGATGCCCGGCACAGTGGGTGAGAGGGGGAGCGCGCCGACAGTAGTGACCACAATGAAGTGAAAAGGAGAGAGTCACAGGACCTTCCAGAGATTCTCCGGTCACCCCTGTGGATCTGACCCAGTGAAACCCAGTGACAAAGTGAAATGTTTCTGCTGAAGCACTTGTGTAGCGCAGTTTCTCTGGGCCCCCCACTGCTCAGATATTTTCTCTTCATTTTAGCTAGTTAAAAGAAGTAACAGCCTTTTCCACTGTATGTTTTGAATGTGATACCCACCCATTTGGTGGCAGTGTGGTATAATGGTTAAGGAACTGGGTTTGTAACCGAAAGGTTGCCGGTTCGATTCCCAGGTCGGACACTGCCGTTGTACCCTTGAGCAAGGTACTTCACCTGCATTGCTTCAGTATATATCCAGCTGTATCAATGGATACTATGTATAAATGCAAAATAAATGCTGTGTAAGTCGCTCTGGATAAGAGCGTCTGCTAAATGCCTATAATGTAATGTAATGTAATGTAATTTACTTTGGTCAGCCCCAGAAGGGTAGGTTCTGCTTGGGTTAAACCAGACATGATTAGACGGTACCATGATAGATGGGTAGGGGCCCCCATGATGATGTAGGCTATTGGCTACTCAGGGTGGTCAGGGGGGGGGACTTTTCGCCTTGTAGCCAATAGCGGCCCCCTACTTGTCTATCAACAGAGTCAAATCTCACCTTATTCAGTCAAATAAACAAAAAATAACCTAATATTTTTTTTATCAGAGGAGGGCAGGGACCAGGCTTCTACTAGGCTATTATATCTACTAGATCCATTTTCAGCCAGGTAACAAATCAACAAAGTACAGCTGGATTTACATGACCTTTCTGCATTTTGTGTATCCTATGACTATTGACATTAAGTCTTTACTTCGGTTAAGAAATTCTAACAGAGATTTATCTGACTATTTTAGTTAATTAAATGTAATTCTTTATGTCGATGTCCCATTGATGCTTAGTGTTGTGTAAACTATGGTGATTGGACAATATCATATGCACAAAATTATATGCTACATTTAATCTGTTTCACCACCAGGGTGAGTAAACATGACAGCTCTGAAATATCACAGCGGTTAGTGCTAAGAGCGCTTTATTTGCACTCTCACTCTGAACAATTGGAAGTGATGCGTTATGACGTTGAGTGTAGAAAATGCTAGATAGATGCAGAATTATCTCTTTTCTGTGTTACATTACATTACTGGCACTTATTGAGACTAACTTACAACAAGTAGACAAGTGCATAAATCTGGGTCAAGAGCAACATTAACCCCAAAGGTGGGAGGTAAATACTCAGAACCCACAAATGTGAAAGCCTAGGATCAACTGTAAACTAGTTAATCCTGTTAGGGAAAATACATATGAATTACCAAATAACAAAAAGTACAATTTAGCAGAATAACAAGATTGCAATCTAAAAAATATCAGTAAGAAACAATCTAACAATAAAATAGAAATGCAATCCATATCAAATAAGCATGGTCACAGTAATCAAGCCGTTGGCAGAAGTGCTTGAGAGTGTTGGGGGTTAGCTAAGGTATGATTTGAAGAGGTGAGTCTTCACTCTGCGGTGGAAGGTGGGAAGTGTCTCTGCTGTTTTGACTGATGAGGGAAGTGAGCAAGTGGGTGATGTGGGAATGTTTTGGTAGGTTGTAGATAAGCTGAGCTGCAGCATTCTGGATGAGCTTGAGGGGCCTGATGGCAGACCCAGGGCTGGCAAGAAGAGAGTTGCAGTGGTCCAGTCGGGAGAGAACCAATGCTTGGACCAAAGCCGGGTAGAGTAGGTGGTGAGGAAGGGGTGGATCCTCCTGATGTTATTAAGGAAGAATATGCATGCCCGGCTGACCACTGCAGGGTTAAGCATTGGGGGAGGAGGATAGTGTGGTATCACCCAGGGTGATCTAGAAGTCAGATGAAGGAGAGGATGTGGTAGGGAGGTAGAGGATCTCCAGTCTCTGCTGGGTTGAACTTTAGATAGTGCTTTTCCATCCAGCTCTGGATGTCATTCTTGCAAGCTGAGATCCGCCTGGTGACATGTGGGTCTGTTGGGGAAAAGGAAAGAAAGAGTTGAGATGTGAGTCCCGCAATTACCTGAGAGTCATTCCATATCAAATCACCCAGTTTGAGAAAAATGTCCCAGGTCACCCTCTCATATTCCCCTGAAAAAAATCACAGGTGCTCCGATACAAACCTATGGAGAAATTCCTAATATTAGGTCTATATCTCTAATAGTTTTGAAACTACTATGAGCCTTTTGGTCCAACTTCCGACATTCATAGCTCCTTTGATATGGCATTTACAGCTTTGGAACTTTGTGACTAGGGCTAACTTTGTCTGTAGAATTAAAAAATGTAATCAGGGCTGCGTCCTAATTTTAAGGTCCTCCTTCAGGACCGCACTTTGGTGACGTGGAGAGGGTGTGCACTCAAGATGCATGAGGGTGTATGGGTTTAAAAGGAAAGAATTGGGACACACTGCATGAAAAAGCTTGGTCAAAATTCCTGTTGTTCAATATAGTTATGGGTGAAAAAAAAGGTAAAGATCAGGGATCCTTAATCTTATCCAGAAACTACCGATTTTTGTGCATGCGTTTGTTCAAAACCAAGCAGTTACACACAGGAGTTCTAATAATCAAACAGTGGTTAAATCCAGTGAAAATCCGTGCATTCTCTGCTCAGAGTTTGATGAAACTAACCGGCGTAATAACTACCCTAATTTCAACTTGACACCTTGACTTTCTGTTTAACCAGCCAGCTAGCTACCTGGCTACACTGTCTGACGACGGTGGGCAAAACTAGCTAATGCTATGTAAGAAATATGAAGCTAACGTTAGCCTGCAGCAGCCTTGATATAAGGTTATCAGCCACATACACTGCCCATTAGCCAAAGCTAGACAATAGCCAGTTTCGTGAACTGCTGTGTAATCAAAATGATTAGTTTTATTTAATTGTACAAAATTACATAAGTTTAAGGTAGCTAACGTTACATACACTTGAATATTTTCTTCTCCATCACTTTTCGCTTCTCCGGAAAAACTTGCCAACAACTTCAAGTCCTCTGTGTGTGATTGGTTAGAAACAGAAACATCACAATTTCACAGGGGATTTGCGGTAATACCCCTCTGAAAAGTGCGGTCTGATGCGGACTTGCTAGAGGGGTGCATCCAAGGGCTGAGACGTAGTGCGTGGAGGGTTGGACCCGAGAAGCACAACTCAGAACAACAGATGTAATAAATACCCGCAAGGGTTTTATTAAGGAAAGTCCAGTAATCGTTGTCTTAGCACAAGCAAAGGTCATACACAAAAAGATCCAGCCAATAAACAAAAGTACAGAGGGAGAAGGCAGTCTCGTCGTCGGTAAGCCAGGCAGTAGTTTGGAACCAGGAAGGCAATCAGCGTGGCAGAGGTACAAAAGGGAGAAGGCAAAAGAATAGTCGAAAAAACAAGCAGTGTCAGACCGGAGTCCTCGCCGCGTGGCAAAAGTACAAAATCAGCAAGCAGGAATCGTGGTCAGGACAGGCAGTGAAAACAAAAGGCTGGCAGTAAACAGTGGTCAAAAAAACAGGCTTGGATCAAAACAGGAAATCAGAAAACGTAAACTTGACAAATGCTTAAGAGTGCTAGTGAGGCAACAATTTCACAAGGACATGACATGAACACTGATCTTATATGCAGGTGTAGACAGGTGCAGACACTTAGCTTGAGAGCAGCAGGAAATTCACAACAGCTTGAGAAAATGACACGTAACGAGGCAATTAGTAAATCATTAGTAGTTAACCTATCCTGACCTAGCGTTAGTAAATTAGTAATTAACATGTACGAGAAACGTAAGGTAAACATGAACACATGGTTAGATAGTTAGTATTACCCAATCCTGATCTAATGTTAATATATTAGTAATTAGACAAGGGAGAATGAAACAATTAGGGAAGCGTGAGTGACAGCAAGAGAAGAAACAGCATGAACGCAAGGCTGCGGAAAAACATGGAAATATGTATGCAAACTAATAAACTATGACAGAACGTGAATACAAATAAGGGCGTGACATAACAATAAACATAAAACATGGCGTGGAACGGTTAGAACCGTAACAGTACCCCCCTCTTAACGACCGACTCCTGGCGGTCCATGGTGCTTATCAGGGTGGTCTCGATGAAAGTCCTTTATGAGGCTGGGAGCGATCCAGGAACGCTCCTCTGGACCGTAGCCCTCCCAGTCGACCAGATACTGGAACCCCCGGCCTCGTTTACGAATGTCCAACAGCTTTTTCACAGTATAAGCAGGGTGGTTATCAATAATACGGGGGGGAGGGGGAGGGGGATCCGGGGGACACAGAGGGTGGGTGGACACAGGCTTAATACAAGAAACATGAAACGTGGGATGAATTTTAAGGGAAGCAGGGAGTGACAATCTAACAGCAGAGGGGTTGATGATGGAGTCAATCTTGAAGGGGCCAATGAATCGGGGTTGGAGCTTGCGTGACGTGCATTGAAGGGGAATGTCCTTTGTGGAAAGCCACACAGAGTCGCCAGGCTTGTAAGCGGGTGCAGGTGTGCGGTGGCGATCAGCGACACGCCGGTTGCGGTCAGCCGTGCGCAAAAGCGCGGCCCTGGTGTCCTTCCATAGCTTGAGGCACCGGCGCATGTGGGTGGCGAGGGAAGGGACAGCAATCTCAGCCTCTTGGTCGGGAAACAGAGGTGGGAGGTAGCCTAGGGAGATCTCGAATGGGGATTTCCCCGTGGAGGCACAGGGCAATGCGTTGTGCGCATATTCCACCCAGGTGAGCATCTTGCTCCAGACAGACGGGTTCTTGGCGGAGACACAGCGTAATGCAGCTCCGAGGTCTTGGTTAGCCCTCTCCGTCTGGCCATTAGACTGAGGGTGGTAGCCTGAGGTGAGGCTTACCGTAGCTCCGAGCGCTGAGCAGAATGCCTTCCAGACCTGGGAGATGAACTGGGGTCCTCGGTCGGAGACGATGTCTGCTGGGATGCCGTGGATCCGGAAGACCTCTTTGACCAGAACGTCAGCAGTCTCTTGGGCGGAGGGCAGTCCTGGCAGGGGAATGAAGTGTGCCGCCTTGCTGAAGCGGTCCACAACGGTGAGAATCGTGGTGTTACCCTCGGACGGTGGAAGTCCAGTAACAAAATCTACACCGATGTGGCTCCAAGGTCGGCCGGGCACAGGCAGCGGCTGAAGAAGTCCCGCCGGGGCTTGATGGGAAGCTTTACTCCTGGCGCAGGTGGTACAAGCCTTAACGAACATCCTGGTGTCGGAAGCCATGGAACTCCACCAGAACTTCCGCTTGAGCACTGCCATCGTGCGGGTGAAGCCGGGATGACAAGAGAGTGGAGAGGAGTGGGCCCACTGAAGCACCTGAGTCCGAGCAGTAGAGGGGACATACAGGCGATTCCCCGGGATGGCTCTGGGGTCGGGCTCGTTGCGTAGCGCCCTCTGTATGACTGCCTCGATCTTCCACGAGACAGAGGCGATGGTGCAGGAGGCGGGCAGAATGTTCTCAGGTCTCTCTTTCTCCAAACACGAGTCGAATTGCCTGGAAAGGGCGTCAGGCTTAATGTTTTTGGAGCCGGGGCGGTAGGTAAGAGAGAAATTAAATCTTCCAAAAAATAGGGACCACCTGGCCTGGCGAGAGTTGAGTCTCTTGGCAGTCTGGAGGTAGGCTAAGTTCTTGTGGTCCGTCCACACCACAAATGGTACTTCGGCCCCCTCCAGCCAGTGTCTCCACTCCTCCAATGCCATTTTGATGGCGAGAAGTTCCCGGTTGCCAACATCATAGTTTTTCTCCGCTGGTGAAAGTTTGCGGGAGAAAAACGCACAGGGGTGCAGCCGGTTGTCAGTGGCGGAGACCTGGGAGAGCACCGCTCCCACCCCAGTGTCAGAGGCATCTGCCTCGACCACGAACTGGCGAGTGGGATCAGGGTGAATGAGAATGGGGGCGGAAGCGAACAGTCTCTTAATCTTGCAAAAAGCCCCCTCCGCTTCGGGGCTCCAGCGGAATGGTAAGGCAGTGGACGTGAGCTTGGTGAGGGGTGCGACAACTTGGCTATAGCCCCTGATGAATCTTCTATAAAAGTTGGCGAATCCCAAGAAGCGCTGTAAATGTTTCCGCGTGGCAGGCGTGGGCCAGTCAGTGACCGCCTGAATCTTCTTGGGATCCGCCCTGATCTGTCCCCTCTCTAGAATAAACCCCAGGAACTCCACTGTGTCCGAATGAAAAACGCACTTCTCCGCCTTGACAAATAGTTTGTTCTCCAACAGTCTTTGGAGAACTTGTCTGACGTGGACTTCATGTTCCTGAGGGTTCTTGGAGTAAACCAGGATGTCGTCGAGGTAGACAAATACGTGTCGACCCAATAGGTCTCGTAGCACGTCATTGACCAGGGCTTGGAACACCGCAGGGGCGTTGGTGAGTCCGAAAGGCATGACCAGGTATTCAAAGTGTCCGAGAGAGGTGTTGAACGCCGTCTTCCACTCGTCCCCCTCTCGAATACGGACCAGGTGGTAAGCGTTGCGTAGGTCGAGCTTGGTGAAGATGGTGGCGTCATGGAGAGGATGAAAAGCAGAGTCAATGAGGGGTAGAGGATACTTATTCTTTATCGTAATGTTATTGAGTTCTCTGTAGTCAATGCATGGGCGTAGGGAACCGTCCTTCTTCTGGACGAAGAAGAACCCCGCCCCCACGGGTGAAGAGGACGGACGAATCAGCCCATTGGTGAGGCAGTCCCGGATGTATCTCTCCATGGCCTCCCTCTCCGGTCTGGAGACCTTGTAGAGACGACTTGATGGTAGTGGTGTGCTGGGCAACAGCTCAATGGCGCAGTCATAGGGTCTGTGTGGGGGCAGAGTCTGAGCCTGTGTCTTGGAGAAGACTGTCTCCATGTCCAGGTAGACCGCAGGCACTGTCTCCAGTGAAGGCTTGGGGGCTTTGGGTGGAGTGGGTACGTCCTCTGCTGGAGAAGGAGCGGATCGCAGGCATTGTTGGTGGCAATCGCGAGTCCAAGCTTGGATCTGACCTGTCTTCCAGTCGATGATGGGGTTGTGTTTCCTGAGCCAGGGTAACCCCAAAATGAGCGGATCGTTGGGAGAGCGGATGACATGAAACTGGATTATTTCTTGGTGATTGTCGGAGATAATCAGTAGAATGGGTTCGGTGATGTGGGTCATTTGACAGAATGTCTTTCCATCAAGAGATCGAGCATTCAAGGGGTGGGGCAATGGAAGGGTGGGAATGTTCATGTCCTTGACCATCACCTCATCAATCAAATCAAGGTCCGCTCCGGAGTCCATCAGCGTTCTGACCTCGATCTCTCTCCCTGGCAACATGATCAAGGCCATGAGGGTCTGGCGAAAGTCATCTCCGCTGGTCTTCTCCGGGTAGGTCAGGGATCCAATCCGAACTGGGGCGTCGGCATCTGACTTCTTGGAGCGAAGTCTGCACTGCTGTTGAGTATGCCCAAGCTTGCCGCAGTAGAAGCATGACCCAGTCTCTTTACGGCATTTCCGCTCCTCCGACGAGACTCTCACCCCAGTGCGTGAGAGATCCATGAGCTCGGCCTCCTCCACTGGTCCCTCTCTGGGTCGAGGACTTGACCATCGTCTGGGGTAGGGCTGGCCGGCCGGAACTTGCCTCTCGTGGTGGCGTTGTCTGGAGCGGTTGTCCAGGCGAATGGCGGCACGAACGAGTTCATCAAGTTGCGTGATGGGTTCTTGATGTGCCAGCTCATCCTGCAGAGTCTCACTGAGACTGGCCCGGAACAGATCGGCAAGAGCCTCCTTGTTCCAGTGGGTAGCAGCGGCGATGGTGCGGAACTCAATCGAATGATCCGCGGCGCTGTTCTTGCCTTGGCGGAGGGTGATCAGGCGTTGAGAGGGTTCTTGATCGCTAGACGCGTGTTGGAACACTTTGCGAATCTCCTGGGAAAATGCCGCGTAGCGAGAGGGAAGTGACCCACTGGACCATACAGCTGTGGCCCAGTCCAGGGCTCTCCCCTTCAGCAATCCCATCATGTATCCAATCCGCCGCTCGTCGTCCTGGTAGGTCTGTGGTTGCTGCCGGAACACAAAGTCACACTGGAGGAGGAACGATCTGCATCTCTCCGGTTCTCCGCCGAACCTCTCCGGGGGGGGTTGCTGTGGCTCCCGGAATTGCCAGGTTCCCGTGGCGTTGAACAGGGGTGATGCAGGCGTGCTGACAGGCTGTTCTGTGGGACGTGGCTGGACAGCAATGATGAGTCTCCTCATCTCCTGGCACAGCTCTCTCATCTCCCGGCGTAGAGAGGAGATCTCCTGGGTGTGCTCCTGCACGATGGCACCTTGTTCCACGAGTGCGTGGTGCATTGCGGATGAGTCGGCAGGGTCCATGTTGGCGAAATTGTTCTGAGACGTAGTGCGTGGAGGGTTGGACCCGAGAAGCACAACTCAGAACAACAGATGTAATAAATACCCGCAAGGGTTTTATTAAGGAAAGTCCAGTAATCGTTGTCTTAGCACAAGCAAAGGTCATACACAAAAAGATCCAGCCAATAAACAAAAGTACCGAGGGAGAAGGCAGTCTCGTCGTCGGTAAGCCAGGCAGTAGTTTGGAACCAGGAAGGCAATCAGCGTGGCAGAGGTACAAAAGGGAGAAGGCAAAAGAATAGTCGAAAAAACAAGCAGGGTCAGACCGGAGTCCTCGCCGCGTGGCAAAAGTACAAAATCAGCAAGCAGGAATCGTGGTCAGGACAGGCAGTGAAAACAAAAGGCTGGCAGTAAACAGTGGTCAAAAAAACAGGCTTGGATCAAAACAGGAAATCAGAAAACGTAAACTTGACAAATGCTTAAGAGTGCTAGTGAGGCAACAATTTCGCAAGGACATGACATGAACACTGATCTTATATGCAGGTGTAGACAGGTGCAGACACTTAGCTTGAGAGCAGCAGGAAATTCACAACAGCTTGAGAAAATGACACGTAACGAGGCAATTAGTAAATCATTAGTAGTTAACCTATCCTGACCTAGCGTTAGTAAATTAGTAATTAACATGTACGAGAAACGTAAGGTAAACATGAACACATGGTTAGATAGTTAGTATTACCCAATCCTGATCTAATGTTAGTATATTAGTAATTAGACAAGGGAGAATGAAACAATTAGGGAAGCGTGAGTGACAGCAAGAGAAGAAACAGCATGAACGCAAGGCTGCGGAAAAACATGGAAATATGTATGCAAACTAATAAACTATGACAGAACGTGAATACAAATAAGGGCGTGACATAACAATAAACATAAAACATGGCGTGGAACGGTTAGAACCGTAACAAGGGCTCTGGAGTTATGATTTTTGTGATCCATATTAAATACTCTATATTGTATCAGTGTCACAAAGTGACTTATACAGTGAGCAAAAACTATTTGTTTGCTGAAATATTTACAAAATATTGTCTTTGTCAAATATGTAACTATGCAACATTCAGATGATTCACATTTACATATGAAAACACCACACCACAGTTTAATTCCCTGTCTGGGAAATAAGCTTGAAATGTTTTCCTTGATGATGTCTATTGTAAATATAGTAAATTACACTATTGTAAATTTAGGTAGTGAGATTGAAGAACAGATTACTGTTAACTGGGAAGACTATCAACCAGGCAAATATGTAGCATGCATTTATGATGCCAACTGGTATGTGGGAAATATCAAAGACCGCTCGGATGAGCATTCTGATGTTCTTCTTTCTTTCATGAAAAGATCTAAAAACAATGTACTCTCTTGGCCTGCTAGGTCTTGAGAAGACGAATGCTGGGTACCATTACAACATAGCATGTGTGTCATCAGTGTACCTCATGTTCAAGGTAGTAGTGCTCGCAACTACAAGTAGTTCCAGTGACCTGGACAAAATTCACACTCTTCTCAAAATTTGGGCAAAATGAATAACTCTTGAGTATTGCCATGTCCAGTTAAGTATGTTTTTGCAATATATGTAATGCAAGTCATTGTGTTTTTTGTGATACTGATTTCACAAAGTTCTTCAAAATGATAAACTATAGAATTAACGTATTACCAAATATTTGTAACATTGTAATATTAAAAGCTATTTGGTGAAATGCTGACTTGTCACTATGAAAGTATTGACTACTGTCACTGTGAATCTGAATACTATTTACAATGATTGTTTATGTCCTGGAAAGTTCTTGCTGTAAAATTGCCAAACTTGAAAAAAAAAAGGTTGTTTATTTTCATTATTTAGAATTAATTTATGAAGGGGTAGTATGTTTCTCTTATTGAAATAAATCTATGTGCCAATTCTGAAACTGAACTATGTAATATTTGTGTTTTGGTTGAATTTGTATGGCAAAAAGAGCATGACTGTAACGTCCCGCTCCCTTCCTGTCCGTTCTCCAGGTTTTCCCTTTCCTCCCGTGTCATGTTTGGATTCCCTGTGTCCGTGTTTTCCCTGTCGCTACAGGCTGGGCGTGCCCCTTCTGTCTGTTCCTCTCTGTTCCCTCACTTCAGGTTCAACCTATCTCCTTTCCCCCTTCTTGCATGCATTCCGCACCAGTCAATTAGTCAATCACTCTCGGTTACATTCCTCATGCTTTTGGTTATTGGTTTCAATTTCACTCCCCTACTTATACCTCCCGCTGGCTGCTATTCGGCGCCAGTTCGTTAACGTTGTTCGTGCGTGTCATGGTCTCCTGGTTTCTGGTACTACTTGACTGAAAGCTCTGTTGTGGTTTTTTCCCTGGCTAAACTCCTTGGTTCCAAGTCCAGTGTTCTGTAATATCCAGCCTGTAGCAGTCAAGTCTCCCCTGTTTGTGTTGCGGTACCCCTGCTCCCAGTTAACGTTGCCTGTGCAGTGGGGTGCTCCGCCTCCAGCCCAGTTCCTGTTGGACCCCCCGGTCCAGATCCCGTTCCCGTGATCCAGTTCCTGTTGGACCTCCCGGTCCAGATCCAGTTGCCTGCGCAGTGGGGTGCTCTGCCTCCAGTCCAGTTCCTGTTGGACCCCCCGGTCCAGAGCCCGTTCCCGTGATCCAGTTCCGGTTGGACCTCCCGGTCCAGATCCAGTTGCCTGCGCAGTTGGGTGCTCTGCCTCCAGTCCAGTTCCTGTTGGACCCCCCGGTCCAGAGCCCGTTCCCGTGATCCAGTTCCGGTTGGACCTCCCGGTCCAGATCCAGTTGCCTGCGCAGTTGGGTGCTCTGCCTCCAGTCCAGTTCCTGTTGGACCCCCCGGTCCAGAGCCCGTTCCCGTGATCCAGTTCCTGTTGGACCTCCCGGTCCAGATCCAGTCCAGTTCCTGTTGGACCCCGCGGTCCAGAGCCCGTTCCCGTGATCCAGTTCCTGTTGGACCTCCCGGTCCAGATCCAGTCCGGTTCCGGTTCGGAACCCACATCCTGTCAAGTCCAGTTCCGGTTCGGAACAACCCTCCGTTCCCGTGACCCAGTTCCTGTTGGACCTCCCGGTCCTGATCCAGTCCAGTTCCGGTTCGGAACAAACCTTCGTTCCCGTGATTCGGTTCCAGTGTGGGCCTCCCGGTCCAGTACAAGTCCAGCTCCGGTTTGGAGCAGTTCGCTACTTCCTGGACCCTCTTAACTATTGTGTTAAGTTTGTGTTGAGCTTGGGACTACCCCAAAGCTCCGAATAAATCCTCATTTCTGTTTCCCTGTCTCTTGGTCGTTGCATTTGGGTTCAGCCCGTGTTTGGGTTCGTGACAGAACGAACTGGCCCTAAACATGGACCCAGCCGACCTCGAGCAGGGTCGCCACGCCTTCCACTCTATGGAGATCGACCCATTCGACACGATTTCCTATGAGGAATACATCATGGGAATCTTGGGGCAAAATCCGGAGTCTGCCCGCCGTCATGCCGACCACTACCCATCACTCCGGACTCCTCCTCCCAGCTCCCACTCCGTTAGGCTCGGAGTGGTCTCTTTCCATCCGGATAGCTCCGAGCCTAGCCACAACCCCACACCTTCTAATTTTGAAGGTACCCGTCTTGCCCTTTGCCCGAGGGGCTGTGGTCCCACGAGGAAGCGATGGGGTCCTGGCTCCCGGCTCCACCGACGGGCTCGGCCACCCGTTGACGGAGGATCCATCACCCTTCCGTCCCTGCCCAAGCCTCCTGTCCCGTTCCGACCCAGCCCTCCTGTCCCGTTCCGACCAAGCCCTCCTGTCCCGTTCCGACCCAGCCCTCCTGTCCCGTTCCGACCCAGCTCTCCTGTCCCGTTCCGACCCAGCTCTCCTGTCCCGTTCCGACCCAGCTCTCCTGTCCCGTTCCGACCCAGCCCTCCTGTCCCGTTCCGACCCAGCCCTCCTGTCCCGTTCCGACCCAGCCCTCCTGTCCCGTCCCGTCCCAGCTCTCCTGTCCCGTTCCGACCCAGCCCTCCTGTCCCGTTCCGACCCAGCTCTCCTGTCCCGTTCCGACCCAGCTCTCCTGTCCCGTTCCGACCCAGCCCTCCTGTCCCGTTCCGACCCAGCCCTCCTGTCCCGTCCCGTCCCAGCTCTCCTGTCCCGTCCCGTCCCAGCTCTCCTGTCCCGTCCCGTCCCAGCTCTCCTGTCCCGTCCCGTCCCAGCTCTCCTGTCCCGTCCCGTCCCAGCTCTCCTGTCCCGTCCCGTCCCAGTTCTCCTGTCCCGTCCCGTCCCAGTTCTCCTGTCCCGCCCCGGTCCATGCCTCCTGTCCCGCCCCGGTCCATGCCTCCTGTCCCGCCCCGGTCCATGCCTCCTGTCCCGCCCCGGTCCATGCCTCCTGTCCCGCCCCGGTCCAAGCCTCCTGTCCCGCCCCGGTCCATGCCTCCTGTCCCGCCCCGGTCCATGCCTCCTGTCCCGCCCCGGTCCATGCCTCCTGTCCCGCCCCGGTCCATGCCCCCTGTCCTGCCCCGGTCCATGCCCCCTGTCCCGTCCCGTCCCGGCTCTCCTGTCCCGTCCCATCCCGGCTCTCCTGTCCCGTCCCGTCCCGGCTCTCCTGTCCCGTCCCGTCCCGGCTCTCCTGTCCCGTCCCGTCCCGGCTCTCCTGTCCCGTCCCGTCCCAGCTCTCCTGTCCCGTCCCGTCCCAGCTCTCCTGTCCCGTCCCGGTCCATGCCTCCTGTCCCGCCCCGGTCCATGCCCCCTGTCCCGCCCCGGTCCATGCCTCCTGTCCCGCCCCGGTCCAGGCCTCCTGTCCCGCCCCGGTCCAGGCCTCCTGTCCCGCACCGGTCCACGCCTCCTGTCCCGCACCGGCCCACGTCTCCTGTCCGGTCCCTTTCCACGCCACCAGTCCCGTCCCGTTCCCTGCCTCCTCTCAAGTTGCGGGACCAGTTAACCTCCTGTCCTGAACGGCCGAGCTCGCTAGCCTCCTGTCCTGAGCGGCCGAGCCTGCTAGCCTCCTGTCCTGAGCGGCCGAGCCTGCTAACCTCCTGTCCTGAGCAGCCGAGCCTGCTAACCCCCTGTCCTGAGCAGCCCAGCCTGCTAAACTCCTGTCCTGAGCAGCCCAGCCTGCTAAACTCCTGTCCTGAGCAGCCCAGCCTGCTAACCTCCTGTCCTGAGCAGCCCAGCCTGCTAACCTCCTGTCCTGAGCGGCCCAGCCTGCTAAACTCCTGTCCTGAGCAGCCCAGCCTGCTAACCTCCTGTCATGAGCAGCCCAGCCTGCTAACCTCCTGTCCTGAGCAGCCCAGCCTGCTAAACTCCTGTCCTGAGCAGCCCAGCCTGCTAACCTCCTGTCCTGAGCAGCCAAGCCAGCTAACCACCGCCGGCCCCCTGAGCGATGCAGCCGTCGCCGCCGGCCCCCTGAGCGATGCAGCCGTCGCCGCCGGCCCCCTGAGCGATGCAGCCGTCGCCGCCGGCCCCCTGAGCGATGCAGCCGTCGCCGCCGGCCCCATGAGCGATGCAGCCGTCGCCGCCGGCCCCCTGAGCGATGCAGCCGTCGCCGCCGGCCCCCTGAGCGATGCAGCCGTCGCAGACGGCTCCCTGAGCCGGTCTCCTGAGCGATGTAGCCATCGCAGTCTGTCCTGTCTGCGCCGCCGTCCTCCTGAACGGTCCTGTCTGCGCCATCGTCCTCCTGAGCGGTCCTGTCGGCGCCGTCGTCCTCCTGAGCGGTCCTGTCTGCACCGCCGTCCTCCCGAACGGTCCTGTCTGCACCATCGTCCTCCCGAGCGGTCCTGTCTGCACCGCCGTCCTCCTGAGCGGTCCTGTCTGCACCGCCGTCCTCCTGAGCGGTCCTGTCTGCACCGCCGTCCTCCTGAGCGGTCCTGTCTGCACCGTCGTCCTCCTGAGCGGTCCTGTCTGCGCCGTCGTCCTCCTGAGCGGTCCTGTCTGCGCCGCCGTCCTCCTGAGCGGTCCTGTCGGCGCCGCCGTCCTCCTGAATGGTCCTGTCTGCACCGTCGTCCTCCTAAGCGGTCCTGTCTGCACCGTCGTCCTCCTGAGCGGTCCTGTCTGCACCGTCGTCCTCTGGAGCGGTCCTGGCTCCACAAGAGCCTTATTCTGGACCACTCTCATCTCCGGCTTTCACAACCAGCTCCCGGACAGGATTAGGCCTTCAGATACGCCAGGTGGCGTTCTTTGAGGGGGGGGTACTGTAACGTCCCGCTCCCTTCCTGTCCGTTCTCCAGGTTTTCCCTTTCCTCCCGTGTCATGTTTGGATTCCCTGTGTCCGTGTTTTCCCTGTCGCTACAGGCTGGGCGTGCCCCTTCTGTCTGTTCCTCTCTGTTCCCTCACTTCAGGTTCAACCTATCTCCTTTCCCCCTTCTTGCATGCATTCCGCACCAGTCAATTAGTCAATCACTCTCGGTTACATTCCTCATGCTTTTGGTTATTGGTTTCAATTTCACTCCCCTACTTATACCTCCCGCTGGCTGCTATTCGGCGCCAGTTCGTTAACGTTGTTCGTGCGTGTCATGGTCTCCTGGTTTCTGGTACTACTTGACTGAAAGCTCTGTTGTGGTTTTTTCCCTGGCTAAACTCCTTGGTTCCAAGTCCAGTGTTCTGTAATATCCAGCCTGTAGCAGTCAAGTCTCCCCTGTTTGTGTTGCGGTACCCCTGCTCCCAGTTAACGTTGCCTGTGCAGTGGGGTGCTCCGCCTCCAGCCCAGTTCCTGTTGGACCCCCCGGTCCAGATCCCGTTCCCGTGATCCAGTTCCTGTTGGACCTCCCGGTCCAGATCCAGTTGCCTGCGCAGTGGGGTGCTCTGCCTCCAGTCCAGTTCCTGTTGGACCCCCCGGTCCAGAGCCCGTTCCCGTGATCCAGTTCCGGTTGGACCTCCCAGTCCAGATCCAGTTGCCTGCGCAGTTGGGTGCTCTGCCTCCAGTCCAGTTCCTGTTGGACCCCCCGGTCCAGAGCCCGTTCCCGTGATCCAGTTCCGGTTGGACCTCCCGGTCCAGATCCAGTTGCCTGCGCAGTTGGGTGCTCTGCCTCCAGTCCAGTTCCTGTTGGACCCCCCGGTCCAGAGCCCGTTCCCGTGATCCAGTTCCTGTTGGACCTCCCGGTCCAGATCCAGTCCGGTTCCGGTTCGGAACCCACATCCTGTCTCAAGTCCAGTTCCGGTTCGGAACAACCCTCCGTTCCCGTGACCCAGTTCCTGTTGGACCTCCCGGTCCTGATCCAGTCCAGTTCCGGTTCGGAACAAACCTTCGTTCCCGTGATTCGGTTCCAGTGTGGGCCTCCCGGTCCAGTACAAGTCCAGCTCCGGTTTGGAGCAGTTCGCTACTTCCTGGACCCTCTTAACTATTGTGTTAAGTTTGTGTTGAGCTTGGGACTACCCCAAAGCTCCGAATAAATCCTCATTTCTGTTTCCCTGTCTCTTGGTCGTTGCATTTGGGTTCAGCCCGTGTTTGGGTTCGTGACAATGACAGCTCATTCAAAATTATAACTCCAGAAGGAAGCTCAGCAACAACACCACATTTTTGCCGGATCTTCTTTAGATATATAAGAATACATGGTAAAATGAGGACATACAATATGAAAATGAAGGTTAACTGCCCACATGGTCAAATGAGGACATGAAAATAGGCAATTTTGAGGAAATTTGAAAATCGAGCACATTTCAAAACATTATCCTGACACTTCTATAACAGTAATAAATATGGTCACTACATACACAGGGCCTAATATGTCATAAATGACAGGGGAAAAAACTGAGTGCTTTATCTAGCATACTGTTTCAGTGAGAAGCTCTCAAAGGGGGTGTCGTTTCATTACGTTTAGAATTTTCTGCCATTTTCAGAGCCTTGTAGGAGGAAAAGTACGTAAGATACACCTGTAAGAGGGTTTCTTGATGATTCTGAGATTCACACACAAAGGTGGGAAAATCAGAACAAGTCAGCTCACAAGCCATGAGGACCAATAATAAAGAGAGAAAAATTAATAAAGGAAGAAGGAAAAAACAGGAACGCAATTCCTTAATATCAGGAGGTCGCTAGTACCTGGCTATACCTGGCTGGAATGCAATGTCGTAAGACAAACAAGCACTGGAGAAATGAAAGTGAGGAATTTAAATACCCTGCAGGCAGAAGCACAGGTGGAAGCAATAACGAGGCTGGCAAACCACGAAACAGAACGTGGAAAAAATCAGATTGATTAACAATCGTGAAGACCGGACGAGAGCTGCAAAAGAAAACAAATAGCCACGAACCACTACAACATCTTACATTTTTGAATACTACAGAAAAAGTTAGCCATCGTCACAAAGTTTCAAAGCTGTACATGCCATATCAAAGGAGCTATGAATGTCAGAAGTTGGACCGAAAGGCTCATTCAGCAAAATGCAAAAAAATTATAAAAATTTCAAAGGGCTGTAGTTTCAAAACTATTAGAAATACATACCTAATATTTGGGATTTCTCCATAGTTTGGTATAGGAGCACCTGTGAATTTTTTCAGGAGAATCTGAAAGGGTGACCTGGGACCCTCTGGGTGATTTGATATGGAATTAACCCTGAGAGAGAAGTAGAGAGTTGGTTAGAGACAGCTCATGCAAGAGTTTTGGACAAGAATGGGAGCAGAGAGACTGGTCTGTAGTTAATAACAGCAGAGGGGTGAAGAGTAGCTTTCTTCAGTGGGGGTGCGGGTGATGTGAGACAACTTGCAGGAGGAGGGGAAACATTCAGTATATAAGGAGGAGTTTGCCAGGGAGGTGATAAATGGTAGGATGTCAGGAGCGATGGACTGGAAAAGAGATGATTGTCTTGGGTCAAGGGAACATGTGGTTGGATGGTTGGATGGTTGGAGAGGAGGAGTTCAGATATGTAAGCATCTGTGAGGGGAGGGAAGGCAGAAAGGGAGGGAAGGAGCAGAGGGCAGGAAGAGGGATGGCAGAACAGATAAAGTCAGATCCAGAAGCCATCTGTTGACTTGAAGGACTTCTGGATGTCTGCAACTTCTTATGGAAGTAGGTTAAGTAAGTAATTTGCTGAGAGAGAAGATGTAGGGGAGGTGGTGGGCAGTAGAGGAAAGAGAAGGTAGAGAACAGTTTATCAAGTTTTCACATTGTCACATTGTTATGTCAGAGAGTCTGAGATAAAGTACAGAGATAAGTCCAACCTATACAAATATTATACAAGTACAATTAAATGTATTCAAAATTTTGAATAAAAAAAAAAGCATGTTTTGTAAGTAATGGTGAAAACAGAAGGGCCGTGAGAATGGCAGTAGACGGTTTGACGAATTTAAAAAAAAAAACACGCAATTAAAATAGTTTTTTATATTACAAAAGGTACAGTCTACCTACCAATCAACATACTGTATATTCCACAAACACCCGATAATATTATTTGACCATATAATCTTTCTCTGAGTTTTAAGTGGGGAGTGAAATATACTCTGGTTAATGTGTCCACACAACAGAATTATAGTTTGAAAAACTACTTTGCATCATACTGAAACAGACTGGGGTAGTGTACTGGTAGCTGCACTGGTCTGGGATGGTGTACTGACCAGGGTGTGTAGCAGCCAGTAATATGAGCCTACATCAAGCTGCTTATTTCGAGATAATAAATTACAGCAGGACGTGTGAAACCTATATCAGCTCAGCTAGGATCCATGTGACCATGATCTATGTAAATCTAATTCTGATTCTGAATTCTTGGATCCATCTCTTCGCTGCAATGTCCTCCATCAGTTTGTTGAGTGCACACGCCCAGGGCAGACAGGTACACACACTCCTACTAATGTGTTGCAGTTACAGCATTTTAAAAAATCCACATTGCACACTGAGCTGCACAGACTTCATGTGCAGCTGGCACAGGCAGACTACAGGGCCTTTTTTGTCCAGAGACAGTCTCTCCCACTAAATCCTTCCCTCCATGGGCAATGTTAGAGCCAACTGTGTGCCGCCCTGCTGGCCATTATGAGCACTGCCACAACCATGACTCTGTGCCAGACGATGTTGCCTACAGGTGCAGCTCAAAAAATTTGAATATCGTGAAAAAACGAGCCCCAAACCATCACTCTGCGGCCAGATATGGAGTAGATGTGGATGGATCCCTTTAAGGGTTGTTTCTCCTGACTTTCTTCCCCATAGAGTTCTATTGGAAAATGAGTCAGGAGAAATAACCCTTGCAGTGATTTATCCACGTCTACTCCATATCTGGCCGCAGAGTGATGGTTTGGGGCTCGTTTGATACCTTAGACCCTTGATGACGTACAACCATTTAGCCAGCCATGTGTTCCATACTGTACCAGTGTAATTTACAGCTGAATCTAGTCTCACCCCCCAATTCCCATAGAGATCAGTTCAAATGCAGAGAGGTTATAGTATCGCTTGTAACAGTACCTGAAAATAAGATATCGAGAGTCTTTTGATTTTGATTGGTCACAGACTTCAGGAAGTAACAGCATGCAAAGGATATGCGACCAAATATTAAATATGATACTTTAAAAATATGTTAAAGCAAAATATTCTAATTTTCTGAGACACTGAATTTTGGGTTTCATTAGCTGTAAGCCATAATCATCAAAATTACAAGAAATAAAGGCTTGAAATATTTCACTCTATGTGTAATGAATCTATATAATATATGAGTTTCACTTTCTGAAATGAGTGAAAAAAAATATTGAACTTTTTCCACGATATTCAAATTTTTTGAGCTGCACCTGTATTACTACACTGAAGCCCATTTAAGTCTCAGGTGGTGTTAGGGTTGGAACAGGCTGTGCCTGTGTGTATGTGCCGTTTGCACCAGACTGCAGAGCGACAGATACTGTGTGGCTCTCTTAGGACATGGTGACAATATGAAATACCTTTTCTGTGATGGGGCCCCTGAGGACCTGGGAGCCAGGTGACAACCCCTGGCAGGAGCACACACAGTGGTTCCCACGGTAACCAACCACAAAGGACACTGGGAGCAGAATTGCAAATCCTTTCAGCTCAATAGATACTCAGCTCCTGTGTTCCTTCTGTCCGCTCTGCTTTTTAGACACTGGAGGTTCTGGATGGTGACAACAGTTTACAGTTCTATATTTTAGCACAGAACAACCATTGCACCATCATTGTCCCTGGACATGCCCCTTAATGAATTTTCAGAAGGTGCATCAGATTGGAATGTTTCTGCTTCAATTGCAGAGAGACAGAACTTTCAGTGTTAATAATATTGAAGTGAGTGTCTTGTAGGGGCGTACAGCAATGCCCCTATCTGTATCTGTATCTGTTCGATCAACAACATTATCTGTATTTGTATCTGTATCCGGATTAAAACCGGAAGTGGGTGGGGCTTCAACAGGAAGTTGTTACATATAGGAAATGTCATATTTTCTCATATAAAATTAGCTTTTATTGCAATTTATGAGTATTCACCCCTCTCCGTGTCTTTTTTTTCTTTTCAAGAACTTTTTATTTATTTTATCTATTGTTTTGTTTTGTTAAAGGTTGTTTTTGTTAACCTATTTGAACCCCCACCTCCTAACTGGGGGACACTGAACAATAAGTTTGGATAAGTACTGGAAAAAATTTGAGGTGCAATATAACTGAATGAAAAGGCAGTTTTATAAAAACATCTAACCATTCCATTATATATTTTAATGGATACTATTTCCACAATAACAGCCCTTTCTGCCTGTTGTGATTTCATATTGTATATATTTTTTTTCGTTTTTTATTTTACTATATGTACTTGGATATTTAGCCTAATATAATAATGTATAGGATGCTCCGACACCAATTATTTTTTTAAAGATTGGCCAGTACCGATCCCAATCTTTTTTATTAGACATACATTTTATTATTATAGTAATATTTTTACCATTACTATTATGATTGTTATTATTATTATTACTATTACTTTATAAAATGCAAGAAGACTTAAGGATTATAACCTAATGATTTATTGAGAAAAACACTCTAAATGAGACGGATGTGTGCGGGTTGGACCCGTAATGCACGACTCAGAACACTGACGTAGTAATAAATGCCCGCAAGGGCTTTATTATGGGGAAATCCAAAATCGTAGTCACACAAGCAAAGTCCAAAAACCAATAAATCCAGCCAAACCAAAAATACAGTACCGAGGGAGAAGGCAGTCTCGAAATCGGTATCCATGCACAAGTTCAGTAACCAGAGTAGCTGTCAGCGGAGCAGAAGTACAAAACAGGGGTAAAGCAAGGTTCGTTGGTCGTGGGGCGTAGCAGGAGTCAGACCGAAGTCCTATCCGCGGGGCAGAGGTACAAAACAGACAGCAGGCAAAACTCATGGTCAAAAACAGGCAGTAGAAACGATAGGCAGGCAGTAACGATGGTCAGTAAACAGGCTAGATCAATAATGGTAGTCAAAACAATGGAAACCGCTCAAGTGACAGTAGTAAACTAAAGGCAACAATTTCGCAAGGACATAACATGAACACTGATCTTATATGCAGGTGTAGACAGGTGCGGACATTAGCTTGAGAGCAGCAGGAAATTAACAACAGCTTGAGAAAATGAGACACGTAACGAGGCAATTAGTAAATCGTTAGTAGTTATCCTATCCTAGACCTGACATTAGTAAATTAGTAAATGACATGCACAAGAAACGTAAGGTAAACATGAACACGGTTAGAGAGTTAGTATTACCCAATCCTGATCTAACGTTAGTATATTAGTAAATAGACACGGGAGAATGAAACAATTAGGGAAGCGTGAGTGACAGCAAGAGAAAGAAACAGCATGAACGCAAGGCTGCGGAAAAACAGGGAAATGTGTATGCAAACAATGAACTGCATCGTAACATAAACAGAACACAAGCAAGACATGAACAGAAAATAAACTGTGACAAACACTAAACATGAAACATGGCATAAACATGACAGAAACGTAACACTAAATCAAGAAAGTTAAATGAACAGTCCAACAAGATGCATTACATTAACTAGCTAGCAGTAACAACAAAGTTCTAGAACACCTGAAAAGCTTTTAATTCAAGAAAATTAAAAAAGTCTGAATGTGGCTCCATTTGAACAGCTTTTAATTCAAGAAATTGAGGAAAAAACGTCTCTGGATGTGGCTGCATTTCAACAGCTTTTAATATGCTTTTAGTATGCCATTGGTTAAACCGATCACCACGACAAGCCTAGGTAAAAACATTTTTTTCTGCCATGTGAAACGTTACATTTTCGTTTTATTAATTGCGTTGCGAGTTTGGAATGGAATCGATAACGCAGCAATACGGAGGCAGAACAGACGGTCACCGTTTAAAAACACAACTAGCATAAATAAAATAATGATTTTGATAGCCAGTATGTGACATTTCAAAACGGGACACAGGCTACAATGATTCTAGCTGTTCCTTTGCTTTCTTTTAAAAGGTGTTTTTACGTTCTGAAAAAGTGGCGAGATTAAGCGCAGGCAAAGCGAGCAGCATTAAAGGGATAGTATCACGTTTGCATGCAAGATGTTGAGACTTTTCGTTTAACGTTTTGCTTCATTTTCGTTTGCTGTCACAATATTGTCCTATAGGTGTACAAGACACACTGTTCAATTATAACGAGCACGTAACACGTTAAAGATAGGTTGAGTAGCCTATCCGTAATGTCAGGGAGTGCCGATTGAGTCACATGGCCGACATGGAACGGCTCCCTAATTATATATTTTAATGTTTTTAATAACCAAATAAACAATCCAATGCTTAATTCTGCGAAGTTCAGACGAGGCATACAGACAGGTGGGCACTGAATCAAAGATTTTCTTGCTGCAATTTAATTATTTCCCGCATCCGAATATGAACTGGAAACTTCGGATAGGAAAATATTCGTTTCCAACCCACTATCCGTGCACTTTCGGATTTCGGCTTCGGGCACTCCCCTAGTGTCTTGTAGGTAGAGTCTTTGGTCGAATGGACTGCGGGGGTTGAATCATGGTTCAGGTTCATGGTTTTAAAGTTCACTGCTATTTTTTCCAGTGAATAAAATTTTTAAAATAAAAAAATTAAATAGCTGTAATATAATAACAAAACAGGACACAAACATTAGTCAGTAAACATTGGCCCCCAAAACAAGCAAGAACTGGCTGCATTACAGGCCTGGCAGAGCATCACCAGGGAAGATACCAAGCTTCTGGTGATGTCTATGGGTCGCAGACCTCAGTCATTGATTGCAAAGGATTTGCAACCGAATATTAAATATGATGACTTTACTTAAATTAATGTTAATTTCTCCAAATTTGGTCTCTACATTTGGTCTCCTAAAATGGTGTGGGGGGGGGTTGGACTATGTATAGAAAGGGCTTCAATTGCTACACGGTTCACCCGATATGGATGTAAACACCCTCAAATTAAAGCATAGTCACTGTTCCATTTCAAATCCAATGTTCTGGAGAAACCATATTAAAGGTGATAGTGTTACGTTTATGTCATGTTTATGTCATGTTTCATGTTTAGTGTTTGTCACAGTTTATTTTCTGTTTATGTTACGATGCAGTTCATTGTTTGCATACATATTTCCATGTTTTTCCGCAGCCTTGCGTTCATGCTGTTTCTTCTCTTGCTGTCACTCACGCTTCCCTAATTGTTTCATTCTCCCTTGTCTAGTTACTAATATACTAACATTAGATCAGGATTGGGTAATACTAACTATCTAACCATGTGTTCATGTTTACCTTACGTTTCTCGTGCATGTTGATTACTAATTTACTAACGCTAGGTCAGGATAGGTTAACTACTAATGATTTACTAATTGCCTCGTTACGTGTCTCATTTTCTCAAGCTGTTGTGAATTTCCTGCTGCTCTCAAGCTAAATGTTTGCACCTATCTACACCTGCATTTAAGCTCAGTGTTCATGTCTGTTTGTTGCGAAATTGTTGCCTTTAGTTTACTACTGTAACTTTTGAGCGGTTTCCATTGTTTTGACTACCGTTATTGATCTAGCCTGTTTACTGACCATTGTTACTGCCTGCCTATCGTTTCCACTGCCTGTTTTTGACCACGAGTTTTGCCTGCTGTCTGTTCTGTACCTCTGCCCCGCGGATAGGACTTCGGTCTGACTCCTGCTACGCCCCACGACTACGAACTTTGCTTTGCCCCTGTATTGTACTTCTGCTCCGCTGACAGCTACTCTGGTTACTGAACTTGCATGGATACCGACTTCGAGACTGCCTTCTCCCTCGGTACTGTATTTTTGGTTTGGCTGGATTTATTGGTTTTTGGACTTTGCTTGTGTGACTACATTTTTGGATTTCCCCATAATAAAGCCCTTGCGGGTCTTTATTATCAAGTTTGTGTTCTGAGTCGTGCATTACGGGTCCAACCCGCACACACCCGTCTCAGATAGATTTCATATTTATTCTTGGTGAATAAAAATACAACATTAAGATACAGCAACACCGTGGCTATATTTTTCTATAGCAGAGCTTCTGCCCAAACAGAATCACACCATACATACCATACATAACCTGACCCCCAACTCAGTTAACAGACTTAAAGTTGAAACTTAAGAATGTGCATCATAACTCATATACATAAACTGTCAACAACTGATTTATGAAAAAAAAACATTGGAGATCTGTTACTGGTCATTCAGTAGTCAACAAAAGACATTCAATCATCATCATCATCATCATCATCATCATCAATGACTAATTTATTTCTATCCATTTCTTACTTATCCTCCAACAGCACATCTTCCACAGCGCCCTGCTATCTAGCGGGAACAAATAATCTCCTTCCAGAAGAGCACGGCTCACCCTCCTTAAAAAAGTCGATCAGGTGGTCCAAACTACCGTGTTCTGCAACACTGCCGGTCCGCACATTTTGAATGACTTTTTAACTCAGGTCTTTGCCTGATTAAAACCAATGAGCAGACAATGTGCCCCATAAGGGTGGACTTTACACTCATCTCCTGCCATCCACTCATCAGGACTTGTGTAGGGATGCCTTGAATGGTTGCTTCTAAACTACATGAGGTACTAACTTGTGTGTACTTTCTTTCCCCTGGAATGAGAGCTGTGTGGATATTATAGCCTTTTCTAAGCTCATCGTTTGTTGCGGTACTGACCTGGCACTATTACCAATCCCATACCAATGTTAGTATGTACCACAAAGGTTAGGGAACTAGGCTTGGAACCATACAGTGGTAGGTTTGATTCCCAGGTGGAGCACTGCTGTCATATCCTTGAGCAAAGTACTTAAAGCTGCAGTAGGCAAGTTTGAAAATATACAAGGCAAAAAGACTTCTCCCTTTTTTTCTCCTCCCTCCTATCCCTCCACTAAGACCCTCCCACCAAATGATGCTCCAGTGCATGTGCAGAGACAGGCAGACAGGGTGGGGTTTATTCTGTGGGGAGGATCTTTTGCTTGTAGATAGTTGCCCTGATTGGTAGCTACGTAGCTAGCCCTGATTGGTTGGTTTTTGTAAGACCAGGGTGAGATTTTTTGACAGCCTAGGTCACTCACAGAAATCAGATTTTTTCCCCCAGAACACTTAATTTATTGATAGCTGCTGGAATATAATAGTAAATTTAATAATTTTTCCAAAATTATATAGAAAAAAATTTGCCTACTGAACTTTTAACCTGCATTGCTTCAGTATGTAGTATATCCAGCTATATGAATGGGATGCAACGTCAATGCTATGTCATAAATTTGATCCATAATAACCAGTAATATTTACAATGTTTTTGCTCATTTTACACCACGACTGTAAAAAAACTGAAAAAAGCTAGTAAAATCTAGTTGAACAGCCAACACTGAGTGTAGCTATTTGCTGGTCACGTGGCTGAGGAGAAGATTGAAGAAAATTTGTGAGCTGCCCAGTGCCCTGTTTAATATTTTTTTGGTGAGTAGCCTACTGCATTTTTATGCCTCTTGTCATCTCTGTAGCTTGGTGGTTTTACCCATTGAGGTTTTTTTTTTCATCAAACCGTGAATGGATCCTTTTGCATCTGTGAGATGAGGTGAGGTGAGGTGGGGACATTTAAATAAACAGTGCTATTGTTTAAAATTGTAATTTCATGTGTTGTAATGTTAAGACAGCTTTATTGAGTACATATTAGCCAATGTTAACACTGCACAAATGAAAACTAGGACCAGTGATGTAAAAATATTTATAAATACTGAGTACTTTTAAAGATATTTTGTAATTGGACATTAATGACTGAGTAAAATTTACTAACAAAAACAAAATTGCCAGTAAACTTTACTAAGATATTTTAAGTCGAATCGCTTTGAAATGCAGAGTATTTTTAAAGATATTTTTGTTAAGAATGACAGAGTAAACTTTACTAAGGAAAACAGAAGATTGCCAGCAAACTTTACTCAAATATTTCAATGAGAACAATACTTGCTGCTATGTAGACTTTACTTGAAAACCTGCTCAGTTAAATTAACAAAGGATTTCTGTGCGTAAATTGTTACCAAACTTTTTAAAAGTAAATTTCACTCCACATTTTTTTCAGTGAATCATATCAAACCACACAATCGTTTCATCCATGGAAGTGATGTTTTCATCAGTTTTTTTGGACTCTCACATGGCCAACTTCACTAATGAAAGACACAAGCTTGTCTGTGGAATTCTTCATGTCCTTCCAGGCCACAGCAACATCGCACATAAAAAACACTTCTGAGACGGAACTTATCTAGCCATCCTGCACTAGCCCAAAGTCACCTTTGTCACTTACTCTTGCATACATGTCTTTGGGCCTTTAGCCTTGATAATTTTTCTGGACATGTGTGTTTTTTTTTGCCTAGCACGGGAATCTACTCGCACACCCAAGTTCTTGCGGATCCGCTCAACCCAATAAGCGACATAGCCTGTGGCCACCAGGGGGCTCCCTAATCATTCTAATACGTACTGTATATAATGTTGGGTTGAGAGGCCCGCAAATCAAATCCTGTTTAGTGCCCCTCAAAGGCTAGGTCCAGCACTGAGTTCTTGTCTTGTTTTTTTGTTCTCCCAGCACCATCTAGCCTCGCTCGTTTCTGTTTCAGACGGTGGAATATTGAGAGACTTTAGTTTTTTCCCCTATTCCATTCTCTTACTCAATTGGGGTCTAAGCCAAAGTGCCTCGCTGGTGCTTCATGCAAATTTTCCTCTGCGTACTTCGTAACATCTCATTTGAATTTTATATTGAAATGCCTTGTTGATTCCATAAAACAGTTCTTAGTGTTTGGTGGGAAGCTTGCTGCCACATGAGGAATGAAAAGCTCCAATAAGACACAAACCTCCAGTCAATTCTTAGTCTTTTTAAAAAACAGGATTTGATGGACTATTATACATACATCATTGGCATGGTTTATGGCTTCAGTAGACCAAGCACAAATTTTTGATTTAATAAGCTGCCCAATTTATCATGTTACTTACATTTTATATCATAGGAGGTATGTGCCTCCAGAACATTTGAATGTGGACTTCAACATGTTGTACTAAACCTGAGTACTGTTCAACAGTACAGTACCCTTGTGTGTGCTGGTTTTCATTCCAACCACAATTGCAATCCCAAAATAAAATAAAAAAATGCTTTTAATGTATTAAGGGATTATTTACTCTCATAAGACACATTATGTCAGAAATAGCCATGAAAAATAAAAGCCCCATATTTGCATTGTGCTTATTATGCTATAATACAAATGATTAGGCTAAATATAAAGTAGTAATAAAATGTACTGATTAAATTAAAGACTGAGGTGAATCAATAAACTTCTAATTGGTGAATGAGTTGACACCTGGCCACAAAACTAACCATTTGGTAGATAAAAAAGAATTCAAAAACAAATTAAATGAAAAACATGCCAAACTTGCATTGTGTTAATAAGAAAAAAATTATGAAAGACACATGTGTTCAACAAACGTAATTGAGCAAGACAAAATTGGTTGTAACAAAAACCAGTATACACAGGGGTCCCCCATAACCGATTTTGAGAACCACTGTTGTACAATTTAAGGATTGTGCATCTTCAAGGGATTAACCTAAATTGTCTGTTATCTGAGCTGGCTTGGGAAATTAACAAACGGCTTGCTTGTTACCATGGTGATGCCTTTTTTGCTACTCCACTATTATTGTTGACTGGTTTTTATTTCCATTTTTCCGTTTGTGTTCTTGGCTATTAAAAGAGACAGTCTTCTTAGATGGAAGGCTTATGGTCATTTATTAAATTTATTTGAAATTACATCTCCAGTCTGCTCAAGTAGCTAATATTTTCTGAGACAGAAGTCTTTTGTTTTTTTGAATGACATGAAGTTCTAACATGAAGTTATTTTCTAAAGAAATTATATATTCATAATCACTGCTGGATTTATTTCTTTCTGAAAAAAGGAAAAAAGTTTCTTAAGGAAAGCTACATAAGTAAGATTCTGAGTCATTTATTTTATTTAGTTTGTCCTTTAAAGACAGGTGCCCAATTTAAGAATACATAAGTGCTTTGTTAATAAAACTCTCTGCCATGACTAACAATGGCTGATTTCTCTTTCCATAGGTGTGAGGTTTTGGTCCATTGGAAAGGTCTTGAATATTTAGGCAAGAATTCAATCAAAATTAGTTATTTTACTTTGACTTAGAAATAAATTAAAAGATGGTTTTTTCTTTGTAGTTATTTTTGGTTAATTTTGGTACTTGTTGAACTCTCATACTATTTCTTCCCTCTCACACACTCACTCACTCATTCACTCATTGAGGGGCTCCCGTGTCAGTTAGTTGTAGTAAAGGTGTCTACGTCTTAGAAGGGGTAGATGCCCATTAATAGAGCCTAGACCATTGCCTGCTCATTTATTGGCTGTCTGCATTAAAGAGCAATAAAAGCATTCTTTATTATTTTAGTTTTAGAGTATCTTTTTGAATGACCCAGCTTTTGTGTACAATGAAGGATGTTTTAGATGTTTCTGATGATCTGCCAGCTTTACAATGGCTGGTATTGGAGCAATCACCGGTTTGTGGTTTAAAAATAAATGAATTAAAATACATTACGCAGCTTGTATAGCGATGTTATGACTAAAGAGACTATACATGTGAACAGATAGTATATATAGTATATAATATTTATTCACTATTATATAGCCTATAAACATACTATACTATAACTATAAACATAAAAATAATGTTGCCAGAATTAGTTTTTCTTCTCAGTTCAAAAGTGGAGCAAGCTCTGGGAGCAATGCTCCCAGGGCCAAAGAGGTGTGGTTTAGATGCAAGGGGTAGCCTACCACACTGCTTGTGTTGTTGCATGCCCAATGTTAGCTAAGCTACTTACAAATTGACATTGATGATCTATGAAAAATAAGAGCTTCAGCTATGTTGCCAGACTTACATTTTTTGAGGCCAAATGCATAGATATTTACTAAGAGATTGAAGAGTTGACATGCTGGCATCCTGTTTGAGGACAACTGACCGCACAGATCTGAATTGTCTGAAGGTAATAGGTGAAACTAGTATAAACAGATTATGTTTTTTGCAGTAATTTGCTTCTCTCCACATGCAGCAGCTACTGTTGATATAGGAAGCCTTGGCACTACTTTTTTTGATGACAGTTGCAACCAAAACTAAGAATAAATATAATTTTTTAAAAGATCAGGTATTCAACACACATAAAACTTTTTGTTTGCTTTCTACTCTGACCCAGTTTTGCCTCTATAACAGTCATTGTAGAGTAGGTCGTCAGACTATTTACAGTATTCTGTAAATACTTAAAATCGTCTCGGTCAATAGGTCAAAGCATATATTGAAATAATATAAACTAGAAATAACCGCCTCGTGGTTGTATGCCTCCGCCAACAAGTCAAGTTGCATCATTCTACAAAAACCAAACATTGAACATTAGATGAATAAACTTTGTTTTATCATTGTAAGGACAGTCTTTATTTATTGAACATATATAATTAATGTGATTATTAGATAGTTTTCTCAGCTACAGTGGTAAGCAAAATATTATGATGTCACAGTAAAGTTGACCTTTGAACCTTTGGATATAAAATGTCATCACTGCATCATTTTATTCTATTAGATATTTGTGTAAAATCTTGTGATAATTAGCATAGGAATTTTTGAGTGACCTTGACCTTTGACCACCAAAATCTAATCAGTTCATCCTTGAGTCCAAGTAGACATTTTTGTGAAATGTTGTCATAATTAGAGTAGGGATTCTTGAGTTATGGCCAAAAACATATTTTTTGAGGACACAGTGACCTTGATCTTTGACCTATGACCACCAAAATCGAATTCATCCAAGTGGATGTTTAGGCCAAATGTGAAAAAAATTCCCTCAAGGCATTCCTGAGATATGGCGTTTACGAGAATGGGATGGACGGACAACCCGAAAACATAATGTCACCGGCCACGGCTATCGCCGGCGCGGAGGCATAAAAACTCAGAAGGTGAACTGACCCTTGAAGCCTGGCTGCTCTTCCATGTTCTATAATGGCCACCAGAGGGCAGTAATGAATCACCAGAGGAACGCACAGGAGCACACCGACCCCAATAAACTCTAAATACACAGAATTAAGACAATGTTCTAATCCTCACTAAAAATACAACACACCTGAGCTGTGTGTGCACATGTTTGTCTGTCATTCTCTGCTCTGGCAAGTCACAGTGTAAAAACAGGATTTCAAATTTAACATAATACTTGTTCTGACCTGACTGAGCCAAGTGAGTTCAAACATTACACTGTACTGATTAGTACACACTGTACTAACAAGGCACTAAATATAGAACAATGAAGAGCAAACACAGAGGGAGGGAGAGCAGAAGACTGAGGTGGAGAGAGAGCGAGAGAGAGAGAGAGAGAGAGAGAGAGAGAGAGAGAGAGAGAGAGAGAGAGAGAGAGGCTATAGTTAATTGTTAATTGCCTGGCATTTAATTGTTCCTACATTCACCACAGACCTTCTCTGAGACACAGAGACAACTGTAATACCCTCTACCCTCATAAGTCTGGTCACAATTCTGATGTTAATTACACTCATTAGAAGCATATTTGATTAACGTTCCAGAAGTAATTATGAGCTTTGCTGTAATTATTGGCAAATGAGAGAGAGCATGTTACTCTTTGACTGATAATATCATAGCACACCATGCAAGATAAAAATAGGAGTGACCCTTCAGTGTCTCTACTCTGACACTCTGAGAGCTCAACAACCTTACTATGGAGAATGCTAACTGTCTAAATGTCTGAATGGTAATTACCTTTAACCACCAATCAGAATGAGCAGGAGGCAGGGCTATTATCTTGTGCAAAGACACTGCATAGTCAGTTTTCAGCTCAATTCAAACAAATATTTATTGGCATGACAAATAAAAACTGTATTTGAAAATCATAGTAAATACGTTCACAAACACAAAAAATAACATGAGTGTAAACAACAATTATATATATATCTCCCAAATCCTGAGAGGCCTTCAGCACCATGGACAGCAGTGGCTGTATACCGCATTATGTACAGCTGGGGTTTTGGTAAATTTCATCCCACAGGCCAATCATCCCACAGGTGAATCATCCCATAGGTGAATCATTACACAGGTGAATCATCACACAGGTAAATCGTCCCACAGGTGAATCATCTCACAGGTAAATCATCCCACATGGCAAATCATCCCACAGGTAAATCATCCCACATGTGAATTATCCCACATGGCAAATCATCCCACAAGTAAATTAAATCCCACATAGCAAATCATCCCACAGGTAAATTAAATCCCGCATGGAAAATCATCCCACAGGTAAATTAAATCCCACATGGTAAATCATCCCACAGGCAAATCATCCCACAGATAAATAAAATCCCACATGGTAAATCATCCCACAGGGGAATCATCCCATGGGTAAACCATTCCACATGTGAATTATCCCACATGGCAAATCATCCCACAGGTAAATGCAATCCCACATGGGAAATCATCCCACAGGCAAATCATCCAACAGATAAATAAAATCACACATGATAAATTATCCCACAGGTGAATCATCCCACAGGTAAATCATCCCACATGTGAATTATCCCACTGGTAAATTAAAACCCACATGGTAAATCATCCCACTGGTAAATTAAATCCCACATGGGAAATAATCTCACAGGTATATCAGGTCATTTTCAAGTTTCTGCTGAGGCCCACCCCCCATATCGAGGTCCTTTTCTATGGGCAGGACAAAGATCCCCAGTTTCCCTAATGGGGTTTTACCACAGATTATATGCACACACCAGATACTCAGCTCCATGTTTTTAACATTAAAAGACTCCCCACCATTGAATCTGGAATATTTTAATTTGGTGCATCTTCTGAAAATTCATTAAAGGCTGCATCTAAAATATACTGTTGTAATACAAAGATATTGAGTGCTGTAATTGTACGCATAGGTTTGGGGGAGACAGGGAGACATGTCATCCCCAATATTTTCACATGTATTGGTCCCTAGACTAGCTGAATAGGTGGTCCAGCAGTGTGTCTCCCCCAAAAATGTAATTAAAACTGGCTGTATACGCTGCCAACTACTGATACCAACCAAATGTCTTGCAGCCAGAAGCACAGAGGATACCATCAGGAGCTGAGCATCTGGTGAGTCTATATAATCTGTGTAATCTGTAATCTCAGTCTTTGTTTTTTACATCTTCTGGAATGGTATTACATCTTCCTGCATCGGATCCACAGGCCCTGTTCTCAGCATGGAGATACATGGACCTATGGGTGTTTAACTGTCTGGGGAGGCGGGGAGTTGAGCACAGCCAATCCCATTGGTGAAGCCCCTGTCCCCACCACACTCACCCTGCTGTTCTACCTGAAAATCCAGGACATGTGTTGCCATGGTGATGGGCAGGCTTGCTTGCCCCCCGCTTTGTCACACCAGGGAGTCGAGTCACCCCCATAGTTCCCCTCCCCCTCATTAATAAACCCAGGACTTTCCCTTACTGTGTGAATGTGTACTGACCCAGATCTGCACGTCCACATAATGACAATCTACCAGCACAGCAATTCTTACAACCTCATAATCTACCAGTGCACAAATTCCTACAACGTCACAATCCACAATCCACTGTCAAAGCGATTCTCTCCTGTGTTATTTGTTATGGCAAAGTGGAGAGCTGCATTTCATGCCATTTGGAAATTTGTATTAAATGCAGAAAAATAAAATGACTCGAATGCTTCGTTATGGACAAGGAGGCAGCCATGTGCAATAATAATAAAAATAAAGTATAATAGATACTATCATCTGAGGTTTATAATATGAAATGTTAGCTCCTGCATGTCTTATTGAAAAAGCCATTAAATAAACAATTGTTCACAAAAAAGTAAAATAATAATAATATAGGCTATAAATTCAACATCAGGTCTCTGTTTTTTTTTGCTGAAACCAATATCAAGTGGCCTGATTTTTTTGTGGTCAGTGTAATTACATTTATTCAGTAAGCCAAGCAGTGTAACTCTGCCGCATTAAGACACAACACATTGAAAGGGATCTGCAGTTAGTGGCTCACATTTGGTTGCTAGATAATATAATAGATCTTTATTTAACAAAGAGAGTCAATTGAGAACAAATTCTTGTTTACAATGATGACCGGCATAGTCCCTATAATATACATGTCTTTGGACTGTGGGAGGACACCAGAGTACCCGGAGGAACCCATACAAACCCACGTAACATGTAAACTCCCTACAGGGAGAATTCCAGGACTTGTGAGCCAAGAAGGAGTGCTAACCACAAACCACTGTGCCAACGTGCAATGGCCAATTGCATCCCCAAGAAATGGGAAAGTTCAGTCAGTTAGGGGGCTGCGTTTCATTCCGATCTAGTGACCCCCGCTGATCGATTGGGCACCCGTGGACTGCATGTTAAAGCTGCATATAAAAGGTCTTCCTCCAACTCCACTCTGTTGGACACTTTGTTGAAGTGTCATTCATGGTGCCTGGCCTTTATCTGAAATAGGGGACAGTGTGACCAAGCTCTTGTATGGCAGTTATTTGAATAATCTCTGCACTCTAATCCTCCCCTTCTTCAGAGGCAGTGTGCTCAGATACTGAGGAAAGGCTATGCATTTCCATGTCATTATCTACCCTTTTCATTCAGGGCTGAGAAAAGATGGAGGGATGCCGAGAGGTCTAACAAAAGATACATTATTATATACCATTCATGCACCAATTACTATCATTTAACTGCATGACTTAAATGTACTGTGAGTGCTTTTATAAAACACAGCCTTATAATGCCCTTATAGAGTGAGAGAGAGAGAGAGAGAGCGATCGAGAGAGAGAGAGAAAGAGAGAGAGAGAAATTTGAATCTGGTTGAATTTGAAAGCGCAAGACGAAGGAATTGTTCTTGCATCCTTGAGACAGACAGAGGGACAGGCAGAGCGAGGAAGAGAAAGGGCAAGGGAGAGGAAAAGACAGACAGAGACAGTGTACAAAGCAGAAGTCTGTTGTTGATTGATTCATGTTAATATATTTTGGCCAGTAGAAGAGAGGTTATACTGAGTCCTGTACAGAGTCTACACGCTGTCCAAACTTACTTACATTTAATATCTTTCACAAACGGGAAATGTGCCACAGAGCAGTGTGTGTTCAGAGCCCTGTAAGCACTCGAGTTCCGCATTGTCGCAGGTCCCAGAGTGAGCTGTGATTCTGCTTTTGTTGTGATATGCTGCTATTTTATCTTATATATTTTTGCTCAACTGTTGGGTGAAAGTGGTGCTGTCCTGATGCTGCTTGGCCTTAGTGTGTGTTAGTACTGTCAGCTCCAGGACCAACCTGCTGAGGGGACTCTTAGGCAGATGTTATTAATAATGGGGTATTGTATATTTTAAAGTCTGTATATTGTGTAAAATTAAATTATTTGACATTTTTAAATCATCAATATTCAGAACATAATTCCTCTTTAGCGTGACCTTACATTTGTTTGGTTGGATAAAGTTAATTTAGTGGTCTGCAGGCCCACACCTTGCTGTCCTGCAGGTCTGTTGGCTGGACGACAGGTTATGTCCCGTTCTAATTTTGCATGATTCAAGTACTGCTGAGTTTGTGTGTTCTTTTCCGGCAGCTCATTTTGTGCCTCCTCTGTCAGATGCTTCACTGCTCTGTTTAAATTTCCCATTGAGATGAAGCTCAGATGCGTGTAGCCTACGGCAGTCCCTTGCCAAATATAGCTTTGCAACTGTGGATTCGCAAATCGCGGATTGCATGTTTTCAGTTTTCACTTTGCATACCGTCTTGCCAACCGCGGCATTAAGTTTTATGCATCTGCGGTTCAGCAAGAGATGATAAAAAAAGTTTTTGATGAATAAATTAAGTTATTACACCTTGGGGGGTTTGGGGTGTGACCTTAAGTTGGCTGGATGGGGTTCTCCAGGTGTGGATCACTGGCAGGAGCGGAAATGCTGTGCTGCACATCTCCTCTTGCGCTCTCTTCACTTCCAGGCCACACGGCTCTGGCCCAGGAGCTGGCGGTCTTTTCGTTCGCCCCACAAAGTCTCGCGAGTGTTTCTATAGTGTATTCCTGTGTTAAAATATTATTCACCCCAAACTTATATGGCTATCACTACAGAAAACAATAGTGCTGCCTTAAACTATTATTCTTTGAAAAATGCCTGTCTGTCCCCCCTTTCCCCAGAACTGCCTTCTCCTCACCTGATCGCCATCTCATCTCTTGGTGAACCTCTCAGAGGGCCCGATTACCAGCCTCATCTCTGGACAGAACAGTTTTTGTCAGAACTGCAGTCTCCAGGAGACTTTCCTGGAAGTGCTTCCTATGACAGTGATGTCTGGCTTTGCTTTCTTTGTCAGAAAGAGAAAACAGCTCTTTCCACAGAGATTTCTACTGAGAGAAAGAGAAAGAGAGAGAGAGAGTGTGTGTGTGTGTGTGTGTGTGTGTGTGTGTGTGTGTTTGTGTGCGTGCGTGCGCGTGGGATTGTGTGTATTAAGGACACATTTTGATGAATCCAAACAATCTGTGCTGGAGGTGATGGTTGGCAGCCATCACTGACATCAGTGCTTAAAAGCACTGAGACCTCCCACCTGCAGGTGACAGTAGACTGAACACCCAGACAGCAGGCCTCATTGTGTATTTACACCTGCGTGCACGTAGCACTGTGACAAGGGTATAGCAATCACTCCCGCCCGTGTGTGTGTGTGTTTGTGTTTTTGTCTGTCTGTCCATAACATCCTTAGCACCTACAGTTTGGATCTAATTTGGATTAAACTTTGTACATAGGTTGACAGCTGGCGAAGGACCTGAATGCTCAAATATTGTTCAAATCGGTCAACGACAAGCATTTTAACTTTTATTAGTTTACACAAATGTCTAATGAAATCCCTTACATTTGCCTCAAACTAAATTCTGGCAAATTTGCGTCAAACCTTTGGCATTTGTTGCCGCAGGTTTGCGGCAAGCTCATATTTTCACGTGCAAATTAGCTTTGTGGGAACTGCCATTGTTGCAAGAAGTTCACCAGAATTTCACCACAACTGGCAAAGTTTGGCAAACCTCTGGCAACATTTTGTGGAAAACTATTTAGTTTGAGGCAAATGCACTACATATTTGCTGCAAGTTGCAGCAAACTATCCAGTTTTGGAAGAGATCAGACTTGTGGGATAGGCATTGGAGGAATAGTTACACCTTTTGAATGCACAAGGGCGCACACAGGGGAGAGTAGCATTTGCACATTTTGGCTTTGGCCACTCATGTGTGGGTATAGGCATCTCTCTGAGTGCCATTGTAGTTTTGTAATGCAGACACACAGACAAGTAAAAATAGTGGTAAAAAATGAAAGGTTCATAGTTTGAATACACCTGATGCAGACACACACACACACACACACACGCACACACACACACACACACACACACATCCCACCATAATGTAGCATGGTCAATATTGGAGATGATGATGAGCAGAAAGTGAACAAACTGGTGCAGAAAGGAAGGACACTGGTAAATCAAAAAAATCACTTGCCTTGCCAGCGTCAACATCTGCAGTTAATGAATTATTATTACCATATTGTATATTATTTGGCAAACATATGATGATAGTATACAGTATGTATGTTGGTGCTGTTTATGTTGTATGTGTGTATAATGTGTGCATATTTGTTAACAGGTTGCAGCGTTGATTATTTAAAAAAAAAAAGTTGTTCTTTGTAAAATTTGCTGCATATCATGCCAATAAAGCACCTTGAAATTGAGATTTAAATTGAGAGAGAGAAAGAGAAGCACAGAGTGAGAAATAATTTTACCTGGGAATGTCACCTCTGTTGAGGTGCAGAGCAGTATCAGTGCCTCTGCGCGGAGGTTCAGACGTAGAGGAAGTGCAGGTGTTTGACGCCTGCAGTGTTTGATCTGAAAGCTGTTCGGTGATGGAATCTGGCTGCAGCACAGGCGGGCGAACATCATTCCGCTCCCACAGCTCTGTGAAGCGGAAACACTGTGGTGAGACTGGGAACAACTGCGTCTTATCAAGAGCTGCTTGTTTACGGCTCGGGGTTACTTCCTCAGCGGTTTGCTTTTAGTGGCTTGAGCTGCAAAAAACACTACTAAATGTTTTAATCCAAGGCAACAGCTGTCAGGAGTTTTCTACTGTGAATCGATTTTCCACGCACCTGTGTTTTTATGTATAATCTTAATTTTATTACATTTCATTAACTCTGCATTTGTGAGTTGATGATATCAGGTTTGGTGTGTTAACTGCAGCATCAAATATAAATATAAATCGTATATATGATATACAGTATATGCCCTCCATGACTAAAGGCAAATGGGTTTTACAGGTACAGGTGTGCTGAGCTGGCTCTCCTGCACTCTCTATTGAAGGATCACACTGATTGGGTTGATGGAGCTCCTGGACGGGGCATCCAGATAACGTGCTGGTTGCCAGCGCACAGTGTAAAACTTTCAGTGTTAAATCAATTCTGATTGAATACATTTTATTCTGGGCCTACCACACCATGCCGGTGTAACCATTAGCAACAGCATTCATACACAAAGTGAATCACACCCCGCTATTGGACCATTCTACAGGTCAAACCAGCAATAAACCTCTCTCTCTCTCTCTGGGTATTAAAAAAAACACACTAAATACTTTCTCTCTCTCTCTCTGGGTATTAAAAAAAACAATAAATACTTCTGTCTGTATGACAGAGACAAAAATGAAATGCCCTGAAACTAACTGCATTCTCTCTCTCTCTCTCTCTCTCTCTCTCTCTCTCTCTCTCTCTCTCTCTCTCTCTCTCTCTCTCTCTCTCTCTCTCTCTCTCTCACTCTCTCTCTCTCTCACACACCATCTCACACTTTTTTCCTGGGGCACTGAGCTCTCATTTCTGCGTTGCCATAGCAACAGCCCGAGGATGGATGGGGGTTTTAGAAAGTGCGTCAGAGAGAGTCTCTGCACTCTCTGGGATAACCCTCACAGGGGGGTGGGCTCCAATGATCAGTACAAGATTCACCTGAATTGAGAGCCCACCATAGCACTGTGTAGCAGGTATGTGCAGATGGTGGGGCTGTGTAGGAGGTAACAAGGTTGTGTAGCAGGGGTGTGCAGATGGTGGGGTTGTGTAGGAGGTAACAAGGTTGTGTAGCAGGGGTGTGCAGATGGTGGGGTTGTGTAGGAGGTAACAGGGTTGTGTAGCAGGTATGTGCTGATGGTGGGGCTGTGTAGGAGGTAACAGGGTTGTGTAGCAGGGATGTGCAGATGGTGGGGCTGTGTAGGAGGTAACAGGGTTGTGTAGCAGGGATGTGCAGATGGTGTGGCTGTGTAGGAGGTAACAGGGTTGTGTAGCAGGGATGTGCAGATGGTGGGGCTGTGTAGGAGGTAACAAGGTTGTGTAGCAGGGGTGTGCAGATGGTGGGGTTGTGTAGGGGGTAACAGGGTTGTGTAGCAGGTATGTGCTGATGGTGGGGCTGTGTAGGAGGTAACAGGGTTGTGTAGCAGGGATGTGCAGATGGTGGGGCTGTGTAGGAGGTAACAGGGTTGTGTAGCAGGGATGTGCAGATGGTGGGGCTCTGTAGGAGGTAACAGGGTTGTGTAGCAGGGATGTGCAGATGGTGGGGCTGTGTAGGAGGTAACAGGGTTGTGTAGCAGGGATGTGCAGATGGTGGGGCTCTGTAGGAGGTAACAGGGTTGTGTAGCAGAGATGTGCAGATGGTGGGGCTGTGTGGGAGGTAACAGGGTTGTGTAGCAGGGATGTGCAGATGGTGGGGCTGTGTAGGAGGTAACAGGGTTGTGTAGCAGGGGTGTGCAGATGGTGGGGCTGTGTAGGAGGTAACAGGGTTGTGTAGCAGGGATGTGCAGATGGTGGGGCTGTGTAGGAGGTAACAGGGTTGTGTAGCAGAGATGTGCAGATGGTGGGGCTGTGTGGGAGGTAACAGGGTTGTGTAGCAGGGATGTGCAGATGGTGGGGCTCTGTAGGAGGTAACAGGGTTGTGTAGCAGGGATGTGCAGATGGTGGGGCTGTGTAGGAGGTAACAGGGTTGTGTAGCAGAGATGTGCAGATGGTGGGGCTGTGTAGGAGGTAACAGGGTTGTGTAGCAGGGATGTGCAGATGGTGGGGCTCTGTAGGAGGTAACAGGGTTGTGTAGCAGGGATGTGCAGATGGTGGGGCTGTGTAGGAGGTAACAGGGTTGTGTAGCAGGGATGTGCAGATGGTGGGGCTGTGTAGGAGGTAACAGGGTTGTGTAGCAGGGATGTGCAGATGGTGGGGCTGTGTAGGAGGTAACAGGGTTGTGTAGCAGGGATGTGCAGATGGTGGGGCTCTGTAGGAGGTAACAGGGTTGTGTAGCAGAGATGTGCAGATGGTGGGGCTGTGTAGGAGGTAACAGGGTTGTGTAGCAGGGATGTGCAGATGGTGGGGCTGTGTAGGAGGTAACAGGGTTGTGTAGCAGGGATGTGCAGATGGTGGGGCTGTGTAGGAGGTAACAGGGTTGTGTAGCAGGGGTGTGCAGATGGTGGGGCTGTGTAGAAAGTAACAGGGTTGTGTAGCAGGGGTGTGCAGATGGTGGGGTTGTGTAGGAGGTAACAGGGTTGTGTAGCAGGTATGTGCTGATGGTGGGGCTGTGTAGGAGGTAACAGGGTTGTGTAGCAGGGATGTGCAGATGGTGGGGCTCTGTAGGAGGTAACAGGGTTGTGTAGCAGGGATGTGCAGATGGTGGGGCTGTGTAGGAGGTAACAGGGTTGTGTAGCAGGGATGTGCAGATGGTGGGGCTCTGTAGGAGGTAACAGGGTTGTGTAGCAGGGGTGTGCAGATGGTGGGGCTGTGTAGAAAGAAATAGGGTTGTGTAGCAGGGATGTGCAGGTGGTGGGGCTGTGTAGGAGGTAACAGGGTTGTGTAGCAGGGTTATGCTACAGAAAACAGGAGAGTGTAGCAGAGATCTCATTAAGACACAAGTGTGGAGGTGTTCTATCTGTACCTGCAAGCTGTGATTTTTTCACAAACTCACAAACATGAAAAATACATTTGAATGATCATCACATCATTTATAAATGTATTCCAGCATCTGTGCACTTCCTATGCCTGTAGCAAGCACAACTCCTTCTTATTCTTTTTCTTCTTCTTATTATTACCTTTTTAATCTTATTTTTGGGAAGTGGGATTTAAAACCTATAGTGCTAGTAAGACCTGGTCAAGACAAGGCATATTTGTTTGCTAGATAGTTGCTCTCTTTTTACCTTTGAAGCTGGCGTTTTATGTTTTGAATGGGCCCCAAACATGTAATAGCCGCCCTGGATTCATAGGATCTGCACTGGCATGCAACAGGGAGTTTCATGTTTGACTGGTTATTCCAGAAAACCACACTCGTCAGCTACCTGGAGCAGACAATAATCTCATCTTATCTGAAAATAAATCTGAGCTGTTTACAGTAAGCAGTTATAATCAATAATGCCTCATTACCTCAGGCAAACCGAGGCTTTACAGACTGAGGGATCAGTTAAAAAAGATAAAGTTGCATTAGCGGCTGCCCATAGAGAAACCCATCTTTCTAATGCAACTCACTGGGACATGTAGCCCAACACCCCGGACAGCTTTATCGACCCCCTTAAAAACACAGTCTCAGCTTTTGATAAAGAGCAAGAGACATGTTACACCAGCTGCTTATCGTGGCTCCACTGACGGATTAACACGTACACAGATGGACACACACACACTCACGCACACACTCAGGGATTTCTGTTAGTCGACTCGACTAAACCCCATGTAACGAGTATGTCTCAGAGAGAACCTGCTGAGGGGTGATGTCATGTGTAAACAGGAAGGGCCCTGCCGAACAGGACTCAGGACTTCAGACAGTTCCTTCACTCATTTCTCAAACTTGTAAAATCAGTCCAAATCCTGGGAACCTTTGACGCTTGCAGATCCCACAAATATGATTAAAAATCTTTCCCATTGAACATGAAAAACATTGGAATATTGTCATTTAACATCTATTCATAGCAGCTTGTCACAACACGGGGAGTAGAAGTGGAGAAACGATTTACAGCGCAAGAGGCAAGAAGTGTGTCGAGAGTTCACATATGCAGTTTTAAATCAGAAAAATCAAGGGTTGCAGTATTAAGGTTCTTTTTCTCATTATACTTGTTCTGGTGCGTGTAGTTACCTTGGTTATTTTCGCTCTGTGTCATTTCACAACTTGTGACAAAGGTATCTGTCCAATGAATATGCGTAAATGTTATTTTGGCGGGCTGTCGTATGGAAACAGTTGGAGAACCCCTGAGTCAGCGAACAGCTGTTTAAGTGTACTCTTTCGGTGTGGGTGAATGAGGATTGTGGAAAGGCCGGATAAGCAATTTTCTAAATGCGGGGCAGGGATGACACATTCAGTCTATTCTCAGATGCTCAAATGTCAGTGATACAATTCATTACCCAACAGTTTATGGACAGAGATGAATATCGGTTCAACACTATTTGATGAAACAGTTTGCTAAGGTTATGCAATCTGGCATCTCCCTTTAATTTGTATGACATGTTTATGGCAATAGCTGTCACAGAATGTTTTATAAAATAGAGGGTATAATAAGCACAAATACATTATGTGGATACTGCTCTCAGCTCCCCTTTCACCTCTAGCTGTTCCTCCACCGTCTGATTGAGATGTACTGTCAAGTATGGGGCCTGTGGCTTTCTGCACCACCACATGCACTGAAATGATCGGGAGTGAAACTGCATCCTGCTGCAGACGCTGCTGTTCATTTCTGGGTACTGGCTGTAACAGCAGTCAGCCATAACTAAGGACAAGAGATAGGCTGCAATCAATGGCTCTGGAGAGCCATCTGTCGAACCATCATCATCACATAATACTACTACAACTACTAATAATAATACAAATACTACTACGAATAATAATAATAATAATAATAATAATAATAATAATTATTATTATTATTATAATAAAGAAGAAGAAAAAGTAGTTATTGTCCATTTATCAGGAAATGTTTAGGCTCCTGTGTCTTTTTGGATGGTCTGTTACAATGTGAAAGGTGTGTGGTGTGATTTGTGAGAACAACAGTGTGGACCACAGACTTTATGACGCTTCCTGCAAGTCAGTGGAGGGGTAAATCAAGCAAACATTTCACCGCCATCTGCTGGTCACCTTCAGTCTGCAAACATTAAACCTGTCCACCAAGCGAGAGAGTCCACCAAGCACCCTGCAGCAAGAAACACAGCCAAACTATGTAGAACAGGGATTCTAGTGGATAGGGGGTCTTTCAACACCTCCAGAATGAATGCACTTTGGTTGAGGAGCCCCAAATTATGGTGTGACACCCCTACCAAATATTCACTGCAGGACACACTTTATTAAAAAAAAAAGAAGAATGTCTTTATTATGCCTAATGTATTTTTTTTACATTTAGGCATTTAGCTGTCCCTCCTGTCCAGAGTGACTTACAAATACATGTATACAACAAGGCAAGAAAAGGCTAGAAGAACAATATTATGTCACAATACCTTGTGTCTCCTTAAAGCACATAGTCAAGCCGGAAAGTCTGAACACCCCTTTCACCTTCTCCACGTTTTATTAAATTACAGACATATTCTACAATAGATTGAGTTCATTTTTTGTCTCAAAATTCTACACAAAATAGTCAATAATGACAAAGTGAAAACATGTTTTTAGAAATTTTTGCAAATGTATTAAAAATTGAAAACTGAAATCTTTCATTTACATAAGTATTCATACCCTTTGCTTTAACATATTTTTAAAGTATCATATTTAATATTTGGTCACATATCCTTTGCATGCTGTTACTTCCTGAAGTCTGTGACCCAACAACATCAAAAGACTCTCGATATCTTATTTCCAGGTACTGTTACAAGCGATACTATAACCTCTCTGCATTTGAATGGATCTCTATGGGAATTGGGGGGTGAGACTAGATTCAGCTGTAAATTACACTGGTACAGTATGGAACACATGGCTGGCTAAATGGCTGTAAATCATCAAGGGTCTGAGCTATCGAACGAGCCCCAAACCATCACTCTGTTGCCAGATATGGAGTAGATGTGGATGGATCACTGCAAGGGTTATTTCTCCTGACTCATTTTCCCATAGAACTCTATGGGGAAAAAAGTCAGGAGAAACAACCCTTAAAGGGATCAATCCACATCTACTCCATATCTGGCAACAGAGTGATGGTTTGGGGCTCGTTTGATATCTTAGACCCTTGATGACGTACAGCCATTTCGCTAGTCATGTGTTCCATACTGTACCAGCGTAATTTACAGCTGAATCTAGTCTCACCCCCCAATTCTCATAGAGATCAGTTCAAATGCAGAGAGGTTATAGTATCGCTTGTAACAGTTATAGTATCACTTTGTCATTATTGGCTATTTTGTGTAGAATTTTGAGACAAAAAGTGAACTCAATCTATTGTAGAATATGTCTGTAATGTAATAAAACATGGAGAAGGTGAAAGGGGTGTGCAGACTTTCCGGCTTGACTGTAGATGTTCAGTAAAACATAAGTAATTCATCATCAATATTATTAAAAGAAAATATGTAAACCACATGATTTGAAATTGTAAATATTCAATATATTAAAATTGGAAATATAAAAAAATATATTTAAAAGTGAACATTTTTTAAAATTTTGCTGAAGAACCCCTGGGATTCCTCCACGGCTTTAGTTTTGCAACCCCTGAAATAAAATATCAACAAAAACAACAATAATAATAATAATCATTGTTGTCATCATCCTCATCATCATCGTGATCCTTGCCATCAAATATATAATATAATTCTGGAGCAGTACTTGTCTGTATTCACCCATATATCCTTGCGATATTTCCAGCTCTGCATATGCCATAATTTAGATGATGGCATTCCTCAAACTTCAGAAAGAAAGCCTTGGTCTTTTCCTCCGACGCATCGCTCCCTCTGCCTGCCTGATTCATTACAGAAACTCTTCAAAAAGCCGAGGCCCCGGTGGGACTGCGGAAGTGTGATGAATCTTTTACATGTCGGCTGTCAGAACGAGGGAAACTCTTCACATGTAATAACATCACTGCCACACCCTCCCCTCTCTCTTTCTTCAGTTCCCAAACTCTCTCTCTCTCCGCTCCATCCCCTAAAAATAGCGAGCGTTCTTGCAGGATGCACACTGGTTTTGTGTCTTTAGAACGATGCACAAATCTTTGCAGAATTATCAAGATCTGCTGTTCAACCTGAATAACACCCAGCTCTTCCACCGCTAATTGTCTTTTATTCGAAGGTCGCTGCTGCTGTCATCTTTGACACAGTCATCTGTTAAGTGCAAAAGAACACAGGAGATCTATTGGCTACAGTTCTGACATTGAGTCTGTTATAACATTAAGTTGTCAGATCTCCTGTGTGGTGTGATGTGTTGAAAACAGAACTAAATTAACTGGGCCCTGTGAGAGTTAAATTAGGCAGGATCAAGAAAATACCCCTGACCCTTTTCTCAGTCTAGATTAAAACATGAAAGAGTTCTCATAGTCACACACACACACACACACACACACACACACACACACACACACGTGCATACACACACAGGGTCAGGGGAGGTGAGTGATGAACAGGGAGTGAGGTTTGTATGTTCTCGTGTTACAGTGAGCCCCTGAGCTGAGCAAAGATACAAAAGTGTTTGAGACTGCACTGTGTGCCCATCCATCCATTATCTAACCTGCTTATTCCTGGACACACCATTCACTCACACACTTATACCTATGGGCAATTATCTCCAATTAGCCTAATCTGCGTGTCTTTGGACAGTGGGAGGAAACCGGAATAACCGGAGGAAACCCACGCGGACACGGGGAAAACATGCAAACTCCACGCAGCCGGGATTCAAACTCGGTATCTTCTTGCTGTGCGGCAACAGTGATATCCGCTGCACCACCATGCCACCCACACTGTGTGCCTTGCCTGTATAACATTCAATTTAAAACACATTTTTGTTGGTTTATTATTTCAAGATTCTCCCAAATTCACCCCCGCCCCCTCTCCATGCAGATGCAATCTTCGGCTTTGCCTGTTCCCCTATGGCTTTGGCCAAGCTAAGTGGAGGCCTGTTCCACGGTCCTCAAAGCTGATACTTATTCACCCTGACAATCCTGCTGCAGCCACACAGAGCAGTTTCTGAACCTGTTTTACACCCACAACATAACAATGGCCATGTTTTACACACACAGCACCACAATGGCCATGTTTTACACCCGCAACATCACAATGGCCATGTTTTACACACACAGCATCACAATGGCCATGTTGTTTTACACACACAGCACCACAATGGCCATGTTTTACACCCACAACATCACAATGGCCATGTTTTACACCCACAACATAACAATGGCCATGTTTTACACACACACAGCACCACAATGGCCATGTTTTACACCCACAACATCACAATGGCCATGTTTTACACCCACAACATAACAATGGCCATGTTTTACACCCACAGCATCACAATGTCCATGTTTTACACACACAGCACCACAATGGCCATGTTTTACACACACAGCATCACAATGGCCATGTTTTACACCCACAACATAACAATGGCCATGTTTTACACACACAGCACCACAATGGTCATGTTTTACACCCACAACATCACAATGGCCATGTTTTACACCCACAACATAACAATGGCCATGTTTTACACACACAGCATCACAATGGCCATGTTTTACACACACAGCATCACAATGGCCATGTTTTACACCCACAACATAACAATGGCCATGTTTTACACACACAGCATCACAATGGCCATGTTTTACACCCACAACATCACAATGACCATGTTTTACACCCACAACATCACAATGGCCATGTTTTACCCCCACAACATCACAATGGCCATGTTTTACACACACAGCATCACAATGGCCATGTTTTACACCCACAACATCACAATGGCTATGTTTTACACACCAACAACATCACAATGTACATGTTTTACACCCACAACATCACAATGACCATGTTTTACACCCACAACATCACAATGGCCATGTTTTACACCCACAACATCACAATGGCCATGTTTTACACACACAGCATCACAATGTCCATGTTTTACACCCACAACATCACAATGACCATGTTTTACACCCACAACATCACAATGGCCATGTTTTACACCCACAACATCACAATGGCCAGCTTTCAGACTGGTGAGGATTAAGAAGGCATGGCTTCTCATGTGGATAACGAAAGCACCACTGACCAATGGCACTGCTCCATCTGAGCGGAGTGGTGGGCGGGGCAGGAGGGTGGAGGTAACAATTTGGGGTGTGGGTGGGGGGTGGGCATTTTACAAACAAGAAATCCCAATGAGAATATAGATTGAACAGGGTTTTCGCAAGGGTGGGGGTAGGAGGGTCGGGTGTTGATGAATAGGTTATGCTGGCCGTCTACTCTATTTCAAGTTGTCTTCCAGAAATAACAAAAATTCAAATATTTAACGTGACTTGATTGATTTTTCGTATTTGGGATGTTCGCCCTCACCCCCAATCACCCCATTATTCATGTTATCTGAAAAAACAGCAGAAGGAAGCATGTCAAATAATACAGCTATCTGCTGACGTCATTCTTCTGCATATTGTTCCACATACTTGTTATGGTGTGAGCCTTGGCACCTGGTGTTACAAGAGAAAAATATGTACAGTTTCAATAATGATAATAGTAATAATAATAATAATAATAATAATAATAATAACGACAATAATAATAATCTGTGCAAAAGGACAGACGGCTGCCATAGCCACACAGGCGCATGCAAATAAAAAAAATAAAAAAAAACTATTTAATTTTGTAGATTTTTTTTATTTCATTTGAGTTAGCTGTCTTATAATTTTATTTTTTTCCCAAGCGCGAACCTAATTATTCACTTTGAAAATGTCCCCATTGCTCCGTGGTGTGGCGCTGGACAGCAAGCCAGACCAAAAGCCTGTGCACGGGTGCGTTATCTTTCTGTCACGTGGTACCGCCAAGCCGAGGCATCCACGAGCAGGCAGGCTTGAGGAGCCAAGGAGGTGTGCCTCGCGCATTTGGTAACATCAACCGTGAACGAAAAAATAGATCAACCGCATCTTATGAGTGACAGGGAGGGCGCACAAGGGGGAAGGCGAGTAGAGGAATGTGACACGAGAGCAATACCATGCTGCATTCGTTTTTCTCTCCCTCCTCACGAATGAGAACTTACTTCAGAAAATGATCACGGTAGCGGATCTGTGGGGTACGGAAGAAAAGAGAAAACCAGCTTGAAATAAAACCCAGAGATGCCCTGTGCTGTCGCGCCTCAGAAACCTTTGAGAAGCTGTGTGAGTACAAGATCTTGAGAAACTGAGTGAGTACAGGGTCTTGGCGCAATCTACTGCCCGAGGCACGTTTCTTTCCTTTCATGTAATCTGCACGTTGTCTTGCATTTAAAAAATATATTTTCGTAATTATGTATAGCTACAGATTAAGATTACACGATCGTCTCTCACAAATAGTTCGCATAGTGGATGCATATCATTGTGTCCGTTTTACCTGTTTGATCAATGTGTGATGCTGTAGGTGCGAATGGTAAAAGCTGCACACAAGGCTCGCTCGGTTTAGTTCAATAACACGTCCCTTTGCATTTTATACGACCAAGACATTTCTGCATGCACGCAAACAGTAATATTGTATCAGCATCCCCATTGGAATTAGGTAATTATTCAATTCAGCCGAGAAGTTTGGTTTAATTATAGACTGTGAATTTTTTCAGCAACGCCCTCCGAGTCAGTTTTAGAAGAACACAATTAGCTGTTCTTGTCGATACCGCGAATCACTGGCGTCATTTTTTTCGAAACAATTAATATTAATGAATTGCATCTTCCCCAGTCCCAAAATAATAATAATTAATTAAAAATTATAAATTTATATTTTATTTCTACCGCAAAATGTAGCCTACGTAGGTTACATTTGTTACTTTGATCTTGAATAAAAATTTCCTCAAGCTTTAATGATCTTTGGTCTGAGGGGATACACCCCGTGGTGAGAGGGTAAAGAATGCCTAATATTCAGGAATAGATCGATTGCATTTTGTAGCCTGTGCCACGCGCTGGCACACTGTAGCTCGCTCCTGCAATGTTGCTGGCAGCGAGGCAGTACAAGGCATCCCTCTATAGGCTATGGCAAAGGCGTTCTTAACACACATACCTGGTCTGCGTCCGTTCACCTCTAACGCCGGTTTTACAGTTGGTTAAATTCTGTTAATTCTTAATGCAATGTAATATGTTCAAAACTGTTTACGATGCATCAATGAGACAATACCCGCCATGTTAAATACATTGAAGCGCAATAAGTATGCAAGGAGCATATAGCGCACTGTTGCAGAATGCAGTGGGCATCATTAAGTGTGGTGGAATTCAGACAGAGCAGCGCTAATGAGGTGGTGGAGAACCAGGATTTACCCCTGATCAATCTATCTTCCCATACCATTTTCTCTCTCTCGCTCTCTCTCTCTTTCTCTCTCTCTCCCTCTCTCTCTCTCTCTCTCTCTCTCTCTCTCTCTCTCTCTCTCTCTCTCTCTCTCTCCCTTATTCTAAATGTAAATATGTACATGTGTATCCCTGTGAATGTGTCTGTGTGAGTGAATACGTAAGTCTGATGTGCAAATGCATGCGTTTATGAATGACTGAGTGTTTGAGTTTGTGTGTGTGCATGTGCATGTTTGTATGTGTGACTATGTGGTTTGTTTATATGTGTAAACACACAGATGAATTAAATTTCATTATGACGGGTTTGGCACTCCCGGTCAGTGTAGCTGTGACCTGTGGTACTCAACAGGAGAAACATTCACACTGCACCAAAGAGCCGTAATGGCTGTCTTTACAGTACTCAAAGAGTAGTAATGGGTGTCTCTCTCCACATTTTCCATCTGCACATAGTACACAGAATTTAACTGATGTAAGATCACAGTCATCACAGCCAGGTGAAAATAATTGACCATCAGCAAAAGGTCAAGCTTCTGTTAACCTACCCCTACATCTGTCTGGTTTCCAATGAATGCAAAGCAAACTCTTATTATGAGGCAGCCACAGAAATTGCTTCGTAAGGTAAAATGTAAACTACATTCACTATGGGCCAGATTCAGAGTTGAGATAAGCACGCGCAAATGGCACTTACTCCCGAAATTCCGCGTAGCTTAAGCTATTTGTGATTCAGACATTTGACTTATCCACTGTTTTAAGTGTCTCTCCAGTAGACATTAGCATTACGCGCGGCATGTCTGCAAGTTGTTCAAGTTGCGCATATTCAGTTTTCACTTAATAATTTTTTTCCGGGCAACTTTGTTCGGAAAAAAAGGTATTTTATGTCTAGCGCCGCCAATAGATTATTACAGCATCTTTCGCCTACAGACATGCTCAAATTTGTTGGTACCCCTGCTAAAGATTAATAAAAAGAGTTATAACAAATTCACTGTTTGGTGAATTAGCTTAATCTCACACTGAAAAAATGAACAAAAATACAACCTTTAATTGACATTCATTTATTATGAGAAAAAAATAACTCTCATCAAGAAATAATTCTTTTTAACAAAACCATGATTGGCACCCCTGCATTTATATATAGAATAAAGTATTCATTTTAAATATTTGGTCTCATGTCCTTTGCATGCCATAACTTCCTGATGTCTGTGACCCAACAACATCAAAAGACTCTTGATATTTTATTTTCTGGTACTCTTACAAGCGATACTAAATGTCTCTGCATTTGAATGGATCTCTATGGAAATTGGGAGGTGGGACTAGATTTAGCTGTAAATTACACTGGAACAGTATGGAACGCATGGTTGGCTAAATGGCTGTAAGTCATCAAGGGTCTGACGTATCAATCAAGCCTCAAACTATCACTCTGCTGCCAGATATGCAGTAGATATGGATGGATCACTTTAAAGGTTGTTTCTCCTGACAAATTTTTCTATTGAATTTGATGAAAAAATAAGTCAGGAGAAGAAACCATTCAAGTTATTAAAAATTAATACTTTATTCTATATATATAAATGCAAGGGTGCCAATAATTGTGGCCAACATGGTTTTGTTAAAAATAATAATTTCTTGATGAGGGATTTTTTTCTCTCATTATAAATTAACGTCAATTAAAGGTTGGATTTAAAAACAATTTTCAGCGTGAGATTAAGCTAATTCACCAAACGGTGAATTTTTTATAACCCTTTTTACTCATCTTTACCAAGGGTACCAACAAATTTGAGCACATCTGTAAATGGATATTAGAATGAGTGCATGATATTTGAACATAATATTGGTCATATTTTCCTTTACATAGCTAACTTGCAATTAGAGAGAGATGATTTGTGTTAGCACAGCTTCTCCAAAATTATTAAATTGAAGACATTGCATATAGGCTATTGCCTATACCCCCTCACGCAAGAGCAACAACAATGCGCAAAGGCAGAATTTTTCAAAAAGGCAAATGCGGTTATTAAAGGCACTGTCACTGACACGTTGAAAATGCATAACCCCACAAACATTTGTTTAGTAGATACCTGGCAACCCAAAGGGCAGGTACAAGAAACAGGTAATTAGAATATCATGCCCTGTACCACCCACATTTTCAAATCACTACCACCCTGCGCAACACAAGTTAGAATACGACGTCAGTCAGCTCACGTTAAATCTGGGCAGGAGAGGCACTTAAGCGCATGACTTAAGTTGCCCATTTCTGAATTACCCCCCCTCTCCCAGACACCACCCCAACCTCTGTACCATGTGACTGAGGTGTGTGTCTGATGGATATCCACAGCCAGTGAAAGAGAGTTACATTGGAAAGGCAATTACAGAGAGAGAGAGAGAGAGAGAGAGAGAGAGAGAGAGAGAGAGAGAGAGAGAGAGAGAGAGAGAGAGAGAGAGAGAGAGAGAGAGAGAGAGAGAGATACATTTTAATCTGGTTGAATTTGAAAGCGCAAGACGAAGGAATTGTTCTTGCATCCTTGAGACAGACAGAGGGACAGGTAGAGCGAGGAAGAGAAAGGGCAAGGGAGAGGAAAAGACAGACAGACTGAAAGATGAGAAACGAGAAAAGGAGTGAGAAAGAAGATGTGAAAAAGGAGAAGGGGCAATGTAGTGTTTAGAGGGAGAGTGTTAAGTGGAGTGTTGTGGTAGTGTTAGAGTATTGAGTGCAGGGAGGGGGGGGGGGGCGGGGGTTGGTAAGGTAGGCCGCACAACTGAAAGTCCAAAGGACCTGTCTGGCAGAGGTGCACTTTCTGATCTCATGCATGTGGGCTGGGGAGGGATGGGCCTCTCACAGCATTGAGACGAGCAAAGCCAAATAAGGCAAGCGGATCTTTAAGACAACCTGATTCTTACCTGCCAAAGTGGTCTTGATCCCATAGCGTGGTGGATTATTAGGAGTCTGAGCCTGAATATTCAGAGTGTGAATGTTGACATGCTGAGTGCCTCCACATGCACTCCTGCTTTCATTAAACCTGACAGTTAATCCACTTATGTATCTGGGGGTCCAGGTGGAAAAAACAATGAAAACATCTCTGGCCATCGGGAAACAGGGTCGCTACCACCTGGTTTAGACTTCATGTAGTTACTGTGTGATTTGGGTGCTGGGCTAGTCAAGCATTCTCGCATGATTCAATTACCATGCAGTACCTATTGCAGCTCCACTAACATCACTATGAAGATGCAGTTCTCTGTGTGAAGTACACACAACTTTTGATCAAGAGGATAAATTAATACAAACTATCCCTTATGGAAGTGGAATACACTGCGGCATAATGAAATGTATCAAATTACCCTGATGTATTTTCAAGATCGGAAAATGTATAGCAATACTGTCTGTCAATATTATGGGCAAATACAGAAATGTTTAGCTGTTTTCACATATTGCATTATATGTTGCAATATATATTATATATACATTATATACGTATATAACCGTCTGTCAGCAGTCTCCTAGTGGCAGGACCATTCTCAGACTAGTTTGTTTTCTTTTAACTGTTGATCCTCGTTTTCACTACTGTCCACGAGTGTTTTTCTGCAGTGGCACCATGCTAACAGCAGACTGGTAGCATGCAGCTAGGACCCACCTGTTGGTCGTGACTCGAGGCATGGGTTAAGATGGGTCACAAGATACATACAAAAAGTAGAACTTACTGTACACAATACCCTCTCCATAGTTTTGACACCTGTCAAACTATACACTGAAGCTATACCATGTACTATACACGTTCAATTGTGTGTGCAGCTGTTAAAACATATTAAAAACATTTTCATGCCATAATGTAAATGTATGTTAGTTAATACTTTAATATTGAATAAGGGGCGGGTCGCACAAAATGTATTTGCTTGTTAAACGGGTTGTGAGCTCACTGGGGTCTGGAAACCCCTGCCTTAGGGTTCTCTAATAGCGACAGTTCTCATCTCAATTTACTTCATGCGCTACCATCTGGCCAGATCATTTGTAAGCACAGCAGCTCCAACCTAATTTCTATGCAGATGCCCAACTATACCTGTCAGTGAAAGAGTGATAAACATAAAATATCTGTTCTGCATGATTGTCTCAATGATAGTGTACTGTGGATGGCTTAGTGTCCAACTAGAATCTGATAAAGTAGGTATGAAGTCTAACTGACTTCTCTCTAATCAGGATTTCTTCAACCCACATTGTTCAAGCCAAATTACAGATCCTTTGTGTTCGCTGCTACACAGATTTAAGAATGGAAAGCCACACAGAGACAGCTTTTAGCCAGTCCTGTAGCTTTTAGTGAGGCAGGATAAGGCCATATGCTGAGCACAAAGAACCAGATTCAGAAATGGCCAACTTAAGTCATGCGTTTAAGTGCCTCTCTTGTGCGGATTTAACATGAGCTGACTTACGCCGTATTCTAATTTGTGTTGCGCAGGTGCTTATCTCAAAATGTGGGTGGTACAGGGCATGATATTCTAATTACCTGTTTATTGTACCTGCCCCCGGGTTGCCAGGTATCTACTAAAAAAATGTTTGTGGGTTATGCATTGTCAACGTGTCAGTGACAGTGCCTTTAATAACCGCATTTGCCTTTTCGAAAATTCTGATTTGCGCATCGTAGTTGCGTGATGGGATACAGGCATGCAGTGAATGTATTAATACATCACATTGATAAAATGGTCATATCCGACTGAAACTAATCGCCAAATCACTACCAGCTAGAACAATGCACCGAATCAATACCAGATGAAACTATTCACCAAATCAATACTGGCTGAAACTAATCACCAAATCACCATGGGCTGAAAATAATCACCAAATCACTACCGGCTGGAACTAATCACCAAATCACTACCAGTGAAAACTGATCACCAAATCACTAACAGTTGAAACTGAACCAAATCACTACCAGCTGAAACTATACACTAAATCACTACCGGCTGAAACTAATCACCAAATCACTACTGGCTGAAACTAATCACCAAATCACCACCGGCTGAAACTAATCACCAAATCACTACCAGCTGAAACTATGCACCAAATCACTTCCGGCTGAAATGATCACCAAATCACTACCAGCTTGAACTATGCACTACATCACTACCGGCTGAAACTAATCACCAAATCACTACCAGCTGAAACTAATCACCAAACCACCACGGGCTTAAACTAATCACCAAATCGCTACCAGCTGAAACTATGCACCAAATCACTTCCGGCTGAAATTATCACCAAATCACTACCAGCTTAAACTATACACCAAATAACTACCGGCTGAAACTAATTACCAAATCACTACCAGCTGAAACGAATCACCAAATCACTACCAGCTTAAACTATACACCAAATCACTACCGGCTGAAACTATACACCAAATCACTACCGGCTGAAACTAATCACCAAATCACTACCGGCTGAAACTAATCACCAAATCACTACCAGCTGAAACTAATCACCAAATCACTACAAGCTTAAACTAAGCATCAAATTACTATCGACTGTAATTATGCACCAAGTCAATACCGGCTGAAAGTAATCACCAAATCACTCCCGGCTGAAACTATGCATCAATTCACTCCCGGCAGAAGCTAATCACCAAATCACTACCAGCTGAAACTACGCACCAAATAACTACAGGCTGAGACTGCTCCAAATCACTTAAAATCATCACCAAAACACAACTGGCTGAAACTAATCCTCAAATCACTACCAGCTGAAACGATTATTGAAATCACTACAGCTGAAACTAATCAGTTCACTTCCGGCTAAAACCGGCACCAAATCTTTACGGCTGAAACTAATTGGCAAATCACTACCAGCTGAAAATAATCACCAAATCATCATATCAAAAATGCATACTTTGGATCTACATTATACAAGTATACAATCCAGTATAAATATGTAATAAATTACAATGATCGCAAAATTAGAAGCTAATATATCACTAGGGATGTATAAACCAGCCTTAATTTTTGGTAAAACAAGTTTATGCTATTTGAAGGTCGAAAGTAAGTCATTTCTGAAATATGAAGAATAAACAAAACATGTGGGAATATAAAAAAAATGTATTAGGAGCCCCCTGGGACTGCTGCGTACCCTGTGAGCCCCCGGTAACCCAATTTGGGGACCCCTGGAATAAAGACCTCTGCTGGTGGCAGGTTGTGTTGTAGATGTATGTGTTGTCTGTGATGTATGATGTAAATTGTTCGCTTAGTGACTAATCCTGCCAAGGAAATTAATATAAAATATAATAATCATAAAGGTGTCACCAACCGTCCTGTTGAAAGGGAAACACTCAGATGCCTCATTCACAGTATTCTCTCTTCTTTGTGAATATTTTATGCTCGATACATAAACACAGCCAGGAACACAACACACACATGCATGAACGCACATACCCATACACACAAACAGATGAAATTGAGACTGGGTTGAGACTATGTTATAATTGAAGGTTATATGTTTCTGGGTGAGGACCAGTTTTCTAAAATGAAGATTTGAGAGGAGTGCGATTGTGTTTTGAATAGGTTTATAATTTTAGACAAGGCAGGAATGTTGTCAGCACAGGAGTAGGTTTTTTAATTTTATTTTTTTATAAATTTGGCACCAAATGTGGGGCTGGGGGGGTATGTATAAAAAGGGCTACAATTGCTACAGTTCACCTGATATAGACACCCTTAAATTAAAGTTGGGAGTCTGAACTTTAATCTCATTGTCACTGTTCCATCTCAAATCCAATGTGCTGGAGTACAGAGGCAAAACAAAAAAAATTAAAATGTGCCACTGTCCAAATACCTTTGGACTGCATTGTATATATGTATATAACATTTTGGCAAAAATTACCCCTAAAATAACCTCTAAAAGTTGATAAAAATGAGACTTAGAATGTCCATCTTGGTGATGTCTTAGATGGAAAAAACTATTAACGATATAGCTAATTATAATTAAAATCAAACAAAATTGAACTCCTAAGCTGTCAAATTGTTATTTTTTAACAATATTAAACCTTCAATCTTGATCTTTGTAAAGTAAAAACACTAAGATCTTAAACAAAATATATATATTATTAAATACCATTATTAAATATATATATATTATTAAATACCATTATTAAATATATATATATATAAATTATTAATTATATATATAAATTATTAATTATATATATAAATTATTAATTATATATATAAATACCAATATATACAGCTTGGATCTGTAGAGGAAAAAAAAGAACAAAAGATCTCTGTAAAACTAATATAAAATTCTTCACTAACTAGTTTAAGAGCATTTCTGTTTCTCTTTACCTTTTCGTTGTGTTGCACAATTTGTATGTGAACACCCTCGTCCAGCACTTGTTCAATTGACAATTGGCGTCCTTCCTAGCACCTTACCGAACATTCGCTCCTTCCTAGCACCTTACCGAACATTCGCTCCTTCCTAGCACCTTACCGAACATTCGCTCCTTCCTAGCACCTTACCGAACATTCGCTCCTTCCTAGCACCTTACCGAACATTCGCTCCTTCCTAGCACCTTACCGAACATTCGGCGTCCTTCCTAGCACCTTACCGAACATTCGCTCCTTCCTAGCACCTTACCGAACATTCGCTCCGATGTGGTCCTTGCATGCGTGATGCCGTTTGGTTGCCCGATTCAAATTCTTTAACGATAGGTCTCCGAAACCCTGTACAGTTCATGTCAGCGACTTTCCCATGAGAAGACAGCTGATGCGTAGCTGGTGAGGATACCCATAAGCCAAGTGTAACGTTGATGCATTGAACATTACCACCTTCTTGTTTCTCTTGGTAAACTTATTTTAGGAAGCAGGCTCTCGGCCGTTTTAATCTGCACCGCTATATCGCAACACAAGCTTCTCTCCTTATCACCCTATTACCCCCAATTTAAAAACTACAATTTAAAGAATGTATATATTTACGTCATGATGGCCTTGCATGCATCGTGACACTTGATCAACTCTTCCCATACTTTAATTTGATGTACAGTATGTCAATCTTTTATTCTTCAGGCTAATTGGTCTGACGGTGTTAGGGAGCTTGTCCTCCCCATAGGGTCCAAAATTAACACCCGCTAAGCACCAAATGTGGGTAATATCCTCTCTGGAGGGTAAATCATGCAGGTACTCTGGAGTGTAAAAAAAATGGAACCCACATTTTAATTTTAAGGTAAAATCGCTCTAATCGCCTTGTGGTTGAGGAAAACGAAATCGCCAAGAAACGCAATCGCTTGGTCCTCTAGAGACACAGTAGCTTGTTCATCACTTCAGTGTTACACTTTGTGTGTGCGGACAGCTGTATAGTATAGTATAGTATAGCAGAAATACTGAAGAACACGTCTTGTTTCTTTAGCAGCTAAAACTTGCTGCTAACAAAATTAAAATGAATTCCAATGTGGAGAACTGTCAAACCACCACAGAACAAGAAGGGACTGTGACGGAAGGGTGATAATGTGGACAGATAATTATTAAGACATAATTCTGTCTAATGTTTCTTGAAACTCAAAAAAAAGGTAAGAAAAATGCTTAAAAAGGTACAATGCTTGTCACTGGGGAGTGTATGTTATTCAGCTAAATCTGTTATTTAAATGCATAGTAGACAGCTTGAAATGTAGGCTGATAACCTATTTTAAATGTAAATCTGAGGTGATTAATTATTTTCAAGGCCCATTTTTGAATCATAGCTGGAGAGTTTGTTTGTATTAATGAAGATGTAGCCAGCTTACGGAAGCCTGGTTGGACACAATTCTCCCACATTGTGTGCTCGTGGAACAAGAGCATCCTGGTGCAATTTCCTGTAAAACACGATTTATCTTGTATTGTTTAGCTCACCATTGCACAGAGAGCCGATGGGCTGATTAAAATAAATATATCTCCTGGTCTTTTAGGAGAATTTATTCACTTACCTTCTACATGAAAGTAACTCATATTCCCTGATGAGGTCTGAGAGCGATAGAGGCTCTGAGGAAGACGTGCTAGTTTCTCTGAAATCTGGGGCTGCTTCTTAATTAAAACATATCAGCCTGAGCCCAGTCAGCAGGCCAGGGGCCATCAAGTCTCAGCCTCGCTATGTGGAGTCTGAGTCTCAGCTCTGATATGTGGAGTCTGAGTCTCAGCCCTGATATGTGGAGTCTGAGTCTCAGCCCTGATATGTGGAGTCTGAGTCTCAGCCCTGATATGTGGAGTCTGAGTCTCAGCCCTGATATGTGGAGTCTGAGTCTCAGCCCTGATATGTGGAGTCTGAGTCTCAGTCACAACATGTGGAGTCCGGTGTGCATTTTCTCCCTTTTCTTCCCATCAAAAAGAAAGGGAATTATAAATAATGTAAACAGCCAGAATCACACACTCTGTTCGCTAAGCCAAGAAAAAGTAACTTGAAGGCGTCAGTCCGCTGCCATTGACATGCTCTACATTCTGTGATGGCCACCTTATGCTGCCTCCCACGACAGCTGGGAGCCTGCATCCCTCACATCAAATTAAGTTTTAAAATAATAATAATTAAATAAAGGACAGTGAGGCAGTTCTGTACTTCTGTAAAATCCCGCTCAAGACTGAGGCTCCAGAGACTTGATGTGCTGTGCTGTCCTTGCGTTGTGTAAGGAGGATGCCGCATCTGTGTAAAATGTGGTATTTCTGTTTGTCCTATTTATCTGTGTTTCTAAAATAGGGCAGGGAATTTCCTCACATAGAGTGCCTACCATATGCATACCATTGAAAAACACACCAAGCTGCCAACTGCAAGGCAGTTTCCAAGACAACAGTTCATGCTTTCCAATCCGTGCTCATGTGAGTAAAAAGCGTGAATAGAATTCCTTTTCACTCAAGATTCTTCAGTAGCTTTGTGGTAAATGCCTGGCTCAATGCTTCAACTTTTAAATGATTCTGGTTTTGCATTAATTTCTTAACCCCGGTTTTGGAGGGCCACAGTGCCTGAAGGGCAACTACCCCTGGTCCTTTCTGGGCAGCAGTGCCTGGAAGGCTGCCCATCCCTAATCTTGGACTGTGCAGTGCCTGTGGGAGGTAATGCAAGTCAGGTTGCCTCCAGCTCTCGGAGTGTTGATGGGATATCCCAGCTGGATTTTGGCCCTACAGGACTACTGTTGAGTCAAGTGCATCTTATCAAGCCAGACCCAGAAATAACCGTGTGGTGGCATCTCTCATAAAGACTTGGCACTTGATTGTATTTCACAAAATATTTTACAGAATAAGATGAGTTGAATATATGTATGTGGGGAAGTGAGCCGTACCACTTGTGTGTAGAGACAGAATCCACAAGTGATTTATAAGGAGAACCGGTTTTTATTTGCGGGTCTCACTTGTCTCCAAGACTTTCAAAAACAGACAGACAGACAGATAGACAGACTTCTGCTTCTCTCCTGTCTGACCCCCAGAAGGTTCCTATCAAATGTTCTCAGGCTCACCGTTGAACAATCAAGGCAATTGGTTAATTGATACAAACAATAAAACAATCATTCACCAATTGCCTGATTACCGACAGCTGTGCCGGTTTCATAAACCACCTGAGTTCACTCTCTCTCTTGCCGGCAGCGCCTAAAACCACGCCCCCCTACCACAATGTATTATACAGTGGTTTTCAGAACAAATCTCTTTTATCTGAAAGCTTTGTAAAGAGGGCTATGAACACTTTATCGGACAGAGATAATGAGCTTGATGGCCTGTTTGTGCGGAACAGCATGTTCTCCTCTTTGTGTCTTCTTACAGAGACAATTTTACGTGTCTGTGGCGTTTCTTCTCAAGTAAAATGTGGACAGAGAGCAATCTAATTTATGATCTAAATGAAGATACTGTTCATAACAGGAAGTACATTTATTTGTATTCAACATCCTTGTATTGATTTGCTTAGCAGACGCTTTTACTGAAAGCAACTTACAAAGTCTTGATTTTGTTAAGTTAAGTGTTTTTTTCTGGGACACAGCAGCGATAAATATTTATGTATTCAAACCAGTAATACTCTGGTGACAGGCATTTTAAAGGGTTTTTATAATAAATGTGTTTTTTACTTCCATTGCACCCCAATAATAGCTGAAAATTCTGTGTATAGTTTATGCCCTCCCTGCCCAGAGAAATAACATTTGAAGACATCAGGGGTCTGTGGGTGGCAACAAAGATTATGAGAGGTTGCAAAACATTTCTTTGACATCTCACCGCAACTTTACTTCAACAGTACAACAAAAATATAGGCCTTCTGGAAAATTTGCATCAAACCTTTGGCATTGTTGCCGCAGGTTTGCGGCAAGCTCATATTTTCACATACAAATTAGCTCCGTGGGAACTGCCATTCACTTCTGGCACAGTTTTTGGTTCACCACTACTGGCAAACTCTGACAAACCTCAACATTTTGTGGTAAACAATTTAGTTTGTGGAAAATGTGCTACATATTAGCTGCAGGTTTGCAACATACTATCCAGTTTTGTAAGGGTGCAGGGCCATATTTTGGGACCCCTGTTGTTGACAAGATGCTGTGAAGTAATTGATGGGATGGGGGAAATCGTTTCATGGTTGCTACTGCGGGTGTTATTTGTTTTGAATTCACATTCGCTATTGCTACTGTCGTGAAGTAGCAGAAGCGTGCATTGGGCATGGCAGTCTTTCCCCATAGATAATAGGGATAATAAAAGTGGGACAGGTGCAGAGTTAACTTACACATATAAAACAGAGAGAAACTCTCCACCAATAACTAAGCACATTGGTAACAACTAATAGAACATTTCAATGGTGATTGGAGGATATAATTATGGGCACTTATGGGTATTTGGGAAGTAGTATCCACTGAGATATTTTATTGGCTGTAAAAAATTACTCTGCAATTGGTGGAGCACATACATGTATCTGTTTTCTACAGTAAGGTGACGCTATGACTGTCTTTTTCCTGTTTTATTCTCCATGAAAAATAATCTGTGAACACTCTTGTCCTCAAGGTAGCCGACTCTCAGAGGAAAGAAGAGACTTAAAATAGCTGTTAATTAAAGAGAAAGATTCTGTCCGGCCGTGACAGAGTGCTGGCTGAGCTTGTGCTGCATCTGAGTGGATGACAAAAGGCATTGTTCCCTTTAGCATGAGCATACCCCATTAGCAAAATACAAGTGACCTAAATCCTCCACTCAAATCACCAGCCCCACCCACACTCACCACCTCCACCCAGACTCAGCAACCCCAGCCACACTCACCACCTCCACCCAGACTCTGCAACTCCAGCCACACTCACCACCTCCACCCACACTCACCACCTCCACTCAGACTCTGCAACTCCAGCCACACTCACCACCTCCACCCAGACTCACCAGCCCCACTCAGACTCACCACCACCCACACTCACTAGCCCCACCCACACTCACCACCTCCACCCAGACTCACCAGCCCCACTCAGACTCACCACCACCCACACTCACTAGCCCCACCCACACTCACCACCTCCACCCAGACTCACCAGCCCCACTCAAACTCTGCAACTCCAGCCACACTCACCACCTCCACCCACACTCACCACCTCCACTCAGACTCTGCAACTCCAGCCACACTCACCACCTCCACCCAGACTCACCAGCCCCACTCAGACTCACCACCACCCACACTCACTAGCCCCACCCACACTCACCACCTCCACCCAGACTCACCAGCCCCACTCAGACTCACCAACCCCACCCACGCTCACCAGCCCCACTAGGGTTGTTTTAATTAATAAATTATTATAAAATACAAATTAATTATATTATTATTTATTTATATCTGGTTGGCTATTCGTTTAACTGGTGTTTTATCTATTCTAAACTATATATAAATCATTATTTCATGGTAACGCATTTTCAGAAAATTAATCAAAAAACAGAAGTCGGGTAAAAAAACTGCAGTGAACTGACAACACAATGGCGGAGTTCGCCAATCTGGCAATACTTCTTCTACTAATTCTAAGATTATTCAGTGAAAATATTTTCGATATTAGGCTTATTGTCTCAATGCGTCTATTCAAACACGTCAATGCGCCGGAGGAGAGTTGGAGGGGGGTATTTGTGAGGGACAGGGACTAATTAATTACATAATTTTACACACAAACATAATACCAACTGCTCATTTTGATAGCCTACATAGGTAGTGCACTGTTATTTAAACAAACATCACAATGTCTCAGCCTTGTCTCAACCATCGTCGATGGCTATCAATCATCGTCGATGGACGATGACATCATCCATCAAGCCAACTCTATAAGCCCCACTCAGACTCACAACCTCCATCCAGAATCTCCAACAGGCATTTATACTGAGTTACATTTTTGTGCCATCTCACAGCATTTCCTAAAGGGCAGTTACGTGAGACACAGTGACTTTTGACCTTTCCTGTCAGCCGTGCCGATGAGAGACAGGAAGTGATGTCACAGCATGTTGCTGTTTTCTACCACAGCACATTTCTGTTACTGTTTCTTTTTTTCAGCAATGGCACATGGTTGTTTTTGTTTTTTCTGTGGTTGTCTAACCCGGAAAGGTAAATATTCCTGGTGAAAATGGTCTGACTGGAAATGGTTTCTGGAGAGAAAAACTGGAGGGCAGAAAGTTGGGAGGTGGGACTTTGTGAATTAGACATCTCTGGAAGGAAAGTTGAGCATATGGGGTTTGAGGCACTGGTCTTTTGAAGCTTTGGATGTGAGGGTTTAAAAAAGCCGCTGGTTGCAGGGGAATCCACTCCCAAGCATTAAAACTTAATTTGTGGCGGCTTCTGAAGTCAGAGATTTCAGCACATCCTCCTGTACTCAGAGGGTACACTGGTGGACCTGAAGGCTATAGATTACAGAGAGAGTGAGAGAGAGAGAGAGAGAGAGAGAGAGAGAGAGAGATATGGGAAAGAGGGAGATGAGAAGAAAGAGATGGTGACATGGGGAAGAGAGGTAGAGAAGAACCGAGAGAAAAAAATAATTAGAAAAAGTGCTGGAAACTGAAGGGAAGATGGAGAGTGGAATAATTTTTATCCACTGTACTGTTGTTGTTGTGTTTGTTATTATTTTTATTTATTTTTATTAATCTGTTGTGCAATTAACATATATGCAATATAATACTTTGTTCTGCCATATTAACCTTCAGTTTTTTAAATTATATTTCAGTAGCTCTCTCTTTCAAGATTTCGTTTTTTTGTCGCAGGGAGGAAAACAAGTTCATTTTATTAATTTCAAAACCTGTAACATGTATGGTTGTGTGAATACAGGTTTGCATATACAGACATTGACTGGGGTGTGGTTATATGAAATACTGGGTGGCGAGACTCTGTACCACGGAGAGCGAGACTATCTTCTGCTGCCAGGCATTCATCCAAGTGCTCTCTAAGGTCCTGTGAAGTTGAGGAGTGGAGGAGTGTAGTTTGTGGTCTGCAGAACGGAAATCGCCTTGCAGGAGCTACTGGCAAAGCTGCATTTTGATTTGAATGGAACTCAAAGACAGGGGAGGAGAGACATGGGTGAACAGAAAGGGAGAGACAGACAGTAAAGACTGCACATTATCATTATCAGATACCTGCCCTGTGCACCTCAGCTCAGCTCGGCATCTGAGTTCGCCGCGCAGGTGAGACTTTCTCCACGCCGGTCCCACAGAGAGTCAGACACAGGACTGACTGGAATCGTTACACATAGAGAGGAATAAAGCACACCTGAGTTTCTGTGCAGTGCACCAGTTCTGCATTCTTAGGGATGGGGCTGAGAATAATCACATGGTGGTTTACATGCACATCATTCATGTGATGTGTTTCTGTGCGTTTTTGTATATGTGTGTATGTTCATATGAATGTTCATGCACCACCGTATTCTCAAACATACACGCATGTATCCACTTACACCTATAAACAGTACACACACACACACAAACACGTGCAAGCACACACACACGCATGTACACACACACACACACACACACACACACACATACAAACACGCACACGCACACCACACACACACGCACGCACACACATTCTCAATTATACCGTTCTCCACTCCAGTTGGAGAGCTTACACTCCACAGTGTGTGAGTGGGTTGCATTAGTGGGTCTCAGGCTTAGTATGCAGTTCATCTGCTGTCTGCCACCTCTCTACAGCACTGTCAGAATTATGATTATTATTTTAGAAATACTCAACTACGACCCTCCTGCTATCTGATATTCTAATGTAGCTGCAGTGTATGACCCTGAAACAGTGCCTTTCAGCTACCCATTGAGTCAATGCAGAAATTAGAACATTTCAGTGAGTTGGAACGATTCATGTATATAGCAGGAATTAATTCATTTTTCAGTCCAGAGCACAGACTCTAGTTTTTATGGTGCACAGGGAGATCTTCATTTAATGGCTGAAAGAAAAAACTACTGAAGGCTGTTTTGTGACAAAAGTATTTGCTTTATTTGTTCTCATAACAAACTATTTTTGCCTCTCAACTGCATTGTAATCGCATCTCACAATGGCATCTCAAAATGGAGTGGATGCCATCTTGGCTCAGACTGGCAAACAGTGTCCCATAGGCGCTCTTGCGGACTGACACATTGCACCACTGCATCAAAAAATGAGCTTGTGCCCATCTTGGTGCAAGCCTGTGATGATCACACCTGGCAGGCCCAGGAATTAATTATTAACAGTGGTGATTTCAGCCCCATCTTGAACCCACTCCCACTGGCACTCATAGATACCTTATTTGGAAACATTAGAATATTGAGAATGCAGTTTCCATTGGGGCAAACTGGGGGGATCAGTGGCTCTTCTCTTGTAGTCCAGAACAGACACACAGAATCTCAAGGTGAGAACAAAAACCTCCATGTTGTTTTTATAATCAGTTTGTGTCATTTTTTTATTGAGAGACACAGAGAAAGACGAGGCAGTTTTTTCAGAATTGTTTATTTAAATTTTTTAAATATTGATTAATGGTGCAATATATAATTTTAAACCCCATCTAGTGCCCACAAGTGAGAACTGCAATCCCAACCGAAATCATGACACCGCCCAGTTAGTTGCTCTTGGTCGTAATTCTGCCCCCAAGAGTGGTTGCCATATTCTTGCACGATGGTGGTACATTGTTGAGCGTAGTGTGATGGGAAGCTGGCTATTGTAGAATCCGAAATGTAAAGTGATGAGTTTTATGTGGGACAAGTAATGAATAATATATTTATATAGCATATATATTTTGAAATATATTATTGCAATGCATTAGCTACACAGATTGCCAGTGCCCAGTGAATATTTATGTGTTGGGAAGTCAGTGAAACGCTGTCTAGGTGTTCTGGTGAAAACCTGGCTACATTTGGTTGAAAAGTTTTCTAGCTGACTAGGACGTAGCCAGACTATATCCAGATAAAACCTTAGCTATATTGGGGTTAACCTAGTCAATTTATGTCAAAAGGTCTTGCAACCTAGATTTCCACCCCTCTAGACATTGAGATTCTGACTTTTGCTCACTGGGTGACGTGGTTTGTCTTATATGGGCTAGCTGTGAATGCTGTTGTTTGATATGCATGTAGACTAACGTTAGCTATGATAGAATGATAGCTAGAAAGCTAACATTAGCATTCTTCATTGTTTATGCAGCTTGGAGAATCCTTTTCCAGCGAAGTCAGCCGTTTTGTCATGTTGACTCTATCTGGCAACTGGCTACGCATTTTATTCCTGAGAAAAAGATTGGTGTGCAACTGGAGGCGGTAACTCCAGTATCTGACGTCACAGGCAGACATAAACAAAACTCGATTTACAGACTGTAAAATATATTTGAATTGCATAGTCAATATAACAAGTAAAAGCAATACTGTGGATGTTTTTTATTATTATTTGTCTACATGAAAAAGCTATATACTTTTTGCACCTTTAACAGATGGAAAATACATATATTTTAATGTTTTTGATATTTAAGTCGTTTGATGGCACAGAAAAAGGGGGATTTTACACTGGTTTGTTTGCTGTGGTGACGATATAGCCTGTGGCCTGCAATTACCCTTGACCCTTGACCTTCAACCCTTAAAGAGACCAGATAAGATCTTTGTCCTTCACCCCATGTTAAATTCCCTATGTTACTCTTATGAGTGAAAATCTGCTATATTTTGAACAAAAAGTATCATTTTATAAAGCGATGCAGTTTTCATGTTTTACAGAATGTCTAGCTTGGACACAAGTGTCCTGCAGATTATAATTTCTCAGCCTAGTTATACCCAAGACTTTACAAATGTTGTTTAATTTGTTAGCATATTATAATGTAATGTTACTGTTATAGATGCTGTTTCTCCGTGTATGAAGAAAGTAATTGGCCAATGGCATGATAATATGATACAGGAATGTTGCTTTTTACAGTAACCGATAGGCACTGTTAGAACTGTTAAGTAAAATTTTCTGCCCATATCTTAGTAGTGTTCATGTTTTGCTCACGGTGTTACTGTATTTTAGGACTGTGGTTTCATCCCTGATTCACTGCATTACCAGGTGCTCTCCTTGCAAATGCATCACTCCATCATGGCCCTGCAAATGGCTCCGCGCAAGTGTCTGCCCAATAAAATAAATAATAATTACCGCGGGTTGAGAAGGTCAGTCTGGATCGTTCTCTCAGCCGCCTTCATTATTTACAATAGCCTCCTGCATTATTTACGCCTCAGTGTAAATTTTGCATCATTACTGTTTTAAAGCAGACTTTAATCTGTCTGCGTACGAAAAAGAAAAACAGTCTTGCCCAGGAGCAGCTCCAAAAAGATGAAGAACCTGGCTGTGCCATTAAAACTGCTATAACCAATTTCAGCTAATTAAATGGCAGGAGAGCTCATGCCTTTGGGAAGTGAAACATTAATGTTGGGAGTGTGACTGAAAATAGGCACTCAGATGCCTTTAGACTGCAGCATTGACTCCACTCACATTCCTGGTTGGATTTGCTTCCCGTAAAGCATGATGGGATGCATTTAGCCCATGACCGAGGCGGGGGAGGGGGCGGGTTCCGCCAAGTATTCGACCGTAGCCTTTGCTTTAATCAATACTGCCAAGTCATCTTAGGGAAACATGCTACTGAATCCAATACAAAACAAAAACATAAATACTTTCCAGATTAATCTAGCACCTTATTAGCATAAAGGGACCTTTTTCATGAGGACTTATAGTAGAGGTTCTAATTGAACAGAGGGATGATAGGCAATACAATTATGTTTATACAATAGAATAAAATTATTAGAAAATTATAGAAAATTAGAAAAATGGATTTCTAGAATAACTGAACTTTTACTTCAGAATTATTTCTTAATTATTGCATGGTAATCTTACAAAAAATACAAGTTAATATCAAAAGCCTGGATTTAATTAACATATGTACTCCATTTTGACTCACAATTAAATGGACATGTTTCTGTTTCTTCTTATAGACAGAGTTTGCCATGGTCCCCAAACATAGTGGAATATCATGGAATAATGTGTTTGTGTTTAGAAACGGTAACACTTGCATTTAATTTTAAAAGCCAAAGTTATGGACAAACAATCATTGAATCTGGGCCAGAGTTAAGGACAAATGTTGAAAGAATCCAGATATAAGTCCTGCTGTCTGGTTGGTCTTAGATCAGAGCTGTTATGTGTCTGTGCAATACCCATAATGATGTGTGTTATCTGCATCTCTGCTAGCGAGATGGGAGGTCCAGCACACACCCACCAGGGCCACGATGATTTCCTCTCGCAGATGCCACGGTTTATTAGCGTTAAATTAAAAGCGTGTGTCAGCGGGCTGGGTTGCAGCTGATGAATGTGCTGATTGTTCAGGGTTATTTCACTCATTTGTCTGCCATAGGGTCCTGTGAAACAAACATTGGCAGCGCTCCGTCTGCTATTTGTGTGTGTTTCATCAGAAAGCAATGTGAAGACTATGGTTCCTGGGGTACGGCAATAAGATCGCCTTCTGCCATGTGCTGCTGCCAATCACTGACCTGTTTTTGGATGAATCAAGAGCCTTTGTTTTGTACAACAATGAGAGGGTTCTCCATGTTCTGGGTCATGAATCAATCCATCATCACTTCTTCTGATCTGCACAGCAGTCCAGTGTTTGATCCTGTGTGGAGTAGTGATCAGAGCGCAGGTCTCTGGACCTGAGGGCAGCAGTGTGGAGTAGTGGTCAGAGTGCAGGATTCTGGACCTAAGGGCAGCAGTGTGGAGCAGTGGTCAGAGCGTAAGACTCTGGACGTGAGGGCAGTAGTGTGGAGTATTGGTCAGAGCGTAGGACTCTGGACGTGAGGGCAGTAGTGTGGAGTAGTGGTCAGAGCACTGTACTCTGGACCTGAGGGTAGAATAGAATAGAATAACTTCTTTTTCCTCTAGGAAACTTCAGTTGTAGTCACAGCAACAACAAAAAAGACAGACAGTGGGGCAGATTAGGGACAGCAATCTCGGCCTCTTGGTCGGGAAACAGAGGTGGGAGGTAGCCTAGGGAGATCTCGAACGGGGATTTCCCCGTGGAGGCGCAGGGCAATGCGTTGTGCGCATATTCCACCCAGGTGAGCATCTTGCTCCAGAGAGACGGGTTCTTGGCGGAGACACAGCGTAATGCAGCTCCGAGGTCTTGGTTAGCCCTCTCCGTCTGGCCATTAGACTGAGGGTGGTAGCCTGAGGTGAGGCTTACCGTAGCTCCGAGCGCCGAGCAGAACGCCCTCCAGACCTGGGAGATGAACTGGGGTCCTCGGTCGGAGACGATGTCCGCTGGGATGCCGTGGATCCGGAAGACTTCTTTGACCAGAACGTCAGCGGTCTCTTGGGCGGAGGGCAGTCCTGGCAGGGGAATGAAGTGTGCCGCCTTGCTGAAGCGGTCCACAACGGTGAGAATCGTGGTGTTACCCTCGGACGGTGGAAGTCCAGTAACGAAATCCACACCGATGTGGCTCCAAGGTCGGCCGGGCACAGGCTGCGGCTGAAGAAGTCCCGCTGGGGCTTGATGAGAAGCTTTACTTCTGGCGCAGGTGGTACAAGCCTTAACGAACATCCTGGTGTCGGAAGCCATGGAACTCCACCAGAACTTCCGCTTGAGCACTGCCATTGTGCGGGTGAAGCCAGGATGACAAGAGAGTGGCGAGGAGTGGGCCCACTGAAGCACCTGAGTCCGAGCAGTAGAGAGGACATACAGGCGATTACCCGGAACGGCTCTGGGGTCGGGCTCGTTGCGTAGCGCCCTCTGTATGACTGCCTCGATCCTCCACGAGACCGAGGCGATGGTGCAGGAGGCGGGCAGAATGTTCTCAGTTCTCTCCTTCTCCAAACATGAGTCGAATTGCCTGGAAAGGGCGTCAGGCTTAATGTTTTTGGAGCCGGGGCGGTAGGTGAGAGAGAAGTTAAATCTCCCAAAAAATAGGGACCACTTGGCCTGGCGAGAGTTGAGTCTCTTAGCAGTCTGGAGGTAGGCTAAGTTCTTGTGGTCCGTCCACACCACAAATGGTACTTCGGCCCCCTCCAGCCAGTGTCTCCACTCCTCCAACGCCAGTTTGACGGCGAGAAGTTCCCGGTTGCCAACATCGTAGTTTCTCTCCGCTGGTGAAAGTTTGCGGGAAAAAAACGCACAGGGGTGCAGCCGATTGTCGGTGGCGGAGACCTGAGAGAGCACCGCTCCCACCCCAGTGTCAGAGGCATCCGCCTCGACCACGAACTGGCGAGTGGGATCAGGGTGAATGAGAATGGGGGCGGAAGCGAACAGTCTCTTAATTTAGCAAAAAGCCCCCTCCGCTTCGGGGTTCCAGCGGAATGGTAAGGCAGTGGACGTGAGCTTGGTGAGGGGTGCGACAACTTGGCTATAGCCCCTGATAAATCTTCTATAAAAGTTGGCGAATCCCAAGAAGCGCTGTAAATGTTTCCGTGTGGCAGGCGTGGGCCAGTCAGTGACCGCCTGAATCTTCTTGGGATCCGCCCTGATCTGTCCCCTCTCTAGAATAAACCCCAGGAACTCCACTGTGTCAGAATGAAAAACACACTTCTCCGCCTTGACAAATAGTTTGTTCTCCAACAGTCTTTGGAGAACTTGTCTGACGTGGACTTCATGTTCCTGAGGGTTCTTAGAGTAGACCAGGATGTCGTCGAGGTAGACAAATACGTGTCGACCTAATAGGTCTCGTAGCACGTCATTGACCAGGGCTTGGAACACCGCAGGGGCATTGGTGAGTCAGAATGGTATGACCAGGTATTCAAAGTGTCCGAGAGAGGTGTTGAACGCCGTCTTCCACTCGTCCCCCTCTCGAATACGGACAAGGTGGTAAGCGTTGCGTAGGTCGAGCTTGGTGAAGATGGTGGCTTCATGGAGAGGATGAAAAGCAGAGTCAATGAGGGGTAAAGGATACTTATTCTTGATCGTGATGTTATTAAGTTCTCTGTAGTCAATGCATGGGCGTAGGGAACCGTCCTTCTTCTGGACGAAGAAGAACCCCGCCCCCACGGGTGAAGAGGACGGACGAATCAGCCCATTGGTGAGACAGTCCCGGATGTATCTCTCCATAGCCTCCCTCTCCGGTCTGGAGACCTTGTAGAGACGACTTGATGGTAGTGGTGTGCCGGGCAACAGCTCAATGGCGCAGTCATAGGGTCTGTGTGGGGGCAGAGTCTGAGCCTGTGTCTTGGAGAAGACTGTCTCCATGTCCAGGTAGACCGCAGGCACCGTCTCCAGTGAAGGCTTGGGGGCTTTGGGTGGAGTGGGTACGTCCTCTGCTGGAGCAGGAGCGGATCGCAGGCATTGTTGGTGGCAATCGCGAGTCCAAGCTTGGATCTGACCTGTCTTCCAGTTGATGATGGGGTTGTGTTTCCTGAGCCATGGTAACCCCAAAATGAGCGGATCGTTGGGAGAGCGGATGACGTGAAACTGGATTATTTATTGGTGATTGCCGGAGATAATCAGTAGAATGGGTTCAGTGATGTGGGTCATTTGACAGAATGTCTTTCCATTAAGGGACCGAGCATTCAAGGGGTGGGGCAATGGAAGGGTGGGAATGTTCATGTCCTTGACCATCACCTCATCAATCAAATCGAGGTCTGCTCCGGAGTCCATCAGCGTTCTGACCTCGATCTCTCTCCCTGGCAACATGATCAAGGCCATGAGGGTCTGGCGAGAGTCATCTCCGCTGGTCTTCTCCGGATAGGTCAGGGATCCAATCCGAAGTGGGGCATCGGCGTCTGACTTCTTGGAGCGAAGTCGGCACTGCTGTAGAGTATGCCCAAGCTTGCCGCAGTAGAAGCATGACCCAGTCTCTTTACGGCGTTTCCGCTCATCCGACGAGACTCTCACCCCAGTGCGTGAGAGATCCATGAGCTCGGCCTCCTCCACTGGTCCCTCTCTGGGTCGAGGACTTGACCATCGTCTGGGGTAGGGCTGGCCGGCCGGAACTTGCCTCTCGTGGTGGCGTTGTCTGGAGCGGTTGTCCAGGCGAATGGCGGCACGAACGAGTTCATCAAGTTGCGTGATGGGTTCTTGATGTGCCAGCTCGTCCTGCAGAGTCTCACTGAGACTGGCTCGGAACAGATCGGCAAGAGCCTCCTTGTTCCAGTGGGTAGCAGCGGCGATAGTGCGGAACTCGATCGAATGATCCGCGGCGCTGTTCTTGCCTTGGCGGAGGGTGATCAGGCGTTGAGAGGGTTCTTGATCGCTGGACGCGTGTTGGAACACTTTGCGAATCTCCTGGGAAAATGCCGCGTAGCGAGAGGGAAGTGACCCACTGGACCATACAGCTGTGGCCCAGTCCAGAGCTCTCCCCTTCAGCAATCCCATCACGTATCCAATCCGCCGCTCGTCGTCCTGGTAGGTCTGTGGTTGCTGCCGGAACACAGTCACACTGGAGGAGGAACGATCTGCATCTCTCCGGTTCTCCGCCGAACCTCTCCGGGGGGGGTTGTTGTGGCTCCCGGAATTGCCAGGTTCCTGTGGCGTTGAACAGGGGTAATGCAGGCGTGCTGACAGGCTGTTCTGTGGGACGTGGCTGGACAGCAATGATGAGTCTCCTCATCTCTTGGCACAGCTCTCTCATCTCCCGGCGAAGAGAGGAGATCTCCTGGGTGTGCTCCTGCACGATGGCACCTTGTTCCATGAGTGCGTGGTGCATTGCGGATGAGTCAGCAGGGTCCATGTTGGCGAAATTGTTCTGAGACGAAGTGCATGGAGGGTTGGACCCGAGAAGCACGACTCAGAACAATGGATGTAATAAATACCCGCAAGGGCTTTATTAAGGAAAGTCCAGTAATCGTTGTCTTAGCACAAGCAAAGGTCATACACAAAAAAATCCAGCCAATAAACAAAAGTACCGAGGGAGAAGGCAGTCTCGTCGTCGGTAAGCCAGGCAGTAGTTCGGAACCAGGAAGGCAATCAGCGTGGCAAAAGTACAAAAGGGAGAAGGCAAAGGAATAGTCGAAAAAACAAGCAGGGTCAGACCGGAGTCCTCGCCGCGTGGCAAAAGTACAAAATCAGCAAGCAGGAATCGTGGTCAGGACAGGCAGTGAAAAAAAAAGGCTGGCAGTAAACAGTGGTCAAAAAACAGGCTTGGATCAAAACAGGAAATCAGAATGCGTAGACTTGACAAATGCTTAAGAGTGCTAGTGAGGCAACAATTTCGCAAGGACATGACATGAACACTGATCTTATATGCAGGTGTAGACAGGTGCAGACACTTAGCTTGAGAGCAGCAGGAAATTCACAACAGCTTGAGAAAATGAGACACGTAACGAGGCAATTAGTAAATCATTAGTAGTTAACCTATCCTGACCTAGCGTTAGTAAGTTAGTAATTAACATGTACGAGAAACGTAAGGTAAACATGAACACATGGTTAGATAGTTAGTATTACCCAATCCTGATCTAATGTTAGTATATTAGTAATTAGACAAGGGAGAATGAAACAATTAGGGAAGCGTGAGTGACAGCAAGAGAAGAAACAGCATGAACGCAAGGCTGCGGAAAAACATGGAAATATGTATGCAAACTAATAAACTATGACAGAACGTGAATACAAATAAGGGCGTGACATAACAATAAACATAAAACATGGCGTGGAACGGTTAGAACCGTAACAGCAGACCCACAACACACAAACAAACATATCAAACAAAGACATCCAACAGAATCATTACATTAGTCAAGTGAATTAAGTGAATTAAAGTTCAATACAGCCATGATTAAAAATAGCCCCCGCTGTCCCGAGATGTCCAGTGTCACCAAGCAGTCCAACACACAAACTCCGCCTCCACAACTCTCCTCCATACAGGCAGCGCCGCGGTCTCTGTACACCGCCGAAACGGAGCATCGAACTGCATCAATCTTCCCAGTCGTCTCCTCACTCCTCCCCCACATTATGTTCTCCTTTCCTTGTTGCCTTTTGAAGATTGCCTGCACTCCCGGATCAGCCCCGAACTCTTCAACTCCGGTGAAGAGCGATGCTAACTTTGTTGCTGCAGTCTGCAGATCCAACGGACATTCCCGAGCACATGTTATGAATGCATAAACAAAATTATCCCGAAAATATACAATTTGTAAATATTATAAAAACAAGCAGCAGGAGTGCCCCCGACAAATCTCCAGCCCGTTTCCCCATCCGACAATAGACACACAGCACATGAAAAAAACTAAAGACAAAAGCCTGACACAACAAAATACATTAAAATGAACAAACATGAACATGAGAGACAGCTGGACTACATGTCACCATTACAGCGCCATGTGACATAGCAGTGTGGAGTAGTGGTCAGAGCTCTGTACTCTGGACTTGAGAGCAGCAGTGTGGAGTAGTGGTCAGAGTGCTAAAATCTAGATTCTTAAAAAGTGTTTCTTGGTAAAAATGGTTAACTGTCAGTGGAATGAGTAATATGGACTACAATGAGTAATATGTAGACATCAGGGAGAAAGGCGTATTAGTATGCAACATCATTTAATCTTGACTGCAGTTCAGGTAGAGTTGGTGAGCAGACTGACTCTTCCTCCCTCACTTTTGAAATGCGATTCATTGGATTGGTTCATTTTTAAGTTATTTGTACAGCAATGTCTGAACATCAGGGAGACACCATTCGGCCAAAGAAGACAACATTTCAAGTACTAGCAGGGATGATGGTCAGGAGCACATTGCCCCCCAAAAAAGTATGACTGTGTCCGAATCAGCACCCTTCCATACCATTGAGTATTCTTTTTGAGATCACTGGACAAGAAAGTAGTCAAGTAAGTGAAGTTTTCTCTAAATGTAGTATACTTAAAACCCCCGTATGATATACTTACTTCCAGGGTTTCTCTGAATATATTTGAGGACATACTTTTCAAAAAGTACGCAAACACCACTTTAAAAATGAGGCACAGCTTTTCTGATGTTTTCCTTCAACAACAAAAACAATACGTGACATGGTTGTGCAAAAACAACACGTGACATACTTCGGCAAAAAGCTTTTGAGTGGCCAACTTTTTCTGACAAATGGGGGCACTTCAAATTTCAGGATGAAAGCCTTATTTCCAGTGTTTTGTTGAGGGGATTCAGGAGCACACTCATCCGACAATTTACGAAAGTAAACCGGAAGTAAAAACTACAACTTGTAGTACAAGAGCAGGACATATTACAAACTACTCTCTTTTTATTTTTGTTAATTCTATCTTCATTCACAATCTACATTTTGTAACCATTGTCATATGTAAACTGATTGATATTCTCAATAATAAAAAGAAATACTAGTTTGTAGGATTTTTTTCACACACTGCTTGCAAAGTGAGGGGAGAGGGCACATAGTAGACAGAGGGCAGGGAACAGGGATCACATTCGATCCCAGCCTAGCTCTCTCATTTTGAAGGCCTAAGCAAATCCTTCACTCAGGCTGCATTCCGATAGGTCTTTTTTCTTTTCTTTGCAAGTTTTCCTTGACCTCGCCAGAAAACGTCACAGGGGTCAAGGAAAAAATGGAAGGAAAGATTTACAAGGAATCTAGTGTCTACTGTGGAATTCAAACCTCCTTCTCTACCTCGCGTCATGGTGCAACATTCAGTCATATTGACGTGACTGTTCAACATAGCGAACTACAACTTCACAAAACATTTGTACAAAAGGTGCATCATTGCCATCTGCATTTCACTTGAACTGTTTGTTTTATCTCTGCGAAATTTAGCCTCTTAATAAATGTGATGTATTGTCTGATTGTGTCATTGTTCAATGCCGAAATCCTTCACAATAAGATAATTTTTCTTTCACCCTAAATGCCTTGGTGAATGTTAGCTTTTTGGAGAGATGGGGAAACTTTGCTACAATAACTCCCACTTCATCCTTCCACCTGCTTTTACTGTTTAAACACTGTGAGGATACACACACATGCACTGCACACACACACACAAAGACACAAACATACGTTCACTCACACAAAAAAGCACACATGCATACACGCATATAAATACACAAACACGCACACTAATGCACATACATATCATACACACACACACACACGCACACAAAGATTATTCTTTTGCTTGTGGCACTGTCAGCATCCTCTTTAAAATATTCATTCTACTCCATTGAGAACACTGCTGTGTCGACAGATACTAATTAATCTGTCCAGAACTGCTCTCAGGCTTTTCAAGCCACAGACACACACTCACACACACACTCACAGACACAAATACATACTCACACTCATATACACATAGTTATACACAATCTCTCTCTCTTTCTCTCGCTCACACACACGCACACACACACACACACACAAACACATACTCACACTCATATGCACATAGTTATACACAATCTCTCTCTCTTTCTCTCGCTCACACACACGCACAGACACAAACCCGTACTCACACTCATATACACATAGTTATACACAATCTCTCTCTCACTCTTTCTCACTCTCACACACACAAACACATACTCACACTCATATACACAGTTATACACAATCTCTCGTTCTTTTTCTCGCTAAGACACACGCACAGACACAAACACATACACTCATATGCACATAGTTATACTCAATCTCTCTCTCTCTCTCTCTCTCTCTCACACACACACACACACAGACACAGACACTTACACTCTTCTTGCTTATGATGTCGAGTTATTCTGGTGAGGCTCACATTGCATTTATCCAGCAGTGACTCCAGCTCAGAACAATTTTTATTTTTGTTTGTTTTTTGTTTGTATAGTTTGGATTTCTGAGTTCTGATTGTGTGTTCTGGCAGCAAGGAATTGTTTTTTCTCCTTGATTTCCTTTTTGCTCAAGACGTATTTTAGTTTTTTTTACACTTTTAGGATAAATTTGTCTTGAATATCAATCTCAATTTTCTCTTATGCTTTTTTTCTTTCTCATTTCTTTTCTGCCTCCCTCTCCTCTTTTTTACATTTCTTTTTCGCACTGTATCTGAAAAATAGAAGGACAAACATATTGCTGAAATGGAATATTGGAATATATTTTGTATAAAAATGTTATAATGCATATACTAAGCATCTAACTTAATGGAGCCTCTTTACGGAGAACGTGAAATATCACGTGCCCCATAGACACATGGTCACAGCCTGGACCTCTATATTTGTAGACAAAAAGCATTTAATCTACGAGCGTCTTTTACACTCGCCCTAATGCCGATGTGTTTATTATTGTGCACCCACTTTGTCAGGTATTATGTCATAAATAATATCATCGTGAGTCAAAATGAAAGCAAAATGTTGGTTGAATCCTGAAAATGTCTGTTTTTTTCTGGAGGGCACGTGGTTTGGGGGTTCCTCATTGGCTGTGGAAGTTCTGCACTGCGCTAGCTTGGGAAAACACATTTTTGTCTTCAGTGTTGGGCTGAGAGATTTGATTGAGGTTTCACACATTTTCAAAATAAAAAATTAACAATGTGAAAAACAATTAATGTTTCACTGTGAGCTCTCTCTGTCAGAACAGATGGAACTTATTTAAAAGTAAATTGTGTTCTGACCTCAGAAAGTATCTCAGTGTGTGGAACAGGTCATAAGGGACCCTCAGGGTGCTCAGGTTCAGGCTTGATGCAGTGCTCAATATCCTGTAGACTGTAACTAAATGACCTGCCTCGATGGGCTGCATGTCCTGCTTTCATCATCGAACATTCATATTTCTTTATGCTCTTACTTTTGAGGATAAGGTTGTGGTCTTTCAGGGCCTCTTGCTGATGACAGTGTCAGTACAGCCAGGTCTGAATGTGTCTCTGGGCAGGCTGTGCTCACACAGTCTATTGCATAGCACAATTTAGTATGGCATAGCGTAGCACAGTATATTACAGCATAGCACAACACAGTATAGTACAGTACAGCACTGCATAGCGTAGCATAGGATAGCATAGCAAAACACAGTATAGAATACCATAGCACAGTATTGCATAGTATGTCCTAGACAGGTCATCTACCGCAGACTAGTGCTATTTCAGTTCTCCATGTCATTGATTGTTTTTAGGTGTTTTGTAAACTGCACCTGCTACTGTTGAATTGGATTCTTAAGATGTCCCTGTGTCATTTTGTCCTGCACATTGTTTACCATCTCAGTTGTGCAGGGGAATTCATTATGCAGGGATTCAAGAGGCTGATTGTCCCATTTAAAAAAACTGGCCCCACACTTCTGGCATGTAAAGCTATTTGTTCTGTGACAGATTAAAATATTCACAGGGGCAGTTGACTGTTGAGTTTCCCTGTGTGGACAACAGGGGTTCTTGCCAAATTCATAGCCAAATTGTAATGGAAATTGTAATTTTTTGGTAAAGTTCAAAGACATGGAGTCTTTCGCTCTCTCTATCTCTCTCTCCCTCTGTCTCTCTCTTTCCCTCTGTCTGGATCTCCCTCTTTCTCTCTCTTTTTTAAATTGAATAACAAGAATGAATAAATGGAACTGGTGGATCAATAATAATGCAGTTTCACCTAAATGCAACAATGACTGCATCTATAATAATTTACATGATATCGGAGAAAGGAAAAATACAAAAAAATCAATTGCAATAATTCTTATTAATTATTGCTGAAATAAATATATTGTCAGAGACCTGAGTTTTTTAAGGTGGAAGAGGTTATGTTATGTCACTGTACCTCAGGCTGTGGTATTCCCTCCTAGGAGGGTGGGGAATTCATCTGTTTCGGGGAATGTAGGTGGAGCTACACAGCAGGGGGTTGTGGGTAGAGATTCAGAGCAGGGTATTGTGGGTAGAATTGCAGAGCAGGGAATTTTTGATAGATCTGCAGACCAGGGAATTTCTGTTAAAGTTTTGAAGCTGGGGATTGTGGGTAGAGTTTTGTGGGGGAGTGTAGGGATGCATCCCAATCATAGACTGTTGACAAATATGAACAAAGTGACTGTGACATCACCCATCGACTTTCCATGGGCTTGTGAAAAGTGTTGCGAAACAGCAGAATTTGTAAATGTTGTACAAAAATTGGAGCCAGAGAATGCGAAGTAGGAGGCAGGGGGGACCCTTCTATGGTCATTACGTCTGGCCGGGTCTGGTTCGTCCACTAAGCGCATGAGATACTAGTGACGCACAGTGCTGCAAACTGTCACGGATTAGTTCTACAAAATGTTAAAACAGTAAAAACGACACAAATCGGCACACGGGGAGACAAAGAAAATGCACATATTACGACGACATATCCTTGTGGGAAAATGTATTGACTTTGAATTTGACACCATTGACTTGCATTGAAAGAGAGACCTGAAAGACCTATACTAGAGCCAACCACAGTGGCGCTAGCCAAACCAAGAAGTGAGCTTCAAAAACGAACCCCGGTTTTGGCCACTTGGTCCCAATTACTCGAAAAATGCATCCTCCTTTCCTCCACTACCACCTCCTCACCTCCGTGCCCCGGAAACCGATCTTTGTGTCCTAACCTAATGTTGCTGATTACATATTGTTAATGTTAATTACATATTATTGGTTACAAATTAATTAACATCTCCACGCAAATTGCAATGTCAGGTACATTGTATACAACTACTTGTACTCGAAACGTTCAGGCAGTTTTGTATGCTCCCAGGTAGGAGAGGAGTGGAGGAGATGAGCGGAGTGGACGAGAGGAGGGAAGGAGGTGAGGAGTAAAGAATATTGGGATGCACCCTATGTCTCCCACCTTCCTGTTGTACTTTGATTGTGTGATGAAGAGCAGTTGTGTCTCGGCCTATCGTAGACTGCAGTGCGAGCGCAGTCTGTCCTCCCTGCTTGTGTATGCCAGTCGCCGTCTGTTCACAGAGTCTCGCTATACTTCCTTGTTTTTTTATATGTCACCGCTGTCAGACACTGTGGATTTCTCTCCCTGTTCAGGGTCTGAGGTCGAGTAGGTAGAGGGCGGTCATGTAGCTGCTGTTTGTGGCAGATGTCTGCTTGTCCTGTGATCGTTGGGTGATGTTCTGCGATAAGGTGGGGCTGTCCTGGGCCTGCCTGAAGGGACGGTGATCTGGGCTCCGCTCGGCCTTGCCTGGACTTTATGGTGATTATAGAGGAGATTGAGGTCTTTAATAGGTTTTAAAATGCCGCTGCCTTTTTGTGGCTGTTTAATATTAACTGCTGTTGGCCTGAATCATCCCTACTTGCTTGTTTGGGAGTTTACAAACTGTGTTTTACAAGGTTTTACTTTGGGTGTTTTTCACCTTGCTGCTATCTGGGGTGACTGGTTCAGTCACACGTTTTAATATTTTTGTGGTCTAATTAGGATTTTTTACGGATTTTTCTTACTCCTGTATATCTTCATTCACGTGTATCGCCCACCTTCTCTCTCTGTCTCTCTGCTCTTTTCACACTTGCTCTCTCTCACAAATGCTCTCTCTCTCTCATTCTCTCATTAATGGTCCCCTGAACAAAGACTTGGTTTATGCTATATCTTCAGATAGTGGGTTGTGTGGAATTGTCTTTGATTTTTATCACAGCTTCTCATATACAGATTTATTTTTTCTGCTTGCTGGTTGTCTTGTTATTCTGGTGCTGGTTGTTCTGTATGAGAACAGAGCAGAGGTCTGGCTCCACAGTGATGGCACCTTTCTTTCTTACTTCCCCCAGATCCCTGATCTCGAGGAGCAGACAGTGTGTGAGCGTGCGTGTGCGTATGTGTGTGTGCGTGTGTACATGCATGCATGTATGCGCCTGTCGTGAGTGTGTGCGCATGTGTGAGTGAGTGCGAGCTTACGCGTGTGAGCGCATGCGTGGGTACGCGTGTGTGAGAGTGTGAGTGTGTGTTTTGGCTCTTCCATATGGCCTCCATGCAGGACGGGGTGAACCTCAGCACTCCTTCGTATGGAAAGGTCCTGGTGCTGGGGGCCATTGCTGCTGCCTCTGCCTTCGTCGTCACCATCCTCATCGTTCTGCTATGTGTGGGCTGCCAGAGGTATGCTATACTATACTATGGCATGATGTAATAATATACTATACTAAACTGTACTGTGCTATGTTATGCTATATTGTGCTGTGCTATAATTTACTGTACTATACTGTACAATGATGTGCTATGCTGTATTATACTATACTGTGCTATGCTGAGCTATAGTATGCCATACTGCACTATATTGTACCTACTGTACTGTGCTCTGTTATAATTTACTATACTGTCCTATGCTGTGCAATGCAGAGACTGTTCTGTTCTATGACATAATAATGTTATACAGATCACAATCAGCAGCCATATAGAATACTCAGGTATACTATACTGTATACTACACACACACAGTATAATTATAAGCTTACTGGTGCATTAGATAATTACTGATAAGGTCTTTTCAGTAATGTTAAACATCTCTGTGATAAATGCTGGGGATATTAGCAGGGTTGCGGATGCTGTAGACACAGCACGTGCACATCCCCTCCCACACATTTCTGCACAATATCTCCGGGGATACGGAGGTCACGCCCATTAGTAGAGCCGTCTCTGTACTAATAACATTTAACATTTTAGCCTTCTGAAACGGAGGCCCGAAAACATCTGTCTTCAATTATTTGTCGTAATTGAAGATGAGTCCACGGCTTTCTCCCTCTAGCTCTTTTTTCTCTCGCTTTCGCTCGCATTCTATATCCCTCACCCTCTCTCCTATTTCCACCCTCCTCTCTCAGTTTTTCTTCTTCTCTGTTGGCTGTGCAGAGGGAGAAAGGGATGAATGTTAATGTCATGTGTTGTCAGAACAGATAAGATGTATTCTGTGCGCTGCTGAGCGTGCTCGTTATCAGCGGCTGCTCCTTCTCCAGCCGAGTGGGGGGATTTTCCACCAGACAAAAGAGAAAAAGGGGGACACATTTTTTTTTTTTTTTTTTACAAATAAACAGCCGTGAACCAATCAGACTTTTTTTTTGCTCGGCCTTGTTGCTAGGGGTACAGGAGGCAGATTTCTTGCCACCCTTTTGGCTCTGTGTTCTCGCGCTGCCTGGGATGCTGTTCTAATGCTTGTCTGATGCCATTTCTCTGCTCCGCTTATCACGCAGAAAGCAAACGTCTGGCTGACCAAAAAAACCTGTTCCAGAAAGACAAAAACCACACAACGCATAAGAGAGAAACCTGAAATTGTATTCATTTGTTCATTTTTTTTCTTCTCAGATAAAAAAATGCTGTAAATTTCTAGAAAAAGCTGCATTCGGGTTCAGGGGAGCCACTACTATTATAATAATAGGGGGGGGGGGGGAAATCAGTCATCCCAAAAACTGAGCAACCATACAAAAAAGAGGTTTCTTTCTCTCATGCTGTCTCTCTCTCTCTCTCTCTCTCTCTATCCCCCCCTTTCTGAGCCAGTGCTTGATTGGAAATGTACCATAATATTTTGTGATCCTGTGCTGGCCTTATCACTGCAGAGCAGGTTGCTAGGAAGTATCTTAGTGTGTCCAGTCGATTTGTGCACAGAAGACCTTTAGTGAGTGAGAGAGAGAGGGGGAGGCTCCTCTTTCCATCTCTTTCTCTATCTCTCCATCTCTCCCTCTTTCTATCTTTTTCTCTTTCCCCCTCTCTCCAGCACTCTTCCTCTCTTCCTCTCTCCAGCTTTCCCTTACTCTATCTCTCCGTCTGTCCATCTCTTGAGCTCTCTCGGTCTCTCCAGCTCTGCCCCTCACAACTCTATGTGTTTGTCCTTTTGTATCTGCAGGAAGGGGAAGTCTCACAATTCCCCGTCAGAAGGGACCAAACACAGGCTCATGGACATGGTACGCAATGTCCTGTGTATTGTGTACATCTGTGTGTGTGTGTGTGTGTGTGTGTGTGTGTGTGTGTGTTTGTGTGTGTGAGAGAAAAAAGCGAGTGAGAGAGTGTGTGTGTGAGAGAGAAAAAAAGAGAGAGACAGTGTGTGTGTGTGTGTGTTATACTCAGACTGTTTTCTCTCTATGTGTAGAGTATACTCAGACAGTCCAAACTGCGTTCCATCAGTAAATCGGACACAAAGCTGCATGAGATGAATCGGCTCAACTGCAATGGCAAGAGTGAGTTCAGCAGTTTTCCCTCTCACCTGTGTCTCTCCCCCTGTCCTACTCTTCCTGTCCCTTTTTTCCAGTGTCTTTCTCCCTGTCTTTCTCCTGACCCTCTCGCCCTGTCCTCCTCCTGTCCCTCTCCCCCTGTCCTTCTCCTCCTGACCCTCTCGCCCTGTCCTTTTTCTGTCTTTCTCCTCTTGACCCTCTCGCCCTGTCCTTTTCCTGTTCTTCTCCTCTTGTCCCTCTCCTCCAGTGTCTCTCCCCCAGTCCTTCTCTTCCTGACTTCTCCCCCTGTCTTTTTCCTCCTGATCCTCTCCCCCTGTCCTTCTCCCCCTGCCATTCTCCCCCTGTCCCTGTCCCCTGTCTTTCTCCTTCTGTCCCTCTCCCCTGTCCTTCTCCTCCTGGTCCTCTCCCCCTGTCCTTCTTCTCCTGATCATGTCCTTCTTCTCCTGATCATCTCCCCCTATCCTTCTCCCCCTGTTCTTTTCCTCCTGACCTTCTCCCTCTGTCTTTCTCCCCCTGTCCCTCTCCGTCCCTCTCCCTCTGTCCTCCTCAACCTGTTATTCCAACTGACAGTAACACTACTTCTACTCTATCAGAGATGATCTATCTAGCCCGGAGCTTTTGTGTGGTTTTTAGTCCTGTTCTGCTGTGAAACACATTGTGGAATTTTAGTTTTTTTAAATGCACAATACCTGTGATTTGATTTGACTAATATATTGATTTGACATTGCACAGCTAAGGCTTTCATCTTCTGTTATTATTTGGGCAGAAATGTATTATAGTGATCAGAAAACTGGGCTTTTAACACAGGCGTAGAACTGCTGTTGTATCCTTAAACAAAGTTGAATTGCTTTAGCAAGATATCCAGCAACCTTTTAAAAATGTTTTAATACATATAATGCTGTGTAATTATTTATGAAAGTGTTTGCAAAACTCCTTGAGCCTCATTTATCAATATGATCGTAAAAATGAGCATATATTTGAACGTACCAACTTGCGTACGAAAGTCTCACGTGTGATTCATCAAACTTGTGTAAACTACTGATCTGAGCGTAAATGTGTTCGTAGGTTGATAAATTAGACTTTATCATATATTAGGAAGCGTGCACATCATTATGAATTACCATACTCACACGGTCATTTACTACCATATTTGGCAAGGCCACCTCTTTTAAAACGTACATGCCAATGTGGTTTTCTCCAAGATTATAGGCCACGGCGGGCAATAGGAAAGCAAAAAATAAAAAAATTTCTATGAGGGTGAAATTGAAATTCTTATGAATGAACATGAAAATAAATGTGTGCTTATTTGTAGCATTAGTAGTGGTGTGCAGCCTAGCTGAAAAGCTGCTATATGGCAGAGGAAAATCAGGGCTGTATAGTGCTTCGTCTGAATAGCCAACTACAGCTGAGATAAAAATATTATAATAAATAACCATTCACAAGATATCTCTGCCAGTACAGGTGGAGGAAAGGGTATCCCGGATGAGAGGATGGGGCATAGGCTATCATTGAGAAAGTGGCCATGGAAGGAGTGATAGAAGATGGTGACTGTGACTTGACTTGTTTTCTCGCTGTTCATTCTATGCAATGACGCTGCCTCACCACTGGGAAAAAGTCAAGAGCTGCCGCGAGGTTTCATTGTACTGTACACTCACGTTTATTTAGATAAATCCGGAAATTAGCCTAAAAATGTTCGCACGCACACTTTACGATCAGATTTGAACGTACGAATGAATGATAAATGAGGCCCCTTAAGTGTAATCTTGTCTCTCTAACTAATTATAAATTTTCTGGTGTTTTCCACGCACAGAGGCTTCAAAGAACCGACCTGCTAGCATGGACCTGCTGCTGCTGCCGAGCCGCCGCTCTAACTCTGACCTGCGAGGCCAGCAGACGCGACAGCTGCCCCAGATCCCCTCCACTGGAGAGCGAGACCACACCTACTCTGAGGTGGGCGCCCCGCCCCGTTGCCACGATGACTCTCTGTACGAGATGGTGGGGGGCCGGGCAGGAGAGACTGACACGCCGGCCCCCCCTGCCCCTGCCAACACACCTGCCCCTCCGAGTCCACCGCCGGTCGAAGTGAAAACCACCGGCCTGCCGGGCGGAAACGTGGCCCCCCTCCTGGACCCTGGCATGGGCCCCCAGGAGCCCGTCACCGCCGAGTATGCCTGCATTCGTAAGGTCAGGAAGGTGGACAAGATCCCCAGGGCGGGGCCGGAGCAGGCTGAGTTAGACCCTCTCAACGCCCTGCCCCCGCCACACCCCCTCAGCCAGAAGGTCCCCAGGAAGCATGTGGAGCCCTTCCACCTCCACTCCTTCCCCAAGGTAGGTGCTGCCCTCAGTGGCGTGAAGAGCTAAAGCATAGCTGGTCAGAACAATGTTAATATGACAATAATAATCATCAGCACCACCTTTATAATTACTATTACTGTTATTTTCATTATCATCACCCACAAGGACCACATGAAGGACCAGCATGGAAATAAGCTCTTGAGCTTTATAGTGTTGTCCTGATGCCCTTTGATGATTTGTACTATTTTTTAAACCAATTGTGGGTTGTCAGATTAATTAAATCAATCAATCCACAAAAATAATCATGAGAAGATCATGGTATCCTCTAGAGCAGCGGTCCCCAACATTTTTTGGGCCACGGACCGGTTTCATGTGAGACAATATTTTCACGGACCGGCCTTCAAGGTGTGGGGGGATAAATATGACGAAATAAAATGATACGACTGCCATAAAAACAAATATAAAGTGCATAAAAAATACAACTCACCATCTCAAGAGACACAGACGCACAGATGGATGGTTCCGGTCATTTTTCTAAATAAAACGTCTTTCAGATGGTTGGGGACCGCTGCTCTAGAGCAGACAAAAAACCTCAAGGTTTGTTCAGACAAAAGCAAAAGCAAAGTCTATACACAACTCGTGAACTCAGAATGATGTGTGGACAGTCTGTGAGCACAGTGGGGTGGCAGGCGTCCTTGGTGTGAATTCAGTACAGGTTGTTTTTCTCTTCAGCTGAAGGATATGTATTACTGTAGACTACCATCACTAAAAACACAACTGGAAAATTTCAGCGCAGCCTCTTCAGTCTTCAGACGGCTCAAGCAATCTCTGTGCCTACATGTTTTGACTCAAGGGGCTCTATCTCTGCGACCTTGGCGCGCGCATGACGTAAAGTCCATTTAGTGCGTGTCCAAGTCCATTTTTGCTAGTTTACTGGCGTGTTTTTTGGGTGCTAAGCCCGGCACAATGCGCAAATGGGCTGAACCTAGTCTCTTCATTAATTATAGGTGTGTCTTGGGTGTGAAATGCAATAAACCAATCAAAATGTCATATCCCATTCCTTTTAAAAGCCTGTTTTTCACCTTGGCGGATTGCTTGATGGCGAAACTGACATGCTCGTGCGTGTTTAGTGTGATCAAGAAATAGGCTAAATGGATCAATAGTCAATATTATTCAGACTAACTATTAGCCTATGAGTTCCCGGTAATTCCAGACAGGGCTGTTATTTTACAAAATATATGCGGTTACATTTTGTTAAAAGGACCTGCAACAGCTGAGAAAAAGCTATCGATGGCTTCAGTCTCACCTTAGAAAACGCTTGATTATGCAATTATATAATAATAACGTTATTTTGCCTTAATGATTACACTAAATTATAATAAAGCTGTCAGGTTGGCAACCCATATGTTCACGCATATTTCCCCTTGTTTTATAATGTCATGCTTATGGAAATGTGACCAACCTGTTTTACTCGTAGCGTAATGCTTTAAAACAATCCACTTTAAGACCGTGAAACGTGTGACTTACAGCAGGGGAAACCAAGAACATGCAGCACAAATGCAGAGAATGGCATTACAATTCATTGTGAATTAATTGTGTAACATGCTGCAAATTTGTTTTAGTTTCTAATTAGATGCTTAGTTCTCTTCTCGTTTTGTTCAGTTATGGAATAACAGGTGAAATCAGCTGGGTTTTTAATAAACTGAGAGTATGAAAACCTTGTCACTGTAATTAAAAAAATATGAAGGACGAAGAACACTAAGGTTCAAATTCAGTTAACATGGTGACATTATCTCCGTTGTTTAACCATAGGCTATGGAAAAAACCTTATGCACAGTGAATCCAAAAACAATAAATGCAATATTCACTGGACAAGGTTTTGAACTTTTTTCAGTCAAAACCATTCTATTTACTTACAGGCTGTAGGCCTAGAGAGCTGTATTGTAATGACATCTAAAGCGCATTTTCAGAACTCAAATGTCCCACACAGTGTGCGAATTTTCATTTGAATGACAATTCACACATTAGGTCAGAATCAGAATCAGAATCAGAATCCCTTTATTTGCCAAGTATTTACATACAAGGAATTTACTGTGGTTGTTGGTGCGTACATAAACCAACATAAAATAAAATAATATAAAACATAACATAAAACATAAAACAAAAACAAAAACAAAAACAAAAACACATAAAAACAAGTAGTGCAAGTTTCAAGATAATATAATATTATATAATATATGCAGATAAAAAAAAAAAAAAAAAAAATAAGTAGAAATATAAATAAAACAAAAAGGATGGAGATATTTACAGTGAAATTTTTACAGTGGGAAGTAGGTAAAGTGTAAAGTGTCTATGAGGCGGGATAGAGTCTGTGTCTGTGTCGGAGGGGGTCCCGGGCCTTGTTGATAAGGCTAACTGCAGAAGGAAAGAAACTGTTTTTATGGCGAGAGGTTTTGGTCGTGATGGACCGCAGCCTCCTGCCAGAGGGAAGTGTTACGAAGAGACTATGACCGGGGTGAGAGGGGTCGGCCACAATCTTGCCTGCACGCCTCCGGGTCCTGGAGGCATACAGGTCCTGGAGAGATGGCAGGTTGCAGCCAATCACCCTCTCCGCAGAGCGGATGATACGCTGCAGTCTGCCCTTGTCCTTGGCGGTGGCAGCAGCGTACCAGATGGTGATGGAGAAGGTGAGGATGGTCTCGATGATGGCAGAGTAGAAGTGGACCATCATCGTCTTTGGCAGGTTGAACTTCTTCAGCTGCCGCAGGAAGAACAACCTCTGCTGGGCTTTTCTAGTGATGGAGCTGATGTTCAGCTCCCACTTGAGGTCCTGGGAGATGAAGGTTCCCAGGAAGCGGCAGGACTCCACAATGTCAACTGTGGAGTCTCTCAGGGAGATGGGGATGAGTGGGGCTGGGTTATTCCTGAAGTCCACCACTATCTCCACTGTCTTTTCAGCATTGAGCTCCAGGTTGTTCTGACTGCACCAGTCCGCCAGATGGTCGATCTCCCTCCAGTAGGCGGACTCATCCCCACCAGAGATGAGTCCGATGAGGGTGGTGTCGTCCGCAAACTTCAGGAGCTTGACAGACTGGTGACTGGAGGTGCAGTTGTTTGTGTACAGGGAGTATAGCGCAGGGGAAATAACGCAGCCTTGGGGGGAACCGGTGCTGATAGTCCGGGAGTCAGAGATGTGTTTCCCCAGCCTCACGCGCTGCCTCCTGTCAGACAGGAAGTCTGTGATCCACCTGCAGGTGGAGTCAGGCACGCCCATCTGGAAGAGCTTGTCCTGTAGCAGAGATGGGATAATTGTATTGAAGGCAGAGCTGAAGTCCACAAACAGGATCCTGGCATAGGTTCCTGCAGAGTCCAGGTGCTGGAGGATGAAGTGGAGGGCCAAGTTTACTGCATCGTCTACAGATCTGTTGGCTCTGTAGGCGAACTGCAGGGGGTCCAGGAGAGGGCCTTACTGTATGTTCGAAGGGATTTGGTACGAAAAATGTACGCCGGATTCAACAAACTGTGTGGAAAAGGTAGATTTTTTCATATTCACGTACGATGCACGTCCACGTTATTTTGTGATTAGCATAAATCCACGCCAATGAATTGCCTTATATGGAGGCTGTTACTTCCATTTAAAGGTCCATACCTAGTCAGAATGGCCCAGAAAAAGCAAAGGAAAGAATTATTCTGATACTGAAATCAAAGTTTTATTAGCAGATGTTCAATGAAAGAAAGAAAATAGTTTAATATTGTCAGTACCGGCGTCATGAACTGGTAAAGTAAAGGCCTAGCAGGAGATAACATGTACATGAGCACATTGCTTTATCGCAGCCTGGAAATAAATTAAACGTTATTAATTTTGTAATTCTGTTGGGGTTCTGTGCATGTAAGTTGTGGTTTGAAATCGGGTAATCACACAGGCTACCTTATTTTAGAATATTTCTGGCGCATTCTAATTGCGGTCACATTGATGCGCGTGTCCCACACAGCTCAGGTTTTACCGGGATATAGCCTACTGGCTACATTCTAGCTGGTTAAAAAACTTTCACTTTTAAATAAAGTTTACATGGTTTTCCCCCTGAATGCAAAACGACGTTTCACCGACTTTTCAACAAAAAGTGTGCACTGGGGTGTGCAGTCTATGGCACCGATAACATTGAACAGGATGGCAATTTCATAAAAACCCTGTTTTACCTCCACCTGGCTTTGCATCTTCGCTGGATTATTCTGCTGACCACAATTGCAACCCTGGCTGTAAGCCACTTTAAAGAAAATTTTGTTCATTGGTTAAATGTCTGTTTTAATTAGCATAGCCTATGTAAGGTCATGTAGAATTTAAATTTTCAGCAATTTAGAAAAAAATAGTCGGCTACTGGGAGCATTCATTCGCCTACGTTATGGGTCTAATTAAACAGCTTCATAGCCTACAATTGATTATTAGGCGTAATCTAAAGTGTTTGCTTTTTACAATCATAATGTATTACGTTTGCAATGTGTATTTCAAAGGCTACATTTAGTCTTGTGAATTTAACAGAAAATAAAAATAAATTAATATTCTAATTATCACTCAGAAGCTACATTTACCAGCATTCTGAATTTATGAACGAGGTACGTCTGCTCCGGAGCAGGTGTAAATTTTGTTCGGGGGTACTAACAAATCTCAGATACAAACATGTTGATGAATACCAAAATACGGGCACAATTGCAAATACGAACGATTTACGGACAAATTCATTCTGCTCACGTTTCATGAATGAGGCGGCCCAATGAGCACACGCTGCCATTTCATGAAGTGCACATTGCCATTGTATGAATTGCTGGAATAAACGCATTGGAATTATTGGGTTTTACTGATGGGAGCGAGCTGCAGTGTATTAGAATAGGAGTACAAACATTTACCACCCACAACGTAGACAACATATTTAAACAACATTTATTTAAAACCAAAAGTAAGTTTGTTCACATTTGCCACTTTTGCAAAGGTCAGTTGGTGACCACCTAATTACTGAGTATACTGGTGCTGGACCCAGGCGTCTTTGATGGAGGCGACACGGGGGGTCTTCAGAAAAATAGCAGCTTCTGCTAAACAGCTTAATCGAAATCTGTAGTATTATGACATCACAACATAGACAGCCACGTAGACTGCACTGCTCCCTGTAGTGTGTGGGATAAAGGTGTCAGCAGTGAACCATTTTACTGAGGTGGGGGGTCCTCAGTCGTGGGGTGCTGTCTTCATGGGGCATTGAATTAATTTGGGAACCTCCTGCTCTGGCTGGGGAACTTGCCATTTTTTTAAATGGGGTTTTAAGAGTGCCTCTTCATTATTTGTGTAAAGAGAGGGGATGATCTGGCAGCGTCTTTGTTGTTCACCATTCAAGAGATGTGATGCGTTCACATTCAAGAGATGCGATGCCTTCACAATCAAGCGGGTGATGCAACTGCCTGAAACACAGATTTCCTTCTTAGCACACAGAGAAAAAGAACAGCACATGCTGTGTATGCAGAGGCAGTTTATCTAAATTCAGAGTACTCTAAGAGAGGGGTGTTAAATACAACTTGAATTGTACCAAAAACAAACTGGTCAATGGAGGCAGGATAACCTTATCTTGGCTGAAACAGGCCAATAGTCTAGAAGCATCCTGTGTACGTCCTGCATGCATGCTACTCTTCGTGTATTGATTTTAGAATGCATTTAGAAAGCATTGTTATGCCATTTTGGAATGAGTTATCTAAATCGAAATTTTTGGCTGGCAAGTTGTAGTTGCTAATGAAATGAGAGATGTTCTTCAGTATTTCTGCTATACTACGGTTCCATTTGAAAGCCAGATTTTCGCGCGCACAAAGTGTATGAACTTGAATACAGTGTCTCTAGAGGACCAAGCGGTTGCGTCTTTTGGCAATTTTGTTTTCCTCAACCCAAAATGAGGGTGATTTTATCTCGAAATAAAAATGCGGGTTCCATTTTTTTTTTTTACACACCAGGGTGGTGGGTTGGACTGCGTGATTTATCAGCCAGAGAGAATATTTACCCACATTTGGCACTTAGCAGGTGTTACATTTTGCACCCTGTCTATAAACGACACTGCTGATGTGAATTAAATTGTAGGCCTGCTTCATTCCGTGTGGCACTTTTTTTAGATCTCTTTGTAGCACGCCGAATCACGCCGAATTTCATATTGCAGAATAGATGTGCTGCTGAGTCCGTGTCCCTATGACTGCAGTGTGTCTAAATTACCACCAGAGGGCAGCAATTTATCACTGTATTTTATGATTAATTGCTGCCCTGTGTGCTTAGCAAAGCACATCTAAATTCAGATGCATGTAGAATTGGGTGCCACTTTTTAAACCCCATCAGCAGTCTACACTTTAAAGCCCACCACTACAAGCTTTATCAATAAATGGAATTTCCAATCATTTTTGGGCTCAAGACTGCTGCAAAGATACCAACTTTGTAAAATATGCCATTACATGCAGTTTCTATGTAAGAAATGATAGTGTGTCACTGAAGAAAAAGTATACTGTAGGCATATAATAATAATAATAATAATAATAATAATAATAATAATAATAATAATAATGCCGTAGTATTGCAATTTGTGTTCTTAATATGATGTTCATAAAGATATGGATATACATTGATTCTGTACAATTGCATGATGAAGCATGTGCAGCATACACATAACGAGACCTATTCACACCACATAGATGTAACACATTGACAGATATATACATAATACAGACTAATTATACTAACTATATTTATACAGATTTACCAAACTTGCCTTATTGAATATATTTACACAGATTTACCAAACTTTTACCAATGACTTCTGGAAGGCAAATTCTTTTCACAAATATCTGAACATGAAATACTCCTCAGGCATATATGGGAAATATATTGACTTTATTTTCCTAGCACACCTATTTTTTATTAACAGTCTATAGTTTTAACCTTGATGAACACTAAACATAACACCATTCTACATTTCATAATTTTCAATGTTTTCTAAGCAACATCCCTTTAATTAGCCATGTCAAGTGTGTGTGTGTGCTCTAATTGTTGCTGTGGTCTGCAGGAGGCTGTATTCATGGGTAATGGAGAGCAATACATATGGAAACCTCCAGAAGATGATGACATGGCGTTGTTCCCACCAAAACACATGGGGCCCCAAGAGGTAGAGGCTGGAACACAGACACAGGTCAGTTTTACATGCAACACCACTTTAATTAATGTCATATTAAACATGTGTTGACATTCTCATTATGCAGGATCCAGCCCCATTACTGTGTCTCTCCCCTCTCTGTGGTGGGGCTGATATGTGCTAGTACTCAATGGTGCCATCTGTTCGGCTCACTGCTTATCAACAGAAAGTGGGAGGGAAGAGAAAAATTTAGCAAAAAAATGTACCTAAATTTATGATAGGTTGAGAGCTGATCACCTAAGTCATGAAAAGCTGTTTTTGTTTGCAGTTTGATAGTGACAGAGAGTCAGATTAATAATCCAATGTGTTTGCAAGATTAGGATGGCTTTATTATACGAGGCCAAATAGAGTACTCAAGTGAGTACGTCAGACGTGGGCGGAGTTTGGTTTCGGAAGTAAATTCCCTATGGCAGATAGAACGGGCTTCGGATACTATCAACTATTTCTTGAAATGTGATTTATAGAATGAGCCAAAAAGTTCATGGATTAGCCTGTGTGGTATAAGAATATAGACCATATATCGCATGTTCCAATTTAAAAAAATTTAAGTAATGGATTAATGGTTGTAGTTAGTCTTGTAGTCCACTTTAACGGACTACATATCAAACACTGCAAATTAGATCAGCAGGGGGCCCTAATATATGTTGCTAAAAAAAATTATATGACCCTATGTCGGCGAGCCACAGACATATGCTGAATTCAAGTTCTGTCGGAATCATTGGAAATACGAGTCAGCTTCCGACATGGAAGTTGCACTTGAATGAACCTCCAAGTCGTAGCCTAATTACAAGTGGAAAAGTTGGAGATCATTTTGCTTCCCGAGTTCCAACATTTCACCACTGACCTATTACCTATCTCAAGTGCTCCTCGGAGCTCATTTCCCAGTTGCCAAGTCGAAATAGCAGAAAATACGACATATTCACATATGACAATGCAACCAGGCAGCGCAGCGCAGCAGATTATCAAATTGATGGTCACGTACACACAGCACACAACCAGTCTCTGATATGTGTCCTTTCCTCTTCTTTCTCATGCAGAAAGTGATAGCAGCTTTCTGTGTATTTTTTTATTCGTGAAGGATCAAAAGAAACATTTACTTTCTAGACATCCATGTTTGCTGGTAATTCCGATTTCAGAACATGTGAATGCGTCCACCTCGTAATTACAATTTGGCAATTGGGAAATAGGAGCTTCCGAAGAGCACTTGAAAGCAGCAATAGCCTACAGAAATAGCCTAACTAATCTCTCTAAAATGCTGATATCACTTCAGGCAAGCAATACACTCAGTAGCAATAAATTTATGTCTGCAAATAAAGATTTACCAAAAAAGCTGGAAAGTCTGCACACCCCTAACACCTTCTCCACATTTTATTACGTTACAGACATATACTACAATAGATTGAGTTCCTTTTTTGTCTCAAAATTCTACACAAAATAGCCCATAATGACAAAGTAAAAACAGGTTTTTAGACATTTGTGCTAATTTATTAAAAATCTAAATGTAAAATATCATATGTACACAAGTGTGCACACCCTTTGATATGACACCCAAAAGTGAGCTGAGGTGCATTTTGTTTCCACTGATACTGCTTGAGATGTTTCTACAACTTAATTGGAGTCCACCTGTGATAAATTAAATTGATTGGACATGATTGGGGATTGCCAACACCTGTCTATATAAGGTCCCACAGTTGACAGTGAATTTCAGAGCAAACTCCAAGCCATGGGGTCAAAGGAATTATCTGCAGACCTCAGAAACAGGATTGTGTCAAGGCATAGATCTGGAGAAGGGTACGGAAAAATTTCTGCAGCTTTACAGGTCCCAAAGAGCACAGTGGCCACCATCATTCGTAAATGGAAGAAGTTTGGAACCACTAAGAATTTTCCTAGACCTGGCCGCCCGGCCAAACTGAGCAATCGGGGAAGACGGGCCTTAGCCAGGGAGGTGAGCAGGAACCAGAGGGTCACTCTGACAGAGCTCCAGCGTATCCTTGTGGAGATGGGAGAACCTTTCAGAAGATCAACCATCCAGGCAGCACTCCACCAATCAGGCCTTTATGGTAGAGTGGCCAGACGGAAGCCCCTCCTTAGTAAAAGGCACATCACAGTCCGCTTGGAGTTTGCCAAAAGGCACCTAGAGGACTCTCAAACCATGAGAATCAAGATTCTCTGGTCTGATGAAACCAAAATTAAACTTTTTGGCCTGAATACCAAGCGTCACGTCTGGAGGAAACCAGGCACCGCTCATCACCTGGCTAATACCATCCCTTCAGTGAAGCATCATAATGTGGGGATGTTTTTCAGCAGCGGGAACGGGGCGACTAGTCCTGATAGAGGGAAAGATGAATGCTAGTACACCGAGATCCTTGAAGAAAACCTGCTCCAGAGCGCTCTGGACCTCAGACTGGGGCGAAGGTTTACCTTCCAACATGACAACGACCTGAAGCACACAGCCAAGAGAACAAAGGAGTGGCTTCGGAGAAAGTCTGTGCATGTCCTTGAGTGGCCCAGCCAGAGCCCAGACCTGAATCCAATTGAACACCTGTGGAAAGAGCTGAAAATGGCTGTGTACCGACACTCCCCATCCAACCTGACGGAGCTTGCAAGGATATACCAAGAGGAATGGGCAAAAATGTCTAGAAACAAGTGTGCCAAGCTCATAACTTCTTTCCCAAGACGCCTTGAAGCTGTAATCGCTGCCAAAGGTGCAGCAACCAAGTATTAGGCTAAGGATGTGTACAGATATGTAACCCCTAAATAACCTATTTTTGTCAGTAAAATAAAATTGCATATTCTCTAAAAACCTGTTTTCACTTCATCATTATTGGCTATTGTGTGTAGATGTTTGAGGCAAAAAATGAACTCAATCTATTGTAGTATAAGTCTGGAACGTAATAAAACGTGGAGAAGGTGAAAGGGGTGTGCAGACTTTCCAGCTTGACTGTACATGGATTATATATTGTTTTACATACCACCAATTATTCTGCTGGATATTTTACTGAAGCAATTCATGTACCTTACTCATGGGTACAAAAGCAGTGCCCCACTTTGGATTCAAACCTACAACCTCCGAGTTAAGACTAATTTATACTTTGTCGCACGACACTTTCGATAAGTGTAAATCAACAAAAAATAATGTATTTTCAACTGCAAAAACTGCCACACTACATTTTTTCTCAATGTCACGCACCTCTAGAATTTTGTTATGTCACTGACATAGTGTCATACTTTTCCACGCAGTATGATTGGGGAGTTTACAAATGTAAACAAATGGTCAGCAGTTTGGCATCTCGTTACCATAGAGACAGCACAACCCTCCCTGAAGGAACCCACCCTCCACAGAATTTGCCACTGCTTCTTAAATTGATAGGCCTGATAACACTAATCCATCTTTGTTTAAACACTTTTTATCCTCTTTACTTCTCAGGTTTCTGACATGTACTCCAAAGTGTGTAAACCCTGCAAGAAGAAACGGGCGGTCCCGGGGTCACCCCCTGCAACCAGAGAGAACAATGGGCACAGGACCCTGGCACGGGGATGTGGGGGCGGGGCAGAACGGGAGGGCGGGGGTGGGGGCGGGGGCGGGGGCGGGGCAGGGTTCAGCGTGGTGGTGAAGCCCCAGTCCTGGTCGGCTGGTGCCCAGCACGAGGGGGGAAGGTGTGCGGAGGACCCTTGCTACGAGTCCATTCCTGGGGAGAAGACGTGGCCTCCGGTGGAGCCAAGCTCTTCCCAGGAGGCGGAGATGGTGGGATGGAAGAGGGAGCGGCCACCGCCCTTGCCCAACACTGCCGCCACTCTGAGGCCCAGGAAGAAGAAGGAGAAGCCACCGCCCCCCCCGCAGCCGAAGTCACTGCCCAACAAGGCCCTGGCCCCCGAGAACTTGTACGAGAGCATCGGTGATCTGAAACACGGCGCCGCCAGCTCCAGCACCACCACCATCTTCACCTTCAACGACGGCATGGAGATGTACGTTACGGGCCTGTAGCACTTAACCCCGCCCCCAGCCACACCTCTGCCACCCTTGGTTCTGCCCTTGCACTAACCTGCACCCCTGTCTTTCTATCCCTGACCACATCCCTGCCCTCTGTCCCTCCCCCTGACCATGCCTCTCCCTTGCCCCTAAACTGTAGCTCAAACACTTCTCACACTGTACATCCTGTTGATATTTATGCGCCTCCCCCTTCCCATCATAAAATAAAAATGAAACAACAGAAATAAAAAAGAAGGAATTAAAGAGACTTGCTTGGTTCTGCACTCAAGTGTTGGCTGTCCCGCCCTTGCCAAGTGCCGATTGGTCGACTTTGCTGCCTGTTTCTTCTTTGATGGAAGCTGATGCCCATTTGCATGCACTCCTGGTGTTCTGGGAGTTTACAATGTGGTTTGAATTTTACCATGTCTACCCGCCACCTGTGCTCGTACTTCCTGCAGGTTAGCAGAACAGGTGCTCACCTGGACTCTTGCCCTCCTGCAGGACAGACAGAACGGGTCTGGTTTGCCCCAGGCCACAGCAGAGGAGGCCAGCCTCAGGCCCCCGCTGGGCCCAGAGGAAAGTGGATGCTCTCACTGATAAACATGAATCTGGAGAAGTGTTCTGATTGGAGAGGGGCATGGCTACAGGGCTGGAAGCTCCTGATTGCAGGAACCCTGTACATATGTGTGTGTGCGTGGTGTGCGTGTGTATATGAGACTTCACTCCAGGAGAACAACCGCCTCGTCAAACTTCAGGGTCCATCTCAGCAGTCGCCCTGCCTCATGTGCATGTAAACACACACACGTGCACACAAACACACAGACACGCACACACAAACATGCATACTCGTTCAAAGATGAACACATACATACACGGACACACACTTTACCCTTCTGAAGCCAATCTATCCAAACACACACAGGCTCTGGGATTGTTCCGGAGTTTAACACAGCTGTGGGTTTGCGTGGACTCCCTTCTAGTGTCGAGGCCTAGGATATCAGCGGTGAGCACTACCACAGCACACAGCAAACGGAGCACAGCCGGCACATCATCAGCCAAGGAAGAGGTTGCTGGAACACGGCAAAAAAAAACGAAACAAAAAACACTTTCACCATGTACAGAAAGGAACAGTGGCCGAGAGTACAGTAACAACAGTAAGGCAGGAATCCTAATTTTGAAAAAGCTGAAGAGGAAAAGCAGAGAGAATCAGCTCAGGGACTGAGAGGAATGGCTGTTTCTGGAGTCTTGGATACAGCGCAGACACGGCAATCTTTCTGAGAGACTGAAACACTGAAGGTTTCCTTTGCTGTGTTAAAATCAAACATGTGCCACTTTAATCAGTCACAAATGCACTGTCTATATTTTCTATCTGCTCTTGTTATGTATTTTTTCATTTGGGGGTTTTGCTGTTGTTTTTTTTATTTTTTTTTAAATGTAGTAACTACTAGGAGCTAAACGTGACAGAAAGGGTCAATCACTGTCACACATAAGTGTTTTATTTAGTCGTTGCTGTGGAAGCAGTCTGCCTGCCTTGAACATGCATGCCTTGGATATTTCCGTCGTGGTACCCAAGAATGGTTTCTTTGCTGCTGTTGTCGTTGTCATTGTAGTAGCAATTGTTGTAGTTTTTAAATGTTTTTATTTGTTTTGTATTTTTAAGTGTATTTATGTTTTCAGTCAGAGAGCACAATGTCATTTTCAATTCAGGATTAATTATTTTCTTGGCAATAGGATTCTGCATGGGCTTAGTCCATCTAGGTAACTGCACAACTGCCAACAAAAATTGATTGGATTGGAGGAACCACCAATGACAGGTGACCGGATTGGATGAACAGCTAATAATATCTAACTAGAGTGGACAGCACTGGCTGCATTGAAGCACACTGCAGTATGAGAAGCACTCCAGATTATGCCCCCGCTCCCTGTCCTGCCCCTCCCCACTGATTCTGGTGGTGAGGACAGGGCTACGCTCTGGAGGGTTAGAGCATAAGGACAAGGCAAAGCATGGGAACACTTGATGCTGTCAATTGTGTATTTGATTGACATAACTACCACCCACCCAGAGCTTGAAGTTTAGCCCGTCCAATCAGCTGAACATCAACTGAAACAGAGGGAATCAGATATTAAATGAAGCAGAGGAAGCTAATCAAATGTTAGCTGACGCAGAGACAGTGAATTGGACATTAGCTGAATCGGAGTCAACGAATGACATTAGCTGCAGCAGGGTAAGCGAGAGTAGCCAATAGCTTCAGCTGAGACTACAAACAAGTGACTGAACATGACTTCACTGACAGTCTTCCAACAGCTCCCTCCTTGTTAGATAACAGCTTCACAAGGTGGATAACTTCCAGTCTGCCTCAAGCTAACAAATGAGAGTTTACTATTCTTCAGATACTAAACAAGGACTGAAATATAATATGACAAAATAAGACCAAATATATTTCACAGGAATCTATGATTTTAGCACGCGTTATGCTTACGTATCAATGCAAAGTGCATATGTATGTTATAATATACAACAATATCCTTGATGTTTTTTGAGAGTCAAAAGATCTCTTATTAATTTTGGTTGTGTTTGGAATGACTATCTGGTGAAAAATTACAAATGGTGAACTCTAATCATGTGCTTTTTTCGATCGTTATACTTGAGAGCAAGAGTTTAAAAAGCCCAACTGAATTTAATGTGGCAGCTATGTTGTATGTTTGCTAAGATAACAGGGTTGTGTTTAATCAAGCAGTGTAATTAAGTGCTAATGTGAAAAAAAAAGATTGTAATGTTTTTATATTTAAATTATTATTCATAAAAATGTCAAAGTCAAGTTTATACTTTTGTAATAAAGAAGCACCTTCAAATGATCAGTTGTTTTCACTTGAACTGAATGAGGAATTTTCTACAACTGTAGAAAAAAATATTTTTCTTAACTGAAATAATTGAAGTCAGGACACTTTTGACTACAAGACTGCTTTATAAAGAGGAAGGCTGTGAGGTGATTTATGGCATTATGCAAAACAAGGGTCACGGGTGTCTCCTGCATACCTTTGGCCATTTTATTAAACACAAATCAAGTTAAATGTAATTGCCTACTCAACTCTTTAAAACACTAAAATTAACACTTGTAAATATCTTGGTCTAAGTTAGGCTTAACTGTGGGAGTAGGCTATATAGGACAATGCTAAAGTAAAACAAATGATGTGTAACATGGTAGGCCTACTGATATTTGACATTGAATGTGGCATAGGCTACTTAGCGTTACTCTTTTCTGTGCCCATGCAGCTCATTAGCCTACTGATATTTATATTTTTAACACTCAAATGTTTCATTAGGCTATATTGTTTAGCCAAATATCTGAAGTTAAATATAAAAACTCAGCTCTAACAATAAAAACTCTTGTTTGACAATGCAAGATTTGCATTATCAATCCGATTTACACTAGCCTATATGCCAGCGGGATACAATGTGCTTAAATATAAGAAAATGTAGCTTAGTCCTACTTTGTGGAATAATAAGGTCAACGATACAAAAACGCTTGCAAAACGATTGTAATTGGGGAACTGTTTATTGTAGGCCCAAACAGAACAGCGATTTGTATTTCTCCCATTGTTCTAAATTCAGTAGCACTGCGTTATTGCGATCAGACAACAAGGCGGCCGTTCAATCGTTGGAGAGTTTGGAACACACATAGCTAATGTAAGATTTGCTCTCCATCCGCGCCATATATCCGACCTAGATAGATATTTTTTTTCTTCACCGGCCGGCAAACGAAAATCCTCCACACAAAAAAAATTTATGACATTTTCTGAATTCACCAATAAAAAGCTTTCCAAATATGGCCGCGTGCCAGAACACAGTGTTTACGTATTACATTGACCAATTATAGCGAAGGGGAGGCGGAACTTTCGGAGCTCCCTCAGGCTGCAGCTGCACGCGCACAGGAGCGAGGAGGGGGCGTGTCGTTTTGTTGTGTAGCAAGAAAAATGCAAAACAATATTTTCTTTTGCCGGCTAATCCGTCGATTTAGTCAGGCGGAATAAAATATTTTAGCGGTATGGCAATCCAGATGTAGCTATAAATCAAGTTAAAACAATCTTTTTAAAACACATAGATGATTTCAACAGAAATCGAATTGTGTGTAGGCTACTGTAGGCTAGCTGAAGATGAATTCGGAAGGTATTCTCAACAAGTCTTTGAAGGTTGGAATAAGCGGCTGCACCACTGCGTCTGGTCTTGTCGGTAACGATGGTCTGCATGCTGGGACCAAGAAGGCAAATTGCAAGTTTGTTACGACTGTAGATTCTCAGAAAGTACCGAGTGCCGCTTCGACAGGACGGTTTTTATGTGCACTGTTTATGGACAACGTTGGTGCTGCGAAGGGGTACGGCAGCGAAGACATCGCTTTTGGTGGGACTGTTTCCCTAAGTAAAGTAGGTGACTGCTGCTAGCTTGTGTTCATAGTTATAGATTTCAAATATAACGTGCGTGTAACTAGATAGCCAGTGTCTATCTTCAGTAGTTAGCTTGCTATCATAGCCACAGTGGTTTATGTTCTAAAGCTGACAGCGAACAAGCAAGCTACCTAATCTAGTTAGCAAACTACACTGTTTGTGTCGCGAGTCTATTCCATTAAATAGGCTAGATAGGAAGGGAGCTGGCTAAATTTAGGAGCGAGCAACTGACTGAAACAAGCCTGTTTGTTATTAGTTTGTTATAGTTTAACATTGTTTAGCCTATGGGCCATATAACCTATCTGTTTAAAAGGGGTGAGGAAGAGGGACTCCGAGGCCGACCCCACCCCCACTGACAGAGCAGGGGATAGGCTACAGTTACGAATATCTCCTATTCTCTGCTGGGCCCAGTTCGGAAGAAATGCTACAGACACGTTTGTGGATGGGTGCACTTAATAGATAGGCTACTGTATAAGTGGGATACATTGGCGAAGTGTGAGTCGCTATGAACGCCAGTGTATAATGTCCAACGTTCATGAGGTTGGGTGTGACATTTAGCTTTGTGTGTGGGCGTTAGTCTACTAGCTAGCCTACGTGTGTTCTCTAGTCTTTGTTTGTCATCAGAAACAACTTAAGTTGATTTTATATAGGCTTACTTGCCTAACTTTAGAAATCAGCTATTTTATAAATGTAGGCCTATTAATCTGCCCTTCAGTCGAAACGCTGATTCAGTGAAGTTACAGAAGTTTCACATCAGTGCATAGCCTACTCGACACGCCCCCACAGACAGCTGGGACGTGAGGAAGGTGAAGAAAACGTAGCGATAGGTGTTACAAACTGAAACGGCGCTGCCGGCTATTGCTCGCCCAGTCTTTCAAGCTAGCTAGCTAACGTTAGAAAAAAAAAAAAGTGTTTAAAAACGGAGCTGTGTGCTACTCCTCGCTAACGTTATATGACAACGTTTGGAGACAACGCTGTTTGTCTGGAGGGAATTATGGGACGTCGAGTTTTTAAAACGGTGCCAGCGCTGGTATCTTCACAAAAAGTACTAAAATATACTCGAAGCTGGTCCAGAAAAACAACATAGTTTGCGAACGGGCGTTATATTGAACAATCCATTAAATTTACGGTAAGACATAATCACTAGAAATGGTTTAAAAGTAAGTTTTAGTTAATGTTACGCTCTAAATGAATTGGGAATTTACTTCCGAAACCAGTGTGACGTAGTCACTTGAGTACTCTATTACGAACATTGTTGCAAAATTTTGTTGTAGGCCTACTCTTTTCTGTGCCACCCTCCCCCAATAGATCAATTAAAGGCTACAGTTATGAATTTGACGTTTGTAGGCTAGATGGGCTACTAAACTTATTATATATAACTTTTAAATAAAAAAAATTAAAAAAACCCTGTTTACAAACCTAACAAACTCCAATACGTTGATTAACCTTGGTAGTGTGGTGGTGAGAGTTGGATGTTAGGTTTTCACATGAGTTGTTGCCGTTATTACGCATCTGGTGCAAAATCACAATGTTACATTTAGTAATAGGCCTAATACATCTAAAGTTTTAATATAAGAATAGTTTAAATGGATGTTCTTTTTTTAACGTGTTGTGACATTAGCGGTCCCAGTTAGCACCTTATCTCTTAGAATATTCTGGGATTATAAACTAAAAGCTAAATTTGATTCATGTTGCTGTTTTAACTTCTCAACTTTGTTAAAAAAAAAAACAATGATTGTCCAGTGTGAGTGGAAATCAAGTCCTTTGAGCCATTTCCCAGTCTTATTTTTGACTTGAATCATACTTTGTGATGTACTAATAACATGCCGTTTTCATTAAAACAATGGTCATATTTGCGTTCCAAAGTATACATTTTAAGAATGAACGTGAAAGAAGTTTAATTGGTAAATAAGTAACTTTATATGTGCATGCTTTGGTTGGCATTACTATGACATTGCCTTTGAATGGATTTGAGCTGGGGTTTTGACAGTGAGTTTAGTGCAGGAAAATGCAAACAAAAAAAATCAGGCAAAAGTGTTTAATTTCTGAACAAATTATGTTTTCCGCCCTTCCCTGTTCGACAGTTTGTGAACCCCCCTCAGGCATATGTTTTTGTGTTTGTGTGTGTGTGTTGGTGTATGTGTATGTTTGTGCACATGTATATCTGGGCTTCTGTGTGTTTGTGTGTTTTTGCACATGTGTGACTGAGATCTGGCTCCTCCGCAGGTTCCACGTGAGGACAGGGATGTTCAGGAGAGGAGTTGTGACTTGTCGCCCCAAGATACAGAGGTCAGGGGTCCGCACCCAGCAGGGCATGGCCTCCACTCTTGCACCTCCTCTCAAATCCTCATGCCCACACACAGGTAGGGCCCCCTGCTGCACAGAGATCATAAAATCACAAGCGTTGAGTGATGTTCTGTCGTCAGAGATCATCCCAGCACACTCACATTGCACAGTGGATGAGCTGTGTTGGTGCATTTTGAGTCGCATGTTTCAGAGAAGCCCAGAGAGACTGCAGCCTATCCCCTTGTGTGTGTGTGTGTAAGGAATTTCACATGTCATTGACCTCAGTAAGAATCATCACCAGCGCAGGTTCAATTATTTATACATTATGAAAAGGTACCATGTCCATGTGTGTGCTTGTACATGTACAGTATGTGTTTCAGATTGTGCATGTTTGGGGTGTTTCCAAACCTGGATACCCTATTTGGGAGTGCACAGATAATGTATTGCGTACAGATATTTTGAGTGAGCATTAAATGGAAATGAGTTGCACTGTCCAATGTTAAAAACGGGAAGTGCACATCTCGCTCTATAACAGCATGTGGGTCCATCTAAAAGCAGCTAGTTCCGAAGGAGCAGCATTTACCACAAGCAACAGTTAGTTATTGCACGTGATGAAACGCACATTTCTCAATACGTCGACAGATGCATTTATTATCGGCGCTATAGAAGCATTGTACTAGAACATCCCACAAGTACGCGGTTGGCTTCAGATCTGGTGTCTGAGAAGGCCATGACATAGGGGTAATATCAGTGTCATATTCCTAAAATCACTGGGTGACTACTCGGGCTCTGTGGAGAGGGGGTATTGTCATCTTGAAAGACACCCTCTCTGCTGGAAATAAATGATTTAACATGGGGTGAGGAGGATGATCACTCAGTACCTTTAGCTGGGATGTCAGACGCCACATCCGCAGAGTGCTGCTCCCATTTCAATGTCCCCTCAATGACACCATGTCTTGGGTTTTTAAGAACCATCCCAAGCTTGCTTTGGAATTGCAGTTTACCTCTATCCTTCTCGCGCTTTCATTGGTTTTAGCTTTCAGTTTGTCTGTATTCAACGCACAAAGGCTATGTTTGTTATGAAATTAACTAGTGTAATGTATGTGTCATATTTGTGTTTTTGAGAATTCAACAAGGGTAGCATTTTATGTTAGGGGTTGTCAACTACAGACACGCTATTATTATGCTGTGTCTTTTGGAAAGTCAGTGTAGAAAATGGGATCCCACTTAGCTTGTTTGTAAATGTGAAAGCAGGTCAGACATAACCCTGTTTCTATGGCTGTAATGTAGGCCCTTTGTTCTCTGGTGTTTCCATGTGGGAGAAGATTTTCTGATGCTCATCTACTCAGCCTCGGACACAGATCAGATTCTAGCCACTCACAGACTAGATTAAACCAACAATCATTCGCTGTACATTATTATACTGGTTATAAATACATTCTCCAAGTGCAGAACAGATTACTACCACTCACAGATCAGATTACATCAGCATACAGATCAGACTAAAACCACAGACAGACCAGATACCACACACTACTGCTTAAGCCTACATTTGTTCTGACCTCATTACCTACAAGACATACAGGTTAAGAACTAAAAATAGCCACTTGAATAGGGCATTGGGCCACCATGTGTGGCCAGTGAGGCTTGTCTGTGCCATGGCGTAGTCTAACCATGCCTGGAATTCTGCAGGAGGAATATGACGCCACTCTTCCATACAATCAACTTATGCTTAGTTGATGGTAGTAGAAAATGCTGTCTCATGCATTGTACTAGAATATCCCACAAGTGCGCAGTTGGCTTCAGAGTTGGTGTCTGAGAAGGCCATGACATAGGGCTAATATCAGTGTCATATTCCTAAAACCACTGGGTAACTACTCGGGCTCTGTGGAGAGGGGGTATTGTCATCTTGAAAGACACCCTCTCTGCTGGAAATAAATTATTTAACATGGGGTGAGGAGGATGATCACTCAGTACCTTTAAGTAATGATTGACATCGAGCTTGCCTTCTAAGGGCATGAGTGCACCATAACCATTCCAGGGAAATTCTCCCTAGACCCGTCCGGAGCCAAGGGAACTTCTTACTGTTGGAAAACTTGTGTGTTTCACTGTTTTTTAATTTGCATGCATTTGGCTCCTGAACTGACAAAAATTGCTACCGTTGCTAACAGATCCAGCATGTGGCTGGTAAGCAAGGCCAACCTGAGTGAGAGAACTAGCCGTTGCATCAGACTCATACATATCGGGAATTACTGGTCTTTTACTGAAACGGTGAAGTGTAGGGAGCCTCACTGGGTGGGTTCCCTGTGGGAATGCCGTGGTATAGAAATGTAGGATAGGAATGCAGTCCTATGGGAAATTAGTGGAGTAGAAATGCAAATTAAACTAAATGTGGAACACACACAATGTTTTCTTTTTTATGCCACAACCTTTTTCCAAAACGCTTTAGATGTGGCAAAGCATTGTTCCAGTTGTGTTCAGTTTATGACCATTTTATGAACATTTCCATTAAACAACTAGTGAGCACTAGTGTGTGTGTGTGTGGGCTTTTCAGCTGATAACCACCATGGCCTTATTTAGATAAACTTAAACTTCAACGTGTGAAAATTAGGACGGGGGGGGGGGGGGGGGGGGGTATGTACCGTGGGTGTGTGTCCGTGTCTGCGTTTGTGTGTTATATCGTAAAAGTAAATCCCGGTTAACAGCCACGTAGATACACGCGTCAGATAAACATAAAATGACATGGCGGGCCACATCTGGCCCGCGGGCCTTGAGTTTGACACCTACATCTAGATAATAGAAACCTTGTCAACTGTATGTATCATTGGTAAGATAATCATTGTCATTTATTTCATATTTATGGTTTTATTAAACATGTCTGCTACAGATTTTTGTATGCAATGTCCCTTTTTCAACATGCTTCTATGTTCTAGTCCAAGGATTCTCAAAAGTTTTGAGCCCTGGGCACTTTTTGTGGTCCCGCCCATTATTGAAATGCTGACGTATGTTCAAGTGTGCAATTCAATGTTTTTAACATATGCGAGTGCAAGTATAGTGTATATGGATAGTTCTGTGTTAAAATAGCCTGAAATGGATTGTGGAAAGTGTATGCTAATCTGTTACCTTTTCAAATAAGATCAAAATGTATGTCTTAAGCACATTTTACAATGGATTTGTCAGAGCGTACCCACAAAAACAAGCCAAAGGTGATGGTGGTAAGAAAAAAAAACTCCCCAGATGGCATATGAAATTAAGCCTTAGAAGGACCTTTCACATGTATGTCACAACCCATGAGTGCAGTGGGTCCTGACCCACAGTATGGGAACAAAAAATCTTGCACCATACCAGCTGGCCCTTGTAAGAAAAGACTGCATACCCCTGTTGGGCAGCAGTGAATGTGGATTACCTCTGCCTCCTAGAATTATGGATCTATAATTGAAGGACCATACTTGATAATTGGTGTACATACTATTTAAGATAATGGTACACTGTTTCTCAAACGTACCAAGCATGTTAACTTCAATACCTGTTAGTGAGACAATAATGGTCTTTCATCCCAAACAAAGGCAGCAGCTGAGACAATTTTTCAAATTCTGTAAAAATTGTAGCTTCTGCTGGATGGAAGTGTTCTCATTTTTGTATTCATAAGGATCTCAACAATATGTTTTCAATGCAAAAAAAGCCAAATTACTAACAGACATATTACACTGCCTGGCCAAAAAAAAAGTTGCACATAATAATATTTTGTTGGACCGCCTTTAGCTTTGATTACGGCGCGCATTCGTCGTGGCATTGTTTCGAGAACCTTATGCAACGTCACAACATTTATTTTTGTCCAGAGTTGCATTCATTTTTGGCCAAGATCTTGTATTGATGACGGGAGAGTCGAACCACTCCGTAAAGTCTTCTCCAGCACATCCCAAAGACTTTCAATGGGGTTAAGGTCAGGACTCTGGTGGCCAATTCATGTGTGAAAATGATTCCTCATGCTCCCTGAACCACTCTTTCACAATTTGAGCTCCATGAATCTTGCCATTGTCGTCCTGGAATATGCCCAATATGCCCATTGATGGGATAACCTGGTCATTCAGTACATTCAGGTACCCAGCTGACTTCATTTTATTGCTGCATAATGTTGCTGAGCCTAGACCTGACCAATTGAAGCAACCCCAGATCATAACACTGCCTCCAGAGGCTTGTACAGTGGGCACTATGCATGACGGGTGCAACGACAACAACTTTTTTTTTGGCTAGGCAGTGTACAAGCATACTTTTGTGAACAATCTTTGTGAAGTGGTTTGGTAAAGAAATGGTGTTGAAGCGTAAACATAGATAAGTAGATAAATATTGAAATAAATGTAGAAATATAAATTTATGTACAGTTTTCACCAGAATTATTGGCAACATAAATTAATATGAGCAAAAAGTGCAGGATAAATTCAGTTTATTGTTTATCAAATGTCATGTATGCTCAGAAAAATGCGCAAATAATATTGTTCAATTGTGATGTCATTGATCAGAGGAAAAACAAATTCTTAATGCAAAATAATTTTTACTTTGAAGAAAAAAATATCACAATTATTGGCATCCCTGTATTTAAAGGGATATTTCACTTTCATGTGACAAGTAATTTTGGGGAGCCTACACCATTGTATTTGCATAGCATGAATACTAGCAACATCAGCTGTCCCTGCTGACCGTTAACAGCATCGCTCCCAGTTCACTCCCATTAATTTTTGGGACCTCACCAAAATTAATTGTTTTAAAGTACAAACTTAGTACGGGGGATAATACACAGATAAAATAGAGAACTGTTAAAATATTTGTGTAGATTTTGAGGTATACTTTGGATCATTGTCCTGGTGGAAGACCTAACTAACCACGACCCACTTTTAGCCTTCTAGCAGAGGCAGACCGATTTTGATCTAAAATCTCCTGATTCCATGATGCCATGTATCCTAACAAGGTTCCCAGGGCCTATGGAGGAACCAGCCCCACAATATCATAGATCCACCCCCACCCTTCACAGTGGCGATAAGGCTCTGTTTTGTGTAACTATGCCTCTTATTATGCAAACCCACCTTTGGTATTTATTGCCAAAAAGCAATTTGTTTTCCTCGTCTAAATTACGGTAACATTTAGCAAACTCCAGGTGCTTATGTTTGTGCTATGATGACAGCAGAGGCTTTCTTCTGGCAAACATTCTTAGCTTGTTGACATGGCATCTAATTGTACTTTTTTGGAGAGTTGGTGACTCCAGGATGCAACCCGCTTCTGCAATTCTGATCCTTGGAGAGGAGAACTGGATCCATTTGCTTTAAACTTCTAAATTATCACCCTAATGGTGGAAATAGGTAGTTTCAGTATAGTTTTCAATAGCCGTTGCCTGATTTATGAAGGTCAACAACCTTTAATTTGTGTGTTCTCTGATCTTCCCCATGATGATGGATAACCAAGGGGTTTTGGCCTGTGTGTCACCTCATATTTATACTCCAGTGAAGCAGGAAATTGAGAATGACCACATAGTTTCTAAAAACCCAGGTGTATGTAAAAAAAAAAAAAAAAGTTAAATATGAATGTGAATATACTTCAATTCTGTTTTGTTTGTAACTATTTTTTAAATTGCCAATAATTGAGGCATGTTTTTTGAGAAAATCAAAAAGTTTTTTCTTAGAATAATTTTACCTGGATTAAAGATTAGGGGGTCGGACTAAAGGTTTGCGCGTACAAAAACACGTGTAAAAATGTTACCACCCGCTAAAAATTATCCAAGGTGATAACAAGATGACTAACGAGGTGTAAAGAGGATTGTGTGTGCTAAAATTGAAAGATACGTTGATTTATCATTTTTGCGGGTTAGCCTGAATGAAAATGCAAAATGGGGCATCTTTATGTTATTTCGCAAAATAGTGGGAGGAGGTCATGCAAATAGATTACTTTAGCAGGCGAAAAGTGATTTACTAAGCCTGATAGCAAGTTTGGAAAAGGTATTTGCGGGTGCATTTTAGTACAAATGGAAAGCAGGTATTAAAAGACACGGAATGACGGCTGTCATTGTGGCAAGACACGTACGGGTGTGTTTGGAATGTCCATAACTGAACATTCTGAATGATTGCGTAACAATCAGGGCTAATTAACGGGCACATTCTAGCTAACACTCAAAATAAACAAAAATGGAATTTGGGGATACATACATCATGAACAGTAAGAATAAATACATTTTTAATCAAGAAGAAAATAAAGTTAAAGAATTCAAGAGTACTAGTATTCAAGCAATACAATGTATATTATAACAAAGAGTGAATAACAAAGCAAATAAAAACTATCAAAATAAAACCCATGATCAAATGGAAATGTGATTTGACACTTAAACAGCAAGAGTAGTGCTAGTAAGCATAGTGACAATATTTTCAGTCCTGACAAACATCTGTAAGTCCCGGCAGAAACGGACGTCATCCAGTGAAACAGTTTGTTGGAAACCGCCAGCTTGTTCAGTGTAAAAGTCCTACGCTGTAAAAACAATAAATACAAATAATAAAAAATATAAAAAACGGCAACATGTTTTTTTCTATTTTGAATGCAAGGTTATGCTGACAAACAAAAAAAAATGTATAGCATTTTTACTCATATTTTCCATTTCAGGGCTGCCAATAATTTTGGTCTATATAATTCTGGTGCACTGTGTATTATCTAATTTACTTCCATATTTGTCTTGGTTTATTCTTACTCACTTTCACACTTATTTCCATGTATTCTTCTTACATTTCCCGGATAATTTCAGCTTTAGCGCAGTGTTGTAAATCAATCAACTTATTTTGATCGATCCACAAAGTCCAAGTAACTACTCATAGATATTGTTGATGTTGTGTTTGGTTGGCACCCAGACCCAGGATCAATTGTATGTTTTTTTGGCGGTTTGCCAATGTTGGCACAGTTCGTATTTACCCAGCTTGTTCACCATTTGCCAGCAGAGACACTTTGCTGTACTCTCAGGAGGTCTTTAGCAACAGGTAACGTTTACACAGTATATTTATAAAGCACTGTAGTACTGCACTCTGAGCAGGGGAAGCCTCTGATTGGCCCCTGGAGTTCAGCAGGTCATGTGACCTGTGAGCAAGCCCAGACATGCCTCAATGGAGCCAAATTCCCTCTCACTGCAATGTAGCCAAAGTGGGGTGTGTGAACCTAGCTTTTCTGAGTGTCCTGATTGGATAGCAGGGTAGAGCACGATTACAGGTCCTGTGATATTGGCCATGCCAGCCACCGCTTCTTTTTCCACCACCTGAACCCTGCCAGGACGAGCCCCAAACCATCACTCTGTTGCCAGATATGGAGTAGATGTGGATGGATCCCTTTAAGGGTTTTAGAGTTCTATAGGAAAATGAGTCAGGAGAAATAACCCTTGCAGTGATCCATCCACATCTACTCCATATCTGGCAACAGAGTGATGGTTTGGGGCTTGTTCGATAGCTCAGACCCTTGATGACTTACAGCCATTTAGCCAGCCATGTGTTCCATACTGTACCAGTGTAATTTACAGCTGAATCTAGTCTCACCCCCCAATTCCCATAGAGATCAGTTCAAATGCAGAGAGGTTATAGTATCGCTTGTAACAGTACCTGAAAATAAGATATCGAGAGTCTTTTGATGTTGATTGGTCACAGACTTCAGGAAGTAACAGCATGCAAAGGATATGCGACCAAATATTAAATATGATACTTTAAAAATATGTTAAAGCAAAATATTCTAATTTTCTGAGACACTGAATTTTGGGTTTCATTAGCTGTAAGCCATAATCATCAAAATTACAAGAAATAAAGGCTTGAAATATTTCACTATGTGTAATGAATCTATATAATATATGAGTTTCACTTTCTGAAATGAGTGACAAAAAATATTGAACTTTTTCACGATATTCTAATTTTTTGAGCTGCACCTGGATATGAGCTTAGCTGTAGTCTGCGGAGTGAAAAGAAGCAGCTGGAAATACAGCATGGATATCTGCCCTCTCCCAAATCAGCAGTGGTGTTCTTGATTGAATGCGGCTATGCAGACGATTGGCCCAAATTTGGGTTGGAATTGGATATGCTTTATTGAACATAATTTATTTTTTAAAAACCAGCCTTTATTCAACCGTTTTTTCACCGGTCCTGATACTTCAGTATGCAGGGAATTGTTGCCCACTGTATTTTAGTCATTTGGGCAAGGAACACACACCAGCCTCACAACATTACTGCAGTGTCAATATTTGTTTTGTGTTACAGTAACTTGGTGTTCTTTGTGAGGGTTTAGCATTATAGTTTGCAGTTTGGGTGGACTGAAATGAATTGACCGAGCAGGCGTGGTGCGATTATTCCCTGTGTGCTTGTGATTGTCTCTCTGGCGTTTGTGTGTTTTCAGTCAGGATTGTGACTCTCCCACTCTCCTGCAGTGGGTGCTTTGGCTCAGAGCTGTTGGGCGGTTGAGACGATCGGGGGGGCGGGGGGGTCTGGAACCCAGGGAAAAGTTGGCCCATTTTTTCTAACAGGTCAAGTGGCCCGGCTCCGCCCTTCTGCGTCCCTGACCGGCTGACCCTTCCCCTCTGACTGGGGAAACTTGCTGTGTGTGTCATCGTGCGGCGCTCTTGTGTTTCCTGGCACAGCCCTAGAGCAGCACTCTGCAGGTTCCTCTGACTTTTGTTTTTTAGAAGACTGAGGTTCCATTGCTTTGGAGACGAAGGACCTAATACCTTTGCAACGAAGCAAGTGTTGCCACTAGAGGAAGAGTCTAGCTTCGTAGTAATATGAGCATGAGCTGGTTGTCTCTCTCTCGCTCGCTCGCTCTCTAACTCTCACACACACACAGGATTTCCTTTTTGCTGAGCCTGAAAGGCTGTCAGCATTTGTGTTTTACAGTTAAAGCCCCCCATTTTTTTCTGTTGAAAGTAGAGAAGTAACGTTAGAGAAAGTAGAGAAAGAGGCCATGTTGTTTGAGGAGGATGGGGATCTAGCCTGGTGAGAGCTGTGATCTGCTGTGGGATCTTGGCTGTACTGTCGGATCATTGCTCTTCTCTGGGGTCAGGGTGGGGTCTGTGTTGTGCTGTTGCCTTCAGGCCCAACAGGCAGGCTGAGTACATGAGGAAGGAAGTGGAATCTAAATGTTTCCTTCTGTTTGAATGCACCTGTGTATGCATGTGTGTGTGAGTGTGTGTGATTGTAAGAAAACTGTGTGTGTGTGTCTACAATACACGTATGTGATGAGTGTGTTGATGTTGTGTGTGTGTGTGTGTGTGTGTGTGTGTGTGTGTTTGTCGTCGATGTGTGTCCATGCATGTGATGTGCGTATTTGTGTGCTGGTACACTTTTTCAAGAGGAAAGCATGTGTCTGTCTTGCTATAAAAATTAAGGTCACTGTATAAAAAAATGTAAAAAGAGAAGCTGTGCACTAAGCATAGTAACCGCCTGCATTTTTATTGGCTGGCTCGTTGCTATGGTTGCAGTTAACATGTGAGCAATAAAGCAAATTGTGTGCTTGTTTTTCCAGTGGAGAGCAGGCTTGCCTCTGTCACGGATCATAACTCTGATTATTCACACTCACATCTGTGGTGGGGCCAGCCTCCAGTGTCACACTCTCCAAGGTGAAATGGCCATCACGCTCTCCCAGGTTGAAGTAGCATTCTTCAACCTTTATAATATCTACTTCTTTATTAGTGATGATACTCCAGGATTAGTTTAGCTACTTAGGTATACAAGTATGACCTTACTCACACACACACACACACACACACACACACACACACACACACACACAGGCTTTTATGCTCCTTTTGAAGGGCGTGGCTTTATAATATAGGTTTTTATTTTATTTTTTAAAGTAATTACACATATTGTCAAGAGCACCTTCGGACAGGAGAGTAGAGTAACTTGTTTATTTTTCAGGACAGTGACGTGTGCATCTTAATGTGCGGTTATCCACTGTTCCGAAGACAATGACATACAGCTGAGAAAGACGAGGGAAAATCCCGATATTGCAAGCTATTAATGTGTAATCATTGAATCTTTTTCTTCTTTGTTTGAGAGAGTGCATGTCTAACGCCACCCCCAAAATACTAGTACACACACCTCCATGACAGTGTGGTTGTTCCCTGCCAAAGTGTGTGTGGTTGTTCCCTGCAAAACATGAGTGTGTGTGTGCGTGTGTGTGTCCATCCAGTAATACAATTTTTGAAAGCAATATGTGTGAAGAGGCATTTCTCCCTGCAGTTCCGTCTTCAAAGCTGCTCAATTTTACGCGAACCTGACTGTCGCAGTAATAAAAATCCAGCCCCCGAAACTGGCACACCTCCCCTCAGGATACTGCTGAGGAGAGCAGAGACTGATGACACAGGCTGTGAGGAGGGGAGGAACACAGGTCCACACCACCAGGAGCCTGTTCTGCACAAAGCCAAACGCCTTTCTATTAGCAAAGCCATCTTTGCTTTATAAACGCAGAGCTGTCAGTCAAACACTGACCTCAGCCTGACGGCCAAAATATTGCACTTAACACTCTGTTCATACAAGTGTTCCTATGAACGAGAACGTCTCGCATACACATGAAGACACACACACATGTGCACGCTCATGCGAGTGCACACACATGTACAGATGTATACATATGCATACACACACAAACACACACATATTTTTAGCAGTGTAGCTGCGCATGTGGCTCTTCTCTGTTCATTAACAAGATGCTTAGCATCACATATTAATTAAATGATCTCCAAGCGTAATGGAACACAGAACAAGTTAAGACTTCAAGTTAAAAATAAAAGGCACTGTGATTCACAGGAAACCCCTGTGCTTAGTGCTTTTTGTGAGAGGAGGGACGGGAAAATGAGATAAATTGTGTTTTTGTAGCAAACTGTGGTAAAGTGCTAAACTGCGTAATACTGGCTGACTCTGCACTTTGCTTTTTTGATAAACAACTCCTGCTGCCAAACAGCGTGACACATCTGCCTGGAAGCACAAAGCTGTGTTCTCTCGCTCTGTCTCTCTCACACTCAGACATTCATACACACACTAACACAAACACACATGTATAGACACTTACACACATCCCAAAAACAATCATTTTAGCTGGGAACATAGTTTATCACATGCATTTCAGTCATCTCTCAGCATGCGCAACTGAACTTTGGTAGAACTTTGGGTTGTGTAGTTACCTGGCCATGATATACACTTCTATAGGGCAGCTAAAATGGTCTCAAAATGACACTTCTAACACGTATACGAATGTGAACTAAGTGGATTCTGTCAATACGAGCAATAACCAGTCTTTGTACGTTTTATTTTTTTTGTGTAATTAAAATTACTTCTAAAAGTACTATTTTTTTCCAATGTTGAAAGCAAGCTACCAGAAAAGACGAGCAAAATGTCGGCAGGTTGGTTTGTTTACCATAGATATATATTACCAGGAACGCTTGCTTCCGTGGAAATTTGGACCAATGAGTGGTTTCTATATAATTGTTTTTTTTAATCTGTGGGGTTGCCTACACAAATAAAAAGTTCAGTTATGTCAAACATTAGAACAAATGTGGGTGGGGTGTTGACTGCAATTTAGTCCAACCTGCATGTTTTAGGTTAGGTCTGACACTTTTTAGTTTTTTGTTTTTTTTCTCCTATCTGTTTGTTGCTATTCTTATTTTATTTTCCCATGTGTGTTTGTGATATTCACAACTTGACCCAGTTTAAAAATGGTTAGAAAGAGTATAATATTTTTCTGTTTAGCTCTGACAGATCTGCAGGCTGGGGTTTGAGTTCACGGTCAAAACTGGTTTGGTCTGGTTGTGTAGCGGGATGGGGCACTTAATTTACATACAGAGAGCAGTGTGCTTGTGACATTTCTTTTCTTATGTTTTTGTAGGCTTTTCCACCTCAAAAACGTGATGATAACATTATATAGCTTCGGCAACGCGGCAACGTTACATAAACAATGAAAATATATTATATCTGTAAAACTTTACTTCCATTTCTGTACCTGTGTGTGTGTCTGTGTTCTTCTGGTGATCACTTTGTAAGGTGAGGTCATGTGATCTCTCATTCCGTCTGTGTCCTGCAGGGCAGCAGAAGGACATGCAGACAGGGAAGTGATGGCAGCTGCTGCCCTGACGTTTCTTTCCACCACCAACCCCTTGGTCCTGCCCCAAAATACAGGTACCCCACCTTCCCATCCCACCCACATATACAGGTACCCCCACCTTCCCATCCTACCCACAAATACAGGTACCCCCACCTTCCCATCCCACCCACATATACAGGTACCCCCACCTTCCCATCCCACCCACATATACAGGTACCCCCACCTTCCCATCCCACCCACATATACAGGTACCCCCACCTTCCCATCCTACCCACAAATACAGGTACCCCCACCTTCCCATCCTACCCACAAATACAGGTACCCCCACCTTCCCATCCTACCCACAAATACAGGTACCCCCACCTTCCCATCCCACCCACATATACAGGTACCCCCACCTTCCCATCCTACCCACAAATACACGTACCCCCACCATCCCATCCTACCCACAAATACAGGTACCTCCACCTTCCCGTCCCACCCACAAATACAGGTACCTCCACCTTCCCATCCCACCCACAAATACAGGTACCCCCACCTTCCCATCCCACCCACAAATACAGATACCTCCACCTTCCCATCCCACCCACAAATACAGGTACCCCCACCTTCTCATCCTACCCACAAATACAGGTACCTCCACCTTTCCATTCCCACAAATACAGGTACCCCCACCTTCCCATCCCACCCACATATGCAGGTACCCCCACCTTCCCATCCTACCCACATATACAGGTACCCCCACCTTTCCATCCCGCCCACAAATACAGGTACCCCCATCTTTCCATCCCACTGACAAATACAGATACACCTACCTACCCCTCCCCCAACCCAAAATACAGATGCCCCCAGCTTCCCATCCTACCCACAAATACAGGTACCTCCACCTTCTCATACCACCCACAAATACAGGTACCACCACCTTCCCATCCCACCCACAAATACAGGTACCTCCACCTTCCCATCCGACCCACAAATACAGGTACCCCCACCTTCCCATCCTACCCACAAATACAGGTACCCCCACCTTCCCATCCCACCCACATATGTAGGTACCCCCACCTTCCCATCCCACTGACAAATACAGATGCACCTACCTACCCCTCCCCCAAACCCCAAATACAAATGCCCCCAGCTACCCCACAGCTTAAGGTACCTGTAGTAATTGCTGATGAAAAACTGCAGTGCACTATTATTTAATTATTCATGCATTCATATTGACCAGCTTGATTTATTTTAAATGTTAAATTTTAAACCCAATGTAGCTGCAGTTCCTAAGGCCACCAGCAGGGGGTTGAAGGAGAGCCTTTCCGGGAGCGACAGCAGCTCCACCAGTGGGAACTGGAGCTGGGATGCCAGCGACCGATCAGTGCCCTCCACACCCTCTCCTCCTCTGTCCAGTGATGTCAACAACTCCTTGCTCTTGTCTCAGAGTGATGATCTCACGGAGGAGTCGGAGACCACACACTACCTCTTTGAGGATCCTATTCCCCGGAAGAGGAAGGCACGTTGGGGGCGGAGCCTGGTAGTGATTAAGGGATGGGGGCAGAGCTGTTTGGACTAGGGGTGAGGTTATGGTTAGGGGGAGGAGCCGAGTTGGGGTTAGGGGTGGGGTATGAGATTTATAGTTAAGGTTTAAAGTTTTGGTTATGGTGGTTAAGGTTCGGACCACATGCAGGTCTGGGTTGTTGTGTTTTGCGACTGCTGAATTCAGAGTGCTTGCTGTGTTTGTGGGGTATTGTCATATTGGGCTGCAGGCGGTTGCTTGGATACCTGCCCATTAGCGGCACAGAGAGCCAGTAATAATGATTAATGGATCTGTGAGCACAATGGGGACATGGCAAGAACATGGCGACACACCACTGTGCGCTTGCGGCGTGTCCGCGTAACTTCCTGTCGCACGTATGATTACCGCTGCTGTGCTCAGCTGGAGATCTTCCCTGCCTTAACATCTGTTTAGCTCAGAGTGAGAGCTGTGGGAGGGTTCATTGGTCTGAACCAATGGGGAGTGTTTTATCGAAACTATGAGACAGTGTTTAAACGTTGGGGGAATGTTTTCTCTTGCAGAACTCTATGAAGGTGATGTTTAAGTGTCTGTGGAAGAACTGTGAAACTGTGTTAAGCTCCTCTTCAGGGATCCAGAGACATGTCCGCACCCTTCACCTGGGGTAAGTGTGCTCATCTGGGGCTGGTGTGGTCACCTGGGGTAAGTGTGCTCAACTGACGTGGGTGTGGTCACCTGGGGTGGGAGTGCTAACCTGGTAAAGACTAAAGATTGAAAGGTGTGGGCATACTGCCTCCATCAGAGGGAAGGTGTCTTTAGCCTTCTGGGTCCAATGGAAGCTGAACATTGCTACCATCTGGTGGCCAGAGAGCTGCTTAGCAGGGAAATGGTTCAGTAACACTATCGAGGCGTATTTAAGGCACTGTTGACCTGTGGGATGGGGATTGGGATAGTTCTGTGCATTTTGAAGTGTACAATTTGTTGGTTAAGGCACTGGGACAGCTCAATGTGGAGTTAAGTTCTGTTCGCTTGTGCTCCTGCAGTCTGCAGACCTTCTGAGAGCTCTTTCATTTATAGTGACCTTAAAGGGTAACTACACTCTAGATCGCTTATTTTTCGCTGTAAACGTGTTTGTATGCCTACCTTATAATTAAACTTTTTCATGCATTCCGTTTTTTCAACAATTCTGAAACAATATTGTATATCACAAGAAACTGGTAGAAAAGTGTCTTTGTGCTGCCCCCAATGGTTGAAATTCCCTTTCTGTTCCCCACACTGCCCCCGTCCCAATCGTGATGTCAGAGTACCTCTTTGGAGATACCTCCACATCATATGGATAATTGTTGTCGCCCACAACGGAAACAGCCGGCACCTGATTGGTTAGACCCGCTTACTTTTGTTTCGCCTCCACGTTTTTAAACCGGAACAACGTTGCGTCCTGTTCATAAACTGTTATTCCACCTAAATAGTCCGCTAAAATATGTTTCTAAAAATATTTGAGGTGAGAACTAGGCCATGCAGTTGCTGAATCTTGATTCATATTTGATGTGCAACGTCTAGTTTGACAGTTTTATCCGCGTTATACGAAATCATTTGTACAATGTACGTTCATTTATGCAAATGACAATGGACACAGCTCCTCCGCCCCCACCCCTCTCCCTCGCTCACCACACAAAGTATTTTTTTTAAGTTGTGGAGACAGGCTGGGACAGTAATAGTAGTTACTCCTTAACACCTCATAAACTGTGTGTGTTTCTTGCATTTCTTTGGTGTGTGTGTGTGGTGCAGGAGGAATGGAGACTCAGAGGACAGTGATGGTGAGGAGGATTTCTACTACTCGGAGATGGAGGTGAATGTGGATACACTCTCAGAGGGGCTGTCCTGCCTCACGCCCACCTCTCCAACCACACCCATGGCCCCACCCACATTCCACAAGACCCTGCCCATCTTCTCCTGCCCGTCTTCGTCCCAACGTGCACTCATCTCCCTGCGTGCGGAGCTTGGCTGCACCTCCCCCCTCAGCCAATCAGCCCCCTCTGCCTTCTACCACATCCGCACTGACCACACCTACCAGGTAACACCCATTCCTGGGAATCTGCTCAGTCTGTAAAGCACATCGCTGCTCAGGCTACCATTTCCTGTTCAAACTCAATATAACGGCACCTACAGCCAATGAACAAACAAATGATGAAATTAAAGCTAGTTTGAGGCATTTTGGTCATGTAACTGAAGCTATTGAAATTTTAGTGCTTTTATTTTGAATAAAATTTTCTTTAAAATTTCGAAATTTGAGCAATAATGTCTCATTAAAGTTGGTTTGACACCTCTAATTCACATGGCATGGGAACTATTGAAATTCAAGTGTTTTTATAGTCTCAACATTTTCTAAATATGAATAAAAGCTTGTAAAAGTCTTTTTAGCTTCTTCCGAAGAGACGACCAGGCGACTCAGCAGTCTGACTTGAAATTAAAGTTTATTACACACAGCGGTCCACAGCGAGTTGGTAAAGAGTCTAAAGTGAATGAGTCTCTCACCTGGATATATACATAGGGACAGATGATCAGGTTATGAGCCTTTGTGTTGCTAACAAAGCGCCAGTAAGGGAGTCAGGAAGTGATAGTGTCTGATTAGCTCATACATGGAAAAGAGGCACTGTTTGCTGACAAAGCATCAGTAATCAAAGACAGGAACTTACTGACTAATCAACTCACTCATTCCTATGCAGATGACCTCGTCAAAATGGCACAGTTAATGTATTTTACAACAGACAGCATACACAATTCTTCAGTCTTTTTGTCGTACACTGGTAACAAATATGTCAATTAAAATACACCTACATGCTTCTGTCATTAGCTATTGAAGTTTGAAAAACGATTATCCACTAAATATCCAATATCCAGTATAAAACCAACTTTACTATGGTCTATCACCATCACCGGTGATGCAGATCATGGAAATCTCCAGAGAACATTTCTCGGTTATCTTGGGAAAATAACCTTTCGTTACCTTGAGATCTCGACAAAATTATCCCGTCATCTCAGGAAAACAACATTTGTTATCTCTAGATAATGACATGGTGGCATGGCCTTTTAGGGCTTCCATCATAGATAGCACTCTGGGTATGTAGAAAGATATGTACATTTAATTGTTTGGTGAGCTCTCCCGTTAATGGTGCTGACCTACTTTCTCCAGTATGTTTGTGCTTATTATGCTATTAATTTCTTTCTAATGATTCAGGGAATCGTTTTCCAGTTTTTCCAAGTTTGCTCAGTTGGGATTTGTTTCCTGTTTTTTTTCATGTGGTAAATGTCCAAGTGCTGTCTGACAGCTTGTTTGCAAATGTACCATCATATATGATTGATGAGTAATTGAGCCAAATCATGTCTCAGACAACAACTGCTTTCAATTTTCTGTACTGTGCTGTGGAAAATGTTTTTGAAAGAGGTTACATCTTTAATTGATTAATTGGTGGACCTACAACCATATCTCCACATTGTTGAAAGTGTGGACACCTGGTCATCGAAACTGAACCGTTTGTGGAAAATTAATAGTTCAGAGAATAAGCAAATGACAGTGAGCCAGATATGCAATGTGTTATGGTCTGTTTCAGCACAAAACTTAAACCTGTGTTTTCAGCAACCTGAACTGGTCAGAAGATCGGTTGCAACTGAAACCAGCTCACACAGGGATCCCGTTTAGTAGATGGCCTTATCTGGGGGGCCGTGTTGCTCTCTGGGTATTACAGATTTGTGTGCAGAGATATCTTTTCACAATACAACCTCGGCACCCCACCTCAGATATAGACCTGCGACTGTTTGGCTGCAGGTCCCCCCTAATACCTTCACCCCGCTGCGTGGCCATTGGCTCACTGTTCAGGGGTCACTTTTGTCTGATGTGGGCGCATGCTTTGTGTCTCCTAGGCAATGGTTTCAGTGAGCATCCCTAGCATGCCGTCTGCATTCTGGCCGAAAGACACCAGCACAAGCCTCTCCTGGCAGCCGCCCCCCATGGTGAGCTCCTCCGGAATGTTCTGGAAGATCTCTGTTATTGCCACTGCCTTCTTCACCTCCAGAAAGCTTGCCTTTGTGCTCCCGCTCCTGCACAAAGTGTGTGCAGTGATGCAAGCGCTCACTGTGTAATGCTATTCCGTATTTTATCAAACACATTTTCTAACATAGCACCTTGGTGACCTTTTCTTTCCCCCAAAGACCCAGATCTGCAGGTTTAATGTGCCAGAAAGGATTCAGCCATTCCAACATGCCACCGTCACAAAGCCCCACCAGCTTGCTGTGCCCACAGCCAAGCCTTCCACAGGAAGCAGGTATGTACCTGAAATCCTCCAGCGAGAAGAGAGCAGCCTGAAATCCTCCAATGGAAGGAGTACCATTTGAAATCCTCTAATGGGTATTGAGCAATCAGTCATTCGTACTTGGAAGTGTGATTAGCAACACAGTTGTTTTGAGATGTTGTGACACTTTAGCTATTAAACAGGCCTTTAGCACAGGGAATAGGCATAGGGTATACGCACAGGCAAAGTGTAAGTGCAGGGTATAAACACAGGATAATTAGACACAGGGTATAAGTACAGGGTATAAGTACAGGGTATAAGTACAGGGTAGACATGCAGGTAGGATGTAAGCAGAGGCAGGCATGACATACACACAGGTTACAGGTTCTACATGTTAGGTTTCAGTGCGCTATTCCCCCCTGCATTCATGAAGGAAGTCACGTGGTGAGGCGAAGAAGTGTCGGAAGGTGTACGGCATGGAGAAGAAGGACCTGTGGTGCACTGCCTGTCGCTGGAAGAAAGCCTGCCAGCGCTTCACCGACTGATGCCCGGCGGACACTAGTCCAACTGCTTGCCTCCCTCTCCAACACAGGCCTCTGCCCTCTTCACTGGTGTTCTGTCACTGCCAAAAGACCCCCCCCTGGGGGAAGGGTTAATATGTGTGTGTGTATGGGGATGGGTCAGATCCATTTTCTTCTGGGACACAGAAACTAACAGAAGTGCAAAAAAACCCAGTCATATTCAAAACTAAAATGGGACCAAAAAAACCCTTTACACTTAATGCTCTGGCCTAAGCAGTGTGTTTTTATAATACTGATGCTCTTTTTGTATTTTCTTAAGGTCATTTCATAGTCGCGAAAAAAAAGTATGAGGACGGACGTCCGCAGGGTCCGCAGGGTCCGCGTGGTCCTAAATGACATCATTACAGACCCTAAGCAGACGTCTGCCCAGGCAGTCCACGCAAGTCTTTTTTCTTACGCTGGACTATGAAAAGAAAAAAGTTAGCCTACAGTCCACCAGACTGTCCATCCCTTGTTTTCAACACTCTGTAAGCACCGACATTCTGCTTCTCCTCTTCAGAAGACAGGACAGGACTGGCTGAAGGTTTTAGCCACCTCATGGAAGCCATTTTCAGCTAATTTTTTCTTCTTAATAAAAGTATGACGTCAGCTATTTTTGGTATTCAACCGTTTGTAAAAATGAAGTCTACAATTTTTTTGTGAAGAAAAAATGATTGAAATTAAATCTTTTGGAATGAACAGGTGAATTACACATTTTACCCGCAGTTTCTGTTTGTTCAGAAGGGACGTTTGTTTTCAGAACAGTCAGAATGTTGATTTAAATCTGAGCTTCTACACATCCAACAAAATTACCTTTATTTTGCCATGATAATCTTTTAAATGAACACTGATAGCAGAACATGACTTAGAATTTTTATAAAGCAGTCAGTGGGGGGGAAAAAAACCGTTCTTGTGTTTTAGTTGTTTAGATCTTAACTGAACTGCAGAATGTATCACTTTGCATCTCCTTTCCCAAACTGTTTTGACTAAAAGTGCATTTCCTCTTCCTTTTATTTCTAATGTCTAAATGTTACAATTATGAAGATATGCACTATTTTCTGTTTGTTTACAGTGTTTGATATCAGTTTGTCAGTGCTATTTCTAGCAATCTGTAGAATCACTATTAGAAGAAACTGAATCACTATTAGAAGAAACTTTTTCAGATTTTATAGCAGTTAGCGAAGACGTATGATGTTTGTATGACTGGGACAGGAAGTCCCATGAGATGTGATGATTGGTTAACTGGGACTGGAAATCCCATGATATGTGATGATTGGTTGACTGGGACAGGAAGTCCCAGGAGGTGCATGATGGTTCGCTGATTCGGACATGAAGTGTCAGGAGAAGCATGATGAATGTTTTATTATTAAACTGCCCTGTTCCTCTTCAGACAGGGGGCTTGTGAAGAGTGCGCTCTCTGTCCCCCCAGTCTGTCCCACCACAGTGGTGCTTTAAAGGGGGCCACTTTCTTCCCAATAACACTGATTTGTGATTGATAGATTGGTAACCATGTAAAAAAGCATTACTGGACAGTAGTAATGTAGTACACCTGTACTGTTGAGGCAGGCATTAGACTATCTGTCACATGGTTGTATTCCTTATTAAGCCTGTAAGCCAAGGAAAACTTTGTGCAAATTTTGTTGAACAAAGCCCAAAGCGAGGTTAAAAAAGGAAAGCCTTATTGAATTATGCTCAGTAGTACCCATTTGTACGGATCAAATACCTGCATGTAAACTTCTAAATGTAGCATTTCCTGTTTCTTTTTTTATTTGTGTGTGGTTTGTGTGCAGGTTATGTTGCCAGTTGGGATTGCTTGGGTCTGTCTGATGGGCTTGTGTGGAACTTTAGGGTGTAAATGTCACTGCCTCTAAGGGCAGCGGAGGGGGACAAATGGAAAGTCTAAATCTCAGATAGTTTCTGGCAAAAGTATGAATCCATTTTTTTTCAACAAGTTGTCATATGATCCTTGGGGTTGCCAGGATGTTTCGGAATAATTATTGGCACCAATTTGGTGGTGTTTGGAATTCGTACCATTGTTGATTATTTTTGTCTTGAGCAGATGTGTTGCACTAATTGAAATGTACGTGTAAGTTACTTGAAGGTTTTTGGAGGTTTGGAGTGTCTGTCTCCCATCTCAGGTCTTGCTGATGTTGGACACACCTGCACTTTCATAGGCTCCTCGTCATCTTTGCAGAAAGACTGATCGCTTCCCAGTATTGTTCTTAGTGTTGCCCTGTATGTAGCAGATTGTTCAACAAGTCAGGAAACACCAGTGACTTGCTTCCTCAAAATGGCCAGATGACAGACAATTCCAGTCAGGTCACAAGTCCCTTCTTCATCGTATCATCTATGGTCACTGTTCCCACAGATTCCGTCGACTAACCAAATACTCAGCTCTGTATTCTTAGCACTGCTGAAGCTGAAATTCGCCAATTTGATTTATCTTATGAATATTCATGAAGGGGCATGATTGAGGACAATACCAGCATTAATAAACCGGAACCGCTTCTGGTAAAGGTAATAGGACAGAAAAAATGCAGGAGCTAACAATCTGGTTAGTTTGTAGAATTTATGCATAGAATGTTGTCCTGGTTTGCACTAAGAAGAATCGTGTTTCAAGAGCTAATGGAACCAGCCGAATGTTAGCCGTAGCTAAAGGCTTGTGTAACAAACTATATAAAAAAAACCTTTTACTCTGATTTTCACATGTTGTGAATCAAACCAAGGAGGGGTGAAACTTAACCTCCTTTGCAGTTACCACAAGATCCAGCAGATTGTGAGCATCCCAGATATATGGGGCAATTGACAGCCATGATTAAAAATAGATGTTTGGGAATATTTCCTGCTTTCTAAAGATAAATACCATCGACATATTCTGTCTTCTTAATGAACGTGTCTGCCAGTGTATGATGATATAATTTAAAGCCATTTCCGTACACATGTAATAATCTCTGAGCACTGCATCCTGCTGTACCTGCTGTCTTACCTGGAGTCCCACACTGCATTCTGCCAAGACTCAAACACACTGTCTCTTCCCTCTTCTGTTCACTGCCATTGTGTAATATTTGACAATAAATGGAAACATTTTTAAAGATAAATGTTCTTTTCCTCTCGTGTTTATAAAAGGAATGTGTAAGACAGCAAGTTTTGTGGGCTAGCAAGTTTTGTGGGCTAGCATATTTCTTTGTCATAAAATCGTGTAGCATTTAAAAATGTAGGACAGCCCGTGCGCTAGAATAAAGCATTTAAACCGAACATACCTGTTTCCGTTTATTTTGCTTGCTTATGTCAATCAATCAAATTCCCTAAATACTCAAGAACAAGTATGTAGCCTATAGGCTAATGATTAACAAATGGCAATGACAACGAGATAACTAACGTGAGATTGTTTAAAAGTAAAATAATTTTGAATGAACGTTAATTATGTGACGAATACCACACATTCAATGTGAATAAATGACACAGTAAAATCAAGGATGAAAATTAAATGTTATATTATACAACATTAGCAACTTAAGGAAGTTTACCATGGGTTTGTTTTGCACAATGGTGGGTTTGGTCAGGTCATGGGCTTCTCCACCCCAAACTGCCAATCATCTGTGCCTGGACCATAAAGACCATATCCGGTTGACCCTGCTCCAAACAACGTCACTTCGGCTCCATGGAGCAGACGCAGTTTGTACAAACAGGTGGCGAAAAAGATAGCCGGAGCTTCAAAACTGTTTTGACGAGGCCGTGGGAAGGCAATGAGTGACGTCACAGTGACTTTGTCCATATTTTTATACAGTCTATAGTCTCACCTGATTATGTTCTGACGGGGAGGCACGCCCGGCTGCTGGTGGATATGAGGGCCGGGGTGCCTGTGATGGAGGAGCGTTGGGACTTGGAGGGGTGGGTAAAAATCCATCATCACCGTTTGAACCGTGCTTACGAGCAGGTGGTGGCTGAGGCCGCCAAGAAGCAGCTCTGAGACAAACAACGTTATGACCGCCGGGCCAGGGACCTCCCTCTGGTGATGGCAGAGAGGGTCCTCCTAAGGAACTTCCGGCGGTAAGAGTTGGGTAAGCTGGCCCCTCGGTGGTAACCCCGGCCGTACATCATTGTCCAGCAACTACGTCCAGAGTTCTCCGTATTCGAGATCCGGCCGGAGGGTGGTGGATTCGTGAGGACCATCCACCGGAACCATCTGTGGCCATGCCCGGTGGGAGAATGGGGCAAAGAACCAGTGAGACGGCTGGTGGTCCTCCGGGAAGAGGAGGTGGAGCCATATTTTCCAGCAGCACAAAAAAAGCCGGAGCCGGTGCCTGTGTACCTGGGTCCTGAGCCAGTGCCTGACGCCCCCGTAGAGCAACCGGCAGAGGAGGTAAATATCGATGTTCCCCCTGTTGAGCCGGAAGGCCAGTCCCCTCGACACGCCACCCGTGAGACGAGGGGACGCCCCCCGCCCTGTACATTGTGGAGTGTTAGTCGGGACGACTAACATCATGGGGGGGGGGGATGTAGCATGTTCGCAGTCTCCCTCGTTGAGGAGGGAATGGTGGCGGCAGTCGTGGTAGGAAACGAGATAATTACGAAGCCAGGTTGAATGATTGATTTGAAAGATTCTGTTGGATGTCTTTGTTTGATATGTTTGTTTGTGTGTTGTATGCATTTTTTGTTGTTGCTGGGCTACAACTGAAGTTCACTAGCGGGAAATAAAAGTTATTTTACCAGATTGTTGTCCAACCATCCACACACTGTATTCAATCAAAAGCACTTTCATCTTTGGTGGGCTTTGTCATAATAATAGTTCTGTATGTAGAGAATTCTGCAGAGAGAGATTGTTCAAGTCTACAGAAATATGTGCAAAAACACAAATATACTGTTTTTATTTTTTTCCACAACAAATCAGTGCAACATATGCAAAGCACATCCAGTGTACATTAGAGTTGTGTGAACAAAAAATAGGCTCTCTATCGAATACAGTAAACAGAAAAAAAAACTTTGAGGAAAAAGTATACAGAAAAAAAAGAAGAAAGAAAAATACTTAGGCTGCATCTCACCGCCTAGCTGGGTCTGGCCACAGCACCTAATCAACATCACAGGCAATATCTTCCCTGGCTAGACATCGAGGGAAGAAGCACCTTGAGTGTTGTATCCAGCCCTGGACAGCACCCACATCAATATCATCACATGCCTCTTCCATTGCCTGCAGAAGAGCCATGCGCACATAGGGCTGATGGTCATACGCCTTTCACCGCCATGATGAAAAAAACTCTTTAATTGCATTGAGAAACGGAGAGTAGGGTGGAAGGTATTGAACAAGAAATTGTGGGCGGTCAACAAACCAGTTTTGGACCAGGGCTGCATGATGGAAGCGGACATTGTCCCATACTACAACATATGGTACACATCCATATGGTCCGCCGGTATCAAAATGTTGTGCAGTCTGTCCAAAAATGTGAGCATATGGGCTGTGTTGTATGGACCAAGGTTAGCATGGCGGTGGAGGACACCATTATGTGTGATGGCGGCACATATTGTGATGTTGCCGCCACGTTGGCCAGAAACATCTACAATGGCTCTGTGACCAATGATGTTCCTTCCCCTTCTTCTGGTCTTTGTGAGGTTGAAACCAGCCTCATCGATGAAAATAAACTCATGTGGGATCACATTAGCATCCATTTCCAGTATTCTGTATCAAGTTTAAAGTTTAGGAGCTCTAGAATGTAACTAGTACAGTTGTCACATTAGAAATAAACTATGACAATGTACTGAGAGTATAGATTTATTTGTTACGAGTGGTACGGTGAATAAGGTATTAACTAGCCTAACGAATTTAACCTACATGATGAGCATTTTAATTTTTTAAATTATTATTATTTTTTTTACAAAAGCTCCTTCCTGGCTTTGTTGGAGGCAACAGTGTTGCTTTTTGCTCATATGATTGTTTTCCGTCCGTTATATCTGTCCGTATCAGTTTTTTCCCCCCACAGGAGAGTAATTAATTGCTCTAATACAGCCCATGCTGCACCGCTATAGGCTCATTGTTGCAGACAACCGCCCCTTTTATGGGAACATGTACATACCTTGATTAATAAAGCCTGTGTTAACTTAGCAAGTTGATAACCATGTTCATAGTACTGGTTAAGCCAGATTGCGGTGGTTAGGCTTTCTGAAGCCAGCTAACGCAAATAAACCCTGGCTATGTTAAGCTTTGTTCGTAGGACCTGGGGGGTATACTACTATTAATAAGTTGATACCTTATTCAACTTACCACTCGTAACAAATAAATCTATACTCTCAGTACATTGTCATACAGTTTATTTCTAATGTGACAACTGTATTACTTCCTTCTAGAGCTCCTAAACTTTAAACTTGATACAGCATGTAAAAAATATTGCTGATGTGTGTGTGTGTCTGTGTGTGTTTGGAGCTCATTTTCAACCAGCACTGCGATATGCATATTTCTCCCATGTTTCAGGTCCTCTTTAAGGCTGATCAGATGGGCTCTCTCCTCCTCCTGTAACTGCTGTGAGAAAGCGTGCTCAGCTACTCTGAGCTGCAGAGGGGACAAACTCTCCCGCACTTGCTCCATGTAGGGGTGGCTTCGGTATGCACACAAGGGATAATGGCAGCTTAGCTTATACACACTGTGCTGTCTGTACTGTGGTTCCCTTGTTGTAGTATACGTTAGGTATTCGGCAGTACAGTAATTGATTTGTTGCAGTTAATAACAATAGAGCAGACCTACCTATTTTCATTTCTAAATGTTTTTATGATACAGGTAACCGTGAAGTGGCTGAGATTTGGCTGGACTTTCTGCCCAGCTTCCCTCACGCCCCATCCCCACCAGACGCGCAAGCGCACAGACGCTTATTGCGCGTGCAGATTTGATCAGAACGTTCCCCACCAGACGCGCAAGAGCACGCTTTTTTTTTTTTTTTTTCGGAGCGCATTCCGTGAACGACAGAGAGAGCGATGTACAAAACACAATACAACACATTTTTTGTTTGAGCTTTAAATAAATAATTAAGTAAATAAAATACTGCTATTACATATGTCTTACTGCTTAAAAGCTAAATTTATGTAAAAAAAAGCTAAATGTAGCAAACAGACAATGCCTCCTTAGTTAAGCTTTTTTTTATTTTATTTGGGACAGTAACACGTTCTAAACATTGAATTATATTATATTTTTTAGCAGCTATTCTGTACCTTAAATAAATCGATTATAATCAGTAGTCAGTAAAAAAAAAAGAATATAATATAATATAATAACGTTTAGTTTTTTTTTTTTAAGCATAGTCTTCAAGCATTTGAACATATAATTATGTAAATATAAATAAAAAAAAGAAAAAAAAAAAAAAAAACGGTAATAAAACTATAAATATGAATAAATATAAAAAAATGTATTTCATTCAAGCCGTTCGCCCCGCGCGCCGTGCGCCGCGTGCGCGCGAGGACCACGGCAACATGCGGGCGGGAATTCGAAGAAGACCCGCAGTGCGTGTGCGCGTGCGCGCGGCGCTTGCGCGGGGGGGCGTTAGGGTCAAACAATGGTTGACCACCTGGTAAACTAAAGTCACCCGGATCTTGTCTGAGATATTTTCCCTCATTGATCTTCCTTGTCCTCTTCCTCTCATTCTTCCTCTTTGTTATCCAAGTGTCAGCCATTGTTCTACAATACAGGAGAGCTCACATTTTGCCCATTTATTTGTGCTGCAGCTCTGATTGCTGATTGAATAATTAAAGCAACTAGTGTCTTACCTGTGAAAAATTGGTGTGTTCAATTGATAATTAGTTTATAATTTTTACTGGCATTGTAAACAAAATTGTGCCTAAAGAGTAGACTTGTGTGAAGTTTATTGGAAAAGTGTTAGTGTTAAATAGACTGACATTGGTGTGAAAACAAGTGGAAAGCGCTTACAATTTTTTTTAAAATTATCTTTTGGTTTTTTTCACGCAAACTTAAAGTTTTATAAATTGGGTTCATAGCACCAATTTTAGTGTGTAAACAATTGAGAAAATCAGTAATATCACTATGGAGTTTGTTATGTGGTGGTAAAATTGTGCCCCCTGTTGGTGAACCTTTGTTTTTTCTCTCCCCACTCTCCCTGGTGATTTGGATATCTGTCTGGATGAGCTGATGGCCTCCATCTGCCTGTGGCCCTATATAAGCTGTGCTCCTGCTGAAGAAGGATGTGCTCCTAATGTACAGAAGAGCAGACTGACATGTCGCTTGGTTGTCAGTGGCTTTGTACTCACAGCCTGGTGTTTTGTTTTTATTTATTTTGTGGTGTTAACCTTTGTGACCAAAGTTCTTGGCAGACAATTTTTTTGTTGTTGAGAGTTTAGGACAGAAAGCCAGAATAGTAAGCATGTGGAAGCCTTTGTGTTAGTGTGTGTGTGTGTGTGTGTGTGTGTGTGTGTGTGTGTGTGTGTGTGTGTTCTGGTGGATCAGAGCTCTTCTCTCCAGTTTCAGTAAACACTTCGCTGTCTGTTTGGTTATACTCTGTGCTCAGGTAATTACATTTTTTTTAAATTGGTGGCTAACTGTTGGTCACCAGATTAACTCCCTGGTTATTGCCAAACTCTGGTAGTATTAAGCGTGGTGTAAAAAGATAGATGTTTGTTTTACTGCTCTCCGGTGGTCATTATTGGAATTGGTGCACCAAAAACGGCCAACAGATGTGGTAATTGGTGAAGTAGACAGAGGTAAGACTCATCAATCATTAGCAGCAGTTATATGTGATATGGCCTTTTATCTCAGGCTAAAAAAGTTTGAAGTTTAACAAAGTGGAATTCACTCTTGACTTTGGAGAACTAGGGGCCTATTTCACAAAGTAGGATGACTGAGTTAACTGGATAACTGCACTAAGTAAAACCCGGAACCCTCCCAAATCTGGAACATGGACTGAAGTAAATAGAGCTGTTCCAGATTTTATAGCTAACTCAGCAATCCTGCTTTGTGAAATACCCCCCAGGTAAGGTCTACCCAACCTACAGCTTTGATAAATTAACTTAGGAAGAAAAACAAGCAGACTCTGTGGCTCTCTGAGGGTGAGTGAATATTACTGATTTAACACAAATATGGAAACCACATTCCTCATGTGAAATGATCTGGGTCAACCATTCTAGATGCGAAGAAGTAAATTGTGCCAGAACTATCAGATGAAAGGACTTCATCCAGTACACCCACCCCATTCTAGTAAGACCTGGAATCATCTAGACTCCTATGAGCTATTCCAGTTTTCACCTATGTTCATTAAGTTAGGAACAACCACTTCTACACCTCAATGCTTTATTGGGTTATGTTCACTTACTGGTGCTATTCGAGCAGCATAATGAACAATGAGGTGCAAAAAAAGTGGAAAACTGGAAAAATGGCTTACATTTACTATGACCACTCACCAGCGCCCCCCACAGGCAGGTTATCCTACATGAGAAAAGTGAGTCTGGCTCGCAGACTGCTGCACTTTGCATTAATTGAGAGCAGTTGGGCTGCTAACAAGAGTCGGAAACTGATCTTAAACAGCTGTAGGTCATTCTGAGTCTCCAGGAAGTAAAACCACTTTCTGCCTGAGAACTACCCTCCCCCTGCCCCAAAAAAAAATTACATTACAAAACCAGGTTTATACTTGAATATTTATTATAAAATCAATATCATATTGAATGATATCTCCACAAAAAGCTGTTTCAAGAGCTGCTCCTTTTCAGCAAAATTATGTTGAATTGAGTCAAAAATAATAATACAATGTCCATAAATATGAAAGTATACACCACAGCAGTCTTCATAGGATAAAAGTAAGACCTTTAAACACCGTACAGTATAATTTGACCAACCATACATATGGCTTTATGATTTGTACATATCAAGCTAAACAGAATAAAATCTGGATTTAAAATGTACATTTACAAAACAATACCAGTTTTTATACCTAGAATCTAAACATAGTTTCCACTGACGTGCTGCTTAGAACAGCCATTTTCCGTTATAACTAAAAGAAAGTATTATCCTGGAGGTGAAATTGATGGCCATTGTGTTATTTGGAAGATCAGAACTTGAGGAAAACCATTGGCATAAATACAATATAATTTTGGGAAGTTATGCAATCAACTCTCTATGCAATGTGGTGAAATTAACTTCCTGAAGTTATTGGAGAAAATAACATAAAATCATAAATAATGTAATACACTAATAAATAAATAAAATTAACAGCAATAAAGCTGCACACACAAAGTGGAAACAAAAGCACATAATTTATACAACATACAGTTAAGTGAATAAGATAAGTTGTCTCTTTTTAGACATATTTGGACACATGGATATTTCATCCTTATTCTAATGCTTTTTACTGTTAAATTTTGTCTAATTTAACAAAGGACACAAATAATGATGCTTTTAAATGATTTATTTATCAGAAATCAACAGAAGTGCAATTATCCTGTGAGGAAAAAGTAAGTACACCCCTGGCTTCAATAACTGGTGTTGCCCCCTTTGGCAGCAATAACCTCTTCTCGGCGTTTTTTGTAATTGAAAAAGTCTCTTTCATCGACTGGGAGGAATTTTCAGCCATTCTTTACAGTACTGCTTTAATTGTGTGGTGTTACAGGGCTTCCTTGAATGCACAGCCCGCTTCAAGTCCCCCCAAAGCATTTCGATAAGATTGAGGTCTGGACTTTGACTTGGCCATTCCATAACCCTCTATTTTGTCTGTCTGAGCCATTCTGTAGTAGTTTGCTTGTATGTTTAGGATCATTATCCTGTTGGAGGATCCAGGACCTTTTCAGCTTCAGCATCTGAACTGATGGCATCACATTCTCCTCAAGAATGGTCTGGTATAAAGTTCAATTCATGGTTGAATCTATTATGGTAAGTTTACCAGGCCTCGTGGCAGCAAAGCAGCCCCAAACTATAATGCCTCCTCCACCATGTTTCACCATTGGAATGAGGTGCTTCTGCTCAAAGGCAGTGTTGCATCTTCATCAAATATGACGTTTTGCATTGCGCCCAAACAACTCCAACTTTGACTCGTCAGTCCAGAGTAAATTTTTCCAGTAGTTTTGAACTTTATCCACATGTTGTTTGGCAAAGTTCAGTCGTGCTTTTATATTATTTTTGGAGAGCAGGAGCTTCTTCCATTTCATTTTTCGGTCAGATCTTGGGGTGAATTTTGTGGGACGGCCTGTCCTGTGTAAATTTACGGTCATGTGGAATTTTCTCCATTTGAATATGATGTGTCGAACAGTTGAATGATGTACTTCAAACTGCTCTGAAATGGCTTTGTAACCCCTCCCAGTCTCATAAAAATAATAATATTTTTTCTCAGGGCCAGCTCTGGCCAGCTCTTTTCACCTAGGCATGATATGTTAGCACACACCTTGATGGTTAGGTCCAAACCAAACAAATTGTCTGTTTTTATGTAAGCATAGAACTTACAAATTATTATCTAATAATTGGACAATCATTTACACCTGTTTTGTGCACCAGACATCCATTTTAATCAATATGTTTGATAGAAAAGGTAGAGGTGTACTTACTTTTTTCTCAAGAGGAATTTGCATTTATGTTCATTTAAATTGCTCAAGTGATTCCAAAGTAAAACTTTTTTGCATCATTTGTTGAATTAGTTTACCTTAATCAATCAATATGGTTGAAATAAAATAAACTTGTGTCCAGATATGTCAAAAAAACTGACTACCATTTGAGGGTGTACTTACTTTTTCACATGACTGTATCAAACATTTTTGGTATAATCATAATTTATGTGTATAATAATAATAATAATAATAATAATAATAATAATAATAATATAATAGTGCTATACATTATGTACCATTTCAACAATTTATGACAAATAAGTTAAATTTGCAGATCTTTTTCATTTTCATTACAAAACAATTACTCTAGATTAGAACAAAGAAACGAAAACCTGCACAGACCTGGCACAGTAACCTGGACGACCGCAAGGCTTGCCGTCTGACACAAAGTTTAAAGGCTTTTCTTCATCAGATATGAATGATAAATATGGATGTGCTTAAAAAATGTAGCATCCCGTAACAAAATAAACCAGGCCATTCTCAACCCTACAGTCAAACACAGTTCCACAAAAGCAATCTCTATAAAATAAGCACAACCAATACCGTCAGGGTGCCAGCGGAGGAAGAGGTGCAACACAAGAGGCTGTTCAAAACTGCGCTGTGATAAGAAGCAATGGCTGGCATCTCGCGCTTCAGAGGAGAGCACATGCTTGTCTACGCTCTCCTGATCCCGAATCGACCACAGAGGTTGCCATGAGCATTGCAGATTGAGCATGCCTGGCTATACCAACTGGGTACAAGAAAGGGAAAAGGCATTCAAATGATGAACTGTCAGAATATTTCACACAAGAGGCCACTCCCCTTATACGTTTTCCCTCATCTCTACAGAAAAGGAAACAGCCGTGATGCTGCCACTTCAACTGAAAACTACATAAACAAGAGGTAAGGAAACACCCCTTTATTACAGGGCCTGTAATGCACAGACATCAGATAAAAAACAGCTGTAAAGGACACAGAAATCTGCATCTGGAGAAGAAACAGAGAATCTGTGAAGTGCTGTTGCCCATTTGTGCCCATTGATGGCGTTAAAGTGTACACTTGCACTGACATTAGCTCACGTACCTTTAAATGAACACTTCCACTGCTGTTAGCTCATGCCCTTAAGTGTACATTTACACTAAAATGAGCTCATATACTCAAATTAGCTCATATAATATACTTTCACTAACATTAGCTCACGTGCCCTTAAATCTACACTCCCACTGATATTGGCTAATGTGACCTTAAGTGTACATTTGCACTGGCATTAGCTAGTGCTCATATGCATACACTGAAGCCCACTCTACATATTGGGCCCTCATTAACTTCCTTTGGAATACATGGAGGGGTGTACATTTTTCAACATTTTTGAAGTTCCCTAGTGGAAGTAAGAAGGCCCTGAAGAGTTCCCTCTGGAAAAAGAGATTATAAATATTTCAGATGATAAATGTTGAGTTTCTTTTCTGGTGATTGCAGTCATGTAGGGAATGCTGGGATATGAAGTCCAACAGCACCACAGCCACAACTCTCTCTTTCTCTCTCTCTGAAAACATATATGATCTCTGTTATTACAAACAATATTGTATTTGAGCTATTTTAAAATATTTTTGTTTCTCTCTGTGAAAATGGTACTTATATATTATGCACACACATGCATCTATTTCTGTGTTTATGAGATGTATATTTTACATTTTGATAGAAATTCCAGGTATAAATGCATGAGGCAACAGAGAGGTATAACAGTGGATCCAAAACTGTAAAAAAAATGTGCAGAAGGTGGGTCTACATAACAGTCTGGAGGATAAGTGTCCCAAAAGGCAGGTCCGGTCGGCCCGTAACTGCGGAAAGGTGAGCCGTGTAAACTGGGACAGTACAGGAGTCAGGAGAGATTTAAAGTGCAAGTCTGAGGCAGTGACGTGCAGAATGTTCCGGTTCCTCTTCTGGACCCTCTGCCATCCGCAGGAATAATGCCACCTGGGTGTTAGCATTGGCTGACCAAATCTTCCATTTCGGAGAGAGAGGGTGGAATTGTGGAATTACCCAAACCTTTAACCGGGGCCTATGGCTGTGTGCTCACCTCGGCACAGGGAGACACTCTGATTGTGATTGCTTACCTGGGTTACACACATGCTTAAACACTTCAAACCTTCAGACGCCAGTAAAATTACTGATCTTATAAAAAAAATAAAACACAAAGTATTCAGACCAAAACTTTTTTTTTATATAATTTTTGATATGATTGTATGTTTCAGTTAGTAACATAACTTAGTTAATGGAATGTAATTCTCACCGTTCAAATTTTACCTGCATTTAAAGATGAGTGTTTCAGGTATATATCTGACCCAGGTCTGGTGTGAATCTCTGGCACTCAGAGAGACTGACAGGCAGACAGAAACACCCCTGTAGGCAGTGCCAGCCCACCCCCTCAAATCCTGCGTCAAAAGAAAGACACAACAAAGAAAGAATATGTGTTTTCTCCCTGGAATCCCAAAGTGTGTCGTACACGTGTTAGAGTGACGGAGGAATGTCCGCTTGTCTGTACCCGCTTGTTTTCTCACGTAGGCTTTTAATGGGGGATTGGCTATGAAACCCAGGGGAAGTCCCCGCCCCCCCCACTCTGTGACTCTCCCTCCTGTGCTGAGTCACTTTCCTCCTTCTCTCTCTCTACCATTCCTGAGTCATCCCTCCATCCACAGCCTTCCTCCTTCTCCCCCTGTCCCAGCATCTCCTCGTCCCCGTCGCCATGCTCCCCGTTGCCGCGATCGCCGTTATCGCCACTGTACAGCTCCTCCTCCTCCTGTGAGTCGTCGTTGTGGGCCCGCTGGGCGGCCGCACCCCCAGCCATACCAGAACAGTCGGTGCATACGCCGTGCCGGCGGGAGCCATGCCGGATCCCCACGCTGGCCGCCGACATGAAGACACGCCCACACACCTTACACACATACTTCTTATCCTTACTGTGCACCTGAGAGAGAGAGAGAGAGAGAGAGAGAGAGAGAGAGAGAGAGAGAGAGAGAGAGAGAGAGAGAGAGAGAGAGAGAGAGAGAGAGAGAGAGAGAGAGAGAGAGAGAGATCATCAATTTGATTATTCATCTGAGTTCATGTTGTGTTTTTTTTTCTTAAATTTTCTCCCAGTTTGCTCAATTGTATATCAGCGCTCGCTTAGATTTGGGAGAGTACAAACAAGCTTGTGCTCTCCTCTGAAGCATGTGATGTCAAGCGCCACTTCTTTTCACACCACAGCTAGCAAGTCTGTCAGTTTAACAGATGGACTTGCAGGAACCCGACCGACCAGTTTGTTGATCAGCAGAATTAAGTTACCAAACTGTATGAACAAAGAAATGAACAATTTCATTGTATTGTGATTGAAATGTTAAACAATTGTTAATCCAAGTCTGTGTGCTTACAGAAAAGGCATTCATACAGGGAAATTAAAATAAACAGAAGAAAGGAGCAGATGAAAGACCTATAAAGGAAGAGAAGAATATGACAGTTGAAAAAAAAAAAAAAAAAAGCAAAGAACAGAAAAAAAAAAGGAAGAGAATGACTGGAAAAAAAGAAGAAGATTGTTAAAGGAAAACTCTTAAAGGCTGAAACACTTACATCCTTAGTAAACGAACGCAGCGATGTACAATTCAATCCAGGATTTATTATCTGATATGTGTAATATATTTTACTTTATCGCTATTCACAATTTTTCTGTCAGGCACCTTCCGGATCTGTTCCTGTGTGTTATTTTCCTACGTTATCCAGAACTGCTTTCACAACCACCCCTTTGTGAGAATGGTAGCTAAAAGACTGAAGCAAAGTCGGAGATCATGGCCCTAATCCTCTGCAAAGCCACATTGTTGCATTCTTGACTATTGAAGCTGCTAGCATGGGAAAAAAATCTGTATGTCCTCTTGATAAATAACTGATTTATCTCAGTAGGAGTATTGTAGTGCTGAATATTTGATGCTCATAGTTGGTGCTATAGCGAGTTGAAGACACACACTCATATTAAACTCCATTGTGCCTGTTGTGGCAATATCACCGTGTGATGTCACGTCTTCTACAGAACTCGAGTTCAGCTGTGAAAAACTGAAATAATTCAGTATAAACACTATAAAATACTCAGTCACACTTTAAACAAAGTCCCCATATAAAGGCTTTATATAGCATGTGACATAATGGCTTCATATGGACAGCGGGGGCTATTTTTAATCATGGTTGTATTCCACTTTAATTAATTTAATTAATTTGATTAATGCAATGATTCTATTGAATGTCTTTATTTGATATGTTTGTTTGCTTGTCTTTTTGTTTATTCTATTCTATAAATTATGCATAAGAAAATGTCATGCTTCATAAAGGGTAACATAATACCTTCTTATTATATATGTGACATAAGCAATAATGTGACCTGGCTAATGGCTAAACATGCTTATGTAGGATGCTAGGCTGTGATGCATTTGGCATAACATGCTGCATGAGAAGGTGATATGTCACCCTTTATGAAGCATGACATTTGCTTATATATGATTTATGAAGCCATTATGTCACATTTATGAAGGCTTTATATATGACTTTGTTTAAAGTGTGACCAAATACTCAAAAAACTGAAGTTAAAATCAAACCATATTGCAGAAGTCCTTTAAAAAAGTCACTCTAAAAATGTAATAATTACTTTGGCAATTGTATTTTTTTATCGTTTTCATAGCAACTAGGCCTAGCACAGAGACCCTGAAAAAGAAAGAAGAAACCTGGCTGGCCATGGAGTACAGGCTCCGTGACCACTGTGAATGTACATGTTTGTGAAAGGTGCTTGTACTTTGTGTGTGTGTGAGCAGCGTTACCTGCGTGTGGCGCTTCATGTGCTCACGGCGGGTGAACTTCTTGCCGCACACGTCGCAGGGGTACGGGCGTTCCCCGGTGTGCGAGCGCATGTGTCTCTTCAGGATGCACTGGTGCATGGCTGAGAAGCTGCAGTATGGGCAGCGGAACTTCTTCCTGATCACCGTGAAATCCTTCACTGCAGGAAAGAGGTGAGCATGCTCAGCCATGTAGAACAAGCCCTCACCCCCACCCTAACCAGCCCGTCCCAGACAACAACCCACCTACAGCCCAAACGGACCAGCAGTCTCATCTCACCATTTCGGGTTCCCAGAAAATTCCCAAGAGAATTAGAAGGAATAGTAACAACACGTACACCTGTCTGGCTTCCTCATTGGCCCCAGGAATAATAAAATGGGGCTAAGACAGTCGTGATATGACCTTACTCATAGAAAACCGAGAGAAGCTAGACCAATCAGGAAGTAATGAACATGATCATAGCCTCCATTTAAACCAGCTGAAAGAATACTGCACCAACAACCAGCCAAAGCCCAGAGGCAGCAATGTCGCCGCAGTCACACATCTATCTGCCGATAGAGCATCTGTGCAGGATCCCATGAGGCCTGTGGCTGTTTCTGTGATTTCCACTCTGGCTTTCATCAATACGCTCGGCAGCTGCTTTCATAATTTCCTTAGCAACAGCCTTGGCAACGACCCATGTCAGGTCACAACAATCAATAACTTCTCATAACGAACCCCTCGTCGGTTTGTTTTGCAGCAACATGGAGTGGGTCCCTATGAAAAGACTCTACAGAGAGGATGATCCTCACAGTACTCTGTGGAAAAAAAACGGACCACAACGGACATCAGTGTAGTGTAACGGTTAGGGAACTGTGCTTGCAATGCAAAGAATGCAGGTTTGATATCCAGCTAGGGTGTTGATGTTGTACTCATGAGCAAGAAAGCGTTTGCAGAATTGCTTCAGTAAATATCCAGCTGTGTAAATGGATCATATGTAAAAAATGGAATCTGTGTAATCAAGCCTTTAAAAAGAAAACATTATATGCATAATTATTTAAAACATCGCTTATTTCTGTCCATAAAACAGTGGTCTTTACAGAAATTTCTCTCACCACCAATGTTCTTCATAAAATTAAAAGAAGATGATTTCTCTAGCATCTCCGTACATTAAAGGTGATTTATATACTGCATGTCATTTAAGGAGTCTCTGGCTACAAGAGTGTCCACTGAGTCTGTACAGAATGCTTTCTTTCCTTCAAGCATTTTAAAATGCTATGAAACAATGAACAATCTTTGAAATTTAACTCTCAAATTAGGTTAGTCCCGCTAATACTGTTCAGTGTATTTACGTAAAGATTTTAGATATAGACATAGAAAGATGGATCTCATACATGACAAACACTTAAAATTAAGGCCCTGCGCATTCCCTGCTGGGGTGACATCGCTGTATCGCTGTGACATCACAGTGGACAATAACGTTTGCTGTAAGGTCACACAGTTCCTGTTGTGCTGACATCACTGTGAGGTCCCCACACTACTCAGGTGGGTGATTGGAAGCAGTCCAGCTCCGTTTACTTGGCCTTCATTCAGGTCAGAGATTGAGTGGGGGCGGATCAATGCAAAGCCAATTAGCACAGTTATTTCCCCCCAACTGAGGTGAGAAAGCAAATGCCCCCTGCTCCCCCACACCCTGGGGGATTGTCCAGCTTGGGGTCAGAGGTCAGAGTTCAGTGCGAATAGGACAGGACTGGTCAAGCGCAGTGTCAATATGGAAAAGCCATAGTCCAAATAGTCAGGAGCTGGAAACAAAACAGTTTGTAAAATCTGTACTCCCATGCTACTCCAGAAGGGGGCACTGTTGTGTAATTATCACTGTGCTGGTATGGTGATACAGCAGTGGCGTTCTGTTCTCTGAAGGGCAATATGTGTGTGGGGGGTACTGAGGGTGATGCGATTCACACACACACACACACACACACACACACACACACACACACACACACACACACACAGCAATTCAATAATGCTAGGCGTAAAAAAACTACCATATCAGTATTAATAATTTCCACCTGGGGAGCTGGTTATAAAGGATCATTTTGTGTCAATCCACTGAAATTCACACACTCAGTCTGCTGTGAGAGAGAGAGAGGGGGGAAGAGGGATATTCAATATTTGCTTGTCACTGGGGATGAGGCCAAACCCAATGTCTTTAAACGCTTCTGTTTGCTCACCACAGGCTTGGATATAACCCCAACTCCACCCACCCCACCCTTCACAGTGGGCAGATAGCTCCTTGGCACAGACAGACATTTCCTGTCTTCCTCACTCTCTCTGCAGAGTTAAAACTGGGGCAATTTCCCACATCCTACATCATCCACCCCTCCAACTACCCCCACAAGCAGCGGCATGGATGGAAAACTACATCACCCACCACCCCCTACAACTACCCCTGCAAGCAGCGGCATGGACGGAAAACTACATCACCCACCACCCCCTCAAACTACCCCTGCAAGCAGCCGCAGCACAGCTGCGTGGACGGAAAAACCACCACATTGCGCTGAGGACATATTCAAGATTTTTTTGGGAGGAATGAAAATGAAATCAGAGACATCATTAACTGTGCAGAAGAGGGTGTCACGGTGTAGACCAGGAATTGGCCACCCCTGGTGTAGGCTATTAGGGGTGTCAGTGTGTAGGGTGTAAGGTTTAGAGATATAATGGTGCAGAGGGTGTCACGGTGTAGGCTATTAGGGGTGTAAGTGTGTAGGGTGTAAGGTTTAGAGATATAATGTTGCAGGTGTGTAGGGGCATTAGTGGTGTAGGTGTGTAGGAGTAAAAATGTATCGGGGTGTAGGGTTATAGTGGTGGAGGTGTTGTAGAGGATCAGAGATATAGAGGCGTAGGAGTATAGTGGTGTAGATGTGCAGAAATGCAGGAGTATAGAGGCATAGAGGTGCTGAGTTATAGTGTGGGGGTGTGTAGGGGTATAGAGACGTAGGGGCATATAAGCCCAGTGGTATTTCTGCACGAAAAGCATGAGATTCCACATTAACGCTGGTCAGCACAGACACAGCTCTGGTGGTGAAGGTTAGGGGGCCTGTTTCTTTCACCTCTCTCACTCTCTCCTACCACCCGCATGTGTACACAGAGGATGCGTGAGTGTGTGTTTGAGAAAGATTAAAGCAGGGTTGAATTTCATCCTTCAGGGTATAAAGATAGTTAAGACTTGGAAGATTTCAACTATTTAAAAAAAACATTTTTCTTTAAATTGACGGACAAAATATTTTTTACCCTTAAAGCTGCAGTAGGCAACCTTCTCAATGGTTGCAATGTTTTGAAAGTCATAACACCCATTGGCCCTGCCCACAGAAAAAGAGGCACACCTCCTCACCCCACTGCTTCTCCACACACCTTGTTGTGAACTAGCATTAAAGTTTCTAGCTATGAGCAGAATTACGGACTGGCATAGCTACACTAAAAATGTCAGCTCCAAGAGTACAGGTAAAACTAAATCTTTTCAGAGTTTAACAATAACGCAATAAAACATTTTCCATTTAGTTACTCGGTCCGGTAACTTTTACCCTGTCTGTCTTTCATGTTGTGCAGGCTGGGCGTGGTTTCCCTCGTTTCCTCATTCCCCTCTCTTAATCTCCCAGCCAATCACTCGCCTTCCCTGTTTGCATTCCACACTCACTCTCGTTAGCTCATTCATTCTCGCATACGTTCCGCACACTTTACTCATCAAGTCTCCCTATTTATGTTCCCTTCTCTGTTCGTCTCTTTGCCAGTTCGTTATGTCAAGTCATGTTTGTTGCTCTTGTTACTCGGCCATTGTCTGTTGTGTTTTGCTAACGTGTCAAGTCCGCCTTTTCCAGTTTACCTGCCAGCCTGCATGCCCTGCTCTACCATTGACCTGGCCAACCCTGCTTCCAGTCTGTCATCGGTTGTCTGCCATTCGCCCAGCTATTCTCTTGTTTTCCTTGACATCATCTGCCCCTGGTTATCGCCAACCCCATATCCAGACCCTCACCTTGCTCTCACTCTTCATTGTTGTTTGCTTGCCTTAAATAAAGTGCTCTGCTGGAGCTTATTGTGAGTCTGTCTCCGAGTCCCGCGTTTGGGTCCATACCAGTTGGGAGAAACGTAACACTCTAGTCTCGTTCGGCGATGCACTGCAGGACTGGTGAAAATCTCTCAACCTTTGCATCTAGCTGTACTGTCATGTGAACACGCACTATTGATTGGTTGTGAAACACTTTATTTTGAAAACAAGAACTATGGCGGCTTTGAAAAGTATGTAGGGAGACGGAGGGAGGGGAGTGAGAGCAAGAAAGAGAGAGCGAGAGAGACAGAGCACTTATCTAAATATGTCAGGCATGTCCTACTTATGTATGAATTTATTTGCTTCAAAGAAAAAAGCTTTGTGGGTTTCAAACAGCATGTTCCACAGACCTGCTGGTTTTCAAAAACTAAGACCTAAATGCATAAAACCCTTTCCATTCATATAATTATAACGCTCCAGCAGAACAGTTTAACTGAACATGGTGAGACCAGTGGCAGCATACTTATAGTTATGCATATATAAAATAAAAAATATATAAAATACATGTATATATTATATATATATATATATATATATATATACAGGTGCAGCTCAAAAAATTAGAATATCGTGAAAAAGTTCAATATTTTTTGTCACTAAGTTTAATCTGACCTTAAACTTAATATTTTAAACATTGCTTGCAGATTTCATTTTGTTACCTTACAAGACATGGCTCCTGGTAACAAAATTAAATCTGTTAATCTTGCCATTCCATTGGCTATTGGCTGGTAGATTTCACTTTGTTATGTAACTAGATTCCAGGCCCCTAAATTCACACGTGCTACAATCCTTTTGAACACCCTTCTCTGGCTGCCCACGTTCAATACAAGTAGCTCTCACTGAGATACCACGCTGCACTGAGATACCATGCAGCACCCAGCAGCCGCTCCTCGTGGCCCTTGTTCCCTGATGGTGGGACTGGCAGTTTCCCATATCTCCAGCTCCAGTGGTTTTTGCTTACCATGTGAAATGCACTGTTGTAAAAGCGTCTGACAAATGACTAAATTGCAAATTGTACTGTATATTGCATGTATACATGTACAGTATATATACTGTATTTAACACCTGGGTAAAATTCCCGATGTATTTGAAATACACTAAAAAAAAAACTGAAACAAAACACATTACCGACAAAGATCATCATGTTACTAACCAAAGAAAACATATCATGACTGGGTATAAAATTATCTAAGGGTTGTTTCGCCTGACTCATTTTCCTATTGAACTCTATGGAAAAATAAGTCAGGAGAAACAACCCTTCAAGTGATCCATCCATATCTACTGCATATCTGGCAGCAGAGTGATGGTTTGAGGCTTGTTTGATACCACAGACCCTTGATGACTTACAGCCATTTAGCCAACCATGGGTTCCATACTATTCCTGTGCAATTTATAGCTGAATCCAGTCGCACCCGATATTGTTTTAGTTATTTTTATTTCCAGTGTTCGGCAATTAGCCTTACTGGTGAATCAATCCGTTGTTTACTCAATGTGATCTCACACACTCAGTGGGGTCACATGAAACGCTTAAGTATGTGTGACAATGTGATAGTTACTGGAACATAATAAGTAAATTAATTCATGATTGATGATCATAAGGGTTGTATAACTTAAATTTTACATTTCTTAAAATGTCTATGAATTTGGGGAACCTGGCATATGCCCTTTAAGGTGTGTGATCACAAATATGTGATTAGAATGTTCTTAACTGAACATTCTAATGCTGATGTAGCAATCACTACAGGTAATTGTAAGCAATGAAGTTCTAGAACACTTAGAATTTTGAAAAAAAAACACTACTCTTCCAAGGGTTAATACTGTAAGTAATGAGCAAGAATCTCCGTGGTATTTGAGAGAGATGAGGAGAGGGAATGGTAGGAAGAGAGAAAGATACTCGAGGAAGAGAAACTGCAGAAGAAACAGGACACACATGGGTTTAATGGCACAGCTCACTCACGGGACAGACTGTACTCGGCCCCCTTGGATAGGTAGTCATAGAGGAGAGGGGTGTCGTCCCCTAGCATCTCAGCCCGAAGGGACATCAGGCCGCCCCTGCTTATGAGCGCCTCCTGCAGGCTGTCGTGTGCCCTGGGCTCCTCCCCCTCAGGGTCTGGTGGTGGGGGCGGGGGGAAGCGGGTGGCAGAGTTTCCCGAGGGCGAGGACCTGCCCACGTGACTTTCCGGGAAGTCTTGCCGCTCGCCACAACTGTCTGAGCCGCCATTGTCCTCCTCCGCCCCAGGCCCAGCCCTGCCCAAACCTAGAGAAAGAGGCGGAGACCACAGAGGGAGACAATGCTCAGAGGACATCACCCAATCATCAATTAACCAACCAGCCACGCCATCAACCAAACAGTCACTCCAGCGATCAATCAACATATCACTTCATTAATCAAACCATGAATGAATTAATCACTCCATCATTCAATCAATCAATCAATCAAGAAATCTATCAAAAAATCACTCCATCAATCAATTCATGACAGGCTTGATAATTCCAATCACTCAATCAATCTTTATTTTGTTTTATGTTATTTATAAAAGAGCTAGCAGACAGTGCTTCGCAATAACTATTTTACAGAAGGAATGAAAACCCGTTTAGCTGTTTTCCCCAAACACAAGCCCAGCTCTACCCACAACTACACACCAGCCAGCTCAATCTCTGCAACATACCATGTACCCGTGACAACCATTAAAGCAGGCCTTTACAAAAATAAACAGCAGAGTTTGTCTTTGATTGGAAATCCCCCGGGAGACCCGGACCGGAGGCATTTGAAAAAGTGAAGCGTCCCTTTGGGTTGCAAATTACTGCACAGAGCAGCCACGCAGCGCAAGATGCTTCCGTGGGACTGACAGGCAATGAGGCGTGGCCACTCAGAGACGCCTATCGGCGGTGGGAGACGTCCTCCAGGGCACACCACCAGCCAGTTGAGCTAAGCCCATTCGCAAAGCTTTAGCCACACGCACTGTGATAATGGGACCAGGTTAAATCAGTGGTGTGGAGACAGTGGGATTTCCAGATGTTTACTTATTCATTTTCTCCAAACTATGTATGTATTTGTGTCCTTCCTGTCTTTCTTGATATTACAGTTCAGAATAAAATTTAAAAAATTACCAACCAAAGTGACTTTTCAGTTAAACTTGGTTTCCATGACAGCATGCTAGCTTCAGCAGTTTTGTTAACAGTTAACAGCCATCTGCACCCCACCCCCATATTTGGAGGGTTGCGGAATGGCTGTTTGAAAAAACAAAAAACAGTGAAAGGAAGGAAGAAGGGCAATTGACAGAGTATGACCTCTGACCCTTGACCCTCTGGGAGGGGAAGTGGCCCCTCCCTTCTCCGAAACCGAAACCCTCTGTTTTTGTGTGGGAGTTTCGGGAATCTTCCAGAATATTCTCCACAGTACAGTGCAGCAGCCCCTCCCCTTTTATTTCCAGGGTCAAAAAGGTATCTGGTTTCCAGGTTTTGAATTATTTTCACAATATGAAATAATAGAGATATCCTAAACACTACCCACCCCTGCAAACCCCCACTCCCCAACCCGTCCATCAACCCTAGATCGCCCATGGTGATAAACAGCGTGTGAGTGTGCTGGTACTGAACGCCTGTAACTTCAGCACTGTGTTAAATTAACCCATGAGCCTGCAGTCACTTGAGAGAGTCAGAGAGCACAGCTCTGAAGAGTCTTCTAACAGCACAGGTCCTAACAGCACAGCTCATAACAGCACAGCCCCAAACAGCACAATTATAAACAGTATAGCTTAATAGCACAGCTCATAACAGCACAGCTCCAAGCAGCATAGCTCCAAACAGCCCAGCTCCTAATAGCACAGCCTCTAACAGCACAGCTCCAAACAGCACAAGCAATCGAGTCGCATACGCACGCGTGTGTGTTTGTCGAGTGTCTGTATGTATTAATGAATATGGGAGGATGAGAATCAGACTCTATTCTGGCGTCGTCACAGAGCGGCACTAAAATTCAGAGGTAATTTCAAACAGGGAAAACAAAAGGGAAGAAAAAAGAGAGGATTGAGAGGAAGAGGGTCTCTCTCTCCCTCTTTCTGTTTTTTAAATGAAGGAATCAGGCCTTTGAGAGGGATGGGGAATGAAAAACAGAAATAAATCTAACAGACCTTGAAGGCTTAGAGGAGAGGAGAGGAGATGTGATGAGAGATGGTGGGAGTGTTTGGAGGAGGAGTAGAGAGAGAGGAGAGAGAGAAGGGCGGTGAATCGCAGGCTTGAGGAAATGTGGGGAGTTAATGGCACTCAGGCTAGCAGGACTGTAAATGAACAGAGAGGAGACAGAGAAAGAGGGGGGAAGAAAGGGAGAAAGGACACAATTTGACTTGAATTTCAAAAATTAATTTTACGAAATTTAACAAGATGTTTTGTCCAGAATTAATTCACTATTTCATGAAAAACGGAGCAGGATGGAAACAACTCTCCCATTGATCTTGATGACATCACAATGATTGATCGGAAAGTGGCAAAAAAGCAATAAAGTAATTTTTTTTACACACACATGCACACGCTGACACAATCACACACACACACACACACACACACACACACGTGCGCATGCGCACACACATACACACACACACACAAAGCTACTACATAAGCACACATCATTGCAGTTGGCCACACTGTTCTCTAGTTTGTAAACTAAGTGTTCCAGGAAGTCATTGTTTATTGTAATGCCAATAAAACTCAATTTGAACAGAATGGAAGTGAGAGAAAGAGCAAGGGTAATAGATGAATGGAGTAGAAAAAAAGAGAGGGCGAGAGAGCGAGAGAGAGATAGATAGAAAGAGAGAGAGTGAGAGAGAGAGGAAGGGAGAAAGAGAGGGAGAGTGAGAGTGAGAGAGAGAGAAAGAGAGATACAGAGAGAGAGAGAGAGAGAGAGAGAGAGAGAGCGAGAGAGAGCAGTGCGTGAGAGAAAGAGAGGGGAGGAAAAGAAAGACGTGTCGAGGGAATACAATATTAAGGTTTGGGCTGGGCAGTTTTATGCTAAAAGCAAGCTGGTGGTGTGTGACTGTGGGAGTGATTGCATTTGTAGCATGTGTATAATGGAATGGTGTGGGGGGCGGGTGCTCTAAATCCAGGGTGCAGTTCATGAGGTTTTTCGGGAACGTGTTGGCCCATTGGCTTCTACACCCCCACATGGACAGCTGCAAGCAGTGTGATCAGTGTTACACAAGAGATTCATATTGATTCTGCCCTTTGCCCTCTCCAGTAAAGAATCTGTCTCAAACACTACAGATTTGGGACTCAGCTCTGGCATTCAATCAAAACTGCCAAAGTCACCTTGAAAGAAAGCGCTATTCAGTCAAAAAAATCTAAACAAACAAACGAAAACCATGTCAGGATAACTTTCACTGAGTGCCGCAAAGTGACTTCTAATCTAGATTGAGATTGACTTGCATGCCACCTTAAATTGTTGTAGTTTGGAAACAGATTAATCTGAAAAGTTGCCTTTTTTGATTGAATAATACTTTTCCTTTGGATGCCTTGGTGGCTTTGATTGAATACCAGGGACACTTTTTATAGTAATTAGATACATTTTGTTTGCAGGTTAGACATGGAACTAAAAATAACATACACTGGAGGACATTGCTTTTCTTATAACGAGAACCCCGAAGATTTGACTTTCTCAAGCGTCACCTAAAACTGCCAAGTTTCAAGCATTAGATTCAGTAATAGGGAATTATGGGAATTTTAGATTTTGATTATATTCTTGCCATCAGTCACCAGATAAGGGCCATTAGACCAGGGGCTGCTGGATGGTTCATCCTGTTGAGACTCGGGTTACCAGCGTAAGTATGTGCTCATGGTCTTGTATCCAATCCTTACTGTGGCATTGCTCACTTACATGATTGCCAAAATGGTCACTTAGGGTTCGGTCTGCAGGACTCTTCTTGTTGCACAGCAGTGCCCCCTCTGGTCAATAAGGCACTTGCATTCTGCTCATGCCAACTGTATATATAAAGACCCCAACCCCCCCCCCCCCCTCCTGCACAGCAAACTTCCAGCCAATAAATTACCCCAGACAAACTGCCTGTATACATATACATGACCCTAAATAACAGGAACTCGAGAAGGGCCTGAGGCAGGGAATCTGCTCTTTCTGGAACCTCAGGGGTGTTTTAATTATGCATAAACCTGAGTTTAAAATATGCATAAAATTAGACATCATTACAATAGGCACATCCTCGTACACTTACACAAATGTCACTTTCAGTTTCATCAGAGAGACAGACAGAAAGAGAGAGTTAAACATTTGCACCAAAAGGAGAGTTGTGAGAGGAGAGGACTGGAGGAAGAGAGGAAGAGGGAACAGTAAGAGGAAGGAGAACCTCAGCTGCATCCTGTGATGGGTGGGAGTGGAATTTGGAAACAGTCTGAATTGGAAGTAAACTCCCCCAGGCAATTCTGAGAGGAGTGTCGTGTCTCCGCAGTCCTGGCAGCAATATGTGGCAATACCCCCCCAAAGTAAACAAGATCCAAAAAGAAAAAGTGTGTGGGACAAACCTGGAGGTGGATGCCTCAGAATCCTGAGAATGCGAGTACTGACGGAACAAAATTAGGAAAAACAAAGCAAACAGCCTCTATACTGATCAAAACCACTGAACTGTGGAACGTCAACATCCTCCCAGTTCCCCCCACACCCACCTCCACATAACCCATACCACCCCGCAACAAGCTGTGATCCTTTAAAGTAGGCTTAAACAAGCAAACAGCTAAGTAGAATATTTCAAGAAAAAAAACAAAATGAACCAAAGCAACATGTGTGCAAGGTGGCGGAGAAGTAAGCAAGATGAGTGAGAAGCCACTTCCTGTCATGCTCCTCACTTCCTGTCTCCTCTGCCCACTCGCAAACAGACGCAGCAACAGTACTGGCCAGATTGTCAGGGGCAGGTTGCCAAGTGGGTGGGAGGTTGGTCAGTCTTATGTATGTCAGCTATACAACTCACACTGTTAAAACTACATAGATAAGAGAGACTCTCACTGTTAAAACTACATAGATAAGAGAGACTCTCACTGTTAAAACTACATAGATAAGAGAGACTCTCACTGTTAAAACTACATAGATAAGAGAGACTCTCACTGTTAAAACTACATAGATAAGAGAGACTCTCACTGTTAAAACTACATAGATAAGAGAGACTCTCACTGTTAAAACTACATCGATAAGAGAGACTCTCACTGTTAAAACTACATAGATAAGAGAGACTCTCACTGTTAAAACTACATAGATAAGAGAGACTCTCACTGTTAAAACTACATCGATAAGAGAGACTCTCACTGTTAAAACTACATCGATAAGAGAGACTCTCACTGTTAAAACTACATAGATAAGAGAGACTCTCACTGTTAAAACTACATCGATAAGAGAGACTCTCACTGTTAAAACTACATCGATAAGAGAGACTCTCACTGTTAAAACTACATCGATAAGAGAGACTCTCACTGTTAAAACTACATCGATAAGAGAGACTCTCACTGTTAAAACTACATCGATAAGAGAGACTCTCACTGTTAAAACTACATCGATAAGAGAGACTCTCACTGTTAAAACTACATCGATAAGAGAGACTCTCACTGTTAAAACTACATAGATAAGAGAGAGAATTTCATTGAATTGCGAAAGAGATGAAGGATGCCTGTTCAGCAAGCCCACATCCTGAAAAGGGAAAATGCAACATTACAGTAAATATATGAATCTGTGTGAAAGGGTTATGATGGAATAATGTTAACCCTGAGAGACTGTGTGGGCTGAGAATTGCAAACACCCAGTCAGGCCCATCTCATGAGTACTTATCAACTGAGTGATGTTTTTTTATATAAAAAGGGTTAAAAGTTCAGTCCTATGTTCTTGAGTGAATCTATTTTGTGTGTAGTTGGCGGCACTGAGGATGTGTGTAAGGGTAAATTATTAAACTGTGAGGGATCTTTGGGTTTTACATTGTTTTTTAATATTAACACTAATTTAAATTTTATAAAGTACAAAAACATTATCACATCATAAGCCCCATTAATTATTGTAAATGTTCTCAGCTGCCAACACACTCCTGAAGCATTCTGATTTACTGTTTCCTTGTCCAGCACTCTGACCACTACCCCACACTATGGCCCTCAGGTCCACAGTCCTGTGCTCAGACCACTACTCAACACTGCTGCCCTCAGATCCAGAGTCCTGTACTCTGACCACTACTCCAAACTACAGCCCTCAGGTCCAGAGTACAGTGCTCTAACCAATACTCCACACTACTGTCCTCAGGTCCAGAGTACAGTGCTCTAACCAATAGTCCACACTACTGCCCTCATGTCCAGAGTACAGTGCACTGACCACTACTCCACACTCCTGCCCTCAGGTCCAGAGTACAGTGCTCTGCCCACTACTCCACACTCCTGCCCTCAGGTCCAGAGTACAGTGCTCTGCCCACTACTCCACACTCCTGCCCTCAGGTACAGAGTACAGTGCTCTGACCACTACTCTACACTACTGCCCTCTAATCCAGAGTACAGTGCTCTGACCAATACTCCACACTACTGTCCTCAGGTCCAGAGTACAGTGCTCTGACCAATAGTCCACACTACTGCCCTCATGTCCAGAGTACAGTGCACTGACCACTACTCCACACTCCTGCCCTCAGGTCCAGAGTACAGTGCTCTGCCCACTACTCCACACTCCTGCCCTCATGTCCAGAGTACAGTGCTCTGACCACTACTCCACACTACTGCCCTCAGGTACAGAGTACAGTGCTCTGACCACTACTCTACACTACTGCCCTCTAATCCAGAGTACAGTGCTCTGACCACTACTCCACACTACTGCCCTCCAATAGTCCACACTCCTGCCCTCATGTCCAGAGTACAGTGCTCTGACCACTACTCCACACTACTGCCCTCTAATCCAGAGTACAGTGCTCTGACCAATACTCCACACTGCTGCCCTCTGGTCCTGAGTCCTGTGTTCTGACCAATACTCTACACTACTGCCCTCAGATCCAGAGTTCTGTGCTCTGACCACTACTCCACACTACTGCCCTCAGGTCCACAGTACAGTGCTCTGACTAATACTCCACACTACTGCCCTCAGGTCCACAGTACAGTGCTCTGGCCAATACTTCACACTACTGCCCTCAGGTCCACAGTACAGTGCTCTGACCACTACTCCACAATACTGCCCTCATGTCCTACCTGAAATGTCCTGGCTGTTGTAACCCGTAGGGAAGGTGGAGGCCAGTGGAGAACCAGCCTCACCATCGTCCTCTGGCTGTGGCGTGATGTGGCGCACTGTGTCCTTGTTCTTACGGTTCTTGCGCCGGCCGGTTGCTGAGGGGCACTGCCATCCCTTGCCTGTTCCATGCCCACCTGGGGAGTTTAGCAAGGGGGGCGAAGCAGGATCCTCTTTGACGGGGGTGGGGCCGAAGTGGGCAGGCCAGGCATCCTCCTGGCTTTCCAGGCTCTTGGGGTCCGGGTCCTCCCGTCCGTAGGGGCCCCCAGAGCCCTCATGGCCGCTGGCGATCGCAGAGTCACCGGAGGAGTTGGCGGGGCTGCTCCGTCGCGCCAGCCAGGGGGAAGAGCTGCGGACGGAGCAGACCAGGGAAGCCAGAGCCTCAGAGGCCCCACCCCCAACCCCTGCGGCCGCGCCCGTTTCCTCCGCGACCTCAGGGCGGGGGCTGATGTCCAGGGCGGCCTTGATGAAGGCGTGGCAGGCCTGGACAATGTCTGTCATCTGCAGATAGCTGGCGGCCGACATCACCTCGATCACGTTCCGGCTGGTGAGGGCCAGCCTCGCAGAATAGACAAAGTCCAGGATGACGCGGAAGCCTGTTGCCGTGACGATGTCCAGGTGCGTTACGGTGGTGGCAGCGATGGTGCGGCTGTCCCCAGGGGCACCACCCGGAACCTTCCGGGCCTGGCAGTACAGCGTTTTGAAGTAGCGGCTGCTGGCCAGCAGCACGTTCTTGTGTGCCCTGAACACCTTCCCCTCAACCACCACACAGGCATCACAAAGCACGCCGTGCTGCCGCTGCTCGTCCAGCTCACGCAAGAGCTGTGTGTAATACGAGGAGATCTCCATTTCCTCCCTCCTGTCTTTCATCTGACGGGCTCCTCCTCTACCTGCTAACACACACACACACACACACATGCACGCATGCATACACACAAAGCAAAAAAAAAAAAAAAGCAAATAAGTCAATTACAGTAAAGCGGCTCTCCAGGGCCAGGGTTGTTGACCCCAGCCGACCCTATGCTCTCCAGAACCAGGGCAGGGGATCCCCCCGGTCTGCAGTATAAGTGTCACAGCACTCTTTCTTCAGTAATATTGGCAAACCTATACAGCACAAGGCAAAGGGACCATGATCAATTTTCTGCTCTTACTGGTGCCTGTAAGATTTTATAAAATCTCCTGTAACAGTCCTGTAGCCAAATTCGACTTAAAAAGTAAATAATAACTCAGGAAATCTTTTTTTCTGGTGAGAGTCAGGAGTCAGGAGTCTGCTGGTGATCAGCCTTATGCTCACACTCAGTAATGAACAGTCTGCCTGAAGACAGGTTTCCACTCAATTAGTTTCTTGACCCGTGATGCCTGTAATTAAATATAGCTGTGGCAGGCAAATCCAGTACTTTCGTTTCAGTGCTTCATGTCTCCTTCTATGCATTATTCATTCTACAGGAAATAAACCCACATAAACACACAGTAAATGGTCACAATAGCTGCACTATTGATCGTTGACTCTTGTAATCCATATATAATATTGCTGAATTTTAATTAAATTGTAGTTGTAATTTAATTTTGGTAAGCTTTAGCATTATGTTATTCCGTAGAATAGAAATGTAATCGCTTAGCAGCTAATGTAATTTAAAGCGTATTGTACAGTGTGTACAATACATCGACACAAAATAAATTGAAAATAAACAACACGGTTCTTTGTAAGTAATTTACCCGCAGTTGAAAAAAAGCCGCGTGAATACTAGCCCCTTTGAGCCAAACTATTGATACGATCGTCGAGAATTGCCAAAGGGGCATGATGTAGCCTATGTGTCTGGAGTGCTATTTGTCAGGTCCCGTTTCCGGTGACTGCACGCGACAGCTCGCTCATGCCGAAGTGACAGCGCCATTCGCTCCGGGCCTGGCACCCTTCAGATCGCGTTTATGAAAGTAATTTTCATCTTGATGGCTTGTAAGATCAAATAAATCCACCGCATCTCCCATGGCGACTTGAATAAACGCACCTTTCTCGCATGACAAGTGACGCATTCAAAGACGGCTACTTAACCTCAGCGGCAGCTTTAAATGTTTTTCCTTCTTACTAATTCTTTAAAGACGCGATGGCAGTTTCTCCAGTCTTTTACAAACATGTAAGCTACCCTTCCTTTAACCATTAATATTTGTCCAACATGGCAAATGTGATTGACCATGTTGAAGTGAAATTTATTATAAAATCGATATTTCTTACATCAAAGAAAACAGGCGGCTGCTTTAAGTCTGGGTCAGGGTTTTTATCTGGGCATATCGGATTTTTTTTCTGTGTTATAGGCTACTGCTTCTTCTTCCAACAGATTTCTTAAGTAACTCAAAGCAGTACCGTATAAAATTACTTATCTTGATGATTGATCACAACCCTGGTGTTCACACCGTCAACGTCAACTGATTTCACCTATCCAAACAATTAACCAGTCAATCATCCAATCAATCAATTAACCAAATCAGTCAAATGTTGTGTTGCATGGTACAGTTAATGGCAACCACAGTGGATATTACAGCATTATATCGATATACAGATAATCATCAGATAAGTGTCAATAACATATGTTAAAACACTAGCTGATTACACATGGGAAGGAGTACACTTGTTTTTGTAACACTGGGAAGCCTCTATGGCAGGGGTGGCCAATTCCAGGCCTCGGGGGGGGGTGTGTGTGCATTTTTTTTTTGCCACCAGTTTACCGGGTTCAATCATCAAATTAGTACACACACACAATCACCGACGATTCACAATTACATTACGAAAAAAAAAAATACAATACAACGCATTGCATACCGCACAAGAACAAACATCATCATCATGCTTTTTTCATATCGGATATGTATATTAAAAAATCAAATGTAATAAAACGATGGATTTAATAAATCATTGTTAACTGGGGGGGCAGCAAAAAAACCATACACACACCCTGCCCCCCTGCTGGAATTGGCCCCTGGCCCTATGGCCTATGCTGTGTGAATGCAGTATTGCCCTCAGTGACCCTGTGCAGGGCAATTGAGAAAATACACTGCCTGACCAAAAAAAAAGTTGCCGTTGCACCCGTCATGTATAGTGCCCACTGTACAAGCCTCTGGAGACAGTGTTATGATCTGGGGTTGCTTCAATTGGTCAGGTCTAGGCTCAGAAATGTTATGCAGCAATAAAATGAAGTCAGCTGAGTATACCTGAATGTACTGAATGACCAGGTTATCCCATCAATGGGCATATTCCTGGACGACAATGGCAAGATTCATCGGGCTCAAATTGTGAAAGAGTGGTTCAGGGAGCATGAGGAATCATTTTCACACATGCATTGGCCACCAGATTCCTGACCTTAACCCCATTGAAGGTTTTTGGGATGTGCTGGAGAAGACTGGTTTGACTCTCCCGTCCCGATCTCGGCCAAAAATGAATGCAACTCTGGATGGAAATAAATGTTGTGACGTTGCATAAGGTTGTCGAAACAATGCCACGACGAATGCACGCCGTAATCAAAGCTAAAGGCTATCCAACTAAATATTAGAGTGTGCAACTTGCAAGGCAGTGTACCACACAGTGCAGTCTTTAGAAAACATGCATGCATTGCCAGGCCAAAAACATGTAAATCCCACTGATCCAAAACTGCAGCATTTTAATGTGAAACCACAATTCCCAAGATACAATATTAGTTACACATTCTTTAAAACAAAAGCTTTACTGTATAATATAAGTCAGCGGGTGCCGGTTTGATTCCCAGGTGGTGCAGTGCTGTCATGTTGCATTTAAGCAAACGGAACTCAATCTGAATTTCTTTAGTAAATATTCAGCTGCATAATGGGATTGAATGAAAATAGTATAAATGTAATATAATGTAACATAAATGTAGTGTAAATATGATGTAATGTATAGGGACTTATCGCCACAGTTCGGTACAGCATATGCAATCTTTCCACGATAAAGAAAAAAAATAACTGAACACAGGATGATGCAACAAACTGAAAGAATTTAAGGAGGAGAAGAAGCGCCCTGCAGCCCTGGAGTATAGCCTACCATGCAGTGGCATATAAGGGACAATTTCTGTGCATCAGTAGAGCCAGTCTAACTGGGCTAATGAAACATGGAAGCCCCCATAACGGGCACAGATCTGCAATGACCTCGATGAACCTTGCTTTCCTTTAATTGGCTTTTCCTTTCTGCGCCCCCCTCTGCCAGGGCAGAGAAGGAGACAATAAGGGAACACAAAGAGAAGAAAATGATGAACGCTGATTCAAAATTATGCGTTCCAAAATGTAGTGCTAGAGGATACAGGATGCTGATGAAACATCTGCAGGGCTGTGCGCTCAGGATAGGCACAGGGTGTTGCTGCCGTTTCTGCGTCACCTGACTTCACTCATTTCAGCACATAGAAAATATTAACACATGCATACCAGCAGTAATAAATCACCTGATGGAAATGCATTAAAGCATTCTGTGGAAAGCCACAGAACTTCTCCGCTTTTAGGGGCGTGTCCTACCCAGTGCCTCCCAAACCATATACCTCACTGCATGCTATATTATTTTTTATGAACAAAAACATTTGCACTGTGTGGAGAGCATGTTGTGAAAATAAAGATGTATGAACAATCAAACACAATTTAATCATTTCTTTCTTTTACTATGAGATACTCTGATTGGAAGACCTAACCCTGACTCCAGGGCCCAAACTTTGACCAAAGAAACCAATCCTGACCGTAGGAAGCAACCCTGACCGCAGGACCCTGTCTTCTGTTCCTCCCATCACACTCATCCTGCTGTGCCTGTGTAAATATCCACTGCATATAATCAATACATTTTTATACAACAGTGAGATCCGACCGAGTAATATGATTGGCCGAGGTGCGCTCTACCAGTGTCAATATTCAGCGATAACAGCACTCAAATTGCGTCACAGTGGTGCCCAACAGCGTTGGCTGTTTGTTGTCATGTTACATAGCAACAGGAACTATTTTGGGCGGAGTCGAAAATAAATCATATGATCTAACCAAAAGTTAATAATCAATAAGTTAATGTTTCAATATTAGAAAAGTGTTTTTAACGTTTATGGTAGCACTGTTTTATAAAAGCATTAGATCACTCAAGGTTTGTGTGTTGTTGCAGGATATCATCGCGGCTAAAGACTACTTCGCAACGCAGCCTGCGGCCTCGTTGCTGCGTGTCATAGCTGTGATGATATCCTGCAATAACACACCTCCTCTCGTGATCTAATGCTTAAATATCCATATACAGGGGGTGGACAAAATATCAGAAACACCAGTTTTCCAGAAAACATAAAACACCCACCTCAACATCTGTTCCTAACCTGATTATCTATGCTGTTTTGTGAATCTTGTGCCATGTGTACATTTTATATGATTACTTGTTTTTCTTTATAATTATGCCAATCAACCATAAATGCCTGTTCATCATATTTTTATAAAACGCTAATAAATCATAAATTACATGTCACTGTTATATCAGTAATAAGTGAGTACACTTCAACAAATTTACAAGAAGAAATCAGAAAACATTTTGGTCCCCAACAACTGGAGCACTCTATGTAGTACAGTGGAATGTGATTAGTGAAAAACTTAAATGAAAAAGAATAATTAAAAATTGGGCCATATTTGTGACTCATGTTTCGTGCAAGTGTTGGATTCTAGACCTGTTTCAATGATCTTCTATTTTATTCAGCTGTTCACTTCACTTTGAGCAGAGGTGTTCACTCCCCACAGCTGTGCAGAGGTGAACATCATTGACAAATTTGTATTATTTTATAATAATATGATTAATCGTGAATTATGATTCATTATCAAGCTAATAAAAAAACATGCCAGTCATAAAAAAGTGTAGAAAATATAGCTAAGAGAAATGGGAGCAAACATATAGCAGCTGTTTTATATTTTATGAAAAACAGTTTTTTTCCATTTATGGTGTTTCCAATATTTTGTCCACCCCCTGTACATTTGATATGAATACATAGCTATGGCAGTAATTAGTCCAGTTGAAAAAAAACAAGTGGGTGTAGGTAGAAATTAATTAAAGGCCAGTAATGCATAGATATTAAGATGTATATTTTGTTCCACACAGAATTGTCAATGCATGGAGCAGATTGCCAGGTCATGTGGTAAAGGCAGAGAGTACAGTTGTCGTTGTTGCCTTGGTTACCCCCTCATTTGTCTCTGGGTTCTGCGTGCTCTCCACTAGATGTGATTATGTTATGTCTAGGACTCTGTGTGTGTAAAACAAGGTGCTAAAATGAAAGCCAAAAAGGAATCCTTTATGTTTTGTTATGTCTTTTGACAAGAAGCTTAGCCAAAAGCTTAAAGCTTACTCTTTGTCAGTTGTATATGGATTTTTGTTTTTAAACAATTATTTAAAATGAAGACAAAAACTACAAAAAAGCTAAATGCTGTATGTGTGTGTGTGTGTGAGTGTATGTCCATGTCTGTCTACATGTGTCTGTGTGTGTGTGTGTGTGTGTGTGCATGTATATCTCAGGATCTAGGCATTGTGTGGTCGCATTAAAAAGGCCAACAGGGATATAAAACAGATACTGGGATTTTTAAAAAAGCATAATTTGTTTAGTATAAATCAAAGGTGATTTTACTGATGTTATATAATTCCCTTTTCAGGCCGCTTGTGTGCAGTACACTACAAGAAAGCTATAGAAGCTGTTGAAAAAGTAGAATAGTTCCTGTTATAAAATGTAAGTAAGTTACAACTTCAAATACTTAATCTCTTCAGGTTTAGCAAAAGGAGTGGGGGATGCGATTGAGATTTTTAAATTCATGAAAAGGATTAACAAAATGAACTACAGATTAGCAAAATGAACTACACTAACCAGATTTTTCTGGTTAAATTAGGCAGAATAGCTTGTAGAATAGGTGTCAACTTTTTAAAGGTAAATGTAAATTCCGCACTGATATCAAAAGATATTTATTTTTTCAGACAGAGAAACACTGACGTAGAGCCAGTGTATGGAACAGCTTCCTAGATCATGCAGTAAATGTGGCGGAGATGTTAACGGTCCTCCGACTCAAGCAAGCTTAGCTGTAGTATTGAGTTTGCAAAGAACTGCACTGCTGGGTACTCTCTAGTTTGTAGGCAGGTGGACTGAATGGCCTATTCTGATCATTATGTATTCTGAAGTTTGTGTGTGAGTGTGTGTGCAAGCGTGCAATGTGCATGCATGCGTGCGTGCACGTGTGTGTTCAAATCTGAGGATTAAAGGGCAGTGAAACCTTCATTCCTCTCAGTGTGTGCATGGCCATGCCAATATGACCTGGTGGATGGACGGACATGGCTGAGTGAGCCCCCCCAGCCTGCCCTCCCTCTCGCCCGGATGGGGATTTTTAAACAGCTATTCTGAGGCCAGGAACCACTTTGTAATAGGGGCAGGAAATCCAGAGTTGCCATAGTGCTCACTCTTCTGTTGCCGTGCCAACCCGCTACAAAAAAATATGGTGTGACGTCTCTGTGACACAACACAGTAGCATAAAACAGCAGCTTGACCAACACCACAACCACACTGCTCCCAACACATCGACAACCAGGCAATCTGCAGTTGGATACTAAATACAATGTGAGAGTGTTCTTGGCCTTTGTAATAATTGACATGACCTACGAGACACACAGACAATACCATCAACATTGCACCCAGTTACATAAGAAGGAATCAACAGCTATGGGGGATCCACAATAAAACTGGAAGCTTACAATCATAAAAACAGTAATGCTCTGCACTGGAACACGCACCACAGCTGTGATGGGAAGGAAGGGAGTTATTGAGTGGGGGATGATTAGGTGGCAGATTGAGATTGAGATCTTTTGCCAGGACAGGGAGCTCCCTACTATTTGCATTAAGTTCTAAGGTATCTATAATGAATAAATAGTATGGAAGCACAAACGGCCATGTTCACTAGGTCAGCGGTTCCCAAACCCTGGTCCTGGAGTGCTGCTTGTTTTTAGTTTTCACCTTAAAATCAGCAATCAATTCAGATCCCAAGAAATCAGATGAGGTGAATTTACTGTGTAATGAACGGCTATAATTGATCAATTAAGCGTTGGGTAACAATGAAAACCTGCACACACTGTAGGTCTCCAGTAAAGGCTTTCTTAATGCTGATTATGTTCCCCATTTAACATAAAACAATGCTAGGTGTCTTAGAATTTGAGAATCATTAAACTCATATACAGTATACTATTATAAGTGTTTCTCTAATGATGTGAAAATGTTGGCTGTATGGGAAGGAGGGTTGGGGGTTGACAAATGCATGCAGGCTTCTTTACGCCTCTTTGCATTTCAAAGCAAACAAACAAAACAAAGTAAGACAGAAGATGATGAGGATGACATTCACAAGGAAAGAGAGGCTATATTTGGAGATCCTCACACACAAGAGAAGGAACGATTCAGGACTGTAAGGAGCATTCTTACTCCTCAAGGAACTTCAGTGCAGATGGACAGAAAACAAGGAGAAACAGACAGACAGATAGACATGTAGATAACTGTATATGTTAAGTAAAAAAAGAACTGAGTGATAATCTGGCTAGTAATAAGTAATTAAGTGCAGAGGGTGAGGCCAGAGCCAACACAGAAAGTGAGCCTACGATGACACATTCCTGTTTCCTGCCGCCTACATCATGTTTATTTCATTGTCTCTTCATTATGGCGCCGTCTGTCACTCACAAATATCCCAATGAACAAAGAATGCTTTTGAGAACACTGTGGGGAAATTCCATTTAGATGGTCTGTGAGATGATGGCCCTGCTCACACTTTTTATTTTGTTCAACATGTAGCCTGTTACATTCTTGTGAGGGGACGGGACCCAAGTGCAAGACTCAGGGAAAACTCCGCCGGGGAGTACATTTAATGGGACACAGGCAGAGGCAAGACAGAAACAGGCATGACAGACAGACATGGGTCAGGAACTTGGAGGGTCAGGACGGCCTGGACGGGCCAGACGGGCAGGAGCTGGACAGGTCAGAAACCAGACGGGAGGGGAGTGCCTGGGCATTAACCAGACTGACCGGAGACAAACGGGGAAAGGGACGACCTGGACAGAGCCAGGCGGAGGCTGGACTGGAACATGACTAGTCCGTAGCTCAGAACGGGTGCAGGCGACCAAGGTCAGAAACGGACGGGAACAGGTGCCATCGCGGAGGCCGCAGGGGAGCCATAGACAGTGCGGGGTGCCGCGGACAGAAACAGGTGGGAACAGACACCGGGGACCAAGATCAGGGTCAGGCTCTTAAGCCTGGGGGAGATCAGGCGCTTCAGCCTGGGGGAGATCAGGAGCTTCAGCCTGGGGAATCAGGCGTTTCAGCCTGGGGGATCAGGGGCTCTAGCTTGGGGAATCAGGCGCTTCAGCCTGGGGGATCAGGGGCTCTAGCTCGGGGAATCAGGCGCTTCAGCCTGGGAGATCAGGGGCTCTAGCTTGGGGAATCAGGCGCTTCAGCCTGGGAGATCAGGAACTCAGATGGGACAGGAACTCAGACGGGTCAGGAGGGAGTCATGGAGAAAGGAGGGAGCCTTGGAGGGGTGAAGGAGCGGTGGGGCGGGGCACCGGGGGAACTGAAAACAGGACAAGACCAGGGCAGACGGACCAAACAAACAACCAGAACAATAACAAGCATGACAAGAACAAGAAACAAACTCACAAAACCAGGGCAAGATGCAACAAGAACATGACAAGAACACTAGGAGATCACAAGACAGTCCGGCCCAGAACACAGAATCGGGGCAGACTAAATACACAACATTACGAGGACAGAACAAGCAACAGGTGGGGGAAGGCTAACAAGAAAACGAGAGGGAAACACAATGCAGGTGTGGGGAGTGAGAAACACAAGAGGAAGGAGACTGTGAGACGAGGGGAAAACCAGGGACAGAACACAGGGACCTCATATAGCCTATGCCATTTCTTGACAAATTTGGTCAATTTTATCAATTTCATGATTGCAGTCTGAACACAATACATCACGATTACATCTGCAGTTGTTTGAGAGTGATTCCACCAGAATTTCATCAGAAAGTAAACACTCTCAGAAAATGCTGTCTTCTGTCACCAATATTCTACTGACAAATAACATCCCATAATATGGATATGGTAGTTACATGGCACTGTTGCAGAAAAGATTTAAGAGAAAAAAAGCTCATTTAGAGCTGCACCAGTGCTGGTGCCTCCTTGTAGGTTGAATCTTTGACTGGCATAGTGGAGAAGAAACAGGATTACCAAGCTTTAGAGGGTAAAATATGTCAGCCGTGTAAGTTAAACAGACAAGAGAAGCCAATCTGGGACTCAGGGAGGGGAGGAGGAGGGGGGGGTTTGGAGGGGGAATTTTCAGGAGGAGGTGAGTGGGTTTATGACTTGGGAGGAGTTTTGGGGAGAGATTTGAGAGACGGGCGTTTTGAGGAGAGGTTTAGGGGGAGGGTTTGGGGGGCAGTGTTGGTTTGGGAGGACTTGTGAGAAGAATGTTAAGGGTGGAAAGGTTGGGAGGGTTTTTTGGGGGGGAAAGTAGAGCCCAGGATGATTTTGTGCAGATGCACTGAGGGGCAGATAAAGCACAGGTTCAGTAGCGGTGCTGGTCAGATGTTCCTGCCACCCCTCACCTGCGCTTTGAGATGGAAATAATCTTTTCAGCCCTGACAGCCTCGAGTCTCTTTTTTATTGCCAATGTCTGTCTCCTCTTTCTGTCCTCCACAAAAGATGGGAGATAGAAGGGGCAAGGGAGGGGGGAGAGGGAGAATAAGTGTCAGGGAGGGAGAGTGCGATAGAGAGAGGAAAAAGGCAGTGTGGGGGAGGGATGAGAAAGAATGAGGAAATAGAAAGAGGGAGGAAGAATGAACATGGGGAGAGAGACAGAGAGAGGGGGGAGGGAGAAAGAGAGTGGGGGGGAGAGTGAGGGAGGGGGAGGAAGAGAAACAAGGTGTGGGGATTGAGAGAATAGAGGGAGAGATAGAGAGGGAGAAAAAGATTGTGGGGGAGAGAGGGAACTGGTTCCCATCTGATAGCTCATAAAGCCCCATTCTCTCAGAAAGCCAGTCTGGCAGCACAGAGACCCTTGGGTTTTAAAGATAAGACTGAGTGAAGGAGATCTGGCTGCTTCTGCACTCCACTCTATTAGACAAGCCCCACTTTACCACCCAGCAATCCTTTTAACCTGCACTTACTGTGAGTGTGTGTGTCTGTGCATGTCTGCGGGTTTGTGTATGTGTGTGCATGTGTGTCCATGTGTTTGTGCGTGTGCGGCTATGTACGTATTTGTGTATGTGTATCTTCATGCGTGTGTGTGTGTGCGTGTGTGTGTGTGTGTGTGGGAGATGGTTAGTCTGCAATGAGTTTATTTGTTCATATAGTAATGAAGTGCTGATACACAAAGGACATCCAACAATGTCAATTACCTCATATAACCTGCACTTACTATGTGTGTGTGTGTGTCTGTGCATGTCTGCGGGTGTTTGTATGTGTGTGCATGTGTGTGTGTGCATGTGTGGCTATGTACATATTTGTGTAATTTGTGTATGTGTATCTTCGTGCGTGCCAGTGTGTGTGTGTGGGAGATGGTTGAGCACAAAGGCTTATAAAAGGCCATGGCCCCATACCCACTGAGGGGTTTGTGATGGGGTCAAGGTGAATCATGCAGTCTCTGTTACAGACTTGAGCCTCTCCAGCTCAATGTCTGTGGAACATATATACCTTTTCTTGACTTGACACACCGCAATCTTATTAGGGCGCATCAAATTAAGGCAAGTTCAATCAGAGGAATATTCAGCTAATGGACATTGCAACAACAAAATCAAGGCTGCTGGATGGCTCATTCGGTTAAAGCATCACACTGTGGTGGATGGATGAGCCTCATGGTCTCGGATCGAATCCGGACCATGCCACGCAATTGGTGATTTTGTCACCCAGGGAATGGAAGGTTTCAGTTGGACAGGGTCCTGTGTGCATTTCTATATAGCAACCTTCGCCGGTCGATCGGGCGCCCGTAGATTGCAGTCAAAGCCGCATATACATGAAAGGTCCCTCTTCTCACTTCGCTCTATGCGAGCTTAGCTGTAGTCTTCGGCGTGAAAAGAAGCAGCTGTGACACCATGGGCTCTATCTTGGCGATCTTGGTGCTTGGTCTAAGCGCATGGCGTAAAGTCCATTTAGGGCGTGTCCAAGTCAATTTTTGTGAGTTTACCGGCGTGTATTTTGGGCACTAAGCACGGCGCAACGCGCAAATGGGCTGAACTTAGCCATTCAAAGCACAAGCACAAAGACCCCATTCAGTGTGAGGCTAACTAATCACTAACGGTTTATTTTATACTTTATTTGAATGCAGCTGCACTTCTGTATAACACAGCATGTATACAACATCATGCCCTTTTTCAGGTAATTCTCAGGTGAATGTGTGTGAGGTCGGCACCTGCAGCACAGCTGTCATGTCTCTCTCCACGGGGGGATGACTGTGCGTGTGTGTGTATTTGTGTGCGTGTGTGTGCATGTGTGTTATCCCCACCTGTATTCACCATTATGAACACAAAGGAGCTAATCTCTGTCTGAATGATTATTCAGCAGAGTGGGGGTTTGGGGTTTAATGCCAGACTACTTTAGCTAGCATCTAACTTTTGTTAAGAAAACAGCCAGTGAAATATGAGATGGGGTTGTCTATAAATAGTCTCCTTGATAGTAAATTAGGAAATCTACCTGCAGGGGTCCTAATTAATTCATCCAATCACAAGGGACTGAGCACTGAGAAACTGACAAATGAGTAACTGTTTTGGGGCCTAATTTTTGTTACGTGGCATTTAATAAGCATCGACACCAAAAATAGACACACAAACACACTCACTGCTTGTACCTTCAAGGAACACCGACAGTTTCCATAAAAAAAAAAAATGAAAAAGAGATAGAGAGATAGCTCAAGATAGCTTGATATAGCTCAACAGAAATTAAGTGGATGAAGAGGTAGCAGCATTTATAAGTCACCCTGGGAAAGGACATAAAGAATTTTAAAAATAACATAAAAGCAGGGCAGCATTCCTGACGGGACGGAGGTGTGTGTCTGCGTGCGTCCGACTCATTCCCTCAAACGCTCCAGAACACAAAGTTCACACCTGCCACATATCACAGATCCTACACACCAACCAGATACTCAGCTTTTTGTTCTGAAGATTCAAAGTTTTGTCTCCCTATCATTGAAGCTGAAACATGTAAATGTGCAGCTTCTGAAAATGTGTTAACGTGAGGTACAATTATGCACAATGATGTCCTGTGGTGTAATAGAGCACCAGAAACTCAATCTCCTGCAGTTAAGAAGCAGAGAGGAAGGTACAAGCTGAGTATCTTGTGAGCCCTAAGTAATCTCTGCATGCTAAGCACATTAAAATCTTCACCCACACCACCCACCTTCACCCAGAGAGGAGCCGACAAGCCCCCCTTCCACCTCCACCCCCACCCAGCCAATGCCTCTCTCAAGCCTGCTTACTACACACAGCCATTCTGTGACTTACTACGTGACTTGACCTCATACCTGCCAATACCAATGGTGACGCACAAGGTGAGCCAAATAAATTTACGCCTGAGATATGTTTCTGCTTACGCTGGTCGTGTAGTTTGCAGTGGTATCTCTTTAAAACAGGGGCATCAAACTGCAGTCATGGAGAGACGCTGTGTCTGCTGGTTTCTGTGGTTCAATCAGCAGCCAAGGTGTTTGTCACTTTTTAGCCAATCAGTGCCTTAATTAAGTATTTAACCCTTTAATGGCCAGCTCAACCACCTAGTATTGCACACCCCGAGTCCTGATATCCTGCCAAAAACCCCACCTGATTGAGCCATCTCTACAATTTGGTTTATGAGTCAAGTCCAACACAGTCCCCAACAAGACACTTAAGGTTGAGGGACTTAAGAGCTGAGAAACAATGAATATCAGCAGACACTTTGGTTCTCCGGGGGGGTATACTACGAAGCAGAATTACTTAGTTAGTTGGATAACTGCACTGAGTAAAACCCGAAACCATCCCGAATCTGGAACATGGACTGAAGCAAAAAGAGCTGTTCCCGGTTTTACTCAGTGCAGTTATCCAGCTAGTAATCCCGCTTCGTAGTATACCCCCAATGACTGGAGACTGACACCCTGATCTAAATAAACCACCACAGCTCCTCCCGTAGCTCCTCCCATAGCTCCTCCTACTCCTCCCACTCATTGAATAATCCCTCCCACTAACAGTTTAGCTCCCACTAATAGCATCACTCCTCTTACAGCTCCTTCCACTCATCTCATAGCTCCTCACAGCTCCTCCCAGTTTGGTAAATTCCTCCTCTTCCCTATGCTTAGAATTTCCTACCTCTTCCACACACAACTTTCCTACTGAGTCTTCTTTTTACCCCATGTCTCTGTTTTTTTTTTTGTGGTTCTACAGAAGAAATGGGTAAATAGCGGTTCTTATTTAAAGTCAAGCTGGAAAGTCTGCCCACCCCTTTCACCTTCTCCACGTTTTATTACATTACAGACATATTCTACAGAGATTTCAGTTTTCGATTTTTAATACATTTGCAAAAATGTCTAAAAACATGTTTTCACTTTGTCATTATGGGCTATTTTGTGTAGAATTTCGCGACACAAAATGAACTCAATCTATTGTAGAATATGTCTGTAATGTAATAAAACATGGAGAAGGTGAAAGGGGTGGCCAGACTTTCCGGCTTGACTGTTCTTACAGAACTGCTACTCACAGACATCATATGTGACTCTGCTGGCTCACAGGTGTTACTGAATGGATCGTTTTTCAGGAATGGATACTAGCTGTTGGCAGTCTCAGTTCTTGTGAAATATAAAGTTGACTCACGTTATTTTACATCTTACATAATTTTAAAGGGATAAAGGCAAAGTAGAGTTTCCATGCACTTAAATCTACTCCCACCTCCCGTGACAGTCTTGTGGTTAAATAGTGAGAAACACAATCTTAATTCAGATAAGTATACACAAACCACAGGGAGTAAGTAATAGATTTTTACCTATATGACTTGTATGCAGTCAGAAACCCACTGTCCATTGGACAGGTGAACACCTCGCTGCTTTTGATTGCTTGGCCTTTGAACAGATATTCCCCTAAATTCAATCAAACACACCAGTTTAAGGGAATATGCAATTTATCCAATGATCAAACCTGACAAACTGCACATAAACACACACGTGCACACACACAAAACCATTTGTTATCCAGTCCAATCTTTCCCAGGTCTGATAAAATTATGCTAGCTCACATGATCCTGGTCCCCGCTACTGGCAGTTTGTGAGAGCTTTCCCCTTGAGTTTTAGGAGGTCATAATGACACAGGCCCCTTCCATTATAAAGAGGACGATGCTTTGGGCCACAGGACTGTTTGAACAATAAGGGCCACACCTGTGATGAAGCCGCCCCTCCCCCACACTGATAATCCTGTAACTCTATACAACCCCCCTACCCACCTACAATCACCCAGGACCCAGCATGAAATATGGAGAGTATATTACACACCCACACACACCCCCCTCACCCCCCCAAAACACACACATAGCTTATAACTGCATGTTCCTGTAATGACATTTAAGTGTTTTAATCTCATATTTAGCCATTCTGACAAATATTTTTATTTATTCCTGTACCATATGCCGATATGCAGTAATCAGCCGAAAACTCATAAAAACCAAAAGTGGTTGAACAAAACGTTATGAACAAAACGTTTTCAGAAGTTCTCAACCCACCACCGCCAAAAAAAAATTCAAAGTTTTTCAACAAAAAAGATCAAATGTATTTTTATATTTTTACAACTATTTCTTAAGACCATTACAATCGCATGTTGTTAAAAGATTCCCCAAAGCCACCCATTCCATTTCGTCTTTGTCGTAGCTGCACTGTCTTCGCACCTGAACAGGCGGTTGGTAGCGCGTGCAGTCCTGTCAGTGGGTACACGGCTCTTTCCAGCTACAGGAGAAAATGGAGGATCACAGAAATGCTAGGTTTGAGGGGGCAGAGTCATAGCAACCCCGAAAGACAGAGCGTTGGGTTTAGATTAATGGATAATCCACTCTTCATTGGCGCGTAGAAGGCTACCTCATAAATGCAAGCGGAGCGGTTACATACAACGGATGTAATGTAATAATAAAATATGGACTACGTAACGCACAAACTGAAACTAACATACAAACCTTCTATTAACTGTCATGACGAAGGGTGGGCTATCGTGTTGACACAGCAGAAATTTACAGCCGGAAAATTTTTGAAGCGCACAACTGGAAAGACGCATGGTGTTAACCAAACTAGCCAGACAAGCTCCCATTCGCGGATATTCCTAGAGAACATAGCTGATATAAACGCGATTACTGACAGCTCAAAGAACGGACCAGTTGCATTACCAGTTGCATAATTAGCTTGAAAAAATTGACTTTTACTATTGAGACGTGTGTGTGTGTGTGTGTGTGTTTGTTTGTGTGCGCGCGCTTGGGGTGGGCGGTGGGGGGCTGCGTCGGAGTCGTGTCGGGTGACACGGTGTAACCCCCAAGCTCTGCTTAGCGACAGTAGGCTACCTGCTCCTCAAAACGATAATAAGATAATACACCCCTATGCTTCACTGATATAGCGTGAGATGCTCAATGCAAGTTCGACCAGCGTCCTTCTTTACCAGCATGTATCAACATGACAACAACATGAAACAAGAACGCACAGTCTGCTGCTCCGCGTGTCTTAGATAATATAAGGTCTGGATGGGTACATACCTTAGCTATTTCTGTACAATGCCCTCGAAAAACTCTCATTTAACAGCTGTCACCACACTGAATCGCGCAACAAGATTGAGATGTTGAGCGTTAAAACCAATGCGCCTTACGAGGAAAACTCACACTGCCTCTTTAACTTGTGTCACAGTCTGATAGACGGCTACATCGGAGTTATTACATTGTTTAAAATATAATAATACAGCACGATATTTACGACACACTTGGACCTCTCCATTAATAAAATTACACAAAAACACAAGCGCAATATAGCAATACTGGGCAGATTTATACAATTTAGGCACAAAGCAAACTAATAACAATAACGTTAGAGCTTGAAAAACGGATGAAAATACGAGACAGACTTACCTGTTAACCCATGGATGAGGATAGATCCAGTGACGGCGCTTCGGGTCCAATTTAGGCTGATTTAACTATTGATGGAGGGAGGGTTTGGTATCAAGTGTTATCATTTATATGCTTTTGTCCGTGTGCCTACTGCTTTCTCTCCCCTTCCTCTTTCTGTCTCTCCTGCCAGTCTTTGCCTGTTCCAAAAAACAGCCTCTCTCTCTCTCTCTCTCTCTCTCTCTCTCTCTCTCTCTCTCTCTCTCTCTCTCCAGAACTCAATTACATACAGCAGGTCAGTTACTCACTGAACGAGACCTGAACACAGGAAGTGAGGCGCGGACACACGTTTCGCTGTTACAGCGCGCCAGGGCACAGCCTCGCACCAACCCCAGCCTGTCTGTGATATTTGTGTTACTAGACGCCGCAGTGCACACCAACGGCACCATAAAAGTGATTGTGAGTTCATAGGTTATTATACATGCCTATGGGACGTAGGTTTCAATTCGACTTTGGGAGAGACACTGCTGGACCACCGAGTTTGGGGGTGACATGCATGCATGCCCCATGACCTTGTTGGATTATTAATATTATTATTATTAATGTCTTATTTTTTGGATGCAAGAGTGTTGTTTGTGTGTAGTCCATACAGTATGTTGGAGTGTTTTCTAATGATTTGGGAATTGGACTTGTTTCGACAAATTGTATAATTCTCTGTGAGGTGGACTTGTTTCCAAAATTGTTCCAGCACGACAGTGGGGAAGCGGCATGATTAGAGTGATTTCAGGCTATTCCCACAGTTAGGGTCGGACATGCTCCCCCTGGAGGCAGAATTTAGTAGATTGCCTGTTAAATTGTTTTTTATTAATCCTCTCCCCAGACAACCCTCCCTCTCTCCACACTCATTACCTCTACCACTCATTACCTCTACCCTCTACTCCCTGGATTCTATCCCCACAACCCCTTCTCCAGTCCATCTCTCCTGATACCCTCTTAGTCATCTTCTCCCTGAGTGGACTCCCTGTACAGTGGCTGTGCCCCTGCAGCCTTCAAGCAAGCTTTTCTCTCTCCACCTCTCCCTTGGACTCACTCTTTCTCTCTTTCTCCCTCTCCCTCTCCCTCTATCTCTTTCTCTCTCTCAATTCAGTTAAATTCAATGATGCTTTATTGGCATGATTATTTACAAACAATATTGCCAAAGCAATCAACAATAAAACAATTAACAATGATATAACATAGGACTAATACACTGGAATAATAAATACATAAATGATAAATAACCAAATCTACAGACAATCTACATGAATTGTTGAACGACAAACACTAATAAGGACAGTAACAATAACAATAGCCATGAACAATTCAGATAAAGGAGATGAAGGAGATGGTGCCTCACTGGTTGTTTCTCATTTTGTGACAGGAGGCCACATAAGTTGCAGCCAATGCCACACATTCAGTTTTCTCCCTGAGTATGTAAGGGAGCTTTTCGAGATTATTATAAATTGGAAATTTGAGTAACATTGTTCAAATTTTTTTAAATGAATGTGTTCTAATTTCCTGGTATTTTCTGCATTCCATTAGGAAATGCAGCTCTGTCTCCACTGCCCCCTGATCACAGTGGGAGCACAGCCTGTCCTCTCTGGGCAGCCAGGTCTGCCTGTGACGTCCAGCGGTTTCTATGGCCAGGCTGTGCTCACTAAGTCTGTACATTGTCAATGCACACACACACACACACACACACACACACACACACACACACACACACACACACACACACACACACACACACACACACACTGTGTCTCTCTCTCTCTCTCTCTCTCTGTCTCTCTTGCTCACACACACATATCCAATAGTTGACTGGCAAGCAGGTGCTGCATGCACCACCAGACCTCCACATCTCAATCCCTCTCTCTCTTTCTCTCTCTCTGTCTCGTTCTTGTTGCTTTTATCACAATTTAAATCAGGTTCCCTCACAGTCAATGTAATGGCAATGTAATCCCAAAGACGATCAGTTTTTAAAATAAAAACAGAGACAGAATGCACATGACACTCCTCCCAGCATAGCGGGAAGAATGCCACATGCGTTTATGGTCCCTGACAAATTAAAATGAAATAAAGTATACCAGAGGTGGAAACGAGAGTGGAGGCTCTAATGACTCCCCATAGTCCCCTGCTCTATTTCATTTGACCCCATTGACCCCTGACATAGGTCTACAAAAGAGCAGGTGACCTTTGACCTGAGTGACACAATTTGTTTATTTTACCTTTATTCTGGCTTTATTTAGCCAGGCAGGTCAACTGAGACCTGGGGAATCAAATAGGGCAGGGAATGCAAGGGATTCGTGGCCGTGTGCAGAGACACAGTATTTTTGGGAATATGACCTCAGGTCTGTTTTGGAACAAGATTCTCTGAGCATCACAGCAGCTCTCACAGCATTGCAATGTTCAATATCAATGTAAGAATAATCTGCTGTTGAGGGTGGACTAATCTGCTATGGGTTAATGTTAATGATGTGCAAAAAATGTGGGTGTGTTTTTGTGTTTGTATGTGTGTGTGTGTGTGTGTGTGTGTGAATGGGTGGGTTTATGTGTTCAGTGTGTGTATATGTGTGAATGGGTGGATATTGGTTCATGTGATTTAGACTGAGAAGCAGGGGTAATGCAGGGGTCATGCAGGGGTGAGAAGAAAAAGATGGGGAGAGGAGGGGGGGGTGGTGGGAGTGGGAGAAAAATAGATTGTGTGTGTGTGTGTGTGTGTGTGTGAAAAATATTTTTTGTTTTGAACATATTTATATTTTTTGATATATGTGCCTTTCCTTCTCTTTTTATCCCTGTCTCTTCTGCTCTTATGATTATTGCATCATCATGAGAAATAGGAAGAAAGAGTATGTGTGTGCATGTCTGTGAGCCTGTATGTGGGTGGGGAATAGACAAAAGGAGAGAGACAGGGATGAAGGGATGGTGAGAGAGAAGGAGAGCGAAAAGGACATAGATAGGGAAGTGGAAGGGGACTCACTGGTCTGTGTGCATTTATGTGTGTGAGAGACAGCGAAGGTGGGAGAGAGAAGGAAAAGGCGAGAGAAAGGAAAAGTGGGAGAGAGGGAAGGTGGGAGAGACAGCGAAGGTGGGAGAGAGAAGGAAAGGGCGAGAGAAAGGAAAAGTGGGAGAGAGAGGGAAGGTGGGAGAGACAGCGAAGGTGGGAGAGAGAGGGAAAGAGGGAGGGAGGATGGGAGAAAAATTATTGTGAAGGCCAAATGCATGATGGGAAGTAGTAAAAGTGTAGGGAGTGGAGAGTGGCCATTAGTGTGGGGTGAGGAGTTCAGTGAATGTGTGTGTGGGTTGAGGGGGAGGTTGGACATGGGAGGGACTGGAATTAAAGAGCAAGGTTTCTGATGTGACCCAGAGACCTGTCCTCAGAGCCAGCTGCTGTGTCCTGGTAATATGGCGGTTGCCAGTTTGAATCCTAGGTGGCGGAAGGTGACAAAGGGAGGTGAATCTGGCAGGTATCTATGACCTGCTTTAACTGGCTGTGAAGGGGGGGGATGTGATGACTCCTGACCTCCATAACCCCTGACCTCCTTGCTGGACTATCACGGGAGATGGCCCCTGCCCGGAGGAGGAGCATGACTCAGTAGGCACTGGGGTCATTGGTTCCAATCCCGCATGAAACACTGTTGCCATGATTAAATAATTTTTCCCAGTGAAAAACATAAAGACTAGATTGTATGACTAGCTTGCAGAGCATGTGGGAAGTTTTGTTTCAGCAGTTAAGAGCTCTAACAGCTATCTTCTAAGAAAACAAATACTGCAGGATACACACAGATATCTCTCATAGTTGCTTCTTCTGGCACTTTCTTTTTCCCTTTAGACCATGCACATTTCACCTCATTCAGGCACGAGAGTGACCCCCACTGCATTGTTTCTGACATTGTAGAAGTTGAATAAATGCTGATACAATTTGAGTGGTAGTTTTATTATGTTGTTCTTAGAGCTTAACATCATGCCTCTGAATATGTCATGTAGTCAGAGCTTTCAGGAGCGTTAAAACCTGAAACAGTTAAATACTCATGATTGCAACAACATTTGGAGAGCCACTGTTGGACTACACATGCTAGGAACATACAAATAAGTCCACATGGTTTTTGGTTTTGTGTTTATGTTATTTAGGTTTTTTATAATCATAAATGTTACCAAGTGGTTTTATAGTGTACAGTGACTGGCTGTCTTCATATGATGCATTTAGCAGTTAGTCTTTAAGTACAGGTACTGTGTGCTTGATAGTCATTGTACTGTAAATACATTTTTTATTATTATTTTTTTTATTTTCTAAAGGAACTTTGAATTTGAAATAACATAAAATGATTAAACAGTAAATAAAATGTTTATTATTTTTATTTTTACAATAATATGCTATACAATGCTAAAATACTACGGAAACCCTCAAGGCACCCTCAGTAAAAAAAAAAAATCTCAAAGTGGAAATCCGTACTCTCGGGTTTGCAATCCATAGCCTACTTATGGTTTTCAGTGAATTCAACCGGGTATAAAATGGTGTGGGCCTGTACATCTTATAATTCACCAAAGAAAGACAACACAACTTTAAAAGTAGCCTAATATATTAATAGATTGAATGGTGTGTCCTTCTGCTGAATTTATTAGGCTGCTAAGCAATGATAATGGATACCGTGGAAATACTTTTACCGCTGTGCAATCTATTAAAATATTAGGCTACTTTTAAAGTTGTGTTGTATTTCTTTGGTTAATTATTCTAAGATATATAGGCCCACACCATTTTATACAAGCGATATGGCACTCTAACCCATGGTAGGCTATATCATGAATATTGACACGGCTAATGGGGTTTGCCAGCACACCGCTTCATGTTCTGCCTAGTAACAACATCCCCTAGCCATGCCAATATTCATGATACCACAGGTTCTTGTGCAATATCGCTTTAATATTTATGCCGTGTCATCGAGTGTGAATTGTAGCCATGATACTTCAGTGTCTGACTTTTCTGCAATGAGCCCTTTATTTACAAATGGATTTAAACTACAAACCTGATTGATTTCACTTAAAAACCGTATGTAGGATACCGATTGCAAAACTGTACGTACGGATTGCAAAATCTGGACATACGGATTGCCAAAACAGAGAGTACGGATTGAAAAAGTGTACGCACGAATTGCAAAACGTAGAGTGCAGATTTCGACGTTGAGATTTTTTTTTTCGTCCTAGGGTACCTTGTTTGCATGTATGTGTTCAAATGTTTTTATGTGTGAGAGAGAGAGAGAGAGAGAGAGAGAGAGAGACAGAGAGAGATATTTGGTGCTACTGTTCAGGACAGTACAGTAAACCCATGTAGCAGCAGTCTGCTCTATAGTGTTAGATAGTGTATACTTCTAGCAGGATAATGCATCATGTCACAAAGCATGCATCATCCATCTCAAGCTGGTTCCACAAACATAACAATGACTTGGGTTTACTCCAATGGCGCAGTCCCCAGATCTCAATCCAAGAGAGCCGTTTTAGGATAAAGTGGAAAGGAAACATTTATTTCTGTAAAAGTACACAACCTATAACTATAGTTTTCTCAGTTTCAAACACACAACCTCATTATTACAAAGAATTACCAAGTGAGCGGTTAAAAGGGACACAATTGTTTTTGTTTTATTTGTTGGATCAATACAGTTCCTCTGTGTCTCTGGTTAATTCCTTGATTCATTATGATTCCTCATTTGTTCTTCATGCAGTTTGACTGAGCTGACACCTCTTGGGCTGACAAACCTGAGATTGACCACATCTTTCACCATTCTCAGGTTGGACAGTCCTGGAGGAGCTGCTCTGACTGGCTTTGACAACCTCACTAAACCCCGCTGACTACACAACAGCACCCTCTCTGGTTGGACAGCACTCTGCAGAGCAGTGTGGCGCTCCTGGGTGACTGCATGAGTCCACGTGGCTGAAGCAGAGAGGGCAGTGAGGACCTCAGGAACAATACACGGGGTGCGTCCCAATAATGTACCCTCCATTCCTCCACTACCACCACCTCTCCTCCATGCCCCGGAAACGGATCTTTGTGTTTTAATCAAAAGTTGCTGATTACATCTTAATTACGTATTAATGGTTACATATTAATTAATGTCTTGACGCAAACCGCAATACATTGTATACTGTACATACTTGTACTCGAAACGTTCAGGCAGTTTTGCATACTTGCGGGTCAGAGAGAAGTGGTAGTGGGGGAGTGGAGAAAAAGAGGTGGGGAGTGTAGAATTTTGGGACGCACCCACGATAAAATCTGCACTGCTATTCCGGGCTTCCTGATTGGCTCAGATGGTAAAAAAAACTCGCTATGAGTGGCGGGCAGGTCTCGTGGTTGTTGATTTGAACCCAGGCTTTCGGCAAAACCTTCAAATGACAGACATTACTAAAGAGAGAAGTGATTGTCAATTCCAAATTGGAGAAGAAAAAGTTATTGTGTAACATACTTAATTAACAGCAAAGCAGAGATAAGAAAATACATCATGAGAATTCATTAACTTTCTTACACTCCAAAGACAAAGTTATACATTTTATGTAGCAATCAGAACAAATTGCACTGTTCGCACAGGTCCATTCAAATACCACAGCCTAAGGATCCCATGAGGTGTGCGTGGGAGGTGTAAGATACACACTTCCCACACACATGCTTAATTTCAAATCAGTCAGTTAAGGAAATTAACCACCACATGTTCTTATACCAGCCACTGTTATGCGAGGAACGTTAAATATCTAAAATATCCTTCATCACACACAAAAACTGGACCAGTAAAAATACATCAATAATATCAAAAACTCCAGAATGTGAATTAGTATTTAAATGTCACAGTACGTTTGAAGGTTTTCAGACAAACAACAAAAAAGCTCACCCCTCAACACATACTTTTTGTCACAACATTCTTGATAGTTAGTTGAATATAAGTAAAGCAAATAAATAAGTAAATAAATAATACTGTTTTTGTACTGTACAAAAAAAGCTTCCTCTACCCAGTAAGTTAAGCTATGACCCAAACCATTTTAAACTTTATTTTTACTAATTGGATTTATGAAGGCTGCACATGAATCCACATACACACAAATAATGCTGTTCTAAGAGACACTTGCTACACTGTGTAGTCACCGTTCTATTTGCCATAGAGCATTTATAACAGCTTTCATACACAAATGTTGTCCAAAGTGCTTTAAAAAAAGTGATTAAAATAAGGCAAGCAAAAAAAAAAGTTACATTTAAAACAAATAGATTATATTATATGTTTGTACCTTAGTTTTTTTTTCAGCTTCAACACCTATCTAAAGTAGCCTATTTCTGCCAATTCTACATGCATTAAAGCTTCTGAATAACATGATTATGCATGCATATCGTTCCTACTTTAACTGCAAGAGCCAACAAAAATAAATTAATACAATAATATGAATACATAATACAAGATTTAAGATTAATTATGGCGTTACCAAGTAAGCGAGGAGCGCGATAAGATGCCACGCTTACCTGCTGCTGATCAGAGGGCCAGAGCCAATCGGCACTGGCTCCTCACCACTTGATTCTCTTCGCAGGTCACTGCCGCCCTGAAGCGTGTTTAATAATGGAAAGTGATGAAAAGATATGGAGGTTAGTTTCCATTTGAGGCGGGAAACCTGCATCCTTCCTGTGTGTTTTCAAGCTGAATGAGATGTGTTTCCTCTTTGTTCTTTTTTCAAAAGCAATACACCACTAAGCCAAAGATAGCACAGAGAAATAACGCAGTGAGAAATAATGCTTTGTTAATCTCTAGGTTGTATGTAGGCAAGAATACAAATATAAACAGTGGAGTATAAAATGGACATTTACCCGAGACATCAATGTTTTGTGAATTTATATATTGTTTCCTTGCCTGCATTAGGCGTGCTCTGGATGTCAGTGGCACGACTAAAATTAGAACTTTTCTCTGACGTCAGAGGCGCTGACCACACACAATAAGATAGCCTTTTGGGTAGCTTCGCTTCTTGGAATTGGCTAGGTGTATGACAGGAAACAAAGACGACATCCATCTGATGGAGACCTGCATTCTTCTTCCCTTTGTCTTCTGCTCTTAATCAAAACATTTGTGGTGTCATTTTGTCTTGGATGCAAAAATATTTATCATTATTAACTCGGACCATTCCCACTGCAGAGCTGGAGCCAGGTTGGGTCATTATACCCCTTTCCCCCTATGGAGCTGGACCCAGGATGGCTTACTATACCCCTTTCCCACTGTGTTAGTTCAAGGGGCTAACACTGCTGTTGTGTTCCTCCTTATAATAAAACTGCCAGGGGTGTGTGTGTATGTGTATACTATTTCTATGTATACACACAGATGGATGAGCGAGTTTTCACAGCAAAATGTTCAGAGTAAAATCAATTAAATTTTACCTCTAATAGAGTACATATAGTCCCCATTGGACTGATATAAATTGTAAAAGTTCACTTAACATTGAACATTTTTGCTGTGTAGCGTTTTTGTGTACTTTCAAGTATAGACTGCAGGTGAAGACCAGACAGTTTTGGAATGTTGTCTCCTAGTAGCTTTTATGCACAGTGACATTTTGTTGTGCCATAATGACCAATAAACTTTTTATTTATTTATTTTTGCCAAAGCACCTGAATTCTTAGTGTTTTCTTTATGCACAACTGTAGATATACAATATTGCCTGATACCTGCCCAGGCCTTTACTAGTAATGACCTAATACAGGAATAGAACGGTATCTGATAAAGATACTACAGGATATTACGGTTTTGAGCTGACTTAAGTTTGACAATTGACAAATATAAAGAAAATGCTCTATGCTCATTCAAAAAACGGTCATTTTAGTGATTTATCATTTACCTGATGTTTCTATCAATATCATAAATCTCCATGGCAATGTAATCAGATCTAGAAATCACCATGGAGATGCCCTGGACAGTTCTACAAACTGTGATGTTAATGCTAATTTTTAATTGCAGACATTAATATGCACCCTCATATTCATAATGCCCCCCTGATATGAGATTGTGTTCATATGAATTAACATGTTTTCAGCCAGCTGTAATTGAACAATGCTTAAAACATTCTCTGCCATCAAGAGGATGATGTACCATCATTGTACCAGTCCATTTTGTTTTTTAAAATTAATTTCACAGGACATTTTCAGGTCATTACCAGTTGTTTTTCCAAGTGAATTATGTCTGAAATGTATATGTATCCTGCCCTGGGAACACAGAGATATTAGTATGGTTTTTCACCTGTAGCACCAATGAATGCTAATCTGAACGCTGGAGCCGTATACCCGAACCGTACATGGCCACAGCTCTTCCCGCGTGTGTCTTTCAGATGTTTACTGTCATGTTTTTCTTATGGCTTTCATATAATTTTTATTTCAATCAAGAAAGCACCAGGACTACAACAGAGATTACAATGCAACTTGACCATGACATTAACCAGCTCTCTCAAACACTTCAGTACACAGCAATATGCTCAGTGCTAATTCACCTCTAAGAGTTTAAATGAGTCCAATGTTCTCTATCATAGCAAAATGTACTTTCTCAGAATTTATATAACATGAAGCAGTTTGTGTTGCAAAATATTTTATTATTCTTGCCTTTCTTTGATGTTTATGCTCCACAAATTAAATGTAAATACTAAATATGAATGAATACACAGTGAAACAGCAGCTGAATATTTTCTGAACGTCTAAGAAATCAGAGGATCATATGTATCTGAGTTTCACGTGGTAACAAACAGTGTGACCACCACAGAAGTTTCCAGCAGGGTCTGCTGATTGTGCATCGCTGCCTTATATGGTAAAAACAGCACACGGGCACAGGGCTGACCCTGAAAGTAAGATAAGGTCAGCCTGCATCCAGAAAGAATAAAATCACTCATGTTTTTAATCTGAGATTTCTTTACTGTGTGTGTGTGGCGACTGCTGCTACATGGGTTTACTGTACTGTCCTGTATAGTAAATCCTCTCAGATGCACTTTCTCTCTCTTACACACACACACACAATTTGGCACCACTGAACCCTCTCAGCAGTCTCTGAGTACAAATACAACAGGATTTCATGAAAAAAAAACAGATGCATCAAATGCTACAATATATCAACACCTTTGGAGCACAATTAGCACATTATCACAAAAGGATCCTAACAAACCTAAGCAGACAGGTTAGCGCGCACTAACTTTTTATTCACGTACATTTATTGTTTCATCATTTAGACACGAATGCGTGTGCATGTGCACACACACATACACACACACACACACACACACACACAAAACATACAAGCATGCACAAATGCAAGCACACACGCACATGCATGTGTAATGGGAAAATCATAAACATCATATATCAGCACATGGGTTTACAATGAAGCTTCACTGTATAGGGAAGAGGGTCTGAACAGGTAAAAATATCAACTGATGAGTGACTCATCTCTGTATGTTTTAAAGATGTGGCCGATAAGCATTCAGCAAAGAAGACAAACCAGAAAGATACAGTTAATACTCTACCCACGCAATTTTCCAGTCAAGTAGCCCTCACAACAATTCACTTTGCTAGGCACAAACAATTGCTTTTTTTTTCATTGCTAGGTTCATAGGTAACAATTAATATGAAAATCTACAGGAGCAATTATCAACACAAAACACATTAAATATTAAAACAAAACTATACAAAATGCCTTTGTCTGTTGATGTAACATTCAGATCCAGTGTCATGTCGGACACCCCTTACTGTCTATGTATTTAATACCATATCCATGGTGTTAAACATGTTCTACCAAGTCAATATTATATTTAATAAAAATATTTATTTACAAAAATATATACAAAAGAATATATATATATATATTCCCATAATTTACACTTCCAGGAGGTTATCCCCATCTAAAGATTTTTTTTTTCCCCCCAATTTTTTGATTTTTTTCTTCTTCTAATCAAACACATGTGGACATGTAAATATGCACACGTAAACATGCTGGTTTATAAGCATGACTGTGATGCTCTGCAGATGTCATGTTGTTGTTGTGCCTGTGCAGGTGTGTTTAGGGAGCAGTCTGCAGTTAGAGGCAGAAGTTCTGGGTTTCTATATCAGATCTCAGAAACTGAGGGCAAAGCATGCCCCTGCATTCTGCTCTTTGATTCATCGCCCTTGGATCCTGCTGCTGTCAGTAACTGGCCCCACCAAGCTCCTCCTCATCACTCCAGTCTGTACCAAAGTACCGATCCCCAAAATTACCTGCAAAAGGAGATACCCCAAAATCAGTCTGCATCCAATGTGTGACACTAATCCAGGATGCTTTATTGCAACACACACACACACACACACACACACACACACACACACACACACACACACACACACACACACACACACACACACACACACACACACACACACACACACACACACACACACACACACACACACTGGTCCCTAGTCTCATTCACCCATCCCAGGGATGTTGTCCACATTCTTGTAGATGGCGGTAGTGATGATCTTGACCTGGGGGAAGGCGTAGGCCACTGAGTGCACCCCCATCTCCGCCATGAGCAGAGACACCAGCACGATTCTGCCCTCTTCTACATCATGGTCCTGGGGAGAAATGCCACTTTAACACACTCCCTTACACATTCCTTACACAACCTGGACAATCCTTACACACTCTATACAACCACTCCCTTATGCACCACCTTTCACCCCAAACTCCCTCACACTGTTTACACATCACCTTTCACTCCCATTCATACCCATTACACAACTGTTAGACACTCCTCACGCACCCCTAACACACCACTGCAATTCACTCTGTTATACATCAAATGGGGATGAGGATGACATACTCACTGCTGAAACTTTTTTCCACACAGAGCAGCCAGTTTTGGCAGTCACAGCGCAGTGCGTGCAGTACGACTAGTGAAGAGAGCACGAAGGCTAGAGGAGTGGGCAGAGAGCTGGCCAGTGTGTTTAGCAGAGTGGGTGGCAAATGGGCCTGAGTGCGTGGAGTTTTGGGTGGTGTGTGGGGTGCGGGAGGACAGAGCTTGTGGCAGAACTGGGCTGAATTGGAGTGGAGAGGGCCAGAGTTTGGGGCTTAGTGCTGCCTTCAAGTGCTCCTCGGATGCTCCTATTTCCCAGTTGCCAAATTGTAATTATGTGCTCCATCCCTTTCTGCATAAGAAAAAATAGGAAAGGAAATGTATGAGGAGAGTAATTATTGATATATTAAAGTACATTGCTAGATGGTTGCGTGTTGTGTGAGTGTGAGACTATCAATATGATAATCTGTTGCGCTGCCTGCCTGCATTGTCATACCTGTCAGCCCATCATATTTTCTACCATTTCGACTTGGCAACTGGGAAATAAGAGCTTCTGAGGAGCACTTGAAGAATAGAGAGGTGAAAGGTCAGTGGTGAAACGTTACAACTCGAGAAGCAAAATTATCTCTGACTTTCCCACTTGTAATTACGACTTGGAGGTTTGTTCAAATGCAACTTTCATGTCGGAAACTCATATTTTTGATAATTCCAACAGCACTTGAAGGCAGCATAGCAATACAGTGCAAGGCAGGGTGTTGTGTAGATTGGGTGGGGTGTGGGACAGACCCACCAGTAAAATGCGCACGGCCATTATGGCGGCAGCGCCGGTGGACACAGTGCAGTTCATCAGGATGACGTGGTCCTCGCTGATGTTTTTGGGCAGGCGCAGGTCATGCAGCTGGGAGGATGCAAGTACACATGAAGGGAGGAAACGCTTTAGGCGGAGAGGAAAGAATGACAGACAGGGGAAGAGTGTGGGATAAGTAGAGGAGGAGAGGGACATCACTATGGTCGTTCAGGAGGGGGTGGTGGTGGGAGGGGTTGTGGCCATGGTCATGCAACAGTGGAAAGTGGAAAAAAACATAAGAACCACCCAGCCAGTCAACCAATAAGTCAGTTTGTCAGAGACTCATATCAATGTAGATCATTCTCATTTTGTATTTGCACAAATATAACACAGGATTTAGTATGTCCAGTGCTCATCTTGAATCTATTGATCCATGCAGGCAACCATGTCCATGTATAGTCAACTCAAGAATTATTGGCACCCTTTATAAAAAATTAACAACAAATACAATGAGACATATTTTGGGCTCAAATATATGGAGAAGCCGTATACTTTTATTTTAAGAAATTCATTTTTCAAGCACAAAACTTTTTATTGAGTAATAAAAAAAATTCTGAAAAACATACATACGTAGGCACCCCAACGATTCATATTTGGTGAAGCCTCCCCTGGAGAGGATAACACCACTGAGCCTCTTTTTGTAATGTCTGACAAGGTTGGTGAATACTTTTGGAGGGATCTTGGACCACTCCGCCATGTAGAAAATTTCAAGATCCTTAATATTCTTAGGTTTGGACTGCCCTCTTCAATTCAGACCACAGGTTTTCAATACGGTTCAAGTATGGAGACTGAGATGGCCATTGCAAAACATTTATTTTGTGTTCCCATACCAAATATCCTGGCACTTAGTGAAATTCATTATGCCATCGATCTTAACAAGAGCCCCTGGACCACTAGCAGCAAAACAGCCCCAAAGCATCCATTGTTACAATGTGTTTAGAACATGACTAACTATTTTAGTATTAAGCTTTATGGTGATCCTTGACCCTTACAGGATGTCACACCGGAAGTGATTCTGTTCTATGAAAAGGTAGCCATGCTGACTGGAGAGCGCTGCGGTTCCATTATTGTATTGCTCCAGTCTTTCCAGTAAAGTCATCATTTACATTATACAATATGTGTGGCGTCATGGTTGTTCAGGTTACTACATCTGGCGACGAGGATAAAACGGGAAATTGAAGATGGAAGTTCGGCGAGTGTCATATTGTTAGCGTGCTGGTTTAGCTACGGACAAGACTCATGTCATGAGCGACGAAGACCAGAGCCTGGACACGAGTGGGAGCAGCTCGAGTGAGGAGCGGGTACATTCCGACAGGGAGAGCACATCAGCGTTTCGGCCGGCAGTCAGCGGCGGCACCATGGCTACGATTGGGACTATCAGTGAGTTTGTGGAGGAGAACGGAGACTGGACGGAATATGTGGAAAGGTTGGAGCACTTTTTCTTTGCGAATGGAATTACAGATGAGGCTAAACGGCGCTCAATTCTCCTGAGTGTGTGTGGTGCGAAGACATACAAATTGATGAGGAATTTGGTGACACCACAGAAACCGGGCGACCTTTCATTTGCTAAGCTCGTCCAGCTCGTTCGGGATCATCACAATCCCAAGCCCTCAGTGATTGTACAGAGGTTTAGATTCAATACTCTGTCCCGGAAGCCAGGTCAGTCTGTAGCCCAGTTTGTAGCGGAGTTACGTCAGTTTTCAGAACATTGCGAGTACGGGCTGTTGTTAGAGGATATGCTCCGCGACAGATTTGTAGTTGGCATTAATGACGACAGGATGCAGCGTTGTTTACTGAGGGAAGCCACACTGACTTTCAAGAGAGCATGTGAATTGGCTCAGGGAATGGAAATGGCTGATAACAACGCAAAAGACATTCAGAGAGCATGTGCTCGTGGGCAGGCTGGAGATGTGCACCAGGTTGGAAGGGAGGCAGATAGATCTAGTGCTGGTGGGCAGGCTGGAGAAGTGCACCAAGTTAGGAGCACAGCAGCGCAGCAGCGCGCCTGGTCTTCAACCTCCCCCGATACTCCCATGTCACCCCCCTGCTCATTGACCTCCACTGGCTACCGGTGATGGCCCGCATCAAATTCAAAACATTGGTGCTCGCCTTCCAGGCAGTCCGAGGATCTGCCCCCCCATACCTCCAAAAGCTCATCAGACCCTACACACCTGCCAGATCTCTGTGTTCCGCCTCCTCAGGACGACTGGTACCCCCCCCTCTTCATACTAGCGCCCGGTCTCGACGTCTGTCTGTCCTGGCCCCACGGTGGTGGAATGAGCTCCCCGTGGAGGTCAGAACAGCAGAAAGTCTGACCGCTTTCAAGCGCAGATTGAAGACTCACCTCTTCAAGCTGCACCTCTCTCCACCCCTCCCTACCTCCTTGTGACTATTGTTATCAGAATTGTGTATTCCCCCCCCCAATAAATAAATAAATAAATAAATAAATAAATAATAAATAAAAAAATTCCCAATCATACTGACTGCGCCTAGCGCTTAGATTCGTGTTTGCCTTTTTAGGATTGTTTTAACGCACTTGTTACTTGTTCGGAAATGCACTATGTACGTCGCTCTGGATAAGAGCGTCTGCTAAATGTCTATAATGTAATGTAAAGGAGAGAGGCAGATAAGTCGAGGGCCGTGGAATGTTTCAGGTGTGGAGGGGCTCATTATGCAAACAACTGCAAGTTCAAGGAGGCAGTGTGTCACAACTGCAGTTTAAAGGGACATTTAGCTAAAAAGTGCAGGGGAGCTAAGGGCAAAACAAAGACTGGGCAGGGAAATGCTAGGAAGCCACAGTCAGCGGCACACTACTTGGAGGATGCAGAGCAGGAAGAGGAATGCTCCTTCAACATGTTCAATGTGAGTGAGCCACGAGCAGAGCCTATCTACGCCACAGTGGAGGTCAACGGTAAGGAGCTGAGGATGGAGGTTGACACAGGGGCCTCTGCATCTATCATCAGCGAGGAGACCTACAGAGAGACTTGGTATCTGGCTACCAACGCGCCCACTATCACTCCGGCAAGTATAAACCTACGGACGTATACAGGAGAGACCATACCATTGGTTGGAGCACTAGAGGTGGACATTCGAAGTAACGGCCAGGCAGCAAGAGCAGCACGGCTTCTAGTGGTAAAAGGGAAGGGACCCAGTCTACTGGGACGTGACTGGCTCCAGAAAATTCAGTTGAACTGGGGTGAGATTAAGCACACACGGGTGAGCGAGGATGTCATTCAAAAGTACACTGAGGTTTTCAAAGATGAGCTGGGTACACTGCGGGGAACTACAGCTAAGCTACATGTAGACCCTGAGGCTACCCCTCGTTTCTTCAAGCCCAGGGGAGTAGCCTATGCTATGAAAGGGAAAGTGGAAGAGGAATTGGACCGGCTGCAGAGGCTGGGAGTCATACATCCTGTCCAGTTCTCAGCCTGGGCGGCCCCCATTGTTCCAGTTCTGAAGAGCGATGGTACAGTACGTATCTGCGGAGACTACAAACTCACCATCAACCAGGTCTCCAAGCTAGATGCATACCCACTGCCGAGGGTGGAGGACCTGTTTGCAACCCTGGCTGGCGGAAAGACATTTTCAAAACTGGACATGAGCCATGCCTACCAACAGCTGGTGTTGGATGAGGATTCTAGACAGTTCACCACAATCAACACCCACAAGGGTTTGTTTCAGTACAACCGCCTAGTGTTCGGGGTGGCCTCCAGCCCGGCCATTTTCCAAAGGACAATGGACAGTCTGTTGCAGGGAATTCCCCATGTAGCGGTCTATCTTGACGATATACTGGTCACAGGAGAGACGGAGGAGGAGCACCTCAGCAACCTGGAGCGAGTGCTACAGAGACTTTCAGAAGCGGGGCTGCGCTTGAAACGTAGCAAGTGTGTCTTCCAGGCACCAAGCGTGACGTACCTGGGCCACACCATCACAGCCCAGGGTCGGCGCCCGGTGGAGGACAAGGTCAGAGCAATCAAGGACGCTCCAAGCCCCAAAAGTGTGCCCGAGCTCAGGTCATTTCTGGGCATGGTGAACTACTATGGTAGGTTCCTCCCAGACCTCTCAACAGACCTCACTGCTCCACAAGGGCTCTCGTTGGGAGTGGGGGCCTGCACAAGAGACAGCTTTCACTGATGTGAAAGCACTACTGCAATCAGCGAGGCTGCTGGTTCATTATGACCCAGACAAAGAGATCATCCTGTCCTGTGACGCCTCGCCGTATGGAGTCGGGGCAGTACTCTCTCATGTGATGAAGGACGGATCAGAGAAACCCATTGGGTTCGCATCACGGACCTTGTCACAAGCTGAGAAGGGCTACTCCCAGTTAGACAAGGAAGGTCTAGCTGTTGTATTCGCTGTTAAGCGTTTCCATCAGTACCTCTACGGTCGTGCATTCACCATATGTACTGATCACAAGCCACTGGTGGGCCTGTTCAGCGAGTTTAAGTGCATCCCTCCCATGGCATCAGCGAGAGTGCAGCGCTGGGCCCTCACATTGTCAGCCTACCAGTACAGTATAGTCTACAGAGCAGGGAAGGACAACGCAAACGCGGACGCACTGAGTCGGCTCCCTTTGCCTGACACACCTTCCCAGACTGTGGTGCCTCCGGGGACAGTGTTCTTGCTGGAGAGACTGGCACAGTCTCCTGTGAATGCCAAACAGATCAAACAGTGGACAGAAAGGGACCCGGTCCTGTCTCAGGTGAAAAGATTCCTCATGCAGGGTTGGCCTCGTGTTGTAGAGGATGAGGGACTGAGGCCTTATGCGAGACGCAAAACTGAACTGAGTGTTCAAGATGGCTGCATTCTCTGGGGCTCCAGGGTGGTGGTCCCGCCGCAGGGGCGTTCACAGGTAATGGATGAGATCCATGAGGCCCACCCAGGGGCCTCCCGTATGAAAAGCTTAGCCAGGGCATATGCATGGTGGCCTAACATGGACCAGGAGCTGGAAAACAAGGTGAAATCCTGTTCCCAGTGTCAGATAAATCAGAAGATGGCTCCACCCGCCCCACTCCATCCATGGGAGTGGCCTGACCGCCCGTGGTCCAGGCTGCATGTGGACTTTGCGGGGCCTTTTATGGGGCAAATGTTTCTAGTCATTGTAGACGCACATTCTAAGTGGCTAGAGGTACACCTGATGAGCAACATCACAGCCCAGGTGACGATTGACAAGCTGCGTCAGACATTTGCAACTTTTGGACTTCCTGACACATTGGTGAGTGACAATGGGGCAACATTTACCAGTGAGTTGTTTAGGGAGTTCATGGAAGAGAACGGTATTCGTCACGTCTGCACAGCACCGTTCCATCCTGCCTCAAATGGTCTGGCCGAGAGGGCCGTGCAGACGTTTAAAGAGGGACTTAAACGTATGACAGGAAAGGAAACCATTGCAACAAAGCTCTCTCGTTGGCTGTTTCAGTACCGCATCACACCACAAACAACGACGGGGCTCACACCTGCTGAAATGCTGATGGGCAGGAAGCCAAAATCGTGCCTGGACTTAATGCATCCAGATGTTAAGGCAAGGGTGGAGAGGAAGCAGGAGAAACAGAAAGAGAGACATGACGTGCATGCCCGGGAGAGGCACTTCAAGGGAAAGGACTGTGTGTATGTGCGGAACTTTGGCAGTGGTCAACACTGGCTGCCAGGGATCATTCTAAAGCAGAGTGGTCCCATCTCTTTCGTGGTGAAGCTATCAGATGGCAGAGTGTTCCGTAGGCACCAGGACCACATCCGTCTACGCCACGACACTCCTCAGCATCCAGACACCTCAGCAGGGGAAAGTGCAGGGGTGACAGAGCAGGACCCAGCACAGGCGGAACAGCCAGACACTTCAGCAGTGGTGACAGAGCTGGGCCCAGCTCAAGCGGGACATCCAGGGGCCATTGCTACGGCAGGAGAGGGTGATGGACGCGGAAACACACACACACCATCCACCCCTGGGCTGACAAACCCATGCCCACTAGGAGACACCGCACCAGTGTCGGCTGAGACACCGGGGGTACTGCGCCGCTCTCAGCGTAGTCACAGACCGCCTGACAGACTGACATTGTAAACAAAAGCTGAAGTCATGGTGTTTTAGGTTGCATAGGTAGTTACCTACTTCAGATGGTTAAATGAGAAACAGTGTCATGTGTCATGTTTTGTTGAGTTTTACAGGCCTACTTTCAGGTTAGAAGGTGTTATGAGATTTCTGTTGTTGTTAAGGTTTTGTTACTACAGGGGAGATTGAACTTAAGGGGGGAAGAGTGTTACAATGTGTTTAGAACATGACTAACTATTTTAGTATTAAGCTTTATGGTGATCCTTGACCCTTACATGATGTCACACCGGAAGTGATTCTGTTCTATGAAAAGGTAGCCATGCTGACTGGAGAGCGCTGCGGTTCCATTATTGTATTGCTCCAGTCTTTCCAGTAAAGTCATCATTTACATTATACAATATGTGTGGCGTCATGGTTGTTCAGGTTACTACATCCATGATCCACCATCATATTCTACTGTGGGCATCAGGTGCTTTTCGTCAAATATCTTTTGTTGCCAAATATGCCGATGGTGTGCATGGCCAAAAAGTAAAATTTCGGTCTCACATGAGCACACTTGTAATTCCAATGATGCTTGACAAAGTTCAGGTGCTTCAATTTATGGGTTGCTCTCAGTAAGGGCTTCTTTTCTGCAACCCTTCCAAAGAGCTTTTTGACATGGAGGTGGCGTCTAACAGTTGATTTTTAAACTTGATTGCCCCAAGATTCCACTAAATGGTGCAGTTTTGAAACTGTGATCCTTGGGCTCTTCTTTGCCTCCCTCACCATCTTCCTCACTGTGTGTGGGGGCAATATGTACATGCGCCCGAATTCCCCTAAGCCCATTTCCCTAACCAAAGTTGCCTAACCACAATGCCCTGTGTACACATGTAAGAAAAGCGGCTCTGATGTCAGAACGGGTGTAGGCGGTACCTCCGGTTCTCCTGAGTCTTGATTAGTTTGGATCAGGATTTTTCCGATCCTCACATCCTTGCAGACCGCCCTGAGGGCGGGTTCCATGGTCTCGCCCGCATGGAGGATGGACACGCCCGTAATCTGCAACCAATCAGATATGATGATGTCATCACTGACTGCAATGTCCAACTTGTGCTTGACTGAAAATGACTCTGTATGCTTATTTTTTCATCTTGTTTTGATTATATTTTCAACTGTGAATAATGGGGACACAATCCTGTTAATGAAAGATTGTTTTAAAACAAAAACTTCCACATATCCTCTACTCAGCCTGCTGGACCGGTGTCATACACTGATTGGTCTCTGCAGCGCTTTTTAGGAGATTCTACAGATTTCTGAGAAATGCTTTTTCTCGTTGTTGTTCGGTGTCTTTTCTTAAATAGTTTTGCTGTCTGTCTTTCAAACATCTAAGGACACATACACACACTGCAGTTATGAGACTCACCCCCTGCCCACAGAAGCTCCGCCCCTCATACTCCTGACCCTGTGGAGTCTGCACTGTGCAGGTCTGTACAGAAAAAATGCATCATGGAAAACACCCATTAACCCACTAACACAACCAGACTACAGCTGCACTCAAACTAACAGCCATTGTCCCATAAAAAATTTACACACACCTTGGCGGGCAAGAGGGACAGAGCATGCTCAATTAGCAGGCTCGTCAGTCTCTTGGAGTAGAAGATAAACTCATTTCGGCTGGTTTTCTTATCCCTGAGAGAGAGAGAGAGAGAGAGAGAGTGATGCTGCAGACACCGGCCTACTGCCCCTGACCTGGGGGTCAGTATCAGGCACATGCACACATAGACCTCAAAGGGGGCTTGAGCACCTGCCGTTTGGCCTGCTATAGAGAAGTGCCCTTTTTCCGGAAATATTTTAATTAAAATATTTTTTTTTTTTTAAATAAATAAATAAATTCCTGTTTGCGCACAGCCTGCCCTGCCGAACAGATATATCGATTGAATCAAAATATCAGGTCGGGAGATTGGTGCTCCCCGGCGATGCCCTCTACCTCTGCCCTCCCTCTTGGTTTCCGCCGCTCCGGCGAGCACTGTGTGGGCACCGAGCCTTTCTATGGTGAAAGAACGCACGCACGCAAAATTGCACGCATACGCATGCATAGGCACTCGACAGTCGTGAGTCAGTCAGTGTGATGAGTTACTTTGAGGCAGACATCAGGTATGTGGCCAAACAAAGTATAAATATACTGTTCATTTTCGTTTTATATTGATATTAATGCGCTTTAGAAATGCTTGACACTATTTGGCAAGTAGGGTCTATGCTTGAACTATTTAGCAGCTCAAAATGTGCCAACTAGCTATCGTTCGCGTTGATACCTTTTGCTACTAATGTGGGAATCAGTGGAATATGGTCGAGTTCTTGTGTCCCATCCACTAAACTTAAAAGAACGGTCCCATCGCACCACAGTAGTTTTAATGTTGTCTTATTGTCTCGATAGCTATTTAGCTAATGTAATACGTAACATGTGAGAATAATTTATTGAAATACACTTCATTTCTTGCATGTATCATTAATTAACTGTCATGTAGCAGTTTTTTAACCAACCTCAGTCATGGGTTTATTTTAAATAAATTATTTCACGGACCGCCAAAGGGAAATCACGACCGCCAAAATGACAATAATTGAGAAAACGGCAAATAAATTCATATCCAAATTAATTAATTTTCTTGGGTGCAATATGGTATTTCGGCTAGCGGATGGCGATGTGTATTGTACTAGTCGCATTCAAGATTTCAGTACTAGGAGATGAGTAGAAGAAACAGAACCATAGACTGTATTGAAATGCGGCTTAGCTATTCTGTGGCAGAGTGCAACCTAAATCTTTGGGGCAACTCGTAGAAAGACATAGTGTACGCAGCGAGTTGGATGGAACACGCTCCAATTTTGAATTAGGCTACCTTTGAAGCCCTAACTTCTGAAAAGGTAAAAGCTTTAACCCGATCCACGTTGGCGCCCCATACTATAGTGGTAGATGTATCGGTCCCAATGACAGTATTTATGTTTGTCTTAAATTATAAACTAGGCTACAGCTTTAAGAAAACACGCAGGATTGATACTGCAGTGCAATATATTGGGTGCTATTCCCGTTTTGCCACTGCACAGACTGTAAAATGCATCGTTTACGAGAAAATCATGTTCAGATATAGCTAGAAACAAAAATATCTTTTTTAAAACGTTGTACAAATAGGCCTAAGCATTCGGCGTTTTCCATTGCTTATAGGCTACTGGCTACCTGATGCACTTTCGGTTTAGAAGACACCTCATTTTTTTTCTACAAAATCTAGCTATAAATATGTTAATGAAACCAAATATCTTACTTGTAGGCTATATGCAGCTACCACTGTGTTATGATTAACCCTGAAGAATTAATCTTGTTACGTTTCGCCAAAGTCCCGTACAGTCTACATTTCCACAGTGACCTATCACATATAGGACTGAAATAACTACATCAATGTAGACGATGTAAAAACACACACGGTGCTTTTGTAAGGTTTTTTTTAAACTTGTAGCTACACTTATATTTTATTTGTGTTTGAGAGTGTTCTTTATTTATTTTTCTATTTGTGCGCTATCAAAATATCACAATTGGTATAATATTCAAATATTCAATTACCTTTGATTTCTAAAACTCCTAAACACAACCCTACTGGTACTTTACAACCATAGCCTACATACATACTCCAAAAACTGTATTTACGGTAAAATTTATGGAACAGAAATTTGCTGCGTGCGCTCGCATAGCCTACGTACCGCCAAAAACCATATTCTCTGCCAGGAAAAACCCTGAATACATACAATTTAATATCCCTTCATTCCAGGCATATATTTATTTAATTATTTGCAAAAATCGCCGGCGTGCCCTTTTATGAATTTGGGCCCCTGCCCCTCTAACATCCTTTGCACGTGTCTGGTCAGTATACAGGGTATCTGACCTGAGAACAGTGTGCATGCCCCTGACCTGAGGTCAGTAGAGAGGGTATCTGAGCTGAGGATGGTGTGCATGCCCCTGACCTGGGGTCAGTAGAGAGGGTATCTGACCTGAGGAAGGTGTGCATGCCCCTGACCTGGGGTCAGTAGAGAGGGTATCTGAGCTGAGGAAGGTGTGCATGCCCCTGACCTGGGGTCAGTATACAGGGTATCTGACCTGAGAACAGTGTACATGCCCCTGACCTGGGGTCAGTAGAGAGGGTATCTGACCTGAGAAAGGTGTGCATGCCCCTGACCTGGGGTCAGTAGAGAGGGTATCTGACCTGAGGAAGGTGTGCATGCCCCTGACCTGGGGTCAGTCGAGAGGGTATCTGACCTGAGGAAGGTGTGTATGCCCCTGACCTGGGGTCAGTAGAGAGGGTATCTGAGCTGAGGAAGGTGTGTATGCCCCTGACCTGGGGTCAGTAGAGAGGGTATCTGACCTGAGAAAGGTGTGCATTCCCCTGACCTGGGGCGTGTTTTCCAGTACACTGAGGGTCTGAGGAAGCGGCTGCACTTGGTGAGCAGAGACCAGGACTGCCCTGTTGCCATGGAAACAGAAAAATAAAGAGGAAGAGGGAGAAAGAAACTATTATTCTTAGAAAACAATAATTGCTATCTTACTGTTTTTATTTATCACTGTTTGTCAACATTATTTTCTGAATCCAGCAGTTCCAACAGTCAATGCCCTTGTACAATGTTCAGCACACTGAGAGAATACTGACCACAAGTGTTATTGCTCGCTAAATCCCTTCACTTAACCAACATGTACAATATATTAATTTAATCATTATTATTGAAAATGTCAATAATCAATTTAATCACCAAATTCATTGATATGTTAGTTGAAAAGTAACTTGGTGGAATCAACCAACAAGTAAAAATAAACAAAATATTAAAATCTGAAATAAAATAAAAATAAAACATTTGCATGTGCAGACATAGATGTAGTTTTTAAGATAACATTTGAACACTTCTGAACCCTAGAAGAACAATGTTAGAGACACAGGCAGCACAAATATATGTATTATTTTCTAAATTAACCTAAATACAGTTCAGTTGAAACTTAATTGCTTAATTTGAAAAATGCACTCATTGATGATACATGGTTGACAACATGGATAAAGTACAACAAGTTTTGAACTTCAGTTCTTTTTCTTTATCAACAGCCTTTAGGTCCACATAGGCCAAAAAACCTGGTCAGCAGCAGGTTTGGGTAATAACTAACTTCAACAGGGGACTAGGTGCAATTGACCCACCATGTTATAATAAATAGTATGTTATATGAAAAAAATGTAAAGTAAAAAAATGGTTAAAATATCTCCAATAAAATGATAGAGAGAGAGATAGTGATAGAGAGAAACTACAAAACTACAAAGCAACAAAACAGCAAAAACAAAGAAACTAAGAAGCAAAAAAAAAAAGAAATTAAACAAAGCTATCTCTTTCACCACTGTGCAGTGCTGTAAACACACTGTTCTAAGATATAATGTTATATAAATGTTATTGCTCAGACACTCATTGCAGTTTGGGTGTGAAGTTCTCGGTTCCACTACATCCCGTGTCTTAAACAAAGAAGCAACCAAATTCTGGTTCATACTTTTGTTACAGACCTCTTTGGCCAGCTGGAACATTTTAAGTGAATACGGCACAGTGCAGTTTATAGCACTTTACAGACACCGATTGCTGGGCAAGCTGTTAATCTTTATATATGCAGCACGGTGACAATGCAACGACAATGCTACTGAAACGCTGTTGCAGCATTAGGAGTGAGAAAAGCATTGAGTGGGTGAGAGAAGCGGGTGTGTTACTTTACCTGACGCTGAGCTCACGCTGTGTAGATTCCGAGAGAGAGAAAGAGAGAGAGAGAGAGACAGAGACAGAGACAGAAAGGGAGGGAGTCCAAGGGAGAGGTGGACAGTGGCCAATGGAACGTTCCGGAAAAAAATACAGAAACACAACATCACCCACCATCCCCTGCCTGTTAACACCCAACTGTTAATGAGGTACACATCAACACTCTTCGCTTCGTAATTTATTAAACATTTGTCTCAAAAGCCAAAACCTAAAATTGGTTTCTTGTACAGAAATAAAGCATGTTTTTCTTTTTGCTAATAGGAAAACTATTGTACAATTATCTTGTCTGTATTTGATTATGGAGACATTCTGTACATGCACGCTGCCCCTTGATGCAGTTCATCAGTGCATTGCGTTTTATCGCCGCGGAATCCGCAGATACATTTCTCAGAATCTATTGTTCCCTTAAAAAAGCTGTATACTGTATGTAGATTTTCTTCATGTTGTATGTACTTGTTTCTTTTGATATGTCCCTGTATGTTGTTTGACAGCTGAATGTTAAAGTGCGACTGAATTGTACTTGTCTCTAAAATATTATACATGTTTTTATTTGTCTGGAGGTCTCGCTCATAAATTAAATTGAACAAACCTGAGTATAACAAACATTTTGGTTTGCAAACCTCTGACTCACCTCCTCCAGCTGGCTGTGGACATGCTGCACGATCAGGTCAATGGCCACCATGTTACCACCCCCTGCAGCAAAGTGAGAGTCACAACCCTTGTTCCGACAGCATGCAGCTGCCCTCTGGTGGTGATGGGTGCTCATGCAGTAAACTACTATTTGTTTCGTAAGTGGCACTGCCATTTCTTTATTCCATTTCCACAGCCAAAAACAAAGCCCGTCTTTACAGACATGTTTCATAGTCTCCCATGTAAAAGTCAGTGACGGATCCAAGTTTCCATTATGCAAAATTAACATACAAAGTGGACAAGTGGTTATCTATAAGCTATATAGGAATACTGTGTATCTGCATGAAACAAAAATACTCATGCAGATATGGGCTCCAGGTGTTTTTTCAGTTTCCCTGCGTTTGTAGTGGACCTACACTGAATTTAATTACAAAACTATCATGTGCAGAATCAGCAAACATAAACTGGGATAAAGACTCCGTCACAAAATGCTATATATATAATTATTCTAGTTCTTATGTGACTATATAAGTGTGTGTGTTTATAAGTGTGCGTGTGCATGTGTGTGCAAGTGTATGTGTATGTGCGTGTGTATATAAGAGTTTTTCTGTGTGTCTGTCTGTGTGTGTCTTTGTGTGGACATATTACTGTGTAAGTGTGTGTGTGAATAGTGGGCGGGGCCTCACCGCGAGGCACTACGATATCAGCCAGGCGCATCGTTGGTTCGATGTACTGCTCGAAGGCGGGTTTCACAAACTTGTTGTACTGTCTGATGACGCCCTCAATGTCTCGACCCCTCTCTGTAATATCTCTGCGCAGCCTGCGGACCAATCGGATGTCAGAATCTGTGTCTACAAAGATCTTCATGTCCAGGAGCTGAGAGCAGGAACACACACACAACACAGGAGTGTGACGTAGAGTGAGACACACACACACACACACACACACACAGCAAGGGCAGCTATAGAGTGATGACTATAATGACAACATATTGAAACTTTCTACATTATGTATTTTTTAAAAAGGGAATCAAAACTAAATGTCATGCATTCACCTTCTTACCTGCAATATTTCCTTATCTGCAAAAGACATGATTCCTTCAAAAATAATAACGCTGGCACCATAGACGTTTTTCTGAAAAGAGGAAGAGAGAGAGATATGCAAAAAGAAGACATATGAAATAAGATGTGAAAATAAAGATGGATTCAATGTTATTTTGCCTATAATGTCACGCGCTGATATCTTACCCAGTCTTTCTGTCGGCCGTGTGTGGTGAAGTCGTACACCGGTATCTTCACACTCTTGCCCTGTTTGAGTTTGCGAAGGGTCTGCACCAGCAGGTCAAAGTCAAAGGCACTTGGGTGATCAAAATTGTAGTCATTTCTGGCAGCCAGCGCCTCCTCTTCTGGAGAGAGAACCTGGGAGGCACGCAGGAGTGAATCAGTTAGAGTTAGAGTCAGAATTAGAATCAAAGTTTCTGAGTTTTAGCCTGTCTAAATCTCAGTGTAGGATCAAAATAGAAATCAGAAGATGAATAAAAATCTGAATTGGAATTGGATTCAAAATAACAATCACAGTCTGAGAAAATAATATAATACAAGGCCAACAAGTTTCCAGAAAAAAATCTCTAGTCAGCAGAATGGCCACGAAAGTAACATCAAAACTGTGAGAAACAAATTCAAGCTCTGGCAAAATATTGATAACAATACTGATATTAATACTGATATCAATACTGATAACAATAAAAACTGCCCTTAATGGCTGAAATAGTCCATGATGAGCTCTGGACACTGGGAATATTGCTTCTGAAGGCAGAACAGAGATGGTGAGAGGGATGCAGTGGAGCTGCGAGCTGGTATTCTTATGTTTTTTGATTGGCTGAACAGGCCCTTCTTGCCTTTTTTGCTGTACCTGATTTTGGACAAGCTAACAAAATTAAATTAAATCTCATGAACTCCTTCCCTTGGAATGGAAGCTTTAGTGACTTGCTGGCTAGTAACATAAAAAAGAAAGTCTGACACTGGGTCATGTGACCTTTTCCCACAAGTTAGGCATTGTGGGGTGGAGCCTATCCCAAACCAATAGAATGGCTCAGCTCTTCCCCCCTGAACTAACACCATGTTCATGGCAGGGTCATAACTTTGTTCTCAGTCTACACCCTGTTTGCGCTCAGTCTACAGCCCAGATTCAACCCCACCACAATGGTCAGAATTGTATTTGAAGTTTTTTTTGCCATGCAACAATGCCCTGAAAGAGTTTTAATTCGATACATTACAGTAGGGATCTGAACTCAAACCCTCCTGGTTTCTTAAAGACCCTATGTGAGAGGTGCTGGTCTCCAGGTAGGCCCTCCACTCACCTTGTAGAAAGAGTCCATGGACAGCAACACCACCCAAGGCACGTCCAGTGCCTCAATGATCTTATTGGCCACCGTGGTCTTCCCTGAAGCACTGCCCCCACAGAGTCCTGCTCAGCCAATGAAAAGCAACTTAACTCCCTAATTCCTACGTGCTGTCACCTAATGGAAATCACATTCCTCCAAAAACTCTTGTTTTGCCGGTCAATGAAAGTCACCTTTACTGAAAAGCCATGTGCTGCCAACTAATAAAACCCACCTCATTAAATATCTATGTAATAATAACCGGTTGTCAGGTGTTCATTTATATGTCCAGCACAACAAACATCAACTGCTGTCTTCAATCAAATCAATCAATCAATCAATAATTTAATCTACCTGCTTGTCTGCCTGTCTACTTTTCAGTCTGTGTTCTATGTTTACTATGTTTAGGCCATACTGCATATGACTGTGTGTATGCTATATACAACTGTGCATGTGTGCAGTATTTTAAGACTGTGTTTACTGTATGAGACTGAGACTGAGTATGTGCTGTGTAAAACTGAGTGTGTGCTGTTTAGGAGTGTGAGTGTGTGCGATATAAGACTGAGTGTGGGCTGTATAAAACTGAGTGTGTGCTGTATAAGACTGTGGGTGTGTGATATAAGACTGAGTGTGTGCTGTATAAGACTGAGTGTGTGCTGTATAAGACTGAGTGTGTGCTGTATAAGACTGAGTGTGTGCTGTATAAGACTGAGTGTGTGCTGTATAAAACTGAGTGTGTGCTGTATAAGACTGTGGGTGTGTGATATAAGACTGAGTGTGTGCTGTATAAGACTGAGTGTGTGCTGTATAAAACTGAGTGTGTGCTGTATAAGACTGTGGGTGTGTGATATAAGACTGAGTGTGTGCTGTATAAGACTGAGTGTGTGCTGTATAAGACTGAGTGTGTGCTGTATAAGACTGAGTGTGTGCTGTATAAGACTGAGTGTGTGCTGTATAAAACTGAGTGTGTGCTGTATAAGACTGTGGGTGTGTGATATAAGACTGAGTGTGTGCTGTATAAGACTGAGTGTGTGCTGTATAAGACTGAGTGTGTGCTGTATAAAACTGAGTGTGTGCTGTATAAGACTGTGGGTGTGCTGTATAAGACTGAATGTGTGTGATATAAGACTGAGTGTGTGCTGTATAAGACTGAGTGTGTGCTGTATAAGACTGAGTGTGTGCTGTATAAGACTGAGTGTGTGCTGTATAAAACTGAGTGTGTGCTGTATAAGACTGTGGGTGTGTGATATAAGACTGAGTGTGTGCTGTATAAGACTGAGTGTGTGCTGTATAAGACTGAGTGTGTGCTGTATAAAACTGAGTGTGTGCTGTATAAGACTGTGGGTGTGTGATATAAGACTGAGTGTGTGCTGTATAAGACTGAGTGTGTGCTGTATAAGACTGAGTGTGTGCTGTATAAAACTGAGTGTGTGCTGTATAAGACTGAGTGTGTGCTGTATAAAACTGAGTGTGTGCTGTATAAGACTGTGGGTGTGTGATATAAGACTGAGTGTGTGCTGTATAAGACTGAGTGTGTGCTGTATAAGACTGAGTGTGTGCTGTATAAAACTGAGTGTGTGCTGTATAAGACTGAGTGTGTGCTGTATAAAACTGAGTGTGTGCTGTATAAGACTGAGTGTGTGCTGTATAAAACTGAGTGTGTGCTGTATAAGACTTAATGTGTGCGATATAAGACTGAGTGTGTGCTGTATAAGACTGAGTGTGTGCTGTATAAGACTGAGTGTGTGCTGTATAAGACTGTGGGTGTGTGATATAAGACTGAGTGTGTGCTGTATAAGACTGAGTGTGTGCTGTATAAGACTGAGTGTGTGCTGTATAAGACTGAGTGTGTGCTGTATAAGACTGAGTGTGTGCTGTATAAAACTGAGTGTGTGCTGTATAAGACTGTGGGTGTGTGATATAAGACTGAGTGTGTGCTGTATAAGACTGAGTGTGTGCTGTATAAGACTGAGTGTGTGCTGTATAAAACTGAGTGTGTGCTGTATAAGACTGTGGGTGTGTGATATAAGACTGAGTGTGTGCTGTATAAGACTGAGTGTGTGCTGTATAAGACTGAGTGTGTGCTGTATAAGACTGAGTGTGTGCTGTATAAAACTGAGTGTGTGCTGTATAAGACTGAGTGTGTGCTGTATAAAACTGAGTGTGTGCTGTATAAGACTGAGTGTGTGCTGTATAAAACTGAGTGTGTGCTGTATAAGACTTAATGTGTGCGATATAAGACTGAGTGTGTGCTGTATAAGACTGAGTGTGTGCTGTATAAGACTGAGTGTGTGCTGTATAAGACTGTGGGTGTGTGATATAAGACTGAGTGTGTGCTGTATAAGACTGAGTGTGTGCTGTATAAGACTGAGTGTGTGCTGTATAAGACTGAGTGTGTGCTGTATAAGACTGAGTGTGTGCTGTATAAAACTGAGTGTGTGCTGTATAAGACTGTGGGTGTGTGATATAAGACTGAGTGTGTGCTGTATAAGACTGAGTGTGTGCTGTATAAGACTGAGTGTGTGCTGTATAAAACTGAGTGTGTGCTGTATAAGACTGTGGGTGTGTGATATAAGACTGAGTGTGTGCTGTATAAGACTGAGTGTGTGCTGTATAAGACTGAGTGTGTGCTGTATAAGACTGAGTGTGTGCTGTATAAGACTGAGTGTGTGTTGTATAAGACTGAGTGTGTGCTGTATAAGACTGAGTGTGTGCTGTATAAGACTGAGTGTGTGCTGTATAAAACTGAGTGTGTGCTGTATAAGACTGAGTGTGTGCTGTATAAAACTGAGTGTGTGCTGTATAAGACTGTGGGTGTGTGATATAAGACTGAGTGTGTGCTGTATAAGACTGAGTGTGTGCAGTATAAGACTGAGTGTGTGCTGTATAAGACTGAGTGTGTGCTGTATAAGACTGAGTGTGTGCTGTATAAAACTGAGTGTGTGCTGTATAAAACTGAGTGTGTGCTGTATAAGACTTAATGTGTGCGATATAAGACTGAGTGTGTGCTGTATAAGACTGAGTGTGTGCTGTATAAGACTGAGTGTGTGCTGTATAAGACTGAGTGTGTGCTGTATAAAACTGAGTGTGTGCTGTATAAGACTGTGGGTGTGTGATATAAGACTGAGTGTGTGCTGTATAAAACTGAGTGTGTGCTGTATAAGACTGAGTGTGTGCTGTATAAAACTGAGTGTGTGCTGTATAAGACTGTGGGTGTGTGATATAAGACTGAGTGTGTGCTGTATAAGACTGAGTGTGTGCAGTATAAGACTGAGTGTGTGCTGTATAAGACTGAGTGTGTGCTGTATAAGACTGAGTGTGTGCTGTATAAAACTGAGTGTGTGCTGTATAAAACTGAGTGTGTGCTGTATAAGACTTAATGTGTGCGATATAAGACTGAGTGTGTGCTGTATAAGACTGAGTGTGTGCTGTATAAGACTGAGTGTGTGCTGTATAAGACTGAGTGTGTGCTGTATAAAACTGAGTGTGTGCTGTATAAGACTGTGGGTGTGTGATATAAGACTGAGTGTGTGCTGTATAAGACTGAGTGTGTGCAGTATAAGACTGAGTGTGTGCTGTATAAAACTGAGTGTGTGCTGTATAAGACTGAGTGTGTGTTGTATAAGACTGAGTGTGTGCAGTATAAGACTGAGTGTGTGCTGTATAAGACTGAGTGTGTGCTGTATAAGACTGAGTGTGTGCAGTATAAGACTGAGTGTGTGCTGTATAAAACTGAGTGTGTGCTGTATAAGACTGAGTGTGTGCTGTATAAGACTGAGTGTGTGCAGTATAAGACTGAGTGTGTGCTGTATAAGACTGAGTGTGTGCAGTATAAGACTGAGTGTGTGCTGTATAAAACTGAGTGTGTGCTGTATAAGACTGTGGGTGTGTGATATAAGACTGAGTGTGTGCTGTATAAGACTGAGTGTGTGCAGTATAAGACTGAGTGTGTGCTGTATAAGACTGAGTGTGTGCAGTATAAGACTGAGTGTGTGCTGTATAAAACTGAGTGTGTGCTGTATAAGACTGTGGGTGTGTGATATAAGACTGAGTGTGTGCTGTATAAGACTGAGTGTGTGCTGTATAAGACTGAGTGTGTGCTGTATAAAACTGAGTGTGTGCTGTATAAGACTGAGTGTGTGCTGTATAAAACTGAGTGTGTGCTGTATAAGACTGTGGGTGTGTGATATAAGACTGAGTGTGTGCTGTATAAGACTGAGTGTGTGCAGTATAAGACTGAGTGTGTGCTGTATAAAACTGAGTGTGTGCTGTATAAGACTTAATGTGTGCGATATAAGACTGTGAGTGTGTGCTGTTTAAGAGTGTGAGTGTGTGTTGTATATGACTGCATGTGTGCTGTATAAGACTGAGTGTGTGCTGTATAAGACTGAATGTGTGTGATATAAGACTGTGAGTGTGTGCTGTATATGACTGAGTGTGTGCTGTATAAGACTGAGTGTGTGCTGTATAAGACTGAATGTGTGTGATATAAGACTGTGAGTGTGTGCTGTATATGACTGAGTGTGTGCTGTATAAGACTGAGTGTGTGCTGTATAAGACTGAATGTGTGTGATATAAGACTGTGAGTGTGTGCTGTATATGACTGAGTGTGTGCTGTATAAGACTGAGTGTGTGCTGTATAAGACTGTGGGTGTGTGATATAAGACTGAGTGTGTGCTGTATAAGACTGAGTGTGTGCTGTATAAGACTGAGTGTGTGCTGTATAAGACTGAGTGTGTGCTGTATAAGACTGAGTGTGTGCTGTATAAGACTGAGTGTGTGCTGTATAAGACTGAGTGTGTGCTGTATAAGACTGAGTGTGTGCTGTATAAGACTTAATGTGTGCGATATAAGACTGAGTGTGTGCTGTATAAGACTGAGTGTGTGCTGTATAAGACTGAGTGTGTGCTGTATAAGACTGTGGGTGTGTGATATAAGACTGAGTGTGTGCTGTATAAGACTGAGTGTGTGCTGTATAAAACTGAGTGTGTGCTGTATAAGACTGTGGGTGTGTGATATAAGACTGAGTGTGTGCTGTATAAGACTGAGTGTGTGCTGTATAAGACTGAGTGTGTGCTGTATAAAACTGAGTGTGTGCTGTATAAGACTGAGTGTGTGCTGTATAAAACTGAGTGTGTGCTGTATAAGACTGTGGGTGTGTGATATAAGACTGAGTGTGTGCTGTATAAGACTGAGTGTGTGCTGTATAAGACTGAGTGTGTGCTGTATAAAACTGAGTGTGTGCTGTATAAGACTGAGTGTGTGCTGTATAAAACTGAGTGTGTGCTGTATAAGACTGAGTGTGTGCTGTATAAAACTGAGTGTGTGCTGTATAAGACTTAATGTGTGCGATATAAGACTGAGTGTGTGCTGTATAAGACTGAGTGTGTGCTGTATAAGACTGAGTGTGTGCTGTATAAGACTGTGGGTGTGTGATATAAGACTGAGTGTGTGCTGTATAAGACTGAGTGTGTGCTGTATAAGACTGAGTGTGTGCTGTATAAGACTGAGTGTGTGCTGTATAAGACTGTTGGTGTGTGATATAAGACTGAGTGTGTGCTGTATAAGACTGAGTGTGTGCTGTATAAGACTGAGTGTGTGCTGTATAAAACTGAGTGTGTGCTGTATAAGACTGTGGGTGTGTGATATAAGACTGAGTGTGTGCTGTATAAGACTGAGTGTGTGCTGTATAAGACTGAGTGTGTGCTGTATAAGACTGAGTGTGTGCTGTATAAGACTGAGTGTGTGCTGTATAAGACTGAGTGTGTGTTGTATATGACTGAGTGTGTGCTGTATAAGACTGAGTGTGTGCTGTATAAGACTGAGTGTGTGCTGTATAAAACTGAGTGTGTGCTGTATAAGACTGAGTGTGTGATATAAGACTGAGTGTGTGCTGTATAAGACTGAGTGTGTGCAGTATAAGACTGAGTGTGTGCTGTATAAAACTGAGTGTGTGCTGTATAAGACTTAATGTGTGCGATATAAGACTGTGAGTGTGTGCTGTTTAAGAGTGTGAGTGTGTGTTGTATATGACTGCATGTGTGCTGTATAAGACTGAGTGTGTGCTGTATAAAACTGAGTGTGTGCTGTATAAGACTTAATGTGTGCGATATAAGACTGAGTGTGTGCTGTATAAGACTGAGTGTGTGCTGTATAAGACTGAGTGTGTGCTGTATAAGACTGAGTGTGTGCTGTATAAGACTGAGTGTGTGCTGTATAAAACTGAGTGTGTGCTGTATAAGACTGTGGGTGTGTGATATAAGACTGAGTGTGTGCTGTATAAGACTGAGTGTGTGCAGTATAAGACTGAGTGTGTGCTGTATAAAACTGAGTGTGTGCTGTATAAGACTGAGTGTGTGTTGTATAAGACTGAGTGTGTGCAGTATAAGACTGAGTGTGTGCTGTATAAGACTGAGTGTGTGCTGTATAAGACTGAGTGTGTGCAGTATAAGACTGAGTGTGTGCTGTATAAAACTGAGTGTGTGCTGTATAAGACTGAGTGTGTGCTGTATAAGACTGAGTGTGTGCAGTATAAGACTGAGTGTGTGCTGTATAAGACTGAGTGTGTGCAGTATAAGACTGAGTGTGTGCTGTATAAAACTGAGTGTGTGCTGTATAAGACTGTGGGTGTGTGATATAAGACTGAGTGTGTGCTGTATAAGACTGAGTGTGTGCAGTATAAGACTGAGTGTGTGCTGTATAAGACTGAGTGTGTGCAGTATAAGACTGAGTGTGTGCTGTATAAAACTGAGTGTGTGCTGTATAAGACTGTGGGTGTGTGATATAAGACTGAGTGTGTGCTGTATAAGACTGAGTGTGTGCTGTATAAGACTGAGTGTGTGCTGTATAAAACTGAGTGTGTGCTGTATAAGACTGAGTGTGTGCTGTATAAAACTGAGTGTGTGCTGTATAAGACTGTGGGTGTGTGATATAAGACTGAGTGTGTGCTGTATAAGACTGAGTGTGTGCAGTATAAGACTGAGTGTGTGCTGTATAAAACTGAGTGTGTGCTGTATAAGACTTAATGTGTGCGATATAAGACTGTGAGTGTGTGCTGTTTAAGAGTGTGAGTGTGTGTTGTATATGACTGCATGTGTGCTGTATAAGACTGAGTGTGTGCTGTATAAGACTGAATGTGTGTGATATAAGACTGTGAGTGTGTGCTGTATATGACTGAGTGTGTGCTGTATAAGACTGAGTGTGTGCTGTATAAGACTGAATGTGTGTGATATAAGACTGTGAGTGTGTGCTGTATATGACTGAGTGTGTGCTGTATAAGACTGAGTGTGTGCTGTATAAGACTGAATGTGTGTGATATAAGACTGTGAGTGTGTGCTGTATATGACTGAGTGTGTGCTGTATAAGACTGAGTGTGTGCTGTATAAGACTGTGGGTGTGTGATATAAGACTGAGTGTGTGCTGTATAAGACTGAGTGTGTGCTGTATAAGACTGAGTGTGTGCTGTATAAGACTGAGTGTGTGCTGTATAAGACTGAGTGTGTGCTGTATAAGACTGAGTGTGTGCTGTATAAGACTTAATGTGTGCGATATAAGACTGTGAGTGTGTGCTGTTTAAGAGTGTGAGTGTGTGTTGTATATGACTGCATGTGTGCTGTATAAGACTGAGTGTGTGCTCTATAAGACTGAGTGTGTGCTGTATAAGACTGAGTGTGTGCTGTATAAAACTAAGTGTGTGCTGTATAAGACTTAATGTGTGCGATATAAGACTGTGAGTGTGTGCTGTTTAAGAGTGTGAGTGTGTGTTGTATATGACTGCATGTGTGCTGTATAAGACTGAGTGTGTGCTGTATAAGACTGAATGTGTGTGATATAAGACTGTGAGTGTGTGCTGTATATGACTGAGTGTGTGCTGTATAAGACTGAGTGTGTGCTGTATAAGACTGAATGTGTGTGATATAAGACTGTGAGTGTGTGCTGTATATGACTGAGTGTGTGCTGTATATGACTGAGTGTGTGCTGTATAAGACTGATACCCCTTTCACACCGAAGAAACAACACAGGTAAATCCCATGTTTGCCGTTGGTGTGAATGGGTCAACCCGGGTTATCCCGGACACGGCTCGGCTTCGGTGTGAAAAGGGCGACACAGATTACTCTACTACGCAGCACGCATATTGTCATTTAACTTATGTAGAGACTACGTTCTGAAACTTTTTCTCAATGATGGAATCCGTAGGCTACTCATGTGAATGTATATATTATAACCGAACAACTCTGGTGGAATTATCTTAATTTTCACTGATTCACAGCAAGATTCACACAAAAAGAGGACTGCTCTGTTGTCGCAGTTAAATAGGCTATATGTAACGCTAAATATTCTAAATAAAAAATAATATGTTACTTTAAACATTTTGTGACAGTTTACATAAAAGCATTTGCAAAATTTGGAGCACACATGTTAACCGATTCAGGAGTTACAGTTTTTCACAATTGTTAACACACAAAAAGCGAAAATTCGGCACAATTTGCACAACCTTCACTTCATGTACCAATCGCTCGAACAAATTTGGCACTACTTCACACTCCCTTATCTGCATTAGACTCTGACTTTCCTTATTTACACTCTGATGTCAATTACACATCACATTGGTGTCAAAACACTACACACAATGTTCAGTTGTTGCACACACTTCTCAAGTAAAATCTCAAAGCATCAACCTACAACACACAAAGATTCAAATCTCTAAACATTCAGGTCTGTTGAGCAATTTGCAATCAGGACTGCAGCATAAAAGTGCCTTGAGCCTCTGTTTTGTTTGGTGAACAATGGAGAACTTTGAAGAGAGAGACAACCAGAGAAGGAGAGGGGTAAGAGTGAGAGGAGGAGGAGGAGGAAGAGGAGGAGAAGGACAAGGAGGAGGAGGAGGAGGAGAAAGAAGAAGGAGAACGGTCATCTCTAATGATGCATATTTGCTGCATATTTGTGTGCTGTTTTATGTTTGACTATGAAAAGAGTAGGCCTACACTGAGACATTTTACAAAAGGAGAAATGGCTCATTCTCCAGAGTCATTGTCATTCATATGGTGTGTTCCATTTCTATGATTGTGTTTTCAATTTTGCACTTCAGTGTGCTGTAAATGCTTGGTAGTGTGCAGCAAATGCTTAGTTGTGTGTACTCAATGAATGGTATGTGTGTGTCATTTGAAAATATGGCTGTGTGTACCAAATGAAAACACGAGTTCCATTTTGTGAACAGTTAAGAGATTTGATGGCAAAGAGTCATCTTGCAAAGGGAGTGTCAGGTTTAACATTTTGTGTGTGAGGTTTTCAGTTTTGTGTGTGCAGTTTTGAGAAAGCCGTTATTGTTTTGAGAAACGTGTGTTAACAATTGTGAAAAACTGTAACATGTTGGGTTAATCCAGCATATGGCAAACTACATTGTATCCACTAGCCAGCTGGCTACCGATCTAGCTGTATTAGCAGGAAAAAAACTGAACGTGTACAGAAGTAAACTTGTGGATCCGGGACTTTTGTGAATGTCGACGATCCGGGACTTACCCTTGACCATAGTGTGGTGTGAATGGGTCAAACGCGGGTTGAACCCGTGTTCAATATCCCGTGTCATTCCCGGGTTTTGTGTGTGAAAGCGGTACGAGTGTGTATTGTTGGTTCATGGCAGAATTAGGCTATTCAGTCCAGTTCAGTAATATGTTTTGGATGAACATGAAGGCCACCGTTTCATGAGGTGACCTCATGGCAAAGTCACCTACCAATCACAAAGGCATCCTTGGACTGTGTGCCGTGCTGGTCGTACCATGGAGGGCGGCCAGCAGTGTAGATGGTTCTGGTGCTGGTGCGCAGGAGAGGCGGCTCCGGTTTCCCCAGGCTGCTGCTCTTCCTGCGCAGGCTGTTAACGGGCACCAGAAGCCTGTCCAAAGCCTCCTCACTGCTTCTGCTGCCAGGACAGGGAAACAAACACAACACAAAATAAAAAATGTAATCCAACAAAGAAAAAACCCTAACCCTAACCCTAACAGAAGCCTGTCCAAAGCCTCCTCACTGCTTCTGCTGCCAGGACAGGGAAACAAACACAACACAAAATAAAAAAATGTATCCAACAAAGAAAACAATACATACATTAAACAAAACCAAAGTAAAATCATAGAAAACAAACAAAATCTAAAATAAACGCTGGCTATACTTGATAAAATAAGCACATTAAGTAAAATATGTATCAAATAAAAATATAAAACACAATAAAATATTGGGGTTGGGGGTTCTGTGTCTATCTCTCTTTTAAGGGGCCTGCATTAAGGAATAAAAAACATGGCCACCTGTAAGTGAAAATGAATCCTTACTGTAAATATTTAAGTTATGACCCCCAGATTTCTGTCTTCATTTTTAAACATTCTGTGTTGTTAAACCCTGGAGGTCACTGTATGTGACCCGATTGAGTCCCTTCAATAGTCCCTGGGATTCATCAATCACCTTCATCATCCCCATGTCAGTGAAAAGGGTGCAGCAGTTACAGGTAAACACACCTGCAAGGTACCTGACCAAAATATCCCTCTCATCTGACTGCAGGTCTAACAGAAGAGATAGTCCCCTGTGGGTTTGTCCTTCAAGGATTCTCTTCCAAACCTACACTACAGATCATCTGGCGATTAAACCTATGTCACACACATAATTTCACTATTTTTAACAAAAATAAGAATCATATACAGTTGGCAAATGATTTGAAAAGAGCCACTCCTGAATGGAGGCTGTGTCGGAGCAGTGTGTTATTTGGTTGCCACTGACACCTGAAAGTCCAACAGTTCAAATAGGTAATGAGAGAAGACCTGACTACATATGAACCTGTTCTGCAGGCTATAGTTCCAGAGCCAAGACCTCACAATGCCCTTCACAATTCTTACAGCAGTGGGTTCACAACCTGCGTCAGGACACATGGGCAGGTCACGAGAGGGACTGAGATGGATCATGAGACACGTGAAAGCACATGCTATACAATATATATTGTTTGTTATACCATATACCCACACTCACACTAAACAATCTACACACTGCACTGCCTAGACATAGAGGGTCCATGCTATTGGTTTGACATATACTGATAGAATAGAATGGAATAGAATAGAATAACATTTATTTTCCTGTTAGGGAACTATTCTGAAGTAGTATATGCTGATATAAAACTGTTTAGAATCAAAACATTGATATTACAAAATTAATATTTCCAGTTTTATATCACAATTTCAATTACAGTATATTATATATACAAAAATAATAGTATTTTAAGTATGACCGCGACGGCAGAAATGAAAACAGCAAAGAAAATGTTTCTGTGCCGGTTATGATCATTACTTTGGTAGGATTTGTTATCCAATGCCGCTCACCAAATTCTAGAGCGGTAGGTCACACCCGGGATTAAATACTTTATCAAAAATACAAGAACTCTTTAGAAAAATTTTGTATCAATATATGTTTTACATTACATTCATTTAGCTGATGCTCTTCACCAGATAATCCGCCTTATATCCCAGTGCCAGACCTGGCCAATAACATTCCCAGACTAGCAAGTGTAAGTCAAAATCAATAAAGCATAAAATGTAAGTTAAATAATGTCATTATACAAAACATAGATGAACATGAATAGCATCCACATGAAACCATAAAACCCGTAATAACAATCCTAAAGTAATGAAACTATAAAACAGGAATACTGATTGCAGGAGCAAGAATTCATACAGATCTCAATTTTTATTTTTTCACCAGAAAAAAAATTGTTCTTATGTTTGTGCACTTTGATTAGTAACCTGCTTGATAATTTTTTTTCTATTCTTTATTTATCCAAGTGAGCCCTGTTGAAACAGAAATCTCACTTCCAAGGCAGTAACATGGTTTGTTGAAAATCCTTAGGGATTTGCAGTGCTTTAATAATTTAGCATAATAATTTCAAGAGGTACAGCACTTCAAAAACATATTTAACCTACGTCTTGTGTACAAAACATTTCCACATTATTATACAGCACAGTTGTATCTATAACAGTAACTATATAGCAAGACAGTGATAGTACTGGTACGGCTAATGCTGTGTCACAACCATTCACAAACCACAAAACCTACAGGAGAGAAAGAACAGTTTTAAAGCGTACCTGCCATCTGCATTAAGAGACCAACGCCCCGATATTTTGGCTCCTGAATATGCGGGGAGTGAGGCCATGGTGAGGATTCACTCAGTGCCTTTGGCCTATAATATCACAGCACCTGGCTCACCTACCCCCTGGCCCCGCACTGCCCAAAATCCAAGCAGGTATGACTGCGGACACTACACCACAAACCAGTAACATTCAAAGAGACTCATTATTCTTCTGTTTCACACACACACTGGGAGTCACAAAAAAAGCTATTATCGACAGGAAAAGGAGGATGCCTCTTCTAACTGCAGCCTCATTCTTTTGCTTTGTTTTTTTGTTGTTGTTTTGTTTGCTGCTTTGGCAACAATCATAAGCTTAGTACCAGATTAAAGAGTTACTAATAGCAGCAGTTGAGCAGCTTCCGTTGTAACGTCACAGCAACAACACAACACTTTATCCCCGAGTGTTTACTGAGAGGGCGGTAGGGGGGGGGGGGGGGATAGAGAGAGAGATCAATAGAGAGAATAGTCCGCTTCTCTGAGGCCATTCCAAAGAAATAATCATTTCACAAAAAGTATTTCCTGTTGATCCCAAAAACTTGACTATTCAGATCTATCTATAACATTATAACTGACACTAGATTTATATTGTTGCCTGATTTCTTAATTCAGTATTGTTGTTTCTGGATGGGAGATATATTTAAATATTTAAAGTGTTGTTGACATATTGGCACGTGGAATCTGAAGAATAACAAATCTTGTACTACACTGCTCTCTTGTGGAAAGTACCAGCAGGTCAGTTTTGATGTACATTTAATTAAACAAATCCATTTGTTTATCTAATAACCTGTTATACAGTAGGCTACCATGTTTCCACAACATTCAAAGAATGGCAGTGTATTCATGGGACAAAATATCTAATAACTAATAACGAGTAGGCCCACCCTTTGTCTTCAAAACAGTTTCAATCGTTCTAGGAATGATGTAATACAATTTCTGAATTGTGTGTAGTGGGATATCGGCCCATTGTTCAAGAAGAACAGTCTCCAGTTCTTTGAGGGATGAAGAAGGTGGAAATCTAGTTCGCACCCAGAACTTCTCGTAAAGGTTCAATTATGTTTAGATCTGGTGATTGTGCAGGCTATGGCAGGCATTTGACGTCATCCGTGTGTTCTTGGAACCATTCTGTAATGTATTTAGCAGTGTTTATGGGGGTGTTATCATGTTGGAATATGGGGACATCATGAGGGAACAGTGTTTGCACCATAGGGTGCACCTGGTCTTGTAAAATGGTTTCATATTGTTTGCCTGTTACACATCCATGGAGAGCAATCATTGGACCCAATTAGTCTCATGAAATTGCTGCCCATACCATTAGAGAACCACCACCATACTTAACAGTAGTAACAGACATTGTGGATTGAATGCCTCCTTAGGCTTTCTCCAAACATAAACCCGTCCAGAAGTATTAAAAATAGTAAAAGATTACTCTCTCACTTTTCTCCATTGCTCAGGGGTGCAGGTTTTGTGTTCCTTACACTATGCGTTTTTGTGCATTAGCCTTGGATAAAAATGGTTTCCAAATGGCGGCCCTTCCATAAATACCAGCTTTGTGAAGTTCACGACAAACTGTTTTTGTTGAGACTGGTTCAGATATGGATTGATTCAATTGTGTGATGATTTTTAGAGCTGCAGCTCTGTGGTTATTACAACTATCTTACCAAGTGTCCGTCTGTCCCTGTCAGAGAGCTTTGACTTATGGCCACAGTTCTTTTTTGCTGATGCAGTTTTTTGGTGTTGGGCATATGTTGTCATAATTTTTGACACTGCCGCCTTAAATAGTTTTGCCTTTTTGTGACCGACGCACCTGCTATTCGGGCAAAAACTATTTGGCCCCTTTGGAACTCTGTTCTAACCTTAGAGACTTACCTAGCAAAGTTCTGCTGGTTAGACCTCTTTTAAGCAGACACATGCTGCTAATTAGAATTTAAATGATTAGGAATCACCTGTGTAGATGCTTTTGTAATTGTGGTTTAGATGTTAAAGCCACTTTTCAGGGTTTTTTTCAATATTTTGCCCACCCCCATAACAGTGAGCACTTTGAGTTTGAAAGGATACAATGACAATGAGCTTGAAGTTCAGAATGTCAGCTTTAATTTGAGGGTATATTGGATGGACCGTTTAGAAATTATAGAACCTTTTGTACGTTCTGTACCTTTCCACCACCTTTTCCCACTTAGATCTTTCCTCCCACCAGTACATATTAATTTATTTTTTCCTGAGCACTGAAACGATTGAAGTCAGGTGATGCAGTGAAGGCAGCAACCACACATATCTGTTAGAGCCCTCACAGTCAGAAACACATGTCCAATCCACCCCACATATGTGTGGAGGGGTGAAGACATCTACAGGAGTTCACCAGCAATCTCTCTGCTAGTTTAACCGTCATCTCCGTCCGGATACTCTGAAATCACAGAGCCTTGGGAAGGTAAATACTACCATCTCATTTAGGGTCTGGCAATAGCACCATGCTGTCTTTCAAAAAACAAAACAAAAATGAGGCCTGAATACATTTTTTTTTAACATAAAATAAGTTTATTGGGTTGTATTGAGGTATATATCAATTTAATTTCTTTACAACTGCTTTATTTATATTTCCAGAGTATTTTAAAATCCCTCCACCCTTGATTTTCATAAAAGTTGCAGAGCTCTTGCTGGGTTCACACCCAATCACACCCATCTCTGTAAAACTACTTTGTGAAATTTCCCATGTAAAAAAACGCTATACACATAAAATTGTTTTTAACTGAGTAGCTCGTCAGTGTACAAAGAGCCCAAGGAATGGTGTTTGTGTATCTGCGGTCAGTCTGCGTGTTTTTTTATGGTCACATGCGTGTTAAAGGTGTGTTTTGCAGTCAATCCATGTCTGTAAAGGTGTGTTTTGTGCACAGTCTCTCTGTAAAGGTGTGTTTTTACTGTCAGTCTGTCTGTACGGGTGTGTCCTGTGGTCAATCTGTGTGTGTAAAGGTGTAAATTATGGCCAGTCAGTATGTGTAAAGATGTGTTTTTGTAGTCTGTCTGTATAACCCTCAAAATGTCCCTTGCTTTAGCCTGTTGAGGAGGTGGCCGATGTGCCTCTGCTGGGATAGAACTGTAATACAATGGCCACTGTAAGCCAAACCAACCTCTTTAACTGGCTGTGTGAATAACTGGTGCTCAGTGGCTCCCCCTGTGGATAGCGATGATGGCACGGCAGCAAGGTTCCTCTCATTGGCAGTCTTTGATGGAAAGCTCACGACACAGCACATAAATAATTTTATCGGATAACTTCAAAAAGAGGAGGGCACTGAGGATGGCATCATAGAGGTCCAAACATGTCTGTTCCTGTTCTGTTCATTACATGGGGTGAACGCTCAAATGCTCTGTGTGCTCCAGCTCTCTTCGTTCTTTGGGTAAGTCCAAGTTACCCGTGTAAAGATTCCTTTCTTGTGTGACTGTCACTGCTGTTGGGTACTGATTTATTCCTCTTCATAACAGCTGTGCTCAAGTATCTGGGGCTACTGTTTTGTGTAGTACACACTGCTGTTTTGTGCAGTACGCACTGCTGTTTTGTGCAGTACACACTGCTGTTTTGTGCAGTACACACTGCTGTTTTGTGCAGTACACACTGCTGTTTTGTGCAGTACACACTGCTGTTTTTTGTGCAGTACACACTGCTGTTTTTTGTGCAGTACACACTGCTGTTTTGTGCAGTACACACTGCTGTTTGCAGCTGTGAATCTGACAAAAGTTCATATCACTGTGAGCCTGAGGCTGCCCCTCTATTGGATGCTCAGCACTGCCTTTATGTCTGCAGAGGGCTACAGTCAGCCAATCCTCAGTTAGGAAAAAGTATTTTCTTCATATGGCAGGGGGGCGGAACCTCCTGTCACCTAACCAGAATGCTTTTAAAGGTCCTGAATGGGTTGGGCTGGGTAAGAGGTGTTGGAAGGGCAGGGCTATGAGAGGTTGCCAAAGGAAGCTGCAGAAACAAAAGAGAGAGAACAGAGAAGCCCTTACAGATATAAAACACACTGCAATATAGTGTAAATATTGTATTAAAAAAAAAAATATTACAATATATTTAGTGGTGATAATTTGTAAATGTTTATATTTGCGCATAATTAAGACAAAATGCTTAAATGTTTTGATGATTTGTTTTATTTCAATATACTTCAATAATTATATGTATTTTTTAAATAATTATATACGTTTATCATTTACATGTATGCCATTTCATTAGCGGGCAGAGGTGGAGCTATTTAGATTTTTCAGCCCTTTAAATCTTGGCTAAAAAGTATATAATATGTAGAGACAGCGATGCCAATAGAAACCAATGGGGAGCATATCTGAACCAGGAAGTTTTAATTTTGCGTTAATCTCACATGGACAGTTGTGTCCTTGGAGTCACACTGTGTTTCATCAGGAATACATTATGGCAAGAAATAAATAAAATGGAAAGATTTAGGCCTGTTAAGCACAGTGATGATTCCAGGCCTGCTTTCCTGACTGGCACCATTCAGCTCTCAGAAACAAGGATGAAAGCCTTTTATTTGAAGTACCAAACGATTAATCAAATTAACCGATGTCTTTCCTTAATAATAACCTGTTGATCACAAACCCTGGTCTATACCTTAATAATAGCATATGGATTACTAACCCTGGTCTATGCCTTAATAATAACATATTGATCACGTTTTGTAAGGGTCCTCTATTTTGCATGTCAACTGATTCTAAGCATCTAATTTATTCCATTGATTCAATTTTATAAATATTTAAATGACCATAAATTATTTTAACAAATTTAGACTACAATATGAACCTTAGAAAATAATTTTATTGTCAACATCCTCTACTGATCGAATTCTGACACCAGAAAGAAAACCGAAAACAGCAGCTCTTTCAACACTGTTGGCTGCACAAGGATCTGGAAATAACAGGAAAACAATATTGCAAGAATATCACGGCGACTGCAAAATGACCAGTTAAAGAGAGGCATTTAAAGCAACAGCACACTGTCCTTGTGTGAGAATGGCTGCAGGGCCCAAGTGTTTGTATATAAACATGTCCTTTCATAAAGATGCTCAGCCACACAGACATCTGGGTTGAGGGGGGGACACAAATGTTGATGGAAATAAACATAACAGTGTGCGTCAAGAAAACGGCCCAGACTTTCAATAAAAATTTAAAAGCAAAAATATAAATGGAAGCATAACAATGATAAAATGGTATATAAAAAAAAGGTTAGGAATGCCAATAAGAATCTTAGATAGGTTTATGTCAGTAGATTTAGGAATGCAGTAATTTAAATGCACATGCACATTCTCGCCCACCAAATGGATTGGCTCCAATAAAAAAAATTGGAAAATTGCCACGTGAAAAATAATAATAAAAGCAATTACTGGGAGGCAGGCCTGCAGTGCTCCACTGCCCATACAGTTACAGCTACAGTCCAAATGCACAAAAAAGCCAGTGTAGCCCATACAGTAAAGGGGAGATGATTAATTAACCTGATTAATGGCAGGTGCTGTGATGCAGGCATTAACCCTATAATGGCAGGTGCTGTGATGTAGGCATTAACCCTATAATGGCAGGTGCTGTGATGCAGGCATTAACCCTATAATGGCAGGTGCAGTGATGTAGGTATTAACCCTGTAATGGCAGGTCCTGTGATGTAGGTATTAACCCTGTAATGGCAGGTGCAGTGATGTAGGTATTAACCCTGTAATGGCAGGTGCAGTGATGTAGGCATTAACCCTATAATGGCAGGTGCAGTGATGTAGGTATTAACCCTGTAATGGCAGGTGCTGTGATGTAGGTATTAACCCTGTAATGACAGGTGCAGTGATGTAGGTATTAACCCTGTAATGGCAGGTCCTGTGATGTAGGTATTAACCCTGTAATGGCAGGTCCTGTGATGTCGGCATTAACCCTATAATGGCAGGTGCTGTGATGCAGGCATTAACCCTATAATGGCAGGTGCTGTGATGCAGGCATTAACCCTATAATGGCAGGTGCTGTGATGTAGGCATTAACCCTATAATGGCAGGTGCTGTGATGTAGGCATTAACCCTATAATGGCAGGTGCTGTGATGCAGGCATTAACCCTATAATGGCAGGTGCTGTGATGCAGGCATTAACCCTATAATGGCAGGTGCAGTGATGTAGGCATTAACCCTATAATGGCAGGTGCAGTGATGTAGGCATTAACCCTATAATGGCAGGTGCTGTGATGTAGGCATTAACCCTATAATGGCAGGTGCTGTGATGCAGGCATTAACCCTGTAATGGCAGGTCCTGTGATGTAGGCATTAACCCTGTACTGGCAGGTCCTGTGATGCAGGCATTAACTCTATAATGGCAGGTGCTGTGATGCAGGTATTAACCCTGTAATGGCAGGTCCTGTGATGCAGGCATTAACTCTATAATGGAAGGTGCTGTGATGCAGGTATTAACCCTATAATGGCAGGTGCAGTGATGCAGGCATTAACTCTATAATGGCAGGTCCTGTGATGCAGGCATTAACTCTATAATGGCAGGTGCTGTGATGCAGGTAGTAACCCTGTAATGGCAGGTCCTGTGATGCAGGCATTAACTCTATAATGACAGGTGCTGTGATGCAGGTATTAACCCTGTAATGGCAGGTCCTGTGATGCAGGCATTAACTCTATAATGGCAGGTGCTGTGATGCAGGTATTAACCCTGTAATGGCAGGTCCTGTGATGCAGGCATTAACCCTATAATGGCAGGTGCAGTGATGCAGGTATTAACCCTGTAATGGCAGGTCCTGTGATGCAGGCATTAACCCTATAATGACGGTTGCTTTGCTCACCTCGGCTGAGCTGCTGCAGGTTCCTGACCTCCTCCTGCACCTGCAGCTGCAGTACCTGCTGGAGAACCTCCTGTTTCAGAGTGTCCTTTACTATCCCCATACGGCCCAGCTTCTCACCATTTAGTCTCAATAATGCGCGCCCTGGGGGGGGAGGATGACAATAATAACAATCATCTTCATCATCATAATTATCATATTCAAAATCATAGTAATTCATTAGTAAAATAAGATGATGTGAAATTGTCATGTCAAAGACAAAAAGCTGGAGTAAGTTTTTCCAATGGTCACATTTGTTGTCAAAACATAACGTCCCTTGGCCCTGCCCACAGAGAAAGAGACATAGCCCCTACCCCACTGCTTCCACAGACCTCGTTGTGAATCACGCCATCTTCTAAAATGAGCGCCTATGTTTAGGCTACTCCAGTGTTTGAGCGAGCTTTATCCAATTCCCTTTTCTTTTTCTTTGCGTGAAATAGCGCCAGTGTAACGGGTCGCTGTGAAATTGCTAGCTGGTGAACTGGCACGGTCAATCTCACTGTTGATCAGTTCACGATGTGAACCAGCCTATCTCTTTGATTGGTTTACACCATAAAAACCTTTGTTCACTGGTTTTAGAATGCAGAACTTTAGGGTATAAAGTAAAAGTGTATGTTGCTGGATTTCTCTCAGAACAGCTTTCTATGACTGCTACCAACTAAGCACGACCCTGATATTTTTCTTAAAAAAAGAGTTGCATACTCCAGCTTTAAATATTTGGGTTATGTGATCAGCACACATCTCTTTCTTGCCTGACTTAGTCCTTGCACCTTTGTGGTCCCATTTCTAATGGGAGAAGCTGAGGCAGAATGGCATGGTTATCGACCTCAGATACCACTGTAGATAGCACAAATAACTAATTTATTCTCTTAGCAGATATGCATAACCTCTTGCCTATGAATAATTATAAATAAATAATCAATAATAAATAATCACCACTGTTCAGGTAAGCATGAAACATGCTTCATCTGAAGCCTGCCAGAAGGTCTTTCATATCAATGCTTTTGTTACCCCAGGTTAGCTGAATAAACACTTTGTCATAATAGCCATACTCACGGTAAGAAAATACATTAGTGTTTGACTTTCTGACCCTTCCATTATTAGGTGGATGTCTGGTTCAAGTCAAACTGGTTCAAGGTCTTAATATAAAAACTCTGTTGGCTGCTTATGTTTATTTTAATTGTAAACTCACTGGCCGTCATTTATGAATCGTTCCTACATTTACGCGAAAAAACAGGTTCATACGAAAAAATTACGCCGGATTCATCAAACCGGGCAGGATAGGCAGATTTGTTTGTATTTTATGCGTATGTTCATACATTCTAATTCTTCATAAATGATATGCATCCTATTTTGTGATTAGTATAAATCCATGCCCATGTATTTCCATATGAGTTGCGAATTTCATTTACAGGTGCATACAAATTCAAAATAGCCCAGAGAACTCAAAAGAAAGAATTTTGAGCTGATGTTCAGTAATGTAAAAACTATTAGATTTAGTTTTGTCTATTTAGTATTGTCAGCACCAGTGTCATAAGAACCGGTAGAGTAAAAAGGCTTAGCCAGAGATAACATGTGCCGTCAATGCAAGATTAGCCGTCACACAAAGAGGTAAAAAAAAAATGGATTGGTGAAGAAACGCATAGCTACGCACAAGCACCACAGCTACAGGAGGTGGCCAAAGACAAGCTATTTGATGAATGCATTCTTACCAATAAGCCAGCCTTCTCTCACAGCACCGTTCTGCAAATGAGTGCCAGCTGAACTGCCCCGCAGAATAAAGCTATCCCACCAGGCCTCCGGGCCACGACGTTGAGCAACACACATTTTGTATATGAGCTGCACATTGATGGAATGCTATCCCTTTCTATTCATATTATGCAAACGCACCATCGGACGGAGCCTTGATGCGCGTTTTCAGTCTGGCCCCGATAACATTGGGCAGGTTGCCAATTTCATAAAAAGAATGTGTTCTCTCAAAAGGATGCCGTGTGCCAACTCCTCCAACAGTGCAAGTTCAGCCATTGAAACTCTGGCTACAGACCTGTAAGCCACTTTAAAGCAAAGTGGTTCTGAGTGGGTGTAAAGTTTGTTCGTATGAACAAATCTCAGAAACAAAAACTTCCAAAATACGAACAAAATTGCTTACACAAACGATTCATGCACAAATTCGTTCTGCTCATGTTTCATGAATGAGATCCATTGTGTGTGACACTTTCTCTTTCTCTCTGTATGTGTGTGTGTGTGTGTGCATGTATGTGAGTGTATGTCTGACTGTACCTGTAATGGCGTGGTGGGAGAACACCTCCACGTAGCTCAGGTAGTTGTGAGGACAGTGCCTCTTAAGCCACCTGCACACGTCCTGCTGGCTCCACAGCACCACTGGGCGAGACAGGCCTGAGAAGGAGGGGCTGGGATGATACACTGCTAATGCTTCGCCTGGGCGCAGCTGAAACACACATTTATGCACAGACATGCATAGCATGCATGAAGTTTACATGTCATGGTTTTTCCGCTGACATGGACAAAAGACGAAGACAAAATTATTTCTAAACAAAGTAGCCTGGCCTATAGACATTTTAACAAACAAAAAACTTGCTTCCTACAAACTACTCTAACAGTCTGAGCTACCGGTAGCTCATCCTGAGCAAGGAGCTCAGTTTGTCACAACACCTGCAGTCGTGTCTCACCATTTTGAATCTCACTCTTGCCATTTATAGGCTACCGTATTTTTGGGGTAATATCTTTCCCCCTTTTTTTTAACCTATTTGTTTTACGTGTGATCAGAAAAAAATTATTATAATCTGAACAACAACAAAAAAAGCTCAATTAAACAGCAAGTTGGCCAAAATGGGAGCTTGGGCTGGCCCATAACAATCACCTTGCTGATGCTAGGCTGAATCACCTGCGAATGCGATTCTGTTGTTATGGTTCTGTCAGGCAATACTACGTTTTTTTATTTTTATTTCGTAATATCACATCTTTTGGTTACACTTCCCAGTCCTTTTACAGAACTTTAATGCACATTCGTTTCAGATGATTAAAGTCAGATACTCTGTCATCGGATACGTTTAACATCTTTTCATTGCTGTTTCTGTCCTAGAAGTGCTTAAACGGTACACTTTAAGCTGAGGACACATTACACGATTTTCAGTCTCTTCTGTCGCACACACATAACAACGGCTGTCTTTGAGGAGCACAAATATAAACAGGGACATAGATGGACGCAGTTTTCTCGCATGAAACGTGATTTTTCATGGTACACCTGCACTCGCAAGACTTTTTTCCAATATCTCACAGTAAACGGAGATGACAAGAACATACACTGATAAAGCTGCAAATGTTATGATATGTATGTTATGCAAATGTAGCAATGTGCATTTGTGGTTTTAGGCTGTGTTGGCAAGTGTATGCCGTGTGTGTAGACTGATATCAAAATGCTGAATAGCTAGTGTCAAAGAAACATGACTGTTTTTTTATTAAAGTTTGAATATTTCAAGAAATATGAATATTTAAAAAATAGTTCAGTACTGCCTGTCTGTATCTGTTTTTTTTATTTGCCTTAATTGAGAAAAAGAAGTCAATTATTATATTAATTTAAATCAGATAAAACAGTAAAACGCATGCACGGTGTGTCATGGTTCGTGGGTTATTGTTTTCTATTCCGTTGCGGTTTTCGTCCTGGTTTTCTGATTGAGAATCTATCGGATTTTTTCCACGTTCCGTTCTGAGGTTTTATTTTCCCTCGCTCGTTATTAAGTTTCACCTGTGCTTCTACCTGCAGGGTATTTAAGTTCCTCACTTCCACTTCCCCGGTGCTTCTTTATCATTTGACATTGCATTGAGCCAGGTATAGCCAGGTAGTATACGACCTTGTGATATTAAACGCTGTTTATGTTCACGAGGGACTTGCTAATTCGCTTATTTTCAGGTATAGGTATTATTCCTCCTGTTAGCGTAATGCGCTATTTATTTTTGCTGTTCTCTCTGAGACAGTTTTTCTTTGTTGTTTTGTTTTGGCTCCAGTATTGAGCTTGGGAGATTTAGTTTGTGTTTCACTCATATATTCGAGTTCGCCCTATTTTAGTGGGTTGATTTTCATTTGGCTGTTTAGCTACAAGAAATTAGTTTCCTGTCTTTTCTTTCTTTGCATTTATTGTATTACTCCCTTTATTGGTCCTCACTGCGTGAGTGACTTCTTCTGATCCCCTTATCTTCGTGTTTGATTATTTGCTACTAAAATCCATTACACAGTGTTATCAAACTGAAGGAAATGTAATTATTAAGTGGAGTTGGAAAGCAAATTGATTTGTCATTATTTGCCAATAATGTCAGTCTTTATCAGAGAAAATTAGGAGCAGAAGCTGACCCTGATTTGGCTGTAATGGCGGGTGGAAAAGGGACCCAGACGCAGGCAGAGAGTACAAAAAAGTACTCTCTGTTTAAGGACTGCAACAGCACAAAAGAGTCCAAAGAGTGGTCAGAAAACAAGCAGAGGTCGGAACGGGGAAGGCACAGCAGAAGTACAAAAACAGTCCAGACTCAGGGTCGCGAGAATACAGGCAGAAGTCAAAACCGGAAAATCAAAGAAGCAGAAAAATAAACCAAAAAGAACGGACAGGGAAAACAAACACAAAAACTAACAGAAACTCAGAAACAAAAACTCGGGAAAACCAACAGATACTCAGAAACTCGCAGATACAGAGGCACAAACCAATGACGCTATCAAAGGTGAGGAACTCGCAAAGAATGAATTGGGTTAAATACAGAGAGAGAGAGAGACAGACATAATGGGAATAAGGTGTGCAGAGGCAGGGAGGGGAGATAACTCACAGGTGAGAACAATGAGAGTAACAAAAACCAATAAAACAATAACAAGGGTATATGTAAAACACGGACTGGATCTCACATAAACACAATTATAACAACAGACCTGGAGTTAACAGGTAACAAGTGCACAGCTCGAAGGGGAGAAACGCGGAAGAGGACACGTGCAGAGAATGCAAAATCACAGAAGGATACAGGGATAGGATAACGAGGGAGAATGACAGCTGCAGGTAGAAACTTAAGATAAATTAGTAATTAGTAATGTTAGTAGAAAATTCTAAATCCATAATGTTAGTAAGTTAGTTGTTTAGTATTATGTACATGTTAGTTCTTAGTAGGTTAGTACTAAGTCTAATCTAACAGTTAGTATGATTAATATGTTAGTAATATATATATATATATATATATAAATATTAATTAAGTTGGAAGGTAAAGAAAACGAGATACGAAATACAGAGGAAACCCGAATGTACCAAAATCACCCGAATAGTGCAATAACGAACATGAAAAAAGACAGACAGATGGGACTCGGACAACCCACGAACAGAGGGCAATGCAATGATATATGGAAAATAAATACATGGATGAAAATGAAAAAATAAAAATACAAAACAGACAGACTCAGAACATAACATTGGCTGCTTACTTAGCGTTGAGTAGCCTATATATCATGCAACATATACAGTCAATATCATGTGAAATATAGTCAACCAAGTTCAATGTTTCCATTCACACTGTTCCACAAAAAACATGTGCCCATTACAGAACATTTAGATCTATTCTATGGCAAAGGACATTTAAGAATACTGCCTTTCAAATGGGAGAAGGGGAGAGACAAAAGGTAAAAGAGAGAGATTCAGAGGCTGTCAGCTTGTTTTCCTTCTCTGGGAACAAAGTGATCAGTTGGAGGGAAGGACTGCAACTACAGAATCTTTTTGTGTGTATTTGAAAGCCTTTTGTGAGGGTGCATCGCTGGGTGTGATAGAACTGTGCTTCTGCCAGCCTGCCTAGTCCTTCAAAACAAAGAGTCCCTTTGACATATTCAGAAAAAAATATGATTTTATGCTGTGTATTTTTTGGGCCTAAAATAATGAGCAGGAGGGCATTTCTCCAATAGAGCAGAGGCCGCTGTCTGGGGAGCATTTAGAGAAATGCTGCAGAGAACAACTGAGTGTTCATGATATGTTCTTTTTTGTCTTGCATTTTGAGCACCATTTGAGTACAGCGGATCAGAGCTCTGACTTCAGGAGTATTTATATATATTCAGTTGATTGTCTCATAAAGTCTAAACATGGGATGCTACGACCTCGTCTTTGACCACTAGCTCTCCTGAACCTCTTTCTGATGTTTTTTGTGCATGAAATTAAGTCAGTGTAACCTGTCAGCACACACACTATGGTATGGTCATAGACTAACTAAAAACACGTCTGTATAGGTAAGTCAGTGTACCTCTCAGCACACACACTATGGTATGGTCATAGACTAACTAAAAACACGTCTGTATAGATAAGTCAGTGTACCTGTCAGCACACACACTATGGTATGGTCATAGACTAACTAAAAACACGTCTGTATAGATAAGTCAGTGTACCTGTCAGCACACACACTATGGTATGGTCATAGACTAACTAAAAACACGTCTGCATAGGTAAGTCAGTGTACCTGTCAGCACACACACTATGGTATGGTCATAGACTAACTAAAAACACGTCTGCATAGGTAAGTCAGTGTACCTGTCAGCACACACACTATGGTATGGTCATAGACTAACTAAAAACACGTCTGTATAGGTAAGTCAGTGTACCTGTCAGCACACACACTATGGTATGGTCATAGACTAACTAAAAACACGTCTGTATAGATAAGTCAGTGTACCTGTCAGCACACACACTATGGTATGGTCATAGACTAACTAAAAACACGTCTGCATAGGTAAGTCAGTGTACCTGTCAGCACACACACTATGGTATGGTCATAGACTAACTAAAAACACGTCTGTATAGGTAAGTCAGTGTACCTGTCAGCACACACACTATGGTATGGTCATAGACTAACTAAAAACACGTCTGTATAGGTAAGTCAGTGTACCTGTCAGCACACACACTATGGTATGGTCATAGACTAACTAAAAACACGTCTGTATAGGTAAGTCAGTGTACCTGTCAGCACACACACTATGGTATGGTCATAGACTAACTAAAAACACGTCTGCATAGGTAAGTCAGTGTACCTGTCAGCACACACACTATGGTATGGTCATAGACTAACTAAAAACACGTCTGTATAGGTAAGTCAGTGTACCTCTCAGCACACACACTATGGTATGGTCATAGACTAACTAAAAACACATCTGTATAGGTAAGTCAGTGTACCTGTCAGCACACACACTATGGTATGGTCATAGACTAACTAAAAACACGTCTGTATAGATAAGTCATAGGGTATAATTGGCTACCAAATTGGGAGAAAAAAGGGAAAAATCTGAAACGTTTTGACAGGAAGGCAGTGCAGCGAGGCTAAAATGGGTGTAAAGTGTGACCATCTACTGGACCTTGTTAGTAGCCTGGCAGCAGCATTCTGAACCACTTGTAGATGATCCAGAGAGGATGCTGACCCAGGAATTACACCACATGCATCAACTGCAGGACATGGGTACTCACCTCGCCTGTACCCTATCTGTCCAAAAAATACATATAGATGGATACACAGACAGACAGAGAAAGAGCAGGTGGGCATACCTGCAGGTGCTCTGTCCCAGGCTGCTGGAGGAGTTTCACCACTTTGCCACCCGCTGTCTTCTGGCCCCGCCCATCGTGCCAGGTCAGGTTCCCGCCTGTCTTCCGGGATCGCTGGTAGCTCAAGTCTTCAGCAGAAAGGGCGTGATTCAGCAGAACCGACCGGCAGAATCGAAAACTGGACCCTGCTAGAAAGAGAGAGAGAGTCTGTCAGCCTGTACCTTGAGAGGAAAAAGTTATAGAGTGACTAACTGAATTTTATTTATATTGACAGTATATTGATATTCAGTGACCATAATTCATTGGACAGTGACACATTTTTAGTTATTCTGGTTTTGTACTCTAGCACTTTGAGTTTGAATACTGATATGATGAGGTTGAAGTGCAGACTGTCAGCTTTAATTTGAGGGTATTTTCATCGGATGAACCGTTTAGAAATTATAGAACCTTTTTTACGTAGTACCCCCCATTTTCAGGCATCAAACAATATTGAACAATTTAACATAATGTATAATAAAGTAATCATTTTTAATATTTGGTCGCATATACTTTGCATGCCATCACTTCCTGATGTCAGTGACCTCAACATCAAAAAACTCTTGATACCTTATTTTCTGGCACTCTTCCAAGCGATACTATAACTGCTCTGCATTTGAATGGATCTCTATGGGAATTGGGGGGTGGGACTAGATTTAGCTGTAAATTATGCTGGAACAATATGGAATACAATGGGGGAAATAAGTGTTGGACACGTCAACAATTTTATTATCAAACATATTTCCAATGTAGCTATTCACATGAGATTTTGACCAGACATTGGCATTAACTCAGTAAAACTACACAGCTAAAAAAATTGGAACGTTCCAATTCTTTAAAAAAAGTTATGTGCAATAAAGTGAAATGACACAGGAAAAAAGTATTGAACACGCTAAATTAAATGTGGTAGAAAAGCTATATTTTTTATATTTGGTTGCATATCCTTTGCATGCCATGACTTTATGATGTCTGTGACCCAACAACATCAAAAGGCTCTTGATATCTTATTTGCTGGTACTCTTACAAGCGATACTATAACAGCTCTGCATTTGAATGGATCTCTATGGGAATTGGGGGGTGGGACAAGATTTAGCTGTAAATTACACTGGAACAATATAGAACACATGGTTGGCTAAGTGGCTCTAAGTCATCAAGGGTCTGATGTATTAAACAAGCCTTTAACCATCACTCTGCTGCCAGAAATACAGTAGATATGGAAGGATCACTTTAAGGGTGGTTTCTCCTGACAGATTTTCCTATTGAACTCTATGGAAAAATAAGTCAGGAGAAGAAACCCTTCAAGTTATGCAACCAAATATAAAAAATATGGCTTTTCTACCACATTCAATTTAGCGTGTTCAATACTTTTTTCCTGTGTCATTTCACTTTATTGCACATAACTATTTTTAAGAATTGGAACGTTCCAATTTCTTTAGCTGTGTAGTTTTATTGAGTTAATACCAATGTCTGGTCAAAATCTCATGTGAATAGCTACATTGGAAATATGTTTGATAATAAAATTGTTGACGTGTCCAATACTTATTTCCCCCATTGTACATGGTTGGTAAATTGGCTGTAAGTCAGCAAGGGTCCGAGGTATCAAACGAGCCTCAAACCATCACTGCTGCCAGATATGCAGTATATGGATGGATCACTTTAAGGGTTGCTTTTTCTGACAAATTTTTCGATTGAACTTTATGGAAAAATAAGTCAGGAGAAAAAACCCTTCAAGTTATCTATCAATATTCTACTGCATATCTGGCAGCAGAGTGATGGTTTTGTAAGAGTTTGGGTTTGTAACAATGAGCCAAACGCGACAAAACAAAACACGATTACAGAACAAGTCACTCACGAACATGAGGACCACTAAAAAAGTCTCAGTAGCAAAATAATAAACAACCCACTAACATGGGTGTGGCTCGTAGACATGAGCAGAAAAGTAAGAGGACAGAGACTCCTAAACAGAAATACACAGGCATAAGCTCAAAAAAGAGAAAACAAAGAATCACCTTCGGAATGTAGACTATAACGCCCGATAAAAGGTGAAAAATAAATTAAATAAAAATAAACCTCTCACTCTCAATATAGCAGAGAGTAGAAGAGAGTAAGAAACAAAAATAACAAAAGGGACTAATCCCTAAAGAGCTTCAAGGGCAGCTAAAGCCAATCTAGTATTGAGAATATAGAGCAGCTATTTTCAAACCAACCCTGACTACGTGAAGGCACAAAATTACAAAAAAAGCACCAGAAAGTGGAAGTTAGAGGCTTAAATACCTAACAGGTAATCGGACAGGTGAAACGAATGATAAGCGGGTAGAAGCAAAACCTTGAACCCGAACGTGGAAAAAATCCGATAGACTGCTTACTGGAGAGAGAGGACGAGAACCGTAGTGAAACAGGAAAAAATTGCCACGGATTATGACAGGACCCCCCCTCTAATGGACCCAGACAATCCCCCAGATCGATCTCTACGGAAATTTCTGATCAGCTCAGGGTCCAAAATATCTCTGGATGAGACCCAACGCCATTCTTCAGGGCCATAGCCCTCCCAGTCCACCAAAAATGGAAAACCCCTACCTACCCGTTTTTCCGCCAAAATGCAGCGGACCGTATAAACCGGCCCTTCATCCACAAGCCGAGGAGGAGGAGGGGGTCTCTCAGTAGGGGACAAAGAACTGACAAGTAACTGTTTTAAACGAGAAAGATGAAAAGTAGGATGAATGCGCATGGAGTGCGGTAATTGAAGGCGCACCGGGTTAATTTTTCGGATGATTTTGAACGGTCCCACGTAGCGTGGGGTGAGTTTACGAGACTCAATCTGCAGAGGCAGATCTCGCGTGGAGAGCCAGACCCTCTGACCCACCCGATAAGGGGGGGCTGACCGATGATGTCTGTCGGCAGAAGCTTTTTGAGATGCCGAAGCTAACAAAAGAGAGGCGCAAACTCGTTTCCAAACCGCACGCCGCCTCTGAACAAAAGAGCCAGCAGAAGGAACCTCCAATTTTTCTCTAGCTCTGGAAAGAGTGTGGGCAAATAACCCACCTGGGCCTCGAATGGAGAAAGGCCCGTGGAGGCATTACGCAGTGTGTTATGGGCATATTCAACCCAGGGAAGATAATGGCTCCATCAAGTGGGATTGGAGGCCACCAAGCAGCGAAGGGTGTTTTCCAGCATATAGTTGGTACGCTCAGTTTGCCCGTTTTAGAACATAATCATCTGTGGGTGGAAGCCGGAGGACAGACTAACAGACGCATCCAACTGTGGGCAAAAGGAGTAATAGGATACTCTATTACTGTATTATGTTCACAGACAGATCGGTTATGAATTCATATTAATCCACAAAACCCCAGGTTCTCAAAGGCTATGAAGGAAGGGGGTCGTGACAATATCTATTTACTACTATTATCGTTTTCATCCTCATCAAGAACATAATCATCTTCAGCAACATCGTCTTCGTCATCAGCATTGATATTGCCATTGATACCATAACCATCCTCATTATTATAAAGTTTGATCCCATCATCAACATCATCATAGTCATTATTACCATCAATATCTTTATCATCATAATCATAAAGGTAAATGGAGGAAAGGAAGACGTTCTAACTAGTTGACCCAATAAAAGAGATGTAGACTGGTTATAAGTGAATCCATCCTCTTAAAGTACATTTGCACAAAGCATTATTATAATATGCACAGAGTAAATGAGATTATGACTCAACCCACTGAGCACATTCAATTAGCCTTACGTGGCGGCTTATTATAATAAATCCTGCCTTTTCATTTGCGTGGACATGGCACAAGAAAACCTGCCCACTATCTCAAAACACCCACAGTAGGACAATATATTTTCCAACAGTGCCAGCACAGCAACATCAAGATTCAAGTTCAAGGTTATTAAATCACAATGGGCCTCATTTATCATTCATGCATAGGTTCAAATCTGATCGTAAAGTGTGTGTACGACCATTTTTAGGCAAATTTCTGGATTTACCTAAATGAACGTGGGTGTACAGTACGATGAAATTTCACGACAGCTCTTGACTTTGCGTACGCTTTTTCCCAGTGGTGAGGCAGCGTCATTGCATGCAATGAACAGCGAGGGAACAATAGTTAACAAGCAGCCTAAATAATTTTAAAAAATAATTTTGTTCAGAGCACTGCGGAGTCAACAAGTGATAAACAAAAAGGTGCTCTTTGAAAAACAGGTTATGTGAGCTTCAAAATCTGATTTAACCTTAATGAGGAACTGATTATAAAAGTCACAAAATAACATGCATTTAATTTATGAAAATATTAATGCATCTGGGACATATTTTAAAAATGCACTGTGTGGCATGTGTGTTTTAAAGGAGGTGGCCTTACCAAATATGGTAGTAAATGGGCGTGTGAGTATGCTAATTCAAAATGATGTGCACACGTTTCCCTAATATACGATCAAGTCTGATTTATCAACCGACAAACACATTTATGCTCAGATCAGTGATTTACACAAGTTTGATGAATCACACGTACGCAAGTTGGTATGCTCATATATACACTTATTTCTATGACCATATTGATAAATGAAGCCCAATATTTTGGTGTATGAAGTTTTATAATCAAATCTGCATTACAAATGCCTTATAAATTAGGTTTTTCCATATCAGACTCTGACATGCGAATGTTCCAGGACCTCAGAAAAACTATTATTAACACATTTACCCTGATATGTCAGAAACATTAGCTTGGGTAGACACACAGGATTTTCATCAGTCTCATTTATTCTTGACAGGGAGTGTTGAGGGGGCACGTTAGCATGCTAGCAGAGAGAGGAAAACTGCCAGCAGAATAATAATCGAGAGACCCTCAAACTGAAAACTGAAGAGATGAACTGGCTGTGAACGCGTAGCTGACTGCTGCTTTCAAACAGCTCATTTCAGGCAATAACCAAGTACATCAAATCAATAATTACAGGTAATAACCAAGTACATCAAATGAGTGATTACAGGTACCCAAGTATATCAAACAGGTAATTACAGGCAATAAATAAGTATAGATAGCCCAACCTTCAGCAAACTGCCAGGTAACCGAATGAATAAGCAATGTTTGATCTAATTAAAAAAGCAACATGCCATGGAATGCTTCTGATCGTTTGCATCCAGAAAACCTCTATGCATGCTGTTAACATGCTGTGTGACACATTGACCATGCAGAAGACAGATGCCCTTAGGTGCCAGGTTCAATCCCAGGCTTGATGCATTGCTGGGTCTTCTCTAGTTTATACCTAAATGATGAACCCAGATGGGCTGAATGTCCTGTTCTCCTTATCAAATGTTCTTCAGTTCTTTATCTGTACACACCGTTGGAGTTTAAGCACAGGGAGAAATCTGAGGTAGAATACTGAACATTCCTGCATACCTCTGTACACCTACATACCTCTGTGTGTATTGTTGGGTGGGTCTGTTTGCACCCTGCGGGTCTAGTAACTCATCAGATCAACACCCAGCCTCTCAGCGCCATCCATCACATGCTTCTCTCATGTGTGACAGAGAATATTCTCAAAAGCAATAAAGTGAAAACATCTCACATTAACCCTGACATTATGCATTCTGAACATCAATTAAATATGTGTCAACCTCAGTATATTTATTATCAGTTTGTATAAAAGACTAATAAACACATCCAGTGCTTGGTGGAAGGCCATGTGTCTCACTGGTGAGCAGTCCCATTCATAGCAGCACTACCAGACTGCAGTGTGTCTGCAGGGCTCTTCCCAGGGACCCAACTCCTGGCCATTCACTGCACATACAGACTTAAAAATCTCCTCCATCATCCCTTTTCCAGGAGGTGGATTGAGTGTGGAGTAAGGATTGACCTGAGTTCAGGCGAAAAATAATTTTCTGATGCTTAAAAAATAGAATTAAGGTTTATCTATTAACCAAACTAAGATTTTGACGGGATTAAGGTTATTCAATAACATAATAAAATGTTTTTAAATAATTGTAGTTTATTTCCCAGAACAATGAAACAGTGACTCGGTCATCATTGCTGCAAAAGGACCTCATGGGTACAGCATGGCATTATAACTGTAAGCACCTGGGTATTGTAAGACTGATATGGAGTGTATAAAATGCAGAATAGAAATAAAACTGCTCTAAAGTGGACTGTTGCAGTAATACATTCTCTGTCTCTGCTACATCACCTTTATTTCTGCTAGGAACAGACAGGGGGCTGAAGAAGAGAGCGTGAAGAGGGGAAGAGACAGGAGGTAAAATAGAGACTGAAGATAGGAGGTAGAGAAGGGAGGAGATAGAATGACACAGCAAGGGAGCAAGTGAGAGTGAAAGAGTGAGAAAGAAAAGAAAGTCAGGGAAATGGAAAGAGACACAGAAGAGGCTTTTTTTACATTTTAAACTGTTGTATTTTGTAATCAATCAAGCCATAATTCCTGGAGTTTACATCTGCAATTTCATCCTCACCCAAAACCTAAAAAATAAAACAAAACAAGGAAAACTCAAAAGAACAAAACAGAACATGAAGAGCAAAGTGGTAAATCGAAGAACATTCTCAAACGTCAATAACCAATTTTCCTTTATCTTTTGAATAGAGCATTTCTGCAAACACCACCTATTTTTGCCTATTATTGCATACTGCCTCACTAATCAACAGATAATATATGAATTCCATTTTAAGTCTCAAACTGATCAGGAAGCATAGCCTACTGTCCATACTGAGACGGGTGTGTGCGGGTTGGACCCGTAATGCACGACTCAGAACACAAACTTTATAATAAATACCCGCAAGGGCTTTATTATGGGGAAATCCAAAAACGTAGTCACACAAGCAAAGTCCAAAAACCAATAAATCCAGCCAGACCAAAGATACAGTACCGAGGGAAAAGGCAGTCTCCAAGTCGGTATCCATGCAAGAGTTCGTTAACCAGAGTAGCTGTCAGCGGAGCAGAAGTACAAAACAGGGAAAAAGCAAAGCTCGTAGTCGTGGGGCGTAGCAGGAGTCAGACCGAAGTCCTATCCGCGGGGCAGAGGTACAAAACAGACAGCAGGCAAAACTCGTGGTCAAAAACAGGCAGTGGAAACAATAGGCAGGCAGTAACGATGGTCAATAAACAGGCTAGATCAATAACGGTGGTCAAAACAATGGAAAAACGCTCAAGAGTGACAATAGTAAACTAAGGCAACAATTTCGCAACAAACAGACATGAACACTGAGCTTAAATGCAGGTGTAGACAGGTGCAAACATTTAGCTTGAGAGCAGCAGGAAATTCACAACAGCTTGAGAAAATGAGACACGTAACGAGGCAATTAGTAAATCGTTAGTAGTTAACCTATCCTGACCTAGCGTTAGTAAATTAGTAATCAACATGCACGAGAAACGTAAGGTAAACATGAACACATGGTTAGATAGTTAGTATTACCCAATCCTGATCTAATGTTAGTATATTAGTAACTAGACAAGGGAGAATGAAACAATTAGGGAAGCGTGAGTGACAGCAAGAGAAGAAACAGCATGAACGCAAGGCTGCGGAAAAACATGGAAATATGTATGCAAACAATGAACTGCATCGTAACATAAACAGAAAATAAACTGTGACAAACACTAAACATGAAACATGACATAAACATGACATAAACGTAACACATACGGTGCTTTTTCTTGTACCAAATAACCAATTTAGCTTACCTTAACACTACGTTCACCAACTCTATTTTAAGACGTGCTGCTTTTGTGTATATGAAGCTGTAAACAAACTTAAACTTGTCAAAGACAACACTGATTGGTTCAAGTGTGACCATTAAAAACCTTAAAAGAATCGCATGTCTAGGGCAGTCTAAAAAAAAGTGTTCCACTGTCTCCTCACTTCCACAGAAAACAATTTGTATCAATCCTGTGATCAACGCAGTGCAGAAACTAGCCAGTGGATATAATCCTGTGATCAACGCAGTGCAGAAACTAGCCAGTGGATATAATCCTGTGATCAACGCAGTGCAGAAACTAGCCAGTGGATATAATCCTGTGAAGGACATGCCACTGTAGGTCTCCTGACCTTTTCCGCAGTGGGGGTTTGACTGTCCTCAATTCTGGTTATTAAACAACATGACCACAGAGAAAGAAAGAGGAGTAACACAAACACACAACACCATTCCCTCTTTTCTTTTCCTCTCTTTTGCCGGCACTGCAGGAGGGCATTCATCAGTTTCACATAGAAAAACAAGAAACCGCGAAACTCCTTGCTTTGATTTTCAGGCTTTCTCATTATCTCCCATCCCTTGCGGAAAGAAAGGGGTATGCGAATAGCAAAAAGCGGATTTAAACAACAGCACGACGCCCTAATTGGCTCTGTTCTAAAACACACAGCGCTTTCAGGAAGGTGACTAGTTCTACACTGAACAAAAATATAAACGCAACACTCCCGAATTTCAAAGATTTTATTGAGTTCAAAAGTAATAAACATAAATCAGTCAACTGAAATAGATTCATTAGGGACTTATCTATTGATTTCATGTGATTGGGGATACAGATAATCATTTGTTGGTGACAGATTTCCCCAAAAAAGAAGGCACCATGTAATGAACAGAATACCAATCAGTATCTTGTGTGACCACCATTTGCCTCATGCAACGCGATACATCTCCTTCGCATAGAATTGATCAAATTGTTGAGCCTGTGGAATGTTGTCCCACTCCTCCTCAATAGCTGTATGAAGTTGTTGGATATTAGTGGGAACTGGAACATGCTGTCATACACGCCGGTCCAGAGCATCCCAAACATGCTCAATGGGTGACATGTCTGGTGAGTGGTGAGTATACAGGCCATGGAAGAACTGGAACATTTTCAGCTTCCAGGAGTTGTGTACAGATCCTTGCGACATGGGGCCGTGCATTGTCATGCTGAAAAATGAGGTGATGGCGTTGAATGAATGGCACAACAAGGACCTCAGGATCTCGTCACGGTATCTCTGTGCATTCAAATTGCCATGAATAAAATGCACTTGAGTTTGCTGCCCGTAGGATATGCCTGTTCATACCAACACCCCACCACCACCGTGGGCCACTCTGTTCACAACGTTGAGCAAAGTCAGCAAACCGACGCCATACACGCTGCCTGCCATCTGCCCTGTACAGTTTAAACCGTGATTCATTAGTGAAGAGGACCGTTCTCCAGCATTCCAGTGGCCATTGAAGGTGAGCTCTTGCCCACTCACGTCAATTGTGACGCCGAACTGCAGTCAAATCAAGCCCACGGTGAGGTCGTTGAGCACACAGATGAGCTTCCCTGAGGCGATTTCTGACAGTTTGTGCAGAAATTCTTCAGTTGTTTAAACCAACTGTTTCATCAGCTGTCCTCAGACGATCCCGCAGGTGAAGAATTCGGATGTGGCGGCCCTGGGCTGGCGTGGTTACACATGGTCTGCGGCTGTGAGGCCGGTTGGATGAACTTCCAAAATCTATGAAACGACGTTGGAAACGGCTTATGGTGGAGAAACATTAATTACTCTGGCAACAGCTCTACAGGACATTCCTACAGTCAGCATGCCAATTGCACAATCTCTTAAATCTTGAGGCATCTGTGGCATGGTGTTGTACAACAAAAACTCATCATTTTAGAGCGGCCTTTTATTGACCCCATCATAAGGAACACCTGTGTAGTGATCATGGCTTTGAATCTGAGACGGATGTGTGCGGGTTGGACCCGTAATGCACGACTCAGAACACTGACGTAATAATAAACGCCCGCAAGGGCTTTATTATGGGGAAATCCAAAAACGTAGTCACACAAGCAAAGGTCATACACAAAATGATCCAGCCAATAAACAAAAGTACCGAGGGAGAAGGCAGTCTCGTCGTCGGTAAGCCAGGCAGTAGTTCAGAACCAGGAAGGCAATCAGCGTGGCAGAGGTACAAAAGGGAGAAGGCAAAAGAATAGTAGAAAAACAAGCAGGGTCAGACCGGAGTCCTCGCCGCGTGGCAAAAGTACAAAATCAGCAAGCAGGAATCGTGGTCAGGACAGGCAGTGAAAACAAAAGGCTGGCAGTAACAGTGGTCAAAAAACAGGCTTGGATCAAAACAGGTAATCAGAATGCGTAGACTTGAACAAATGCTTAAGAGTGCTAGTGAGGCAACAATTTCGCAAGGACATGACATGAACACTGATCTTATATGCAGGTGTAGACAGGTGCAGACACTTAGCTTGAGAGCAGCAGGAAATTCACAACAGCTTGAGAAAATGACAAGTAACGAGGCAATTAGTAAATCGTTAGTACTTAACCTATCCTGACCTAGCGTTAGTAAATTAGTAATTAACATGTACGAGAAACATAAGGTAAACATGAACACATGGTTAGATAGTTAGTATTACCCAATCCTGATCTAATGTTAGTATATTAGTAATTAGACAAGGGAGAATGAAACAATTAGGGAAGCGTGAGTGACAGCAAGAGAAGAAACAGCATGAATGCAAGGCTGCGGAAAAACATGTAAATATGTATGCAAACAATGAACTGCATCGTAACATAAACAGAACATAAACTGTGATAAACACTAAACATCTAACATGACATAAACATGACATAAACGTAACAGTACCCCCCCCCTAACGACCGACTCCTGACGGTCTACACAGTTTATCAGGGTGATCGTGATGAAAGTCACTTATCAGAGTAGGGTCCAGAATCAGACTTGGTGCGACCCAGGAACGCTCCTCCGGGCCATAACCCTCCCAGTCCACCAGATACTGAAACCCCCGGCCTCGCTTGCGAATGTCCAGTAGCTTCTTAACAGTGAAGGCCGGGTGGTTATCTATGATACGGGGAGGAGGGGGTGGGGGATCAGGGGGGCAAAGGGGATCAGTGGAATAGGGCTTGATACAGGAAACATGAAACGTGGGGTGAATCTTCATGGAAGGGGGCAATGACAGCTTGACTGAGGTGGGGTTGATGATGCTGTGAATCTTGTAGGGTCCAATGAAGCGGGGCTGGAGTTTGTGGGAAGTGGATTGGAGGGGAATGTCCTTAGAGGAGAGCCAAACTGAGTCGCCAGGCTTGTACTCAGGGGCTGGAGTGCGGTGGCGATCAGCGACTCGACGATTCCGTTCGGCCGTGCTCAATAGCGCGGCCCGGGCGTCCCTCCAGATTTTGAGGCAGCGGTGCATGTGGGTGGCAAGGGAGGGGACAGCAATCTCCACCTCTTGCTCGGGAAACAGAGGAGGTAGGTAGCCGAGAGAAACCTCGAATGGGGATTTTCCAGTAGCGGCGCAGGGCAGGGCGTTGTGCGCATACTCGACCCAGGTGAGCATCTTGCTCCATGAAGTGGGATTCTTAGCCGACACACAGCGTAAAGCAGCTCCGAGGTCTTGGTTGGCCCTTTCAGTCTGACCGTTAGACTGGGGGTGGTAACCTGACGTGAGGCTGGAGGTGGCTCCGAGAGCCGAACAGAAGGCCTTCCAGACCTGGGAGATGAACTGGGGGCCACGGTCAGAGACAATGTCCGCGGGAATGCCATGGATCCGAAAAACTTCCTTGACCAGAACATTCGCGGTCTCTTGGGCAGTGGGCAATCCAGGCAGAGGAATGAAGTGCGCCGCCTTGCTGAACCTGTCCACCACCGTCAGGATGGTGGTGTTGCCCTCAGAAGGGGGAAGTCCGGTCACGAAATCCACCCCGATGTGACTCCAAGGGCGACTGGGCACTGGCAGAGGTTGGAGCAGACCAGCTGGGGCCTGGTGAGAGGCCTTGCTCCTGGCACAGGTGGTACAGGCCTTGACGAAACGCCTGGTGTCGGGGATCATGGAGTTCCACCAGAACCCTCTCTTGAGGACAGCCAGGGTGCGGGTAAAGCCGGGATGACATGACATGAGGGAGGAATGAGCCCATTGGAGAACATGTGTCCGGGCGGCGGAGGGAACGTAAAGGCGTGTACCGGGATTGGACCTTGGATCGGGCTCCTTGAGTAGCGCCTTTTTAATGACGGCCTCAATCCTCCAGGACACCGAAGCAATGGTGCAGGACTCAGGGAGGATGTTCTCCGGCGCCTCTTGCTCAGAACTGGCCATGAACTGTCGCGACAAGGCATCAGGCTTGACGTTCTTGGAACCAGGACGGTAGGTCAAAGCAAAATTGAAACGGCCAAAGAACAGGGCCCATCTGGCTTGGCGGGAGTTCAACCTCTTGGCTGTCTGTAAGTACGCCAAATTCTTATGGTCGGTCCAGACCACAAATGGTTTTTCGGCGCCCTCCAGCCAATGCCTCCACTCCTCCAGTGCTAGCTTGACAGCAAGTAGCTCTCGGTTTCCCACGTCATAGTTCCTCTCCGCCGGAGACAGCTTACGGGAGAAGAATGCGCAGGGGTGTAGAAGATTGTCAGTGGGGGAAACCTGAGAGAGCACGGCCCCTACTCCAGTGTCGGACGCATCAGTCTCCACGACAAACTGACGAGTGGGGTCGGGGTGCACCAGAATCGGAGCGGAGGAGAACAGTCTCTTAATTTTCTTGAAGGCATTTTCAGCCTCAGGATTCCAGCGGAACGGCATGGCAGTAGATGTGAGCTTGGTGAGAGGGGCGACGACCTGGCTGTAGCTCCGGATGAACCTCCGGTAAAAATTTGCGAATCCCAAGAAGCGTTGTAGATGTTTCCGAGTAGGAGGCGTGGGCCAATCTGTGACCGCCTGGATCTTCTTGGGATCCGCCCTGATTTGTCCCCTCTCCAAGATGAAGCCCAGGAACTCGACCGTGTCGGTGTGGAACACACACTTCTCAGCCTTGACAAATAGTCTGTTCTCCAAAAGTCGTTGGAGAACCTGCATGACGTGGCCTTCGTGTTCCTTGATGTTAGTGGAGTAGATCAAGATGTCGTCCAGATATACAAATACGTAGCGGCCCAATAGGTCCCGTAGGATGTCATTTACTAACGCCTGAAACACGGCGGGGGCGTTAGTAAGGCCGAAAGGCATAACCAGGTACTCAAAGTGACCTAACGAGGTGTTGAAGGCGGTCTTCCATTCGTCCCCCTCACGAATGCGCACCAGGTGGTATGCATTGCGTAGGTCCAGCTTGGTGAAGACAGTAGCATCGTGGAGTGGTTGGAAGGCTGAGTCAATGAGCGGTAGAGGGTATTTGTTCTTGATTGTAATATTATTCAGTTCTCTGAAGTCGATACAAGGACGCAGCGAGCCGTCTTTTTTCTGGACGAAGAAAAATCCAGCGCCCACAGGTGACGAAGAGGGGCGAATCAGACCATTGGCAAGGCAATCCCGAATGTATTTCTCCATGGCTTCTCTTTCCGGTTTGGAGACGTTGTAGAGTCGACTTGAGGGAAGAGTGGAACCGGGTAGAAGGTCGATCGCGCAATCATAGGGTCTGTGAGGAGGAAGTGTCTGTGCTTGCGTCTTGGAAAAAACGATGCCCAGGTCGTGATAAGGGGCTGGCACGTTTTCCAGAGATGGTTTGATGTCTTGAGGGAGGGTAGGTGCGCCCCCGGCAGGTGCAGGTGCGGACCGAAGACAGGCTTGGTGACACTGGCGGCTCCAGGCTTTAATGTGGCGGGACTTCCAGTCAATGACGGGGTTGTGTTCTTGAAGCCAGGGTAGTCCCAGAATGAGTGGATCATTGGGGGAGCGGATGATGTGGAACTGGATGAATTCGTGATGGTTGCCAGAAAGGATCAGTTGAACGGGTTCCGTGACGTGAGTCATTCTGTAGAATGTATTGCCATCCAACGACCGAGCATTCTTGGGGTGGGGCAGTGGAAGGGTGGGAATGTCCAGATCTCTGACCATAACTTTATCCATGAGGTTCACGTCCGCTCCAGAGTCTATGAGCACGCTCACTTGAACCTCCCTCTCAGGTAGCATGAGTGTGGCAGTGAGGGTAGGGCGAGTATCGCTCGTGGAGATCTTCTCCTGGTGGGTTGAAGACCTCACTCCCACGGATGACTCGGATTTCCTGGACCGGGTGGTGCATTGTGCTTGAGAATGCCCCAGCTCTCCGCAGTAGAAGCATGCACCGGTCTCCCTCCGACGTATCCGTTCCTCGGGCGAGATCTTAACTCTGGTACGGGAAAGATCCATTGGTTCAACTACCCAAGCCTGGTTCTCCTCCGTCAGTGGGGCAGGTACTTGTCTGGGGTACGGCTGACCGGGCGGAATCGGTCTCTCCCTCCGGCAAAGTCTGTAGCGGTTATCCAAGCGAATAGCAGCTCGGACGAGAGCGTCGAACTCCTTGATGGGTTCCTGATGGGCTAACTCGTCCTGGAGCGCCCTGTTCAGACTGGCCCGGAACAAGTCCGCCAGGGCCGAGTCATTCCAGTGGGTAGCCGCAGCAATAGTCCGAAAAGCAATAGAATGGTCCGCGGCGCTTTTAAGGCCTTGGCGGAGGGCAATGAGTTGCTGTGAAGGCTCTTGGTCACTGGAGGCATGCTGGAAAACTTTGCGGATCTCCTCCGAAAAAATCACGAAGCTGAGAGGAAATGAACCTCCGGTCCACACCGCGGTAGCCCAGTCCAAAGCTCTCCCCTTGAGTAGCCCCATCACGTAGCCAATCCGTCGTTCGTCAGTCGGATAGGTCAATGGCTGTTGTCGGAAGACAAAGTCGCATTGTAGTAGAAACGCTTTGCATCTCTCTGGCTCACCATCAAACCTCTCCGGGGGAGGCTGTTGTGGCTCCCGGAATTGCCAGGCTCCCATGGGGTTGGGGGGTGGGATAGCAGGCGGTTTAGCAGGTTGCTCTGGAGTGCGTGGTTGAACTGCAATGGCCAGTCTCCTCATCTCAGCGCACAACTCTTTAATCTCCTCCCGGAGCTCGGAAATCCCCTGGGCGTGCTGCTGCAGGATGAGGCCTTGTTGTTGCAGGGCGTGGAACATGGCAGTTGAGTCAGCAGGGTCCATCTTGGCGAAATTGTTCTGAGACGGATGTGTGCGGGTTGGACCCGTAATGCACGACTCAGAACACTGACGTAATAATAAACGCCCGCAAGGGCTTTATTATGGGGAAATCCAAAAACGTAGTCACACAAGCAAAGGTCATACACAAAATGATCCAGCCAATAAACAAAAGTACCGAGGGAGAAGGCAGTCTCGTCGTCGGTAAGCCAGGCAGTAGTTCGGAACCAGGAAGGCAATCAGCGTGGCAGAGGTACAAAAGGGAGAAGGCAAAAGAATAGTAGAAAAACAAGCAGGGTCAGACCGGAGTCCTCGCCGCGTGGCAAAAGTACAAAATCAGCAAGCAGGAATCGTGGTCAGGACAGGCAGTGAAAACAAAAGGCTGGCAGTAACAGTGGTCAAAAAACAGGCTTGGATCAAAACAGGTAATCAGAATGCGTAGACTTGAACAAATGCTTAAGAGTGCTAGTGAGGCAACAATTTCGCAAGGACATGACATGAACACTGATCTTATATGCAGGTGTAGACAGGTGCAGACACTTAGCTTGAGAGCAGCAGGAAATTCACAACAGCTTGAGAAAATGACAAGTAACGAGGCAATTAGTAAATCGTTAGTACTTAACCTATCCTGACCTAGCGTTAGTAAATTAGTAATTAACATGTACGAGAAACATAAGGTAAACATGAACACATGGTTAGATAGTTAGTATTACCCAATCCTGATCTAATGTTAGTATATTAGTAATTAGACAAGGGAGAATGAAACAATTAGGGAAGCGTGAGTGACAGCAAGAGAAGAAACAGCATGAATGCAAGGCTGCGGAAAAACATGTAAATATGTATGCAAACAATGAACTGCATCGTAACATAAACAGAACATAAACTGTGATAAACACTAAACATCTAACATGACATAAACATGACATAAACGTAACAGAATCAGCCTTTTGATATGCCACACCTGAGCAGAAGATGGATTATCTTGACAAAGGAGACATGCTAGCCAACAGCGATGCAAACACATTTGTGGGCAAAATTTTAGTGAAATAAGATCTTTGTGCACATAGAAAAGAAACATTATCTTATTTCAACGCATAAAGAATTGCAGCAAAAATAAAAGTGTTGCGTTTATATTTTTGTTCAGTATACATTCATTCTGGAATGGCTCACCTAGAAAGCATGGTGATGGTCATTTATGTACATAGAATGTAACAAGTGCACAGCATCCATATTATATGCATGCATGGAATCACTGTAGTTTTACACTTATTAACAAGCTACTGAAACCTGGTGAGAGGGATGCTGATGTGTATGGCATTCTCTTCAAATCAGGGCCCTATATTATTATGACTGTTCAACTGGAAGCTTGGTAGATATTGCAAATGTTTTATTGATTTGAAAAATCAACACGTATCAAGTTATACAGCAAAATATTTGATAATATTCAGATAATAATACAGGTACCGAACAAGTAACATAGGTAAACTGAACTTGGCACCTGTTCTGCTGCTCAGTCATGATTGGCTATGAGGCACCTACAGTGAACATAACTCTTCATCCTGAATCTCTGTGTTTTGGAGCTAGGGCAGGGTATGAGAGAAGGCAAAGGATTCTTTTAGCTTGGAGTAACACTCGTTGCCTGTATAGCTAGTGACTGGAATAATTATGACAATAATGAACTGCGTTTATATAGCACCTTTTTTACAATCTCTAAGGAAGAGGGGAGCTCACCTCAACCAACACCAATGTGTAGCACCGACAAGTGGTCACACCTCGTTTTGTTGGAGGGGAGTAGAGACCAGTTGAAGTGAAGCCTGTGACCAACTTGGTCTGCATACATTTTTCCACTGACCTTCACAAGGTTAGTAGTGATGATGTGGGGGGTGGGGCCTTTACACAGCCTAATTATTATCACCCTCACACAGCAAACTCATTAAAAAAGAAAATTTAAGCCGGGGCATCTGTCGATGGAAGAGGTGATATTGAACATGGTCTGGTGACTCTGGTAATGAGGCAGAGAGGCTCGGCCCAGCCGTAAGCAGACAAATGAGGTGCAGCCAGGAGGCTCACCTGATGACAACAGTAAACATTTACAGATAAATACAAATTCCCACAAATCACAAATACAAACAAATGAACAGAAGTGCATACGAATCCATGAGAATGCATAGAAAACCACATATTAATAAATCACACAAATCAACAAACATACAATCAAATCCACAAAAATACATGCATACACAGTTCTAGTACAAACACACAGAATACATGAGCCAGCCTGGTTCCAGCTCTACAGTAAGAAACACTCAGTTTTAAACTCACTCGCAGACTGTCTCAAAATCAAACGCACTCCCACATCATAGTGCCCAATATATCCCCAATATGCAGGCTGGGGGAAATCAAACTTCAAAGCACAATAATGGCACAAGCTCAACAAAAAACAAACCACAAAAAAATGTTTAAAGCGGAAAAGAAACGGCCCTGCGCTTTCATCATTAATGGCCTGCTTCTCTATCCACGATCACAGAACATGAGAGACGCCCTATTCTTTCATTTGTGAATATGTACTACAGGCAAACTGAATGGCCTGCTCTCCTGATCAGACATACTTTTGGTTTCTCAATTTGTTTGGTCTTTTTTGTGGTCAATATTCTTCTGAACATCAGTCAGCCTCTCTTTGTTACGTAGAGGGAACAATGGCATACCACGTGGTTCCTCTGAGGGACTGGAAGACTTGCACTCCAACAAGGCCTACTGCAGGGTAGACAGCCTAGCTCTGGGTTCCACAACTACCCCCAAAACTGTAAACATTAAAGGGATAGTTTACCCATTTTGAAGAATTTGATATTGTTTTACAAATGGCATGTAATGCTATAGTGATGCTGTTCTGGTCTCACTGTTGCAGCTAAATTGTAATAAATCCTGAATTTGGAGCAATGCTAACTATTAACATCTTGCCATTGGATATAATGTCCCCCTGGCTAACATTTTTTAAATAACTGCCGAAATCCACTCAAATAAAGTTTAACAACTGTTTTACAAGTGTCGTTGTTGGAAACTAAAATGCACATATGATTACCGAGTGCACAAGGACAATATTTTCACTCAAATTACTGTATAAAATGGTCTTTCATCTGTCTGTTTAGATTATGAACATCCGGTAAGAGAGCCGGTAACTTTTAGTATCACTCCGCGCAAGAACAGTAATTCTAATTCTAAAACAGTATATTCCAGCTCAAACAGGTATGGTTCAACAACAAATTCCACCCCGTCATCTTCTTCATAATCAGACATTTCGCTAAGAAATAAACTCTGCTTCTCATTTGTTTACACAATACACGCTGGACACTGTTCTCGCGTGGAGTGTAAAAGTTACCGGCTCTCTTACCGGATGTTTATAATCTAAACAAACAGAGGATGAAACGACATAATCATATACAGTAATTTGAGTGAAAATATCGTCCTCGTGCACTCGGTAATCATGTGTGCATTTTAGTTTCCAACAACGACACTTGTAAAGCTGTTGTTAAACCTTATTTAAGTGGATTTAGGTGGTTATTTAAACAAAGTTAGCCGGGGGGACATTATATCCAATGCAAAATGTAAATTGTTAGCATTGCTCCAATTCAGGATTTACTACAATTTAGCTACAACAGTGAGACCAGAACAGCATCACTACAGCCCTACATACCATTTCAGGGGTAAGTAAAACAACATCAAATTCTTCAAAATGGGTGAACTATCCCTTTATCCCTATCAGACCCCTGCCAAGCTTATATATGACTGTTTTCATACAATCAATTAATTCAGCTTCATATTTTACTGAAGCAATGCAGGTTAAGTTCCTTTTCACAAGTGTACAGCAGTAGGGCCCCACCTGGGATTGGAACCTGCAACCTCTGAGTTGCATATCAGTTCCATGATCCATTAAGGCAGGGGTTTTCAAAGTGGGGTCCGCGGCCCAACGGGGGGCCGCCAGGGGGCGCCAGGGGGGCCAATTGGAAGGGAGAGGAAAATGGAAAATGGAAAATGCAAAAAAAAAAAAATAATAATAATTTTTTTTTAATTTATTTAAAAAATTAATTTCAATTAAATTCATAAGATTACTGTGCCGGTTTAAAATAAGATATAAATTGTTATAAATCCTTTCATATCGAAATTAGGTCTTTGCCATGCCCTTCTTTCAATCGCAGCCAAAAACTAACCGTCTGCCTGTCAGTCAAAGCGTTACGTTGAGCTGCTAACGGCCCGATTATGGAATCAAAATAGGGTCAAAAGTATTGTGTTGTGTATTAAGAAGCTGTATGTTAGATTTTTTTTAATTTGCTAGTGTAATTTAAAAGTAAAAAAAAAAGTCATTTCGCAATAGGGGGGCCCCAGCCAGAGGCTACGACTATTTGGGGGTCCTTGGCATGGAAAAGTTTGGGAACCCCTGCATTAAGGCACTCTCGTTGAGAATCTTTAGATTACAATGGAATGGAAACAAGGGTAGCTACCATGTATTTCTTTGAAGCATACCTTATTTGCAGTATCTCTATAGAATGCATGTCTCACATGATATTAATTTATACAGTTGAGCTGATTGTCTATGGAACTCATGCAATTCATAATTTTTTAACTATTGATGCATGACCTGTATTAATTCACTATTACCAAACTGTAGAAATAAAGATTAATTAAGTCATATAAGATGTGCCCATGAAGCACTTAAGACCCTAAATAATTAGAGAGTCAATCATATTAATGAATGAGAAAAACCTGATGGCCGATCTACAGCCCAACTCTCCTCCAGGCGAAGATAAACGGATATCACCTACACCAAACCTAAATATTTAAATTGGCTACAGACAGACGCGCACACACACACACTGCGAATAGCCTATAAGGCAAAACGACGGTCCTCAAGTGCAAAAACGAAGACGGTTGTTGTCTCGACAGAGGTATCACGAGCTGTATTTCAGATGGGGAAGTATTGCACTTTACTTCCCAGCTTTCCATTTCAGCACCATTTTCTTAGCCGGCAAGTCACTCTAAAACGGCACCTTTCCAGACGCTTTTCGGTGAGCGCCGATAAATCCTGTATCCTACCCTAAACTTTAAAGTAGGCTAACAAACCAAACAGTCCAAATGGGAGTGAAGATGTTGACACGTTGCCGTTAATGCATAATTGTATGAGATGTGGGCAAAAAACAGCCAATCAGGCCGGGAAAGTAGGCTACTGCACGCGTATTAAACGCAGGCTATACGATTGCACTTTTTCATTTAGATTCTACCACCGGTAGGCTACTCACATCAGCTCAAATAACTAGGACTCGGCAAAAATTCCCCTGAATAAAAATATGCTAGAATAATTTGAACGAGCAACATGTAATGATTGCCTAATATAAAATCGTCAATTCTCCACTATCGGCTACGAAACACAAACGGCTCCAACACATTTCAACTTTCCAGTAGACTAAGCCCATTGATAGGCTACAATATTCAGAAGACCACACCCGATTTAAAAAAAGAATATTTTGATGTGTCGTTCCCAAAACGATGAAAGCAATGCCCACGGGCAATAAAATAGCTGATTTCCCATTGATTTGACAAATATCTTGTCGTTGTCTATACTGTTAACTACAATAGCCTAACTTAGCGCACCGACCGTAGCTAATAAACCAGGAATGTGGGCTATACTACTCAATTCAAGACAGTCACCACCAGGTACTATTAACGCAGGAACATTTAGTGTTATAGCCTAACACACGTTTCTTACCATCCAAAGCCATGGTATCACAGTCTCTTCCTCTCTCTTTGGTAGTCTCAGGAAAGCTGTTGCATGCTTTTCGGTTAATGGTCTCGTTCGAGGCGACTTCTGCAACCAGGTGGAGGTGTTTTCCAGTTCCACACAGTCCAGACAACGAGTGACCGACAATTGCCGCTCCTGGTCGCTGCTCCGTTTCCTCTCCACGCCGACTACAAACTGTGGGAAAACAGTCTGTTTTGACTCCTCCCTTTTAATTTTTTTAATAGATATATAGCCTACCTGCGCGCTGAAACGGCTAAGACAGCAGACTGGATCCTTATGATAGCACCTGTAGGTGTGTAGAAACAGTTTGCAGTGCGCCCGCGTCGCATTTTAAGCGGTAAGTTTAAATGAGCTAGCCTGAACCATAAGCATTGAATTCGCAATCGTGCGTGTATTTTTTTATGACAGCTGAGTTTCTGTTATTAAGAGGATATTAGTCCCATGTAATTTACTACTTAATCTAGTCCCACCACCCAATTCCCATAGATATTCATTCAAATGCAGAGAGGTTATAGTATTGCTTCTAAGAGTACCTGAAAATAAGATATCAAGAGTATTTTTTAACCAAGATTTTTAATTTAACTTAATATTTATTTTATCACAAATCTTAGTTAAAAATGTAAATATTTAGCCAAAAATAAATATGTATTTATATCCAGTTTGTAATCTAAATATTTAGCTAAATCTAAATATTTAATTTGAATGAAGTGCTTCATGTTCTTTTTAAGACCTTTTGTTTAATTGACACAAGCTAACGCTTTTAAAGAACACTTTGAGCTAAGTGGCCCCACATTACAGCAGCCTATACAAAAAGTCAAGGTGGTGGCAGATAACGGCTTGTCAATACCTTATATTGGGAATATTGAAGTTGATCTCCAAATTTGTGGCCAACATATACAATATGGAGAGGTGCCTAGTCTTTTCAAAAATCTAAATTTATGGTTATTGTTGAATATAGTAATTATGCTTAAAGAAAATCTGTCTCATTTGCTCAGCTGGGCACTTTTACAGTAGGCTATTTTGTGTCAAACTGCTAACAAAGGCGTTATTTTACAAAATTTGTTTCTAGATATGGTATTTTTACTTTCCTTCTACAATTCAAATGTATTAAATAACCACTCTTACAAGTGTCGTGCTTAAATATCTTGACATGCTTACTTGATTGCAGATAGCATTTTAATTATTCATTTATTGAATGTGTTAACACTGCACCATAGGCCTATGTTTAATGTTCCCATGAATGTGTTAACACTGCACCATAGGCCTATGTTTAATGTTCCCATGAATGTGTTAACACTGCACCATTGGCCTATGTTTAATGTTCACATGAATGTGTTAACACTGCACCATAGGCCTATGTTTAATGTTCCCATGAATGTGTTAACACTGCACCATAGGCCTATGTTTAATGTTACATTACATTACATTACATTCATTTAGCAGATGCTTTTATCCAAAGCGACGTACAGTAAGTGCATACAGAAAGGTCATCGAAGTAACTACAGAACAGATAAGAAAGCACCTTCTTCACATACAGTAGCAGCTATCCCTAGTAATGAACACAATGCAGTTCACAGTGAGCTGGGTACATCAGCTCTAATACAATTCTATTCTAACCATTATAAACTTGACTATCTTGAGTACATAGTTCAACAAGAACACAAACCATGAGGTCCTAGATAAGTATTAGTCCAGGTGGAGTCTGAAAAGGTGCGTTTTCAGGCCACGACGGAAAGTAGGCAGGGTTGGCATGGAACGTAGGGGAATGGGAAGTTCGTTCCACCACTGGGGAGCTAGGGTGGAAAAGCTCCGCAGTCGGGACGAGCGAGTACCATTTACACGGAGGGGGGGAAGCGCAAGTCGCCCTGCAGTAGATGAGCGAAGCGTTCGAGCAGGAACATAGTTCTGGATCAAGTCCTGCAGGTAGATAGGGCCTGTCCTATTGGCTGCAGTGTAGGCCAGGGTCAGAACTTTGAACCTGATCCTGGCTGCAACTGGCAGCCAGTGGAGTGACCTCAACAGGGGGGTGACATGTGAAAATTTCGGGAGGTTGAACACAAGCCGGGCAGCTGCGTTCTGAATCAGTTGAAGAGGCAGGATGGCGCAGGCCGGTAGGCTTGCGAGCAGGGAGTTACAGTAGTCAAGGCGTGAGGTGACCATGGTCTGGACCAAAAGCTGGGTGGAATAGGTGGTCAGGTACGGTCGAATCCTCCTGATGTTGTACAGGAGGAACCTGCAGGACCGTGCCGTCGCCCTGATATGGTCTTTGAAGTTCAGCTGGTCGTCCAGGACCACCCCCAGGTTCTTTGCAGAGCGGGAGGCAGCCACCACGGTCCCGTCAACGGTGATGGAGAGGTCAAGTAGCGGGGAGGTTTTGTGTGGCATGAAGAGGAGCTCTGTCTTGTCGAGGTTGAGCTTCAGGTGATGGGTAGTCATCCACTCAGAGATGTCAGCCAGACAAGCAGATATCCTCTCCTTCACCTGTTGGGTAGAGGGAGGGAAAGAGAGGAAGAGTTGAGTATCGTCAGCATAACTATGGTATGAGAAGCCATGTGAATTGATTACTGAACCAAGAGATTTTGTATAGATGGAGAACAGCAGAGGACCCAGTACAGATCCCTGCGGGACTCCTGTAGACAGGGGATGGGGTGCAGACACAGAACCCTTCCAAGAGACTTGGTAGGATCGATCAGTGAGGTACGATACAAACCAGGAGAGGGCAGTCCCAGAAATGCCCATCTCAGAAAGTGTGGAAATCAGGAGTTTGTGGTTGACCGTGTCGAACGCTGCAGACAGGTCAAGTAGAATCAGGACAGAGGAGAGGGATGAGGCTCTGGCAGTGGAGAGCGCCTCAGTCACGGCCAGGAGAGCAGTTTCTGTGGAATGTCCGGTTCTGAAGCCGGACTGATGGGGGTCAAGCAGGTTGTTCTGGTGGAGAAAAACAGACAGTTGGTTATGGACAGCTCGTTCCAGAGTTTTGGACAGGAAGGGCAAAAGAGATACAGGACGGTAGTTCCTGACATCAGAGGGGTCTAAGCTAGGTTTTTTTAGGAGTGGGGATACACGGGCAGTCTTAAAAACAGCAGGGACATGGCCACAGGTTAGGGAGGTGTTGATAATAGTGGACAGATATGGAACGAGCTCAGCAGATATTGACTGGAGGACTGCTGACGGGATGGGGTCCAGCGGACAGGTGGTCGCGCGATGGTGCGTCACAAGTTGGAGCACATCTGCGTCCTCCAGAGTCTTGAAGGACGACAGCGTGGCGATAGGTTCAGTACGGGGGATGTGGGGTGTCACCTGAGGTGTGAAGGAGTTGCGAATCATGGCCACCTTCCCCTCAAAGTGGGTCAGGAAGTCATCTGCAGAGAGGGAGGAGGGTGAAGGGGGTGGAGGGGGGGTAAGCAGGGAGGAGAAGGTGGAAAAGAGTTTCCGTGGATTAGACACACATGCATTAATTTTAGTCTGAAAAAAAGAAGTCTTAGCCGATGTAGTTGCAGCTGTGAAGGCTGCCAGCAGTGTGTGATAGGAGGCCAGGTCATCTGGGGATCTGGATTTCCTCCACTTTCTCTCAGCGCCTCGCAGTATGGTTCTGTTGGATCTGAGAGAATCTGTCAGCCACGGGGAAGGGGGTGATGGTCGAGCTGGTTTGGAGACAAGGGGACAAAGTGAGTTGAGAGACTGAGAGAGGCAGGAGTTAAACATAGAGGTGGCAACATCAACATGCATATTAGCAAAAGACGCAGGAGGAGGAAGTATAGAGAGAGCGGAAGTAGTGAGAGAGGAGTACGAGAGGGTGCGGAGATTTCTCCTGAACATAACAGTGGGCGGGTCGTTAGTAGGGTTGAGGGAGAGCGGGAGGGAAAGAGAGAATGAAATAAAGAAATGGTCCGATACGTGGAGCGGGGTCACCGTGAGTTCAGATGTGGCGCAGCTCCTGGTGAGTACAAGGTCAAGTTGGTTACCAGCCTTGTGGGTGGCAGGCGATGGGGATTGAGTGAGAGCGAAAGACTGGAAGAGTGAGGCGACACTGGATAGCTGGGAACTCTCTGGATGGAGGTTGAAGTCTCCCAGTATGATTACAGGGGTGCCATCCTCAGGGAAGGAGCTCAGGAGAGTGTCCAGTTCATCCAGGAAAGCGCCGAGCGGACCTGGGGGGCGATAGATAACAACAATGTTAAGTGTAGCCGGGTGGGTTACAGTGACTGCATGAAACTCAAAAGAGGAGAAATTCAGGCAGTGTCCAGTGGGAATAGAGAATTTCCAGGATGTGGAAATCAGCAGACCAGTACCCCCGCCTCGGCCAGAGGCCCTGGGGGTGTGGGAGAAGGAATAGCCAGCAGACAGAGCAGCGGGAGTGGCTGTGTTATCTGGAGTGATCCAGGTCTCAGTGAGAGCCAGGAAGTGGAGGGACTTCACCTTAGCGTAGGCAGTGATGAAGTCAGTTTTCTGGACAGCTGAGCGGCAGTTCCATAGTCCACCCACCACTGAAAGTTCCTTATGAAGGGACAGGGGTGGGCAGACCAGGTTAGCCGGGCAGCGCCTGCGGTGGTTGGACCTCCAGGCTCGAGGTATATAGCACAGAGGAATGGGGGTTAAACACATGGTAGGTGGTGAAGAGATAAGAACAAAGTCGTACAAATTGCTGATGAGGCTGCCGTACTTACGGCAGCCTCGGCTTTAATTTATGCACTATTTGCTAATTGCCGATTGCATTCAGCTGCTTGCAGGGCTAATTCGCTCCGGTGAAACCAGTTAACATTAGCAACACAAAAGCGCAGATTGTAGGCTTAATGATAGCTACAATCAACTTTAAACAAATCGCTAACTATTGCTATTTACTTCAACTACACAGATCACTACAAGGTGGTTCAATTTACCAAATGCACGGCTGAAACCGAAAGTTCAAAAGATACTGTACCCGTCCGTCGGCAGAAAAATCAACAACGCTACCTAGATGCACACTGAAGCAGAGATGGTTTTACACGCTATATATTCGCTCCGGTGAAACCAGTTAACATTAGCAACACAAAAGCGCAGATTGTAGGCTTAATGATAGCTACAATCAACTTTAAACAAATCGCTAACTATTGCTATTTACTTCAACTACACAGATCACTACAAGGTGGTTCAATTTACCAAATGCACGGCTGAAACCGAAAGTTCAAAAGATACTGTACCAGTCCGTCAGCAGAAAAATGTTCCCATGAATGTGTTAACGCTGCTCCATAGGCCTTTGTTTAATGTTCACATGAATGTGTTAACATCTATATGAGAAAATCTCTGCCTGAAATGACCAGTTTCTGCCCACGGTGCGCACCATGTGGAACGCGTGGGAAAAAGGTCCCGAAACACCACAGCTTCATCTTCATCTCTACAAGATTATAATTCTCTGAATGCTGACCTACCTGAAGCTCACTGATATTATGACTTGACCCTGGTGACCTACTATAGTACAGTGCAGGAAGTAGCCTAAAGCTTTTCTACTGATGAGACCTGTCAGGCTCCTGTTTCATGATGTCACCAACCTGCGTCTAAGGTACAATGACCCTTAAGGCCCCGTGTACTTAAAACAAGATCAAAATACTAGGATTCGCAAAGGCTGTCGAACTGCTGTCAAATGCCGCACTGGGAGCAAATGTCAGCATACTCACCGTGACTTGAGGTCTGTTCGTTTAATGACGCCCACGCCAGATGGATTAGAAACTATAAGTTTTGATATCACGATCATTGTGGCAATGCGGCCATTATACAAATGCAGTCAATGCGCTCCTGGAGGAGAGACAACAATTCACACTTATCTAGAAACTAAAGAAACTAATCTAAGTTTACTGTTATAATTACAACATAGGCATTTGCAGTATTGCCATGTTGAAAATGTAATAGCAGGATGGAAATGTAGCATAAATGCTGATGAAATAATTACACATTTGAAAATCACAACACTGATACAGGGCAAATTGTGACTCTAGTGTTAAGAAAATTAAAGAAAATGGTGAGTAAAATCAATTTATCAATAGTAAATTGAGTTTCTTTAAAGATTGAATTTCAGTGTCTCTGCTTGCGCGGTCATAGAGCTCTGTAGTCCCGCCCCCTCCTATCCCTGGCTGGTCCCGGAAGACTGCCGGAAGCCATTACCTGCCCCACTGCGTGATCTTTCAGTCACCCTTATGATGATATTCTGGCATTGTGTGGACCACACTTTGACATATATGTGATACAAAGTCCATTATGTACTCACCACCACTTTTAAATCAAATTTGAATCGTATAATTAAGGGAGTTTGAGAAACATAACTACACTATCCAGAATCCCCGGTCGTACATCGCCGGCTCCAGCTTTTGCTAGCTAATGCAGCAACGAACGCTCTGCTAGCGAAAATCACTCAGTCTGCTCTTGTAATTTATTATGGAAGTAGCTACCGGCCAAAGTAGTAGCTACCGGTCACTCTGCTAGCGAAAATGGCTATCACTTTGTCTTATTATGGAAGTGAAACTAAGAGTATCACCAAGGGCGAGAATCACTATCGGTCTGGCCATGTTGAAAGTGTCAGCTTTATAGCTTTAACTTCAGCAGTGGTGGTGAGCAAGTAGCATAGATGTTGTAGTCGTTTTAGTTGTTTTTTTTGAAAATGTGTTTGTTGTTTATTTGTTGGACATAATTTAAAATAACCAATTTCATAAATTATTAAAAAATGTGACAACCCCTCTCTTGGGTGTTTTGAACGTGTAGCTGCCTGAATATAGAAAAAAAACATTTTCAGTCCATTGACTCCCATTGTATTTTTTCCGAAAAGTGGTACCAGACGTTCGTCACCAAAGTGGGCGGGACTACGGAGCTCTATACAAGTGGCTATATCCTAATTTAGATATACAGCTTCAGCCTAATTTAGCCTTGTTGACCAATTACAGGCGATGGTGTATTGGGGGGCGGTGACCGAGGCTGTGCGGAAATTTCGACTCGTTTGGCTAGTCAGCCTGCACACACTGCGACAATCAAAGCCAAATGCGATGCTTCGTTTTGGTCTCAAACCAGAAAAAAACAGTTTGATGGCCTGTGCGAATTCACCATTTCGATTCTGTTTTAAGAATACTGGGGCCTTTATGATTGTTTAGACTCGATTGATGCTTTTAAGTCTCTTGTTTTGAACTACCACACAAATGAATGCATGTTTTTTCTGCTTTAAACATGTAATTATTTCTTTTTGCATAAATGTTATTGTTTGTGGCCTGTCTGTTATGTCAAGTTATAAGTAATTCTGATCTTTTCATTTCAAAAAACATCTTGTATATTGTGTAGTGTGAAAATGTTTGCTTCTTGTTACACCCGTGCGTGTAGCGCAAGCAGGGGGTACTTTTTTCGCTCCTGTCTGTGTGTGTATCTGTCTGTCTGTCTGGGTTTGTGTCTCTATCATCAATAACTTAGCTGGAGCAGTGGCGTTATGTCACTTCGATTATGCTGCCACCTTTTGGTATAGTAGCTCCTCACAGTCTCTTAAAAACAAATTACAGACGGCACAAAATAAACTAATAAGAATTGTTTTAAAGCTGCCTCCCCGCACATATTTGCATGCAGCACATTTTTTTAAATTAAATTTTCTCCCTGTGGAGAAGGCAGGTGCAAATTAAGATGGGTATTACCCACAAGATTACAAATGTTTACATCTGCACCTCCCTACCTATCCAACCATTTTAATCTAGTTAAAAACAACCACACTCACAATACTAGAGGATACAATACTAGAGAACAAACTGTATTTCTATGAGATGAAAACATGTTTTGGGAAAAATACATTTTTAAATGCAGCCACATGTCAATGGAACAAGCTGCCTATCTCCCTTAAGCTAACTCCAGTTGAGAGGTGTTTTAAATTAAATCTCAAGAAATGGCTGTTAAATAATTGCTAGATGCTTGCATGATTTATGGTGTTTTTTTTCTTCCATCCATCCATCTATCTATCTATCTATCTATCTATCTATTTGTCTGTCTGTCTGTCTGTCTGTCTAACTCTAACAATTTTACTCTGATTGTAATGAAACTTTGTGGAAATGTTGACAGTTGGGCAATGACCTGAATCTTCAATTTTTTCCCAATCGGTCAAAGCCGGCCTTCACAGTGCCCGCCTTCACAGTGCAAGATCAAAGCTTTAGCCCCATGCATATTACGTTCAGGGTCGAGATTAGCACATGCGTGGGTGGAGCATCTCTCTGAGTGCCATTCTAGGTTTTCATTGTTTTTATTGTATTGTATTTTGCACAGAGCACCCTTGTGAAAGAGAATTGTTCTCAGCGGGATTTCCCTGTTAAAATAAAGGTTACTCATTTATACATGTTTGTTTTATGTGTTGTTATGAAACCCTTTGATCTGTTGTGGGTCTGCAGCTTTCTTGCCATTGGATGATCCCACCATGAATATGGGCCATTCCCATTTTTCATGTTTACACTTCACTTGATCAAAGACCTACCTGTGATTATGATATTTTCCTATCAGGGCTACAGATACCCTTCTGTATGGAAACTTGAAACTATTGAAAATCAAAAGGTCTTCAGAGCAGATGCACGTGTAAAACAGAATGAATGTTTGTGGGGCTAATAACCCAATGAATCTCATCATAGTTCAAGATGAGTAGAACAATAAATAGTAGAATTGGGGACCACATGCAGTTTGTACATTACAATAATGTATGGGTCAGTGATGTATATTTGTATGATGTAAATAGTATAATGGAGCTGGACCAGTATGCCCCTTATTAAAGAGACCAAAATATTCCACCCCAACCTAACTACAAGAATGGCTGTTGAGACATGAAAATTAAGTTATATATACATTACTCTAAATATGGATGTCTGTCACAAAAAGAGATATGCAATGGGGGAGTGTTTTGTTTAGTCAATTTCAATTGACAAAGCCAGCATCTGCAATGGGTTTCAGCTTGCAACACTGTAACAACTGTAATTCCTTTTTTATGGTGTGTCGTCTTTTTTCCCCCCCATAAAACTGTGTGAACATCAAAGTTACTGACACCCATTTTTGTTTTACACATTTTGGAGTTTTGTTTTAAAACTGGTTTGTGATAAACTTAACTTTAAATACCTTTTAAAAGGAGCATGAATAAAAGCTCCACACCAGAATACTACCAGGCCCCTGTATCCTGATATGATACAGAAATGGCTTTATCTGCAAAACTGCAATGAGTTGTATATGATACATTCTAATCACATATTTGTGATGGTACGCTTTTGGGCCAATTCTGGAATGATCACATACTTGTGGTGGTACGTGTAAAAGGGTTAAAAGCAGGGGTCGCCATGCCTAAATTTCAAGTAATTACATTAAAAAGGCAGCAGCAAAATAATAATTCATTACAAACAACCGATCAGACCTAAACCACCCACGTAAGACAACGTATGTAGGCTATTTGCGGGTGTCATAATCTACTGTTGGAATTGATTTGTTATGTATGGATACTGCGCAGTAAACATTCTATTTTGGAGAGGAGTGGAGACAAGCAAACTCCAAGTTGTCATGGTCCGTGGCTATTTTTCCTTTTTTCGCTACGGTTTTTGTCTTCTCTCTCCGGTTAGCAGGATTTTTTTCACGTTCCGGTTTGGGGTTTTGCTTCTCACTGCTTATTATTCGTTTCACCTGTCCTATTACCTGCTAGGTATTTAAGCCCCTCACTTCCGTTTCCTGGCGCTTCTTTGTCATATCGTGCCTTCAGAAAGTCAGGGTTGGTTTTAGCCTCTCTATATTTTCACTATTAGATTCGCTTTAGCTGTTCTTGAAGCTCTTTTCTAGCTTTGTCGGCATTTATCACATTTTCCAAAATGTTCATTGCATTCAACTGAAAATAAATACCACACACACCAGGGTTTAAACAGTTTATTCAAGTTCATTATATGTTTTATTTGGGGGTGGGGGGGTCATTCTATGAAAATGTGCATCCGTCAGACAAATTGCTCTGTAAATCTGAATCAACAATGACAGTCTGCACTTTAACCTCATATTGATTGTTTTATTTCAAATACATAATAGAAAAAAGTGTCACTGTCCACAATACCTTTGTATTTAACTGTATCTCAGTCATTTTTTTGTGAGATGAATTAAAAAACAAGGACTAGCAAGCCCCAGCCAGCCGGATGCCTTTTTGCAGGCAGGAGCAGGTGAGAAGGAGAAGGCACAGCGGATATAAAAAAAAAAAAAAAATAGTAAAAAAAAAAAAAAAAAATTTTGTAGTAGAATATAATGTTCCTATATGTTTAGCATGAAATATAACGCTTTATCTGTGTTGTTTATGTTAAGCAGTCTTTCTTTTTTATCGAGAGTGTGTATATTTTTGGCCATAACTGTATGGCAAGAGTGGCAAGGAAGAACTCCCTGAGTGGAAAAACGCCCTGGGCTAGAGAAAAGGGAAGAAAAAAACTTTGAGACTAGAAACTTTGAGAGGGAGTGGTCTAAAGGCTAAACCCCTGTGCATGCGTTATGTTGTCCAATGTTACCATCTGGCATTGTTGTAAGATGGGGGAAAAAAATTATATATTAGTTCAATGGAACAACAGCTATTGGCTCTGTTTGTTGTACGAGTGTAAATCTGGAAATTAGCAACACAAATCATTTCGAGTTCTCCAAATTGTAAAATCTGGAAACATCAACTAAAATCATGTTACAAACCAAATTGTAAAACTCCGCGCGGCTAGACCAATGAGGGAATAGCTCGGAGCGAAGGTTTAAGCGTGATGTATTCCGCTATTGCTGTGGGAAAAGGGGAAATTATTAAAGTTCATAAAGAAATATTAAGGTTCTTGCAACCGGGTTAGACTGCTCTTTAGATTCACGGGATCAGCTAATAAGGGACCACGAATCAAAGGTACTCGTACCACGTTACCTTCCGCTTTTAGTCTGGTCTACCTTGACCCCAGTTTATCCAAAGAACAGCCTGTGTGTATTACAGTAAATCATCAGCCACCAACGCTGATTCTGTACTCGTTTATCTGACTCCATTTAATATTATAATTTAGTATGTACAATTTCCACTTGATTTGTTAAAGGACTCTCATACTTTAAAGACGGTTCTCTGAGCTGGATGTGTCTGTTAACACCGCGATTTACATTGGGCCCTTAATGTACACGACTCACAGCTGACTAGATATCTGCGGTTATCTCAGAGGTTGCGGAAGAAGCCACTTTGTGCGGTATACTCTATGGTTAAGACTCAGGGACCGATTAAAGGAATATTGGCAACCACCGTTCTCAACATGTATAACCGCCAGGCGGAGGTGATCTACTTTAAGACATAGTTCTACAGGTGCAATACTCCGTGATACATTAAGCTTAAATAGTCAACCTCCCTAGACCAGCTGAGGGGATAACCATGAGTGAGGAAATTAATCAACCCATTACCGGTGCACAGAGATAGTACGTCAATTTTCAGAGAAACCACACAAATCAAGTTTAACTAATTTATTACCAGGTAGGTTACTTACTTAAATTATCAATACATAATTACAGATTGAACATTCCAAATTCAAATACAGTACAGAGAAAAATACTTAGTCATACCTGGCAATTTGCTACACACAATGACCTGAAGTAGGATGTGCGGAAAGACTGGCTACAGCCTTCCCAGATTGGTTTGCTTCCTTTGCTTAAATGCTCAAACTCTGCGTTTGATCTGGCTGCAGACGGTCGTAAAACCATAAACTGGTCAGCACTTTTAGCCCCCCTTCTATGGGGTTTCACAGAATGGTTTTTTCTAAGGACAATTTCACAACGGCAGCTTACGCCTGTGTTATGAAATATACATTCCATTCATGTTGCACATTTAGGACATGTAGACCATTGCACCACTCACACCGAGACCATCAAAATGATATCAAACATCAGTAGGTCTAAGTTTGTGTTGCCATGAGACTCCCCATCTCTACAGTTTTCTCAGATGTGATTGATATTAATGCCACAAAGGTACCAGAATTCCTGTTGAGAATATTACATTTACACCCTAGTTGTCCCTGTTAATTCAGGTACGTTAACTGGATGCATTTACTACTGTAACACTCAAAAACGGAACAATCCATGATTATCTCTCTGGAAAGAGTGTATAATGTATGTTCCAGTGCCCAGACTAGTTCCAGTGTATACTGTACAATGTAGCAAAAGTATCAATCACATCTGTATGTTTTTAAGCTTTTTGAGGACAAAAGCAATCTATACCATGTTGTGTTGTGTGTGAAAATATGTTAAGGACAGAGATTTGGCATGTCCTGATAATGTCATATGGGGGCACTGTAGCACTGTCATGACATCCTAGGACAGGGGTTTTCAAAGTGGGGGCCGCGGCCCAACGGGGGGCCGTCAGGGGGCGCCAGGGGGGCCAATTGGAAGGAAGAGGAAAATGGAAAATGCAAAAAAAAATAAAATAATAAAAAAAATTTAATTTATTAAATTTGTTTCTTTCAATTCATAAGATTACTGTGCCGGTTTAAAATAAGATATAAATTGTTATAAATCCTTTCATATCGAAATTAGGTATTTGCCATGCCCTTCTTTCAATCGCAGCCAATAACTAACTGTCTGCCTGTCAGTCAAAGCGTTATGTTGAGCTGCTAACGGCCCGATTATGGAATCAAAATAGGGTCAAAAGTATTGTGTTGTGTATTAAGAAGCTGTATGTTAGATTTTTTTATATTTGCCAGTGTAATTTAAAAGTTTTTTTTAAAAGCCATTTCGCAATAGGGGGGCCCCAGCCAGAGGCTACGACTATTTGGGGGTCCTTGGCATGGAAAAGTTTGGGAACCCCTGTCCTAGGACATTCTTTGACCGTCATAAACTTCACGCCAGATGGTCCCAGCAGACTTTACGGCACCGAAGTTCTGGTTTATAACGTCCTAGAGCCCTTACAGGCTTCCCCCCTGGTGTTGTGTGTTCAGGTGCCTGGGATCTCAATTTCAGTCTTACACGAGGATGATCCGACAATTTAATTCATTCAAAAATTAGGAGATTTATTTTATATATACCCCTCCAACTGGTGAAATAATAGGCCTATTCACTGGGCGCTAACGCCCAGCTACGAGAAATATTATACATATACATATACATTTCAATTGACCTGTATTGTTCTATACACTCCTAATAATTGGTTCATGATGACACCTTATTGGTGCTTCTTGATGGCCTAATTGTCACCACCTGATGTAGCTTTGAATCCTTTGTGATGTTGGTGTTTCCTGCTTGTTTAGTTTGTTCTGATGGCCCCTTGGATCGAAACATAAACTAATAAAGCTTTATTTTTCTAACACGGTGCTGCTTCTTTACAAACACTATAATATAAAAATTCACGAAGATTACACGATTAATCATTAATATTTTGGGTTACCCACGTTGCCGTGTGTTGTCCCGGAAGTGCTTGGTGTCATGCATTTGAATGGAAATATTTACCGGAAATTTTAACCCAAACTGTTTTTGATAGTGGAACACGGCAAAGACAGTAATATGGAGGGAGAAGAAACTGAAAGGAATGAGTACAGTAATCAATTTTACGGAACATATGTGGGATGAAAAGGTAATGTGACACATAAACGATTTATCTGTAATTGTTTTCCTTTTGAACATAACCTTTCCTACATAACCTTTCTAATAATAAGAAAACCATACTGTTATGTTTATTTTTGAAGATGTCTGTGTCTTTAGGTAGGGTGGGCCCAATATGGGTCCACTTTGAGGGCCCCTGTCTGCTGAATGGTTGATCATTCTGGTGAAGTAGAGCACATTCTAACACTCTCTCATAGGTTAACATGTTTATAAAAATATGTTCAATTTGTTCAAATCTAAAAGGATGAGGTCAGAAAGTGATTGATTTCTGATGGAATAATTATTTTATTTGCCAAGAATATCACAGCATAGGTCAATGACATCGTCAGTAGTGTGTTTATTAGTCCAGTAACATGCTTAATTGCTTTGTTGGAGGATGCTTCTCTACAAGGACAATGGGAAAGAAGTTAGAAAATGAACCTTTTGAAGAGATCTACATTGGTATGATAGGGCTGGGTCACGGTGGTTGTTTCTCTACTGCCTCGCTGTGTTTAGGTGTGTGTTATAAATATGTACGATATCAGCTGATCAATTTAATGAGTATCATGTTTGAATGCAACCTGTCTAAACACAATAATCAGGTATGGGTCACGTATTAAAATGTATGCGGACAGCAGGTCATACAAATCAGATCTTTGAAATATTCACTTGCAGCATTTAGTGGTTTTGGCTCTGTACTCCAGCACATTGAATTTGAAATAAAACAATGAATATGACATTAAATATACATCATTTATGTTAACGTATAATTTACTTTTTAATATTTTTATTAGATTACCAGGGAAGTTGAAAGTCATCTTGAAGTTGTAGCAGTCTATTTTGTCACAGTTTGATATCTTTCTGTGCTATAATTCATTGGCATTTATGTAAATGTATTTATCCAAACCGTGTCCATATCAGTCTACTACTCTCACATGCTGGTCTGTACACATGCAGCTGTTTTGAGGTACACAAAACAAATTCATTTGGACACAAAGAGTCAGCCACTGCTTTAGGCAGTCTGGGACTTCAACCAGCAGTTCCTATAGATATTGAAATGTGTTCTAGGGTACACCAGGCTCTTTATGGGCAGTTTATAACATGCTCTCCATGGCTTGGGGATAGCCTGCAGGCCCAACCTTTACTCACAATGAGTAAGTATGCCAAACATGGAGATTGTTGGTCGAGCCACATCTGTGTTTATTTTGGCCACACAATTCTAACACTACCACACATGCATAGGGAAACATCTGCCCAACCTATCATTTTTTTCTTCTAATTCATCTTGTGCTGTTGTTTGGCTACTGTGTTCTGCTGTCATCGTCTGTTTTTTTCTGTTTGATTCCTCCAGTCATTTTTCTATGCTGTTCTTGCTGAAATGAAATGTAGTTATACTGCTAACATGAGCATACTCTCATAACACTTCAGTTGTTTGTTCCCCACACACTGGTTTTGCTACATTATGTAGAATAGATTTATTCACTGACTTTACTGACTGACTGCATTTCTGCAAGGCTACTGACAGGTCTCTGCTTTGATAACTATTAACGGAACTTGTAAACAATAAACTGCTAAGATTTGTCACTGTGAAAGAGAGATGCACCAACTACAGTTTGAGATATAAACATCATTATTACATTTTGAAGTGTATTGTATTGATTCTTAAAGTGCAATTGTTATTTTTGACACCATTTATAATAATTAATTACAATAATCATTTATTTTGGTTGCAATTTTTTTTTCCCAATGTGTTTTATCATTTTATTGTATTTTTTAATTTCTTGTAGTATGGATTTGAACTGGAAATATTTAGCAATGTGTACTCATGCCTAATGAATATATTAATTTGGAAGGGTGTGAGAGATAGAGAGTAGGGACAGAGACAGAGGGAGAAAGAGAAAGAGGGGAGGGAGAGAAACAGAGGGCAAGAAACCAAGAAAGGGGATGGGGGAGGGAGAAAGACAGAATGAAACAGAGGGAGAGAGTACGACAGAGGAAGAGAAAAGCTGGCTGTGATGATCCTTACCACGTCATAAGTGTGTGTGTGTGTGTGTGTGTGTGTGTGTGTGTGTGTGTGTGCGTAGGTGGCAGGTAAGATTCTGCAGGATGCTAATGTTCAATATTCTTTTTTATCCTCTATTCCCATTGAAGCCTGTATCTGAAGGGATTTTCTCATCTCTCTAGAAAAGAAAGTAAGCTGCTTGAGTTCTGGACTCATCTATCATCTATGTGTTACTTATGGATCACAGTCTCCTCCTAAGAAGGTAGGCACTGGGATTATTAAGTGCATGCAAATGTATTATGGCAACACTTCTGTATGTATATCTCCACTTGGCTTTTCCTGCTGTGTCCAGTGATTTAAGGAGACAGATTGGGTTTATAAGGGGGTTGCAGGTTCAACTTTTAGGTGGGACACTGTTGTGCCCTTGAGAGAGGCAGGCTGAAAGACCTTCCTCTTCATACTGCTTGGGTCTTTTTGGGTATTGGCTCCAATTCCAACCCTCTTTCTTGGTGCTTCTCCAAAACTCCATTCTTGATATGTTGTCTGCGGTTGGCAAGATATTGTGTTTGTGAGTGGTTGTACTTTCCATAAGGTTGAAAACCGGGATTTGAGGAGTCCTAGTGGCATTGGAGGTGTCGTCACACTTTTCCCAATCTTTTTTACAGTGCTATTTTGAAAATACATTCTTCACAGTCGTGCATAGCACATCTTGTCACTCAAGTAGCCATGCATGTCAGACCTTAGTGCACAAACAGCCATGTGTCATATTTGCGGGCATCATTAAGAGCCTCATAAGGTGGAAAGGGGAGTGCCTTAAATGCGTGCGATTAAGTGTGCAATTATATGTCAGATGATTCGCTGTGGTGTGATTATATGTGCAAACAAGTATGTGTGTGTGTGTGTGTGTGTGTGTGTGTGTGTGTGTGTGTGTGTGTGTGTGTGTGTGCATGTGTCTGTGTGTTTACGTAGCCAGAGGGGTATATTAGTTGGTACTGCCTCCCTCAGCTTTGAGTATCTTTAGACTGAAAAGGATCTTTTGTTTTAAGGTGTCCAGTGAAAAACCCATTCCACTGATGATTCTTTATGACATAAAGACAAAAACCTCTGATAAAATGTGAGTCTGTACTATTTGTCTTTAAATAATAATAATAATAATAATAATTCATAAAATGCTTTTCTTACTCTCAAAGTGCTTTACAATGAAGGGGGGGAAACTCACCTCAACCACCACCAATGTGTAGCACAGCAGTTCATTTTGCACCAGACCACTGCACCTCAGCTCAGAGTTGGAGAAGGAGAGAAATGTTTTTTTTTAGCCAATTAAATCAGGGGATGATTAGGTGGCAGGTTGAGAGAGCCAGATTGGGAATAGGACAGCTAGGACACCTGGGAACCACCTACTTTTTGTGATGAGTGTCGATCTTTAATGACCATTCGGCAGGAGCAGGATATGTGGTGGTATGGTGGTATCACAAATTGTGCAGAATTTTCTAATGTACACAAATGTGTTTGATCTTAAATAAAAGTATGCTACTCCTCACTCTCCATGCCATCAAGTATATTGATATTGGCACATTCCAAGTATAAAGACACTTTAGTGGAAAACAGGAAATAGGAAGATGGGGAAAGACTGAGCCTGAATGGGATTTCAAATGTAAAGGCCAGCTCAGAAGGCCCCTATTGCGGTCATGTGTCTCAGGGTCAATGGGGGTATTAATGCCTGCTCTTATCAGAGATGTTTACTATCAGCACAGGAACTCGAGGCAAGCTGCTCTCAACTACAGTCAAACCGCTGAACAAAAAACGAAATGTTTAAACAAAGTTAGCGAAACAGACTGTCTGCGAATAGTGTTTTTTCTCTGGTTATTCTAACATGCAACATAATAATAATAATAATAATAATAATAATAATAATAACTTTTATTTGTAGAGTACTTTTCCAGCACATAGCACAAAGTGCTTTACAGAGAGTAAAATCAACAATAAATCAACAATAAGCACACAGTAAATGACAATCAAATATACATAAAAATAAATAATTAAAATAAAAAAAAATCATAAAAAGATGACAATAAAGCACAACCCAAATGAAATCAAATATTAGAACAAAATTAACATTTATAAAAGCAATTGTATAAATATGAGTCTAAGCGGGACTTGAAAGAAGAAACAGACTCTGCAGTTCTTAATGGAAGGCTGCTCCAAAGTCTAGGGCCTAGGCGCTTGAAAAGCCGAAGTCCCGCTTGGTTTTCAATCTGGACCTTAGAACAGCCAACAGAAATTTTTGAGGGTGTTAAACATTCTCTAATGTACTTAGGTGCTACGTCATGCAGTGCTTTATAAGTGAGCAATGGTATTTTAAAATAAGTTCTAAAATGTATGTGCAACCAGTGTAGGCAAGCTAAAATTGCAGTTATGTGTGATCTCACATTTGTTCTAGCTGCTAACTAGGTTCTAACATGCATCATATAATAATTTTTTTTTGCAAAATGCTCAAGCTTACTGTTTTCAAACTGGTTGTAAACCAGTACTTGGAATATTTTATAGTTCCATTGTTGATTATATAGATCAATCTCCTCCTTCAATGTCATCATCTTTGTGAACATCAAGCTGGTCACAATGTCTAAAAATAAGTTCATATACTGTATTCCCTTACTTTCGTTCAAAAACAAATACGAGTCTATGAATATTTATACAGAATTTATATGCTTCTTCTCCTTTCTCTTCTTTTTCTTGATATTCTGATGATCTGGGAGTGAAACACTAATGCTGCATTTACACTATATAGCCAAAAGTATGTGGACACCCCTTGGTCTGGGTCTGTTTTTCATGGTTCAGGCTAGGCTCCTTAGTTCCAATGAAGGCAAATCTTAACACTACAGCATACAAAGACATTCTAGACCAGGGGTCCTCAATTTTATCCAGAAAGGGCCGGTGAGAGTGCAGGTTTTTGTTCCAACCAAGCAGTTACACACCTGATTCCACTAATCAATCACTAGAGTCTTTGCTAAGCACCTTGATTAGTAGAATCAGGTGTGTAGCTGCTCGGTTGGAACAAAAGCCTGTACCCACACCGGCCCTTACTGGATAAGATTGAAGACCCCTGTTCTAGACGATTCAGGGTTTCCAACTTTGTGGCAACAGTTTGGGGCAAGCCCTTTCCTTTTTCAGAATGACAATTCCCCTGTGCACAAATATAAATGGTTTGTCAAGATTGGTATGGAAGAACTTGACTGGCATGCACAGAGTCCTGACCTCAACCCCATCAAACACCATTGGGATCAATTGAAAAGCCGACTGCGAGCCAGGCCTAATAGCCCCACATCAGTGCCCGATCTCACTAATGCTCTTTTGACTGAATGGAAACAAATCCTCGCAGCAATCCCATATTAATGCCAATGATTTTGAAATGAGATGTTGGATGAGCATGTGTCCATATACTTTTGGCCATGTAGTGTATCATTCAGCCTGTGCATCCAGAAAGGTATTCTCCTAATTTGGCGGAAATGGATAGGAAATGGGCAGACTTGGGAGTGGTGCCTGCTGCTCAAGAGCTTTGGAAACACATTAAAGAGATCCGGCCTTCATGGAACATTAGAAGGATTAGTCAGTTGGGGATGCCCCATACTCAATTCACTCTGCATCAGCCCTGGAAAATGTAGTCACTGCAGTACATCTACAAAACATGCCATTTCATGATGAACCCTGCTTAGTTAGTCAGCTCTGTATTAGTTGCAATATCTGATTTGTCAAGTATATTTAGTAATGTTAACCCTCTTATTATGATTGGAGTCAATTTGACATGTCTTAAAAACCAGTTAAACTTATTTTTCCAATTTAATGCGATGTATCCAATTATGTGGGATTAATAAACATAATGCTAAGTTTTCGAGTCCTGTACCAGCTTTGTATACAAATGTGTTGTAGCTGTGTAAAACATAAGAGAACATGCAACCTTTTTTATTTTTTACTGATTTTTTTTGTGGGGTTTCATTTCCACAAACTTTCACATACCTCAGGCTTTAAAATTTAAAGTTTCTCACAGATTTTTCATATTTATGGATAAAAGGCTAGTCAATTGGGAGACATTAATAAGGCGACACAGTGTCGTAATAGAAAGATTTTGACACTGTGCGTCGCCTTGTTAATGTCTGTTGTTAACTGTTGGGATTAATTTGACCCCAAACATAAAAGGCATCATAAAATTTAAACATAATTGGATGGTTAATCAAAGGATTATTTAGCTAACCGGTAGCATCCCACAACTCCCCGGATTCTTCCATTAGAAATTTGCATACAAACTTAGTGTGTATTAACAGGTGTGGCTGTTGTATCTGTGATAGGTCTTTTACCTGAGCTGATCCACACACACACGCGCACGCACACATGCACATGCGAACACACACACACCGGCTTGTTCATAGGTGCCTCATTAAGACCAATTAAAAACACAAACATGCACCCACACTCAGTCTCCAGAGTAATTTTGACTTGGCATGCATAAGGCTTTTGGTTAAATTAATTTGCATCTCTCTCTCCTCTCTTCTTTTCTCTCTCTTTCTGTCTGCAGATAATCTCTGCAGATGATGTTACTGTGTTTATTAAAGGACAATAGGATGTTCAGGCACTAATTAAAATTTTGGAGTTGTATGAAAAGGCATCTTCAGCAAGAGTGAACTGGGAAAAGTATGAGGCGTATGCAGTAGAGCGGTGGGAAGGTACAGGGCTGCCAAAAATACCAGGAGGACCAGAGTGGAGTAGGACAGGCATGCACTGTCAAGGTGTCTTCCTTCGGAGTACGAAAGTGTGTTTTCCGAAGAAAAACTGGGAGGGAGTAGAAGGTATGTTTCAGATTGTCTCAGTGGACTTGGGTCCAACCCCAGTTATCCTACAGAAGAATGGTTCTGGTTGCAAGCAACCGGATAGCTTCCATGCTATGGCATCGCTTTACTGTCCTGGAGCCACCTGATACGCTGGTCAAATAAGTGCAAAAGAAGCTGGTTGATTTTTATTCTGGTTGGGGCTCCATTGAACCAGGGCTGCAGTACGATTTCTTCCAATCTCTGAAGGGGGCTGGTCAATTTGCAAAACCGCATCATCTACTTTTCATAGCCAAGAAGAAGAGGGGTCACTCCTCTTCTTTAAAATGCCACAGCTGGAAGTGTTTTCAGACTCTTTAAAAAAAAAAAAGTATGATACATCATCAGTGTCAAAGTGATCTACAGAACCTCACTGGCTGGACTTAAAGTGGTCAGGGGTGTTTGCGCCAGGCTCATCCCCAAGGAGTAGCTGGAGGTCCCTATACAAGCCTTCCATAAAGTAACGTAATGCGGATTTCCAGTGGAGGATTGTTCATGGGGCCGTGGCCACGAACAGACATGTGACATATTTTGATCCAACAGTACATAGCGGGTGTCTTTTTTGTCAGGGCGAGCAAACTTTAGAACACCTATTGTTGAGGTGTCCTAGGCTTGCCGAATTTCTGAGCACAATTTAGGAATGGTTTAGGGGACAAAGAGAGGTTTTGACTGAGGCAAGTTTTTATCTTTGGTTCTAAATATAAGGCTTCAAAAGGAAAGCAAGTGGGTTTGATGATTTTTTTGATAGGTCAGACAAAACGTGCAATTTGGCTTATGAGAAGAAACAGAATGAAAGAGGTGGGATTGGATGAACCTGAACCCATGGTTAAAGGTTTAGTGGCAGCCCAACTTAAAATATAGTTTGCATACTCCAAATTGGTCTCAAATGAAGGAGAATGTATTGACCCTTGGAGGGCTAGGATGAGTATTAAGCAGTGTGAAGCAGGAGGAGGCTTTGGTTTTGTCTTTTTTTCCAAGATTGTTGTCATTTGTGGTCAACATGGTCAAGAGATGTGAAGATACTTATTGTCTTGTGTTTTTTTTTTTTTTTTACTTTTTTTTTTCTTCCTTTATTTCTTTTATTCTAACTAAAAAATGTGCCAATAAAGTTGTGGCTAAAAATAAAAAAAAATTGTCTGTTTTTCTTTCTCTCTTTCTCTCTCTCAGATGGGAAACGCCTCTGAAATGTCTTTGGCTGTTTCTACTATCACGAACAATCAGGATGTTCTCATGGGGATCTTCTACGCCGTATTTTGTAGGTGCTCTCTTCTCTTTTCAGGGGGTTTTACGTACCAAAAAGCCTGGAGCCTATCCCAGCATGCATTGGGCGAGGTGCAGGAATAGACCAATCTACCACAGAGCACTCACACATTCACACCTATGGGCAATATAGTCTCCAATTAGCCTAATCTGCATGTCTTTGGACTTTGGGAGGAAACTGGAGTACCCAGAGGAAACCGACGTGAACAAAGGGAGAGCATGTACACTTCAAGCCCAGGAACTTCTTGCTGTGAGGCAACAGTGCTATCCACTGCACCACCATGCCACCTGCTCCTTCCTAATCTCTGCAATGATGTGTTTCTCACAGGAAATGTCTTCTTCACATTTCCTCTGTGAAAGAAACATTTCCACTAACTTGTTTGTCTGACAGAAGAACATTTTTTGTAGAAATTTCCTCTGACAAAGCCTAATTTTTATTTTATTTCCCCCCTCATATGAGAGGCTCATACTATTAGGCACTAATGTTCTTAAATTTGACTGTTAAGTTCTCAAGTTTTCTTTTCTTTTAAACTGTTAGTGACAGCAGGACACACAAAAATGTGTCTACATTTGGAGTCTTTATAACTAAGAAATGTTAAATATAAAAAACAAAAAAATAAGGGAAGGAATTGACGATGCTACATTTTTTTTTAGTCTATGCCATTGTACCAGTGTGGCCATTATGAGTCAAAAACTACTTTTTTTAGTAGGAATACTTTTTTGTGAGGACAAAAGGACACCACTGCTGTATATTTCACATGCAGGGACTGAACAAAATCATAGAAACACAAGTATTCCAACATTGAAGGGGTCTGGTGGTTCCGTTATGGGGTGCGGTGCATTTTTCTGACATGGTTCTCATGCATTTATACCCTTAGACGGCAAGATTGATACCAATTTTTCACGTTGACCATGCCCCTTGTCTACAAAGCATGAATAGTCACCCAATGATATCATGGCCTTCTCAGTCACCAGATCTGAACCCAATCAAGCATTTGGCATATTCTGAACCAGTGCTTTAAGTTCACTTTCATGAACTTATCGTGAGTTGATGGACTTTCTTGTGTAAGAGTGGTGTCGTATTCCTCCTGCTGAATTCCAGATAGTAGGCTCTATAAAACAGGATACAGGCTGTACAGGCCACACTCACGTTTCCTTTTTTGCTCACTACCTTTATGATGTTGCTGCATTGTAGATTCATCATATTGAAATTTCAGAGGTTTAACAACAAATACAAACTAAAATGTATTTGAAAATTAGGCACTGATCCTTGCCAAACATTATTTTGTCAATAACATTATGCATGTGCAAAGTTCATGCCCAAATTATTATTCTGAAAGCAAACAGCAGGTATTTCTCAGATAAAACAAAAATTCCAGAATAATTTTTGAAACATAATTTCATGTATCCCCCATTTATAATTTTCACTCCATTTACTCTCTCTCTCTCTCTCTCTCTCTCTCACTCCCTCTCTCTCTCTCACTCCCTCTCTCTTTCTCTCTTTCACGTTCTGTAGTTATCCTATCACTCTTGGGTAACAGCATGCTGTTGTTAGTTGCCTATCGTAAGAGGTCATCCCTGAAGCCTGCAGAGTTCTTCATTGTTAACCTGTCCATCAGCGACGTTGGAATGAGTGTCACCCTCTTCCCCTTGGCCATACCTTCAGTTTTTGCACACAGGTAAGAAATGCATTGGTAACTAGAAAAGTACGTTTGAAGACAAACTAAGTTGACTTGAAATAGCAAAGCACAGATCACTATCTTTTGGGAATAGAAATTAGAGATTAGACCATAGACATTTATATAACATAAATATAACATTTGCTTTTCATATGAAACGTAACGATCGTTAATCGGGTTTAAAAAATATAATCCGAAAATTTAATTTTGCCTTCAAAGGACTGATATTCCCCATTTGTTTTAATGGGAGCGCCACCTTTTTGCACTCATGGCCCAGAGACATATCCAGTACAGGCTTACTTGAGGGCGTGCATAGTTAACAGGTTAACAGGGCATTGCTGTAAAAGAGCAGGGCGTGCATAGTTAACAGGTTAACAGGGCATTGCTGTAAAAGAGCAGGGCGTGCATAGTTAACAGGTTAACAGGGCATTGCTGTAAAAGAGCAGCGCGTGCATAGTTAACAGGATAACAGGGCATTGCTGTAAAAGAGCAGGGCGTGCATAGTTAACAGGTTAACAGGGCATTGCTGTAAAAGAGCAGGGCGTGCATAGTTAACAGGTTAACAGGGCATTGCTGTAAAAAAGCAGGGTGTGCATAGTTAACAGGTTAAAAGGGCATTGTTGTAAAAGCGCAGTGCGTGCATAGCTAACAGGTTAACAGGGCATTTCTGTAAAAGAGCAGGCCGTGCATAGTTAACAGGTTAACAGGGCATTGCTGTAAAAGAGCATGCATGCTCAGTTGACCTACTGTATAAATACAGGTTAATAATCCTTTTGTGCAAATCCTGTTATGTATATTTGTATATTTCAACTCTATACTTTTTGTTTTCAAATAGACCTAAAATGCAAGATTAAATTGCAATTAATTACAATCACCTAGCACCATGTACACATTAATAATATATATGAGCAGAATTTAAATTGTTTGTCTGACAAAAACTTTGGACCACCCAAAGTTGTGGATCAGTCCCCAGATGTACTCTGGTTTGATCCAGGAAGCGGCAATATGAAAGTCTGCAGCCAGACGGGATTAGGCAGGATCACAGTGATGTGTGATCACAATGTGTCAAGTCTGGTGTGATGCTCATTTACAATATTAATGTAATGGCACTTCATCATTTTATTTAAAGAAGTTAATGGGTTTTTGCAAGGGCTCTCTAACATGGCTGAGATGGGCTGCGTTCCCCCTGTCTGTGTGTCTGTCTGTGTGTCCATGCAGGTAGCTGTTCGATGAACTGACCTGTCTGTGTGTCTGTCTGTGTGTCCATGCAGGTAGCTGTTCGATGAACTGACCTGTCTGTGCTACGCATTCTGTGTGTCCATGCAGGTGGATGTTCAATGAACTGACCTGTCTGTGCTACGCATTCTGTGTGTCCATGCAGGTGGCTGTTCGATGAACTGACCTGTCTGTGCTACGCATTCTGTGTGTCCATGCAGGTGGATGTTCAATGAACTGACCTGTCTGTGCTACGCATTCTGTGTGTCCATGCAGGTGGATGTTCGATGAACTGACCTGTCTGTGCTACGCATTCTGTGTGTCCATGCAGGTGGATGTTCGATGAACTGACCTGTCTGTACTACGCATTCTGTGTGTCCATGCAGGTGGATGTTCAATGAACTGACCTGTCTGTGCTACGCATTCTGTGTGTCCATGCAGGTGGATGTTCAATGAACTGACCTGTCTGTGCTACGCATTCTGTGGCGTGCTCTTTGGCCTCTGCAGCCTGACTAACCTGACGGTTCTGTCCTCCGTCTGCTGCCTGAAGGTGTGCTTCCCCAGCTATGGTGAGGGCTGCACACTCAAGTACACAAACATAATCACATGCACACACACACACACCATCGCACACACACCGTGATACGCACACGCATACCATTAGGTGCACACAAACATAATCACATGCACACACACACACACCATCGCACACACACCGTGATACGCACATGCATACCATTAGGTGCACACTATCTCACACACATATACACGCACACAAGCACAACATGCACATAGTCGCACACAAATACACACAATACAAACATAGGCCTGGATTAAATGAAAATTTATCCTGAATTTCGAATTACAAAAAAATGCAAGTGTGGTAGCTGAACTCACAAAACCATGTTTATGAAGAAAGGAAAAATCTATTAACATTGTGCAAAAGTTTAGGACGAATCCTAATCAAATGCACACACTTTGTGCAGTAATATATAGACCTACCAATTAAGTTTCACTTTGTAGTTTTAAATACATCTTCAAGGCAGTTTTGGGGGTAGATTATGTCTTGTTCTCCGTATAAATCACGCCGCTGCACCAGAGGAAGCCACGACACCCGTAGTGTGACTTGTGCAAGCCGAAACTGTGCCAGCACTCGCTAATAACACCCTGTATGTCAGCTCATTTGTTTGCCTCATAGATTGGGAGAGACAAAAGATTTATGAGCTTTTTAATGAAATGACTCACAGTTAAAGAGTGTTGATTAATGCGAGCCCAGCCTGCCCTGGGTTACACAAACGAATAAGAAAGTTTTAGAAGTTTGATGGGAATTTAGAATTTAGAATTCAGATTTTTGCTAAATCTGAGAATGAGATTGCCTTCGTAAGCACCTAAAATAAAGTCGTAATTTATTATTAATAAGTACATGGTGAGTACTGCTAAAGATAAACATGTTTTCACTGTTCAGCTGAGTCTTGGTAGGTTCCCAGTCTGACAGGGCAGGGAATCCACACATAATGGATGTTCTGTACTTAGGCTAGCCTCTTCATATACATTTACAAACTTGCTTAACACAAATCTCCGGTTACCAAGCAGAGCCTTCTAGAGCAGACCAACCTTGATCCTGGAAACCCACAGGGTCTTTCTTGTTACTCAGCACTTAATTGATCAATTAGGGTCCCAGTCTTGCTTCACTGCTGAAAGCTTTGTATCGGAAAAAGAACTTGAGAAAAAATTTAACTTTGGTAAGTTCAATGGGTATTTACGTATAACTATTTTACATTATAACTGCAATACATTTTTAAGTTATGATTCAGGGGCCATTCTAACCCTCGGCCATGCTTAACACATCCCATTTTTGGATGTGTTCTTGCAACTTCCCAATCATGTCAGCTATTATTTTTTCCAAAGTTTAAAAATGTTTCACAAATAGTTTGAAATGGGTGGGCGTGAATGATGTCATGGTTATGTTATTGTTTTAAACAACTTTTTGAAAGGAGAATTATTGTATTGTTAATTCAAAAGGAAATGGGAGTATAGGTTTCAGTTATTTCACTAAATTGGGGGTATGTTATCATTTTCATGGGCTTAATAATTATGTGTATTGAGAGATGGGGCAGCCATGTTTGATTAGACCAGAAGAGAGCTATCGCTGGCAAAACCAAAATAAATGCATTGCATCTTCTCCACAAAACTGACATTTGTGAGTTGTTCAAGAAAAAAATAGCATTTATAAAAGAAATTTATATTGGAAGTATCAAAAATCCATTATTATTTTATACAGCAGATTAAAGACCAGCATGGATAGGATGTTGAACTGTTCCTCCTGGTATATCTGACATAGGCCTACAGTAAATACAGGATTACTGTTATGTTGTGGAATTCAAGTACAAATTGTGCAAGAATGCAGCTTTAAAAAAAAATCCCGAAAATATTTGATAGGACAGGAAGACATATTTCATATTTCTGAACCTTTACAACTGATAAGGCTTGGTCTGGTAATTTTTAATTATATGGACAGAAATAAATTAATCATTAAAATGGGGATATTTCAAGCAGGTGGACCATGAAAGTGGATTGGACAGCCTGACTACAATGTATGTTAACCGAGAGTCCTGCAGAAATGGCATTAACCTCCTCGATGACATACCCAAAATTGTACAGAGGAAAAAACTATTCAAAAACTAAAACTGCATCCATCTTACAGCGATGGGAAGCTGTTGAAACTCCTGACAAATAGGTTACTGTACAAAATAGCAGACAAATAAAGGGCTCTCACCATGAGCGCAGGCTGGGCCCTTTAAAGGGGTTCAGTCAGTAAAGGCTGTAACTGTATGCATGGGCTGGGCTCTATAGAGTGATTAAGTCAGGAAAAGATTTCACCAGGACACCAGACTGAAATCAATTTTTAGGACATTTTTATCATTTGTGCATTTTATTCATGTTTATTTTTGTGGGTCTGTGCCGATTTTTGTTCAGCTGTTTACTTGTTTCCCTCCCCCCATCTCTCTACCCCTCTCCCATGACCTCGCATGCCGGCAGGCTGCAAGTTCTCATCATGGCATGCGCACATGCTGGTGGCAGGCGTGTGGTGCTATGCCAGCGTGTTTGCTGTGGGGCCACTAGTCCATTGGGGGCATTATGGGCCAGAGCCGTATGGCACAGCCTGCTGCATCAACTGGCATGCCCCCAACAACGAGCTCTCCGCCATGACCTACATCGTCTGCCTCTTCCTCTTCTGCTACATATTGCCCTGCACCATCATCTTCTCCTCCTATGCCTGTATCCTGCTGAGGGTGCACGGCTCTCGGCAGGCTGTACTACAGCACGTCTCCTTCCAGACCAGCAATGCCAATGCCCACGTACTCATCGTAAAAGTGAGGGTTTGGGGGATGGGTTTTCCATGCTTCCTAAATCAGCTCTAGATTATCTTCACACTGATTCATCTGGTTTTTGTGCATCTGTGTGTGTGTGCATTTGTGTGTACATACGTGTATACCAAGGAGTTTTTCCAGGGCAAAAGTTACATTTCGTTGACTGGCCAAGTCAATCACCCATCCTGAATCAAATTGACTATGTGTTTCACTTGCTGAAGACCAGACTGAACTGTTTATGCATGTGTCTGTATATATACATGCGTATTTGTATGTGTGTGTTTGTGTATTTGTGTGTTTCTGTGCAGCTGTCGGTGGCGGTATGTATCGGGTTCCTGATGGCATGGAGTCCATATGCAGTGGTGGCCATGTGGGCGGCGTTCAGTGATGCAAAGCGGGTCCCTCCCATTGCCTTTGCCCTGGCCGCCATCTTTTCCAAGTCCTCTACCACCTTCAACCCTATCGTCTACCTGCTCTTCAAGCCTAACTTCCGCAAGTCAATGTGCAGAGAAGCCACGCACTTATGCCACTTCATCCGACCAGGCCCCACCCGCCAGGAGTCCAGGGGCTCGTATAGGTCCACACAACCTAATAACAAGAACGCCTGCATCTCCACCTGCCTTCTGCACATAGAAGGATGCACAGAGATTTTACACTCAATCAGTAAATAAATAAGCCAATTCCATTGGAATTCTGGAAAACAAATGTACAATATTGGAATGTTTTTGTTTGTTTTTTAAGCCTATGTATTTGAATACGCTGATTTGTGTTTGTGCGGGCGCTCTCTGAACTTATTAAAGAGAGTTAAAGTGCACCTAGTATCAATTACAATTGAGTGAGATTCATACTCTATGCCGGACATTAGAGAATGCATTTTTATATTTATGCATATGAAATGTTTTGTTATGTTATGGTAATGTTATTTATGATCCTTTCATATGCCTTGATTTCAATACTTGAAAACTATATCTAACCCCAAATCTTTTAAAACTACTGTCACACACAAATACAGGGGGTGGACAAACTATCAGAAACACTTACAAAAACTGAATATAACTAATAATCAGTAGGCCCACCCTTTTGCCTTCAAAACAGTTTCAATCCTTCTAGGAATGCTGTCATACAATCTTTGAACTGTGTGTAGTGGGATATTGGCCCATTGTTCAAGAAGGACAGTCTCCAGTTCTTTGAGGGATGAAGGAGGTGGGAATCTAGTTTGCACTGGTGAATTGCAGTTTAGATCTGGTGATTGTGCAGGCCATGAAACGCATTTGACGTCATCCGCGTGTTCTTGGAACCATTCTTTAATGTTTTTAGCAGTGTGTATGGGGGCGTTATCATGTTAACCATGGGGACATCATGAGGGAACAGCGTTTGCACCATAGGGTGCACCTGATCTTGTAAAATGGTTTCATATTGTTTGCCTGTTACACATCTATGGAGAGCAATCATTGGACCCAATGAGACCCATGAAATGGCTGCCCATACCATTACAGAACTACCACCATACTTAACAGTTGGCAACAGACATTGTGGATTGAATGCCTCCTTAGGCTTTCTCCAAACATAAACCCGTCCAGATGTATTAAAGAGTAAAAGATGACTCATCAGACCATATCACTTTTCTCCATTGCTCAGGGGTGCAGGTTTTGTGTTCCTTACACAATGTTATGTGTTTTTGTGCATTAGCCTTGGATACAAATGGTTTTCGAATGGCGGCCCTGCCATAAATACCAGCTTTGTGAAGCTCACGACATACTGTTTTTTTTAAGACTGCAGATAGGGATTGATTCAATTCTGTGGTGATATATAGAGCTGTAGTTTTGTGTTTATTAGCAACTAGGCTACCAAGTGTTCGTCTGTCCGTCGGAGAGCTTTGACTTGCGGCCACAGTTTTTTTTTGCTGATGCAGTTTTTTGGTGTTGGGAATATGTTGTCATAATTTTTGCCAACTTAAATAGATTTGCCGTTTTTGTGACCGACGTACCTGCAATTCGGGCACCAACTATTTGGCCTTTTTGGAACTCTGTTAGTATCCATATCTTGCTTTGGAGACTTACCGACAAACTGCTGCTAGTTAGACCTCTTTTAAGCAGACACATGCTGCTAATTAGCATTCAATTTAATAGGAATCACCTGTGTAGATGCTTTTGTAATTATGGTTTAGTTAAAAGCCAAAGTCACAGCAGCGGCGCTCTACACGCATACCATGTATACACAGCTGCCCAAAGAAGCGGCGCACTTTGATTTCTTTTGAAAATCTGAGCTATCGGCTATCGCTATAACAGCCCTTTCACATATGTAAAACTAGAAGTGTTACCGATACATACAGTCATAAATGCACATGAATTCCAGAAAGAGAACAATGCACAAAAAGGGCCGGAGCATCACCTTGCAAGAAACATGTGGTACCGCGCCAAAGGCAAAACATTTACATACGTAAACTAATTAAGTGCGTACGCGCGGGTTTACGAAAATGTGTTTTTTCTGGGGGGGAAATAATTTATTTAAATTCTATTTGATTATTACACTGAGCCTCTTTTAACATTATACAATTTAAATTGTATACCCTTCGTGGGTGACTTGAGAAATAAAATATCATTGTCATTGTCAATTTGTCATTGCCATAAACTTGCGGAAAGCAGGGCTTCGCAAAGTTCGTCCAGTTCTCAAAAATATACCCATTCTGTAATGTACGAGTCATTAAAATAGACATACTAAATATACTTTCATTTCTGATACATGGCATCCACTGAACTGTACAGTAAGCTAGCTGTCATTGTTTTAGTTTTATTGTCGTTCAGTCAGAGTGACTATTTTCGCCAGTGTGGATAAAAGACTAAACGTTGTCTGTTGTCTAGTCGAGTCAGGTCTCGAATAAGGGATTTCCACGGACAGGACATGAGGAAATATTTCAGTGTTGTTCTGAAATAACAGATTATGTACACACGAAGACTTTTATTGCAATATTTAAATCCACATTACAGCACTGCAGGTTCAGTATAGCAGACAGCTGGCCTATAGAGGCTCCCCCTGGAGAGTCACAGTGTCCCAGTTAACCCCCTCCATACACCAACACACACAAGCTCACACAAACACGTATGCATACACACATTCATGATCACGGCTACACAAACATGCACATACATACAAATGCCCATACACACTTGCATGTGCACACACACACACACATGATTACAAATGCATTTACGCATAAATGCTCATAATTGTATGTGCTAATGCGCACCCATACACACACACAGTTTGAAGCGGCTACTGTGTAGAGCACTGCAATGGGGTAGCTTGGTGTAAGATCAGAGAGGTGGAGGCATGCAGACACTATGACCCTTCAGGAGCCAGGGGCTCAGGCCAACACATGGATACCTCATGTCCATTCAAATGCCCCATACACCTTAGTACGATCCTGAAACCTTCATAAAGCATGTATTACCATTTCATAACATCTAAACCCTGTCATAAACACATGCAATGCTTTATGAAGGATGACAATTCAGGTAATGCAAAATCCTATCTTCAAATGCGGTAGAACACAAAACATCACCCGACTAAGCCAACCTGAGCGTTTCTACAGCTCTTGCACAAGTGCTTGTGAATGAGAGCGATGTTATACAGTGAAAACCAATACACTACACATGATTTCCGGAGGCTTAGAAAGACGGTCTACAGACCTGTGGAAGTGTCCAGCTGTTTCAAAACGTCAGGTTTCCAACATTCCAGAATAAAGTAAAATCCGTTTCATGGCAAATGATTACAATAAATAACAGTACTCACATTTATCCAGTGAATTCGCCCAAGGAAGAACAGAAAGTATTTTATTTACTACTGGGTTATAAAGCAACCACAGTATGCATTTTCTATACACTAGGTTAGAGCATGGCTGTGTCTCAAATGTTCCACTAGTTCCACATGTAGTAGTACAGAAATAGTGTATCCAAGAATGCTGAGCAGATGTTGCCTGAAAACATTCCTAACAAGAAGGCGGCAGAATCTCTCACTACTTCAATGACTTTCCGTCCATTACCACCATGTCTAAATATTAATTATTAACTTAATTAATTAAAACAGTCACATTTTATTATTTATTACGTTGTAGAAGGGAAGGCAGTTGCACTGTATTCATGCTTTACGGACAATAGTATGGAAAATGTGCAACCCTAGCCAGTTTGCAACGGTTACGCTGATGTGAAATCCAGGCTTTGAGGGCGCAGATAACCTGAAGAAGCATGCAAAACTGTTTATCTGAGCACAGCTACTGCCTTTTGCTCACGTTTCTCTTTCCTGCTCACGTAACTATTTTTTATTTTTGACAATGTTGGGTGGGGCCAAGATTCAGTCGGTGTTCTGTCATAGTTGAGGGGTGGGGCCAGCGAGGGGGAAAACAATGTCGCTTCTGTCACTGTGCTGAGTAGGGACACATCATAGATCAAGCTATCGTTGTTATTTTATTATGTCAGAAAATTACATTGACACGTTGTTGCTAGTATTTTTCATTGTGTCATAAAATATGTAGCACTGACTTATATATGTATTGATAGCTGCAGCGCTGGAAAAAGTGGGATATAGGCTACAGCATTAGACTCATTTCCATTTATTTAGCTTGAGGAGCCTAACAATCAAACAATTCATTTGCTGAATAATCAAGACCAATATGTAGCCTATAATGATTAAGAAATGACAATGACAAAGATAAGACAGCACTCAAATTAGTCAAAGCAATTTAAACATATTTAAAGAGGACAGCTTCTTGTCTCAAAGCTTTGAGCACAACGCATAGTTCTGTAAAAACATACACCAAACCTATTTGCAAGTTTCGGGCTGTGCATATGGCTCCTCGATTTCCACATGCGTAGATTTTATTTTCTCTCGCGATTTTTGGCATTGATATGCTGCCATAATCCGTCTATTCTTCATTTTTATATTTGTGCTCCTCAAAGACAGATGTCGTTATGTATGCGCGACAGAAGAGACTGAAAATCAGTTGTTAATTGTGTGCTGCTCAATCTTTTCATTGTCGCTTACGATTGGAAAAACAGTGAAAAGTGTCCCCAGATTTAGACATTAAACTTGGTTAGCTAGCAAAATTTTCTGCAACGAGTACTACTGACTTTTATGAGGTATTGCATCTGACACCTCCAAATTGTTTTCCCCAAATTCCAGTACAAATCCCCTTAACCCCTTCGCGCAGACCCCCTAGTGACCTTGGTGCCGGCACCAATCTATAAGTGGAAACAACAAACTCTGTTTTAGCTTTATTAGGTCACGGTTTGTGACAACTCTGCCGAATACAGAGTTCCCAAGTGTCACTATTGTCCCATAGCTAGTCCATTTAACAAGCAAACCCCCTACCTATGCGTGACACAGTGGACAATAGAGTCTATGTGAGTTCATACAAATATTTTTTTAACCACCAAAAATTATTCCATCATAGCAAGATAAACCCAACAATAGCCCTATCGTATGCAAAAAAAGGGGTGAAAAAAAAAGATGTGAAAAGCCCTGCTCACTCAAATTCGAAATAAACGTGAAATTCTTGTGTAATTATACCACGTCATTCTACTACCAATATCTGCTACTAAATATGAAAGAAATATCCAATCCTACCACTGGTTTTACGCAGAAATGTCCCTTTCAAAATTCAGTAGTCATTTATTGTCTGGGACAATTCGTTTGAGAAATAGACACTTTGTAACGATATTACACTGTCTGAAATGTCGACGTGTAATACCCCCACGCTCTGCAAACCTGTCTTATTCGTTACAGTTCATTGACGACTCTCTTATCCAATATAGGACATTATAACCTTAGCAACTGTGTTTGCAATGTCTTACTGGATGCTTTGAACAATAAATTACAGCCAAGCGTAACAACATTTCTATTTTTAATAACACCTTAGAATGTACATTCGCTCGTTTCTTGTTATTTTCGCAAGTTTTCACTAATTTACTAACTCGTCAGCAAGGCAAGAAAAATCATCACGTTTACATAGTTTTTGGGAGTGGGTCAAAAGAATATACCATAGTTACCATGATACCATAAATACCATAGCATTGATTCTGTCAGAATATGCCTGAGGGATATGCATGATACATTCCCTCCTCAAAATGCAAGTATTAACATTACTGCTTGTGACATTTCAAATATGTACATTAGTTTTACCACCCCGCCAGTGTTGTGCCATAAGTTCGATAGTTATTTTCGCATTTTGAGTGCACTTCACATACTGCAGTGTAAGCATTCATAGGTGGCTCAGTTATGTTTTGTTTGATTTGCCCTGAAGATTTCTTTGCATTTTTCTTTTGTTTTATTTTGACCTAAATTATGAAAATAAACGAATCGAAGAAAATTTAGTATGGTAAATGGAACAACTGTCTTGTTTAATTTAAGCAATTTTTCAATTCTATTTGATGCTCACACCTGGAGTTATAGACTTAAATAGAACACTCCCTAAATACGTGAGAATTGACCAAATTTGGCATCCGCGCGAAGGGGTTAACATGAAACAGTGCCCCACTTGAGGAACCATATGTCAAGTTGTACAACAGGATCTAGTGAAACAGGAGGACTTCACGTATGCTTGTGAGGTTTTCCAACTTCACCAGTTTATGTGAAGTCAAGAAACAAAACAAAATGCTGTTTGTCTCCACGCCAATCACAAAAACTGCTGGTTGTGATAAGTTTGTGCAACAAATTTTTACTCGGTAGCTGTGGCGCAGGGTGATTAGAATGTGATATCCCAGAACAAATCTTTTTATCATACACTCACGCCTTATATAGTGTACTACATATTCTACACTACGTAAGAAATAGGGAACGAGTGAACAAGTAAGCCATTTGAGACACAGCCTAATAAAACCCAGTACTGTTGCTTCCTTGTTACAGTAAATATGACTGCAGGTTGCATACCCATTTCGCACTGTTTCCACTTTTGGCTGGATTATGGGAAGGTCAGGCTCATCTCTGGGTCCACCGCAGCTTAAAAACCAAGTGCCACACGCATTTCTGTTCAACAGCGAGTTAAATTGTTATTTCATAACATATTATGCTGTGCATGTGTGGGTCAGAAGAATTCTGGGCTTGGATTTTTGTTTGTCTCTTCACTGCATGACAAATGCGATTTTTCAAACTCACCAACCACCCCACAAAAAAAGCAGTATTCCAAGGAAAGAAGCGTCAGACATCACAGATAACAAAATCAGGACAGGAGCGGATGTGGTGGGTGGAATATTTCGACCAAGTTTTTGTTCCATCTTTTCCAATTTTTTTAAGGAAGAGAGTAGGCTTCAGGATAGAAGGGCAACAGAGTCATATTCAATCAGATTACAGAATTGACAGAGATGGGAGCACTAGGATTCAGCTACAGAGAAGGGTGGAGGAGAGAGGTGGAGGTGATATGTGTGATCCCAGGGCCTGCGATGGTTTCCCAGTGATTAGCGAACGACTGCAAGCAAGCAGGCTGGCAGCTTGCCATACATCCATAGCAGTAAGCGCATGATAGATTAAGGTATAGTGTGTGATAGATGGCTGTAAAAGCCAAGAGAGGAGAAGGCAATACAGTGTGTGATACATGGTGGTATAGAGTGTGATAGATGGCAGTACGAAGCGTGATAGAGGGTGATTCAGCGGTAGACGGTGTGGGCAATGGTGCTGGTTTTGTAGTTGAGCTGGTGGTTGGCGATGAAGGTGTGCTGCACGTTTTTGCGGCTGCAGGTGTCCCTGGCATAAAGGCCCATGCAGGAGTCGCAGGACACCTTGGAGCAGCTCATGCAAGTGTGCGAGGCTGCCGGCTTGTTGCAGAAACCACACCGTGATCCACCCCCTCCACTGTTCCCCACGGTAACCAGAGGCTTACCAGGATAGAGCTTGGGCACTGTCAATGGCTTCTCTGGCAACGAGGAATGGGAGTGGGTGTGGCTGTGGGTGTTACTAATAGAGTGGGTGTGGCTGTGGGTGTTGGAGTAGACAGACAGCTGCTGCTTCTCCTTGGGAGGCAGGTAGCTGTCCAGGGGGCGGGGAGAGGTGGAGGGGCCACTGCAGCAGAGGGAGGGGTCCTGGGCATGGCATGAGGGGCACAGGATCAAGTGACACCTGTGGCAGGAAGCCAGGCTGGGATAGCCCCGCCCACACCCCTGGCACTTAGTGGTGCTGAGGGGCTTCGGTCCCCAGCTGTCCCTGGGCTCCCGGCTGGGTGGGCGGGGCAAGGGGTGGCGGTACACACCACACTCAGTGTAGAGGTCCACATCGTCCAGAGAGGAGAGGGGGTAGGGGTAGACCTCGGCTGAGGGGGAAGGAGCAGAACTGGGGGCGGAGAAAAGAGCAGGGCTGGGAGCAGAGTGGAGGATCTCATCCTTGAGGTCATCCTGTACGTCAGTGTAGAGTGGCTCCTTGCGCAAGCTGAGCGAGGCCCTCAGGACGGGTCGGGATGGCGGTGGCTGCCAGCTCCCCGCCCCGTCTGTGACATCCACTGAGCGGGATGGCCGTGCCCCTGCACCGCCCCGCCTCAGACAGCCCCGCCCCCTCTCCCTCTCCTTCTCCACCGGCCGCAGCGAGAGCCGTGATGCCTCCCGCACCAGACCACTGTCCCCGGGCCCCATCCCCTCACGCCCTGCCTGCCGTGCCTCTACAACCTCCGCCTCCGATGCTCCGCCCCCCCCCAACAGAGCCACCGCCTCTGATAACAGCTGGCACTCAGCCCTTGCCAGGAACAGCTCAAAGGCCAGCTGCCGCAGATGCGCCGGCTCCCCCTGCTGGTCACGGGCCTGAAACTGCAGCCCCTGCTCCCTGGAGTAGCCAATCAGGAGCAGCAGAGAGCGTAAATCAGCCTCACATAGCGCCCCCTGCAGGTAGTAGACGTACGGGCCTGTAAATGTCTGCAGGGATGAGAAAGAGGGAGAGAGCAAGGAAAGGAGGGCAAAAAGGAAGAGATAATAGAAGGATGAAAACCGTAGCTTGTAATGTAGCTACAAATGTACTTATTTGTTTTAGATAAATTGCCTCGATTGCAGGGGATTGTAATACTGGTCAACACTAAAAGCACTACAGCAAGTATCTGCACACTCAATGTGTCTATGTTGTGGCTGAATCCATTTATATTGGAGTTACCCTTGTAATTGTAACTTTTTCCTATGACTTTGTACATTGCTTTGAACAAAATCAAATGAAATGCAGAGAAAATATGGCTGTTAGCTACAACTAGGGCTGGGTCCAAAAATTTGGTTTGTAAAGGGTACCAGTTTGTTAATGGTTGACTAAACTGACTGGAACCGAAATATTTGTGACTTACAGTGTATCAAATTAAATCAATAAAAAATAAATAGGTAAACCTTCAGCCAGTTGTATTCTCAGACTCCACCGGCTTGCACACATAGGCAGTGATAAAATAATAAGAAATAAAATAACAATGCATTCAGTCAACCCACACACATCCCTACCAGAATGTACATGACATAGGTAAAAGGTTTGGTTTCACTTTTTAAACATTAAACATTATTTTCATTTTCATTACTACTCATCTATTATATATATTTGCATAATGGTAATGCGAAGCTTTCTTTGGACGGCATTGTAGGCTAACGTTAAAGCAAAGATGACCAATTCTCGTGGTGACCAAAGCTTCGCAAAGAAAGATGACAAAATTATGATTATTACTGATCAGCACGGTGGAAATACAGTGCACTCCAAGTGTTAGGACGGTGACACATTTTTTGTTGTTTTGGCTCTGAACTCCAGCACGTTGGATTTGAAATGGAACAGTGACTATGAGGTTAAAGTGCAGAATTTCAGCTTTAATTTGAGGGTCTGCACATCCATAGGGTGAACTGTGTAGCAATTGTAGCCCCAAATTAACATAAACTTAAATAAAGTCATCATATTTAATATTTGGTTGCATATGCTTTACATGCCATGACTTCCTGATGTCTGTGACCCGACAACATCAACCCCAATCTTGACATCTTATTTTCAGGTACATTTACAAGCCATACTATAACCTCTCTGCATTTGAATGGATCTTTATGGGAATTTGGGGGGTGGGGGATATTAAAAAATTAATAAAATTTTTGCTGGCATTGTTAAGATGTGATTGTTAAGATAAGATGTTCTCATTGTTAAGCCTAATTGATTATATATCTTCCTATGCACTCCTGACAATTGACTCATGATGATGCCTCTTCATGGCCGAATTGTCACCACCTGACGTACCTGTCTGAACTCTTCATATGGTGTTGGTGTTTCCTGTTTGCTATGTTTGCTCTAATAAAGACCCCCTGGGTCGAAACATAAATAAAAAGCTTTATTTTTGTCACGCAGTGTTGCGTGGAGTTCTTCATACTTACCAGACAATTTGTATTATCCACTGCACCTGCTACAGGACTAGACAGATATGTAGATGTTCGCTATTCTTAATTAAGTATACCAATTTTAAGTACCTTATGTTATCACACGGTCAGCCACATGTATTAGGTTTTCATTGCCCCCACCCCCTATCGTCAGATATCAGCGTCCAAGCTCAAAAAACGCAGATTAAATTATAGAATGCTGTGAGTGAGTTCATTCTCTTATTGTACATTCAAATAAAGTGAAAAAAATGTGATAGCTTGTTTTCTGGTGTATTGCCTCACGTACAAATAATAAAAATCAACGGCAATGCACATATGCTATGAGGCTCATTAAAAGAATAAAACTATAGCCTACAGGTATACGGGGGGGGGACAAATATAACCTAATATACGCCTGGCTGTAGTGTGTGGTGTTATTATAGTAGGGAGGGCAAAATGGAGCGTTGGACCATGAGTGTGCATGTGAGCTCGACAATACATTCTCAAAGCAAACGTAGTTTGTTAACTGTTTCAACTTCACTGCAGTCGTGATCAAAGTTGTAGTACAGTTGCTAAGCTATGTAAATTATGTCAGAAGTAACTATTCAGCATTGTTATTTGCGACCTAAAGCTTGCAGCACACTTGTCATTGTTAACAATATAGCCAGAAATGTAAATCTTCAGAATCCGTTTAAACCATTAATCAATAAACTTGGATTTTAACATTATAAAGCTGGATTTATCAAGTGTCCAGCTAAACAAATGCACCGTTTATTTTAATTGTTTTACAGGTGTTTTTTGCGTGATTTCTCCAAGGTGGCTTCAAAAACCCTGTTTCATTTTAAAATGGTACACATTGGTTATTCGGGGCCCCTGCCACATTTCAAAGTCTGATGGACAGGGTGCTGCGTCCACATGCAGCTTTCGCTGCAGCCTATCTGGATGACATCATTATCCACAGCACCAGCTGGGCTCAGCATGTGCGGCATGTGGGGGTGGTGCTAGAGTCCCTGAGACAGGCGGGGCTCACGGCTAACTCAAAAAAGTGTGCGATTGGCCAAGCGGAGGTACGGTATTTGGGGTACCACTAGGGAAGTGGCCAGATGCGGCCACTCGTGGACAAAACCGCAGCGATTGCGACCTGTCCCCGGCCCAAGACAAAAAAAGAGGTGAGGAGGTTTTTGGGACTGGCCGGCTACTACAGAAGGTTTATTCCGGCTTTCTCTGCGCTGACCAGTCCTCTGACCGACTTGACTCAGAAAGGTCCGGTCCAGTGGACGGAATTGTATCGGCAGGCGTTTGAGCGGGTGAAGGAAGCTCTTTGCGGGAAACCGCTCTTGTTCACCCCTAACTTCTCTCTCCCCTTTAATTTGCAGACAGACGCATCGGACAGAGGGCTGGGGGCCGTTTTGACTCAGCAGGTGGAGGGGGTCGACCGACCAGTGCTGTACATTAGCAGGAAGCTATCACAATGCGAAGCTAAGTACAGCACGGTCGAGAAAGAATGTCTGGCCATTCGATAGGCGGTCGGGTCCCTCCGTTATTATCTACTGGGTCGCCCATTCATCCTCTGCTCGGACCATGCTCCCCTCCAATGGCTTTACCGCATGAAAGATACCAACGCCGGAATCTGGACCATACTGTATCGGTAGTCAAGGATGACATGTGGCCGACTGATATAGGCCCTTTTTAAATTATTTTTTTTTACACTGACACGTGGGCGCTCCTAGCACTCCATCTAATGTTCTCGTTACCCTCAACAAATCATTTGACATGGAATCTTCACTCAGTCAGAGAGCAGCGCAGTCGCTGGAGGAAGACTCACTGAATGAAAGGAAGGAGCGAGTTTCTCTGGCTAGCTAATTGAATATTGTCAATAATAATAGTGTATTACCACAACAGTAATGTTAGTCATTCTTTAATTGCAGTCTTAATAAATGTTTGCACGCTGCCGATGAATGTAAACTACTATAATATTGCTAGCAAGCTAATCAGCTTCCAGCAATGTTAACGTGAGATGCATCCACAGACCTTGTTGTGCTCTTTTACTTAGAACCATTATTTTGCTAACGTTATCATTCATTAGTAGGCTACCGATTGAGATATAATATATATATTTAGGACAGTGTGCATTTAGATTCACCCCTGTATTTTAACTAACTGAGGCATTTATTTTCATATCGAATAAATTAATTGGCTCTTTTTTCCTCTTGTAAGCCAACATTATGTGACCAGACAGAATGTTACGGTTCTAACCGTTCCACGCCATGTTTTATGTTTATTGTTATGTCACGCCCTTATTTGTATTCACGTTCTCTGTTCAGTTTTTTAGTTTTCATTTTCTGTGTTTTTGTTCGAACCGCGAACGTCATGCTTTCTCTCTCTCCCGCTTTTGCTTAAGTGTTTTCCATTGTATCTTCCATTCCTATCTAACTACTTGTTACACTAACAAAGAGCTAGATCATTGCTACCTACCATATCTATCTCTTGTAGTAAATGTTTACCTACGTTTCTAGTTGCATTCCTTACTTAATTTACTAATTACTAAAACGCTATAATGGATAATTACTAACATTACTATGACTAATGATCTTCATCTCGTCTTTTCCCATGTTCTAATTTTTCTCTCTGTTCTTCTAAAGCGTTTGCACTCGTCTCTACACACACATACAAGCACTCTTTTTTTTCCGTTTCTGTGCAAAATTGTTGCACTCACTCTGCTCTCTATTTGTTGTGTCAAGTCTACTCTCTAATTTTCCTGTTTGATTTCAAGCTTTTTTTTTTTGTGTTTTACTGCCAGCCTTTTGTTTTTTTTGCCTGACCCTTGACCACGATCCTGCTTGCTGATTTTTACTTTTGTGACTTTGGATTTGGGCTTGTTTTGTTTTTTTGACTTGTTTTTTTTTTTTCTTTTTGTTTTTGCCTTCCTCTGTTTTTTTGCTTTGCCTTCACTTTGCCTCCTCTGCCCACTTACTTGCGACGACCTGCCTTGACCCTTGTCTCTTTCTGTACTTTTTTGCTTTGTTGACTTGTTTTTGTTTTTTTTGTTTGCTTTTTTTTTCTTACACTTTCTTTACTTTTTCCTCCCTAAATTTGTTGGTATCCATTACACCCATATTCTGGATCGTCCCTTCCCCAAGCACTCCAACTATCACTTCTCCACAGAAAGCTGCATTTACGCAGAAAGCTGCATTTGTTTATTTTATTTTTATTTATTCTTTATTGAAATGGTCAGTAAGTTACTTAAAGTACTGATGTTTATTTTGCTATGTATTTCATTTCTATTCTTTATTTGATCACAGTGTTCATTTCTAAAATTACTTGATGATGTTTATCATGTTAATATTAAAATTAAAAAATGATTTTTTTTTTGTAATAAAGTTATTTGTTTTAGAAAGCAGTCTTCTGAGTACCTTTGCATAGGCATATTGGTGCTATATCTGTGCATAATCCATGTAGAAAAGGTTTATTTTCATTCAACCTCAAAATTGACTATGTCGGCTGCCATATAGGTAATCGGTGAATCCCCTGCCCCCCACTAAAATCGGTATCGGTATCAAGAATCCCATATCGGTCGGGCTCTAGACCATATATTTGATTTTTTATTAAAAATGTTTAAAGCGGACGGGGCGGGCGGACGCTATGCCAATTTGAGTAGCCTATTATATATAGTTACAAATAGGACAGTCTCAGCTTTCTGCCGATGACAATATTATCTTTCTACTCCGAATATTAAGCGAGATATACTCATGTAAATGTCGACTGGCACCAAACCATGTTGTTGATTTCTACAAAACATTTGAAGTAGTTCCTTAAAGGCTACAGAACGTTAATTCAGACATATATCAGCATTAACAGTTAGCCAACACGTTATCTTGGACTTGCTCGTACCTTTGTGCAGAAAACTCGTTGACGCACCATTCGATCAACAAAAGGCTGAATGCTTTGAATTGCTGTTTATTTATATCACTCGACAGGGCGCGTATTTGCCGGTGTTGTGTCGTTTTTCGACTCACCTGCAAAACTCAATCCCCCTTCAATAAGCGCGTTTGTCAAGCTACGCGATGGGCAATGCTATGAACGCCCTGTGCTTTTCTTTTGCTTAATTTCTCCAGTTAAAATGAAAACGATCATAGACTACTGTGGATTGTGGTACGCGCATGGCTATCTATGAACCATGAATTGTAGATTGTTCTATTGATTGTGGTCAACCATAAAATTATTGCAGAGTAACGATGTTGAACACTATCTTTTTCATTGGCAGGCAGAGGGTGACACGACACTAAACAAAATTACTCTGCAGCATCTTAATTACGTCTATAAATATGCTGTCGCTTCCTGATACCTGAATATCACACCCTGCCTGCTTTTTACCTCTCTTTACAATGAAAAAAATTGTGTTCAACATCGTGACTTTTTGCAATAATTTTTTGGCCCACCTCAATCAATAGAAAAATTACAATTCATGGTTCATGCTTGTACCACAAGCCTCAGTATTATCGGTTAAATTTTACTTAGAGAAATTAAGCAAAAGAAAAGCACAGGGGGTTCATAGCATAGTTACATCCCTACGCGGCACCACAAGTGCGCCCTTACGATTTGATTCGTATGCTACTCGTTTTCGTTCGGCTCACCTAAATCTTGATTGGAAATTGCGGTCAACTGTGCTGAATTTCCGAGAGCATATGTAGTTGCAGCGTTCTCTAGCCTTGGTGTGTGTTGGTTCATTTCCACTCTGGGTCTTTTCCCTCTCGCTCACTTCATGCATGTTGCCATTGTAGCTGTCGTGCAGAAGTTTATATTTAAATATGACTGTGGCATTTGTTTCAGGTTGTGCAGTGCTTACTATATGGTAGTTTGTCGTAGTGTTGCCGTGCTTTTTGGGAGTGCGCATTTGCAAGTTTTATTTCCGCGTAGTTCCCCGTTTTTAAAAGCCGGTTTTAATTTAGCTTTGTGCGAGCATAATCGCGAATTGTATGCCACTTTGTTTATGGAAACCACTCGTTTTCAAGGAACATTTCGGTAGTAAGCTGCTTGTTGATTTGTGGCTACTTTGTTGTGTTGTAAGCTAGTCTGTCCCTTGTGTAATCTAGCGGCTTGTGTTTTTGTGGAGTAGGCTACTTTTGTTTGCTCGTGTGATACCCGGAAGTAGCCCGTGTAAACACGGGGACTTGTTACATTTGAGAGGAGGTCCGGAGATTACATTAAGTTTTGTTTTGTGGAGAACTTGTGTCATTCTCAGTTGGAGAACTTGGTTGCTGTTCTCAATTTGGGGAGGTCGGTAAGTGGTTCCGGTCAGATCCTTTTTCTCAGTCAAAACCGCCAGTACGCTGTCTCAACATCTAATACCCCGTAGAATCCCTATCATTGTTCGTCGTGATAACTACATTGCTAAAAGAACGTGTGTTGTTTTATTGCTGTGAGGACAGACTAAAACTCAACACAGCGTAACGCACAGGTACCTCTAACCCGTTACTGCTGCAGTATACTCGTCGTCGTCACGCAGACATAAGCTTCCTGCAAACTTAATTAAGATACACATTTCTCTCTCTCCTTCTTCATCTCTCCCACTTAACCAATAGGAAAAGAGCTAAGGACAAAACATTTTCTAATTGGATCATACCACCCCTGCAATCCTTAGTAGCTTTACAGAAATTTTCCCCACAGTTTCAGATACCTTTTTTTAACCAAGATATTAAAACACAATATTCTCTGAACCATTACAATTTGTATCTTTAAACATATCCAGAGTTGTTCATTCATGCTTTTTCATGCTACAACTACTAGTAAAAGGGGACAGGGAGTTAGACTGCAAACTTTTTACCGTTATTACTTGAAATTTGCTCATACACTTTAAACATGGGGGAATCAGACAACCAGCCAGTCAGTTACCCACATTCACAAGTTATAAAATAATTAAGTCCTTGGTAATAAATTTAAAAATGTAAATGTGCAGCTGGTGGGGGGGAGGGGCGTGTCATACCTTTATGCAACGGAACTCCTTCTTCCAGGGGAAGAGTAGCAGATTTGCACAGACAGTCTCTAGCGTGGCAAAGGCTCTCTCCAGCCCGCGCAGGCCAGGGCCCCTGGGGGCCCGCAGCGCATTGTCCACCACCTCATAGAACCTCACTAGCTTGAACCGCTGGCTTGGATCTGCCCGGTACGCCCCCAGCAGGGCCACTGCCTCTACCAGCAGCCCCGCCTCCAGCTCTGCCTCTCCCGATGGCTGGTCACCACCCCCCTCTTCCACCCGGCGCTCCAGGGACCGCGCATACTTCTTGAACAGCTCCTCACGATCCCGCGCCACCTTGGCCTCCATTAGCAAAGGCAGTTTGGCCCCACGCTACTCACCAAGGCCCCCAGGCCATCTCCTGCTTTGCTCTGTGCACAGGGCCGTTGGGGAAGAGGCCAAAATGAGACCCAGAGGCTGGAGCAAACATCCACAACCTTCCCACCTTCTGGGTCTTTCCTTTTAAGGGCTTGTCTTTTCCTGTCAAATAGGTGGCGCCACTTTATCTCTGCTTATCTCTTCTGTCGGATTTCACTGTGATTTCCCTCCATCGGCTATGTATGAGCATGTATGCCGAGGATGGGAGAGCGAGCTTGTGAACATTACACATGGGATGGATAAGTTTTCACGGGTCCCAGGACAGCCAAATAGAATGCAGAGTGCTCCAGTGATGACGGGTTCCCAGAATTTTGTTCTCCTGTGCTCAGTGCGAGAGCATGAGGAAGATGAGATCAGTCAGCGAAGCCAAGCATTTCCATAGCTAGAAGACAAGACAGCAAGGAGGAACAATCATTTGCATGTTCTAGATAGGGAGCAAGTGCATTTCTGTACCTTCTCAGGAGTTAATATGCACCAATCAGTTGGTTTCAATAATCCGTTTTTCCTCAGGTTATTTGGTCCCTAGTCATTTATTTTGGCTTGCTGACTGTGCCCAGGCATAAAAGCATTTAGCAGATGCTTGAATCCAGAGCAATTACACAGCTTTTGCATTTTCTTTCTTTTTAATTTTTTTTTAATACATGGAATCCATTTATATAGCTGGATATACAGGTGCAGCTCAAAAAATTAGAATATCGTGAAAAAGTTCAATATTTTTTGTCACTCATTTCAGAAAGTGAAACTCATATATTATATAGATTCATCACACATAGAGTGAAATATTTCAAGCCTTTATTTCTTGTAATTTTGATGATTATGGCTTACAGCGAATGAAAACCCAAATTCAGTGTCTCAGAAAATTAGAATATTTTGCTTTAACATATTTTTAAAGTATCATATTTAATATTTCTTAACTAGGTAGCAGTGGGGATTACTCACCGAATCCATTGCACTGCAGTATTTTGGCTTGACTAGCGAGTTTGTGTTGTGATTCTCAACAACGTTGAAACGTAGTTCCGTGTTTCAAAAGAAAAGTCCGATATGAGTACCAAAGCAAGTTCAAGTTCAAGTTCTTTTATTGTCACTTCACAGTTTACACAGGTGTAATCAGAGAGTGAAAAACTTTACGTGCAAAACGCCCGACAGCGGACAGCAGTTGTATCAATGAAATATCAGTGTCACAAAGACGCACGAGAGGAATCGATTGACGCATAAAAACCTTGAAAACTGCCTGCGGATTAAAGTGACGTCCATATCACCAGATATCCAACGAATAGTGACCGATGGGAGATGCCAGTTTGTCACATTAAGTGAGTACTAAGCCTGTCGTTATTGCATTTAATAGCCTAATTGTATTTTTTAATGAATGGCTCATTTAATTATTATCCCTAATGTAGCGTGTTTGCTCTGTCGTTTCAGGAGCATAGGCCTATGCACCACCACCCCTCGCACTCCATGATCAAGCGGATCAAGCTTTTTTTTGCGCCGATTTTGTTGTTTTTGATGTTTTTCATAAAATTAAACTGAATTTGCGTTGTTACTGTTTACATGTGTGGTGCAGTCACATATAAGTAAACATTACGTTTGAATGATTTACTGAGCTGGTGTTATTTTTTTCAAACCACACACCGCATGTTGGCTATTTCAGCACCACGCGTTGTCCACCTACTTATTTTGATTCACTACTAGGGGTTCAGCGTCAGTGCAGCCCGCTGCCTGATTGTCTGTGCGTGTCATTCACTCTCAACATGGATAAAAGTACAATAAGCATTCTTCAGGTGTGGGTAGATTCTCTATTCGGACATTATAGCCTATACGTGGGACTGTCGGTTCGATATTGTAAAAAAAATAATAAAATTTATTTTTTTTAAAACAGATTTTTTTTCTTCTTCAAATTTCAAAATTATCTGGCGGGCCAAATATTATTGCTGGCGGGCCAACAATGGCCCGCGGGACGCCTGTTGCCGACCCCTGGTCTAAGGTATCAAACTAGCCCCAAACCATCACTCTGCGGCCAGATATGGAGTAGATGTGGATGGATCCCTTTAAGGGTTGTTTCTCCTGACTTTTTTCCCCATAGTTCTATAGGAAAATGAGTCAGGAGAAATAACCCTTGCAGTGATCCATCCACATCTACTCCATATCTGGCAACAGAGTGATGGTTTGGGGCTCGTTCGATAGCTCAGACCCTTGATGACTTACAGCCATTTAGCCAGCCATGTGTTCCATACTGTACCAGTGTAATTTACAGCTGAATCTAGTCTCACCCCCAAATTCCCAGAGATAAGTTCAAATGCAGAGAGGTTATAGTATCGCTTGTAACAGTACCTGAAAATAAGATATCGAGTCTTTTGATGTTGATTGGTCACAGACTTCAGGAAGTAACAGCATGCAAAGGATATGCGACCAAATATTAAATATGATACTTTAAAAATATGTTAAAGCAAAATATTCAAATTTTCTGACACTGAATTTTGGGTTTCATTAGCTGTAAGCCATAATCATCAAAATTACAAGAAATAAAGGCTTGAAATATTTCACTCTATGTGTAATGAATCTATATAATATATGAGTTTCACTTTCTGAAATGAGTGACAAAAAATATTGAACTTTTTCACGATATTCTAATTTTTTGAGCTGCACCTGTATACTGAAGCAATGCAGGTTAAGTACCTTGCTCATGGGTACAACAGCAGTGTCCTATGTGGGAATTTAACTTGCAACAATTAGGTTACAAACCCAGTTGCTTACCCATTATACTATACTGCCGCCCAAAAGAAAAATGCCAAAAGGTCTGAACAAACTATCCAACAACAAAACAAAATGTTAAACAAATTAAGAAAGTCTTCTCGCTACTTCTGCTTATGTGGGAGAAAAGACACACAGCCACACAGTTGCCAGCATGTAATATTGTGGTTTTACAGTTACTTTACACATGAATGACCTGCAAATCTACAACAACTTATTACGGGTGGCTAATTAGCCAAACCCAGTCAGCTATTTTCGCATTATGTAACGCTCCGAGAACTAACCGCGAACTCCCTTGAAAAGCTAGCAGATAGCAAATTAAAAGATTAAGGCTGCTTATTCTAAATTGCATCCAAAAATATTTATGCATTACTTGTAGTTGGCTACGATTTATCTAGCTGGTGATTCTTAGCTGACTGACAGAGAAAGCTACTTCTTCAGACAGCGTTAGCTACACAAGCATCAATCACCTTTTCGATGTAAATACACTCAGTGGCCACTTTATTAGTACACCCATCTAGTACTGGGTAAGACCCCATTTTGCCTCCAGAACAGCCTGGATTCTTTGTGGCATGGATTCAACAAGGTACTGGAAACATTCCTTCGGGATTCGGTCCATGCTGACTCAATAGCATCAAGCATTTCCTGCTAATTTTTCGGCTACACATTCAAGCAGCAAAATTCCTGTTCAACCTCCTCCCAAAGATGCTCTATTGGATTGAGATCTGGGGAATCGGCAGGCTATTGGAGTAACCTGAAGTCAGTTCCATGTTCATGGAACCAGCTTGAGATGATGCTTGCTTTGTGGCATAGCACATTATCATGCTGGAAGTATCCATTTAAAAAAGATTAGACAGTGTCCATAAAGGGATGCACATGGTCAGCAACAATACTTAGGTATGCTGTAGCATTAAAATGATGTCCAATTGGTATTAAGGGGCCTAATATGTGCCAAGAAACCACACCATTACACCACCATCACCAGCCTGCACTGTTGACATAATGCAGGATGGATCCACGGATTCATGCTGTTTATGCCAAATTCTAAATGTAGCAGTAGAAATCAAAAATGTATCTGCCCAGGCAACATTTATGCATTCTTCGATTGTCCAGTTTTGGTGATCATGTGCCCACTTAGCTGACAGGTGTGGAACGCGGCGTGGTCTTCCGCTGCTGTAGCCCATCCACTGCCCATCCAAAGGGCAGCTGTTTTGGAGATGCTGGAACCATCCCGTGTGGCACCCACAATCATCCCACGGGCAAAGTTGCTTAGATTGGATGTCTTGCCCACTTCTAATGTTTGGTTGAACAACTAGCCTTTACCTTTTCACCACGGTCTGCACGCTTTATATGTTGAATTGCAGCCACAATTCGCTGTTTGGAGGAGCAGACTATTTGCGTAAATGAGAAGGTGTACCTAATAAAGTGGCCACTGAGTGTAGCTAGTTATATTTATATAGCAGGGGTTTTCAGGGACCCCCACCCAGGCTAAAATGCATCCTGGGGTTCATAAGTTAAAAAGGGTTATATTTAAACAACTAAAAAATTTTATATATTTATTTTTTCCCCCCCAAATCTATAATCCTTTCATATCAAGTTTGTCCAGGGACCTACCAACCTTACCTTCAAATAGCCCCTGTTAAAAACTCAAGCTATAGCATCGGAAAGCTACAATTACCGCAGTTTGAGAAGGTACGCTAGTTGCCCTTAAAGGTAACGTTAGATAGCTGGCGTGCAAGTTCGCTAGCATGTTTCTGTGATATTGTGCAATCTTTGTAATGATAGAAGGCGCCTTCTTAAAATGCAACGATTGTTAGGTAACAGACTAACTGCAACGCAACGTTACATAAACCCCTGACCTCCCCATTGAAGGAATAGACATTCCGTTCTGTCGTATGAGACTGAGCCCTAGCCCTTGATTTATCTGGAGACACTGGCTGGTTCTCAGAGACAAACAAATGTCGCAGACTCGCAGTCACAACGTTTCTACAGTAGCTGCCATAGATGCATCGCAAATTTTAACAAAAATTATTACGTTAGCTAACGTTAGATAAAATAGATGGCGGGCGAGCCAAACCGCTCATTCTTAGCTGGACCACAAAGCTAATGTTCACTGTGTCACCTATTATTCTGGCCGAAGGTAACGTTAGCTACGACAGTTAATTTAATTTATCAGACTTTAGGTAAAATTAACAGATGTTTCCTGATGTTTAAATCGCTAAAACTGCTACTACCCTCTACAGCCAACATTACCTTAGCAAGATCAAGGGAGATTTTCTTTCCAACTGGCAATACAGAAAACGTTATCTAACGTTACCCAGCTACCAGCTTGGGTGGGTACGTTAGCTTCGTAACTAGTTAACACTAGCTAACGTAATAGCCAGCCCTCATTATTTCTCAAACGTTACGCAAGCTAGCTAGCAAACGTTAAACACGGCTTTAGCATTACAGGGAAAATGTGTTCTATAGCATGGTTGACATTACTTACTTGTCTGTCACTATGCAGCTAGGTAACGTATTCCTAGATCACAGCGAATGAGGGAGGAATATCGACAGCCTGCTAGTTAGTTAGCACACCAGACTGCTAGCTAGCTTGTCACTGACTCGGGGCCCCAGTCACCAGTAGAACTGACTGAAAAAAGCTTGATGACTTCTAGGGAAAAACGGCTCACGACTCAGCAAGTTCATGTCATCATGTTGATGTCGTGGAATTTACACAGGTGCCTACAGCTGTACTACAAATATTTGACGCCACAAAAATAAAAACATGCCACTAGTTACTCACACGGTAACGTTACCTTCTCAGAGTCTGCTGGAAATTCCCGTCCTCGCAATACGCATGCGTGGATTTGCACGCACACGGTTATTTGTTGGCCATGCTTGCCCACAGACAACAAACGAGCTGAAGTTGCCGTGTTTTGAAGTTACGTGGGCTATGTTAAGAGACTCCGATACAATTAGTTAAAATTTTACCACGTTATGGTGACAAATTCACAGAGCGATTTCAACATTAGAATAGTACTTAATTTCTTGAAGTAATGTATTTACCTACGGCCTGTATGTTATGTAGGCAACTAGAAAACCTGTCAACCTTCTTGAAGCTGAACCAACAAACAAAAGGTATAATTGCCATAAAAGTGGTTGCAAATAATACATTTATTTTCAGTAATCTTGGTAGTCAAAACAAATGTCAAAACAAATATTCCAGCAAAATGTTACCTATTTATTGCTGTTCTCATTGTTGTTAAATCTTTATTATTATTTTTTATTCTCAGGAAATAGTTTGTATCAGTCATTTTTACACTGCACTGGCAAAATTCAGCCTGCCACCATAGACCTGATATAGTGTTTACGCACGAAAACTAGGTATCAATGCTCAATGATATTAACATAAAATGGAAAAATCACCAGACTGCTGATGTCATTATTGCTGACAATGGCTCCCCAACATTCCTTCACACGTCAACTGACAATGTTCTAAATGCAGTCAGATTCCATTATGGTCAATGGTGAGAGTTGCTTTTAAACTTAAACTTTAGTATTTATGTATTTGTGCAGGATAAATGTAAGACTGCATGCTTAAACTATTGTTACTCTGTTAAATCTACATAGTCAGGTGTTTGCATGTGAGCTATCCCCTGGTACAATGACTGTGCAGCCTAGCTGGTGCTGTGGAGTGATAGGACAAGTTTTAGAGCTCTGATCAATTTTATTGAGGTAGCAGCAATAAGCCAAATTGGGCATTCCATATTGGGGGGAAAAAATCTAACTGGTTTTAAAAATGAGAATACAAATACAATAAAAATGGCTTAACCAAATTGTTGCATTATGAAATATTTATGTATTTATTCTGCAATGGATTTATGAGATTTTTGATGGGGTGATATCAATATTGCATTTTCTGTTTGAAAGATGACTCGTGTGCCAGGCCACTATGGAAAATACTCTGTGAACAACTCCAGGACAATATTTCAACTGACCATTAGTCAAACAAAAGCCTGCTAGCTTTGATACATGATTAAAGGCCCTGTCACACTATTGCGTATGAGAGAAACGTATGAGTTGCGGATGTAAATTCATGAAATAATTTTCATACGCGCAAAAAGCCGTTGAAAATAAAGAATTTTTCGGATACTTACCGTATTGAACCTATGAGTAGCGTATGAGTAGCGTATGAGTCGCGTATCGCCAGCGTATGGCTAGCGTAATGTACGTATGGCTAGCGTATGAGTAGAGTATGAACTGCGCGTGTCCAGCGTACCGCTATCACGTGACAAAGTGCCAATATAACCATCGGCCTTTCCACATTCTCGGTTCTCAGGGTGGGGAACGCAACACACCACCACAACCGGAAAGAAGTATTGACTCTTTAATGACTGTAGGCTATTACTCAGAGGGTATGCAACATGGTTGAAAAGGACATGATGACGGTGAGGGATTTCGAGAGCTAATAAAACAGGCTGGGCACACGACTCACTCCAGACCACGTAGATATGCTTAAATGGTCTTGAATAAAAATAAGTAGGTCTATCTAGTATGCATATGAGGAGCCTATTCAAAACATAATAGCCTATGTTTTAAGTTGACTGTTCTATGCTAGGTCTACTAGTTTAACTGTCGCCTTTCAATTTCAAGAGCGATTATGTTCATGCTGCAAGTGCCTAGCGGAGCAACGGTTTCGCTTGCTACAGATGAGACCGAGCGCAATTTCTTTTCTGTTAAAGTAGCCTATACACGCCTTCCTATTCTATTTTTGTTATGCTACAATAATGCCTGTTTCTCAAATGTTACAATAAATCTTTGATTGATGAATATAACATGCATTTTGTATTCTGTCTATCATAAGCTATATTTAGCTTTTATGTTATCAATTAATCGACGATTTTTTTGTTAAGGTTAACAACTATCGATTAAGGAAATTCCTTAATATTTGCATCCCTACAATGTACCATTATTACCATTATTATCATGTGGCATTATTAATGATCAGTTGATCATATGAATAAACGTTTTTTAAACTTACTTCTGGTGTTTTTCATACTTTTATAATACATCAAATGATGTGTAATTTATAAGTACCCCTGACCCATAGAATAATAAACTGCATTTTACACTTGACTTTAAACTATACAATTGTTCTAAATCATCCTGTCTTGCCATGGAACTGCACCTGCATCTGAGTTGGCCCAGTGCTTCTTTCAATCGTCAGGCATACGCCAAGATGTCTATATACGTTGCAGATACGTCAGACATACGTTAGAAGTACGTTACTCATGCGCTATCAATGCGCTATCAATACGCTAGCTGTACGGTACACCTTCATGTCAGCGTATGACCAGCGTACTCGACCTATGAGTAACGTACCTCTAGCTTAATTCTAGCGTATTCAGCGTATGCCTAGCGTATGTTTAGCGTATAAACCATACGTCCGAACACGCACAAAATGTTTGAGCATGCTTAAAAAACTTTTGGTGCCTCGCCGTATGCCAGCGTATGCCACCGAATGCGACCGTGCTTGAAACGTATACAACCTATGCCTAACGTACCCCTAGCGTATGTCAGCGTATATCAGCGTATGAGTGATATTTTTAATACGCTGGCATACGCTAGTACGAAACACTATAGTGTGACAGGGCCTTTACACCCGGCGCAGGGTTTATTATAACACCTAGCGCTCACGTTGTTTAAATACCAAGTAGTTTTGCGCCCATTGCTAGTGAACTGGGCATGTTGATTTTAAGATGAGTGACCAGGATTATTTTTGACGTATTGCTATCTTGAGGCAGCAGAAAGCGCTTGCGCTAAAACCACCACAAACCTGGTCTAATGTCATGTCGGAGTTGTTTGTATGTTATTTTAACAGCGCATATAAGTGCGTTTACATAGGCGTGTGCAGAACGCGCGTACACACAGCGGGTGCGCACAAGCATGACTAAAATATCAAGATTACAATGTGAAATATTATTATTTTGTGTAGGCTATATATAAAAAATGTTATATAAAAAATGCATAATAATAAAAGGGTCCATAGGTCAAAGACTGCATACCTGTCCCTCAGCGAAGGGGAATGCCTCATTAAATTGCTTCCAGCCCACTCCATCAACATCCAGGTGATGTGCGATGGTATGTGTAAGGTTACATGTATAGACTATTCGCAATTACCCTGGATCAAGGTATATTTGCCAATAGTTCCTGTAGCCTAATCTTTCAGGGAGGACAATCTCCTCTAACGGCACAATGGCTATCTATTGAAAATTTTACTGATAACACCTATATCAAGCCTAATGCGCGAATTGTCATTTACACCGAATGCGTGAATTGTCATTCAATGGAAAACTCGCGCACTGCAATAGACGGACATTTGAGTTCTGAAAATGCGCTTCAGATGTCATTACAATACAGTTCTCCAGGCCTACAGCCTGTACGTAAATAGAATGGTTTTGACTGAAAAAAAGTTCAAAACCTTGTCCAGTGAATATTGCATTTATTGTTTTTCAAATAGCATAGGCTACTGGCTACAGCGGATTCGCTGTGCTGTGCATAAGGTTTTTTCGATAGCCTACGGTTAAAAAACGGAGATAAATGTCACCATGTTAACTGAACCTTATTTTTCATCCATCATAGCTATTTTTTAAATTACAGTGACCAGGTTTTCATACACTCAGCTTATTAAAACCCAGCTGATTTTACCTGTTATACCATAACTAAACAAAATGATTTTAAAGTGAACAATTAATTCACAATTAATTTTAATGCCATTCTCTGCATGTGCGCTTTAACTTCATGCAGGAGAAGGTCTGTTTAACCTTCTTTAAATTGCACTTCCCGGGAAGGTGGACTTGTTTTTAAAGCATAGAATAGAATAGAATAAAATAGAATAACTTATTTTCCAGTTAGGGAACTTCAGTTGTAGTTTCCAGCCGTATAAAAGGCATAGACAGTGGGGCAGACCCACAAACACAAACAAACATGTTTTCCGGTCAGGGGCTTTGCTTCCCCGTGCTCATTATTCAGTTCACCTGTGCTTCTACCTGCGGCGTATTTAAGTTCCTCACTTCAGCTCCCCCAGTGCTTCTTTGTCATTCATTTGTACATTGAGCCAGGTATATTCAGGTTTAAGCGACATTGTGATATTAACGTGTTTATGTTCACGAGGGACTTGCTTAGCTTTATTCAGGTATAGGATTGTGTTCCCCCAGTTAGCGTTCTGCGCGATTTATTTCCGTGCTGTTCTCTATGAGAGAGTGTTTTCTTTCGGTGGTTTTGTTTTGTTTCACCTTTTATCGGACGTTTTATAGTTACTTTCCGAGGGTGTTTTTTTTTGCCTTTCTAAGTCTCCTGTTTGGGGCTCTAGTATTGAGTTTGGGAGATTTAGATTTATACTTCATTCGTGCTATTCCAGCTCATAGCAATACACCAAGCACCCATACCTGCCGTTCAGGCTATCGCCCCTCCTGTCCCTGTCGCACAAATTGGAAGAGAGTCCAAATTGCAGCTCCCCATCCATTATGACAGCCGCTCTGGCAATTGCAGAGAGTTTCTTGCCAATGTGAATTTTTTTTTAAAGCCCAACCTTCACGGTTTATTTCTCAAGCGTCCGAGGTGGCATTCATACTTTCACTGCTCACCGGACCCGCACTTGACTGGGCTACCCCTTTACTCAATGACAAATCTCCGATATTAACAACCACTGAAGCACTGATGAACGAAATTAAGTTGGTCTTTGACCACAACATTTCGGGTCGGGATGCAGCTAGACGGCTTAATCGCCTTCGCCAGGGTAGCGACACAGTGGCTGAGTTCGCCATCAAGTTCCATGCATTAGCTGCTCAGTCAGGTTGGCCAGAGGCTCCCTTGGTGGCGTTATTCGCGGATACGTTAGACGAGTCTGTTCAGGATGCGTTAACCATTCTAGAGCAGTCTACTTCACTGGATACGTTAGTATCTGACGCTATTCGGATCGACAATCATCACCGGGAAGTCAGCAAGAACAAAGAAAAAACGAGCTTGTTATTCAGTTCACCTGTGCGTCTACCTGCGGCGTATTTAAGTTCCTCACTTCAGCTCCCCCAGTGCTTCTTTGTCATTCATTTGTACATTGAGCCAGGTATATTCCGGTTTAAGCGTCCTTGTGATATTAACGGGTTTATGTTCACGAGGGACTTGCTTAGCTTTATTCAAGTATAGAATTGTGTTCCTCCTGTTAGCATTCTGCGCTATTTATTTCCGTGTTGTTCTCTACGAGACAGTGTTTTCTTTTGATGGTTTTGTTTCACCTTTTATCGGACGTTTTAGAGTTATGTTCCGAGGGTGTTTTTCTTTGCCTTTCTAAGTCTCCTGTTTGGGGCTCTAGTATTGAGTTCAGGAGATTTAGATTTATACTTCACTAGTGCTATTCGAGTTCGCCCTGTTTTTTCCTGGGTAGATTTCAGTTAGCTGTTTAGCTGTCAGGAATTAGTTCCTGTTTTCCTTTTCTTTTGTTTGTGTTATATCCCTTTTATTAGTCCTCACATTTGTGGGTGCCTTGTCTGACCTCCCTCACCTATGCATGTGATTCGCTACTAAATCCACCACACATTCATTTGAATCAGATGTTTCACATTATAGTCAAGGTATGTGTGATTAAGCTGCCCCTGCTAGTAAAACGCGTTGGTCACATTTCCATAAGCAGGACATTATAAAACAAAGGGAAATATGTGTGGACCTCAGGGTTGCCAACCTGACAGCTTTATTGTATTTTTCTAAGGCGAGACAGAAGCCATTGGTAGCGTAATCTCAGCTGTTGCAGGTGCTTTTAATGAAATTTAACCCCATATATTTAGTAAAATAGCAGCACTGTTGGGAATTACCGGGAACTCATAATGGTTAGTCCAAATAATATTGATCCATAGCCTATAGCCTATTCCTTGATCACACTAAGCATGCACGAGCATGTCTGTTTCACCATCATATAAGCAATCTGCCAAGGTGAAAAAGCAGGGTTTTAAAGGGAATGGGATATGACATTTTGATTGATTTATTTCATGTCAAGCCCAAGACACACCTATAATTAATGAAAAGACTAGATTCAGCCCATTTGCATGTTACACCGTGCTTAGCGCCCAAAAAACACACCGGTAAACTAGCAAAAATTTACTTGGACACGCCCTTAATGCACTTTACGCCATGCGTTTAGACAAAGCGCTAAGTATTCTGACTTGTGTTGCGCAGGTGCATATCTCAAAATTTTAGTGGTACAGGGCATGATATTCTAATTACCTGTTTTTTGTACCTGCCCCCCGGGTTGTAAGCAAGTTCTGACTTTCACCCTGAGCATTTTTTTACGCATTCTTTTACTCAGAGTTTTATACATGTGGCCCCAGGAGTGGCAAAGCTTTAAAGTGCTTGTAACTTCTGGAATCTTAAAATTGAGTCACTAAAAACTAAAATAATCAGTTTATATAATATATAAGTTGACATATCAGACATTGACCAATTTTGTCATCAATCAGGACAACTCCCAGTTGGACATAATGAAGGCAATGACATCCGAGTTTGATGAGCTACATCTGCTTTACCCAAACCTGTCCATCCTATCAGCCATCGCCCTCATGATACCAGTGTCAAGTGTCAATTGTGAGCGGGACTTTTCTGCAATGAATAGGGTAAGCCCATCATCTATCTATATCAAATTGTAATGATTAAGTATACAACGTATGACTATTAACCTTCATTCATGTGTAGATCAAGACAGACCTTTGGAACAGGCTGCAGAGAAACAGTCTGACAGCCTGCATGTGAATCAGCATCAATGGCCCACCAGTGGCTGACTTCAACTACAAGAGGGCCCTCGAGCTGTTTTTCTCGCAGCCACGTAGAATAGCAAGTGCTGAGGGGCCCAGGGGCCCTACTGGTCAGCTTACGTTTTAAACACCAAGGAATGATGAATGAGGCACAATGGATTTCAAAATGTGTGTTCTGAAAATTGTGAATGAAGAGCGATGAGCGATTTTGTTACACAAAATAAAGGTAGTTCACACAATGCCATTGTTACTACACATTGATCCATGATACTCCTATTAGTGTGTGTGTCTGTGTGTGTGTACCTCAGAGAGGTAGACGCAGTTGTGTTTTCCTCAGGTGGCTGCATAAATTGGGAATTTGTTGGATGAATTGCAGGTCAGTATTTATGTACTATGTCTGAAAATAATTGTTGTTGGAGATGGAAGCTGAGAAACTAGTTTCCCACACTGACTGATGGAGCAGCCAATGCAGTAACACCATCCTACCACCAGAGAGAGCCACAGCACATCACCTGTCTAGGACTTCACCCTCCACAGATCTTTAGCACTACCAGTCCATGTGCAACTGGAAGGCTGTATGTGGCAGGGTAACCTCTATAAACATGCAGCAGTGTCTCAACATGCCACCATTAAGCTGCAAGCCAATACAGGGCAAATTGCAGGTTTTCGAATTCAGAGGAAGAAATCCAAGTATTAGGAGTTGGTGGAGGAGTACCGCAGAAAGGGGTGGCAGGCACGGTGTTTGCCCATAGAAGTGGGCTGCACGGCATTTTCTAAAAAGTCAGTCTGTAAAACTTACAATCTACAGAGGCTTGCAAAAGGCATCCTACCACCAGAGAGAGCCACAGAACATCACCTGTCCAAGACTTTACCCTCCACAGATCTTTAGCACTACCGGTCCATGTGCAACTGGAAGGCTATTTGTACAGGTAGTGCTAAAGATCTTGTTTTCTTCAAGACAGTGGCTCTGTATAACTTTTCTCTGGGTATTAATTTTTTTAAATTATCAATATTTGGATTCAGAATCAATATAAAAATGTGTTTACAAGATAACCTTTTCACTCTTTAAAAAACTGCATTAATCATTCAAAACATAACCGAGACGGACAGCCAAATGGTGTTATTATACAATTCCCAGTGATTAATTATCACATAAACATTTTTCTGCCCTCTGTGTATCTGCCCCACCCCATAAATACATCCTCTGATTTATTACTGTTTTTCCCCTGTAAAAATGTCTGCTTCCAGCAAACTGTTCGCTCAAGAAAAGGTTTTGCAATGCCTTCAATTATTTTTGTGTTCTAAATTTTTCTAAATAATTTATCCATTTTTGTAATTTAGCCACTTCTGTAAGCTTCAGTAAGTAGTTGTCTGTTTAGCTGTTATTATTACCTGAGTTGTGGCCATGTAGTTTTCTGCTGTTTGGCAGTAGATGGTGGCAGATATTTATTTATTTATGTGTTGATTTATTAGTGATTTAAAATGTAAAGCATTATTTCAGGAGACTGGTATGTGTTAAGAAATGTGTTGTGCTGTTTCAGAAAAATATTGTCAAAGTTAAGTTTGTGATTAAGAAAACGCTGTTTATTGTATTATTCCTGTATTATTCCTGAAATTCTAATTTTACAATATAGGCATTTAGCAGATGCTTTCAGTCAAAGCATCTTACAGAAAGTGCATTTAACAGAGCAAAAACCATCACTAGAGCAACAAATAAGTAAAACTAAAATCTAATGCCATTGTAGTGTTCAGCACAGGGCTTGCTAAGTAAGGGAACGGTTTTTTTTTTTCTTCCTTATAAGAAATACTGAAATAACAAGTATTACACCACAATAATTGATTAATTTATAGATTTCTAATTGCTCATAGACATGGTTTTGCAGATTGCATCAGAAGCGATGTCACTTACAAAATACATTGTAAGAAAAGGTATAGAAAAGACAGATATCAGTTCAGTTTCAATACTGTACCAGAAATAAATACACGTAGTAGGGTTGCATTGGGTTGGATTAAGAATGTCCAAGTCATTTCGCAAACAGATGCAAATCCCCACAATATTAAAATTAAATAATGTCAGTTTCCTAAAAACATATATATGTTTGCGCGTGCTGTTCAAGACACAGACAGAAATGTTATACGCAATTGCCAAATTAATTTTCTTCTACCCACCAGGAATCTGCTTACACGTGATTACTACAGTAGCCACTTGAGGGCAGTGTTGGTATTGTTTTCAGTTGTTTTTTAGGGCTAAAAATCCGTTTAAATTTCGACGTAGCCTAAATGAGAGACATACCTACATATCTTAATATTTCGCTTAATATTATTGTTTTGTAGTCTCCGTGGAAACCTAAACAGTGCAATGAAAGACAACACAGTGCAACAAATTGTTGTATAGCTGCATGTTCTGCACGTATAGCTAGGAGTGTAGCCTATACTATTTTAAATCGGGCTACTTCAGCCATTGTTTTCGCTTAAAGGGTTTAAAAACGCGATCAATCGGTCATACCATATGAAACTGGAGTTTAATCTTGCTACTCCTCCACTCCACAGTCCTAATCGTAAATTGGTAGCCTACAGGCTACTCTCAGCAATCAATGTATTAACACTATTCTTCTACTTGGGCATGTAAAATTAAGCAACTGTATAGTAATACCTATTTAAAATAAAATACGACTGATTCATATTCGGATGAGTTAAACTGACGGACCTTTCGTGCGCGTGAATTTAACTTGCCCCTTCAGCAGGCCGGTTGAATAAATGTCTCTGGCTGTCATATAGCCTACTCAATAACGCGACTCCCATTTCCCCGGTAGTTATGCTAATCAACGGGCTTGCACTCTTCCCATTGGAGAAAGACTGTTCGTCCCTCCTGTTACATCAGGCAAAGGGCTTATAACGATAAAGCAGAGCATTCATATATGACGCAGTTACCAGATACAAGGGGTGAGGAATGCAGCCCAGAACCTCTGCTGCACAGAGCTGGCAAGTTGCTTTGTGAGAGAAAAGTCACATCAGCATTTTTTCTTCTTGCAGCCTCCGTTTGCTGTCGAAGGTCTTTTCCCCTTTATTTCGATCTGTTAACGGGACATTTCATATGGTAGGCTACTTTTTAAATTCATGTGTTTCGCTATCGATTATTGTACTGCTTGAATATTGAAATAGTCCGTGTGACGCAGGATTCAAAAGTGATTCGTAAGGTATAAAATTTTATTGAGTAAAAAGAAACATGACGGCGGAACTCAACGAGGGCCTGGGGCTGCAGAACAGCCAGCTGGGACTGGGCTACGTTGACAACTTTGACTTAAAGTTCGACGTGAAGAAGGAATCTCTTGCCGGACCCGAGCGCTCTTCTGCTCGAGAGTGCAACCGACTTAAGTCCCCAGGCTCTGTGTCCTCTACCCCGTCCAGTACACCCTGTAGTTCGATACCTTCCTCACCGAGCTTCAGTCCGACGGATCAGAATACGCAGTTGGAGGAGCTGTACTGGATGACCGGAGGCGGCTATCACCAGCACATTGACGCGCTGATGTTGGGCCTCACACCAGAGGACGCAGTGGAAGCTTTGTTTAGCGCCGGGGCCCACGGGCAGCTGCCGCCTGCTCACCCCCAGCAGCAACTCCAGCGTGCGGATTTCGAGGGCTACAGGGTAGCAAAGAATCTTCATGGTCACGGCCATGCCCCACAGCACAACCCGCATCCGTATATGGGGATTCCCAGTCACCCAGGCGGCCTGTCAGGTCACTCTGGTGAGATTCACTCTCACCACGATCAGAGCCCCAACAGCCCTTCTCCAAGTTCACCCGAGCCGCACCAGCCGCTCCATCAGTTTCAGGGCCACCACGACGAGATCACTGATCCCGACCTGGATGATCGCTTCTCGGATGACCAGCTGGTGTCCATGACCGTGCGGGAGCTCAATCGACAGCTGCGTGGATTCACAAAAGATGACGTTGCCCGTCTGAAGCAGAAGCGTCGGACCCTGAAGAACCGGGGCTATGCGCAGTCCTGCCGTTTCAAGCGGGTGCGACAGAAGCACGTGCTGGAACACGAGAAGACTAGCCTCGCAACTCAGGTGGAGCAGCTCAAGCAGGAGCTCAGCCGGCTGGCCAGCGAGAGAGACGCCTACAAACTCAAGTGCGAGAAACTGACCGGTGTGAACGGGTTTCGTGAGACAGGGTCCACAAGTGACGACCCGTCCTCCCCCGAGTTCTTTTTTTGAACGCGTAGGTTATAGGCTATGTTTTTGTCTGGCCACGTATGTCCAAAAAAGATCCAGAAGAGAATGATGACGATTATTACCGATGTTAAGGTCAACGGTAATAGCTATCAGCAAATATCCTACTTTAAAATTAATAATCGCATATATTTTAATATCTAAATTCAACTGGCAACTGATAGGCTATGGGCTACCATTAAAAAACGATTCTCTTAGCAGTGTTTTTTTAGATTAGCTATTGTTGCCCGGTGTAGAAAGAATGTTTTTTTTAATCATTGGACATATAATTCATATGAACCTGGACATTCGCAGACCTGTGTACGCTATTGGAAGCCGGCCATGATGTTGGTCAAATTTTCCAAACTGGTCGCAGAAACAATTTGACTTGCACTTCTGGAAACCATCAGCGACACTCAACACACTCCTTATAGGCTACAAACTCTGCCCATGTGCCTTGCTTGCAAATAGCTGGATGAATTGGGCATCTTGTTTAGTTTAGCCTATAGGCAAATCTTTAAATTGCATTAAAATACTAATCGTGCATGCTGGACATGTATGGTAAAAATGTACTTTGTATTAGTTTTCTCATTCATCTGGAACGCATGCACAGTTGATCTCAGATCCTATTGTGTCGGATTTATAGAATTATATTTTAATCTTTGTTCATGCAGTAGGCTAGGCCTATACTATGCAGCTTGAAAATGTATGACACAGAAAACTAAATATTCTTAGAGTGGGAAGACGTTTTTTTTTTCAGTACAAGCCAATGTGTTTTATGTTTTATTTGTGTTTTTCAAAATGTAGGCGGTTTTATTGGTGTCACCAAGTCAATATATTTCAAAATCTGTACATTAGGCTAAATGTACTTAGGTAGTTCAGTGCGGCCAGCCATATCTCGTTTACGTTTGTGGTTTGATTTTAATTTTAATTTTTTTTGCTCCAAATTAGGCTAAGTTTGTATTGCCAGACGAAGTGTTAGGCCTGTTAACATCTAAATTTATATAACCTAACGCGGCGCTAAAAGATCAAATGAAGTTATGTATAGCTAATATGCGGTTGCCAATTGATTGTAAGGCATAGGCTACATTCACGCTGCATTGACTGGAATATTTTTTCTTTCTCTCAAAACAGCTGATAGGCTATCATATAAGAGCTGTTTCATACAAGTTTTGTTTGAGATATATTTTAATGTAAACTTGTTCTCATGGCACAGAGGTTAGACGCGGGGCGGTCTATACCAATTAAAATCTTTATCTGTAAGGAAATTTATTGCATAACGCATCTTTTGTTATATAATCGTAGCGTCATATCCAGACCTCAAATTTCAAGGACATTTTACTTGGAGAATTATCAGTAATGCGAGCTATTGGTGTCAGATGCCGTTCGCAAAGGTGAATGGTGAACAGCGCTCCCTTGGCCGAAGTTTATTTTAGGCTACTCCTTTCTATAGTACAAGTATGATCGTTGTTCCTTTTTTTCTGCTGGTCAGTTAGAATGGATTCAGGATTTGAACAGTGATATTAAAAAAATACATGACGTAGGCTTACGTTTTTATTTTATGATTATTTTATTTGTTGTTTTATTACTCCGGGGTTCTGGTTCTGCTGGCCAGACACCTCAGTATACTTATTTTTAAAGAATGTTTTAAATGAACAAACTTTACGAGTATTGACGAGTCCTGTAGGCTATTTAACCATCGTTGGTTTGCCACTGATTCAACTGTGTTGAAATCACATCTGAGCTGCAGCTGCGGTCTTTATTTTTAATTACATTTATTTTAAAAGGGAAACAACTTCTGTTTTATATGAATGGGAAAGGGGATAATTAGGCTTTTTTTGTGTTGATTTAATGTCATTCAGACTGGTTTCTGTTGCATCTTATGTATTATTGCTTTTTCGAGGGGGGGGGGGGGGGGTAATTTCATATTTTGCATATTAAAAGTCATTGAAATGACATATGTCTGAGGGCCTGTTTGTGTTTTTGCTGTTCTTTTTCATTGGCATCATAGTGTCAGCCTGGATAATTAACCAAGCTTTTTTGAACAATTGAATACCCATCCTGGCACCGGTGAAAGGCTCGTGAGTCTCGTGCTCCCACAATCGCACACGTGACATGTCCAAGAAAGCATCTGTTCGCTGCGGAAGCATCTAGACAGCGACGCAGTTTTAAAGTAAGTTTTGATGACAACGCAGAACCACGCCCACGACTGTTTTGCCTCGGGACCAGAGTTTATTTCAGCGTGCTGCTGCAGAGAAAGATTCCACGTCTCACTAGCATGAACGCGTTCTAACACAACCCAAGCTATTTAACTATTATTGAGCACACTTCATATGTGCGTAATTTCTTGCTACCTCTGCCTAAATTGACAGGCAAAGGCCTCGTTTCAATCTTCTTTACTTTACAGCATTTGGGACAATGACTAGGCTCTAGACATTTTTGGAAAGCCCTATTCTTCGTCAAACCATACAAGTTAGCTATTTTTTTGTGTATCACACAGAGAAGTCATAGTGTGTGTCCTGTTCTCACATCAGGGTATTTACTGTAGGTGCATATCAGCCCAGAAAGCACCCGTGGCAAGCATACGTATGCTAGATCTCATGTCAAACTCATTCCCACAGTCACTGGGGTTGTTTTCACAAATATATTATCATCTTATGCAATCTGCAACTTAAAAATATATATATATATATTTTTTTTAAAATTTATTTCACTCAGTTACGTAAACAAAGAGCTAAATTCAAATTTGCACTGACAAACTGGCAAATCAATGTGGGTAGGGAATGCAAGGAATTGTATAGCCAATCAGATTTAGGAAGGGTGATTAGCTAGCCAGATTTACAGAACCAGTTTTTAAGGGGATTTGACAAAGACAACAGGGTTTTCAATAACTACATTGAGTCGGGACCTCAATTTAATGGCATCTGTTAATAATTGTGTCACTACTTTGCTGTGTTGGTATAAATATACATACATTTATTTATATATTGCTATTTTGACCCAACAGAGATCCACATCAGATTGAGATGTTTAAAATAGTAGATGGTGGAAACTGCTGCATAGTGTTTGATTTTTTTTGTATTCAATCTATTGATATTTTTTTACCATTTTCTAGCAGACCTGGATGAAATATGCATTTGAGGCAGTTCAGTCACAAGAAATAAGTATGTTATGAATATTTAGTGAATATAAATGTTTCTTTAAGTCTGTCAGTAATTAGCAGTTATTTTACTGGTGTCTAAAAGACAAAATAATCAACAAATAAACTATTTTGCAGTTGCCTGTGTTCTATAGTCAAGCCGTTTTTGTGTGCTTGGTGAATCTGCTGGATCAGTTCCCTACATCATGATGAGTACCTGATTTGGGCACGTGTGCTGTGCAGGTCTGACTGGTAGAGGCTCCTGGAACAGTGAACTCATCCCTCTATGGTAGAAGATGATAAAAGCGCTGAGCCACCTCCCTCCTCCCACAGAGCAAAGATCTTGGTGTACATTTGAGACCATGGTTTCATATAAACACCCTAGGGTGTTAAATGTACAACAATTGTGTTAGATTTACACCAACATTTTTCCTGTGCACTTTATTAATTCATCATACAAACCCTTATTCCAAAAAGTTGGGACAGTGTAAAATGCACATAAAAGCAGTGATTTGTAAATGATCTTTTACATATATTTAATTGAAAGACTGGGAAGTTAAAAAAACACCTGTTTGGAACATTCCGCAGGCAAACAGGTGATGCTATCATGACTGGGTATTAAATTATATCAAAAGACTCTTGATATCTTATTTCCAGGTACTCTTACAAGCGATACTATAACCTTTCTGCATTTGAATGGATCTCTATGGGAATTGGGGGGTGGGATTGGATTCAGCTATAAATTATACGGGAATAGTATGGAACCCATGACTGGCTAAATGGCTATAAGTTATCAAGGGTCTGAGGTATCAAACGAGCCTGAAATCATCACTCATCACTCTGCTGCCAGATATGCATTAGATATTGGTGGATCATTTTAAGGGTTGTTTCTCCTGACTCATTTTCCTATTGAACTCTGTGGAAAAATATGTCAGGAGAAACAACCCTTCAAGTGATCCATCCATATCTACTGCATATCTGGCAGCAGAGTGATTGTTGACTCTTGATGACTTACAGCCATTTAGCCAACCATGGGTTCCATACTATTCCTGTGTAATACGAGCCTGAAATCAAACAAGCCTGAAATCACCATTCTGCTGCCAGATATGCAGTAGATATGGATAGATTATTGAAGGGTTGTTTCTCCTGACTTATTTTTTTATAGAGTTCAATAGGAAAATGAGTCATAAAACAGGAAACACCCTTTAAAATGATCCATCCATATCTAATGCATATCTGGCAGCAGAGTGATGGTTTGAGGTTCGTGTGATACCTCAGACCCTTGATGACTTATAGCCATTTAGCCAACCATGGGTTTCACACTATTCCCATGTAATTTACAGCTTAATCTAGTCCCACCCCCCAATTCACATAGAGATCCATTGAAATGCAGAGAGGTTATAGTATTGCTTTTAAGAGTACCTGAAAATAAGATATCAAGAGTTTTTTGATATCCATTTATACCCAGTCATCACCTGTTTACCTGTGGAATGTTCCAAACAGGTGTTTTTTCAACTTCCCAGTTTTTTTGTCCATATCCCAACTTTTTTGTAACATGTTTCAGGCATCAAATTTGAAATTAGCGTATATTTGCAAAAAAAAATAAAGTTGATAAGGTAAAACATTAAATATATTTTCTATGTACTGCTTCCAATTAAATATATGTAAAAGATAATTTACAAATCACTGCTTTCTGCTTTTATGTGCATTTTACAGACTGTCCCAACTTTTTGGGAATTTGGGTTTCTATGATGAATTTACAAAGTGGGAGGAGGGAGGGGGCTCAGCAATTTTGTCAACTTCTACCATAGAGGGATGAGTTCACTGTCCCAGGAGCATCTGCCAGTCAGACCTGCACAGCACACATGCCCAAATCAGGTACTCAGCATGATGTAGGGAACAGACATCAAATTCAGAATTAGCGTATATTTGCAAAAAAAAATAAAGTTGATAAGGTAAAACATTAAATATATTTTCTATGTACTGCTTCCAATTAAATATATGTAAAAGATAATTTACAAATCACTGCTTTCTGCTTTTATGTGCATTTTACATACTGTCCCAACTTTTTGGGAATTTGGGTTTCTATGATGAATTTACAAAGTGGGAGGAGGGAGGGGGCTCAGCAATTTTGTCAACTTCTACCATAGAGGGATGAGTTCACTGTCCCAGGAGCATCTGCCAGTCAGACCTGCACAGCACACATGCCCAAATCAGGTACTCAGCATGATGTAGGGAACAGACATCAAATTCAGAATTAGCGTATATTTACAAAAATCAATAAAGTTGATATGGTAAAACATTAAATATCTTTTCTTTGTACTGTTTTCAATTAAATATATGTAAAAGATAATTTACAAATCACTGCTTTTGGCTTTTATGTGCATTTTACATACTGTCCCAACTTTTTTGGAATTGGGTTTTGTAAATTAAAAATATATATATTTTATTTATGTACACATTGAGCATATTTTAAAAAGAAGGTCATGTATTAATACCCTTTAATCTATGTGTGAGGATCTAAACAAACCCAGTCGGTGCCTTTTGCTGGGCTCCCAGTGTAGTGGGAAAAGGTTTGATCACTGCCTTCCGCCACCTATATTTTTCCATAGGGTGTTTAGTTAAATATGTTTTTTCGTGCATTCTGTTCTACTCTGCTTTAGCTACACTTTTGCGAGTTTAACTAGTAATTATACAGCATATTTGTGTGTTCTTTCTGTAGTGCACACTTTAACACGTTGCTGTGTAACCATGCTGGATTGTTGAGCATTGCTAATTAACTCTGTTCAGAGTGCCTGTGCATTTTCTCCTCCTGCATTCTGCTTCACAACCATTGTTTTTATATCCTGACAGGGTTGGGGGTGGAACTTTCTGGAACCCTGGGTACAGAGAGACCAGGAGCTAAGAGACATGACTCCGTCAATCAATTTCTGGTGTCTTGGACTTTCCCGGTTCCTCAAAATCAGTCTCTCTGCCCTGTTTGCAGTAAATCTTTGGGCACATTTGGAAGCCTTTTCAAAGATTCCTTTGAAGAGAGCTTCCTCCTTTTATTTTTTTACTGCAGGATGTAGTCATGTGTATCTGGGAGATGGTGACAGTAACATTGAGGTGGGGGATTGGGAAGGGGGGGGGGGGGATTGGGCAGGATTCCTGGAAATGAGAATGTGTGAGTGAAAGGTAACCAGCTGGAATAAATTCCACCCCTCCTCTCTCTCTCTCTCTCTCTCTCTCTCTCTCCCTCTCTCTCTCTCTCTCTCTCTCTCTACTTCCTGTTAAAAAACAGCCCTTTCAGTGTTTCAGTTGTCGGCTGCACCATGATGCTAAATGGTATGGGTTGCCATGGTAAAACCTGTCCCAGCAGCACCTGCTGTAAGTTGTGAAGGGTTTACACTCACCTGTGTGTGTGTGTGTGTGTGTGTGTGTGTGTGTGTGTGTGTGGTCCTTGCTCAAATTCAATGCTGAAGAGACGGACTAGAATAGAATAACTTTTACTTTTCTGTGAGGGAACTTCAGTTGTAAAAAAGACATAGACAGTGGGGCAGACCCCCCAAACACAAACAAAATAAAGACATTCATAAAGAAAATGCCCAACTGGGAATTTTACTGCTAGTGTAGTGCCTGACTGCCTGTCTGCAGCATTTCTTAGAGACTAGAGAGGCCACATAACTCACTGGCAAGTTAGCCACTAATGTAGCAGTTATACTGAAAACATACCACCATCATTACAGTTTTTCTCAATTGCTTACACACTAAAATTGGAACTTGAAATGCAATCGCTGAAACCTGAAACTCATGTACCAAATCCCTCAACCAAGTCTGAAAAATTGCAAGCGCAATTTCTGCTTTACACTTAATTTTAAATTCTAAATCACACTTTTGCAAAACATTACACACAGTTCTCTACATTAGGCACAACATTCAAAATTAAGGACGAGGACGAGGACGAAGAAGGACTGTTGTCTCAGATGAGATCAGGGCCACATTGGTTGACCATGTGCTCAACCATGGATTGAGTATGAGGGAGGCTGGGCAGAGAGTTCAGCTCAACCTGAGCCGCTACACGGTTGTATCTATCATCCGTACATTCAGAAATGAGAACCGGGAGGTTACCTACTGTCTACACTATGCTACAGCTCTTTCTGTATGTATACTGTAGTATACTGCAGTCCGACTTATCAGTAATTACTCAGTGATTGTTGGCCAATGTTACAGTAATGTAATTTCATATTTAAAAAATCAGAGTGTTGTTGGTTGGTAGAAAGATCTATTCATATGATGGCATGTGTGTGTGTCATTTTGATGCAAAAATAATATTTTGGAAAGAGATAAAACAGTTTTGAATGCAGTGTTTGCTTTTGCTAGAAATTTGCTAGAGTTTAGCGTTTTGTGTTTTTGGTTTTGTGTTTAGAGTTTTGAGAACTTGAGCCAAAGATTCAGAAAACGTGTATAAACTAAATAAGAACAATGTTCCATTTGTTCACTTGCTTTAATGAAACAGCAGCGAAAAGACAATAATCAAACAGGTTATGAGCAGCCGAACGCATGGCTGTATTTACATCTCCACATTACTGTTTACTTCCTGTTCCGGTGCGTGCAACCGTATAAAGGACCGTAGTGCAATATTCCCTATCTCCCCCCGAGCCTTTAACACGCCTAAAGATAAAGGCTGATAAAAATAACAAGCCTAACAGAAGTAAACATGGCCCGATACGAACATGCCGGCATGACGGGGTCCGACGGGGGAGAAGCCGCGGGGGCCCCAGAGGCCGGAGGCGACGCATGAAGGGCAGCGCGCCCCGCTGAGTCCCGACCTGGCACCGCCGGTACAGCAGAAGCCGGCTGCAACCCGCGCTGGGGAGAGCCCAAAGTCAGTACAGGTAGTGGGGCGGGCCCCGCCCCAGCCATGAGCGGTGTAGGGCTGCTCACAAAGCCCGGAACCATCGGCGTCACAACAGGTGCCGGCAGGGCAACGCGGGTCGCCAGATCGTCAAAGATCGACCGGGGCGGCGGCTGGTCGTTGCGAACCGGATAGAACTTGCGCAGGAATCTCCGGTTCCGAAGCGAGACCCTGCCAGAGCCATCGATCTTGATCACGTACTGATCGTGCTGACGCACCTCCACGACACAGCCCGTCCTGTCCCACTTGTTGGGGTGAGGCCCCGTCTGGTTCTGTACGCGAACCAAGTCCCCCACCTTGAGCGGAGGGAGGCGCTTGGTGTGCTCCGCCCAAGCGTCAGCCGTACGGATGTGGCGTTTGCGGAGGGCCTCCTCCCTCGCTGTCAGCGTCTCACGCCAAGTCTCGTGCGGCCTGTACCTCCCCGGGGGAATCGGGATAAAGTCGCGTATCGGGCGGCCGAAGACACACATCGCCGGAGATATCTTCGTGTCAGGGTCAGGTGTGTTGCGGTATTGCAGTATCGCCCTCTGCACAGCGTCAGTGTCGAGCTCACCCTTCGGGCCGGTGTTGTCGGTGATGAGCCGCTTCATTGTCTTCACCCAAACCTCCGCGCGGCAGTTGCTGTGGGGGAAGGCCACCGATGAGAGGCGGTGGTGCACGCCCCATCTGCGCAGGAAAGACCTGGTCTCGGTGGAGGTGAACTCCGGACCCCCGTCCGATGCAAGCTCCTCAGGCGTCCCGTATGTCGCGAAGGCGCGGCGTAAGTGGCATATGAGATCAGCGGCGCCACCCGTCGACCTCGAGACGACCGGCCAGTTCGAGTAGCGGTCCACCGTCACGAGGTAGTGTACACCCCTGTGCATGAAAAAGTCCGAGCACACCGCCTGGAAAGGGTAAACGGCCGGGATGGGCGGGGTCGGCGGCGCCCCAGGCTGTGAGGGCGCCATCCGGTGGCAGTGGTCACAGTCATTCCGAGTGGCGCTGATGTCAGCTGACATGCCTGGCCAGAACACAGAGGATTCTGCACGAGCGGTCATCATCGAGACACCCTGGTGGGCGGCGTGCAGGGCGCCCAGCACCTCGCCGCGGAGTGAGGGCGGTATGACCACTCTGTCCTTGTAGAGCACCACCCCGTCAGCTGACGTAATGTCCTCGCGGTACTGGTAGAACGCACAAATCGTCTCCGGCATCTCGAACCTCGAGTCAGGAAAGCCATCCGCCGCCATCTCCTCCAACATGTGTATCTCGCCATCGCTGCTGGTGGCCTCCCTGACGCGGTCCCATGTCACCGACTGCAGTGAGTTAAGGCCCGCCGCGCACCATGCCAGCTCGCCCCCCTCGTCATCATCGTCGCCGTCCTCTGGCTCACGCCGGCGCAGGAGAGACAGCACGTCGGTGTGCGTGCTGGGTGAGAGGTGGGTCACCGCGGCAGCATTGTCGTCTGGAAGGTTCATGAGTGACGGGCGCAGGGTGCCGACCGGTCTGCGTGACATGGCGTCTGCCGCCCTGTTCTTCATGCCCGGGATGTGGATCATGCGGAAGCGATAACGCAGGGTCTTCTCCTTGAGGTTCCTAAGGCGGGGGTTGGGTATGTCATCAAGCGCCCTGTCCGCAAGGAGCTTCAGCAGTGGCTTGTGGTCAACCGCCACGATCAGGTCCCTGCAGCCCAACACGAAGTAGCGCGCTTTGTCCAAGGCATCTGCGACTGCGAGGGCCTCGCCCTCTATGGGCGCGTATCTGGACTCCGCCGCATGCGTGAACCTGCTGCCAACCAGGGTAACCTTCCATCCATCGGTGCAGCAGAAGGGCCTGACCGGCGTGCACCGACAGTGCTTCTGGAACAGCCAGAAACCAATGCCCTCTTTCGACCAGTCTGTGGCGAGGCACGTCGGCTTGGACTTGTCAAAGATACGGACGCCGCGCTCGATCTCCTGGACGATCACGCCCTTTGACTCGCGGAAAATGTCCTCCAACTCCGGGGACCACTCGAAGCGCACCCCACTCTGCAGGAGCCTCCGAAATGGTTGCATACGTTCGGCCATACTGAAGGCGTAGGCCACCTGGTTCACCAGCCCGAACCACGACCTGATGTCAGTGACGTTCCGCGGTCGTGGGAAGTCGCGGATCGCCTCCAGGTAGCGGCTGCAGGGCCGAACATCAGTCGTGGTGATCGTGAAGCCTGCGAAGTCCACTGTGGGCACGCTGAAGACGAACTTCTCCGGGTTGAGGATGATCCCATTCCGTCCACACACATCCAACCACTGTATCGCCTGGAAGTAACTCTCCTCTATCGAGTCGGCCCACAGCAGCGTGTCGTCCACACATTTAGTCTTGTTACCGATGTCAGCGACGACCTCGTCGTAACGTCGTGAGTAACTGCCCCCCGACGCTATGTACCCTTGTGGGGCTGAAAGGTACCGGTAACGCCCCCATGGAGTGATGAAGGTCGTCTTGTGGTGGTCGTCCTCGTGTAGCGGGACCCTGTGATAGCCATTCCAGGCATCGAACACAGTCTTGCGCTTCCCGCTGGGCACCTGTCTCGCCTGGTGGAACGGGGACTGCGTGTAGTGGGTCTCGCGGAACGCATGTTTGTTCAGGGCTTGGAAGTCCACAGTGCGTCGCGGTTTGCCGTTCTTCTTTGCGCAGATTACCATTCGGTGACACCATGTCACCGGCGTACCAACGGGTACTTCCTCCAACACGCCAAGACGAACATCTTGGTCGATACCCGCTTTCACTTCGTCTTGCCAATGTATGGCCACGGGGATGGGTGTGTGATAGGCGACTGGCATCGCACCCTCGTCAAGCATGAGACGGAGTGGTGGGCCGGACATACGCGGCAGAGGCTGGTGAGGGCACGTATTGAATGTGCTCTGAGCATACAGTCTGAGCAAGTGTTCGCGTAGTGCTTCCCTGTTAGCCTCGGTCGCCGGCATGGGGAGCGTGGTTGGTCTGGTCGGCGGCTCTGCACGCCGCGGGCAGTCACATGAGTCCATGGCCGCCAGATTCACCTCCCCAAGTGTCAGGAACTTGTCTGAGATCATACCCAGGTCCACTCAGGCTGCGCGGGAGAGGAAGATACGGTCTGAGGTGTCTGTCACGTACGCGATCTGGCGCGTCTCCAGTCTCCGGGCGTCGTTGCTGTTACCGGCGAACCTGACGACTGCAGCCCCGAGGATCCGTATTCCCTCGTTGTTCGCGGCCGTCATGGTCATGGATACGGGAATGAGGTCTTCAGTACTCAGGCCCATCTGTTGGGCGACCTTGACACCGATCAGGCAGCTCTGGCACCCGGTGTCAGCCATTGCAGGCAGGGTTACTGCGCGGGTGCGTTTCTGAAGGTCGAGGCCCAGCATTCTGTAGTCTCCGCATTCGACGGTGAGAGTGAGGTTGATGTACGGCTGCGGGTTGGATGGGCGCCTCATCCACTTGTCGCACATATCGTCGTACAGGTGGTGAGCGAGGGGGAGTGTGCGCAGCTTGTCACCTGCGTTGGTCACGGTGAGCGTGCACAGCTCGATGAAGGCTGCCGTCTGCTGCTCATCGCGCACCTCGTCTGTCTTCTCAGGTGGGGGCCTAGTCGGTCGGCCACCCAGGCAGACCTTTTCAAGGTGATTCTGGCGGTTACATCTCCGGCACGTCTTGCCGTACCCGAGGCACTCAGTGCGTCTGGCGCTCCACTGAGGTGTCTTGCCGTGGCCAACCCCGCCGCAGTAGATGCATGTCCCTTCGGGCGCCGCCTTCGGTTTCTCTTGCCTGGCGGCCCCTCTGGTGCGGACGTCCTGCTGTTTCCCCCGCCGATACGAACTACTGATTGTGTCCGTGCTCTGGGGGTCGATTAGGCGTGATGCTGAGCGCTTCCCGGACTCCTTGGCTTCGATGTACTCTATCATGTCCTTTAAGGGCATGTCCTGATTTCTCTCGCCGAGCAGATCAAGCTGTATTTCCTGGTCCGCTATGCCGCGGGCAATCACGTCGCGCAGTATTTCTTCTGTAAAGTCATTGACTTGTTCACAATGTCCGTTGGTGCACTTCATCTCGTATTTACATGTGTCCGCCTGTCCCTTTAAACGGGCGTGGAACGATCGGATAGGCTCCTCGTGTCCTTGTCGCATGTTGGATAGGGCCACCCGAGCCACCATGGTGTTTTCCGCACGGACGGCGAGCGCCTTCATGGTGGCGAGGATATCTTTTTCATCACTGTCCACCAGGCTCTTGCCTGCTGCGCAAGTGAGGTCTTTCCTCAGATCCTCCTCGCAGCACTCTAGCAGTTGTGTGACGATGTCGGATCCGACCAGTTTAGTGCCCGCCTTGTACTCACCCCAGCGGGTTAGAAAGTACGACCAAGTCTCGGCCGTTCCGGCCAGTGCTATGGAGGGGCGCCTGAGCTTCTCCATCTTGGCGTTTATGCCCGGCGCCCTGGGGGCTGCTGCGTGTGTGGTGGCGTGTATGTTCAACATGGCCACCACCACCGCTGCCTCTGCGTGTGTGGCTACGTAGTCACAGTCCTCAATTGGGCACTCTACACTCACAGGCGCCATCAATATGGTTACAGTACAGTCACAGCAAAAATATTTTGCAGAACAGACCGATCAGTAGGCTATTAGAGCTCTCTCTTCCGACGATGCGTGCGTGTATGCAGGTTCCCGGGTGGCGTTGCTTTCCGACGCCCTCGCGGTTGATTCACACATATTCCACTCTTCCTTCCTGACGATCTCTGCTCGGCTGCATCCAGATGTTTGATTATAAATAAGAACAATGTTCCATTTGTTCACTTGCTTTAATGAAACACAGCAGCGAAAAGACAATAATCAAACAGGTTATGAGCAGCCGAACGCATGGCTGTATTTACATCTCCACATTACTGTTTACTTCCTGTTCCGGTGCGTGCAACCGTATAAAGGACCGTAGTGCAATATTCCCTATAAACAATTGTGAAAAACTGTAACTCAGTCTCCAGAAAAACGTTTCATTTATCTACGATTGGTATCGTGGAAACATTAGCCAGCCTAGTCAGAAGTATGTAACACTTAGCTAGGCTATGCACCCCTGTTCCATGTCGGAAAATCAACCCGACCTCCGGTTTTTCAGTATGAACATGCTTTTGTATCGACCAACATGCCGATACAGAATATTAAACATATACAATTAAAAGTTAAAATGTAATTGTTGTAGGCTACTTGTTAGCCGTTTTAGCTATGTTTGCTAGCAAAGCCAAAACTTTCCCAGTGCAACTCGAATGCACTGATGTCGGTAAAAACATGGAAACGATGCATTTATCACCCCGATATCCAACTTCCTTCCATTAACGAATGCAAGGTTAGATACTATAGCCTCCATGGCAAACATATTTAAAAACCAATTTGTTTGATGCCACAAAACCTGTTGCTAACAACAGCTAACGCACTAGCCGAGAAAAAATACGTTGCTTCTGTAATCGAACGCTCAAAGCAAAACCGTTCAATTATGGTCAGCTAGCTAATGTTAGTCTACTTAATGGTCATGTATCATAATGTAACGTTAGTTGACATGATTCCTTACCGAGTGATTCAATAAGGCAGAGGAAGATGTAGGCTACAGGGAATCTGGGAATACCGGAGGAGCTCCACTCTAACCACTCTAACTCGAGTCCTGTTTGGTTTAGTTTGCCAAAACATCTTTAGGAAATAATGTAGCCTATCAATGTTATTTTTTAACATTATAATAACATAGCAATGATAGCTATCTTGATCTTCTGCGGTCTTTATTCAGAACAGTGAGATGCAGGCAGCAGTTCTTCCCTTGCTGGCTCCGCCTACATGCCGATGTAATTTACATGCCCACTTAGTCACTGTAGTCTTTCAAAAATGAAGTGGTAGAGGTATACATCAAAATGACGTATACCGCTACTGAATTTTTAACTTTATATTAAAATAAATATTTTTGGCCAACCACAAAGAAACACTTAATTAGTTGCGCCTTGATCTGTTCAATAAGGTTAATGTTGTTTTTGGGTGGAATTACTCTTTAAGTATTAATTATGAAAAATTGAGCATCAAAAGCAATAACAGTTCCTCATCTGTTTTTACTGTCTTGAGATGTCGAGTGTCATTATGCAGTCAAACAGCTGTAGGTACAAAGCAGTTTCTGGCTCTTTTGTCTTTAAGGGGCAAGGACCGTAAACCAAATCTAATAATAATGTACATTCGTACATATACACGTGCAGACACATACATACCATACACACACACTTACAGACACATGCATAACATACACACACACACACACACACACACACACACACACACACACACACACACACACACACACACATCCTGTTTGAATCTCCAGTGACAGAGGGATGGCAGGGTCACACTTTTAAGGCTGATTTTTGACACCACATGTCAACTTCCTGGCCCCACCACCCCCAAACCCCCATAGCAGCAGAGACAGCGGCTGGGCCTGGGGCTGGTAGATAAAGGAAAGAAGGAAACCAGGAAATCTCTGCTTTTATTTATTCTGCTCTGGCACAGGTCAGCAGACTTCTCTCCACCAAAGAAGAATAGAATAGAATTAAAGAAAAAAAAAGAAAAAACAACACTCCCACACACGCCAACTTGTTGATTTCCTGCTGTAATTATTCTTGCGTAAATCTATAATGTAAAATCATATTACTGTTTCTCGTCTTATTCACAATGCATCTTTATGCATTTGCTGATCAGCTGGCTTAATTGCACACATACACTGCAATCAAGGTGCAAAGAGAGAGATGCATCATGAAGGAATTCATTATCTGTTCATTGTATGCTCCAAAAATGTACAGTAGGAGAAAACAGTTGTGCTTTTCCTGTAAACTTGCCCTAGCACTGAGACATTTACAGTACATACAGTGCAGTCCAGAAGTATTTGGAAAGTGACACAATTTTTGTTGTTTTGGATCTGTAGTCCAGCACATTGGATTTGAAATGGAACAGTGATTATTAAAGTGCAGACTTTCAGCTTTAATTTGAGGGTTTTTACTTCCATTTCAGGTGAACCCTGTAGCAATTGTAGCCATTTTTATACATAGTCCCCCCATTTTAGGGTACCAAAAGTAATTGGACAAATTAACATAAACTTAAATAAAGTAAATATTAAGTTATCAAGGGTCTGAAGTATCAAACGAGCCTGAAATCATCACTCATCACTCTGCTGCCAGATATGCATTACATATGGGTGGATCATTTTAAAGGTTGTTGATTTACAGCCATTTAGCCAACCATGGGTTCCATACTATTCCTGTGTAATTTATAGCTTAATCCAGTCCCACCCCTCAATTCCAATAGAGACCCATTCAAATGCAGAGAGGTTATAGTATTGCAGTATCAAACGAGCCTGAAATCATCATTCTGCTGCCAGATATGCAGTAGATATGGATAGATCACTGTAAGGGTTGTTTTTCCTGACTTAGTTTTCCATAGAGTTCAATAGAAATAATTTTCACAAGTACGCTGATGATACCCAACTGTATATTTCTTTATCACCTGATGACTTGGGTCCTCTGAGTTTTTTAATCCATTGTCCTGAAGATATAAGTTTATGGATGTTGCACAGCTTTTTAAAACTAAATAGAGATAAAATCTTAGTCCTTGGTGCCAAGGCTCAGAGAGAAAAACTATCTAGACTATTTGTCCCTTAATAGCAAGGTCCAAGTAAAAAACTTAGGAGTAATCCTAGACTCTGACCTTAACTTTGAGGCTCATGTTAGAAATGTGACTAAGATAGCCATCAGTTCAAAAACATTTCTAAAGTGCAGAGCTTCATTTCACAGTTCGATGCAGAGAAATTTGTACACGCTTTTATTTCAAGCAGACTAGATTATTGTAATCTCTGGTTTTTCGAAGAAAATGATTGGTCATCTGCAGCTAATGCAAAATGTAGCAGCATGAGTTTTAACAAAGACAAGAATGAATGAATAAATTAAACTTGTCCTAAAGTCATTACACTGGCTACCTGTTAGCTCCAGAATAAGTTTTTTTAAATTATTTTATTGGTTTACAAATCTCTTAATGGCCTAGCACCACAGTACATACGTGATATGCTCTTGGATTACAAACCTATTAGATCCCGTAGATCATCTGGCATGGGTTTTTTAATTATTCTAAGAGTTAGAACCAAAACTCTAGGGCAAGCAGCTTTCAATTTCTACACACACTCCATTACCTTCCAGTTGACCTTTGACCTTAAAAAACTAAAAATATATTTTTTCAGTGCAGTGCTTTTGATTGAAGATATTTTTTTATTGTTTTGCTTGTTGTATGGTTTTTGTGTACTGCTTGTGTAAAGCACATTGAGTTGATTCCTGTCTGAAAATATGCTCTGTAAATAAAATTTGATGTGATTTGATTTGACAATTTTACATGTGTGGAAAAACAAACAAAACAAAAAGGGGCTTACAAGATTTTTACATGAAAACAATAAGATGTGGTAATATTATAATGCTTATGTATTTGATATTACACCGTGTGTAAAGTGCTTCAGAAAATCTAAGAAGAAGACAGAGGTTGTGACTTTGAATCCCCTGTGTTGCCTCACAGAGGAAAGGTCTGAGTGAGAGGAAGGCCAGTGATTCACAGCTGCATGGTTTCCTGTTTCATTGCTGCATGTTTTCCTGTCCAGCCCTTGCTATGGCACCATGTGATGATGTCATAATACTCTTGTAGTTCAACACTGATTCACAGCTGCATGGTTTCCTGCTAAGGTCCAGGGATAATATATAGAATATATAGAAATATAGAATATAGAAATTAAATGTTGGTGTCATCACTTTTCCCATAACAAAACAGAGAGGAGCTCAATCCATAGAGTATAATGGTAGGAAGAAACAGAACAACCCCGGGGGTGATCGGTGAATTTCTTCTGGCTATACATCTTGGAGCCATTTTTTGATGAGGGGACTATAGCCAGAAAGTATCCATCTATCCCCATTTTGTTTTTCCTGGTAATTCTTGCAGAGATCCCAGATCCCAGAAGTATAATTAAAATGTATCCTCTATTCATAGTCAACCTTGTTCTATTGGTTGTTACCAAGGTATTCCATCACTGGTGGAGCTCCTTTCTCTATTAAGGTGACAATGTCTTTATCCTCATCACAGCTATCTTATCCTTATTTTACTATCCCATTTTAACACTCGTGTGTTGATGTCATAATACATACATTTATCTGCACAATTGCGCCATCACTTTATTTAAAATGATTGTAAACAATGTTATGTCATTTTTACATTGATTCTAATGATATGAAATGACAGCACAACACTGGGTAGGAGGCTATTCCCAGAGACAATCAATCAGACAGCAACATAAACACAGCTAGCGCAAAATTTAACACAAAGTTGCAGAAAGGTTGTCATACTACAAAACAACTTTGTAGCAACATTTGTAGAATGTTTCTATCTATAGGCCCAGGGTCAGTAGGAGAACAGATGCAAAGTCACTGCAGTGGTGTCTTTGTGATAAATACAGAAATGTAAGTCCTGCATCCACGAACCGGTTAATACTGTATAGGCGTCAAACTGACAGAGGCTTTCGTCTCCACTGCAGGCTCATCAGTACTTACCAGCCCTTTTCTACTATGAACTGCATGTCTGCACCTGATCAGTCCTCTTGTGGTTACATTTACACATTTCATCATGCAGCAGATGCCCTTATCCAGAGAAAATTACAAAGGCAAATAAAAACATGAAGCAAAGGACATGTAAAATTGCATCATACACTAGGGCCAGGCGATTCAACAATCTCAATAATTATCACAATAAAATAAACCATGGTAATAATAATAATAATAAACTTCTCAGTTCTTTTCAGAACAATTTTTATTTTGCATCCAGTTGTGTCTGTTTTCCTCAACTAACAACATAACCTAGATTGCACATATAACACTATTATAGAATGGTCATACCTATATTGACTAAGAAAACAGTTTTATTGCCTTTTAATTGATAATGATGATGGGGGGGGGGGGGGGGGGGGGTGGTATTTTAAAGCAGTTTATGTTACAGCCAAATTTGAAAGGTGCCATATTAACCAGATAAACCAGTTATTATATTTATTACCTTTAATAGGCCCAGATAGAATGTCTGATGTTGCAATACATTTGTATAAATTTGTGGCACGTACATGCTTAGTACAGCTTAGTGATGTGATGGACATCTAGCCTACCATCCAGGTCCACTGACTTGACGGAATCGTCTTTATTTCTTCATCTTTCATCTATTTTTTATAACTTCCTCTTTTTGGGCTTTACTCATCATGTAAGACCAAGAACCAGAGGGGAAAATTACAGAATCAAAACTGTTTTTCCTCTTTTATGTCGAAAGAAAGACAAGGATACTTTTTGGCTCATCAAATAGGGGTCACTCTTGGGATCTGAAAGGGGTCCCCATCACTGTGGAAAGTGTTGAGTGTTGAAGCAGAAATTTATGAAGATTATAAATTTATGAACATTAAACAACTGGTCCGCCCTTCTGTACAGGAGAATGTCCAGTGTTAATTCAACTCTAACAGAGTTTATAATATTCTAAACAGTGTTTTGAATGTTCTGTATGAAAGGTTATGTATGAGTGAAGTCATCATTATGATGATATTGGTGGTGTTCTCTTGCTCGAGATTGGCAGATTTTTCCTTTGGTTCGGTTTCCCTTTTGTTTCATTTGTTCCCTTTGATAACTTTGTGCACGTCTCCAGCTTGCTGCCGTGCTGAAGTTCTACTTTGAATATTGCTGTGGAGTTTTGTCTTGGTTTGTATGCAGCGCTTACTTGGTTACATTTTGTTGTTTGTCGTGGTTGTTGCCATGATGTATTGGTGCACACTTGTTAAGTGCATTTCTGTGTGTTTCTCCGTTTGGAAGCTGGTTTTAGCTTTGCTTTGTGGAAACGTAGCCTATTCACGTCTTTTATACGCTGCTTTTGTTATCCATGGTAGCCTATCCGGAAGTAAGTGTAAACATGGAGATTTGTGACAACTGAGATGAGATCTAGAGGCATAGGACATTGGAGGTAAATTTGACCGGGGTTTTGTTTTGTGGAGCTTTGGTATTGTCTCAAGTGGAGACTTTGGTATTGCTCAATTTGGGAAGGTTGGAACAATGGTTCTAATGCTTCCTATTGCAAAACAGCCGGCCGTCGTTTCTCAGTGTTTAAGTCTCTTTGGATTCTCTTTTTCGTGCTTGTCTTGCTTTATGTTTACTATACCTCTAACACCTTTTTCCCTTATTTCATGTCTCTTTATTGTGATATTTTAATAAATTAATTTTGTAATCGTTCCTTTTGTGTTTGAAAAGATTTGTGTTGCGGCTCTTTGAGTTTGATTATTATTATTATTATTATTATTATTATTATTAGTAGTAGTCGTAGTAGTAGTGCTAGTAGTAGTAGTACGTACCCTAATAGTCAATAATTCAGTTTGGATTCTTTATTGTCCTAAGACCAAATTATTCAGTGAGGACTCATAATTATCTTTGGTGCATATTTGCATATTTATTAAAGGACCTTTGGCCTGGTAAATTTGCCCTGATATGGCAGGACCGGCTGGAACTGCCTGTTTTTTTTTCCTGTCAGTGCATGCATACAAGCAGTCCAAAGCTACTTCCTCTTTCAAGTTTCATGTGCTGGTCTGGTCAACTGACTTACGGGGGAGGGGGGGGGGGGGGAGGGGGGGCAGGCAGGCTTCATCTGTGATAGCGTTCTGATGGCACAGAAAGGTGGTGACTAATGCAGTGAGTTTGTGGCTCTGACGCTGCTGGTGCAGCTGGACAGTGTTGAAATCGCGTGGGCGTGGGTGAGGGGGGTGTAGGCGTGGGTGCTGGGGGCAGGCAGGGTGCATGTGGCAGAATTGGCGAGGGTGTAAGGACCAGACTTTCAGCCTACTCGCCTCAGATGAGGCTTACTAAATCAGACCAGAGGACCTTTACAGCTACATGTTGTATGGTCTCTGATAAGACTTGTAATTGACCATACACGGCCACGTAAAACATAGAGCTCGAGTCTCCGTCCCTGGTCCTGCAGAGCTTAATGGTCTTCTTCTGGGCTTCGTTTTCTAAAAGCATCTTAGGGCTCTATTTTCCGGCATGGCGTGTGGCGAACCATCATAGACAATGGCACAGCGCATGGTGCACTGGGTGTGGCTACTGAATGTAGCTATTTTCGGACCGAGGCGAAGAGCACACAGCTCACGGCGGACTGCAGTGGAAGACCATAATGTTATATCTATTTTGCATTAATCGCAAAAATAGTATACTATCTATTTATATTATTTATACAAATAATGCATTTGTTTCACAGGTGAATGGTTTAAAATCACAAACTAAGTAGGCCTATACCTAATCATTTGTGTTTTAGTCCTATAGTCTTTTTATAGGATATGTAGTGCAGTGCAGTGCATCGGATTGCGTAAGTCAATAAATTCTACAAGTGGTCACTAAACTATAAAAAAATCTATATAGCTATATAGAAAAAAGTGTGTATTTGTGTGGTAGCCTAGCAATTTATAATAAAAAGTCCACCATATACTGAAATAGTCCATGCAGAAACTAACGTATTTGTATTTTGTAAATGACCAGCTAAACAACAGTTTATCAACAAATTATCCCACCTTACGACATTATGCATTGATATTATGATCAATATTTTTACTAATCAAGCATACAATCAAACATTTGGACAACGTCATGTGTGAATAAAAGAAAATCAGAAATACAAGTTAATCCATCTGTCCATGCTTGCCAAGTGTGTATGTCTTTATTCATAAGCACCATCGATACAAGACAATCAATTAAATTTAAATACATTTTCAAAACGATACTAGACAATCAATTAAATTTAAATACATTTTCAAAACACTGTCAAGTAAAATAACAGCAATAACATATTATTTAATGGCCATCCCCTAAAATAACAGGATTTATACATTCATTAAATGGTTTTTAACTGGCAACATTACTGCCAGTCATTTTATCGTTTTCTTACAAAATATTTTTTATAGTGCAGAATATTGATAATCATCATTAGGACTGAGCCTAGCCTAGCCTATTATTTATAGTTTTGTAGCCTGCATGGGAGATAGTGAAGGGGTTTGAGACAGTGCTGGCATGGCGGAAGAAAGGTAACTAGCTGGGCGATATCTAAAACCTTTAGAAACCCTCTCTTTCTCTAAAGCGGTTGTCTAAACGAATGGCGGTGGACATCAGGGCACCGAACGTAGCGGGTGGTTCGAGACCCATGAGAGCGTCTTTTACTGGTTCCGACAGGGCATTGAGAAACAGTGCACTAAGAGGCTCATCGGCCCATCCTGTCACCCCTGCAAGAGCACAAAACGCAAAAGCGGCCACGGTGTCAGAGCCCTGACGAAGACGGGTCAAACGCATAGCGGCCTCATTGCCAGAAATGTCCTGATCAAAAACTGACACCATCTCCGCCATAAGCCCATCTGTGTGGTTTATGATGGGCGAATTAGCCCTGATAAGTGGGTCAGCCCATGCAAGAGCATTCCCGGTTAGGAGAGAGAGAATGAAAGCTACCCAGGCCTCTTGCGAATAGAAGCGTGAGGGCTGTGTTTTTTTTTACATTTGGCACTGAGTTAAAAACCCCTGACACTTTCCCGACCAGAAGGGCATGAACACTCTCTCCTGAGTGACTAGAACCCTGTGAATAATAGGATCTATCGCTGGCCCCTCCCCTTTGGCTTCCATATTCTGTAGGGGTTCTCTATGCCAGAGACACGGAGGAAATATTGGAGGTCCAGGTGCGACAGATAAGGACTCTTAAAGTGTTCAACGAACACCACTAAGACGGACAATAATCCGTAGTGGAATGGGAAAAATAAAGAGAACACAAATAACCTCGCGATAAAAAGCGAGGAGCTCGATATCCGAGCCAAACAAAAGAAATAAGAAGTCACGCTTATCTAAATCCCGTAGTAGAGTGGACAAAAAGAAAGGAAGGAGAGAAATGAAAATAACCCTAAACCTTAGGGTGAGACACTCGTAGGTTTGAAAGGAAAACAAAGAAACCAAAACCTCTGCTCTGAAATAAAAGAGCGCACTTTACATATTCTAAATTGTACTGCTAACAAGAACCGCGTAGAGAAGCAAAGCGGTCGATAGCACGCACAACTCCTATACCTTTACCCGCTATAAAGTAACACTTATTTAACTCCCGTATTGGAGTGAACAAAAGGAAGGAAGGAGAAAAAACAAAAGAACACTCGTAGGTTTTGAATGGAAAACAAAGAAACCAAAACCTCTGCTCTGAAATAAGAGCGAAAGAGCGCACTTTGAATGGAAAACAAAGAAACCAAAACCTCTGCTCTGAAATAAGAGCGAAAGAGCGCACTAAACTTTTTCTAAATTGTACTGCTAACAAGTCCCGCGTTGAGAAGCAAAGCGGTCGATAGCAGTACAACTTTCTATACCTTTACCGGCTATAATGTTACGTGAAATAACATGGAAGCGACGAGAAAAGGAGGAAGCGGGGTATAAGTAGTGCGCGGAAATGCAGGACAGGTGAACTCACTAATCACCGAGGCGAAAGCAAAACCCGTAGTGGAACACAGAAAAATCCGATAGATTTACAGGTAGATGAAAAAACGGAATACTAAGCGCGGAGATAAGGGAAGGAAGGCGCGATCCATGATATAGACGAAGATGGTCTTTATCTAAGATTCTTTTGGGAAACGGGGACCTGGTTGCTTTCACCATAAAATAACAACAAAAATTCAGACCCAAGAAACCAGGTGATGTGAGTTATCAATCACTTTAATAAAAAAATGAAATTCTAAGTAACAATCCTGCAGATCCCCAGGACCACTGTTGGGGACCCCTGACAGGTTAGAAGGTGAGTACAGGAGCTGAGGTAATCCTATCTGTGTCAGAACAACCCCCGTGTTCACCTCATATTTAACAAGCGCAGGAGGACTTGCCATATGTAAGAAGAAATTTACAATAGCTGGTTTCAACAACCACAGCTGTAAATTGGGGCTCATCTTAGTGTGACTGGTGGTAATTTTTTATCGTAAAGTGCTGAAAAATGTCCTGATGGATCTTTCACTCTGTACCAGTTCCATGGCAGTAGTTCAGAGCAGGCGTTTGGATGATTTGTGGAGTGGGTGTTTGGATGATCTGTGGAGCTGGTGTTTGGATTATCTGTGGAATGGGTGTTTGGATGACTGTGGAGTGGGTGTTTGGATTATCTGTGGAGTGGGTGTTTGGGTGATCTGTGGAGCAGGTGTTTGGATAATATGTGGAGTGGGTGTTTGGATGATCTGTGGAGAGGGTGTTTGGATGATCTGTGGAGAGGGTGTTTGGATGACTGTGGAGTGGGTGTTTGGATGATCTGTGGAGTGGGTGTTTGGGTGATCTGTGGAGCAGGTGTTTGGATAATCTGTGGAGTGGGTGTTTGGATGATCTGTGGAGTGGGTGTTTGGATGATCTATGGAGAGGGTGTTTGGGTGATCTGTAGAGCAGGTGTTTGGATGATCTATGGAGCATGTGTTTGGATGATCTGTGGAGTGGGTGTTTGGATGATCTGTGGAGCATGTGTTTGGATGTTCTGTGGAGCAGGTGTTTGGATGATCTGTGGAGTGTGTGTTTGGATGATCTGTGGAGAGGGTGTTTGGGTGATCTGTAGAGCAGGTGTTTGGATGATCTATGGAGCATGTGTTTGGATGATCTGTGGAGTGGGTGTTTGGATGATCTGTGGAGCATGTGTTTGGATGTTCTGTGGAGCAGGTGTTTGGATGATCTGTGGAGTGTGTGTTTGGATGATCTGTGAAGAGGGTGTTTAGGTGATCTGTGGAGCAGGTGTTTGGATGATCTGTGGAGTGGGTGTTTGGATGATCCATTGAGCAGGTGTTTGGATGACTATGGAGTGGGTGTTTTGATAATCCATGGAACAGGTATTTGGATGATCTGTGGAGTGGGTGTTTGGATGACCTGTGAAGTGGGTGTTTGGATAATCTGTGGAGCATGTGTTTGGATGATCTGTGGAGTGGGTGTTTGGATGATCTATGGATCATGTGTTTGGGTGATCTGTGGAGTGGGTGTTTGGATGATCTGTGGAGCAAGTGTTTGGATGATCTGTGGAGCATGTGTTTGGATGATCTGTGGAGCAGGTTTTTGGATGAACAGAATTTATTTTCTGGGGACCCTCTTCCATGGAAAAATAAGACTGTTACAGCTCTCTTGAGAGGTAGCTTACTGCAGTCTGTTTTCAGGTCCTTTATGGAAATTGGGTATCTAGCAACATGAGAAATCTTTGGAAACTACAACAGTATAATTTGCATATTTGCCCATACATTTTGATGTGTTGCATTATGCATTCTGATCATGATAATAGTCCTCATATAGTGTCCTTAAATATCATAGCACATATAATAAATAATTAAAGAGCTAAGTTTATGACAGGTACTTTTGCTTAGATTGGAAGAAAGTTGATGTGTCTCCCTGTGGTGATCTTAAGAGCAGCACTTGTTGTTTTGTTATTTTTCAGCATGTTTTCTTACTTTCCTTTGCCCAACCCCCAACCCCAGCCATTTGACCTGTGACTAATCAGTGCTACCAATGCACACAGCGATATCTGAACAGACAGGAGGAGCCAATAAAATCTGCCAACAGAGCCAGAGGGTGCAGGTAGAGACTGCTTAAATGTAAATCGCCCTGTCACCCAAAGAGCTTTTAAATGCATGCAAGGATTTCCCCACATTTCGAAGAGTCAGAGGCCTTGAGATCTTTCTAGACAAAACTTGACTCCCTGATGGACTGTCTCTGGGTTCTAGGCCAAATGAAGGCCTGATCTCTATGGACTTCCTGGATGTGAACATTATGGTATAAATCTTTTTTATTGAGGTCAATAAATAGATAAATAAATGAATAATCTGAATCATGTGCATTATAGTATGTTTATGTTGTTTTTACTGGGAAAGTTCTCAATGTTCAATGGATGTGCCATTCCAGCATTCAGAACTTTCAGAATTTTTTTTTAAACTTACATCTTTCATGTTTTTCTCATGACAAAATTACAACTGGAATATTCCCCAACATCTTGCAAGTGCTATGTGTTCGCTTGGGTATTCATAGTAAGAGTCATGGATTCTGGACTGTGGTTAGCATGTATCTCTGTAGGTGTTCTAAAAGCACACCTTTTAGCTCATGTTTCTCCCTGAGCTGTGGATGACACAGTGCTATCATCGCTGACACAGGAACAGTGTGCTTGATTATCTGCTGCCAGGTTTGATAAGAAAACCACAACATGTGTTTTTATCAGTTCTTCAGTCTGTCTTAAGGTTCAGCCAGATTGCAGCCAGTGGACTTTGTAGGAAGAGCAAAGGAGGGAGTCCCTGGAGGGGGGTTTACCCACATCAAATAGCACACCTGGCTAGAGCCTCTCATAACATACCTAATTAGCAGGGTACGTTTCAGGAACATTGGGGGACGTACTGGTGGGATATAATGTTATGACAAGAACATTCTTCTAGTTTTAGGAGCTATTGAAAATTTACTGTTCCAAACAAGTTCTGTCAAAGTAACAGAAAATTTTACCTTGGGGCGATGTAAACAATTCTCTTTACAAGTGTCCAAAACAACCACCAAGACCAGTTTTTCTAAAATTGATTTATCCGGAATAGTGCGATCACTAAACATGCCACATATTATTCAGCCAGTGACAAATTAGATAATTATTTAGATGCAAGCATGGTTTTTAAAATTCAGTTTTGGATGCATTTAAAATTACAATGGTTTCCATTTGGCTTAATGCATATTTAGATGAGTTCAACAAAATTTTCCCCAAACTGCCAACTGAATAAAAACAGGAAAAGCGATCATAAGTATCCAGCTCCCACATCTTCAGGAACATTCAAGCTCACTGTGTCAGCTGCCAGCCCTCCAGAATTTATTAAAATGGCCTTCGGCAGTGTCAACCAGTTCAGATTCCATTCAGGTAATTACACTCACACCTCACAGCAAGTGTCAGACTACCATTGGTGCCAGCAGTCAGTCCTCCAGCTTTTTACGAAATGGCACTACATCAGCCTGCTAGTGGTAGGGTTTCAACTTGCATTTTTGGTTAATCGATAAATGCTGGTGGTAGAACGGCTATGCCTAGCGGGCAGCTAGTAGGCACTGTATGTTTCCTGGCTTCTGCATAAATACAGATGAAATATTTAGCAAACAGTTGAACCCATTGAGCTTCACAAGCATTAAAGTGGTGTTTTCAGACTGTTCTCAGGTGGTAATCTTACATTTGAAGATTAGTTGTCTCAGCAGATAACAGAAGATCATCCTACTGCACCATCTCAGTGATACCGGCACCATCCAATCAAACACTGTTCTTTTCTTGTCTCTGTCAACAAAGCACACCGACTGGGGCTGTGAAAGCATAGCCCTGTTTTCCCATGATCAGCCGATCACCAGAGGCCATAAGCTAGCCCAGGCAGAGGCAGATTTGTGAGGCCCTCAATGTGGATATTTGACCTGGTGCTGTCACATTTCCCACCAGGGGGCAGCGTATTTGTTTCTGCATTCACGTCCCCATGTGTCTTTGTCTTTATTTGTTCTTTGATTGTATTAGTATCTTCACCTGTGTTTTGTTATTTCTGCTCATTTGCTCCCCATCGTGCCCTGTATATAACCCTCTTGTGTCAGTATGTCTTTGCTTGGTCTTAGAATTTGGTCACTGGTCTTATACTGCTTGTTTTTCTAGCTCATGGGCTCTATCTTACACCCAGCGCTAAGCAGCAGTAGCCCAAACACAAGTGTCTTTGCTAGTTTCAGACCGGCGCAATTGCCATTTTACCATCCAGCATTCACGCTGTTTTAATAGCAAGTGAACTTGTGCCCATAACAAGTGAACTGGGCAGGTTGGTCTTAAGATGAGATGTGGCTAGGATCATTTTTGGCGTATTGCTATCTTGAGGCAGTAGAAAGGCCTTGCACTAAAACCACCACAAACCTGGTCTTAAGTCATGTCGCAGTTGTTTCAATGTTATTTTAACTGCGCAATATTAAGATGTAAAAATGTAAATTGCTGTTTTGACAGTCTTACTGTACGCCATCATATTAACAATCTGCCAAGGTGCAAATGCAGGTGGCTTTTAAAGGGAATAGGAGATCACACTCTGATTGGTTTATTGCGGTTATGCACAAGACACACGCTCAAAATATCTACCCTTTAGCTAGCAAAAGTGGAGTTGCGCCATGCGTTTTAGACCATGTGCTAAGATTGTCAAGATAGAGCCCCATGTCTTTGAGTGCTTATTGTTACTCTAATCAAGTATTAGCTTCTCTTGTCAGTCTGTGTGAAAATTTGGTTTGTTTTTTCTTTGTTTTCTGTTCAGTGGTTTTTGTGTACTGCCCTGTTTGTTATTTCCCTTTTTGCATCCAGTAAACTTTATTCTTTATTCTCGCGTCTCCCTGTTGTTTTTAAACTTAGGTCCACCCTGCACATTTGTGATAGGCGCCCTTTCAGAGTTGTCTGGATAAGCCACACATGGCCTGGGAGAGTATGGCCTCAGGTGAGGTGTGCTAAGACAGGCTGCTGTGTTACACACACCCAGTGATTTTGTTGATCTAGGTTTGACTCTAGTTTGACTCTACATGTGGGGAACCCTGGCAGGCATTTTATACCAGAAAAATGGCTGCCAATGTATTTGTTTAGTCAGATAAACTGAGGCACCGTACAATGGCAATGAGCCTAACAAAATATCTGAAGCCGTAGCACTCTCATGTCAAACTTAAGCAGTTCTGGGGTTGGTGAGTATTTGGATCAGAAAACTCCTGTGAAAACCAAGTTAAAGCTTGAAGAGTTGTTGTTGTTGTGCTATTAGGAAGCAATCTGCCCTTGGGAGCAAATAAAATATTGATTCCCCATCACAGTAATAGAAGGGGCCGTCCATCAGATCAGACAGATTCCATGGCACTTTTTGAGTAGGGGGTTAACCCCAGTGTCGATTATACATATAGCTCTGTCAGACCCTTTAGACAAGTTTAAAGAGATAGATTAAGAACTTTTGTTTAAACTCTTATTTCTGAATTCCTCTCTTTTTTCTCACTCTCTCTCTCTGTCTTCACAGCGTTCATTAATGCACAACAGAAAGTAAGACTTGGAAAGTGATGACACACTTTTCCCCCCTTTTTATTGCTTTAAAATGGGCTTCATTTGGACCCAAACAGTAAAATTAAAAACTGGCTCTCTGTCTCTCCCTCAGTCTATTTTCCCTGTTTATCTCTCTCTTCTCCCTGTTTCTCTGTCTCTGTTTTATTCCATTTCTAAATGTCCAGAATATACTGAGACAAAGGTAGATGGATCTGGACAACCATGCCTCTGTTTCCAAGCCAAAGAGCTGTGGGTACCTGCAGCAGAACCTTCTCCCTGAAGCACTACAACTAACATGCACCTGGCAGTAGGGTGAAGGTGTAATTCTTGTTCGTCTTTTCAGTGGATCGATCAGTGAAGGAGCATAATTCAGCAGTCAAAATATGTCTCTATCTCTCTCTCTCTCTCTCTCTCTTTCTCTCTCTCTGTCGTTCTCTGATTGATTTGATTTGTTGCATTTTGCCTTTTGACTTTGGGGTTTGTTGTTGTTTGGCCTGGCTAAGATTGTTGATTTGTGGGTTTCCTTTTCTTTTTATTGTTCAATACAGGGATGTTAAAAGTCTCTCTCTTTCTCCCTTGTGCACTTCTCTGCTCTGGCAGTGCTGATCTTTATTAATTTGCTTTAGTCTGATCTGTGCAAATTTGGACAGTGGGTGGAATTCCTTGTGGTTTGTCCCAGTGAGCGGCTCCATCTGTGTACACTGGAATTTGCCAGGATGTTGACTCAGTTTCCCCTGTTCTTTCTCTCCCTCTCTCCTGCTCTCACTCTCTCTTTCCTGTTCTCTCTCCCTCTCTCCTGCTCTCACTCTCTCTTTCCTGTTCTCTCTCCCCCACTCCTGCTCTCATTCTCTCTTTCCTGTTCTCTCTCCCTCTCTCCTGCTCTCATTCTCTCTTTCCTGTTCTCTCTCCCTCTCTCCTGCTCTCATTCTCTCTTTCCTGTTCTCTCTCCCTCTCTCCTGCTCTCATTCTCTCTTTCCTGTTCTCTCTCCCTCTCTCCTGCTCTCATTCTCTCTTTCCTGTTCTCTCTCCCTCTCTCCTGCTCTCATTCTCTCTTTCCTGTTCTCTCTCCCTCTCTCCTGCTCTCATTCTCTCTTTCCTGTTCTCTCTCCCTCTCTCCTGCTCTCATTCTCTCTTTCCTGTTCTCTCTCCCTCTCTCCTGCTCTCATTCTCTCTTTCCTGTTCTCTCTCCCTCTCTCCTGCTCTCATTCTCTCTTTCCTGTTCTCTCTCCCCCACTCCTGCTCTCATTTTCTCTTTCCTGTTCTCTCTCTCCCTCTCTCCTGCTCTCATTCTCTCTTTCCTGTTCTCTCTCCTGCTCTCATTCTCTCTTTCCTGTTCTCTCTCCCCCACTCCTGCTCTCATTCTCTCTTTCCTGTTCTCTCTCCCTCTCTCCTGCTCTCATTCTCTCTTTCCTGTTCTCTCTCCCTCTCTCCTGCTCTCATTCTCTCTTTCCTGTTCTCTCTCCCTCTCTCCTGCTCTCATTCTCTCTTTCCTGTTCTCTCTCCCTCTCTCCTGCTCTCATTCTCTCTTTCCTGTTCTCTCTCCCTCTCTCCTGCTCTCATTCTCTCTTTCCTGTTCTCTCTCCTTCTCTCCTGCTCTCATTCTCTCTTTCCTGTTCTCTCTCCCTCTCTCCTGCTCTCATTCTCTCTTTCCTGTTCTCTCTCCTTCTCTCCTGCTCTCATTTTCTCTTTCCTGTTCTCTCTCTCCCTCTCTCCTGCTCTCACTCTCTCTTTCCTGTTCTCTCTCCTGCTCTCATTCTCTCTTTCCTGTTCTCTCTCCCCCACTCCTGCTCTCATTCTCTCTTTCCTGTTCTCTCTCCTGCTCTCATTCTCTCTTTCCTGTTCTCTCTCCTTCTCTCCTGCTCTCATTCTCTCTTTCCTGTTCTCTCTCCCTCTCTCCTGCTCTCATTCTCTCTTTCCTGTTCTCTCTCCTGCTCTCATTCTCTCTTTCCTGTTCTCTCTCCCCCACTCCTGCTCTCATTCTCTCTTTCCTGTTCTCTCTCCCTCTCTCCTGCTCTCATTCTCTCTTTCCTGTTCTCTCTCCCTCTCTCCTGCTCTCATTCTCTCTTTCCTGTTCTCTCTCCCTCTCTCCTGCTCTCATTTTCTCTTTCCTGTTCTCTCTCCCTCTCTCCTGCTCTCACTCTCTCTTTCCTGTTCTCTCTCCCCCACTCCTGCTCTCATTCTCTCTTTCCTGTTCTCTCTCCCTCTCTCCTGCTCTCATTCTCTCTTTCCTGTTCTCTCTCCCTCTCTCCTGCTCTCATTCTCTCTTTCCTGTTCTCTCTCCCTCTCTCCTGCTCTCATTCTCTCTTTCCTGTTCTCTCTCCCTCTCTCCTGCTCTCATTCTCTCTTTCCTGTTCTCTCTCCCTCTCTCCTGCTCTCATTCTCTCTTTCCTGTTCTCTCTCCTTCTCTCCTGCTCTCATTCTCTCTTTCCTGTTCTCTCTCCCTCTCTCCTGCTCTCATTCTCTCTTTCCTGTTCTCTCTCCTTCTCTCCTGCTCTCATTTTCTCTTTCCTGTTCTCTCTCTCCCTCTCTCCTGCTCTCACTCTCTCTTTCCTGTTCTCTCTCCCTCTCTCCTGCTCTCATTCTCTCTTTCCTGTTCTCTCTCCTGCTCTCATTCTCTCTTTCCTGTTCTCTCTCCCCCACTCCTGCTCTCATTCTCTCTTTCCTGTTCTCTCTCCCTCTCTCCTGCTCTCATTCTCTCTTTCCTGTTCTCTCTCCCTCTCTCCTGCTCTCATTCTCTCTTTCCTGTTCTCTCTCCTTCTCTCCTGCTCTCATTTTCTCTTTCCTGTTCTCTCTCTCCCTCTCTCCTGCTCTCACTCTCTCTTTCCTGTTCTCTCTCCCTCTCTCCTGCTCTCATTCTCTCTTTCCTGTTCTCTCTCTCCCTCTCTCCTGCTCTCATTCTCTCTTTCCTGTTCTCTCTCCCTCTCTCCTGCTCTCATTCTCTCTTTCCTGTTCTCTCTCCCTCTCTCCTGCTCTCATTCTCTCTTTCCTGTTCTCTCTCCCTCTCTCCTGCTCTCATTCTCTCTTTCCTGTTCTCTCTCCCTCTCTCCTGCTCTCATTTTCTCTTTCCTGTTCTCTCTCTCCCTCTCTCCTGCTCTCACTCTCTCTTTCCTGTTCTCTCTCCCTCTCTCCTGCTCTCATTCTCTCTTTCCTGTTCTCTCTCCCCCACTCCTGCTCTCACTCTCTCTTTCCTGTTCTCTCTCCCTCTCTCCTGCTCTCATTCTCTCTTTCCTGTTCTCTCTCTCCCTCTCTCCTGCTCTCATTCTCTCTTTCCTGTTCTCTCTCCTGCTCTCATTTTCTCTTTCCTGTTCTCTCTCCCTCTCTCCTGCTCTCACTCTCTCTTTCCTGTTCTCTCTCCCTCTCTCCTGCTCTCATTCTCTCTTTCCTGTTCTCTCTCCCTCTCTCCTGCTCTCACTCTCTCTTTCCTGTTCTCTCTCCCTCTCTCCTGCTCTCACTCTCTCTTTCCTGTTCTCTCTCCCTCTCTCCTGCTCTCATTCTCTCTTTCCTGTTCTCTCTCCTGCTCTCATTCTCTCTTTCCTGTTCTCTCTCCCTCTCTCCTGCTCTCATTCTCTCTTTCCTGTTCTCTCTCCTGCTCTCATTCTCTCTTTCCTGTTCTCTCTCCCTCTCTCCTGCTCTCACTCTCTCTTTCCTGTTCTCTCTCCCTCTCTCCTGCTCTCACTCTCTCTTTCCTGTTCTCTCTCCCTCTCTCCTGCTCTCATTCTCTCTTTCCTGTTCTCTCTCCCTCTCTCCTGCTCTCATTCTCTCTTTCCTGTTCTCTCTCCTGCTCTCATTCTCTTTTTTATGCTCTCTCTCTCATTTTCTCCAGAGACACTAGCAGGATTAAGCCCTCCCCACAACACGTGGCCTCACCCCTCAAAGGAAAGTGTCCAGCAGCATTAAGAGAGCAGCATTAAGAGAGCAGCATTAAGAGAGCTCAGTCTTCCACAAGATAAATATGACAAAATGACACATTCTTCAAATTTGAAAGCAAGATTACTTTTTATTTTAATTTAAAAAAATTTAGTTTCAAAATAATATAAAAAAGGAAGAAGGTCCTGTGCAAACGTTTGGGAACCCTTTTGGATTATTCTTTGTTACTTTTTAAAAAGATGATTACTAAGGCCCAGGCCCAGGTGATTTACTCATTAGGGCTGAACTATTTATTCTGAAGTAACGCCATGTCTTCTAATGCATCCGACTGCGGTGGCTGTTCTGTCTGGTGTTAACAACCACGGGTTCCTCTAAACAGTTGTCCAAGGATGTCAGAATCAATCCAGCGGATACTCATACCCAGAGAAAGTTTGTAAATTCATACATACAGATAGTGGCGACAGGCAGTGCTAATGCTAAGCCTTAACCAATTGTAAATACATTATCTTACAATATAAAATTAGATGCCATAGTATTATTAGGAAGTAGATGTGTTAGGAAATATAGTTTAAAACTTAACGTAGGAACGGCTAGTAAACTCATGCAAGACGTTTAGGGAGAGCAAAGAAAGAAAATAACAAGACCAAATCATGAATTTATACAATAGTAAAGCATTAAATAAACTGAAATACAGTGCATGTTAGTCAAAGGTAACATATACTATATATCTAATTAATGTATATATGAATTACACTGTGCGTGTTGCCATCATTAATCTATTGTAAATACACTATTAAATGAGTTGTTCGGGTTAATTAATGCATTCATTCTTGTTATTTCATGTGCCTTTATTCTATGTTATGAAGCTATGTATGAGTGGCAGTCTAGCATGGCTGTTAAGCTGCAGGTTCAAATGTTAGGTTGGGTACAGCCTCTGTACCCTTAAGCAAAGGCAATTTACTTGAAGTGCTTTAGCCAGCTTTATATATGGGTTGGGTAATGTAAAAGCATTTTAAAACAATTGACCCATGTAATGTCTCAGGAACTGAGCTTTGTTCCAATTTGGCATTCATTTTTTTTTTAAGATCCATGCACATTTTTCCGACGCATTGTCTCTAAAGTGGATTAAGTGAGTTTGTGGAGATGTCCCTAAGAATGTTTATATGAATGTTCTTTTGTTAGTGAATCAGTTCACTTTCATTAAAAAATAAATCTGAATAAATAAAAAATAAAAAAATGTATTTTATATGTTAGATTTTCCCAGAAGATGGGAAATGTGTCATGCGAAGACACGTCTGTCAGTATTCACAGAAATCTAAAAAAAGAACAGCCCTGTTGCATGTTTCATTTTTCTAGTAAATTGCAATGGTATCACGTGTGTCAAAGTAAAAAAAAAACTCAAACTGGAAAATTACGTACACTGTTAAGTCATTGCTACAGCCTGTAACATCTGATACTGAAGATGAATTGTTTCACTCTGACCAGTTCTGTTTGGTCCATAACAAAACCTTTGTTATGTGACATGCTATGCTGCCATTTGTATTATCAAAATGTATTATTATTTATTTGCTGAACAGTCATCTTTATCTATGCAAATTTGTGCACATGTACTCCATCCATATTTCTGGTCAGATAAAAGAAAAAGAAATATAAGTAAATAAAATATTCTAAATGAACTCAGCATCTTGTGAAGTGCCTTGCAGAAGGGTCCATTGACTGTGCCCTACCTGAGATTCAAGCTTGCATTCTCTGGCTGCAGCTAATTTCCTTTGATTGTGTTGCTTAATTGCTTCCCTAGGTTTGAGTGTAGGATGGGAATGCAGTGTAAACTCCAGATCTCCTAAACGCAGAGGCACAGCAAAGCATTTGTTCAAACACTGCATCTGAACCCATAACATACTGCAGCTCTGTTAGCCTAGAACATGCTGCAGCTCTAAACCCAATATGCACTGTATCTCTGAAACCCATAACACACTACAGCTCTCTTAACCTAGAACATGCTGCAGCTCTGAACCCATAACATACTGCAGCTCTGTTAACCTAGAACATGCTGCAGCTCTGAACCCATAACATAGTGCAGCTCTGTTAACCTAGAACATGCTGCAGCTCTGAAACCATAACATACTACAGCTCTCTTAACCTAGAACATGCTGCAGCTCTGAACCCATAACATACTGCAGCTCTGTTAACCTAGAACATGCTGCAGCTCTGAACCCAATATACACTGCATCTCTGAAACCCAGAACACACTGCAGTTCCAAATCCAGAACTAAAAATCCTCTGAGATAAACAATTAAAATGACACCATTTTCAGAAGCTGTGGAATCGATAGAAAAACAGATAATTCATTTTAGGAAGGAAGGAAAACCTTTTTGAATCGCCTGCTCCTTTCAGCAGCCTGGATCATTGCAGTCTTGCAGCTTTCATTTGCTTATTCTTGTTCATTTTTATTTAATGCACCAGTTGCCAAGTTGTTACAAGCACTCCCAGAAGGAAAATGTTTCAAGTGAACTGTCCCTCTTGGACAAAAGTGTTGTGGATAGTGACCCAGTTATGAAAACTGGAAGAGTGGTGACAGGATCATGGGTAATAATGATAGTTAGAAAGTGAGATTTCAGGTTGCTTTGTTTTTGGTTTGTAAAGCTCTGGAATTCCCTCAATCCAAAAATAAAACTGTATAAGGAACTCCCGGGGAATCGGTTTCAGAAGGAAACTTCAGCAGTTCTTCTTTAAAGAAAGTTACTGTCAGTAATTGAATCTGTCTTGTGTGTTTTTATTTCATTTTCGGATGTATTCGGTTTCTTTCGTGTGTCTTTATTTTTGTTCGCCATCTCCCCGTCCATGTGCTTTTGTTTTCACTTCCTCATTGTGTCTGCCCCGCCTTCTGTATCTCACCTGATTACCTAGTTGTTTTCACCTGTCCCACTACTTACCAGTTTCTCGTTTGCGTGTTAGTTCTGTGTATTTAAACCCCACTCTGTTTTTTGTTCAGTGCGTGTTTGTCACAGTTGCCTCCTTTGTCCCATGTTTTTCTAGTTTCTTTGTGTGCCTGATTTCTGTTTTCCTGACTTTTTGATTTTGTTTCTTGACTTCACTTTTTGGATTGTGTTTTTGTACTTTTGCCGTGATCACCTGGCTTTGACTACTGCCTGTTCCTGACTTTGATTCTGCCTTCTCTTCAGTTTATTTTTGACATAGAGTCCCTGCAGCATCCTGACAGTTACACAATTATTATTGTTATTTTATTTTATCTTTTATTTTATTTGCAGTATGGTATAGGTTTTGTTTTTCATTGCATAAATAAATCATTCAAATTAGCAAGGCTAATAACTGTATCTCATAACACTTTCTGCTTTTAAGTCTGTAGGGGATCTCTATGGCAGAAACACGGAGGAAATATTGGAGGTCCAGGTGTGATAGATGAGGAATTTTAAAGTGTTCAAACGAACACCACTAAAATGGACAATAATCCGTAGTGGATGGGAAAAATAAGAAGAACACAAATAACCTCGCGATAAAAAACGAGGAACTCGATATCCAAGCAAAACAAAAGAAATAAGCAGTCATGCTTATCTAACTCCCGTTGTGGAGTGAACAAAAAGAAAGTAAGGAGAAAAATAAAATAACCCTAAACCTTAGGGTGAGAGCACTCGTAGGTTTGAGTGGAAAACATAGAAACCAAAACTGCTTTGAAATAAGAGAGAGAAAGAGTGCACTTTACTTTTTCTAAATTGTACTGCTAACAAGTCCCACGTTGAGAAGCAAAGTGGTTGATAGCAGCACAACTTCCTATACCTTTTACCGGCTAAAATAAATAAAAAAATAATACACATAAAAAATTGTGTACATTTAACACCCTAGGGTGTTAAATGTACACCAACAGTGTTAGATTTACACTGAATTTTTGTGGTGTAGCAGAGAGACTAAAGCTATAGTCTTGAATTAAATTTTGCCTATTTCCCTTTGAGAATGTAGCCTATTTCTCTTTTAAATCCCAGATATTTACTAACACTTGGGCCTGTGGGGGGGAGTGCACACTATTATGAGTTTCCTGTTTGTGTGAAAATGGCTCTCTGTTAGAGAGATTACACTGTATCCTTACACTGCCTGAATGATAGGGGATGTCTGGCCATGCTATGTCTAGCCATAGTGAGTCAAAGGGCATTAGAGCCGGTGGGCAATGATTGGTTTGGATGTGACTGTGGAACTGCCCTGGGTGAAGCTTGGTTTGTATTTGGTATGCCATGTGTTCTCTGCTGACAGTCCCCTGAGAAAAACTTTTTGTTATGAAAGTCTGAAAACAAATTATGTCCAAGAGCATTATACATGAGGTAATAATCCCAGTTATAAATATAAAACATGTATTAATATAACAGGACACCATTTCGGCTTCTCTTTTCTGCTACTTTTAATTCAGGAACTTAAAGAAACAACATGGACTCTATCTTGACAATCTGAGCGCATGGTCTAAAATGCACGGCTCAAGTGCATTTAGGGTGTGTCCAACTCCATATTTGGTAGTTAGACAATGGATAATTTTAGCGCAAACTAAAGGCCGAAACCTTATGCAAATATGTCATGTTAGAAGTGTTGCGTTCTAAAATGTGTCACCTGAAATTTTTAACACAATGCGAGCGCGAGCTGCAGTGTTAAGTGTCGCAGTGAAGGACGCTATAGCAGGCAACAACAGGAAACAGATTTCTTCTTCAATGTGTGCTTTCCTCTGCATGATTTGTCTTTCACAAATTTCATGGCAACCCAGCTTGACGAGTGTTTCGCCCACATAAACATATTTACGATAATTGCACCTCATCATTCAAATAGAGCAGCAATAAATATAATGTGAATATGAGACTATTATTATTCATGGCAGCATGCACAGCTATTTCTGATATGTGGCTTAAGAGTGTAAACAATACATGAAAAACATAAAACATGTATAGCGTTTAAAAAATCTGGGATTGCATTTGTGGTTGCATTTGTGGAACGAAATGAAAGCACACGCATCGGTTTAGATTTTCTGATTTGTCCTCAATCGCCTCCTTGAGGACTCGGGTTGATAACCTCCAGAGGGACATAAAAACACACGTTGACAATGTTCAACCGGGCAGCGCGTTTGCCAGGTGTTTTCATTTGCGTTCGCGTATTCACGTAAGGTATGTTTCGGGCCTAACCCTGAAGCCCCAGAGAAAGTGTGTGGAGCGGATTTCTTGGGCGATTACATCGGCAGTTTCTCACTTCAGCAAGGCATTTTGGGATTGCTTTGCGATGCGGGGAACGTGGCACAATAACCAATCGGATTAAAGATCTGACTTGTTCCCCTTTTCAAATTTATTTTTCCCATTCCTAGTTTTGTCTTGGAAAACCCATTAATTATTTCTGTGTGGGGATTTTCCATAGAATGCTATCGATATAATGTAGCAAACACGGTGTTTTAAAAATAAAACACACTGCCACAAGTGACCGGTTGTAGGAGGCGAGAGCGATGGCAGGCGATTTCATCGCTTTCTGTGTGGCTTTACACAAAAAAACACCGTGTTTGTTCAATTATATCGATCGCATTCTATGGGAAATCCCCACACAGAAATAATTAATGGGTCTTTGTACCTGCACGCTGGCTCCACCTGTTTAACCCTAAACACCCCTGAAAAAGCAGGAATTACATGGGAGCACATGAACACACAAACGCACAAGCACCTAGCACTTTACAAAAAATTATCGCTCTTGCTTTTTAATTACCATTTATTTATTCAAGTATTTATTTATGTAATTCAGTCTTTGTGCGCTGGCTATTGTAGCATCCAAAATGTCAAGTGATGAGTTTTAGACAAGCAATGAATTATTACACTTTCATGGGTTATATGAGCCACAACAGACTGTTGTTTCAACAAATGCACAACATCAACATTAAGGGAATGGGTTGGCAAATTCAACACCCACAAGCTTGAAGTCACCTTCATTTCAACAACTGCACAACACAACATACATGAAAACTACGAGAAAACAAAGTGTTATTGTCAAATGTTCTTTTCGGTCCTACTATTACACGTCGAAAAGAAGGGTAGGCAACTCTGTTTCACCACGTAACTTTTCACTCTCTCCACTGGCCAGACCGATGTTGATTCTTGTTTTCCCACTTTTGATATGGATAGTGGGTTTATTGGGTCTAGTGCCGGTTGCCCTTACCATTGCTTCTAACTACAAACCGGCTGCAGATTTTATTTGTCGGCATGCTACTGGCTCAGGAGCGTTGTTGAAGGTGGTAACCTCAGTAACTGATTTCTCAGACAGACATTAACACAATACGGCTTACGGACCATAAAAAATACTTGAAATTATAAATTCATAGTCAATATAAGTCTTTTTAGACTTAGACTTTTTACTTTTATCTTTCTGCATATATCACCTTTAAATATTTGAACTGATGATAAATGTGGAATTTGCATTAATATATAGGTATTAATATAAAGGTCACCAGTGTGATTGATTTATGCTTTTAAAAATTTGCAACCGGTTTAACTAAAAAATAATTACTTTGAGGCTTTCCAGTGGACATGTTTCTGAACAGCTGAGTAATGGGGTAATGTTGAGGAAGATGAAACTGATTCATTTATTTTTGCCTGTGGGGGTAAGGTGTACTTTCTAGCGTCTGATGGTGAGATGTATCAACATGCAGAAATTGAGATGTTTGAGAAATCACGTGAAATAAAACACATTTTTGGAGTGTGAAAAAGTATAAAGTAAAAAAAGAGTGTGAAAAAGGCATAGTATTAAAAAAAATATTTTGGGGGTGGGTACAATCTCATCGCTTTTTATTTAAAGGTGCACTATGCAGGATTTTTACCTAGAAAATGTTATAAAATTACCATACTCAGTATTATCTACACAGCTCAAAGAAATTAAGGGAACACTTAATCAACACAGTATAACACCAAGTCAATTAAACTTCTGGGATATTGATCTGTCCAGTTAGGAAGCGTAAACGATTTTGAATCAATTTCACCTGCTTTGCTGCAAATGAAAGTGACAACAGATGGACAGGAGAGGGAACAGCAAGACAACCCCCAAAAAGTAAATGGTTTTGCAAGTGGTGGCCACAGACCATTTCTCTCTCCGTATATTTCCTGACTGATTTTTTTCTAGTTTAGCATTTTGCTAGTGCCCTTGTCACTACTGGTAGCAAGAGGCAGTACCTGCAGCCCATTCAGGTTGCACAGGTAGTCCAGCTTCTCCAGGATAGCACATCCATACGTGTCGTCGCAAGAAGGTTTGCTGTGTCTCCCAGCAGAGTCTCAAGAGCGTGGAGGAGATACCAGGAGCCATTACATGAGGAGAGCTGGACAGGGCCGTAGAAGGGCAACAACACAGCGGCAGGACCAGTATCTGCTCCTTTGTGCAAGGAGGAACAGGAGGAGCACTGCCAGAGCCCTACAAAATTACCTCCAGCAGGCTACTCGTGTGCATGTTTCTGACCAAACTGTCAGAAACAGACTCCATGAGGGTGGCATTAGGGCCCGACGTCCTGTAGTGGGACCTGTGCTCACAGCCCAGCACCGTGCAGCTCGATTGGCATTTGCCAGAGAACACCAGAATTGGCAGGTTCGCCATTGGTGCCCCGTTCTCTTCACAGATGAGAGCAGGTTCACACTGAGCACATGTGACAGATGTGAAAGAGTCTGGAGATGCCGTGGCAAATGTTATGCTGCCTGCAACATCATCCAGCATGACCGGTTTGGTTTAATTGACTTGGTGTTATACTGTGATGATTAAGTGTTCCCTTAATTTTTTTGAGCAGTGTATGACGCACTGGCAATCTCTGTCGAAATTTTGTTTTTGTTTTGCCAAAACCGCTGCCTGTATTTATTATTCTAAGATGTGTTCAGGACGTTTCTGGCCATGGCACTATTTTTTGTGTGGGGAGGGGTGGGTGTGGCTACAGAGTCTGTGGAGTAAGATCAGAAGCATTTGTTGCTAGCTAACTACAGCAATGGCATACAACGGCGGTACAGCGAAGCCAAACAAAAAGCCTACTGGGTGCGTTCAAGAAGCAGAGTCAACCTAGGATTTGCTTTTCCTCAATGGTGATACCTGAAGTTTAGCACGGGGATGAAAAGTGAATCAGAGTTGGACTGTTTTCTGTTGGACCTGTAAGTAACATACCTCTAGCTATCCAGATAGCTACATTAGGTGGCTAACTTAGAAAGCCGAAGTCGGGTAACAATGTAATATTACGTTGTATTTGAGAAAAGAAACAATATTTGTATACAAATATCTACATGAACAGTAACCCGGATCACGCGCTGCACACATCACTCTGGATAACCCGGATCACGTGCTGCACATGTCTCACTGGGTAACCCAGATCACGCACTGCACACGTCCCGCTGGGTAACCCGGATCTCCCGCTGCACACGTCACTCTGGGTAACCCGGATCACACGCTGCACACGTCACGCTGGGTAACCCGGATCACACACTGCACACGTCACGCTGGGTAACCCGGATCACACACTGCACACGTCATGCTGGGTAATCCGGATCAAGCGCTGCACACGTCATGCTGGGTAACCCAGATCACGCGCTGCACACGTCATGCTGGGTAATCCGGATCAAGCGCTGCTCACGTCATGCTGGGTAACCCAGATCACACGCTGCACGCGTCATGCTGGGTAACCCAGATCAAGCGCTGCACACGTCATGCTGGGTAACCCAGATCACACGCTGCACACGTCATGCTGGGTAACCCAGATTACGCGCTGCACACGTCATGCTGGGTAACCCAGTTCACACGCTGCACACGTCATGCTGGGTAATCCGGATCAAGCCTACTACAAAGCAGCAGAAAACATTTGGACAGACAGACTGACCAACAGACCGACCACAGAGTGACTTACTAGCTGCTGGTCATTCACTTTACAAGGGTAGGCTATTAACTAGCAATGATAGACAAGATACGGTCTGCTAAAGTTACTTATTCCACACACGATTCCGTCCTTACTTCCCAGTTCAGTTCTCAATGAATGTTCAGAATAACTTTAGCTTAGCTAAATACTGAACGTTGAAAACGCCACAAGATAATGTTAGCTGAAAATGCCCTGTGGAGTAGCTACCGTTACAGTAACAATGTTCCTATGAGGTGCACTTATAGTGTAAAAATAGTTATATCATCTGCTGACTCTGAAGAAGATGATAAGTGGAGGCGTCAGTCATATTTAATAAACGTGCTTCATTCTATTACGAGTGCTCCAGTGTTTACTCTGTGCAATCTGTTTTATGAGCCCCGGTACATTTTTCTTTATATAAAATCTTCCATACTGAGAGCACCTTCTCTATTTTATAAGGTTTGACTGAAGCATGTGGGATGGCTTTTATTTCATCGTTATAACACTGCACATTGTTTATTTCATTGTTATAACACAATTACTGTTACCATCCATATAGAACAATGCATGTTACTAAAAATGTTATTTTCATTTTATCTTCGCTTGACATTTTGCTTGCTGTCCTCACGTGTGTTTCTTGCCTTCAACAGAGATGAGTGCGCAGGGTTTAGCACAGAGGCTTCTTTGATTGTAAACACCGGATGGTCCGGACCACAGCAAAGCCAAAAATCCAGCATAGTGCACCTTTAAATGTACCTTGCGAGGCTGCATTAAAGATCTTTTTTTAAATTTAAAAATGGGCCTCACCCATCTAAAAACTCATAAAATCACACAGCCCTGACCTTAGGTTAGAAGTGATTAGGCAGGTGTTAAACAGAATTTTATTGCTTTATGGATAATTGACAGTAATCATGTTAATACTCCAGAGGGTTTCTGGTGTGTATGTCTCTCTCCTTAATTAAGTAACTGGCACAACGCCTGATAGATCAATAATAAACAGTCAATACAGAGATTACACTGATTGTGCGACTTCAGTAAAACAGACGAGAGCTCAATAATATTTTGTTTATGTTATGAGAATTTCACGCATACAAAATGCATCTTTCAAGTCTACAAGAACCCTCAGCTAACGGAAAGATACATTATTGTGCTCAGCTCTGAATACTGGACTTATTAAACTAAAATGTAGGAGTCATTTTCAAACAACCTCTTACCTACACACACTTACCTAAACTTGTTAGGCTGGTTTCCCTACAGGTATAATATATCCATGTGCCTCCTCACCCTGTCAGCTGTGGCCTCCCTCCTCTTCCCATCTCCACCTTTATCTCCACCTTTATTTCTAGGTTTATCATTTCTGTCTAATTTGTCTTCTTTTCGTTTTTTCATAAATGTCCAAATGGGAAGGGCACAACCAGATACATTCAATCAGATGTACAAATGCACTTTGCAGAATTTAATAAAGCCCCTGAATATCTGTTGTATATAAAGTTATTTCACAAAAAGTAGATGTAACAGCATTGAGCCCAGGAGCCTGCTACAGCCTCTCCAGGCCAGTGTTTAAACTACAGTTCTGGACATGTGTTTGACACACAATCCTACAGGGTTAAAACAAAGAAAGCAAAAAACCCCAACTTTGTTATTCCATTTTGACAATATTTTATTCATGAGACATTGTACAAGCTCAAGGGAATGCATAATTATTACAGGGCTGCTCTTCCTGATTCCTGATCTGAGTGACGTGGGCTCTGTTCAGGCTTGTACATGTTAAACTACTCAAGGTCAAAGCACAGCGCTTTCCAAAGGCTCCACTCATTGGTCCCAAACATGTTTGTTTGAATGGGGTAAGCCATGATGTGCGTCGTGACAAGCAGCATCATTTAGATGTGACTATATGTGCAATATATCATGACCTCTTATACTCTTGCTAGAGTGTGAGCTCAGGGCAGAGGGCTAAAGGCTAAGGGGTAATGGCTAATGCCTAAGAGCAGAGGGCTAAGGGCTAATGGCTAATGCCTGAGAGCAGAGGGCTAAGGGGTAATGGCTAAGGAAGGGAATTCCCAGCAGGTGCAGTCAGGTTTGCCTCAGTGGAAGGGTGGGGCGATGGGAGGGAAAGGGGAGAAATCCACACAGCAGAAATACCAGTGTAAATATAACACTGCTGGTGTACATTTAACACCACAGGATGTTACATTTTTTTGCTGTGCACAACTGTCAGTGTCCCAGCCTGATTCCACAAGAACTTACTGCTGATTACCAATTGAAAATACACACACACACACACACATACACACACTGAAACTCCACTGTGTTAAGTTTCTGTTTCTGTTTTAATCTTTTATTTGGAAAAGAAGTGCAAACATGCTGACCCCGCTCTCATTTCCCCGTCAGTGGTTCGTGTATTCCAGTAAACAGAGTGAATCTGAAGGCCATGGAGAGATTACTTTTCTCCATATTTTCCCCCACAAAAAAAGCCGTTCCCACAATGAAACAGCTTTCCCATCCCAGAAGAGTGGTCATATAATCCTGGCAAATGGGATCTGACCTAACACCTGCTGAGCTTCATTCCATTAAAAAAAATCAAGAAGAGAATATAAATGTAAGAGAAATGCAAGACAATGAAGTGTATATGGAAAGTTCCTCTTATCAGAAATACCAATGAACTATAAAGTACGACAGTATTTTATGACGCATCAGTTATATATAAGTGGTGAGTGATAATTGCTCAAGAAAAAATCTAATAATGCTTCAATAATGGTTCATTAGTGGTTAATACATTTTTATTTACTGGTTACTTAACATGATTTTTAGTGTTATCTATCCAGGTTTTTATTTGCTTCAGTTCTTTACAGTTTTCCAGAGCTAGCAAAAAAACTAACAAAAAATTTCACCAATATAAGAACAAAAGTGATCAAATTAAATTCATAATAATATAGGAATATCAAAATACCATAATAATCATTGATGGATATAAAGTGTCAGGCAAGTAAGATCTGTCTACTATTAGTTATCCCCTCTTATCGGGTTACCCCTCTGAAAAATAACCCAAGGTAACAAACCCGGATTATTCCCAAATGCTCTACATGCATTAAAATATTTTACTATTTTAATTACCTATTAGTATTAAAACGAATTACCCAAATTCAAATCTCCAATTTTTTGATTGGTTAGTCAGTAACCTGGTGGAGGTCAAAACCAACTCTATATCCGGTTTTAAGATTAAATAATTTTATTACATGAACAACAGGATAGGTCAATTAGAATAATAATTGAAATCAAACATTCGTTAATTTAAGCTCACTTCTTGTAATTTACAAAAAGAAGACATTTCATCAGGTGCTATTTTGAAATTTACCAGTAAAAAGAGAGAGACTGATGAGATATAATTTGCCAGAGTATTACCTTTTTCCACTTTCTGCTCAACAGGAACATGTGAGCACGGCCTTTTTAGTGCATCAGACTGCGCTCCTCCTTCTATCAAGTTGTGAGGGTTTGTGCAGAATAACGATGAGCCAAACGCGACAAATGAAAGAAGGGATATAAAGTCCCTGGCAGTAGCCAAACAATAACACACCCCTATAAAACGGGCTAGCCTCGTAACACAGGCAGGGAGAAGACTCTGAATAGCCATCACTAAATAAAATAGCGAGAGGAGGAAGGAAAAACAAGGCCCCTTCGGGATGTGAGTATAACGCCCGATAACTGGTGAAATAAAATAAATAAATAAATAAAACGCACACCCTCAGAAAACGAGAGAGTGGAAGCGTAGAGAGGAAAGAGAAAAGGGAACAGAAAAACTAATTCCCTTGGCTTCAAGGCCAGAAAATCTCAAGCTGCAATAAATAAAGAAAATAATATTTTTCTTAAAAACTGCAGAAAAACAGAAATGACTAACCCTGACTTCGTAAAGGCACAAAATTATAACGGAGCATCCAGAAACGGAAGTGAGAGGCTTAAATACCTAACAGGTAGGGAAACAAGTGAAATGAATAATTAGCGGGGAAGAGCAAAACCCTGAGACGGAACACGGAAAAAAATCTGATAGATTGCAAACGAGGGAGAAAGCCACAAGCCATGACAGGAACAAAATAAAACAAGCTAGACAAACTCAGGTGTTGTGAACACACAACCAAGGAACCACCACCCAAGAAACCAAACCACCACCCAAGGAAAACCCTTTCTTTTTCAGGCTCCAAAAAATACTAAACTTTTTTCTTGATTTTAAACTAGGTTAAAAAGTTTTTTTGAGGGTGTGGGATTGGGTGATGCTGAGTTAAAGTGTGGAAGGGCGGTCAGCTTCATTTATGACAAGGACTGGCTTATCTAAAAGCTGACTAATTAAATTTTTACAGTCAAGTCAACCAGAGCAGGCTACTTAATAACAATGTAATATTCTATGGACCATGAGCAAGTTCGTCATATCCAATTATATTGTCTTTCTCTCGGAGACTGTAATCTAAAAACGAGATATCCAACAACAGTATAATATTAAACTATCCCATTAATGATCACATCAAATGACAATAATTTCAATTATTTAAAATGAATTGATGTACTATCTTTGAAAGCAAACATATGAATGAACACATTAACCCTGCATAATGCATTAGAGCTCTTATCTAGAGTGACTTGCATAAGTGCATACTAAAAGATCCAGGCAGTGAAGAGCTGATTCAAAGTAATTTTTCCCCTGCCAGAGCAGAGCAGCCCTCAGAAGAGTTTTGGATGCAGGGTCAGGTCAGTGCTCCCCGTCTAAGCTGTAGTGTGGAGGAGGATGGCACAGACAGAGCAGGGAACAGAGTGGAAATCAAAACCATGCTACTTCCTTTCTATGGAAAACTACAGGATAATAAAGACAAATGGACACACATATACAAGACATAGATATGTGTTCTCTCTCTCACTCAGCAAAAATGTTGGTGTAAATGTAAATGTAAAAGTAACACTGCTGGTCTACATTTAACACCCTAGGAGATTAAATGTACACCACAATTTGTTGCTGTGCTCTCTCTCTTTCTCTCTCATCACTTCACCCCAGAGTCCCTGACAGGTTGCCAGGATACCACCGTGAGCAGTGCCCGCCATTATGGTAACATCTGGAATAAAGGCGGGTGGGGCACCATGCCAGGACTGGGCTTAGAACTTTCACTGTGGCAACAAAGCTCAGAAAATATATCTCTCCCTATTAACTTTTGTCTCCCCCTTCCCCCACTCCCCTGTAACCTCCATCCAGCCCTGCCCAGCTACCCCACCTCTCCACAACCCATCATTCCTCTTAAAATCATAAGAAATGGAGACAGTCGAATGAAAACCTTGCAACACTGCTAACATGCTAAAGGGATAGTTCATCCATTTTGAAGAATTTGATATTGTTTTATTTACCCCAAAAATGGGGTAGGACGTGTTGGCCATGACGTTGTGTGAACACTTTGCCTTTGAAGAGATTTCCCTGAGAGTGTTTTTTCTTCTCCCAGTGTAAAAGAAAAGAGGAGGCCTTTCACATAAAGCGTCCATCGGAGCTGCGCATAGCCGTGGGAAGAGTGAGCCTTCCTCAAGTGGATACATTCTCAATGACTGGTCAAATTACATGCACCAATTCTCATTTTGAGAAAAATACAAGGTTGTGACACTTTGTCAACACCATGGGTAGACTCTTGGTTAGATTCTTTTTTATGTGTATGCAGAATACTATACCTGAGGTGGCCCCTTCTCACTATAAAGCATAAGGGCTGATGTGTTTTGGTATATAATGCCAACTTCAGCTCTCAATTACTTAATTAGCCCCCATCATTTATTTGACCTGCCATTTGTTTGATGAGCTCACAAGCTGCACCTTCAGATTGTGCCATATATCACTAGTAAAAATGTTTTACTGTGGTTTGAGCCAACACTGGCGTGTCCTACATCTGTTTAGACATTTAAACAAGAACAATTTAGTTGGACCAAAACCCAGCATACACCCCCGGCTCATTAGAACTGGACTTCCTAAACGCTTCCTAAAAATGCACGATATTGACAAGTCGGTTATATCGCAGGACAGCCAGCAGTCTCTGTATATGGTGACACAGATCTCTGCGCCCGATATCAAATCAACTATCAGATACACAGGCCTTTTCTCAGGGGTGCCTGGGAGTATCCATACTCTCTTTTCACCCACTAAGTGTGACACAGTATGTAGATTTCAGTCACACAGTTTTTCACACACTCATATTCATACACATACACATACATTACACAAGATCACATGCACACACACACACACAGATTGTATTGAGCAGTGTGCAGTTAACACAGAATTCTGATTTGTGCATGTGATTTGTTTGTTTGCTCTGAGTTTGGGCTTTTTCCAGTTAGGTGACCTGACAGTACCTGAATAAGCCAACCAGAGAGCAGCAATGTACTCACTTTCTGTGACATCACATCACAACCTAAAGGCCACAAAGAGACATGCCACAGCCAGGAGGAAGAGAGAGATTAGATTTTTACAATCTTATTATTTAACAACTGTCAAAATGATCATAAATAACCTGCTACAAACAAAGGGGAACAAGTCCAAAACAAAACTAAGTAAAATTGCACAATCAAACAAAACTAGACCACAAAGTCAAACAGAACCAAACTGCGTAATCAAACCTATCCAGTTCCTTATACATTCTAGCATGCTCCCTACTGACCTCATGAGGTGGAGGGAGAGCGACACAGAGACAGAGGCAACTTAATAAAAACTCATCCTGCAAACTGCAAGGCTTAATGGAAATCTAAACAAAAAAAGAAATAAAAGCACAGTAATGGCAGTAAGTATGTGAGGGAAAACAGACATCCATAGCTCCCCGCCGTGTTTCAGAGAAAATGCCCGACTGGAAAATGGACAAGGAATTCCCGGCAGTGCCTCGCGCACCCGAAGCGGAAAAAAGCGTCTCCACAGCAACGCATATTGATAAAGCGCAGGCTACATCGATTTCCTGTAGCCACTTTGCTAACACGCAGGAGGGTGGAGAGACCTTTTCCTGAAAGAGGACGCGGTGTGGGTCAATATCAGGATGCAGAGAGAAGATGCGTGAGGGAAGATTTTGCATGTGGCCACAGACGGGACTTTTCTGCAGGTGAAGAGAGAGACATCATGTCAGAAAAGACAGGAAGAATTTCATTTCAGTTAGCTACTTCTAGGTACAATTCATTTGTGGAACTGATTGAATTGAAAAGAAACTGACTCCCATCTCTGGTTAGTAGGGCCTACACAGGAAAATGGCACTGGAGAGGTTAAAGAGGTAAGCAGATTATCTGAGTCATTGAGCAGTGTGAAACCTTGAATAAATCATCCAGAAAAGAGTTAAATGCTTTCTCCACATTTTCAGGGCTAATGAATTGCAGTTCTTTAGATTATGACTTGGCTGAGCTCCTGATACACAGGCAAATTGAGAGAGCATCTAAGTCTTGGTTAGATGTGGCTTTGGACAGCTCTGCCAAGCTCATTTTGGCAGCACAGTGCAAGTAAAAAAAAACACTGCAATAATAACTGTTAACTGCACTTCAGAAAAAACTTTCCCACTTGTTTAATGGTTTTTGTGTGAGAGCAGATTTGTGAACACAGCTGTAATAACGGGTCATGTCCCAACTCTTACTAAATAATATTCATACAGGTTATTGAAGCAGGCTCACTATGTTACCCCGCAGCCCCCCCCCCCCCCCCACCTTAAATTAATCTCCAGCTCTATATCCTAAATCAGTCTCTATTGATCCACATGCCCGTTTCCTCCCTGCATTGATCTATGTGGCTCTCATGCTCAAGGTCTTTTAAAACAAGTCTACTGCGCATCCACATCCGGGAGTCCTGCAATTCCCTTTCTCTTTTCCCTTTCTCTGCGGTTTTCCCTGACAGAACAGTCTTGGTGTGGGATGTGGAGGAGAGGAGATGGCTGATCACTCTCAGCTCTTTGTAAGGGGACCCGGCTGCCCCCTTGTGCACAGGGGCACACAGGAGAGTGCGTCAGAGTAGTGCACATGCTACAGCCGCCATGCTCCTGCTGAACTCGAGGGGAACAACTGGGAAAGATATTTTGAAAAGGGCAACATTCAAAAATATGAAATGTATGAAGTACATTATTTTATTATTTTTCAAATTCATTAAGAACAATAAGAGATTGTGCCTCAGTGTTTGAACCTAAGTGAACTGAATATGTGGGTGAGGTCTGTGCAGGCAGTGTCCTCAGCTGTGGGTCTGGCTCACACAGTCAGCGTGCAAAGAAAACGCAGCCTTATGAAAGTGCAGCTTTCACCAATCTCTTCCTCTTCCACCCGTGCAGACAGAGAGCGAGTCACAGGTTCAGACCGCGAGCTGGTTTCCTCACTGTCTGCTGGAAGCACACAGAAATGGAGAGAGAAGCACAAATCTGCCACTGAGTCAGCGCTTCCCAAGCCTCTTATGACAGTGGCCAGTGGCTGCAGCTGCTACAAAGCGACTGTGACACGCACTCCACACTCATACACACACACACACACACACACACACACACACCAATACCCCCATTCCCGTAAAACACCATCTCTATCACACACACAGCTCTAGAAAGTATTTTCAAGCCTGATCACTTCTCTGAAACTGCTCTCCTCACATATTTATTCATACATGCCATGTCACACATCCTTAACCCGACCCACGTTGGCCCCCTAGTGGTAAACATATCTGTCCCAATTACAGTATTCATGTTTGTCTGAAATTATAAACTACAGCTTTAAGAAAACCCCATAAATTGTGATGCAGGATTGTTTAAAAGGGTCGCCGCTTGCGAAAACCTCAGCCCCTCCAGTTGCACTGCATGGTAATAAAATAGGACGGTGCTATTAATAGCCAAAAGGGCTTATGACCCTTGTCTCGCCACAGCCACAGACTAAAATGCATTAAATGCACCATTTATACACGCTAAGAAAATCATGTTCAGATACAGAAACAAGAATATATTTATTTTTTATTTTTACTGTACTATATACAGTACCTGATGCAATTTTGGTTTAGAAGACACCTTATTTAATGCATATTATGTATATATACTGTATGTGACTATTCTGAAATAAATGTATTCTGTTGCTAATTTCTGAACGATGCAGCTTCTTTTTCGATTCTAACTTTAAACTATGAATGTGCAGTGAATATTTTTTGAGATATTGACACTTAAATAAGTAGAAACTAGGTGGAAATTGCCTCTGGCGGGCCAAAGTTAATAGGAATAACTACCTTTTGGTAGCTCTCCGTATTCAATTAAATCATTAAGACTGACATACAAAGCTGTGAATGGTACCACCGCTTCCTATCTTCAGACAAAGGTCACATTATACAATCCAACCAGACCTCTCCATTCATGCTCCTCATTGCCCTGGCTCTTCTCTACTCTCGTCCCCCGATGGGGGGACAAGCTTTCCCAATCAGTGAGGAAGGAAGAATTACTGGCTGTTTTATGTCCAAACCCCACCTTTTCAGACCGCACTTCAATGTTTCTAATATGCAATTACAAAAAAAACGAAGCCTTCTCTCCCTTTATCGCACTGCTCTTGAGGCATGCACCTTGACAGTGGCACTTTTATGATTGCAACTCTTGTGTTGTTTTCTCTCCAAGTGAAATGCTCTTTTGTAAGGTGCTTTGGCTGAAAGCGTCTGCTTAATTACTAAATTGTAATTGTAATTTTAGTGGCCTGGGGTGACTCCAAGGTCACACAGACAGCAGGCACTGACCTGTAGTTCACCCCTTAGACTCATACACAGTTCTAACTGCCCTGTCCCATGTGTCAGTATAAGAGTTTTATAACTCTGTACCTTGAGTTCACATCACGATAACATGGTAAATTCCTGTTTTGTATGACATAGCCATGTCAAAAACCGTCACCCCAGAGAGCGGGTTCTATGCCTTTGGTGGGGGGAGGGTCGTCTCTTGTGAACTGAGGTTTCTCCAGACAGCATTGCTTCTACCTTACTGTCAAACACTGGTTTTGTGCACAGCAGTTATGGATGTCCTGCCAAGTGATGTATTGTACTGTAGGTGCTTTCAGTGTTAGAAGTTACATCCTAACACTGTTCCCACGCAAACCTACCAGCAAACACATGCACGCACGTGCACGCACACACAATCCAATCCATGCATTGTGGCCCAGCATGATAAGGGCACAGCACATGCATGTTTAAAGAGGACCGAGATTATTCATTAACCCCTATATCTTATTTAATGACTGGTTTGGTTAATTAGATGTTTAACTAACGGTCTACTAAGAGATGATAGCCTTCCAAATACAACATAAATCCATGCAAACAGGAAGCCAGCCATTTGACCCCTGGTGTAGGATCAGTGGTCACAGGTCAATGTGAGGGGTACAAATGGATCACCTGCTCAGGTCCAGTCTCCATTCTCTACCATCTTTTTTCCCTCTCTGAATATATATATATATATTGCCTTTTTTCCCTCTCACTCCTCTTCTATTTCTCCCACTTTTTTTTCTCTCCCCCCTCTCACACTCTTTCACAAATAAATATCTATTAAATATGAGTTCATACATTTTTCTTGCTCTTGGGTCTTTCAAGGCACTTAGCTAATGTTCATAAACTTACTTCTTCCTACTTCTGCTTATTCCACTACATTTTCTGTGTAAAATATTGATGCTTTTTTTATAGCAACAGCTAGAAATCTCACACATTCTAAAGTGAAAAACCTGCCGGTACTTCTGACAGCACCATTAGCTGGTGACATCCCCATTCAGCTTGACCATTTGAGCTGACCAGCTTATTCATCAATTAAAAGCCTGTCAGCGCCAGGTGGAAGGATTGATGGATATGAGGAGAGATTGCTTTGCAGATCAATAAATGGGGAAATCAATAAGTAAACTTATTAACACTAAAAAGGTCCCCCCCCTCCCTGGGGAAAGGAGAGAAGAAGCTGTTCCAACACCATCATCACCACCAATAGAGCAAGCCAATGAACCTCCCCTTTAAATGGATAGTTCACTTTCTGGTGGGTTTTAATATTACTATTCAGTTTTACTGTATGTTTTCAGTTGGTCAGTTGAGAAGACTTGCATGCAGGTATCAGTATCAATTCCACACAACACAGAGACACAACACCGCCAGAAGAGGTACAGCACAGGCAGATAGATTCAGCACATACACATACAGCACAGGCTGGGAGATACTGCACATACACATACAGCACAGGCTGGGTGATACTGCACATACACATACAGCACAGGCTGGGAGATACTGCACAAGCAGATAAAACAAGCAGAGAGGTACAGCACAGGCAGATAGATTCAGCACATACACATACAGCACAGGCTGGGAGATACTGCACAAGCAGTTAGATTCAGCACATACACATACAGCACAGGCTGGGAGATACTGCACATACACAAACAGCACATACACATACTGCACAGGCTGGGAGATACTGCACATACACATACAGCACAGGCTGGGAGATACTGCACAAGCAGTTAGATTCAGCACATACACATACAGCACAGGCTGGGAGATACTGCACATACACATACAGCACAGGCTGGGAGATACTGCACAAGCAGATAGATTCAGCACATACACATACAGCACAGGCTGGGAGATACTGCACAAGCAGATAGATTCAGCACATACACATACAGCACAGGCTGGGAGATACTGCACAAGCAGATAGATTCAGCACATACACATACAGCACAGGCTGGGAGATACTGCACAAGCAGATAGATTCAGCACATACACATACAGCCCAGGCTGGGAGATACTGCACAAGCAGATAGATTCAGCACATACACATACAGCACAGGCTGGGAGATACTGCACAAGCAGATAGATGCAGCACATACACATACAGCACAGGCTGGGAGATACTGCACAAGCAGATAGATTCAGCACATACACATACAGCACAAGCTGGGAGATACTGCACATACACATACAGCACAGGCTGGGAGATACTGCACAAGCAGATAAAACAAGCAGAGAGTTACAGAACAGGCAAATAAATCCATGCAGAGAGACGGAACAGATGCAGCAGTGGCAGTGAGGTGGCACAGGATCCTGCAGACCCAGCAGGTTTCTGGGACTTTCCAGCCCGGATGGTTTCCAGCAGGAGTCAGCAGATCCACCATCCTGCTCCAATGTGTGTGCACCCTCAGGGCTGAGGGGAGGTCACACTCAAACACATACACACACACACACACACACACACACACACACGCACATACACATACACACAACTGAGTCCTTGAATGTATACGATAACTATAATCAAACCATAACTTAACCAAAGCTATTGTATAAATAAACCATAACCATAAGTGAATTGTAACAAAAAACAAACAGCAACTCTCACACTGATTAGCCTGGAGCAGGATCCAATAATCTGGTCTTCAGCTGGCAAAGGGCATTTCTTTTGTTTTTCTCCCAGAATAAATACCGACGGACATACCCCTGACTAGCCTAGGACAAAAGACTAAATAGCTAAATACCCTCAGGGATGAAGGCGACTCAGATGCAATTCATGGGAAGGATTAGCCACGGCACTCAGGCCAAAAACGCCTACAAAAACAACGGTGAGTCGAACAGTGATCGTATTTTGCCTGTTTCGTGGTTTTTCAAGCAATGTAACAACAGATAAAGTCACACTGGTCAGCAGGTCCTCAGTGTGTGACTCACTGGCCCAGTTACCTTAAGTCACTGTCATCACTGCTATCTGGCACAACAACAGAGCAGTAACCAGCCAACAATATACAGGCAGACTACCAATCTACAATCTACACAACAATACATACCAGCAGACTGCCAATCTACAGTCTACACTAAAATATTCACAATCTGGCCATGATGAATCACTGTGTGTGGTAGAGATTATACCAGAGTGTGCGTGTGTGTGTGTGTGTGTGTGTGTGTGTGCATGGGTGTGTGTATGCATACATACCTATGCCTGTCTATAGAATAATAATAATACTAATAATAACAATGACATTACGTGAGATATGTCATGTGGCGCTGTAATGGTGACATGTAGTCCAGCTGTCTCGCGTGTTCATGTTTGTTAATTAATTTGAATGTACTTTGTTGTGTCAGGTTGTTTGTTTTGTTTTTTGTTTTTTTCATGTGCTGTTTGTCTGTTGTGGGACGGAGAAGCGGGCTGGAGATTTTTTCAGGGCATTATTTTAATAATATTGACGAATTGTCTAGTCGGGATAATTTTGTTTGTGGTCGTCACCATGGAGACGCATTCACAACATATGCTCGGGAATGTCCGTTGGATCTGCAGCTACAAAGTTTACCATCGCTCTTCACAGGAGTTGAAGATGTCGGGATTGATCCAAGACTGCAATCTTCAAAAGTCCACCAGGGAAGGGAAGGAGAAGATAATGTGGGGGAGGAGTGAGGCGGCGAATGGGAAGGCTGACGCAGTTCGGTGCTTCGTGTTGACAATGGACAGAGACTGCAACACTGCGAAGAAAGTTGTGGAGGCGGAGTTTGTGGGTTTGTATTGCTTGATAAGACTGGACATCTCGGGACAGCGAGGGTTATTTTTAATCATAACGTTTGGCTGATTCTATTCCACTTTAATTCACTTAATTAGTTTGATTAATGCAATGATTCTATTGAATGTCTTTATTTGATGTTTGTTTGTGTGTTGTGGGTCTGCCCCACTGTCTATGTCTTTTTTGTTGTTGCTGGTGGCTACAACTGAAGTTCCCTAATGGGAAAATAAAAGTTATTCTATTCTATTCTATTCTATTCTATTCTATTCTATCAGGCGGTCCCCTGCTGAGACGGTGTGATTTAAGAGTTTGATTGGGGCCTAGGTCAGATAGGGTTGGTATCACGAGCCACTTCTGAATTGGAACCAGTTCCAAATTTCCAAGAACAGAGAATTTGTTAAAAAACTTACATTTGAATCTGCTTTGGAAATTCTTAAGCTGGATTTTCAGTGGAGTTCATAACGAGTGAAATGCAAACAATTTTCCAGGACCCGCTGCACTTACATCTATGTCGGTGGTTATGTATGCATCAATGCGCCAGTAAAGCGTTTACAGCATGGCGGACCGGTATAGCATACAATTCTTCCCAGCATATCATTTTCCCCTGGAATTTCCGGTTCCATCGCTCCCAGATGACAAATAAAAAAGTACCCTGTATCCAGACTGGAGCTCCCTGGGCTGGGCAGAGCAGTTCTAGACCTGGACCTGTGCTTCTTGGGCCTGCCTCATATGCTCCCTGACCACAGGCTAGAGAACAGGCTTTTCATTCGTTCCCTCATCTCCTCCACATACTCGATCAGGCTGTGGTGTGGGCTAGTTTTCTCCTGCCATGCTTCTTTGGCAAGGTCTAGTAGGCCTTGTGGCTGTCGGCCATCCAGCAATTCAAATGGGGAGAAACCTGTGGAGGGTTGGGGTACTTTACGCACAGAGAACATTATATATGGTATATATGGTATATATGGCAACGACTGGTCCCAATCTCTTCCATCATTCTCTGTTGATTTCCTCAGCATACTTTTTTGCATTTTATTGACCCTTTCAATAAAGTCCATTAGGAATGGGGTCCCCTGGTCAGTCAAGATCTCCTTGGGAATCCCAACTGTGCTAAACATCATCAACAGCTCTCTTGCTATTTGGTAGCAAGTCTATGAATTTTTATTCGTGTGTGCATCAGCAGCATTACACGCCATGCCGGTGCGTCTACTGGACTGACGCACTTATTATAGTTGGGTTCTTATCGTGTCGGGTTTAAACCGGGTCGGTCTTTCAAAATTCTGCAACACGCCGTCTAAATCGAACAAAACTTAAGTTGTTTTGTATTCAACCAGGCAAGCTCATTAAAACTGAAAGAAAAGGTGCAGCAGCCTGGAAATTGTGGTGCCCATGCTGGAAGTAAAGGAATAAAGCTATTAGTTCTTATAATAATATTCCCAGTGCTGCCTTTAATATTTTAGTCAAACAGTAGGCTTATGTGTAGGCTATCACGTCTTTATGCTAAAGCGAAGAAGACAAAGACTAAGATTGTAAATTGTTTCAACGGCTGAAAGTTCAAACTTTCAAATGTTCAAAATGTTATTTGGGTTACAGTATTCCATACAATAATTGAGTAACTCGGCAGGTTTGGTGTTATTCATATGTGCTGTATGATTATTAAGAATCATTCATGCCATGTAGGCCTACCATAGCTTGCGGCTGATTACAACTTGCTAGGTTCTCACAAAATCTGGCAACGACGCATGGGGACGTACCGGACTCCCAAACTGTGCGTTTGACGGGCGGAGCTATATATATATAGCTATATACCAGGGAACATTAACGGCACCTGATTGGTTAGACGTATTTCGCCTCCATTTTCAAACCGGAACAATATGGAGGCCTGTTAATAAACTTTATTTTATTCCACCTAAACGGTCCACTAAAATATGTTCCTGAAAACACAGCGAGAAATAGGCTATGCAGTAAATGATACGGTTTTAAAAAAAACTGCACAAGCAATGGAATTCAAATAAACATTGGTGTAGGCCTGTGTGGTAGACAGCATCAGGCTATATTTGTAACAAACACAAGTGGAATTGACCTGGGCCTGGTGAGTTTTAATGTAATCAAATGAAACCAAATTAGTAAACTATTAGATTGTTTATGTTCCTGTATCTTCATCATGTAAAAACTTCAGGCCTGTCTTCCAGAGTTCCAGATCAGATTCCTAGGCTAGGCCTCAGGCTGAGATGAGGGCAGCATTCTCCTCATTAACCTTAATGAGATGGCTGTGGAGTTTGGGAGGGGCAGCCCTGGCCATTATTTGGCTTGGGGTCAAAAGAGGCCTCTGTGTCGCCAGAGTTTTTATTAGCAGAGTGGGTCTGTGATATTTTTCAGTTTTACAGCAGGTCTGGTCCAGCTTATGTTAATGCAAAATTTCAGGATTTAGTAGAGTAATGCAAGATTTAACCAAAAGATACATAAACACATCAGATTAACACTCCTGTCCTCTCTCTCACACACACATGCTCACAATCTTTCAGTAAACACACGCTCTTTTTCACACACATACACATATACTCTCATATATACACACACACACACACACACACACACAAACAATCTCTTTGTGATAACTCCACTATGCTAGACTTAGTGTTCTAACCCCACTGTGCTAAAGTCATTGAGCTCATACCACTGAATGCAGCACTGTGCTAATCCCACTGTGGTAGACTCACTGTGCTACCCCTACTGCGCTAACCTCACTGTGCTAATCATTACTGTACAAACTATTATGCTACCCCCACTGCACTAGCCCCACTGCAATAAACTCACTGTGCTAAGTGTGGCTACAAAACAGAGACTAGAACCAGCTAAACACCACCCCACTTGTTGAAACATTCTCTGAAACACTGATGTCGCGTGCTGCCTCTTCAGACAGCGGCTCTGGGATCATCTGTCCGGAGCCAGATTTGTGCGTGAAAAATACATATTCTCAGTCCACAAATTACAGCCAGATGTCTGAGGGGGACTAGGGGCTGTATGATCTCCCAGACAGTCACAGGCTTCGCTTTTAAAACTGTGTTGACGTTCACCAGGTGCATAACCCGAACAAAATCAAAAACACATACTACAATTACAAAAATAAAATAACACGATAATTACAGCACTGAGAAAAACAAGCCCACTCATGCACGGGACGATAGTCCCACTCTGGATATAATTTACCAATCATGAGAATGTGAGTAACCGTTGGTGATCTGAGTGAGAGATATGCCAATTTGGGGAGAGGACTCCCTGAAAACAGCAAAGCCACATCCTGCTCACACTGAAACGTCCCCCGTTTCCCAGAATAAGGACATGATCCCGGACTCTAAACGGCACGCCCATTCCCCTCAGACCCTGAGTGACCTCTGCTGTTCTGTAGAATTGCTCTTATGGAGCATTTTTATGCTGAAAAGGCAAAGGGATTTTTTGAGTCCTGAATGCAGCACTTGTACATCACATCACATTGTTACGTATTACATATGTGCCATTTTGCAGACACAAGATTTCATTTCAAGGTTCATTCTTCTATATATTGGAGGTCAAAATGATACAATTCTAGTCTTAATGTGGTCAAAGCTGGTGTCCGTCAAGGCCCTGATGTAGTTGGCTATAAGCGGCCTAGATTTGGTGACCACCTACTTTCACAGCTGGATATACTATAGCCTACAGCTGGTGCTTACTGAAGCAATTCACGTAAAGTGCGTTGATCAAGAGTGTAATGGCAGTGCCACAGTGTACCACTATTTTGACTATTTTATTTTTTGTTTTCAGTCGTTCGCTTGCCTGTGCGGCAGCGAGCCCTGGGGCCAGCTGCATGTGCAGCTGGACGGCCTTGTCTTCCACAAGCTTAATCACTGTTGGGGTGAATATACGTGTGTCATTAAAACCATGGTGTGTATCATAGCCCTCCCCCAGCTTTGTGCTTCTGTGTAGAGGTGGGGCTAAGGCCCAGGGCTCAGCCCATTCGTCAAAACAAACACTGCACTGAGCCCAGCGGATTTACCATAGAGTTTCTGAACACTGCCGGCTCAGCATGAGTTGGACATGAGCAAAGTGTGAGCAATCTGTACTCTCTCTCTCTCTCGCTCTCTCTCTCGCTCTCTCTCTCGCTCTCGCTCTCGCTCTCTCTGTGTTTGTGTGTGTGCGCATGTGCATGTGTGGAGCAGCCTTTAAACATTATTTTATTATGAAAAAAAAATTTGTCAGTCTTTCCTATATTACATGCATTTAATAGAATGCACGCTGGTAGCCAAAAATTGATCTGGGTGTGTTTTCCAACATTGTAATTTGTGGATTGGGAACTATTGAGCTCATTCACAGTCTTTGTGGTCACTCCTAAACTTTCCATTGCAGAGGCTGTACACGTCTCAGACTGTAATACTACTAATAATAATAATAATAATAATAATAATAATAATAATAAATTTGTAAGATAATCAACTATCTGAATAATAGTATCAAATGGATATTCCTCTTTGTCTCACATGGTTATATTTCATTTATTTGTGTAAAAATGATTTTTATATAATCTGACAAAGTAAAATCAGTTTGATACTGTTGTCATAAAGGTGCACATTTATTAATGCAGAAATGTCTAGTAGGAAACTTTATTCATTACAAAGTTAAGACATTTTCATAAGTTGTCAGAGTCTGATGTTTAATGTTGTGCACAGTATCTTATATTGTCCACAAGCCCTTGCTGGAAATAATAAAACATAATGCATAATCCAGCAGGCTGAGAGCAACAGTTCAGTCAACTATATTTCTGCCTATGGCCTTTATTCCTTTCACTTCTATCAGCGTTTCCATTTCAAAATGCCACAGCCATGCCACAGTCACATCCGCTACTAATAGATAAATGTATGCTTGCCTTTTCTTAAAGAATTTAGCTGTCAGGACAACAAACAAAAAAAGGCTCGCCTTTTAGTATTTCAGCTTATTATTAAAATGTCTACTGTCCTTGAGTGGTGTGAGAGGGAAATAGCCAGGGACACTCACACATTAATATAACAGTGCAATTTAAATCAGATCATATACATATGTCCATTATGTGATCTGATTTACCTGTGGAAGCACTTTATTGGGCTGCACAGCAAGCCAGAAATATAGATCAGACATCTGCACACCTTTGCCTCTGGTATAGGTAACCTCATTCACAACCATTTTAATAAGAGCATCTTTGAAACTCTTCAATGGTGGAAGTAGCAAGCATGTTGTTTTGCACACGGTGTAGATGAGGTTTAACATATGACTTCACTTATCACACACAATATCACTTGCTCAAAACACCAAGCATGAGTAGATTGCAGATTCAAATTACTTCTCATGCTTTTCTATCAGTATTTCTCCCTTCCTCATCCCTCACTTGCAATCTCTCTTTCTTTCCCCTCTCAAACTTTCTTCTCGCTGAAGTTCAGCAGAACCAAGCCATTTGGCTCCTCGTCAAAACTGCACGTTCAGATTTATGACATGGTTAAGTTGTTCCCTCTTTTTTCAGATCACTCCAAGAAAATAGACAACAACCAGAAATATAGCCACCCTAGTCTTTCTACATCCCATAATTGTATGCCTTTACTTTTTTATTGCTGCTGCTGTGGAAACAGGGCCTTGGCCCTGACAGACACTCATTTGCTCACCGAATTTTTTGTTATTCTGCTCACAATGATGAAATCAATTTCAAACACGCAAGATTCAACGTTCAAATGTTGAAATACAATTCAAAAAGTACATTGTAACAATGTGTATGTTCACAATAGTTATACCTATCTCAGGTATTAGACATGCTGGCTTCATTATCATGTGTGTGGACCACATTAGTACCACATTATTGTAACATTCAGAAAAAAGGGAGGATATTTAAGGTGTACCATAAGTGCTGTCGTCGATAATTTGCACTTTTAATGGCTCTCATTTCCAACATTTCTTACAGAACATAATCAATATCTGAGCCCAATGCTGACTGCCAAGCTCTGGCCATCTATTCATTTCAAACAAGTGCACTTAGCAGAAGTCTGGCAAGGAAATGCATTTCAAAATGGATGACATGCACACTAGGCTGAGAGGTTCATTTTTAATATTCTCTCTCTTTAATCGGGAGTTGGAGATAAGCTGTCATGTAGAAGCAACCACCTAATTAATTTATATTGTTTTTCTCCATGACTACAATTCTACTGAAGAGACAATGTTGTTGTTTTTTTTACATACATATTTACATATTTTTCTAAAACTACAGTTTCACCACAGCTGGATCATTTTTTATGTCTACAGCAGTGCAGTCTCAACCACAGCCACAGGGTTTTTCCAACTGCTCTCCCTCTAGGAGCCCAGCCACATGTGGTTACCATTAGCAAAAAAAAAACGTCTATGTGTTCTGTCCCAGAGTGCTTGAGATCACTCCCTCCATGAAAAACTCAGCTTGCCCACCGGTTATAATCTGTCATGCAATCAATCAATCAGCTAACCAATCAATCTATAAACCAAACACTTCACTTGATCAATGATGAATCAATCAATCGATTTTATGATGAATCAGCCACCAATCAACCAATCTTTATATTCCGCACAGCAGCATTTATAAACAGGAAAATATTTCTGCGCACACGCACACACTCCCCCCCTAGCTGCCCTTCTATGTCTCATGCATGTAGTGTCATTTTCAGCAATATTGCTCCTGATTGGCCAATCAATTTCTACGGTGATAGCAGGAGCACAGGATATATGTCTCACTGCGCCTCATGAATGCTGAAGACAGGGAAAAGGGAGGAATAAAGAATTGGAGTGGGGGATATGGGGGGAGGGGAGGGCTGCGGATGCTGCAGTTAAAGATCTCAGCATCAATAGACAGCTATTCATAACATGCAGGTAGCACAAAACACTGCCTCCTCTCCCTCAGCTAGCATAGTCTCTTATCTGCCTCTGCTGGAACTAAATATTCACACATCATCTATCTTACTGATAAAATAAACAAAATACCATTATCCAAGAAAACATACACAACATGTTTCTCCCTCTCCCTTTCAATATCTGATTATTATTATTATTATTAGTAGTAGTAGTAGTAGTAGTAGCAGTAGTAGCAGTAGCAGTAGTAGTAGATGTGGTATTTTTATTGTTAAGGAGAAGATCAAATACAGGTAAGACAGATACTGTGATCAACATATCTGAAAAACACTGGACAACATATTTCCACATTTGGTTATACAATACACATTATTTTGAAAATCTAACTTTTGGATGACCTATTTCTATTTTTTTCTATGTTATTATTTTGTTCTTTTTTCACCAGAACACCCGGTTCAATGCTTCAGAGAAAACACACAGATCAGCAGAAAATCATGTGCTCGCAGTACTGGGAAAAGTGGGCAGAGAGGGCCCTCTGCTGGCTGAGGGTACCTGGGGCTAGGGAAAGGCATAGATCAATAAATTATTCAATATAAAAAAAACAAAAAACTGGTTATTATAACCTGGTCATTCAGTACATTCAGGTACTCCGCTGACTTCATTGTATTGCTGCATAACGTTGCTAGAGCTAGACCTCAGCAATTGAAGTAACCCCAGATCATAACACTGCCTCCAGAGGCTTGTACAGTGGGCACTATGCATGACGGGTGTGCAGGCCAGGCAGTGTATTATCTTATTTTCATAGTAGGTGCCTTAAGTCAGAAAGCCTGCTGTGCAGCCATGTTACATGTTACACACAATGCATTCATATAGCTGGATACTGCACTCAGGTTAACCACAATGGCAGTGCCCCACCTGGGAATCAAACCTGTAAGCTACAACTTCTGACCAACCAGCCCATGCAGGTCCCTAATCGTTATGCTATACTGCTGCCATTAAGCATTAATACATGCACAATAATCAAGTCTTATGAATCCATTTATTGCCAGGAAATACACAGGCAAAATCTTTTTGTGAATTTAAATTACCGTCATTACCCTTCATCTTCTAGATGATATTACCATTATCAACTGTTACCTTACTACCATACTATTTACAGTAACAGTGATTTTAATAATGTAATGTTATGTTTGAAGACCAAGCTCAAAATAACAGAAATGATAGTAATAAAGAACAATGTACTGGCCAAACGAATATTGGATAGTGTGAGAGAAGAGAATCATGTTATCACTCTCCCTCCTCTGATAAAGTACAAATAAGAATATTGGATAGTGTGAGAGAAGATAATAATGTTATCACTCTCCCTCCTCTGATAAAGTACAAATAAGAATATTGGATAGTGTGAGAGAAGAGAATAATGTTATCACTCTCCCTCCTCTGATAAAGTACAAATAAGAATATTGGATAGTGTGAGAGAAGAGAATAATGTTATCACTCTCCCTCCTCTGATAAAGTACAAATAAGAATATTGGATAGTGTGAGAGAAGAGAATCATGTTATCACTCTCCCTCCTCTGATAAAGTACAAATAAGAATATTGGATAGTGTGAGAGAAGAGAATAATGTTATCACTCTCCCTCCTCTGATAAAGTACAAATAAGAATATTGGATAGTGTGAGAAGAGAATCATGTTATCACTCTCCCTCCTCTGATAAAGTACAAATAAGAATATTGGATAGTGTGAGAGAAGAGAATAATGTTATCACTCTCCCTCCTCTGATAAAGTACAAATAAGAATATTGGATAGTGTGAGAGAAGAGAATAATGTTATCACTCTCCCTCCTCTGATAAAGTACAAATAAGAATATTGGATAGTGTGAGAGAAGAGAATAATGTTATCACTCTCCCTCCTCTGATAAAGTACAAATAAGAATATTGGATAGTGTGAGAGAAGAGAATAATGTTATCACTCTCCCTCCTCTGATAAAGTACAAATAAGAATATTGGATAGTGTGAGAGAAGAGAATAATGTTATCTCTCCCTCCTCTGATAAAGTACAAATAAGAATATTGGATAGTGTAAGAGAAGAGAATAATGTTATCACTCTCCCTCCTCTGATAAAGTACAAATAAGAATATTGGATAGTGTGAGAGAAGAGAATAATGTTATCACTCTCCCTCCTCTGATAAAGTACAAATAAGAATATTGGATAGTGTGAGAGAAGAGAATAATGTTATCACTCTCCCTCCTCTGATAAAGTACAAATAATAATATTGGATAGTGTGAGAGAAGAGAATAATGTTATCACTCTCCCTCCTCTGATAAAGTACAAATAAGAATATTGGATAGTGTGAGAGAAGAGAATAATGTTATCACTCTCCCTCCTCTGATAAAGTACAAATAATAATATTGGATAGTGTGAGAGAAGAGAATAATGTTATCTGATAAAGTACAAATAAGCATGGATGAAAACATGCATTTTCTATCCTGAAAGAATGTCAGAGAAATGGAGACAGATTCTGCTTAAAGAAAAAAGACCTCTCTTTCTCTCCACCCGGGACAACCTTTCAAAACCTATGGCTTCACGGTGCACAAATAGTAAATTTGAAGAAGACACATCTGTGAAATATACAGTATATAAAAAGCCAATAACAAAATAAAACAAAGATTCTAATTGGCTCCTGCATCTACTCACGTGTGCTTAAACATGTTTTGTTCTTCACGTATCTTCAAACTTACTTGTAATAATCAATTATTTATGTTACAGAAACACTTTTATTGTATATAGAAGACATATCATACATGTTATGCAAAATAATGGAAATAGGATTTTTGTTTTACATCGTTGTTCAATAGAGTTGAATGTCACATGTACTTCTTTCTGCTCGTCAGTATACATCGCATGAATCCCCAGGATTCTGTGCGATTCATGCAAAACAGGGTTAGGTGATTTGAAGTGTAAGACTAATTTGTAAGATTCAGAGGAGTCATTAATCATGCTGGTGCGTGTGTGAGACCTGGTGTCATACCTGCAGAAGCTCAACAGCACTGCAGACAGGGCGGGCCAATGTTTATGCAGCTCCGGGGTCACAGTGTATAGTTAAGAAACAAATCCAGATTAACTGCCCATTGTGCCTCGTTGCCAGTTCAGCAGGACACTATCGCCATCTTGTGGAAGTTTAACCTCATGGCTCCTATCTATCTATATATAAATATATATACAGGTGCAGCTCAAAAAATTAGAATATCGTGAAAAAGTTCAATATTTTTTGTCACTCATTTCAGAAAGTGAAACTCATATATTATATAGATACATTACACATCGAGTGAAATATTTCAAGCCTTTATTTCTTGTAATTTTGATGATTATGGCTTACAGCTAATGAAACCCAAAATTCAGTGTCTCAGAAAATTAGAATATTTTGCTTTAACATATTTTTAAAGTATCATATTTAATATTTGGTCGCATATCCTTTGCATGCCGTTACTTCCTGAAGTCTGTGACCAATCAACATCAAAAGACTCTCGATATCTTATTTTCAGGTACTGTTACAAGCGATACTATAACCTCTCTGCATTTGAACTGATCTCTATGGGAATGTGGGGGTGAGACTAGATTCAGCTGTAAATTACACTGGTACAGTATGGAACACATGGCTGGCTAAATGGCTGTACGTCAGCAAGGGTCTGAGCTATCGAACGAGCCCCAAACCATCACTCTGTTGCCAGATATGGAGTAGATGTGGATGGATCACTGCAAGGGTTATTTCTCCTGACTCATTTTCCTATAGAACTCTATGGGGAAAAAAGTCAGGAGAAACAACCCTTAAAGGGATCCATCCACATCTACTCCATATCTGGCCGCAGAGTGATGGTTTGGGGCTCGTTTGATACCTTAGACCCTTGATGACGTACAGCCATTTCACCAGTCATGTGTTCCATACTGTACCAGCGTAATTTACAGCTGAATCTAGTCTTACCCCCCAATTCTCATAGAGATCAGTTCAAATGCAGAGAGGTTATAGCAGGGGTGGCCAATTCCAGGCCTCGCGGGGGGTGTGTGTATGCAGGTTTTTTGCTGCCCCCAGTACCACGGTTCAATCAGCTAATTAGTCTACACACACAATCACATTCACTTGTAATTAACAGAACGATAAAATGCTACAATTACACAACGCATACATACATACATACCGGCACACATATTCATCTTTTCATCAGCGGATATATAGATTATAATAAAAATATCAAAATAATCAAAACGATTGGGCAAATAATATAAATTATAACTTGCAAAAACAAAACACACAAACACCACCCCGCACTGCGGAATTGGCCACCCCTGGGTTATAGTATCGCTTGTAACAGTACCTGAACAGTACTTTTGATGTTGATTGGTCACAGACTTCAGGAAGTAACAGCATGCAAAGTATATGCGACCAAATATTAAATATGATACTTTAAAAATATGTTAAAAGCAAAATATTCTAATTTTCTGAGACACTGAATTTGGGTTTTCATTAGCTGTAAGCCATAATCATCTAAATTACAAGAAATAAAGGCTTGAAATATTTCACTCTATGTGTAATGAATCTATATAATATATGAGTTTCACTTTCTGAAATGAGTGACAAAAAATATTGAACTTTTTCACGATATTCTAATTTTTTGAGCTGCACCTGTATATCCTGGACAAAAATATATGTAGAGATGATAAATTGCTCAAATGAACAGATTGATTTTCCTGTTGAATCAAGTAATGATTTGCCTTACCTACATTTCAATGGTATTTAATGGAGAATGGCCCCACCACCTTGATTCATCCATTGACTGTTCTTTTGAAAATGTTTTGTTAAATGATTCCCAAACACACTGGTCATCACTCCCCCATTTTATTATCCTTTTTTCCATCACATTTTCTTCAAGCTAGGCATGATCAAATCTCTCTGATGAGATTTAAGACATGACATGATGACATTACAATTCACAAATTTTGACTGTCTGCATTTTGACTTGTGCTACCTGCATGTTCTTTCACAAAGTCCAGTGATCAGAAAAATATCTCTGAAACCTGCACCCACGCAATATAAACCAGTCTCTCACCACTGCCCAAAAGTTCCAACTTTTGTAGTGACTATATAATTTTGTATATTCCAACATTCACATGTAAAGCACAGAATCACAGAACAGGGCCAGCTTTAGAAAGAGAAAGAAAGCAAAAATATAAAGCACCATACATGGTACAGAGTTGACAAGTACATACATGGCAGAGTTCACAAAAACAGTATTGCTATTTAAGACCATTTGTACACGTTTGTATTTTTTTCTCCTGCCACACACTTATACTTACAGGATAAAGACATGAAAACAGAGGATTAAAACCCTGGGAGAATTTAAATAAAATGTAAAACAAAGGGAAAATAATAATAATAAAAAATAAAAAAAACATACATTTGCACTCTTGTAAAACCGCATTGTTACGGTTAAATAACCTGTTGTTACACACCCCCCCAGACCAAAATGGTTCTCACCACAGCTCACACACAGGCATAGCAGTGCACGCACACAGGCATAGCAGTGCACGGCGCACACACACACACACACACACACACACACACACACACACACAAAAGCAGGAAGGCAGAGTTACATTACAGTCCTACACCTATAAACAGCGGCCAAAAGCTGAGAGGAGGCAGAGGGATAAAGCTAATGGTAAATACAGTACAGTGTTCCATGTCACATTAGGCACTAGTGAATGACTCAACACCAGTTAAATAAGAACCTGATGATGGAGATCCATCCAGACCTGGGTCAATATACAACTTAAAATGCTTTAACCCTTTAAAAAACTATTCCTGCAGATTAGAACACAATTCTTATTTCAAATAAATGTATGTTTTTGGTTAGTGACAATTCTCAGTGATCTTGCAGGGGCATTTTCTAATTTCACCAGCATCTAGCGCGTTAAGGTATTTCAGATGCGTATCCAGACCCGTCCCCTCACTGCAGACAGCGCTGGCGGCTCCAGGGGTTGACGAGTGTGCTCTCTAGAGCGCCGGGCAGGTTGCCCGAGTGGTCCGGCGGCTGGCCCTTGCGGGCACGGTGCAGGCGTGGGCTGAGCGCCAGGTTGGTGAGATCCACCAGCTCACGCCGGTGGGACAGCAGCGCCACCATGTGGTCCAGTTTGGAGCGGATGGTGGAGTAATGGTACTGCCGCTCCTTTGTCAGCTTGCGGAAGCAGTCCCGCAGGTTGCCATCGGGGGGCGGGTGCTGCCGGATGGGCAGGCGTAGCCGGGTGTCCGGGGCAGAGCCGGCATCGCTCCGGGCAACAACAGCAGGAGAGGGAAGGGGCAGACGGAGGCGTTTGGGCGGTGCCTCTGGTTCGGTCTGCACGTAGTGGTCTGCTGTGTGGACGCAGGTCTGCGTGGAGGTGTGGCAGGAGGCGGGGGCTGGGACAGACAAAGCAGGAGGCTCCTCCCCCTCCGTGAGCATGTCTACGGGCGTGTCCATGGGCATGGCGGCCGGAATCCCGTCAAACAGCACCTCCTTCATGTGCTCCTGCTCCATCCAGTCCTCGCCGAGGGTGGAGGAGTCCGACAGCGCGCTGCCCTTTCGGCTGCGCTCACCAGTCCCAGCGCTGTGCACCTGCACGCGGTTGGGTGTGCTGGTCAGCCCGCTGAGCTCAGGTTCCAGATTCAAGGGCACATGGGGAGAGGGCGGAGCTGCAGCGGGCGGCTTAAGGAGGAGGTGGTCGTAGACGCCGCTGTTCCGGGTGCTTCTGGCGCTGGGCCGTATGCTGATGGGCAGCGACTGTGCGTACAGAATGCGGAACTCCTCGTCGAAGTGCTCTGTTATCTGGCCTGAGAGCTCCATCAGATTACTGCTGTTCAGTTTACCATCTGTCCAGGTGAACCTAAAGAGAGGAGAGATACGGCATGGGCACATGGTTTTAACATTCATTTCGTTTTAAAAAATATAGATTTTTAAGTTTTATGTTTAAGAACATAAAAATATATCATTCTGAAAACAGGCCACCCAGCCAATCTAGGCTAATAATTTACCTAAATACTACAGCAGCGTTTCTGAACTCCAGGTCCGGTGGGCTGCAGTATCTGTAGGTATTTGCTGCAACCATGCACTACACCACCTGACCTGTGTGTTGTGATCCACCTCAACCCATTCCCTGACCCACAAGTGGTCCTGACTCTCAATTTTGGGAACCCTGGGCAACAAGCTAAAACCCATCATTGTACATTATCCTAATTGAAACGTCCATTTCTAATGAGCACCACTTTGGAGTTGAATAGCCTAGAAGCTGTCCTGTGTGCACACATTTTGCAGTTGTAAATTTTACCAAAGTAAATGAATCCGTCATTACTGTATGTACCTGTACGAACCCGTGGCCACCCGGTTTCCGTCAATAAGCATGAACCGTTCGTGCACCTTCCCCGTAATCCTGGCTCCAGAGCGCAGGAAGTAGGTGGCCCCAGTTATGGTGCGTACCCGCATTTGCTGCAGTAGAGAAAAATCTGCATTAAAACACAGGTTCATTCCCACGCGTAACCTGTTTCGGGCTGTATTTTTTGAGTGGAAGTCAATGGAAAAGATCCCTTAGCACCCTGAACAATACGTATTGGGTAAGAATTACATTTCTTTATCATGTAGAGTGAATCCAGGAGCAGTGGACGGTTCAAACTGTAAAGCCAATTCATTGATGTAAATGTTGAAGAGTATTGGCCTCAGACTGCAGCCTTGTCTCACTCTGTGCCTGTGCCCCTCCCCCCTCTCGCCCTTATTTCCAAGGTTGAGTCGAAGCTGAAGGTACCCAGGTAGGGACTCCCTTCATACAGGTTCCCATATGTCTTAAGTTTAGAAATTGAAGAGGGGTTGCAGGGTAACTCACTTTGTAAAGGTGGAGTTGATAATTGCAGGCTGAAACATACATGTAGGTTGATCCACATTTGTAATAAATAAAGGAATGCTGAGAAAGGTGTGCTGAAGAGTATCATGCAAGCAGGGTCTCTTTGAACCTTTGGTTCCCATCACTAGGTTTGTAGGCCCTGCATCTACAGATGTGCAGATGGGTAGGCGGCTTCTGCATTTACCTGAGATACAGTGGATTCAACACTAACAGTGTGAAATATTATTGTGAAATATTAGCAGCCACATGATCAGTCAGGCATCTAGATGTCCATGTGACTGCCATTAAATACCTGAATAAAGCACCTAGCCTGAATTTCTGCAGTAAGAAACCCATCCATGAAGGTGGACAGTGTGTCAACTGGAATCTGTGTAAGTCAGCTTCGATAAGAGGCCAGCTAAACAAATAACAATCAAACAGCATGGTACATACTCCACCAAGTAGAGTAACCATGAATAAACAAGAAAAGAAAAACTATAATTTTACCGGTTGTTTAATGGACAGTGGTTTTGAAATGTGACCATAAAACGGGATTATTAGTTAAACAGGTGAGCGTTTGCTTTTCAACTTATTATTATGGTATATCTTTCGGCTGACTGAAACACCCGTTTGAGACACAGACATTTTACAATGTATTGTTTTGTGTAGAGCATATTCTTCCTATCTTTACACAGTAAGGATGCCAGTGCACACTGTGTGTGTAATGCTACATGTGCTTTTGAGGTATGTGCCTAGCCAATCCCTCCGGTCCTTTGGCACTGGCCTTCTAGTTTTACCAAAGGCCAGGACCAAGACCTATGGGGATGCAACCTTCAGTGTTTATTGTTATGGAGAGCACAGGCTAGTATAGGTGAGTGCAGGTGAGTACTGGTGAGTCTGCTCATACCCGCAGTTCATCCAGCTGCAGGTTGAGGTTCTGGCACATCTGCAGGAAGGAAGGGACACAGGATTGGTCTAGCAGGATGTATACGGGAACCCTGCGCTGGGTACAGGCCTCCCGCAAGTCCCTGAAGATGTCCAGGTCTGTGAGGGAGTCAGTCACCACGGCAATCACCTGCAAACATTTCCCAGGCAGCATGTCAACTAGATTGCTCATATGTCGTCTTACTCCTGTGTGATTTCAGCCACCGGGGCCTGAATACATACAGATCCATGATATTCAGCACAACCTTCTGTGATGGCTTGCACAACATTCTCATAGTATTACATAAAACAATTTGTTCAAGAAAAGTAAAAAAATCTCAACTACAACAAAACTCAATGAAAATGAGTACTTTGCACTGTCACTAAACTCTAATCTACACACACTTAATGTAATGGTCAATCTAAGATTAATGATTGGCGAGACATCATTTCCCAGGTAATAAAATCAGATACAAGTCCAGTCCAATATCTGCCTCCTGCCTGAAGAATCACAGCATATTTTAGAGTTCAGATGAATTATAGTCTTTAAAAGGAGATGCCTATTATATTTGAGAAACGAATAACGTGTTAGTGCTAGTTCATTGATAGAGTTTCTGTTGCTGGGGCCTTTTTTCCCCCTTTAAACACCACCTCTCATTCTTGCAATTCTTTAAGTTATCTTCTGTAGCACCACAACTCTGACGAAGGCTTTGTACCGTAATTGAGTTACGATTGATTTTTATACAACAAATTAATGTTAGCACGGTCACGCATTGGGTCACTTTTGCTAACAGTCGACCACCTCCCAACCCCCTGGTCCCTGGCTGGCAGATGACCGCACTCTTGCTCAACGGTTCGACACTCGACGACGTGCACATACCTGCGCGTGAGAAAGAAAAACCTTTCACCCTCCGGCAGTTTTATCTACCTTTGGTTGGGATTTGACCTTTGGGGCGTTTTCTTCTATATGAAACAAGAATTACATATTCAGCTGACTCATCTACGAAAATTCGATCGAGGGCAGGATTCGTGTGGTTGGTGTTACGTTACCGCACGTTAAACTTTGTAGACTGCTTTATTCAAATGCAGATTTAAAGGGATAGATCACTCTCTGGAGGAAGGCTACATATATTAATTTCAACTGTAGTGTATGTTTTCGATTGCATGCAAAAACTGTCTGCTCGATGGTTACGGGAATGTCCCAATTGGCTAACCATTAACGTACGTTACACCACTATGGTGATACAATCGGACACAATCATATATCTGTGCATCACAGGAATAGCAAGAAAATGACGAGGTCTTTAGAACCTGGAAACATGCAAGTTGTATGTTGAATTGAAACCACGTCATCGATAGATGTTAAAGCTTTGTGCAATGTCTGCCCACGCATAGCCTACACATGCAATACTCACGTTCTCATTGTATATAGATCAATTGGCGACCATACATTTGCAAATACACTAATTCGAAAGTCAAATAAATGTAACATTATTCAATCCCTTCCATCGCTAACCTCTTTTGCGCTTTTGATCATTCTTCTCGCAGCTTCCTTGCAACTGTAAATGCACTCGCCATAGCTGGGCTGAAAGTGGGCGACAGCCCTAGTGACTCCCCGGTAAGAACCTGTGGTGAACGCCGGCCAGCCTATTTCCAGAAGCGGGGGCTCAACATCTGACACCTCGGGGAAGTAAGTGACTGAGGAGCAATCCATTGAGCTAGTCATGGAGTGCTCCAACCCGGTGTCCTCCCCTGCCAGAGACAAACATCGTGGCACCACCGCAGCGCTGCTGACGCGTTGGATTTCCTCGTCGGAGAGAAAATTGGGTATACTCTCTTTTTTTAAGAAATCCAAGTAAGCGTCTTCTCCACCAGCGACTAGCTCCTCCAAAGCAAGCCGATGCCGTTCGTTGTACAGCTCCTGAATGTTAATGCCATTTCCTCGCAGAAACGGCCTCAACCCTGGCGAATCGTCCAAGCACTGCGATAAAGCCATTGCACTACTCAGCAAGATGCGTCCCTCACGCCACAGGAATATCCTGGTTTTCTGAATTCTGACAGGATTTTTTTATTTTTTTGAATGCAGCTGAGCTAACTAACGCATTTGTATTTTGCGTCCCACTCTGCACCGTCCCACGGTTAGTTCGTATTGGCTGACAGAAAGTTGACGGGATAAATCTGTCGCGCCTGCGACCGCCCCCACTGCACACCAGCCAAGCTTATTGGGCCACAGTTTGAATTTGGAGGCAAACAAACCAGGGCCCCTCCTCTAGTTTTCCGCATACCGGTAGGTTTGCTTTTCTTAAAATAGCTCGCTCTGTTTTCAGTTTAACGAAACGAATGCACAATAGCCTACTCAGGTAAGGCGTTATATGACGCAATGCTGTTTTAGAACATTGCTGTTCTCTTTCCATTTCTCTGTCAAAAAACAGCCAACAATCTTTATGTTTGCGCTTTTACCCCGACGAGCGAATGTGCAAGTTATCAGCGTGGAAAAAGTTGAAATCTGGAATGGTAATATAATAAAATAAATATTTGAAGATGTAAACATTGTAAAACTCATGTTTTCTTTGGTACCTGATATATATATATATACACACACACACACAGTATACAGTGCCCTCCACTATTATTGGCACCCTGGTAAAGATGAGTAAAAAGGGTTATTAAAAATCAGTGTGAATTAGCTTAATGTCACACTGAAACAATGAGAAAAATCCAACCTTTAATTTAAGTAAATTTATTTATTTAAAAAAAATCCTTCATAAAAAAATAATTATTTTTAAGAAAACCACGTGTGCCACAATGATTGACATCCCTGCATTTATATATGGAATAAAGTATTCATTTTTTATATTTGGTCACATATCCTTTGCATGCCATGACTTCCTGATGTCTGTGACCCAACAACATCAAAAGACTCTTGATATCTTATTTTTTGGTACTCTTACAAGCGATACTATAACGTCTCTGCATTTGAATGGATCTCTATGGGAATTGGGGGGTGGGACTAGATTTAGCTGTAAATTATGCTGGAACAGTATGGAATACATGATTGGCGAAATGGCTGTAAGTAATCAAGGGTCTGAGATATCAAACGAGCCTCAAACCATCACTCTGCTGCGAGATATGCAGTAGATATGGATGGATCACTTTAAGGGTTGTTTCTCCTGACAAATTTTCCCATTGAACTCTATGGAAAAATAAGTCAGGAAAAAAAAACCTTCAAGTTATGCATCCATATCTACTGTATTTCTGGCAGCAGAGTGATGACTTAGAGCCATTTAGCCAACCATATGTATCAAGTTTTAATGTATATATATAAAAAATGACACATTTTTTATTTATTTAGGTTCTGTATTCCAGAACTTTGAGTTTGAAAGGATACAATAACTTGAAGGGTTTCTTCTCCTGACTTATTTTTCCATGGAGTTCAATCGCAAAATTTGTCAGGAGAAACAACCCTTAATGTCAGGATTCTGTATTTTGTTTGTTTATCTGTGTATTTATATTTCTGGTTATGTTCTTATTTATTTATTTCTCATTTTGCATTCAGTTTCATTCATGGTTTCACTGTTCCGTGTTTTCATTGCCGTCACTCCCCTGTCTTTGTGACTTTTCGGGAGCCTTTTGTGATTGCGTTTTTTTTCTTCTGTATTTCCTCTGTCATTCCACTCCTTCTACAGCTGACTCTCGTTTCCGCTTTCCCTTCTCTAATTGTATGCACTTGTCTTTTCCTACCCAGTTCATGTTCAAGTCTATGTGTTATGTGTGAATCCAGTCCGCGTGTTACGTGTTACCTTGTTAGTGAATTATCAGCTTCCCTCATTGTTTCATTACGCTCACCAGTTTGTCATTTCCCATCCCCGTTTCCACACACCTGATCCTCATTGTATCCCCACAAACCCTGCGTTTCAGTCTGTTCCTTGTCAGAGACCGTTTTCGGAAGGAGTGATGGCGGCGAGTAGTAGTGGAGGGATTTCAGAGGACATTGAGGATGACATAGATGTTGAGGAACGGAGTAGAGTAGCTAGCAGGAGAGGACGGGGTAGAGGGAAAGTGAGGATAGAAGAGCAGGTGAGGAAACCAGGTGATAAAAGTTAAAAACGGAGTTTGGAGGAAAGTAGCTCTGATAGTGAAGGATCGAGATCAGTTTGTAAGAAATTGGTGGGAGAAGAATTCAAAATAATACTGAAATTTAGGCGGGAAGATGAAAATGAAAATACCAACTTAAGTCTAATGGCTTTGACCAGGGAGTTGAAAAAGAAAGTAGGGGATATTGAAATGGCAAAAATACTTCGAGATGGAAATTTGTTTGTAAAATGCAAAAACGAAGAAAAATAGGGCGTTGCAGATTTAAAATATCGGCAGGAAAACGGTGATTGAAAAAAAAAGTATTGGGTGAGGATAGATTTAAATGGGGAGTGATAACAGGCATACCGATAGAAGAAGATATGGATAAGATTGGAAAGGTTATCGAAGGAGGAGAAGTGAGTAGAATTAAAAGACTGTTTAGAACAGTGAATGGAAGGAAGGAAAAGAGCTTATCAGTACTAGTGGAGTTTCAGGGTTCAATTTTACCCAAAAGGGTAAAAATTGGATATATGAGCTTTAGGGTAAGGGCTTATGTACCACCACCGCTACGTTGCTACAAATGCCAGAGATACGGGCATATTGCCGCAGTTTGTAGGGGGAAACAACGATGTCCTAAATGTGGAGGAGATCATAAGTATGGAGAGTGTGGGGATAATGTGCAAGCTAAATGCTGCAACTGTGGAGGTGGTCATAGCGTGGCATATGGCGGATGTGAAGTTAAAAAAAGAGCAATGAAAATTCAGCAAATCAAAACACAAAATAACATAACATATGCAGAGGCAGTAAAGAAAGTGCAAGGAGAAAGCAGAGTAGAAGAATCTGAGAGAAATTTGATCTAGATTTGAAGTGCAAGGAGAAAGAAGAGTAGAGGATTCTGAGAGAACAATTGTTAACCAAACTTCTAGAGTTGGGATCGAACAGTGTCGTCAAACTAAAGGGTTAAGTACTAAAAAATTGGTTTTATTCATTGCCTATGTCCTCAGTTGTTCAGACCAAGCTAAAAGCAAAACCGAGAAAATAAGAATAATAGTTAAGGGAGCGGAAAAGTTCTTGGAGCTGAAGGGTCTTTGTTGGGAACAAATTCAAAAAGAATTGAGTCCGAATCAAAGTCAGGAAACATGTTCTAAAGGACCTATGTAGGAATTCAAATCGAGATGAAGAGAAGAGATTCAAATATGATTTAAGAGACGTATAATAGAGATTGTTTTGTATAATTTTAGGTTTTATTTAGTATTTATTTATTTTTTATAGATACAGACCTAAGATAAATTTAATTTAATGAATCCTGATCTACACTCCAATCCGGTTGGTGGCGGTAATGTACAATTTAATTGTTTGCAAACCGCCATAAAACAACAAAAGAAGAAGAAGTTCCTTGTCAGAACGTTGATCACATTTCCTGAGCCTGTGTTTGTAAAGCTAGAGATTTGTTGAGATTCCTGAGACACCCTTTGTACGACTACGATTACTGCCCGCCGATTCTGTTTTCTTTGCCTTTGTTATTTTGGTTTTTGACTCCTGCATGTTTTTGTGACCTCACCTGTGCCTGCCGTCTTCTGTACCTTTGCCTGTGATTTCTTGTTATTGATTTTGGACTGTCTCACTATTCTTTTGCCTGCCGATTTTATTCTGTCTCTACATCTGATTACCTGGCTTTTTGACATTGGACGGGAAATAAACATTCTCTTTCGCCTACATCCTGGTCTGCGTTTGGGTCTCTGAACGGTCCCTGACACTTAAAGTGATCCATCTATATCTACTGCATATCTGGCAGCAGAGAGATGGTTTGAGGCTTGTTTGATATCTCAGACCCTTGATGACTTACAGCCATTTTGCCAACCATGTATTCCATACTGTTCCAGCATAATCTACAGCTAAATCTAGTCCCACTCCCCAATTCCCATAGAGATCCATTCAAGTGCAGAGGAGTTATAGTATCGCTTGTAAGAGTACCAGAAAATAATATATCAAGAGTCTTTTGATATCTTTTTATACTCAGACATGATAGCATCACATGTTTACTTTTGACGGCAGTGTAGCATAATGGTTAAGGAGCTGGGCTTGTAACCGAAAGGTTGCAGGTTCGATTCCCAGGTAGGACACTACCGTTGTACCCTTGAGCAAGGTACTTAACCTGAATTTCTTCAGTATACAGGTGCAGCTCAAGAAATTCGAATATTGTGAAAAAGTTCAATATTTTTTGTCACTCATTTCAGAAAGTGAAACTCATATATTATATAGATTCATTACACATAGAGTGAAATATTTCAAGCCTTTATTTCTTGTAATTTTGATCATTATGGCTTACAGCTAATGAAAACCCAAATTCAGTGTCTCAGAAAATTAGAATATTGTGAAAAAGTTCAATATTGGAAACTCATGCTGTCACATTCTAATCAGCTAATTAACTCAAAACACCTGCAAAACACCGGTTTCCTGAGCTTTTAAATGGACTCTCAGTCTGGTTCAGTAGGCTACACAATCATGGGGAAGACTGCTGACTTGACAGATGTCCAGAAGACAGTCATTGACACCCTCCACAAGGAGGGTAAGCCACAAAAGGTCATTGCTAAAGAAGCTGGTTGTTCACAGAGTGCTGTATCCAAGCATATTCATAGAAAGTTGAGTGGAAGGAAAAAGTATGGTAGGAAAAGGTGCACAAGCAACAGGGATAACCCCAGCCTTGAGAGGATTGTCAAGCAAAATCCATTCAAGAATTTGGGGGAGATTTACAAGGAGTGGACTGAGGCTGGAGTCAGTGCATCAAGAGCCACTACGCACAGACGAATCCAGGACATGGGCTACAAATGTCGCATTCCTCGTGTCAAGCCACTCCTGAACCAGAGACAACGTCAGAAGCGTCTTACCTGGGCTAAGGAGAAAAAGAACTGGACTGTTGCTCAGTGGTCCAAAGTCCTCTTTTCAGATGAAAGTAAATTTTGCATTTCATTTGGAAATCAAGGTCCCAGAGTCTGGAGGAAGAGTGGAGAGGCACAGAATCCACGTTGCTTGAAGTCCAGTGTGAAGTTTCCACAGTCAGTGATGATTTGGGGTGCCATGTCATCTGCTGGTGTTGGTCCACTGTGTTTTCTGAAGTCCACAGTCAACGCAGCCATCTACCAGGAAATTTTAGAGCACTTCATGCTTCCTTCTGCTGACAAGCTTTATGGAGATGCTGATTTCATTTTCCAGCAGGACTTGGCACCTGCCCACACTGCCAAAAGAAATATTTCACTCTGTGTAATGAATCTATATAATATATGAGTTTCACTTTCTGACATGAGTGACAAAAAATAAAAAACCTTTTTCACGATATTCAAATTTTTTTAGCTGTATATCACATGTTCCAATTTTTTATTTTTTAAACTAATGCATCAATGATTGTAGTTCGACTTGTAGTCCACTTTAACGGACTACATGTTTAGTTATGAACATGAAACGCACGGGTGTTTCTGGACATTCTTGGGCAGATGGGAGTACTGCAGCTGAAGATGAGCTAACGTTAGCTTGCTAAGTTGAGAAGCCGGCCTGGCAAGGTCAGAAACTATGCTACAGTTAACCACATAAAGCAATTCTAGCTTTTAGTCCTTCAAGCTAGCTAGCTAACATTATAAAAAAGTGTTTAAAACCGAAGCTGTGTGCTACTGCTGGATAACGTTATATGACAACGTCTGTAGCCAAGGCTGCTCATTCAGAGGGACTTATGGGACATGGAGTTTTTAAACGGTGCCAGTGCTGGTATGATCACAAAACAAATACTAAAACATAAAATATACTCGAAGGTGGTCCAGAAAAACAACATAGTTTGCGAACGGGCGTTATATTGAACAATCCGGGAAATTGACGGTAAGACATAATCACTAGAAATGGTTTAAAAGTAAGCTTTAGTTAATGTCTACGCTCTAAATAAATGGAGAATTTACTTCCGAAACCAGCATGACGTAGTCACTTGAATACTCTATTGAGCACCTCGAAATGCTTTGAATTCTCGATGGTAAGCATGCATGTCGGAGAGTAAATAATGCCCGAAAACAAAAGTTGTGATAGTTTAGCCTATGTAAAATGTTGCATATATAATTTGAAAATGGCATTTTGAAATCATCATCAGGAAATTGTATAGTATGTGTTATCTCCCACTGTAGCAAAGTCACAACTGTATTAAAAGTGAGGCTAAGAGATTAAAGTTAATGTCAGTTGATTAATATGAGCTAGGTAGCTAACAAGTACCGATAGGCTACATCAGTGTGAGACAAATGGAACAGGCTACCTAATTTAACTTAGATGATTAATTAAACGTTACTCTCATTATTTAGCTTAATAGAGACACATACCAGTTAGAAGTCAAGCTCAGTTCCCGTCGACAGAAGACCGCTGTGTTGGTGGTTGCACATTTTGTTATAAAGTGTATCGCCTACCAGCCTAGCCAGAAGCACAAATTGATGACACATCTGGAGTCACATGGACAGCGGTCTGTGCAGCATGGAAGTATGTAGTGCAGCGAATCTGTTTATTTATTTTACCATGATGTTTATGTATTGTGCAATATCTTAACCAGTTTGCTGTGACAAAAAATGGTATACACGTTTCACTTTGCTCACACTGTCTCTGGCTCACACTGTCTCTGGTGTGCAGACAGTTCCGGGACATTGTCAGCACATCAGTGTTCAGAAGAAAGGCTCACTCGGCTGGCTGGAGAGTAATTTCTATCCTTTACATATAAATATGTCTATTTACCTTGTAAATCACTCTATGTTATTACTTTATATGATGTTGAGCTTATTTATTTATTATGCAAGTATGATTGTTTTTTTATGGCATGTTCATGGTGTTAAACTAGCATTAATATAGTACTTAACTGTACATTAAAATGTCTTGTGTGGTTTATGCATTCCATTAATTGAGAGTGAATTGTTGTCTAACTCTTAAATCAGACATTTACCTGTATTTTTAAATGTGATTTCAGGCTGTGTCAACAGGGAATGTTCAGAAATTAAGAATTCTGATATTATGAGTTGCTTTCTTACAAAACTCATGGTGTCAGTATTACCTTACCAGTGTGGGAAGAGGTTTAAGGTTTGTTTTATCTTTTTTTGTACAAATTTATGTTCAAATGCAAATTTTCATTAAAATGCACAAGTGAATCTTTCTTGTGTTTTTCCCCCTCACATTGATACTGAGCAGTGATTGCCTGATTACTACTACTATATGGATGAAAATACCCTCAAATTAAATTACTACTACTGATTACTGATTACGGGGCGGCTGTGGCTCAGGAGGTAGAGCGGGTCGTCCGCTGATTGCAGGGTTGGCGGTTCGATCCCCGGCTCCTCCTGTCCACATGTCGAAGTGTCCTTGGGCAAGACACTGAACCCCAAATTGCTCCCAATGAGCAGGCTAGTGCCTTGCATGGTGGCTGCCGCCATTGGTGTGTGAATGTGTGTGTGAACGGGTGAGTGAGAGGCCATTGTAAAGCGCTTTGGATAAAGGCGCTATATAAGTACAGTCCATTTACCATTTGTACCAGCTGGCCACATATTGTTTTTCATGTGTAAGCTTACTGACACCCTGATGTTTCATAGAAAAAAAACCAATATTGTTTATTGTCATAAACACGGGCGATGCTTTAACATACGTAGTGCTTAACGAGTGATGGAATTGTGGAGAATGCGCATGTGTGTAATTTACGGAATTATCGACCAATAGAAACATGCTTTCGACACGCCCCTTTTCAACACCCCTCTTTCTTTCGACACGCCCCGTCTTCCGATCTGCAGATACTGATACTTGTGTCATGGGTTGTGGCTTTCTCTCTCGTTTGCGTCGGTTAGCAATCTATCGGATTTTTTTCTGCGTTCCGTCTCGGGGTTTTGCTCTTCCCTGCTAATTATTTATTTCACCTGTTTCCCTACCTGTTCGGTATTTAAGCCTCTCGCTTTCGCTTCCGAATGCTTCGTTATCATTTCGTGCCTTTACGAAGTCAGGGTTAGTCATTTATGTCGCTGCAGGTTTAAGAAAAATATTATTTTATTTATTTATCGCAACATGAGATTTCTGGCCTTGAAGCCAAGGGAATTCGTTTTTCTGTTCCCTTTTCTCTTTCCTCTCTACGCTTCCACTCTCGTTTTCTGAGGGTGTGCGTTTTCTTTTCTTTTTTCTTTTTGTATTTCACCAGTCATCGGGCGTTATAGTCACGTCCCGAAGGTACCTTGTTTTTCCTTTTCTCCTCTGGCTATTTTATTTAGTCGTGGCTATTCAGTCTTCTCTCTGCCTGTGTTACGAGGCTAGCCCGTTTTATAGGGGTGTGTTATTGTTTGGCTACTGCCAGGGACTTTATATCCCTTCTTTCATTTGTCGCGTTTGGCTCATCGTTATTCTGCACAAACCCTCACAACTTGATAGAAGGAGGAGCGCAGTCTGATGCACTAAAAAGGCCGTGCTCACATGATCTAACGGCTTTTGTTTAGTTTAGATTATTTTCTTATATTATTTAGAATTATTCTTGTGATTTTGAAAATGATTCTTGCACATCATCATTTTGCTTATTCGAGGAGCTATACAATAAATCATACATATGAATTCTGGGCTCCCTCTCGTGCTCCGGGCCCCATGAATCGGCATCACCGTTCTCCCCTATACTACGGCCCTGGCCATAGCATATGATTCTCATGAAACCATTCAGTGACCCCTCGTGCCCTGTGGATGGGGGCATTGGTATCCTGGAAGAGACCACTCCCCTCAGGATAGAAATGTTTTATCATGGGATAAAGATGATCACTCAGAATAACGTTGTATTGATTTGCAGTGACCCTTCCCTCTAAGGGGACAAGTAGACTCAAACCATGCCAAGAAAATGCCCCCCACATCTGCACTTGTTTATTCAGGTTTTTCCTTTAATTTGTCACCCGTCTGTATATTGCTGCATTTATTCATAAGACTATTTACAGTGTATTTATTTACAAAATTTTGAGGAAAAATTGAATTCCATAAAAACGGCAGGTTCAACTCATAATTTACGCAGCTGCCTATCTTTGTTTTCTTACCACAAGATGTCAGTAGAACGTAGGAACCGGTACCAAGTACCAAATTCTGCATCGTTCTTTATGGAACAATTTTGAATTCATTGTTCAAGTTTAGGCATTAGAGCCGGTCCTGGGGGTTTGGCGACACTAAAAAATAATGTTGTTGTGGCCCCAAAATGTTCAAAAATACCAAATTCTAAAAATACAACGAGTTTACCTCCCTGGCTCTCTTCTAAAGTCTATCTTTGGATGCATTTTTTAGCGTTATTTTGCATAGAGACACTGCACACCAGCATTCAATACACTGTGCTTCATTTGAGAGAGATAGTGAGAGACGATAGCATTATTTAAATATGAGCTCTCATATGTCAATCATTTATTTAACCCCCCACTAAATCTAGACAATCAATTAATGTGTAGCTATATGCTATGCTACGAATATGAGTGTATTTTTCAAGGCCATGGCTGGAGCCGCAGAGCAGCTCAGTGGACCTGAAAATGCAGCAATAGCTTTAGACATAATGAACGAGAAGGACATGGTTGATTTTGTGTGCAAAGCGCATTGACACGTTGCGAATCCTACGGAGTCGGCCACGCACAAATTGGTATTCTAGGCTTCTATACGTCGAGCCAATCATTTGAAATCCACTAAAAAAGAAAGATTCCAAATCAACAAATTCATCTTTGCACTTCTAAATATATTAAGCACATTCACGTTGTTTATTCCTAGCTTAATAGCCTTATAGCAAATATTTATGCCATGTTTTCTGTCAGCCACCTTATGTCTCAGTTCCCGCGGTCATATTTTTTTTTATCTCAAAGAAGTCTGCCTCGTGATATCACCCCCTTTCTCTCCACTCTCCTCCCACTCTTCAGTCCGATGCGTTGCACTACTAGCGCGGAGGATGCTGGTAGAATCTTGAGACGGATTGTATGAACTGTATTCAAACCGCGGATTCAAACGAACATATTTCAGCTGTTCTGAGTGCGCGGTGGGTCCCTCTTACAGTACCATATTTCCCTTACTCGTAGCCTACGTCATTCAGGGGTAGCCTACACCTGGAGTTGCTGTATAAAACATCGCTTCAGAAGCAGGAATCGTAATCGATATTTATCCGTCTAGTCCAGGGGTAGGCAACCCTGGTCCTAGAGAGCCGCAGGGTCTGCTGGTTTTTTTTTTTTTTAAAAACACAAAAACTAAATTAGACCAAAGAAACCAGGGTGAGTGAGTTAACTGTGTAATCAACTGCTCTAATTGACCATTTTAAGTGGAGTACAACAAAAAAAAAAAGACCCTGCGGCTCTCTAGGACCAGGGTTGCCTACCCCTGGTCTAGTCTATTGCCATTTTAGCTATTTGTCCACACATGAATGGATAATAGAAAATAGCACATTTTGCATGTGTTATTTTACACAAACACATTGTCCAACACATCCTCTATCCCCCTCCCACACACGCGCGCGCACGCACACACACACACACAGATAGAGAAAGAGCGATATGCACACACACACGCACACACACACACACACACACACACTTCAGGATTTTATTCACCCGTGGCTTCCTAGATGCTCGAAGCTGCTGTTGTCAGACCAAATTAAATCCGCACTACTGCTGGTTGGTGGTGTCCTTGCTTGCCTCTGATAGGGTTTTCAATATTTTATTCTCTATTCTGCTATCTCCATGGCTACATCAGACGGAATAGACGACTGTGTGCTGCAGCGAGGCAGATCTCAAAGTGACCCGAACATCCTCAACGAGACCAGCACTGATCACGCGCGCACAGGTAAGCTAAATGCATGCCTTGCATTGTTGGCTGGAGGTTTCTTTTCAAAATGTGCACTTTACTATAGGCTACCTCCTTGCGTTGGAAGCGATTACAATTTTAATATGGTATTTCAGTACGATAGTTCAGTACGGTCTTTTATACCCTTGCACGCGTTAATGCATTACTAAAAGTAACCCGAATGAAAATTGTTACGCAGAATCATGTGTATTTTTTTCCAGTCTGTTTAATCTATGGTCCTATAGGCTATATATTTTTGCAGCATGTGCGTCTCATTCTGGGCTAAAAGGGAAAATAGCCACACGATGTAGGAGCTAATTAGTCATTGCTGCAATTTAGAAATAAATGCCATTTTCGTTCTGTAGCCTACATCGAGAATGTAATTATACAATGGCTTTGTCCTTGGTCTTACTGTAAATTCAAGATGTCTTCGGCTATAATGCTATGATGCGTTGCAAATAGGATTTCAGACTACCTACTAGCCTACTGTTAATTTACTGTGAGATGTCCAAAAATGTTTGTACTTCTGGACTCGAGGTCTCATAGACCTACAAGTCTTAAGCAACCCTGACAAACATCTGGTTTTATACACACGATAAACTGAGATATCAGTCCACAAAAGCCTAAACTGATTGCTTGCTATTGTCGTGTGTAGCCTAGGCTACCATGATCGTACAGCAGTGCATGTTTTTTTTTTTTTTTGACTGGCAGTAAAATTGGCCTCGAAATGATAGGGTTGTTTAGTGTTTTCGTGAGTGCATGTGGGTAGCATGAGTGTACATGATGAGCATACATTAGCATAACCAAATTATCGTCATAATTTTGTGGTTTGCAGAATTAAGGCATGCGTTTTGTCCGCAGGATCCAATTTTTGTAGCCTACCTACATATAGAGGGTCCATAACACAGTTGATAGGGGATGATTGGGTTGTGCGCATTGAAAGCATAATTTCGTGTTCGTGTCAATAGGCATATGTTTTGTATTGTGAGCGAATCTGCCTTAAAATACTGCTATCATCAGTTTCCACATCTAATTTCCAGCGTCAATGTGCAAACTGTAGCCTACATTATGTGCAAAATTCCATTAGTGATTCATTTTAAAGTATCAAATAAGTGTGGATGTGTCAACATTTTAGTCTGTATGACTGATACGATGAAAGCACGTGGGCAGCAGTCTTGTGTAATGTTAGGGAACTGAGTTTTATAGCTCCACTGATGTGGGTTCGATTCCCAAGTGGGACAGTGTTATTGTACTGTTTGAGTAAAGTACTTAACCTGAATTGCTTCAGTGGAAATACCCAGCTGAATAAATTGATTGTATGTGAAGAAAAGCTGTGTAATTGATTGTATGTGTAAGCTGTGTATTTTGCCATAGATACCAGTATCTGCTAATTGTGATCGATATATTTGTTATCTCATATCAGATATAATAGGCATATGTTACTCCTGGATATATTGTTGAAGTTCAGACCTTATATTATTTGAAGAAAATATAAGTAATATTTACGAAACATAACATGTAATGTATTATTATCATTGAGGCTTTAGTGTGTAACAAACATAAACTATGTTTCAGCTGTTTGGTATTTATTATTTTGAGCTCTCAAATAATGTTTGGTATCCCTTTCATATATAACCCCTCACAACCCATACCTCTTTCTTTCTTTAATTTGTTCTGGCAGCAGGAAAACAATTCAACTATTTAAAACAATGGTGAAATAATAGTTATTTTATATTATTATATAATATATTATTTTGCTTTTGAATAAAGTGACAAACAAAATGCCCATGATTTTGATAAAATATCAGCTGACAAAAAAAACAACAACAACAAAAAAGAACATTTTAATGTGGTACCATGTTTGGCTGCATCTCAGGGATGGGAAGGGCAGAAGATAGTGTGGAATGTGGTTGGTCAACAAGTGCTGTTTCACTGGGTTGTATAAATGATAGTTATGGGGGGGAAATAGCTTAGCCATGAAAAAAACCATGTGAGATAATAAAATGTATTCAAGTAAATTTATAAATAACTGTGCTTTAAATAATGCTAGTTTAAGATTCACATCTTTAGGGTACTGTAATGGCCTGGAGGGTCCATAGACATTAGAGCATGTGAGAAAACTGGTTTATCTTTAGTTATGGACAGCTTGTAAAATATTTTGATATCCTTATTTAAACAGTCCATGCTTCATAGTGTAGCCACTAGCTTAAAGCCCTCTCATCTTTAGCGTTCTGGACAGAACTTTTTTTGGTGGATGTAAGTCTTCCATTTCGGTCTCATTTTTGTATTTCTTCTGTCGAACGCTAGTAGATATTACCTGGTAGAAAACTCTGCCTTACTGTCGATACATGCTCTGTGTCTTACCTATGAACAGGATATGTTAGAACAACAAAGAGGTAAAGTATATTGCAGAATGATCACATTTCTGGAAGGAGACTTCCAAGAGGTGTATGTCTGTGACTGTTACTGGCTTGTTGACCATCTTGAGAGCAAGGTTCTTGCACAAATTTAATCTTGCCTAGATGAGCCCCAGGGCATCCAGGGGACCACATCCTCCAAGAAAACAGGAGTTAGCTATGGAAGGGGAGTGCATTTTTAGTGGTGCAGATAGCATGATGTGCGTGTACGACTAGGGGTTTCTCATGTTGTGTGGCCTGAATGATGCTTAGGAAGGAGATCTGGAGCGTGCAGACAAGTTCTTAGCCAGAGCAGGGGTGGTCATGGTTTATTATGTTGGAGCCAATGGCATAGATACGGGTAAGTTTCAGCTTCTGCAGGACAAATCTCTTGCGACTAGTAGAAATGAGCAGAATCTCAATGGTGGTATTTTCTGGAATTCTGCCGGTGCTACATGCTAGCGAATAATACTAGTGAGACTATCACAAATAAACAGTTCTTTGAGTAGAATCTTATTAGGTGATGCTTGCTGCAGCAGAGTGAGAGGGAGGGGGGGGGGGGGGGTGTTAAAGTATTAAAGTATTACTCAGAAAAATAGTAAAATTACTTTTTAGAACTTGAGCCTGTCATGATGAATGGGAGCTGTGGTATAGCTGGGATAGAGATATTGCTTCATGCATGGGAGAGGAAAGAGTAGGCTGTAGAGGGGCATAGACTTATCACTGGGATAGAGATATTGCTTCATGCATGGGAGAGGAAAGAGTAGGCTGTAGAGGGGCATAGACTTATCACTGGGATAGAGATATTGCTTCATGCATGGGAGAGGAAAGAGTAGGCTGTAGAGGGGCATAGACTTATCACTGGGATAGAGATATTGCTTCATGCATGGGAGAGGAAAGAGTAGGCTGTAGAGGGGCATAGACTTATCACTGGGATAGAGATATTGCTTCATGCATGGGAGAGGAAAGAGTAGGCTGTAGAGGGGCATAGACTTATCACTGGGATAGAGATATTGCTTCATGCATGGGAGAGGAAAGAGTAGGCTGTAGAGGGGCATAGACTTATCACTGGGATAGAGATATTGCTTCATGCATGGGAGAGGAAAGAGTAGGCTGTAGAGGGGCATAGACGTATCAGGGAGGACAGATATTGCTTCATGCATGGGGAGAGGATAGTAGGCTGTAGAGGGGCATAGACTTATCAAGATAGAGATATTGCTTCATGCATGGGAGAGGAAAGAGTAGGCTGTATGAGGGGCAAGACTTATCAATGGGAATTGGCCCTCTCATTTCTAGTGAGGGTACCTGGATTAGACAACTGGAGGAATTTGAGACGGAGCTTGCTGTAGGAGTATGGTATAACGCAAATGCTGTATGGTAACATAAAACGAGCCAAGAGGGAAAGACAGTAATGATGGGTGACTTCAATTACCCGTCTATTAATTGGGAAGTTTTTAGATGTTTGAATTCTTTGGTGCAGTTTGTTACTCAGCCTATGAGAGGGAAATCAATTTAGGATGTGGTTTTGCGTAATAATCGTGATATTGCAATTCAAATGCCTCATCATTGCAGTTAGCTTTGATGTATTTTTTATTTCGTGTGCATTCGACCGCATCCTCCAAGCCTATTTATTTATTTATTTAACTTCAGACAAGCTGACTTTAATAAGATGCACTGATGTAGACAGGGTGCAACTTCAAGATTGTAAAGCTGTGAAAGAAGAGTGGAGCAAAAATCCAAAGGGTTATTCTCAATACGAAGTGTAAATTCATTCCAAAATTTAGAAAAAATTAAAAAATAAGCTGAAAAAGCGGTCTCCACAGTGGATCAATAAATCATTACAGGAGAGTTTTAGACATAAGACTCTATAAAAGACAATAAGGAGAGACATAAAGTAGAATAATATTATATGAGTCCTAAGGTACACAAAGTCATGATAGCATCACCTGTTTACCCGTGGAATGTTCCAAACAGGTGTTTTTTGAACTTCCCAGTCTTTTTTTTGCCCCTGTCCCAACTTTTTTGGAACATGTTGCAGGCATCAAATTCAGAATTAGCGTATATATACAAAAATCTATAAAGTTGATAAGGTAAAACATTAAATATCCTTTTTTTGTACTGTTTTCAATTAAATATATGTAAAAGAGAATTTACAAACTACTGCTTTTTGCTTTTATATGCATTTTACATTACATTACATTACAGTCATTTAGCAGACGTTTTATCCAAAGCGACATACAGTAAGTGCATACAGAAACGTCATCGAAGTAACTAGAGAACAGATAAGACAAAGCACTTCCTTCCCATAAAGTAACAGCTATCTCTAGTAATGAACATTGAATGCAGTTCACAGTAAACTGGGTAAATCAGCTCTACTACAATACTATTATAAACTTCAACACACAGTTAAACAAGAAACAAGTACCATGAGAGGTCCTAGATAAATGTATCAGTCCAGGTGTAGTCTGAAAAGGTGTGTGTTCAGGCCACGAAGGAATGCAGGCAGGGTTGGCATAGAACGTAGGGGAATGGGAAGTTCGTTCCACCACTGGGGAGCTGGGGTGGAAAAGCTCTGCAGTCGGGACGAGTGAGTGCAATTTACACGAAGGGGGGGAAGTGCGATTCGCCCTGCTGTAAACGAGCAGGAACATAGTTCTGGATTAAGTCCTGCAGGTAGGCAGGGCCTGTCCTATTGGCTGCGGTGTAGGCCAGGGTCAGAACTTTGAGCCTGATCCTGGCTGCAACTGGCAGCCAGTGGAGTGACCTCAACAGGGGGGCACGGGCGGACTGGCCATCGGGACGTTCGGGACCAATCCCGAAGGGCCGGTCCACTTCTGGGCCGGTCCACTTCGAATCTCAAAAAAAAAAAAAGAATTATTATTATTAAATTTTTTTTAATGTATAGTAAATGTTACGCTAGCTGTCAGTACTGCGATGCGGTCCACGTTCGGGCATGGGCCAGCCCTCCTCACTTGACGCTCTCTGCATACATTACACATTCAGTCGTGACTCGTGTTGTTTGCTGTTCAGGTGTTCAGAGTGAACTATTACGATAGGTTAGCTTTAACGTCAATCTTATTACTGAAGGGTGAGATAAGAGCGGCCCCCATGATGATGAGAAGGATTCGTCCAATTGGAAGACAGATTCTCACAGACGCAGTTTTAGAATGATTTTTCGGCTGCTATGTGCTTGAGTTGGACAGAAAATGCTGTGTGCTGAGCTAAATAATTATTTCACAAATCTGTAATGATAGTCTTCAGAGTATCGTGACTATGGAGGTAGATTTCTATCAAAAATAAACAAGCACAAAAGTATAATCAACAATTATATTTACCATCCACACACACACACACCTCTTAATTTGTGTTCGTAGATATAATCCACAATTGTATTTACCATCCACACACACACACCTCTCAATTTGTGTTTCGTAAATCATCATTTGGATGAATGCAAAAATGATATTCACAAATGCAAATAACATTTACAGATATGTTTCCAATGTTCACATGTACAAATCAAAAGCTTGGCTTGCGAATTGGCGAATCGACATTTGCCGATCGAAGTACACGCTTGATCTGCTTGGATTTACGGACAGAATTTTGAGACAAATATTCCGCTGTTTTTCACCGTGCCGATTCACGCTCGCTTAATTTGTGATTCGTAAACTAAATTTCTTCTTCTTTGGTGCTACATAACACGGCGGTAGTGTTGTTCGGCTCATCAGCGCCACTTTTAGAACAAGTGGCCAAAATACAATTGTGGATTATATCTACGAACACAAATTGAGAGGTGTGTGTGTGTGGATGGTAAATACAATTGTGGATTATACCTCCATAGGTGTGTGGGCCTCTGAACGTCTGAATGTCCCGGGCTGAATTTGTGTCCCAGTCCGCCCCTGCAGGGGGGTGACGTGAAAATTTCGGGAGGTTGAACACAAGCCGGGCAGCTGCGTTCTGGATCAGTTGAAGAGGCAGGATGGTGCAGGCTGGTGGTTTTTGAAGTCTAGCTTGTCGTCCAGACCACCCCCAGGTTCTTTGCAGAGCGGGAGGCAGCCACCATGGTCCCGTCAACGGTGATGGAGAGGTCATGTAATGGGAAGGTCTTGTATGGCATGAAGATGAGCTCTGTCTTGTCGAGGTTGAGCTTCAGGTGATGGGTAGTCATACATTCAGATATGTCGGCCAGACAAGCAGATATCCTCTCTTTCACCTGTGGGGTATTGGGAGGGAAAGAGAGGAAGGGTTGAGTATCATCAGCCTAACTATGGTATGAGAAGCCATGTGAATGAATTACTGAACCAAGAGACTTGGTGTAAATGGAGAACAGCAGAGAACCCAGTACAGATCCCTGCGGGGGTGGGGTGCAGAGACAGAACCCTTCCAAGAGACTTGGTAGGATCTATCAGTGAGATACGATACAAACCAAGAGAGGGCAGTCCCAGAAATGCCCATCTCAGCGAGTGTGGAGATCAGGAGTTTGTGGTTGACCGTGTCAAACGCCGCAGACAGGTCAAGTAGAATCAGGACAGAAGGGATGAGGCTCTAGCAGTGGAGAGTGCCTCAGTCATGGCCAGGAGAGCAGTTTCCGTGGAATGTCCGGTTCTGAAGTCGGACTGATGGGGGTCAAGCAGGTTGTTCTGGTGGTGAAAAACAGACACTTGGTTATGGACAGCTCGTTCAAGAGTTTTGGACAGGAAGGGCAAGAGAGATATAGGACGGTAGTTCCTGACATCAGAGGGGTCTAAGCTAGGTTTTTTAAGGAGTGGGGTTACACGGGCAGTGTTAAAAACAGCAGGAACATGGCCAGAGGTTAGGGAGGTGTTGATAATTGAGGACAGATATGGAACAAGCTCACCGGATATAGACTGGAGGACTGCTAACGGGATGGGGTCCAGTGGACAGGTGGTTGTGCGATGGTGCGTCACGAGTTGGAGCACATCTGCGTTCTCCAGAGTCTTGAAGGCCGACAGTGTGGCGATGGGTTCGGTATGGGGGATGTGGAGTGTCACCGGATGCGTGAAGGAGTTCCGGATCATGGCCAACTTCCCCTCAAAGTGGGTCAGGAAGTCATCTGCAGAGAGGGAGGAGGGTGAAGGGGTGGGAGGGGGATAAGAAGGGAGGAGAAGGTGGGAAAGAGTTTACGTGGAATTTTACATACTTTTACATACTGGAGAAGTATACTTTTACATTCTTTTACATAATTTTACATACTGTCCCAACTTTTTGGGAATTGGGGTTTCTAAATAATGGGAGCTGAAAGACTCTTTGAAATGCAAATTGTCCACAATGCAAAATGTATTCCTATGTGTTTTATTCCAATTATTGTAGTTGAAAAAGGAAAGTGAATTTAGATGTTGCATGCATAACTAGTACATAAAAGTAAGAAAGGAGCTTTGCTTCATAAGACAATGGACTTTGCTGATACCCTAAATAGATATTTTGTTCGACTTTACCAGAGAGGAGGTTGCAAATATGCCTGCAAACACACCCAGTACACTCATTTAGCAGATATTGAACTAACAGATGGAGGCGTACTAGGAAAATTACAAATACTTTAGACAAAACAGGCAGCAGGCCATGATGGCATAATAATGTAATAATGAAAAACGTAATTTATAAAGCACCGTACATACATTGAAATGCAGTATTGTTCTGCACAATATAGCCCTGAAGAAAACAATAATAAAATACTATGTTAAAACAAAATAAAATAGAAAAACAATAAAAATATATATCTAAAAATAAAATATAGATAAAATATATAAAGTGCAATACAATTTTAAAAAGAAATGGTAAGAACAAGACATCTGATAAAACTTTCAATTAACAGCCAGAATAAACAGTTATGTTTTTTAAAAATGCCAACTGAGCCTGCCTCTCTAAAATTATTTGGAAGAAGTTGTGGTGCATAAAAACAGACGGCAGTTTCTACAATCTTTTTGCTTATTTCCCTTGGTACTTTGAAGAGACTAGAAGTGGATGATCTAAGTGCTTGAGTTGAGTGACATACAAGCAGGTGTGAAATTAAGTTTTTCACCCACTGGTGAAGAGTGGTTTGCAGATTCTAAAAATCACCAGCCATTTTTTTATTTTTACCAGCCACATTACCTTTTACAATATAACACAACCCGGTTGGTTACCAGCCAAAGTGGCTGCCAGAGTAAAAATCTTACTAGCCACAATCAAAATTTTACCAGCATTTGGCTGGTGGCTGGTGGCTGGTGTTAATTTCACACCTTGCATACAAGGATAGCAGATCAGAAATGTAGGTAGGTGCTAAGCCAGTAAGTGCTTTAAAAACAAGTAAAAGCACTTTAAAATCAATTCCAAAAGATACAGGGAGACAATGTAATGCATTCCGGACAGGAGTAATGTGCTCTCTCTTCTTTGTTTTAGGTAGAATTCTGGCTGCAGCATTCTGAATAATTAGTAGTTCCTCAATAGTTTTTTTAGGCAGACCCATAAAAAGAGCATTACAATAGTCCAGGTGACTTAATATCTGCTTTTCTGCATTTTGCTGTGTTAAAAAGGGTCTTACTTTAGCTATATTTCTATTATTATTATTTATATAGGAGATCATCTGTAAATGACTGACAGGTATTTTATTCACTCTCTGAATACCAGAGGACTGAAACTGTAGTATAATGTCAATATATAAGAAGGGGGGTGGTCTGATGGTCTGATCCAGGAAACTCCAAGCCTGTTTCTCATTTAAAATATCTATTATCATGAGGGACAAGTTCAAATTATTTTTTGAATAATTGAGGTAACTTAACAGTTGGCCAGCTTGGTTTCTACAGGGAAAGTCACACATAGCATATTTGCTGGATTTCTTTCAGGAAGCTAAAAGTGTTTTGACTCATTGGCCATTTACGATGTATGATAAAATATTAGGACTTCTGAAAAAGCTTTAAATAACACATGAAAATTTGTTGAAAATTGGTTACATTTACATATGTAACTTTGGAGTTTAACAAACCTACCAAGGTAATCCTGAGCAGGAGCAGAAACCTGCAAAAGAACATTCACTATAGCTAAATGTTAAGTTCCTCATATGGAAATAAAAAATTTAGGACGGGAGAGTTTTATGGGAGGAACAAAATTGCAATGTGTTCAATTTGAAAGATATTTAAGGGTATTGGGATACCATCACCAAAGTTATGGAAAACCTGGAACAAGCACACAGAAAGGCAACTAAATTGATTCATTTTATGAGGCGTAAAAGCCATGAGGAAAGAAATGTAATCTTGACAAAATGAGACTAAGGATTTTGATTGACACTTTGTTCCACCCCTCAATGAACAGCTTGCCGGGCCATGCAGTCAAGTTCAGATCTGATGCCGGGCTGGACAATGGCCTGTTCTTGTCATTAGGCCCAAAAAATGATGTGCTGGATTAAAGGTTATGTGGGGAGTCTGACTGGTTTGTTAGATCTTAAGTGTGATCTGTCATTTCTAACTTAGGCTCCCCAAGCATAAAAAAACACTATTTTGATCATCACTGGGACTGAATTGTACTTTAAGAACAGATCACCATTTACTGGTTCAGTGCTTTGTGAGAGCCATCTTCAGGGAGGAAGCTTAAGCTACCTCAATTTGTTCCACGCCTCAATGAAACAGTGAGGTTTATCTTATTAAATAGGCTGCATCATCTCATAATTCACTGGCTCTGCCTCATAGACAGGCACCATTCATCACCCTGCATCATTTTGTCCTTAAAACCATTAACTACAGATGGACAAACAAGTGACTGGACCTTTTCATCACACTGAAAAATGAGTGTGTCAGGAAGAGGCTGATGACAGCATTTCATGTGTATGTAGGTGTTTCCATGGTGACCCAAATGGCTGAGACCAGTGCTTACCACCCCCCATTGTGAAGGGAGAGGCTGTTTGTCAGGCTTCTTTAATGAGTTGGATGCATTTGACAACCTAACAAACAAACTTGCCACTTCTTGCATGATAACTAGGCCCATATTCCTCTAAGCAGTGCAGTCTCAGGATTGTATCTGTGGGCTTCATCGAGGAATCCTTGAACAGCTCTGGTCCTGGATAGGGATGTTCCTAACGACTAATTTCCCTGACGTTTAAACGGAAGTTTAAACTTAGACTAGTCGACTAGTCTAAAAGTAAGAAAACACTCAGAAAACAGTCAAAATTGAGCACAATTTAATCTATAAGGTTAAACATTGTCCGAAAAAATATTGCGTATATTATAAGAGCCATTTGAAACCGTTAATCACATTCTTCAATAACCAAATCGTATTTTAAATGCCGGTGAAATGTGTGGCACTTTGCGCCTTGCATGATGAACATTGCACATTATCCTACAAAACATGACAACAACTCACTAAATAAAAGTTAACAAATAACATTTATTGAAAACAATATTCAACGTAACAAAACATTTTTAGGAAACGTGCCTGATTATTACAACGGCATTTTCATTGGGTGAACGCGATCGCATAGCAAATACAGTAAAAAATAATAATCGGTCATCAGAAAAACTACAAATAATAGGCCCACAAAAAAATAACAATAAGGCCTACTGATCGACGTGACATTAGATTAGTTTTATTGGGCTATTCAACAACGCGATAGGCCTACTTACTCTTTCCACCTCGCTGGTTTAACTTGCAGGGCGAACAGGCTAATGCGTTTTGTTTTTTTCCTTCATTTAAAAGATTTTTTTTTTTAATCCGACGTTGTTAACATTAGTAATGGATGCTCGTTTTTTTATAAAGCAACATTTGACCAGGAAAACATGGCATTTCAGTGCAAATTATGTCAATATGTAATTTAAATGTGTACATTAATAAAATAATAAGTTTAACCGACTAGTATTTCTGGTGCCGACTAGCGAGGGTAGCAACGTTTAATCGACTAGTCGACTAAACGTGCACATCCCTAGTCCTGGAGAGCCGCTGAGGGCCGCAGGATGTGCAACTGTTTTGATTGCACCCGATTTAAGCTGTCATTATTCAGACTGGAGGAACTCACCTGCCATTCCCCATTTAAATCATTTGCTTGCTAATTGAATGTGAATTCCCCAGGACTACATCCCTCCAGCCCTGGAGTTACTGAGCCTCTTCTCTAAACAAAGGAAATCTATTTGTGTTATGACTGATATAACATTGGGCTTAAACATGTACATTCAACAAAGTATTTGAACCATCAGCATGGTTAGAAAAAAGTTTGTTCGTTCCACTGGCAAACATGTATTGTATGGTATTTAGAAATACAGAGGAACTGATTGTATGTCATAAGTACATGCCATGTGAACACTTCCATATTAATGCACTGAAACTCATTCTTTGTTCTACCTACAATCGCAACAACCACTCAAACCAAAGAAATCTAATTACATAAATATGGTTGTCCTTAGTTTGGAGTATAATGGCAGCAAGGAATTCCATCTAAAAGTACGATTTATTTCTCACTTGTAAATAGCTAGCTATTCTGTGTTCTTCAGCTTGTGGACTGTTAATTTGAAGCATTTCAGCTCATCAGATTGTTAGATATGGAGGCTTTGGTTGTCTTACAATTTCAACGACTGTGGAAATGCATCTCTAGAAAAGGGTATGATTGTGCGTACATGGGACCTTTCTCATTCATATTTCACATTTAGAAAATGTGTTTTTTATGGATAAGGTTGTAAACTGCCTGATGAATCAGCTTTTCGCTTACTATTTCACTATTTAACATTACTTGTGCCTCACTGACTTGCATAGAGTTATGATACATTGCATTTTTCCTGAAAACAAAAACCTTTGCTGGGGAGGTAATCATCAACAAAAACAATACTGCCAGTGGGGCTGCTTAGAATATTCTCAATAACCTTTTGGCAATTTCTTGCACTTTGATAAAAAGAATGGTAACATATTTAACTTTTCATATAAAATGTACCTTTCATGTAATTTGTTATTTTGTGGCAAAATGTACACGGATGTCTCACTGGTCACATAATATTGAAGTGACAAGTGATTAGCCATAAATTCAAGGCCAAATGTACAGCACCTGCCCTTCTTCAAACACAAGGCTTTTAACACAACATAATAACTGTGTGATATTAATGTCGGTGTATGTGTGTGTGTTGGGGGCTGGTGTAGGGCATAGAGAAAACTAGGTGCAGGTGTACTGGGGAAAGAGGGAGCTACTGAGTCATTATCTTCCGGGAATTACATGCAGGAAACAGGCATTAGGTCATTGAGTACTTCAGATGGAATGTGCACAGGCTTAACAATGTGATTTCTCAAAATGAGACATGCTACAGAACAAGGATTTTGTGAGGTGAGTTTTTAAGCATGATTACTTCCGAATTGCCTGCAATTACTTTGCATCATAAAGTGGGACATGCCTGCCATTTTAGAGCAGAGATTGTCACTGGGAATGTTTTCACTGGAGATGGCCATCATATCTAGTAATTGGATTAAGATACTCCAACAAAAGCAATATTGTATCATTCCTATATGTTTCAGGCATCGCTTGAGGGAGTCATGTTGTTCATCATTCCCCTGTGTCAAATGTTGCTGATGATTAGTGTTGCTCCATGGTTCTAGTGTGGAGGAGGGGAAGGGAGGCAGGAAGGCTCAAAGCTTTCTGGGTAATATGCCATCTGCTTTCTTGGTTAAGTGACTGCACTGAATTGTATGTTCAAATACAGACAAAAACTTTACCTCACCATTTCTATGAGGAAGGGCTGTTAAATCATGAATAATGCATACAGCAGAGAGCTGCCTTGATGAGAGTGCTTTAGCGTAACACTCACACTCTTGTTGGTATATTCAGACACTATTCCTGTAAATGTTTTTTTCTGAATTTTTATGGCTGTGGGTTGTTAACACAGACAAAGGTAGAAGCTCCTGAACGCTAGCGGAGGATTTCCAGGTGAACGTACAGTGCCACCTTTGCTCTCGAGGAAACGCCACCGTCCGCGCTAAAGAGGGCTCAGGTGAATGAGATCATCCTTGAAGTTTCTGTCTATCCTGGTACTTTCTCTGTGCCTATATCTGGAAATGAAGGAAATATCATGCTTAAACCTGTCGATGTGGGTCACACACTGTCCTCCTGCCAAATTTGGCGCCCCTTTGTTCAGGATGGCTGGGCCAGAAAGAGACTGGAAATTAGTCAAGGCCAATGCTGGTAGGGGGTTCTGCCTTAATCACATTACCAGGACTTTCTTTCACATTTGTGTAATTCTGTAATTGTGTAAAAATTATATCCACCCTGATATAGCACTTTTAAATCTGTAAATATTTTCATGCACAGTTTACCCAAACTGTCCCCATATTCAAATGCAAACACTTCCTTATGTTTCGAGCAAGGGATTAAAGCCCCCAGTGCCATTTAAATCCATTGCCCACTCAATTCAACTGCCACCCCCACTCCGCTCTAACGCACACATGCATTAAACCATACATGGTTTAAATGTACCATTAATTTTTTAACTGAGACGTAGAAAGGTCATGACCTGAAATTCTGTTCACACACTTTATTTTGTTAATGTTATCGATGCATCATTACTGGCCAAGAAAACCTAGATATGTATATATAGTAAACAAGTAATTGTGTTTAAAGTAATACAAAGATTTTATTTCTTACTTGGTCAATATGGCACTAGTGTGACACAATGGAAAGAAAAAGTTAAAAAACAAGGTCAATTTGCACTTGTCTCCAAAGGCTGAAGCTTTTTTTGTCTTCCTGATACTGTCCAAACTTCATTAAAGAACAGGCTTCCCTGCACTTCCTAAATTGCATCGTGACCAACTGCTGCATCTGAATTCATACCAAAGACGGACTAGATTATTCGAGCATTGGAAGTTTGAGACAAGCACATTAAATCTAATTACTCCTTCTTCTAATCTAATCTTTATGATTCACATTAATTCAGAGACCACGGCATCTTCCTGCTGCTGTTTGTATCATTCACAGTACACAGAAAAGAGTGCTTATCGTCACGGCGGTGTCACCGCCGTTTGACCTAACATTGTTGATCATGGCGCCGGACACCCTGTATGTCCCTCTTCCCCATGCAGACACAAGAGAAACCGTTATCCTTCTCGCTTTCATTCTCTTTGTAATAAATACAAACCCACAGAGAAACAACTTCTCTTAACGTGTTTGATCCTTGCATCACTGTCCACTGCTGTGGAAAACTTCCTCCACTCTATCTCCTTTCAAAACATGTACTGTGTGTGCAGTGAGTCATTGTCCATGAGTTATTCAATGCAGCTTCCACCCCCATATGCTTTCTGTTTCCTCGTTCTGTCTACACTACAAGGCTGTGATCTGTCTCCCCACCCCTCTCGCCCAACCTCCATCCCCCACTGCTACAGCATGCTAGTTACAGTCAGAGATGTGACTCACAAGTGACCAGAGGTAGAATGTGACTCATCCATGTAAGGTCGGAGACACAGCTGCGTGTGTGTGTGTGCGTGGGTGTGTGTGTGTGCGTGTGTCTGTACAGTGCCCTCCAAAATGACTGGCACCCTATAAATAAATAATGACCAAAAAGGCTGCATAAAATAAACAACAAAGGTCATGCTCTATATTGTATGCTCAAAAAATGGAAATGTATTATCTTATACAAATGCAATTGCTCAGAGAAAATGTATTTTTAATATTTTTATTTCTCCAAACGATGATTTCCACCCCTGTTTTCAGTACTTTGTGCCGCACCCTTCCTTTTCACTAATGCAGAATTATGGGATCGTTTCACAGAGGGAAGGTTCTGAAGGATTCTGCATGAGGAATAGTCGAAAATCATGTTCACCAATTTCCTAAAACACTATAGAAGACCAATAAGTAGTATTATCTATGAGAAGTGAGGGTGCAAAACGGGTGCCTATCATTTTTGGAAATCAAATTACTAAAAATGAATAAAAATATATTTGTTTGAGCATTTGTATTATTAGGAAATAATATTATTTTCTTTTTTTTGAACATATAATATAGCTAATTTCCTGTGTTACTTTACACAGCCTTTTTTGCTCATCTTTATCAAAAGTGTTTTGGAGATAACTGTGTGTGTGTCTTGTGTGTATGTCTTTGCAGTGGAGTGGGGAAGATCCCTTCTTTGTCACACTGTGCAGTGCTTGCCTTTGTCATGTCACATAGAGAAAGGCTGTGAGTGGTTCTCAGAGCAGACTCCCATCCTCTCAGTTGTAGGCCTGTGCAATAAACTGTCTTGAGTGCTCTGCTGTTGTGTTGGGGTGTCTGCTCCCCAGGTGTCAATTACAGCCTGTGGCAGCTGGATTAACTCCACCAACGTCCCACTCGACCCCCCCTCCATCACCACCCACACACACAACTCCACCCCCCCCCCCCCCCCCCAAACACACACACACACACACAGCTGATCCTGTTGGATTAATCCACCAAGCTGTCACCTCAAAGCCTCTCCCATTTTTGGACTTAATTTCTCTCTTCTGCATTGTCTACAGTACAGTAGCAAAGCGCTGGCTTCCTCCTCTAGCCTGCACCAGCGAGATTGCTGGCTGATGCGAAAGATAAGGACCCTATGTTCAAATTCACCGTGTTCATGTTTTATTAATCATCCTCTATATTTAGCCAGCTTGTCTTTTCTGTGGTGCATATTCAGGGCTGTGATTAAGTCTGAGTATTTCAGAGGACACCAGAACACAAAGGGAATGACAAACAGGGCCCTTGCAGCTCCCTACTTGTGGCTGAGGCTGAAACTCAACCTGACGCTTGAGCTCACAAGAGCTTCACCAGAACAGTGGAAGGCCGGCTTGTGCTCCGCAGGAATGTGACTGAAAACTTGTTGATCCTTACTATTAATGATAGTAGATGAATGCATTCCATTGATCTGAAGCAAGTACAATGGGGGTACGAATGTTTCAAAGAAGTCCTTTTCAAATATTTTTTTATCTGACCTATATATTTTTATAAAGACAGAATATTGTAACAAGATTATATATTTCACATACAAGAGGCAGAGAAGGGTGGAGAAATAGTTAATGTGCTGCTAGGTTCAATTATAATGAATGATTTAACTACTTTTACCGGTTACATATGGATCACAATCCAGAGAGACTGTAGTTCGTTATGCTCTGTTCCTTTTGAGGATTGTGATAAAGTTGTGGTGTGTTCAGGGCACTCCAGATGGGATTGTGATAAAGTTGTGGTGTGTTCAGGGCACTACAGATGGGATTGTGATAAAGTTGTGGTGTGTTCAGGGCACTCCAGATGGGATTGTGATAAAGTTATGGTGTTCAGGGCACTCCAGATGGGATTGTGATAAAGTTGTGGTGTGTTCAGGGCACTCCAGATGGGATTGTGATAAAGTTGTGTGTTCAGTGCACTACAGATGGGATTGTGATGAAGTTGTGGTGTTCAGGGCACTACAGATGGGATTGTGATAAAGTTGTGGTGTTCAGGGCACTACAGATGGGATTGTGATAAAGTTGTGGTGTGTTCAGGGCACTCCAGATGGGCTTGTGATAAAGTTGTGTGTTCAGGGCACTACAGATGGGATTGTGATAAAGTTGTGGGGTGTTCAGGGCACTACAGATGGGATTGTGATGGATGTGATACTGCCAGCCTGTGATTAGTAAACGTCCCCGCCAGGGCTTGTGGGTTTTCAGATATGGGTAAGCGTGTTGGCAGTGGGCGCAGGGTGAAATTGAAATAAGGAGGAGGAGGAAGTTGGCTCCGGTGTTGTTGCGTACTGCACTGAAGTCCAGCGAGGGCACCTCAGTGCTCCAATGTTCCGCAGAGGGTGTGGCAGTGATTTATCAGTTGTAATTAGGTAAAGTGCCCGAGAGGCTCCTGGGAATGAACCAGCGATGAAGATAAATCGTTTTTTTTGAAGCCCGGGAAATTAGACGCTCATATCGACCACGTCATAACTAAGAGCAGGGTCGTGGTATCAAATTTTAATCGCATCATTACTAATATTGCACCCACCTGTGGAAATAAAAGGGCCAGTGGTGACAAGGACAATAATATGCTGCACTCACACAAAATTTAGGTTGGCAAGATGGATGCGTTAAAATGTAAGGGTACATTCATGTGATGGGGTAATGCTGCCTTGTAAATAATAGTTCAGTGAGATGTGTTATTCAGGCATGCGAATGGCAGCAAGATTCATCAGGCTCACTGTTTCAGTATGACTGAACATCTGATGCTTACAAGTACATGTGTGAGAGCTGTAAGAGTACACTGCAACGGGAGCCTGTGTAACAAGGAAATCTCAGTCGGGCAAGAGCGGCGCAACCCGCTCACCTGTCCCCCAGGAGCGGAGAGGATGGAACTAACCGTGAAGGTTATGAAAGGGGAAGCAGCGCCAGAGGGCTCTACAGGGAAACGGAGCAAACAGGAAGAATTCAATGCCAGGGCAAAATCAAAGTGAAGGATAAAGAAAACTCAGCACTCACCTGCATGAGCAATTATCATCTGATTAGCCTTGTCTACCTGGACAGGCTCTTGCCTTGCCACCTGGCCACCAGCAGGGGGTGGGGAAAAAGAAGAGAGCATCGTGATCCCGCACCAAGGTCACCCGTTTACTCAGACCGGGAGTGGCAGCTTCTGTATTTTTTTGTACAGAGTTTGGCCTTGTGTTGCTGGCTCAATCTGAAAATTCAAATAGGTGAGTCTGGCTGCTGCTGAGCAAAGAAACTTGAAGCTGTGGAATGTTTCTGTGGGGAGACAGTTTTAATAAGATGTCCTCTGGAGAGGGAGGGAATTGGGAGGAAGGAGAAGTGGGTGGGTGCTGGAGGGGGAGGAGACTAAGAACAAAGAAGAGCTTGAAGGCGAGAGAAGGAACTGTTAAATTTCAATGGGCTCAAAAGGGATACTAAACTGAAGGGCTTTAACACTTTCTAATTGACAATGTTTTATAAAAGCTGACCAAAGGTGTTGTATGTTACGCATTTAAATTTGTTTAATCATTAAGAAGAATCCAAGGAAGTAATGTGGTCTTTAAGAGTATATTTCGCTTACATAAATTACATAGGGGAACATTTGATAGCAACGGGAAAGATATGTTTAAATATGCAAAAAGGTTTCACAAACTCACTGCAGTTGGTTAGAGGCCAGGCTCTCTACAGATAAATTCTGAAGGTAATTTCAGAAATGCTTATATGTATACAACCTATGTCTATATGTCTGTGCATCTTCTGTTGTGTTAGGGCCTTTATCAACTTTTAAAAAGTGATGTGATGCCTGGTGCTGGAAGTCCAGGTTGAAGGGCACTTCCTCCACACTGCAGTCTTTCCCTCCGCTCCAGTCACACCAAGCGGAGATGTCGCTCGCTGACTTCCATTGACTTCAGTACCACAGACAGCAACACAGACGGCAAGCAGGCAGAGAGAAACATGATGTCACCCCCCACCAATCCTGTTTTGGAACACAGAGACAGAGATGTCTCGGCCCTTCCGATTGGCCCGATAGGTTTGGGTAACGGGGGAGGAGAACAATGAACCGTGCCTCTGTGCCAATGCAGAGATGGACAGGGACAGCAGGAGCTGCTGGCTTCAAGGCTAGAGGAGCGACCAGCTTGCAAAGCCAGGCTTGAGAGAGCAGATAAATTACAAATGAAGGGCATCACTTCTGTCTCCCTCCACTTCATTAAGTTTCACGGTCTCACCCGATGCCTCGGAGCAAGATTAAAACAAAACAGAACAGAACCAGTGCAAAAAAAACTAAAAAACATAATAGAAGCAGCGAGTAAAGCCGCGCTCCTGGCTGGCAGGAGGTCAGAGTGCATATGTCCCTGCAGTTGAAAAACAAAGATAGCTTCAAAATTGGCTAATATGAGACGTAGAGGGAAATTAATTATCACTCGTGTTTTAACGAGTCTGGGAACGTGCTGCCCCAAAAGGTCAGGAGGTTGCGTTTGCTGTCACAGTGAACCTCACAAAACGGCTGCAGCCCTCCCACAGACGTGCTTCTGCTTGTGCTCTTCCACATCACAGTGTACTTTAGCCATTAGCCATTCTGTATGTACGTGCACATCTGGGACTCTAGATGTGTAGGTGGCCTCTTCTGAGAAAAGTGGTTGAAATGGCTTATATGCAAGTGTCTGTCAACGTATACATGTGCATGTGCGTGCGTGTGTGTGTATGTGTCCTTGTGTTTTATGTGCATCCACATGTTGCAATCCCTATATTAATGTGTGTATTTAAACAACATGGTAGCACTGCTACAGTATGAGCATAATTCATTCCAGTCTGTGAAAGTGTTGCTTGTCTTTTTTAGATTATTTGATCCAATATTTATTCATGTACACATGTATATACAGTGGTGTTCAAATAAATAGCAGTGCGTTAAAAAAAGTTAATAAAGTGCAAATATTTTTAAATAGCTTTTAGTTCCATATTTCAAATGTAATGGAAACATTACACATTCAATTCCAAATCAAAGCATTAACAAATTTTATCAAGTCTGCGTTGTTCTTTTACAGGAAATATTACAGGAATATTAATATGTTCAAAAAAATAGTGTCGACATTTTTCTCTTCAAACTCAAACACTTACTGTATAAACTGAAGAAATCTTTCAAGATTTAACTTCACTTTAAATTACTGAACTAATATTTAGTTGCATAACCATTGTTTTTGATAACTGCTGCGCATCTGCTTTGCATCGAGTCAACCAACATCTGGCACCTAGAAACGGATATTTCAGCCCAGGATGAACAAACTACATTCCACAGTTCCTGTGAATTTTTGGGTTTTGCTTCAGAAACTGCATTTTTAATGTCACCCCACAAGTTTTTAATGGGGTTGAGTTTGGGGGATTGAGCTGGCCACTCCATTACCTCAATCATTTTTGTCTGGAACCAAGATGTTGTTCGTGTTTGGGGTCGTTGTCTTGTTGAAACACCAATTTCAGGGGCATTTCCTCTTCCGCATACGGCAACATAATCTCTTCAAGTATTTTGATGTATTCAAACTGATCCATGATCCCTGGTATACGATAAATAGGCCCAACACCGTAGTGTCCCCATACCATGCTTTTTGTGCCACCATCATGCTTCACTGTCTTCACAGTGTACTGTGGCTTGAATTCAGTACCAGGGGGTCGTCTGACATACTGTCGACGACCACTAGACCCGAAAATAACAATTTTACTCGCATCAGTCCAAAGAATGTTACGCCATTTCTCTTTGGGCCAATCGATGTGTTCCTTGGCAAATTTTAACCGATTCAACAATGGTGCTTTACGGGGGCTTCTTGCTGATAGCTTAGCTTCGATCATACGTCTTCTGACTGTAACGGCACTTACAGGTAATTTTAGATCATCTTTCTTTAGGTGATGATTGGCTGAATCTTTGCCATTCTGACTATTCTTCGATCCGTTTTAACAGTAGTTGCTCGTTTTCTTCCGCGTGTTTCGGGTTTTTGTTGCCATTTTAAAGCATTTGAGATCTTTTTAGCTGAGCATCCTATAATTTGCTGCACTTCTTTATACGTTTTCCCCTCTCCAATTAACTTTTTAATCAAATTACGTTGTTCCTCCGAACAATGTTTGGAACGGCCGATTTTACTTAGCAATTCAGAAGGAAATATATTTTATAACAATGTGTGAAACATTTGCTTCCCTTCTTCCTTAATAAAGGACAATTAATGACACCTGTTTTTTCACAGAATGAATTAATTCTCTAATTAAACTCCACACTGCTATTATTTTGAACACTTTCAATGAATGAGTCAATTACTCAGAACAAGCAGTGTGCATGTCATGACAGTTGGGTCTGTTGTTTTTCTATTACACTACTACATCTACAAGTAAATTATTTGCCATGCAGAAATATCACTACTACTAATAACAGTGGTTCATCAGGTTACTGATGTTGTACTGCTATTTGTTTTAACACAACTTTATACTGTAGATATAGTGCAGTCTGGAAATATTTGGACAGTGACAAAATTTGCGTTGTTTTGGCTCTGCATTCCAGCACACTGGATTGCTGGATTGTTTGGATTTAAAATTAAACAATGAATATGAGGTTAGTTCAGCAGAGGTGGAAATTGCAGGGGTCAGAAAGTAAAGGCCATGTTTTTCTTCCACCCATGCATGAACTCAGCCACTGATTTCACTAATTGGTTCTACCTCCTGGCTGAGGAATAGCAAATCCAGTAAAAGTCCTACCATGTGTTTCTTCCACTCATAGAATTAAGGTGATTGGAACAAAATAATGGGGAGGACTTTTACTTTCTGAACCTGGACTTTCCACCTCTGAAGTTCAGACTGTCAGTTTTAATAATTATGGGTATTTACATCTATATCCAGTGATCCTTGTAGGAATTATATTTTATACGTAGCCCCAAAATTCTTTGCATTGAATGGCTGACTGAAGTCTGCAACCCATAGACAGTGGTGGAAATCCAAGGGACATAAAGTAAAAGTCCTACCATGTGTTTCTTCCACTCATAGAATTAAGGTGATTGGAGCAAAATACTGGGGAGGAATTTTACTGTATGTCCCCTGGATTTCCACCTCTGCCCATAGACATCTCCAGATGGTGGGCATCTTCCCTGGTAATGCTCTGCCAGGCATGTACTGCAGAATGTTCAATTTCTGTTTGTTTTGGGGATTTTTGCCTTCAGTCTTGTCTTCAGCAAGTGAAATGCATGTTCAGATCGTGTGATTGACTTGGCCAGTCAAGAAAACACAAAAAAAAAACTCTGGTTGCTTTAGCAGTGGGTTTAGGGTTATTGTCCTGCTGCAAGGTGAAGTGCCGTCCAATGAGTTTTGAGGCATTTGGTTGTATCTGGGGAGATAAGATGTTTTTATACACTTCAGAATTCATCCTGCTGCTACCGTCAGCAGTTACATCATCAATAAAGATAAGCGAGCCAGTTCCTGCAGCAGCCATACATGCCCAAGCCATAACACTATCTCCACCATGTTTAACAGGTGAGGGGGGTGCTTTTGATCATGAGCAGTTCCTTTCTTTCCTGCACACTTCTCATTCCATCACTTTGGTACAGGTTAATAGTCAGCCCATCTGTCCATAAGAGTTTGTTCCAGAACTTTACTGTTTTTTTAAATGTACTTCTTAGCATGTACTTTTTACTTTTTAACTCTAACCTGGCCGTTTTGTTCTTACCAGTGGTTTGCATTTTGCACACAGTAAAATGTTCAGTGTTAATTCAACTCCAATAGGGACCATACGTACTCCGTAACAGTTGATTTAACACTGAACATTTTACTGTGCAGTGAACCCTCTATGGTTATGCTGGTATAGTCTTCCCTTTATTTTAGTTTTTAACACATTTATGCCTATATTCTGGAGAGTGTTTTTGATCTGTTCAACAGTTGAAGATTGGGTTTTCTTCACAATCAAAAGTATTCTTCGGTCATCACTACAGTGGTTTTCCGTGGTCTACAAGGCCATTAGCTCACCAGTGCATTCTTCTTTCTTACCCAATGATTTGGCTGTCTCTGATCGACTTATTCCGATTTTTCCACCTCATGATGACCTGCTTTATTGGCATTGACACTTTTTTGGACCTCATGTTGAGAGACAACAGCAACAGACTCCAAATGCAAATTCCACAGCTTTCTTGTGCATGAACTAATTATGCAACAACACACAGCTGGTGAGGACACAGCTGAGCAGCTAATTGTCCAATTACTTTTGGTCTCCAAAAAGGGGGGGCAGTCTTTCTGTCTGTTTGTCTGTTTCTGTCATGTTAACTCGATATTGATATTTCTTAACTTGTCTATTAGCAGCTATCAGTCGTCAGAGTATGACAACAGAAGTAAGGCATTACAGAAGGCACACTCTGCATGTTATCATCTGTGAATTAGCAGGGATTAAAGTTGCTTCCTTGAAACAAAGGTAGAGGTAGCCATGATAAATAAAATAATAAAATACAAAGATTGGCTCAAGTGAATGTATTGTCACTGAATCATGTACTGAAACTACAATAACTCCTGGAGCAGTGTCTAAGGGCAGTAAACTGTTAACAATGGAGCATCACTGTCAGACGATGTAATTGGTTGACAAACTGTACTGTACTAGTTTGATTTTAAATTATTTAAATTTTTGTTTTGCATTTGAAATAGCACTGTCAAACTGACAATCAGCCCTTGTTCCTACAATAGAATGCTTTATTCTACTGTTTCAGATGTGAAATATATTTACAGCCTGCACTGTGTGGTTTGTATTCTAAATGCAAGGATAAACAGCCATAATTGAGGACTTTTAATAATGTGTTGATCAAGTCTAATGCACAGCAGTTAAAAAAGAGAAATTAAAATAAGGATGTGTTTAAACTTGATAGAAATCATGAATGACACTGTAATAGGCATGCAGGTAAACATATCTATATGAAGAACACAAATTATAGATACACTATTTAATAAACACCCAAATATAAGTTTAATTTAATGCTTAAATATATATGAAAGATTCAGAATTTATAAGATGGTTGAAAATTAGTTTTCTATTTATATATAATATCTATATTCTTTAAATTATACAAAATTAGACATATTCATTTGTAAAAACATGAAATTCAGGAAAGAAATTGTAACTTTTTTCACTCATCAAAATCCATTTCTGAATAGTATGTTCCAATGGCTATATGTCACTCTTTGTTTGATTCTTTGGCAATCTATCCACTAACCTGCCAAATACTGAGACCAATTTGTTTGAAATGAAGCCGATTGTTATAGCGCCCCTTTGAGCAGTGTGTGTTGGAAAGCATCGTCATAACAAGTGTTTTTTTAGCCCTCTCATCCAAAATGTATTTTCTTCTGGAATTCTGTCTGCCTGTGTTTTCCTGTATGTAGTCTGTATGGAGTAACGGTAGCACAGTGTCGGTAGCTTTTTACAAGTGAGAGGGTACATTTCACTCTATTCCATATGCTGAAGTAAGTTGTTATAGTTGTGCTTTTCAAGGCCGATAGATTTTCAATAATGACTGTGCACAAGATGGGGAGAGAGAGAATGAGAGAAATGAGGGTGTGTATTCATGAGAGAGATAGAAATAGAGAGAGAGAGAGAGAGAGAGAGAGAGAGAGAGAGAGAGAGAGAGAGAGAGAGAGAGAGAGAGAGAGAGAGCGAACATGTGCATGACAGAGAGAGTGTGTGGGTGTGCTCATGACAATGTAGCTGCTTGTGTGTTTGAATGTGTGCATTTGTGTGTGCATGCCTGCTTGTGTGTGTGTGTGTGTGTGTGTGTGTGTGTGTGTGCTGCAGGCAGAGGGGAGACTTTGCCCAGTGACTGAGCACTGGACTCGTTTCCTCCTCAGGGGGCTGAATGGAACGGAGCCGCCAGGCATGTACATATTATCATAGGTTTTTTTGTAAATCTTTCATGCATTGACCTAAATACAGGCAGTGCTAAATAACAGTAATAAATTGCACATGACAACACATCCACCTGATCCCATTAGCTTCTACAACTGCATAAAATTAGTGCAAAAAATACTGGGGGAGAAATAAAGACTCATTAGCCCATTGATCATGTTAGCATACGTGTCAGAAAGCAGTGGCAGATTATGACAGACAAACGCAAGTTTTACTCTCTTTTTTTGTCGATATAAACATGGGTTTGTGTGCAGTCACAGCTGATATAATGAAAATAAATAGAACAGAAAAAACAGCAAATGGAGGTGTTTTTAATGGATTAAGAGACATTTTTCCCTCTAGTGGCAGTAAGTCCCTGTAAAGTAGCTCAGAGGGGGTTTTGGAAAGACTGATCACTCAAAGACACTTGACTCATGCACAAACTGGAGAAGGAGATGGAAGCCTCCCTGGAGCTCAGCAACCCACAGAGACTGCAACACGGAATTAGTGGTCAAATCCGTCAGGAATAGTGTTTAATAATGTCTGAGGTAATACAAACCTTAGGAATAAGTAGTAATTAAGTAATTAATTTATCATGTGTGCTGCAGACTGAGTTACAGCCTGACCTGAACACACACACAGACACACATGCACAATCTGTAATTAATTTGCCATGTGCTGCACATGTATAAAAATATCCTTTAATAAAAGCTGAGAATCTATACTTTAACCACATGTGAATTGTTTGATTACAAATATAATATCAAGATAAAATATGTCTTTGTCCCAAACATTATGGGAGGCAACTACATACAGTATATATATATATATATATGTATGTATGTATATGCCAATATGTGTATGTATAATGCCAATATTAGCATAATCTTGTCTATCATCTGAATAAAATATATTTATCATAATTGTATACATGAGCAGTCATGCAATTGTAGAACCTGGTAGTACAGCAGTAATAACACTGAAAATCAACCCATTTCAGAGCTGCTTACACAGTCCAAGTTCCACACTGCTAATAATATCCGAATCCAGTTCATAGGAGCACTGATTAAGTGGTCTAATCTGGATCTCAGTTTGGTTGTGTTGTTTCAGGTCCAGTCCAGCAAACAGACCATATAGTGAAGAATCCTCAAAAGAAGATTGAATTGGGACAGTGAACCTGCTGTTTAGGTGGCTGGTACCTCACTGCACAACTGAGGTCACATGCTACAGGCAGGCTGAAGGCTGGGGCAGGTAGATTTTGGAGTCTAGACTGAGTGTAGATGAGGGCACTAATACTGACAGCATAGTTAATGTGTCCATCACTGAGAGTTGATCTACTCTGAATGCATTTGAAATACAATGACTATAAGAGTATTGCATTGTGACATACATAAAATGCATTTCTCTATTTCTGACTTTAATATAAAGCATGAGAATTGCATTTTAAATATGCATGCGATTGAAATGTCCTGGGAATTCATTGTCAAGCCATTAGAGATATATTGGCATCCTGCTACCAAAGTATGATTTACAAGGAATATATGTGACAATCTGTTACTAATGGATTGAAGTATTACATTTATCTATTGTTATTGCTTTTAAACTCAGCTGTGTTACTGTTGTAAAAATGTTAATTATCTTGTGTATAATATGTGCAGTTGAGGGAGCACAGTGGCAGATTTAGAATCACTCTTTTACACTTTTATGAAATGATTGCTCTACTTGGCATTGCTCAGGCTAAATTGGCATACCCTCCATAGAGATTCGCAAGTGTAACATCTGGTGGCTTGGGGGATGCTTAACATGTAATGCCGGTCTGTCAGATTAGATGTTTTGAAGCAGTAAATGTTCCAAACTGAATCAATAAAATATCGGTTGTCAAGGAAAAGAACAGTAATATATTCCTTGTTAACTAAATTACAATGTTATTAGAGTATCGCACATTATCTTACATGTATATTTTTTCCTGAAAGGTCATTTAAAGAAATTCTGTGGTGTAACAGTAAAAACGTCAAGATAGATCTGCCTGGAATTACAGCCAAAAACACAGCAAACAACAGCTTGTACACAAGGCTGTATTTAACTGTGATTATAGTTAACAGCTCTAATAATTGAGGAAGCTTATCACACCCATAACTGCACCGTTATTGCTCCCTGACTCCTGCAGCGCTGTGATTTTCCACTAGAGACGCCAACCATTGACCAGTTAGTTTCTGCTCCGCTCTGTCTCTGTCGATGTAATATTTTTGCAGTCCGGCAGTTTCACTGGATGTTGAATTTGAATTATTACATTTACAGGTGGCAGATGTTCCAGAAAGTGATTTCTTTTCATTTTCTCAGGAAATTTGACAATCTTGAATATTTGAAATTGCATAAATTTGAGCTGACTGCATCTTGTTCCACCTCTTGAATATAATAGTATTATTCATGGAAAAAAATAGACTGCTAATCCCTAATTCGAATTATTGTTTAATGGCATTTATTAGACCTGAAACAGCACAGTGGAGCCATGGCAATTCCTCCTGTTATTTTCTGCAGAACTTTGTTACTTATCCAGGTGATTCGGTATCTGACTATGCAGGCAGCTCTGTGCTCAGCCAGAGAAAGTGTGTCTGCAGCCTGATGTTAAAATGCTTCTCCTGAGCAATTGTCTTTCCACCCCACTCACCACAGCCACCTTTGTGCCCTCGCTCCTCCCACGCACGTTATTTTGAAGAGCGCCTTCTCCTCCAGCTGCGGTTGTTGGAACGGCGTACATTTTCTCATGACTCACTAAGCACGCTTTAAAGACTTGGGAAGTGAGGCACATCCTCTTTCTTCACACTGTAAGTTAAAATATAAAAATGTATTAAACAAAAAGGTTTCAGAGACACAGATTATTGGATTTAAGCATTGAAGGTCAAAAGGTTGAGCATGGGATCCAGAAAGTTGGGCTTGAATCAGGTGTGTATGGGGGACCAGGTGTCTATGACAGTGTCTATCACTGCGACATCCCGACACATTCTATTACCATCTTCCAGGACTCATCTCACGACCTGACTGGATACAATCCCATAACCACAATCCTCCAGGATTCATCTCACAACCTGACTGGATACAATCCAATAACCACCATCCTCCAGGACTCATCTCACAGCCTGAGTCCATACAATCCCATAACCACCATCCTCCAGGACTCATCTCACAGCCTGACTGGATACAATCCCATAACCACCATTTTCCAGGACTCATCTCGTAATCTGACTGGATACAATCCCATAACCACCATCCTCCAGGACTCATCTCGTAATCTGACTGGATACAATCCCATGACCACCATCCTCCAGGACTCATCTGACAACCTGACTGGATACAATCCCATAACCATTCTCCAGGACCCATTTCACAACCTGACTGGATTAAGTCCCATAACCACCATCCTCTAGGACTCATCTCACAATGTGACTGGATACATCCATCCTCCAGGACTCATTTTACAACCTGGCTGGACACAAAGTCTTGATTCTGCACAGATTTATTGTCAAGGGGTTTTGGACTCATTCAGCGGTCAGACATTTAAGTTAAGAGTAATTTCAAATTGATACCTTGAGTACTTAGAACATTTATATTAAAAGAAAATGATTCAATACAGGGAATATTGAAATCTGTTGCATATTTTTTGTGGGGATTACAGCCAGCCCACTCTGTAATCTTATGCTCATTTTAAATTAAATATGTTTGCTGGTTGTAGCATGCATTGAACTGCAATTGTATCCTTCATTCTTGAACTGATCTGTCTGTTAGCTCAGGAGAAGGTCATCAAAGCCATAATATCCACTGATGGGAAAAAAACTTCAGGTTTTCATTTTTCACGTTTGGAAGTGGAGATCTTGCAAATAAAAATTATTATTTTCTGAATTACAGATTGCCTATTCTCACAAAATGATTGGAAGCTTTAGTAAACTCAGCTAAAGCAGAATATGAGCATGCTAATCGTCTTTAGCCAAGCATAACCTAGATGCAGGGCAGGGTATAGTACCAATACAACATGAAAGTTCTTAATTACATTGTCAGGGCTCATTATGCCTGTCTATTCATTGATTTATCTGAAGTGTTTGGCGCTGTGGATCATGTGTGTATTTATTTATTAACCTTTAGTTAACCAGGTCCCATTGAGATAGACATCTCTTTTCCAAGGGAGACCTAGCCATACATAGTTACAACATATACAATGAAACATATTTCACAATAATACATAATCATCACATTCAAGTATAGTTTACGCTTAAGAAAAGCAATAACACGCCTCAGTCACTGTATTCTCTATAGTGCATTTAAAATCACTCAAATATAAATATGTCTACTTTAAGCCTCTTCTTTTTTTACTGTTAAAAATGCTACTCAATAGTAGTTTTGCATATTACTGGTAGGCCTACTGCTTGGTTTCAAACCTATTTCTGCAGTAGAGCTATGCAGTAGTTTACTTTTGCTGTTTAATGACAGTTTGGAGATACCTTATTTGTGCCTCCTAAGGTTTTATTTCAGGTCTTGTCCTTTTCTTTACATTTACATAAACGATTTGGACCCTGGTGTGCCAAATACTAATATTCAACTGTAAGCTGATGATACCGTCGTTTAGTCTGCTGCCAATACCTTTAAATATGCCATACACAATGTTAAATTTGCTTTTAATGGTATTTAGGTACATTTAGCATAATCTGAAGCTTGAAAGATACGATTTTCACACATTCAGGTTTTGGTCAATGATGTAGTTACCTCAGATAATACCAAAGTTGACCATTTGTCATGTATTTAAGTACCTTGGTATTTAGCTTCACAAATATTTTAGTTAAAGCTGATATTGCAGGCCAGTAAAACATCACTAGAAATATTTTCTTTGTGTGCTTGTATTTGCTGATGTACTTTATGTGCAGGCAGCATCATCATCCTTGCCTGTGTTAGACAGATTGTATCACTGAGCTTTAACATTCACCACTGGTTGTAAACCCTGTACCCATTTTTACTTTTTGTATCATAGGTTAGGGTGTTCATCCTCAGCAATATACAGGCTAAAGATTCTGCATTATTTATTTACAAAGCTATTTTCTGAAATATACCATCAGCCCTTTGTACATTGAAATGGTTGTATCACTATTATACTGCTAATTACATCAGTAATTAGCAGTATAATAGTTACATTTGCTGATGACACAAAGCTCAGGTGTTTAGTTTGGAATATACTCAAATAAACCAAGAAGATATAAGCTCACTCCAATTCCACCTGACCACTCTGTGCCTAAGGTTCATTTGCATTGAGCTACTGAATGCATGATGGAGTGACCGTTGCCCTCATGGGTGACCAACAGGACAATGCATTGCTCAATATGTAATCTATTTATTTATTTATTTCACATCTCCATCTGGTACATTTTAAAGTACATTATTCATTGAATATTGAATGAGCTCCATTTCAACCCTGCACAAATAGGAGCTTGTTGTTTTATTATACTTATCTATCTGTTGCTCTGACATTCCAGGGGTCACACTCAGATTGTCAGTTTGTTTTACATTCCGATAGGTCTGGAGTCCTATTATGCTAGCATTGATAGCCACATACTTGTGCTCTCAAAAAGGATGCTTAACCACAGAGGATTCTATTTCTCGGACAATTGATTGTTGTCACAATAAACAATCCAATAAACTGCACATCCCCAAAGAATACAAGGAAATCCAAGACAGTCCAATTACATTGAAGTTATGTACATAAATCAGTAAGATAGACATTGGCAATATGTATTTTAAAATATGTCATGCCAATAAAGCACTTTGAGTTTGGGAGAGAGAGAGAGAGAGAGAGAGAGAGAGAGAGAGAGAGAGAGAGAGATATGGGACCATAATGAATCAATTACACTGCATGCCCCAGTTAGTACTGGCCATTTGTTAACAAGCCTGTGAATGCTTCAGCTGAACTCAAGCATATGGCAACAAACAAACCTCTTGACATTCTACATGGGACATTTCTCTTTCTGATATCCTTGTTATTCCCTTTTCATTCCAGAACATACAATGGGGGAAATAAGTATTGGACACATCAACAATTTTATTATCAAACATATTTCCAATTTAGCTATTCACATGAGATTTTGACCAGACATTGGTATTAACTCAATAAAACTACACAGCTAAAGAAATTGTAACGTTCCAATTCTTTAAAAAAGTTATGTGCAATAAAGTGAAATGACACAGGAAAAAAGTATTGAACACGCTAAATTAAATGTATTTAATACTTGGTAGAAAAGCCATATTTTTTTATATTTGGTTGCATATCCTTTGCATGCCATGACTTTATGATGTCTGTGACCCAACAACATCAAAAGGCTCTTGATATCTTATTTGCTGGTACTCTTACAAGCGATACTATAACAGCTCTGCATTTGAATGGATCTCTATGGGAATTGGGGGGTGAGACAAGATTTAGCTGTAAATTACGCTGGAACAGTATAGAACACATGGTTGGCTAAGTGGCTCTAAGTCATCAAGGGTCTGATGTATTAAACAAGCCTTTAACCATCACTCTGCTGCCAGGAATACAGTAGATATGGATGGATAACTTGAAGGGTTTCTTCTGACTTATTTTTCCATAGAGTTCAATAGGAAAATCTGTCAGGAGAAACAACCCTTAAAGTGATCCTTCCATATCTACTGTATTTCTGGCAGCAGAGTGATGGTTAAAGGCTTGTTTAATACATCAGACCCTTGATGACTTAGAGCCACTGCATTGATATTCAGCTCAGGATATTGACATGTCCAATACTTATTTCCCCCATTGTACCTCCAATAATTCACCTTTTTGCTCAAGTATTTATTACATGAGATCAGCCCAGCCACTCAAAGTCACTGTGATGTGTTCAAGTTGTTGTTCTCAGAGCTTAATAAGTATTGTGTTAAACACACACAGCAATTTCCCATCTAGATGTAGCACCTGTGTTTGGGTACCAGGTGTTACGTGAATGGGTTGTGTAGTGTTTGAAAGGTATTTGTTGCCAGTAGGGAGCATCATCTTAATGAGCTGACTGAAAAGGTTATAGGATTTGTTTAATAGCAGTACCCCCTTAGAGAAAGCAGTTGTATAAACCTAAAACCTCACAGAGGCTAAGCAACTGATGGTTGGGTATGTATTCTACATTGCAGAAAGAAAGGGCATTTCAGAGACTGATGTTTTCAAATTCTGACCCTACCATCTGCATGTCGCTGCAGAAATCAAGAATCATCAGAGCAGCACATGTTTTTCCAATCTTCAAGAGTCCAATTTTGGTGATCACGTGCCAACTGTAGCCTCATCTTCCTCTTATTAACTGACAGGAGTAGAACTCAGCATGGCCTTCTGCTGCTGTAGCCCATCCGCTTCAAGGTTTGACGTGTCGTGCGTTGATTCCCTTCTGCACAGCACTGTTGTAAACAGCTGTTATTGAGCATTCTGTTATTCTGTTGAATGGAACTGCCCATTCTCATCTGACCTCCATTTAGGTTAGAAGGTGCTTAGGTTACAGGGCAGCTGTTTCTGAGATGCCAAATCCACCACATCTGGCATCAACAATCATACCATGGTCAAAGTCGCTTAGATCACTAATTTTGCCCATGATTGTAATATGTTTGCTCGAACATCAAAACTAAAACCTCTTCAACATGTCTGCGTGGTTTACATTTTGAATTGCAGCCACAGGAATTGCTGTGTGGATGAGCAGGATATTTATATTAACGAGAAGGTGTGCCTAATACATTGGCCACTGTAGATACTTTATGTGTATTTCTTTATTGGAATTATTTTTTGTTGTATTCTTTATAATAATTAAATTGTCATTTTTTGTCTTATTCTTAGGCTGGGTAACGGGGAGGGGCAGGGCCGAGGTTGGGCCGCTGGGTGCGGTAGATATGCGATTACGCGTCTCTGCTTGAGTGAGCTGTTGTTGGTCTCAAATCTGCTGACAGCGCTGTACGGCGGTGCTCGCTCCGTGACAGGGGTACAGAATGCATTTTGTTTTTCGTTCCGACTAGCTCTGTTGTCAGGATCAATTCCTTGAACTCTTTGTCTCGCGGCGGTATATTGTCAACGTTGTTTTTTTTAGCTCCCTCTTTCGTTGGCATTCTACGCCTTGCATCAGTTTTGTTTCGTCGCGTGCCGTGGGGCTTCAAGGTCTCTGGGAGCTAGAAGACGATGACGAGGTGTTGAAGACAGCTGAACGCAGAACTGAAGTAACCAAAATGTGAGTGCCGTTTTCGGAATTTAATTGTAAGCATTTTTATTAGGCTACATTCTACACAACCAGCGACTGCTTATATTCTCTGCTTGGGTTTTCGCCCCAACACAGCGACCAAACGCTATTACTCGAAATGATTAGGCTGTGTTACAGAGGGACAGGCAAGACACGGATGGTTTGACAGCACCTGATGTAATAGCCTACAGTCTTTCGATTATCGGTAACTGAGCGCGATGCCCTATGCGATTGCACACCGCGTGGCCGATGTAGCTAGTATTGTCACCTTCACTGGACGATGCCCTTTTTCGCAGTAGGCTAGGCTATACTCCGACGACCGTGGTATGTGCAGAACCGTCCGACCTCCTATTAATAAACTATTAAATAGACTGTACAATTCCACGACTGGCGGTAAATTACAATTTTAGCAACACGGCTGTTACGAAGACAGTGAATAATTATGTATTGTATTTTTCAGTAGACTATTCTTATAATTAGGCTTTGCATTGTGGCTGAAAATGACCATGTTTACAACAATTAGAAGAAATCAGTTAATGTAGGCTAGTAATTTTCTTCGTCATCATTTGGCCTATCCGCAGCTCATTCGGTAAATGCATTGGGCTCACATTTATTTTAATCATGTGTTACAATATTGTCTTATCCCATAGTTTTCTAAACTGCCTCATTCACATTTTTAAGCATCTTCCCCACATAACAAATTGAGGGATGCTCGACTTGCATTATGTATGGCTCAGCTGTGATTGGTTCTCACGGGTTGCCATGAATATCTCAGTATGGCAACAACCCAGCAACCCCTTCCCCTCGTGCACTTGTGAGTCTGTGCCTCCAAGGGGCTTTTCTGCAGCATCCAGAGTGGTATCCATGGCAACGGTAGGCTGACCCTGGGTTTGCTTGCTGCAGTGTCTGCTGGCTTGACCTGAATTCCACAATGACGGTTAGTCGAGCAGACAAACTCAGGCAACTGACCTGCTTCTGATTGTTTTGAGTGTTGTACTCCAAGGGGTGGACACACAAACAACATCACTGAGCAGGCGTTACACACTCATACACACACATTTTATCACACTGCTGTTAACAGAGATGCTCTCCGTTGAACACTGCTGTCACCGTCACCAGTAGTCAAAACTGCTGAAGGAACCTCTCTGGGTTCTCCTACCATCTTTAAATATTTCAGTCGGAGTGTCTAAGCTTAGCAGCAGGGATACGTCGTGCCCTCATGAGGTACAGATTCCGTTCTGCTTTTTTCCTTTATGGGATGTGTGTAAATATAAATTTTACATTGCTGCCAAACTGCAAGAATGATGCACCCGTAATGTTGTAGTACTGAAGTGTACAATCTGTGGGTACAATCTGTTTTGTGCTCTAAGGTGGGCTTCTCCTGACTTGGCTGTGATCAGACTATGCTCAGGGTACAGACTTTATTTTGGATTACTTTGCTAAAGCAGTCATTGATAGAACCCTGCTCACCAGACTGCTGTGGATTGTACTGAGAGAAAGAAGGGGATTATGGCCTGTCCTGTGGAGGAATTATGTGTCCTATCTGCGAGATGCCCTAGTGGTGCAGCAGCAGTAAGCAGTGTGTACTGTAGGGTTTGGACGTGCACACTGCTGTCTCTGACCTATAGGAGAAAAGCAGCTCAATTTCTGTTCTCTGATCGCTGTACTGCATGTCTGACTCATCATGCTACAGCTTTCTCTGATGACGTCTCACCCAGATATTCAGCTCATAGCCACAGTCTCCCACCAAAAGTACTGTCTCACCCTATATCCACAGTCTCTCACCAAAAGTACTGTCTCACCCTATAGCCACAGTCTCTCACCCAAAGTACTGTCTCACCCCATAGCCACAGTCTCCCACCCAAAGTACTGTCTCACCCCACAGCCACAGTCTCCCACCCAAAGTACTGTCTCACCCCACAGCCACAGTCTCCCACCCAAAGTACTGTCTCACCCAATAGCCACAGTCTCCCACCCAAAGTACTGTCTCACCCCATAGCCACAGTCTCCCACCCAAAGTACTGTCTCACCCCACAGCCACAGTCTCCCACCCAAAGTACTGTCTCACCCAATAGCCACAGTCTCCCACCCAAAGTACTGTCTCACCCAATAGCCACAGTCTCCCACCCAAAGTACTGTCTCACCCCATAGCCACAGTCTCCCACCAAAAGTACTGTCTCACCCTATAGCCACAGTCTCTCACCCAAAGTACTGTCTCACCCCATAGCCACAGTCTCCCACCCAAAGTACTGTCTCACCCCACAGCCACAGTCTCCCACCCAAAGTACTGTCTCACCCCACAGCCACAGTCTCCCACCCAAAGTACTGTCTCACCCAATAGCCACAGTCTCCCACCCAAAGTACTGTCTCACCCCATAGCCACAGTCTCCCACCCAAAGTACTGTCTCACCCCACAGCCACAGTCTCCCACCCAAAGTACTGTCTCACCCAATAGCCACAGTCTCCCACCCAAAGTACTGTCTCACCCAATAGCCACAGTCTCCCACCCAAAGTACTGTCTCACCCCATAGCCACAGTCTCCCACCAAAAGTACTGTCTCACCCTATAGCCACAGTCTCTCACCCAAAGTACTGTCTCACCCCATAGCCACAGTCTCCCACCCAAAGTACTGTCTCACCCCATAGCCACAGTCTCTCACCCAAAGTACCGTCTCACCCCATAGCCACAGTCTCTCACCCAAAGTACCGTCTCACCCCATAGCCACTGTCTCACCCAAAGTACTGTCTCACCCCACAGCCACAGTCTCCCACCCAAAGTACTGTCTCACCCCATAGCCACAGTATCTCACCCAAAGTACTGTCTCACCCCACAGCCACAGTCTCCCACCCAAAGTACTGTCTCACCCCACAGCCACAGTCTCCCACCCAAAGTACTGTCTCACCCCAGAGCCACAGTCTCCCACCCAAAGTACTGTCTCACCCTATGGCCACAGTCTCCCACCCAAAGTACCGTCTCACCCCATAGCCACAGTCTCCCACCCAAATTACTGTCTCACCCCATAGCCACAGTCTCTCACCCAAAGTACCGTCTCACCCCATAGTCACAGTCTCTCACCCAAAGTACTGTCTCACCCCATAGCCACTGTCTCACCCAAAGTACTGTCTCACCCCACAGCCACAGTGTCCCACCCAAAGTACTGTCTCACCCCATAGCCACAGTCTCTCACCCAAAGTACTGTCTCACCCCACAGCCACAGTCTCCCACCCAAATTACTGTCTCACCCCATAGCCACAGTCTCTCACCCAAAGTACTGTCTCACCCCATAGCTACAGTCTCTCACCCAAAGTACCGTCTCACCCCACAGCCACAGTCTCCCACCCAAAGTACTGTTTCACCCAATAGCCACTGTCTCACCCAAAGTACTGTCTCACCCCATAGCCACAGTCTCTCACCCAAAGTACCGTCTCACCCCATAGTCACAGTCTCTCACCCAAAGTACTGTCTCACCCCATAGCCACTGTCTCACCCAAAGTACTGTCTCACCCCACAGCCACAGTGTCCCACCCAAAGTACTGTCTCACCCCATAGCCACAGTCTCTCACCCAAAGTACTGTCTCACCCCACAGCCACAGTCTCCCACCCAAAGTACTGTCTCACCCCACAGCCACAGTCTCCCACCCAAAGTACTGTCTCACCCCAGAGCCACAGTCTCCCACCCAAAGTACTGTCTCACCCCATAGCCACAGTCTCCCACCCAAAGTACTGTCTCACCCCACAGCCACAGTCTCCCACCCAAAGTACCGTCTCACCCCATAGCCACAGTCTCCCACCCAAAGTACTGTCTCACCCCATAGCCACAGTCTCTCACCCAAAGTACCGTCTCACCCCACAGCCACAGTCTCCCACCCAAAGTACTGTCTCACCCCATAGCCACAGTATCTCACCCAAAGTACTGTCTCACCCCACAGCCACAGTCTCCCACCCAAAGTACTGTCTCACCCCACAGCCACAGTCTCCCACCCAAAGTACTGTCTCACCCCAGAGCCACAGTCTCCCACCCAAAGTACTGTCTCACCCTATGGCCACAGTCTCCCACCCAAAGTACCGTCTCACCCCATAGCCACAGTCTCCCACCCAAATTACTGTCTCACCCCATAGCCACAGTCTCTCACCCAAAGTACTGTCTCACCCCATAGCTACAGTCTCTCACCCAAAGTACCGTCTCACCCCACAGCCACAGTCTCCCACCCAAAGTACTGTTTCACCCAATAGCCACTGTCTCACCCAAAGTACTGTCTCACCCCATAGCCACAGTCTCTCACCCAAAGTACCGTCTCACCCCACAGCCACAGTGTCCCACCCAAAGTACTGTCTCACCCCATAGCCACAGTCTCTCACCCAAAGTACTGTCTCACCCCACAGCCACAGTCTCCCACCCAAAGTACTGTCTCACCCCACAGCCACAGTCTCCCACCCAAAGTACTGTCTCACCCCAGAGCCACAGTCTCCCACCCAAAGTACTGTCTCACCCCACAGCCACAGTCTCCCACCCAAAGTACTGTCTCACCCCACAGCCACAGTCTCCCACCCAAAGTACCGTCTCACCCCATAGCCACAGTCTCTCACCCAAAGTACCGTCTCACCCCATAGTCACAGTCTCTCACCCAAAGTACTGTCTCACCCCATAGCCACTGTCTCACCCAAAGTACTGTCTCACCCCACAGCCACAGTGTCCCACCCAAAGTACTGTCTCACCCCATAGCCACAGTCTCTCACCCAAAGTACTGTCTCACCCCACAGCCACAGTCTCCCACCCAAAGTACTGTCTCACCCCACAGCCACAGTCTCCCACCCAAAGTACTGTCTCACCCCAGAGCCACAGTCTCCCACCCAAAGTACTGTCTCACCCCATAGCCACAGTCTCCCACCCAAAGTACTGTCTCACCCCACAGCCACAGTCTCCCACCCAAAGTACCGTCTCACCCCATAGCCACAGTCTCCCACCCAAAGTACTGTCTCACCCCACAGCCACAGTCTCCCACCCAAAGTACTGTCTCACCCCACAGCCACAGTCTCCCACCCAAAGTACTGTTTCACCCAATAGCCACTGTCTCACCCAAAGTACTGTCTCACCCCATAGCCACAGTCTCTCACCCAAAGTACCGTCTCACCCCATAGTCACAGTCTCTCACCCAAAGTACTGTCTCACCCCATAGCCACTGTCTCACCCAAAGTACTGTCTCACCCCACAGCCACAGTGTCCCACCCAAAGTACTGTCTCACCCCATAGCCACAGTCTCTCACCCAAAGTACTGTCTCACCCCACAGCCACAGTCTCCCACCCAAAGTACTGTCTCACCCCACAGCCACAGTCTCCCACCCAAAGTACTGTCTCACCCCAGAGCCACAGTCTCCCACCCAAAGTACTGTCTCACCCCATAGCCACAGTCTCCCACCCAAAGTACTGTCTCACCCCACAGCCACAGTCTCCCACCCAAAGTACCGTCTCACCCCATAGCCACAGTCTCCCACCCAAAGTACTGTCTCACCCCACAGCCACAGTCTCCCACCCAAAGTACTGTCTCACCCCACAGCCACAGTCTCCCACCCAAAGTACTGTCTCACCCCAGAGCCACAGTCTCCCACCCAAAGTACTGTCTCACCCCATAGCCACAGTCTCTCACCCAAAGTACTGTCTCACCCCACAGCCACAGTGTCCCACCCAAAGTACTGTCTCACCCCATAGCCACAGTCTCTCACCCAAAGTACTGTCTCACCCCACAGCCACAGTCTCCCACCCAAAGTACTGTCTCACCCCATAGCCACAGTCTCTCACCCAAAGTACTGTCTCACCCCATAGCCACAGTCTCCCACCCAAAGTACTGTCTCACCCCACAGCCACAGTCTCCCACCCAAAGTACTGTCTCACCCCACAGCCACAGTCTCCCACCCAAAGTACTGTCTCACCCCAGAGCCACAGTCTCCCACCCAAAGTACTGTCTCACCCCATAGCCACAGTCTCTCACCCAAAGTACTGTCTCACCCCACAGCCACAGTGTCCCACCCAAAGTACTGTCTCACCCCAGAGCCACAGTCTCCCACCCAAAGTACTGTCTCACCCCACAGCCACAGTCTCCCACCCAAAGTACTGTCTCACCCCACAGCCACAGTGTCCCACCCAAAGTACTGTCTCACCCCATAGCCACAGTCTCTCACCCAAAGTACTGTCTCACCCCACAGCCACAGTCTCCCACCCAAAGTACTGTCTCACCCCACAGCCACAGTCTCCCACCCAAAGTACTGTCTCACCCCAGAGCCACAGTCTCCCACCCAAAGTACTGTCTCACCCCATAGCCACAGTCTCCCACCCAAAGTACTGTCTCACCCCACAGCCACAGTCTCCCACCCAAAGTACCGTCTCACCCCATAGCCACAGTCTCCCACCCAAAGTACTGTCTCACCCCACAGCCACAGTCTCCCACCCAAAGTACTGTCTCACCCCACAGCCACAGTCTCCCACCCAAAGTACCGTCTCACCCCACAGCCACAGTCTCCCACCCAAAGTACTGTCTCACCCCACAGCCACAGTCTCCCACCCAAAGTACTGTCTCACCCCAGAGCCACAGTCTCCCACCCAAAGTACTGTCTCACCCCATAGCCACAGTCTCCCACCCAAAGTACTGTCTCACCCCACAGCCACAGTCTCCCACCCAAAGTACTGTCTCACCCCATAGCCACTGTCTCACCCAAAGTACTGTCTCACCCCATAGCCACTGTCTCACCCAAAGTACTGTCTCACCCCATAGCCACAGTCTCCCACCCAAAGTACTGTCTCACCCCATACATAGCCGCAGTCTCCTACCAAAATTCCTGTCTCAGCCCATAAACTGCAGTGCCCCTCAACCCTCACCAAAGTCCTAACTGTCTCACCCCAAAGCCATATTATTACAACCTCAGTTCTCAATGTCTCACCCAGCTGGACAGCCACCCTTGCTTGGCCTGTCACCCTCTTTAATAATGGACTCTTTCAGACACATTTTCATTGACATTGTGCTTTAAAACAAAAGTGCCATGGTGGTTTAGAAATAAAGAAACAATAGTATGTGCTTAATTATGCAAGTGTGACTGAAGAAATGTATTTAGACCAGTTATGAAACAGAGATTCAGTACATGTTTTTAGCACCTAGGATGTAACATTGACAGTATTCTATGTATTGCAGTATTTTATATACTTCTTCAAATACAATAGTTTAAACACTGAAATCACATTACACACTACTGATGATCACTAGTCTCAAGAGAATTACTGTAGAAACCACATTCCCTTAAGCATCCCTGAATTGCCTTAAGACATACACACTGAAAACAGCTATGCACTTGTTTGTACTGTATTAGTATGTCTGCACTTTATGAAATGTATGCCATTGTTAATATTTTAACCCTGCCTAGAGCTGCGCAGGACGTTATTGACATTGACATACACACCATGGGCTGAGTTCTGATTGATCGTCTCTTGTGAGTTGCTGCAGATGGTGCATGCAAGAATTGTTTAATGAAAAATGAGACACCATGGAGAAAGACAGCATCACATAATATTTTATATAATTAATTGAAAGAAAAATTGACCCCTGACCTGAAAGGAGTCTGGGGAATACATACAAGGTAACACATCTTGGGGTGGGGTGGGGGGGGGGGCTGAATAAAACCTATTTTATAGTCACACTGCAGACTGATCTGGGGAGGGATCAGTGTGTGTTCTGAGTGTGCATGGAGCCATACAGTTTTGTAAGTCTCTTTCTGCTTGCCTTTTACTTTTAAAGTACAGAGTTATCAGCTGGCTTATTGTGTCTTTTATTTCCTGAAGCACATCCTTTGCCTATTTAAAAAAGGGAAGAACCAGAGAGATAGAGGCTGAGGTCTGGAGCAAAACCCACAGCGCAGCTGTTGGCTGCCAAAGGCATCAGGTCCCAGCCAGACTGTGGGAGTTCCTATTTCGGTCCTCCCCACACAGGGATTCTACCTGTTAGGCCTAGTGTCGGACATGGTATCACAACACGGCAGTGAGCCCTCCTGTTCCTCCCTTCCTCCCTGCTGGGCTTTGTGATGTACCTTCGCTGTCCTGGCACAGGGGCACTCAAGTCGTCACCGCCTTGATCAAACACCAATGTTTCCAGCAAGGTTCTTTCCCATTTGATTGGCACATTGAAGTTGATGACAGGTGTCGATTTAAAAGCTTACCTTTCCCTGACTCTCTTTGGCCCTGATCACCAGTCTTTTACACTAGGGCGAAGCCACATGAGTGGTGGTTTTGGGTCTAAAGCGAGTAGCCAACTCGATTTCCGGAGGTAATTCATAGTGTCTTTTAAATGAACCAATTGTTTGTGTTGATGCTGCAAGGATATTTGCCCTGGCCCTCTGATCCAGACACAAAGCTATCCTCTGTCTCCATCACCAGTGGAGGTTTCACAGTGAACAGGGTCCTGACTGTGGGGAGGGAGGCTAGTGTTCTCCTTGGAGTGTCGTTTACATGCTGGGCACGGGGAACAGAGAGATGCCTGTTTGCCCCGCAGGAAGAATAATTCAATTAATGTGTAGATTTTATCTGGGCTTTGCTGACTGACCTGACCCCACATCTGGGTCTCACTACCCCAGTGAAATGTCAGTGCTGATATGAAAATATGTGAAGATGATACTAACTGGTGTTTTGATTGTGTCTGCACTGCAGCTGCTGTATCTGTTGTTGTGGTGGATGTACGCCACCAGATGGCGCCAAAGCCTCATTGAATTTATAAGGCAAGGAAGAATGTGTAAAATTGTAATGCTTTTCTGTAGTACAGAATACAGTGAGGCTAAGGCTTTGTAAAAATACTGTTGCATATGGAATGCTGTTGCAAGTGTTTTTATTTAATTCTGTCTCCAGCCAATGATATGTTGCTGAGATGTGTACTCAGGCTCTGATTAATATTGGGAATGATCTTCTTTTCCTGATTTAGATGTGATGGACCAGCAGAGGGCGCTGAACTCTGGCTGCCTGGTTACAGGGGTGCGCACGCCCCCCATCCGCCGCAACAGCAAGCTAGCCAGCCTGGGGCGCATCTTTAAACCCTGGAAATGGAGGAAAAAGAAGAGTGAGAAGCTGAAGCAGAGTTCTACGGGTGAGTGGAGCTAATTCTAATGCTAATGCTAATGCTAGTGGCTTCAGGCTGATCAAGAGCCCATTTCAGTGTGAAGTATCTGTGAGAAAAAACTAATCTTATCTGTTTTAAATGGAATTATCAGATTATTATTATTATTATTATTATTATTATTATTATTATTATTATTATTATTTACCCCTGAGTCTCAGCCACAAATAATGTGTTAGTTTAAGGTGAGTGTTATGTGTTGGGCAGATTAATTCATAATTTGGTATGAAAGGGTAGTGAATAAAAAGCAGACAGCAAGTATACATTTAGGTGAATGTGCAACTTTGATGATGATGTGTTTGTGAGAGTAACAAGAATTATGGCTGTAGTAATTAATTATAGTGTGATTGGTAACAGAAGGGAGCTAGTTGTTATAATATATTTATTAGTGTGGGTTAGTTTTGTGATTCCCGCATGGTTATGTACAGTAACAGATTGTTTGTGATAGTTGAGTGACAGAGAATTGTAGCATAGGTGATGTGGGTCAGAAACATTGTGCCTGTTATACTTGAGTTTGTACATAACTGAGTGTTTGTTATAGCTGAGTAAGTTAGAGTGTGTTTGGTAGCAGAGGTGAGTTAGTAACAGTGTGGATGTTATATTTGAATGTGTGCTCTATATACTGGGGTGTTTATGATAGTTCAGTGAGTGACCGAATGTTTGGCAGCAGAGGTGAGTTAGTAACAGTGCGGATGTTATATTCGAATGAATACTCTATATACTGGGGTGTTTATGATAGTTCAGCGAGTGACCGAATGTTTGGCAGCAGAGGTGAGTTATTACAGGTGTGTCTATTATTTCTGAGTGTGCTCTGAATGTAACAGGGTGTTTGTAATAGCAGAGTGTATTTATCATCTCCTGCAGCTCTGGAGAGAAAGGCTGTGGTTCGACAGAGCCAGGATGAGCTGGTCCGGAGGGGGCTGGCAGAGATGGTGGAGTCAGGTGAGAAAGAGCAGGGTGTGGTTGCAGACAGCTGGCCGTCCCAAACCCATCTCAACTGTGGGCATCACCCACCTGCTGTCTATCACACACTCTTTGTCCTCCTGGTCTGGTAATTGCATTAGGGATTCCACTGAGCCACTTTCTGCTGAATGAGCTTAACTGATTGATGTGATTGCTGCTATCTGTGACACAGAGCCGGACTGTATGGGGTTGTCACAATCCTCCACTCTCCTCCTGTAGATTCAGCGTTGGCCTGCGGGGGCAGTATTGAGAACCCGGGCACCCCCACGAATGACTACTCAGATGGGGAGGAGACAGAGCAGGAGCCTCTTGCCCCCCTTGTCAACCTCAGCACCATGGAGGACCTTGGATCTGATGAGGACAACCCATCCACAGGTGCGGAAGCATCCTGGGGTCAGGCCAGTAGGAAACCCTCTCTCAATAACCTCAGCTCGCTATTCCTGAAGGCCCAGGCATTGCACTTATGCCATAGTGAAATAGCACAGCCGCACATGAAATTGGGAGATTAAGTGTACGTATGCTGTCCATTTAATTATTTTCATGAATATGCACAAGTGTACTACCTGTGCAGGGAAAACGAACCTGTCCAGGGAAATAGCCATCAGCTTCATCCAGTATTTTCATTGGGAGGTCTTCACCTCACTCCTATAGACTGACCATCGCAATACATAAGATCAGTGTGGAGTGACTGCATCTGATTTAATTAAACTCCTCTCCCACACCAACCTCTTTTCTTTAAAAATGCCCCCATGTCCCTCAGACTGGAGGCACCTAGATTACTACACCAGGGCTGTGTCTGGATCAACGCCCTTCTGTACTATTGAGTGTGCTAGTACACTGGATGAGAAAATTAAGTAGGTGAAATGTACTCTAAATGTACTTTAAATTCCTGGATGATATACTTATTTCTGGGTTTTCGCTGATAATAGTATTGAGGATATGTTTTGCATACTGCATGTCACTAAATAGTATGCAGTAAGCAGTACACAGTATGCTAGTACAGAGTACACAAAACGCAGTTGATCGGGCGCTGATTCGGACACAGCCCAGGTCTTAGTACACACAGACACCACATGGTGGAGATAGAGACAGTAAGACCGCCTACTGATCCACTGACTGCCCCCTGCAGAGGTGAGAGGGAGGACGGGTTTCAGTTTCTCTTGCCACATTCAGGCAGAGGTTATGTGTACCATTTTGAGCACAGTTCTGTTCAGCTGGGTAACATTTGTATTAAATTTCCACTGGCATACAAGATCCCCTTTCACTTATTTCAGTGTCACCTACCCATCTCTTTGCCCCTACACGCCAGTCGTGAATACATTGTTACAGAGCAGTACTTAGTACTTGCAAATTTCCGTTTTTCTGGTTTTATCCTTTCTCAGTTATACTACGCCGTCACACTTTTTTAATGCAACCCACACCCACACAGGAAGCAACCCACAACCCACACCCTGAGTGGGCGCTCTCCTTCAATGCACTCATCAACAGTCCAGTAGCCAATTTCCACAGTAAACCACACAAAAGGTACTGCCAAAAAGCACAATTGTGAGGAGAAACAGACCTCACACAGCTGGTCACCTGTACAGGCCTGCTTAGAAGCTGGGGTGTGCCTATACTGCAGTAACCCAAGGAACCCAGCCCACCCAACCCGAGCAGGATGAGGTCAGCTGTGCCCTTACACTGCTTTAGATTCAGACTCAGTCTAGGGTCTGCATTCAGAATGAGTGCATTTACAGGATCAGCCACCCAGAAACAAAATTATTATTATAATTTTTTTTGCATAGTCTTTGCAATGGTTCATACAGAAGCTATTGCAGCCTGAAAACTAGAATTTGTAGAACAAAAACTAAGCACAGAATCTGACAGCACTAAATATGCTGCTTCCACAGTATCTGTTGTAAAATTCTCCCTCTTCAAAGGCAAAAAAACTCTGACTGGTCATTTCAGTTATTTGCAATGACATCGGCAATGTTATTAGCAATAGTGTGCACAGCAATGCAGTAAAGCAAAAACCGGACATTTACTGCTATTTTTAGATGCTGCTTACAGTACAGTACCGCTTCACAATGTCACAGGGAACACACCTAGTTGCACCTCTTTGGCGGTGTTTCGAATCTTATTGGATGTTGGTCTCTGCCCACGCCATGCTAGGGGCTGGAGTGTATCTAAATGTGAAAAAGGTGACTGACTCCATGCTAATGTAAATGCTCCCTTAAATCTGGACTCCCCAGTGCGGTGTTGCGTAATAGACCCTGTGCAATATCTCCGTCAGTGCGGGACTCCACAGAAGACAACGAAACAGCTGGGGAGCATAGCCAAAACGAAGAGGAGGAAGAAGAGGAGGATGATGCCCCCTCAATCGACCCTCCCAGCAGCACCCACGCGGACACGGCTGAGGACCAGGAGGGAGCAGAGGAAGGGGGCGGAGTCCTGGGCCAAGGAAATTCCAGCACCCCGCCCCCACCGGGCCTGCCTTCCAAACTACTTTCCAGACTGGGCAGCCTGGAAGGTGAGTGCCCTGCCCCTTTTGTAGAGGGGACAGTTGGGGTTTGGGCCATGCAGACCCCGTGGAGTATAGCTTACTGTGTGTTTCCCTGGCAACAGTCTCTCAGATAGAACTGGGGAAGTCGCTCCAGGCCTCCCTGCAAAGGAGCTCCACCCTCCCCCGACAGGCGGCCAGGGGCCCAGAGGCCCAGGGGACCTTCACTCTGCGGGGCCAGATGTCCAACCCCATGGGCTCGCCCCACCTGGGCCTCCTCCACCCACAGCTGCCCCCTAGCTGCATCATCGAGGAACTGCACCGCGCTTTGGCCACCAAGCACCGGCAGGACAGGTGAGAACCCCACCCCCCGCCCCTCACCCCTCCAGTGCTTAGGAGATAGGAGGCTAACACCGTCTCTTTCCGCGCCCCTCAGTTTCCACGCCAAGGAGATACGCTCGTCGCCTAAGCGGCGGTCTGACGGCAGGCTGTTCCGCGTGTTCAGCCAGGAGAAGGAGCCGATTGGGGAGACGGATTGCAAGAAGGACTCAGACGAGAACAAGGAGAACCTGCGCCTGGACCAGTACTACAGCGATGCCTCCGGGCTTCTCCATGACCAGGACGGCTGGAACGATTCTGTCATCTCGGGTGGGTTTCTCTAGGAAACTGAGATCGGTGACAGTCCTGCCCTCAACATGTACATACAACTCATGCACACAGACACACACACACACACACACACACACACACACACACCTGCTAGTACACATTGGGCCTCATGCAAGAACCACTCGTACACACAAATGTGTTTCTATATGGTCGGTAAGAACGGTTTACGCAGTTTTATGGCGTTAACCATTTTTTATTTATTTTTCGATTTACTTGAAGGTAAGAACAAAATTTAAGAGTGGTTACATATTGTTACAGTTACTTGTCGTAAGAGTTACACACAGCGCAAAATCCCGCAAATAGGCCTACATTTTATTCCCAGCTACTGGGTTAATTTAATTATTTTGATTATTTGATATTATTTCATATTTTGATTATTTAAAATAAATTACAAGTTTGAATTTATAAATGTCTCACCATAATGGCATTACCATATTGAAATGTTTATAGTAGCGTACACATAAATGAATAGCAAGCACCCTGCATTATACACACAATAGCCTCAAGCATTTCCTCCTTTTAGTTGCCTGCTCTACTCATACTGGTCAGTGCTTATTAGTGCCGTATTATTCCTAATCAAAGACTTCAGATTCGCTTCTGATTGGCCCAGCAGCTATACTTTGAGAAGTCTTAAACTCAGAAAACTGCTGACTCACTCATTTGAGACTTACTCATTTTGCACTTTTGTGGTTGAGTCAGTGCTAATCAGCATCAGGATCCGTTGGACTGCTTCCCAACCAAAGCTGGTGAAAAATTTAACAGTCATATCAGGGAAACAAGCATGGCACAAAATGTACCTTTAAAATTGCTGAACTTTGTAACAAAAGAGATAAAAGAGTACACAGTCGTCAGTGAAAATAACCAATAATGTAATGATGACAACAAGAAATAATGAAACAAAAAAGATGATGTCCCAATAATTGCGCATTAACTGAACATGGCATGATCATCAGCCAAAACAAACAGGACACATTCTTAATTACAGTGAGCATAATTGTAAAGTCCTCGACTATTCATGATTCAGCATCAAAGTGTCGCTTAGATCGTCATTAGACAGGTTAGATTAATTCTGGGAAATAGGTGGCAGTGTAGTATAATGGTTAAGGAACTGGACTTGTAACCGAAGGTTGCAGGTTCGATTCCCAGGTAGGACACTGCCATTGTACCCTTGAGCAAGGTACTTAACCTGAATTGCTTCAGTATATATCCAGCTTTATAAATGGACAAATGTAATAAGAAGTTGTGTAAGTCGCTCTGGATAAGAGCGTCTGCTAAATGCCTGTAATGTAATGAAATAAGTACATTGCACAGGCTACAAAACAGCTCATTTTAATTTTTTATTTTAAATGATCACACTATCATAGTGCATAACCATGTGTCAGATTATAACAGTAATTTATTTTAATATCTGACTTGCACCTTAAAAATTCAAAGGAAAGGTTTTAGAGTGAACATTTTCTCAAACTGAGTTAATATGTAAAATAATGCCTAATTTACTCCTGTTCATCCGTTACAATAATTAATTTATGTTTGTATTATGTTTATCAGAATTACAAAAAATGTAATGCCACTAGTGCTATATTCAAACATGGCATATTGTATTGTATGTGTGAGCTGTCCTTGGAGAGGTCATTGAGTCTGTGTATGTTTGTGTTTGTGTGTTTGGCTGCAGGGACATTGCCGCGTAGGATGAGGAAGGAGCTCCTGGCCGTGAAGTTGCGGAACCGACCGAGCAAGCAGGAACTGGAGGATCGGAACATCTTCCCCATGCGCAGTGACCAGGAGCGTCAGGAGATCCGCCAGCAGATTGAGATGAAGCTTGCCAAGTGAGCCTTCTTATCTCTATCTCTCTCTCTCTCTTTGACACACACACACACACATTTCACTGGCCCATCTATGTCTCTCCAATGTGTCACTCGCCCTCCCATCTTGGTTTAGCTTTCCATTGGCTCACTCATGGCCCTATCTCTGTTTCTGTCACTGGGCAGGATTTTTTAAGGGATGAGTTGACGAATTTGAATATGCCGTATTCGCAAAGGCTGTTGAACTGCTGTAGAATATGGCGCTGGGAACAAATGTCCGTATACTCACTGTGTAGAATATGGCGCTGGGAACAAATGTCCGTATACTCACTGTGTAGAATATGGCACTGGGAACAAATGTCCGTATACTCACTGCGTAGAATATGGCGCTGGGAACAAATGTCCGTATACTCACTGCGTAGAATATGGCGCTGGGAACAAATGTCCGTATACTCACTGCGTACAATATGGCGCTGGGAACAAATGTCCGTATACTCACTGCGTACAATATGGCGCTGGGAACAAATGTCCGTATATTCACTGCGCAGAATATGGCGCTGGGAACAAATGTCCGTATACTCACTGTGTAGAATATGGTGCTGGGAACAAATGTCCGTATATTCACTGTGTAGAATATGGCGCTGGGAACAAATGTTCGTATACTCACTGTGTAGAATATGGCGCTGGGAACAAATATCCGTATACTCACTGTGTAGAATATGGCGCTGGGAACAAATGTCCGTATACTCACTGCGTACAATATGGCGCTGGGAACAAATGTCCGTATATTCACTGCGTACAATATGGCGCTGGGAACAAATGTCCGTACACTCACTGTGTAGAATATGGCGCTGGGAACAAATGTCCATATACTCACTGCGTAGAATATGGCGATGGGAACAAATGTCCGTATACTCACTGCGTACAATATGGCGCTGGGAACAAATGTCCGTATATTCACTGCGTACAATATGGCGCTGGGAACAAATGTCCGTATACTCACTGCGTAGAATATGGCGCTGGGAACAAATGTCCATATACTCACTGCGTAGAATATGGCGCTGGGAACAAATGTCCGTATACTCACTGTGTAGAATATGGCGCTGGGAACAAATGTCCGTATACTCACTGTGTAGAATATGGCACTGGGAACAAATGTCCGTATACTCACTGCGTAGAATATGGCGCTGGGAACAAATGTCCGTATACTCACTGCGTAGAATATGGCGCTGGGAACAAATGTCCGTATACTCACTGCGTACAATATGGCGCTGGGAACAAATGTCCGTATACTCACTGCGTACAATATGGCGCTGGGAACAAATGTCCGTATATTCACTGTGTAGAATATGGCGCTGGGAACAAATGTCCGTATATTCACTGTGTAGAATATGGCGCTGGGAACAAATGTTCGTATACTCACTGTGTAGAATATGGCGCTGGGAACAAATATCCGTATACTCACTGTGTAGAATATGGCGCTGGGAACAAATGTCCGTATACTCACTGTGTAGAATATGGCGCTGGGAACAAATGTCCGTATACTCACTGCGTAGAATATGGCGCTGGGAACAAATGTCCGTATACTCACTGTGTAGAATATGGCGCTGGGAACAAATGTTCGTATACTCACTGCATAGAATATGGCGCTGGGAACAAATGTCCGTAAACTCACCGCGTAGAATATGGCGCTGGGAACAAATGTCCGTATACTCACTGCGTAGAATATGGCGCTGGGAACAAATGTCCGTATACTCACTGCGTAGAATATGGCGCTGGGAACAAATGTCCGTATATTCACTGCGTACAATATGGCGCTGGGAACAAATGTCCGTATACTCACTGCGTAGAATATGGCGCTGGGAACAAATGTCCGTATACTCACTGTGTAGAATATGGCGCTGGGAACAAATGTTCGTATACTCACTGCATAGAATATGGCGCTGGGAACAAATGTCCGTATACTCACTGTGTAGAATATGGCACTGGGAACAAATGTCCGTATACTCACTGCGTAGAATATGGCGCTGGGAACAAATGTCCGTATACTCACTGTGTAGAATATGGCGCTGGGAACAAATGTTCGTATACTCACTGCATAGAATATGGCGCTGGGAACAAATGTCCGTATACTCACTGTGTAGAATATGGCACTGGGAACAAATGTCCGTATACTCACTGCGTAGAACATGGCGCTGGGAACAAATGTCCGTATACTCACTGCGTAGAATATGGCGCTGGGAACAAATGTCCGTATACTCACTGCGTACAATATGGCGCTGGGAACAAATGTCCGTATACTCACTGCGTACAATATGGCGCTGGGAACAAATGTCCGTATATTCACTGCGTAGAATATGGCGCTGGGAACAAATGTCCGTATACTCACTGTGTAGAATATGGCGCTGGGAACAAATGTCCGTATATTCACTGTGTAGAATATGGCGCTGGGAACAAATGTCCGTATACTCACTGTAGAATATGGCGCTGGGAACAAATATCCGTATACTCACTGTGTAGAATATGGCGCTGGGAACAAATGTCCGTATACTCACTGTGTAGAATATGGCGCTGGGAACAAATGTTCGTATACTCACTGCGTAGAATATGGCGCTGGGAACAAATGTCCGTAAACTCACCGCGTAGAATATGGCGCTGGGAACAAATGTCCGTATACTCACTGCGTAGAATATGGTGCTGGGAACAAATGTCCGTATACTCACTGCGTACAATATGGCGCTGGGAACAAATGTCCGTATATTCACTGCGTACAATATGGTGCTGGGAACAAATGTCCGTATACTCACTGTAGAATATGGCGCTGGGAACAAATGTCCGTATACTCACTGCGTAGAATATGGCGCTGGGAACAAATGTCCATATACTCACTGCGTAGAATATGGGGCTGGGAATAAATGTCCGTATACTCACTGCGTAGAATATGGGGCTGGGAATAAATATCCGTATACTCACCGTGACTTGAGGTCTGTTTGTTTTAATGATGCTCCACGCCAGATGGGGGAGCCTTGAACTGACTAATCTTGGAAATGAGCAGGATAAACCCAGACGCGATATAAACAGGAAGTTTACTGGAAATGCGCGGCTCAATACGCGACCAATGACGTGACATTGTTGACCAATTGAGAGTGACGGTGTATTGTAAATTTCAAATAGTTTGGCTGGCCAACTTGGGCACACTGCAGCGATCAAAGCCAAATGCAATGCTTCCTCTTGGTCGGAAACCCGCCATTTTGCCTTTGCGAATCCGCCTAATTCGATTTGTTCGAAGTCTACTGAGTCCCTTAGGCTACATACTGTTTCCATTTGCTGATGCTGGTCATTGCATCAGATTAATTTATTTAAACTCTTCAGAGTTTTTACAGATGGCATTGTTTTTTGAAATACTGTTTTCTCTATGGTCCCTCCAGTAGATTGTATATTGCTGGAGTAGTGCAGAACATTCTGTACCGACTGCTGGTGAGACACAATAAGTGTTTGATAAAAGTGAAATCCGAGAGGAATATTCCACTGCTTGTTCTCTTGGGTTAAGGAAAAGGCTGAAATGAATGTTTCACTTACTCATTTGAATGGTTGAATGCGAGTCGTGCAGTTTGAAGCCAGCGGTTCTGGAATGGGAAAGTTACATTGAGAAGTATGGAAACAGGAATAAAACAAGCAGAAACCATAATCCTATTTGAAGGGTTATATAATTTGAAAATGGTGCCATGGAGGATATGATCGGATTAGCTCTCAGATTTATGTGTTTATCGACACATCAGGGACTACTCATAAATGTTAATGTCAATGTTAATAGGTTCTGGTACTCAGGGTTATCAGGGTTTTTTATTAGTCAGTAAAATGTGTCCAGTTTTGAAAAATGCACCAATACCCTTTTTTGAGTAAGACAGATTTTGTTTGCAATTTTCTTATGAATCTGTACAGTCATTTCCACCTGCTTACACACAGATCACATGATGAAAACGGACCTCGCTAATGTATAATAATCCCTGTAAAATTACCTGAATCACAATCTGAATCACATTAAATATGGAAGCGAAAAGATGTTATTTGTTTCCTCCTGGGTAAAACTTTGCAAGCTGTAGTTTATTTTTTATGGGTGAATACCGTACTGCACAATATAGCGTAACTTTAATATTAAGGTAGTTTTAAGAGAATTAATAAATATTCACTGTCCAGATTCCAGTACAGGTTTTGACTGGACTAATGTACAATAACTATCTATCTCATTCTCATAACTCCTATCTTGAAGGCATCGTCTTATTAGGCAATAAGAATGGAAGATATCCCTCCTTTCTTGTATTTACGTTTTGTTTTTTGCTTAATGTGATGGAATCATGATGACACACTCCGCAAAACAAATAGAATAGCTGGCAGATGCCTGCATCTACGTATAAACAGAATGAAAGCATCACTGTATCTCAGCCATCTAAGAAGGAAGAGTGCAGCCAATAATGCTAGCTAGTTATTTTAAAACAAATCTCAACCTCTGAAAACACTGTCTTTGACAAGTGAAGATGTACAACTGCCCAGCATAGCTAACTAAATGTACCCCATAGATCCTGCTGTAACATTAGGAAACCCTGCTTATAGCCTAAGATGTTTGCCAGACAGTATCAGCCTGTGTTAATTATGGGTGGCCTAGCTGTGTTTGTGGAAACAGTGAAAACACATCTGGGCCTGGGTTGAACGGCGCTGGTAAGGCGGGTACAATATTGGAAAAAGAGAGTAAGGTTCCACTTAAGGTGTCAATTAGTTTGTATATCGGAGAAGAGCAAAATACTAGCTACCATACCCTCACTAATACTGTCTACCTACCTGCTGTGCTTTCACGATGACTGAACATTTAATCTCTGATCAAATCATATCGAACATATGAAGTATTTTGAATTTATTTTAAATTTCTGAGAGAAATGCATTTTTGCCAGAACCTGGGGGACGGCCAAGAACAGCCTTTGTCCGTTACTGACTGACTGCATCCATGGTTGAAACGCACATGTGCGGCTGAACTAGGCTAGCTATCTGGTGGTTGAAAATGTGAGGGGATCGGTTAAAAAAGACTTTTGGTGAAAACTATTAATCTGCTGGTCACAGGTATGTGGGCCAACATGAGCTGTATTGTTTGAATCCACGCAAGTGCACACATTTGGAAGCTACATTTTGGGCCGTGACTTCTTGTTTTTCAAGATGTATATTTGACAGAATCAATCCCCAAATTTAGATCTAGGTCTCATTTACTCAATAAGGAGGAACTGTATTCTAGAACTTGTGGGAAAACAAGTGTGCAGTACCATTTGTGGCCAGAAAGGCGTACGTTTCAGTTTATGGTAGAGCTTGTTCCTCCTGGTAGTACCCAGGTTCTGCCTCAGCTAGGCTTGTCTAGGCTGTGTCCGAATCAGAGCCCTGTCTAGTGTGTCCTGTGTCCTGTGTACTGCATACTGTTTAGTATGTGGCATTCAGTATGCAAAAAAATATCCTTCATACAATTATCAGAGAAAACCTGGAAATAAGTATCAGTCGGGGATTTTAAGTACACTGTATTTAGAGAACATTTCGCCTACTTAACAATTTTCTCATCCAGTGTACTCAACAAGCATGCAATAGTATGAAAAGGTTTTGATTCGGACACAGCCTTGCTGTCAGTATGTAGGTGGCAGGTAACTGCCTCTTTGAACAGACCAGTTTTATCTGGTTAATAATATCCATCCATGTCTACTGGATTTTGAAAAAGTGAAAAATTCTTCAGTTGCTTTTGATCAGCTCAAATCGTTTTTGAAGTGTGTGCTTTTGCTTTGCCATCTGTAAGCACACTCAGAACCTATTTCCACAGTACAGTTTCAAGGTGGTCCTTCTTTTTTGCTTAGCTAAAAAAACATGGCAGTTCTTCCTTGACAGACACTGAAATAATTTCAGTCTACTTTCTGAGCTGTGGGCGGGGTGGGCAACAAATGTGTCTAAGTGCATTTCTTACACTGGTTCTTAAACTGAGGAGATAAACAGGGCAGCATGCCACTATTTCCATTGTGCTCCTCTCACTTGCACGATGAAGTGTTATGCTCAGCATACATTTAATTTGATGGAAAGAATACATTAAGCATAGACTTTGGTCGATTTGTAAACATTTTTCAAGGGGTATGGTAGGGTCTGTGATATCACAGAGCACCGTTAACCCAAGGGGGATGGAAAGGGGTGATGCCAGTTTTACAAAAGGGATGCCATGCAGTTTGTCCGTTGGGGGCCATTTTGACTCATGCTTGAGCCAGATGGGTCGAGCTGTGCAGTGAAAAAGGTGGTGTGGACGACATGCGGAAATCCACTCTTTACGACAGGTCACTATGTAATCACAACTCTGGAAACAGCCTGGGAGTTCTGAGTAGGAGGGAAATGAGCAGTCAACTAAAATCCTCCTGTCCAGCCCCATGATTGCAAGCACACGTGTATTTGTGTGCGTGTGAATGTGGGTTTGCATGTGCATGTGTGCATGTGTTTCTGTGTGTGTGTGCTTGTATGTGTTTATTGAATGTGTGTGCATGTGGGGAATTGTGGGGGGGGGGGGGGGGGGGGGGTCTTCTCATGGTGTTTAAAGCACTGTTCCCTCTAGCTAATGGGTGAGATTAGGAGACTGTAATGGGAACAGCCCCCCACCCTCTTTAAAGCTCAACCAACTGCAGGGAGCTGCTGTACTATTGCACTAATAGTGATGATTATGGAAAGAATGGTAGCACCTTGCGCCACTGGTTCCAGGGTTACCATCGTCCGTGGGGCAAGTTGAGCCATGTGCACTATTATGTAACCCCGCCCATGGTATTTCACAGTAGCATGCCACCGTGTCTGAAAGGAGGAGTTAGCGGGTTAGTCCTTTTTGACTCACGGAAGAACAACAACTTAAGGCTATTGGGGGAGAGGGGTGGTTGTCTGGGTGGGTCTGCAGCCTGAAATGTGACAGGGAAGGGCTCTGGCTTCATAACCAAATGGCCATTCTACAAAGATTCAAACAAATAGCTTTGCAAGGCCCGGGGGCCCATCCCAGCATTATATAATGATGACGAAATCAACACTGCGTAATTAAGGAAATTATGACATGGGAGTGAGATGTTAGGATGAGGGCTGTCAGCAGTGGGTAGACACATGCTCTGATCATGTGGCCAGCCCTCACACAATAAGCGTCTTGGCCTGGAATGGCCCGGAAGGTTCCAGAGATGAAGAATATACTGGGCACACTGACTGATGTCTGGAGCCAGTTTTATGTGTTAGGATGCCATGCACATTAATAGAAACTATTTAACATCTTGGAGCTGCTTTTCATCTTTTCTTCTGCTTTTTGGGGTTTTTAAAGACAACACAGCTTTATGTAACAGTGAAAAGCAACATAGCATACCCTACAAAGACCCTTTGTGACTTTAACACAGTGAAACAACAAATAAGTGTTGAGTAGTACCCATGGAAATAAATTATGAAATTTTATATTCCTAATGCCTGAGGTGTTGGATGGCTCATCTTCTATGCTGTGTGTGTGTGTGTGTGTGTGTGTGTGTGTGTGTGTGTGTGTGTGTGTGTGTGCAAATGTGCGTGTCTGTGCGGGGGTACAGCTTGAACATAAGGGGATGATAATACAGGCACATGCATTGACACGCACAGATACATATAAACACACGTGCACACACATATACATACACACCCACACTCACAATAGAACATGAGCTGTTCAGCACCACTGTGTGAATATGTGTGTGTGTGTGTGTGTAAATACTGTTTCTTCCTCCACAGAGAGATGCTTGTGTTTTCAGAGGGGGTTTCTCACAGCCCTGTGCTTGCTTGTACAAGGTTATTCTGCTCTTTTTCCATCCTCACTTGAGAATGGCCTGTCCAATGTAAAAAGCAGGGATGGAACTGTGTTAAGCAGCAGTTATCTGGCAGCTTGCTTTTTCTCTCTTTTTGTTCTGTGCAGTGCTGCGCTGGTTCCCTGGTTCTCTTGCATTGGCTGTTTCTTCTCTCAATTCTATACCATTGTTGTGTGTGTTGTCCATAGTGCAGTGTTGTGTCTGGAACTGTTGCATCGTGCCAGAAAGTGTACCAACTCATTGTTGTGTTGTGTTGTGTTGTGTTGTCTGGAGGTGTATCATTGTGTTGTAGTGTCCCGTCTCCCCATTTTGTACCACCGTGGATCTTTTTCAGTCAATCCACTACCTAGTGTAGTGTAGCGCTTGGATGCATAGTATTGCATCAGAATCGGTCCCATCTCTCCATTGTGGAGCACTGTGTTGGGGATTGTCACATTTCTGCATTTACTAATATTGTGTTAGGGATTGTCACCTCTCTGCGTTCCGTGTTGTGCTCAGTCTGTTGTGTGCAGTGCAGTTGTGTAGTGTTGTATCTCTGTATTGTATAGCATTATGTTAAGCACTAGCTATCCCCCCGGTATGCAGACTGCACCAGAATGCTGAGCAGTGGGTTCATCCGGGATAAGGGAACCCTCGGTTGCTAAATTTAGCTCTGAAACGTGGGGAGTGAAGCTGAAAAACTGCAGCACAAGACCAAATCAATTCCTCACGATGTGGAGCCCTCGTTCGCCTTGCCTGGATAGCAATCTCATTTTCCCACTTCAGGCTGATTGAACCGCCCCCCCCCCCCCCCCCCCATTCCCCAGGAGAGCTGTTCTGGCCTGAGCAGCAGTCCAGCCAACTGCCGCAGTGATCGACATCTCTCCTCTCTGTGGCTGTCGTGCCCTTCCCCTGGGCCCGGTGTGACGACCCCGCTATCAATAGTCTTCACAAACGTCCATGGCCAGCATTTCCTCTGGAGACGGGCTGTTACTATATTTAGATACGAGACTGATGAATAATGCACCGTCTTTAAATGACACTATCCCACCCCCCACCCCCGCACAGCCTTGTTGTTCAGAAGCCAAGTGTGAGGAGGGGAACAGAACGTGATTCGTGGAGCCGACAGGAGCGGCGTAGGAGGGCAGCTGAGTATTTGTAGCTTCTGCTCCAATTGCTGCAGTCTTTCTGAGGGGCAGAAATAATACACTGTCGCCCACACACAGCTGTTCCTCAATCCCTCCAACAGAACATGGAACCAGCTCACATATATATATATATATATATACTGTATATATTTATACTGTATACAGACAGGTGACAAATTAAAGGAAAAACCAACATAAAGTGTGTTAGTAAGGTGTTGGGCCACCACGAGCCACCAGAACAGCTTCAATGCGCCTTGGCATAGATTCTAGTCTCTGGAACTCTACTGGAAGGATGGAACACCATTCTTCCAAAAGATATTCCCTCATTTGATGTTTTGATGATGGTGGTGGAGAGCGCTGTCTTAACACATTGCTCCAAAAATTTTCATAGGTGTTCAATTGGGTTGAGATCTGGTGACTGTGAAGGCCATAGCATATGATTCACAATCATTTTCATACTCATCAAACCATTTAGTGACTCCTCTTGCCCTGTGAACGGGGGCATTGTCATCCTGGAAGAGACCACTCCCATCAGGATAGAAATGTTTCATCATATGATAAAGGTGGTCACTCCCTCTAAGGGGACAAGTGGACCCAAACTATGCCAGGAAAATTTCCCCCAAAGCATAACAGAGCCACCAGACCCCCTCACTGTAGGGTTTTTTTCTTTCATCTGTCACCTGTTTATATATATTTGTAAGCTGGTTCTCTGTTCTGTTGGAGGGATTCTACATTTTAGAAGTTAGTTGCGTGCAATTACGTGCGTGTGTGCATGTATGACTATTTACATACTGTATGGCCATGAATAAAGCTCTGTCTTATTTTTAGAAGCCCAATAAAATGAAAATAAAATGTAATCACTGATGCCCTGTTCGGCATGTGAGAAGGTCTGCTGGTGAAGATGATGCATTCACGCCATGCCACTCCTTCCTCACATGGCAATGTACAGGCCATCTGGTACTTACAGTTTCTCACTCAATTCTGCCTGACAACCTGGGCAACACATTTTTATTGATTTTTTACCACAGTCTCCATGCACATTTTCCTCGGTTCTGTTCAGTGATTAACAATAATGTTCTGCTGAATGTCTTCAATAAGTAGGAGAGTTATGCATAAATGATGTCATATCCTCAGAAGAAAAATATGATAATTGTGATCAAATTAAATAAATCATATTTTAGGTGTTTCTGTCATGTTCAATCTGAGACGTGCAAGTGTAAAAATAGACGTATTAAGAAACAAGAGTGACAAAAAATAAATTCAGACCAGTGTGCATAGAAAAATGGAAATATGGTGACATGGAAACTAACATATTCTATTCGGTGCATTCTCCATTCGGCTTGCAGTGATTTTACTTGACTGAAGTGCTTCACAAAAGTCAAAGACAAAGCTGGAAAGGATATCCAGCACGAGCCACAGAGAGTCTGCTCCACCACAGATCACGATCCGCTGCACAGCACAATTTACCGTCGACATTGTGTACCGAAGGCTCCTTCAAAGGATTTCATTGTCCCAAAGATTTTCGATGGCAACGGCAGTTGCTAGGCAACCCGGGAAGGTCATTAATGGGTAGGGTTTTGGTGGCGCTGCAGGAGAGATTCTCTGTTTCATTCGTTGAAATATTAATGGCGTTGCCTCTGCTGGGACATTCCCTACCCCCTCCCGCTCTTCATGTTATGTGGAGTAGCTCAGTAAGCAACAGTCGGTCACATAAAGATACCTCCCGTTAGATTATCCTTGAGTCTATCTTGCCTTTTGTATCGGCACTGAATGCTATGTTCAGAACATGGATGGAGGACACAGCACAGACAGAATGTCCTTAGTCTGCCTCAGTGTGGAAAAACACAGGCGAGGACGGTGAACTGTGTCGTGTAGTGCCAGAGTGATCTGCGACTTTAATATGTAAATCAGATTTGGATTACGCCCGCAGTCGCGCTCATCATATTGTACGATACAAACTTAGCCTAGCTGTCTGAAAGCATCATCTTCTGTTCTTCAGAAGTGAATTAATCTGATAATCCCCCCTGGGACATTTGCGCTGATTAATTACTTTCTGTCCAGTGTCTGTCACAACTCTGTTTGACGATTCATAAAGACTGACGAGACCAACATTTTCATTAAAAAATGTCATCAGCCTGCCTGTCAGTTCTATGTGACATTGGTAGATGGTGGCTGTCCGTGTTGGGAGAGTCAATGACTAAGGCTCTGGTACCATTGTGATTTTTTTCGAGGGAGGGGTTCACATCCTGAACAGTTTCTCCACACATGGTTCAGTCTTTCTTGCTTGACTACTTGGCCTCTGTGAAGGATGAAATCACAGACTGTGATGTCCACCTGGTGTGAAAGCCTGACTCAGCCCACTTGTTCATCGGGTCAAAACTAAAGCTTTGCAGCTTTACTCAAATGCAGCGCTCTCAGATAATCACCAGCATGATGCCATTCTGTGGAGAGAATGGACACTTTTAGCCTGCCTGCCAGATCCCTGCAGTCTTCTCGTACTCTCGCATTTGTTGACACTACCATTTTGGCTCTGGTTTCGCTTTCTGAATGCCTCACTGTATGCCTCTGGCCCGTGTACCTTTCTATATACAGAGCAGATAGAGCAGCAATGGAAAACACAGACAAACGTCAGCATGGCATTGGCAACACATCAAACTGCCGGGGTGTGTTTGGCAGCTACAGGGAAAGACTATGCATTACGTAGCCCCTTCCGGATGTTCCAAACCCACACTAAAAATCAGATACAAATTATACGCTGTCACCATTTCTTTCCTCCCCACTCTTTTTTAGCATTACTTCCCAAATACGGTAATTAAGGTCACACTAAACAGGTTAGAAAAGGATCAGGATGCAACTGCATTGTTTCTCATTTAAATATCAACTCCTGCTGTTTGCGCCATACGTGACGTCGCTGCACACGTCTAGTTTAGCTTCACTGTGAACGCCCAGATTACATGCTTGTTGCTAAACCCAGAATCCCCTGCTACAGGTCACAGAATACCAGACTATCTCTCATGTCCTTCAGGAATATTTACAGATTTGATATCGCATTGTATCGCCTCACATCACAGTTTGATAAGAACAGGTACCTGGGTAAATATTCTCCAAAAACCATCTCCACCGATTATAAGAGGTATGCCCTCCAAATCTTGGTGCTGACATGTGAACAACCCTGTACAGTATATAAAGTGAAAATGCTGACGAACACTGACAATGCTGGCCGGATCTTGTATTATACTTTCCAGGGAATGTTATCATCTGCTTTTATGCTGTTGGATTTGCAATACCTCTGAATATTAACCATTTTTTATTTCAAACAGTGTCCGACACTACGACTAACATTACAATTTGAAGTGTTTCCTCTTTGAAAATACTGTTCCGTTTGAAAACGGAATAACTGATTGATTGATTGATTGATTTATGTATTTATTTATTGATTGATTGATAAGGTGTAATGTATTATCTGTTAAGGCTTCTGCATTGCAGATAGTGTTTTCAGAACATGGGTTACTTTCATGTAGGTTTCAAAACAGAAGAGAGCTTTATTTGATAGTCAGTGACCTTTAATAAAAAATGGATCAAAAGGATGGTTTCTCATGCTGAGCCTCTGACTGGCCTATCCCCACTGACTTCAAGACACCTGCCTTCTAAATGATGCTCACACATAGACAGTAGAGCTTCTATATCACCACACGTGACTAGTAGTACTGCCCTTCTCTTTTCTGTAAAATTAACCAATTATTGTAACCAGGGTATGAAATTAACTTTTTCACCCACTGGCCAGAGTGGCTTGTGGATTCAGCCATTTTCAACATTTTACCAGCCACCTTACCTTTAACACAACCTGGTTATTACTGGCCAAAGTGGCTGCTAGAGTAGAAAATCTTACCAGCCACAATCTGGTTGCTGGTGTTAATTTCATGCCCTGATTGTAGTTACTTACAGATTAGAATAATCCTAAATATGTTTTAATTTTGGATTTTACAGCATAACCTTTTGTCACTCACAACACTGGGGGTTAATAGCAAAGCAAAATGTTTTTTCTTTGACTTTCCATTTGTGACTGAAGAGTAGCCATTCATAGTGATAACCTGTTGCCTAATTAAATAGCTAAATTTAGCCGTTCCCTGGTATGCATGTGTAAGTGGCCCAGAGCTCCAATCTTTTTGCCTCCCTTGAGTCACTAGTGTATTTTTTCTGTCAAGAGGAGTAATTATTTTCCTAATTTCCCCTGTATTCCAATTTTGGCTTCTAGCACAAATAAAATAATCTGGAACTAGTAACACTTTTATAGTTTTTATAGATTCCTGAAAAAAATTGATACGGATGGATAAAATGTTAAATTACACAACAAACTTACAAACTTCTTACTTAACACCTGTCTGTGCTTTTAAAAAACACCAGCAATTAAACCTGAATTAAACAAGGAAGGGGACAGGCAATTGTAAAATGTTTAAACTAAGCCATTTTACTTAATTTATATTCACTCCTTAACAATTTACCAACTTTTTGGCACAGAACCACCCGAAGACAGTGGCATCCCCCTATCACATTTCAGGGAAGGTGACCACAGCTTCTATGCTGTCTGAAGTAGAGCTCACATTGCACTTCAGTAAATGCTCAAGGACCACCCACACAGCAGACACACACACGCACACACACAGGCACACACACACACACACACACACACACACACATCTCCTCCCTTTATCTGAAGGTGACTCTGCCTGTGGAAAAGGGATAGGCTGGGGTCAGACAGGTGTTTGATGAATCATTGATGCGTGCCCCATGAAAAGCAGGCTTATTTATGACTCTGCCCTTTTCATGCTTTCTTATGGATATTTTGATTCTTTGATGCTGGTGGAGAAAAGCACTGTGCCTCTTTATTATAAAGGTGAGGGTAAAGTAAGCATGTCCTGCCATGTCTGTTCATCTGTGGGGATGTGAACAGAGCTACACTTTCAAAAAAACACTTCATTGGTTACATTGGTGTTTTTACCAGTGTAATTGTTCCTTGCAGTAAGCATGTTTCATTTTCATTGTATAATTATCGTACCCAGAGAATAAAGAGCTTGAGGAAAGAAGAAGGCAGCAGGAAGGGTAAGGGCTGTCGTCTAAGGTTAGCCTCTCCCTCCATCTCATTTGCACAACATGGGGACAGCGTGGCGGGTTGAGAGTCCGCACCCTCTTTTTTACTGAGCTCTCACATTAACGTTAAACTCTCTCTGCCCAGGGAAGGAAGCAAACTCCTCTAATCGTCCCTGGCAACTGCCCCCCCCTCAGGGTTCCGCTGCGGCTGGAGCGTGGACCAGGCTTCCGCTCCCTCCACGCACGTCTCGGTCTGTGTCCTCACCCAAGGAGGGGCGTGGGTATTAGGACACACCTCACTGGGCATATACGGGGCATGGCCCCTGGCTCCTGACTCATCCTGTTCTCCTCCACACCAATGCACTGACAGTCCCATCAGCCCTTGCACCCATGGTTCCCTTCATTGCTTTGATGTGCCAGTGAGTTTCCAAGCAACTAAGGCTGTTGTATATTTAATGCCCAAATACATTAAGTGCTCATAATCACAGGTGGTGTTACAGGTTCTGAGCAGTGTTACTTTGAATCATTTGGAATTGCAGTCACAAACCTCTTCTTTGCATTTAAAGGGGGTGGCCTACATTTTGTGCAATGTGTGCGTGTGTGTGTGTGTGTGGGTGGGTCTGACAGTGAGAGAATATTTTGTTTGAAAGTGTGATTACGTCTGAATTTGTGTGAACTGGTGCATGCTTACATTGGCCAATGCACATGTGTAAACATGCAAGTGTGATTATCTGGACTGTGGCATTCTGTTTTGGCACTGCTGATTATCTCTGACCCCAAATGATAAGGACTGGGACTTGCACATTAAGTGAGGTTAGCTCCACCACCCAACAATTAGTACAAAAAAAAGCAAACCCTGAAACATACAGTAGGTTCAATGCAAAGTCATTTTATACTCTCCAAAATTTAGCCAAAAACAATGGTTCCTATCACTACCGTTATTGGTTATACACTCATGTCATGTCAGAGCATTGGAAATTTACTAATGATTGTTGAGTTCCACTTATCCTTTGGCTTATGTAGGATCTCACCAATAACACAGCTAGAGATAAATCAACTTCAGCCAATTGGAATGGAATTCTTTGGCTTTTTATCTGTCCCCAGTGTTTATTACCAAACATTCCAAATCTGTAGCGCTCGACTGAGGGAAACATTTAAAGGATCTGTGTCAGCACCAAGGGGCCCTGTGTGTGACCCCCAGAATAATAGTCTGACAAATAGCCTGTACATCTCCCATTACCCTTGCCTGATTCATACTTTTCTGTGCAAAATTGAAATTGTTTGCCTGCCAGTGTGCCACCTTAAGTCGGGGTGGGTGGATGGGGGGTTGAGATGGCTGGCTTCCTTTGTATTGTGATCTCAGGTGCATGTTTTCACTTGTAAATTCCAGGATGGTTGCCAGACGGTGGGCAATCTTAAAAGAAGCAGGGTGTTATGTTTGAGCCCGCGGTTTCTAGCGCCGCTGCTTTGAGCTGGCTGCACTGATGTTTTGTCACGCCAACGTTGTGCCTGTGGCAGAATGATTGTGAATCATTCTCATTAGGTCCTTGTCACGTTCCCCTGTCCTCTCATCAATTATGCCTGTGGAACAGGGTGTCCATGTGCTTTTATTTAGTGCCTGTCGTGTATTAGCAGCACGAATGTGATCAGGGGACCCAATCCAATGACCCCCTTCTTAGTTCTACTATGACACTGAGGACTGCTGTGTTCTTTGTTGTTTCAATTCCTAGTTAGCTCTTCTCCTGCATATGGCAGGTAGAAATGATCTCATTAGAACCAAGGGCCAAGTTATTCACTCAGGATATGAAGTCTTTACATCTGCTAAATTATATTGAACGAAAAAGGGTGGGGAAATATATTTTTGTGTACATGACCAGAAAAGAAAACTCGTAATTTGGAAGGAGACACATATTGCACTGAAACTCTTGAGGAATGCACTCAAAATGAGGTTCAGGTGTTGCTATTTTAACAGAACATCAGGTTGTGCCTGTGTCTGAGATGTAACAGTGTTTGGTTCAGGTCTATTCGTTGTAGCAGGCTCTTTGGATCTTTTCAGGACCCCACCTTGGGTTTCATGGCAGCTGCATCTCTTCTCAGGACCCAGGCCAAGGGCGGGGGGGGGGGGGGGGGGGGTGTTGGGGGAGGGGGGGGTGGGTGATTGGCCTGGGTGGGAGACAGCTCTACCCTCTGCAGGAATGACTGGAATTCTGTTTGTTTAGGGATTTAGCTCCAACTCTGGTATGCTGACTGTGTCCTATTTGGTTAAGGAATTTCAGAAATCTTTGGTCTTTAGTTGGTCCTTGTAATGTGATTTGTCCATGCAAGTCACCTATAAGTAATTATGAGAAAATAACATTATTTTTTAAAAAGCTAAATATGACTTTAATTACTCAAAAACTGTGCTTTTTATTTCACTTGCACTGCAGTAGGCTACAGTAATTATTATTTGGAATAGTTAATTGCAGTATTTTATGAGCTGTTAATTTTCCTGGAGGGTCTTTCATGCAGTTATGCATTTATTTGAACCGTCGTTCTTGTACCATTGTGAATGATTGAACGTGATAGAATAAAATTACAATTTAGAGATAATATATTCACAAGAATAATGCTACATTGTGTCCTTTTATTATGGGCGCACCTTTACTTCAAATTACGTTAAGATTTATTTGTGAAAAAGTGTGTATGTCAGAAGGGTTAGAGTAGCTGTAGATTAGTGCCTGGACAGCGAGGTTCGTGAGAAAACAGAGAGGAGCCTCTGACATTACCGGGAGGTGCCCGTTACTGGTTAGACATAAAAAATATATAAAAACCGGGTGAACAACAGCAGATTGAAATAAGATATTGTGTATAAAATTGATTATTTGTACATTTTATGTTTACGTTGAATTAAAGCGAGTGATGAGTAGCGGAAGAGGAGGGTGGGAGGATGCCTTCTTCTGAAAAAATGTGATTCTCTTCCTGTCGAGCTTAGCGTGAGCCCGGGGAAGCCTCCGTATTCCTTACTGCAGCAGTATTTGCAGGCGTGTACTGAGTGTGCGTGGGAATTTCTCACGCAATGCCTCTACAACAAAATTATGCACGGAGAAAAAAAGGAGGCAGGCTTGGAAGTAGCCTACTTCTTTGAGCAGCCCTGCCAGGTTGCGAGGCAGAACAACCAGCATCTGAAACAGTGAAGATACACTATCGGTGTTTACCGTCCTTGAATACTGTTTTATTTTATAATCGCAATCTTTGCTCGCTTGTCGTAAACAGAAACTAAAGACGGTAAAAGAACAACAGACAACAGCGCAAGCTAAAAAAAAAATACCTCCGAAGGGATTGGACGCGCACCTTGCTTCTTTTCCCCGATGTGGAGGGCGTCTCGAGCTCAGCATCACAGTAGAGTTTTAGACTCAAGATGGGAACACAGGGGGTTTCCTTTTAAAATGTGCAAGTCGAAACATTGTGCTGCCGATTTCAGGGACTTGCTGTTCTAATACAGGACTCCAAAAGACTTCACGTCAAGAATCGGATCACAATGGTCCAGAATGTGATATTGGTGTTTTTCCGCAGGAGACTAAGCCAGCGACCGGCTGTTGAAGAACTGGAAAGTAGGAATATCCTAAAACGTAAGTACTGCTTCCATCATCTTAATGCATCATACCTGAGAAGATAAGGTATTTTGCAGGCGGACACACCTTAAATTTCGTATTTTTCTAAAGGCAAATGTACTTTAATATAAGATTATATATTTTGGTACAGTATGGAAAATGACGATAAAGAGAAAAACAATATGATTACACATTATTATAAGTGTGAACTGATGCAATAATTTAAATTATCTGAATTATCAACGTGACCAATGTCCAGATAGGCTACTTAAAAATAAACATTGCTGTAATGGTAATAAATCAATATTATTTCAAAGTAAAACAAATGACCAGGTACAACCTGTGGTTTTTAAAAATAAGAGCACCCTTACCACTCACTTCATTCACATTGTTACAGATAAAATGATGTAAATACTATTACTGTACATTAGTGTGTAAAATATGTATAGTTTATTTAAAAAGCTATCAGTTATTGCTACCTTTATGGCCTTATGGACATATATGCATATTATTTCTGCAATTATGCAGTCTTAATCAAAGTCTCAGAGGATGACAGTGTTGGTGTAGACTAATATACATTTATTTCAGAGGATTCACTCTAATTATCACAAAACTAAACAAACAATTGATTATTATGGATATTTACATCATGCCTTACATCATAATCAAAAAAGATTAAATGTGCTTTGACGGTTCTCTTTGGGCTCAAGATGGAGTGATAATGTTTTCTCAGTAAAAAAAGCAAAGGGTAGCCAAAAGCTTACAAATACATATTTTTCTAACTTGCACTCTATGCTTTGAGTATTATTGAACACGGACCCCAGAGGCCTGAGGAGCAACACATTTGAATAGTCTCTGAGGCATGTTTGATGAAGACGTGTTCAATAGCACAACAAAGCTTCTCACGTTTTGTGCTTCTCAGGGGAGGTTTCCATTACATCCATTTCTAAAGTGCACTTTATGGAAAGGGAAAACCCGCACACAAAGTGGTCGACAGATTGAATTGACTCAGGCTCAGTGTAAACAAATGAATCCCGCTGATGAAAATTAGAGTGGGCTTTTCATTTGAGATTTCCCAGTGGTCACCTTGTGGGTCGAGCGTCCCATTCTAGCCAAACCGCAAAGGCGTTCGTCAAAAAGAATAAATCCATTTTTGTCTTATTTAGGAATAAAAGAATAAAATCAATGAAATTCCAAACAAAATGCTAATTATATTGAAATGTCTGAGCACTAAATGTACCATGCGGATGAGGAGAGGAGGTGTTGGTTTGAGCAGCTCGGGTCCTTGTTCTTACCCTCATCTGTACAGACACCTGTACTCTGGCCTTGGCAGCTGTCTCTTGTTGTCAGGGCTGCATTGGTATTCTTCCTGCCTGTACTGAACACCACATGTACACACAGCATTCTTAATGAGCCTTAAGTAGTCCAGGAATAAAGACAAGTGACTTAAGAGCCAATGGAAGCATTGTGGAGCATTGTGCTTGACCCAAGAAGCGTATAATCGGGTGACACCAGAACTGGTTTTTGATTTCAAACAATATTGCCCAATGGACAGTGGAGACTGTAGCAATTGCTTTTAATCTGTCAACATGAAAGTCACAATTGTGATAATAATTGAAAAAGTGTTCAATTGTTGTGAAGAAATTATAGCAATTTGTAGCCGTGCAGGCATGTGAGGATGTGACATCAAGTGGTCCCACGAGACCTAATGAAGAGATATCCTACTAAAGTATACCACTGCTGTGTCAAAACCCCCTCAGTTTGTAATTGGAGCCAGGGCTCTCTCAGCTTCATCCCGACTCCTGATGATAGCAGGAAACACTGAGGCTCTGTTTGCAGGGAGACACATCATTGGCTCAGTAATTACAGAGTGCACTTTAATCCATTCCCAAAACTCCTAATCAGAGCATTATGGCCTCATAGGAAACATGAAACAAATCCGCTTCAGGTAAATGCTGCCTTTGAAACGGAGAGCTACGGAGACGACAGGACGAGCTGAACAGAGAGATGCAGCGTGCTCGGGTTGTTGTCGCACGAGAGTTGGGAAGCCCGTGCCTCTGTCTTCATGGCAGTGAGAGTAATACAGTGTCAACAATGGCTGGGTGGAGGCCATCTTGTACAGTAATTGTTACTCAGAGGGCCTAATTCATCCCTGTCGATGGCTGCAGTAGTGCATAAATAGGTCTCGTAAGTAATGTCCGTTGTTCAACACTGTGTCTGCCTGTCTCTTCTCTCTCTCTTTTTGCTGATGTGTGACTTTTTCCTTCTTTGGCCTACAGAGAGGAATGACCAATCAGAACAGGAGGAGAGAAGAGAAATTAAGCAGAGGCTGAACAGAAAGGTATGTATGCCTCAAAAACCCAATCAGCCTTTTATCACCCCTTTACTAAATCCCAGACGGGCGCATCAAACAAACGCACACTGACCATACACAGACTCAAAAACGCAGGCACAGATGTCTGGTGTGCGGACAAGTGCGTCAGCTCCTGACAGAAAGCTGTCTCGCTGATACTGTGTGGGTGTGAAGGCTTCCTAAGAGCATATTCCTGTCATGGAACATTTCAATAAGGCCATTTAAAAAATGTGGATTGATGCGAGAATAGAGCTTTAACCAAACTAGGCTTGCTAGCACTATCTCATTCTCAGGTGCTCCCAGGAGGCAATAATGAATGTTATTGCCACAGATATTTCGTGAATTCACACGTTGTTATCACCAAACTTTACATCAGTCTCAGCTCTTACATTTTTTGTTGTTAAATTTGTCATTGTGGAATTGTTCTTCTGTAAATCATCTTGTTTAAAAAAATAAAAAAAAATAACATTGAATACTTTGAACAAGATGTCTGCAGTGTAACCCCTCAAAAACAAACAAATGTAAAAAAAAAAAGCCATGCATTAGGATATAAAGAAGTCTGCTTCCAGGCTGAAAGGCTGTATAAGAGCTTCCAGAAGCATGGCAGATGCACCACACATCACCTTTCTGTTAGCACCACATACCCTACGTGGTGTTCATTAAATTTGCAATGTAGACAATAGTAAAATATAAGCAGACATTAAACTTGTTTGCTATGAGAATCCCGGTCCACATAGTGCATTGTCGGTTGTAAACAGGGGGAAGTCAGTCTTCCAGTGTCAGTTTTTGCCACTTGTATCAGCCCCAGAAGCCATTTATAAGGCCTTACTGAGGTCACTTTTGGGTGTTATTATTGCCTGAACTGCCTTATATCCTTGTCTGAGCTTCCCTTTCCTTTTTTTTCTCCGCTCCAGCTCAACCAGCGGCCCACGGTTGATGAACTGCGGGACAGAAAGATCCTCATCCGCTTCAGCGACTACGTTGAGGTGGCCAAAGCTCAGGATTATGACAGACGAGCTGACAAGCCTTGGACCCGACTCTCCGCGGCTGACAAGGTAACGCAAGCACGGCTTCTCTCTCACTGTCAACGCGGCCTCGACACGGTTCATTCCGTTATACACTGCACAAACCATGTCCCAATGCCCTGCCCATGCCAGCATAGTGACCACAACCATTCCAGTGGGTCAGTATGACCATAGCGTTTAGTGCCATTTGAACTCCAGCCTGTAGGAGTTTTATATCCTCATCAGTTACAGGCAGGTAACTGCATCTCAGTATGTCTTCATATACTTACAATGCGAGTGGAGTGTGTCTAGGATACTTTAAGTTGCCGTGTGTACACCTTTGCTATATTCCTAAAGTTTAACATTATACTTCACTCTTGACTAAGACCAAACATGTTAAAGTAGGGTTTTCCCCTACTAGCATATTCTGCTTCCATTTTGGTCAGTGGTTATTGCGCTTGTTTTCGTCTGAATGTTCTTATCGTGCACACATCACTGCTTCTGACTGTCTGGAAGCCAGCGTGCTTTAATGATGCTTACTGTCACTTGTTTCACAGGCAGCAATACGGAAAGAGCTTAACGAGTTTAAAAGCAACGAGATGGAGGTCCACGCCTCAAGCAAGCACCTGACAAGGTCAGTGTTTGTGTCTTCATGGTGTGTGTGTGTGTGTGTGTGTGTGTGTGTGTGTGTGTGTGTGTGTGTGTGTTTGTGTGTGAAAGATAGAGATGCTGAGAGAGAAGGAAATACAAAACTCAAGTTTGCATTTGACAAGGTCAGTGTTTGTGTGAGAGAGATTGTGTTTGTGTGAGTGTATGAGAGAGAAGAAAATGCAAAACACAGGTTTGGACGGAGGTCAGTGTGTGTTTGTGAGTGTGCGTGTGTGTGTGTGCGTGTGTGTGTGTGTGTGTGTGTGTGTGTGTGTGTGTGTGAGAGAGAGGGAAGCAAAACTCTAGCTTGAAGAAGGCCGTGTGTGTGTGTGTGTGTGTGTGTATGTGTGTGCGTGTGTGTGAGTGTCACTGAGTGCACAGAGTGGCTCTGCTGCTCCAGTGCTATTCATAGCCATATGCACATCCAGTGCAGTAAAGATAGAGTGCCAAGCCAAAATTAGAAATATCCTGGCCTCCTGAGACTTAAAATCTGCAGAGAGCAGCGAACTATGACAAATATAACAAATGCCCTTGCCGCGGCTGCTTGCGTTTCACTTATGCCGGGTCCCATTTTTATTGGCAATAATTAGATTGTGCTGCGCGCTGCACAATTCGCAGGTCTGCAAATAGGCCCCTGATTGATGAAGTTCCCCCCGACCCAGCTGTGACGTCATCATCGAGGCAGGCTCCTCACAGACGTGCTTCTCCCCTCCCCTGCAGGTTCCACAGGCCGTAGCAAAGTTTCTTCTGTGAAGAATTGCTGAACCCGGTTCTGTCAGTGAAGACCTTGAGAGGATTCTTCCTGTGCCCTGGCCCAGTCTGTGGGTGTCTGATATTTAGGCGCAGTGCACCTTGGAGGCTATGTCTCTACAGTGGGCGCTGCCAGGAGAGGCGTCCCACACCGGGCTAGAGGAGGGGCTGGGGGGCCCCCACATCCACTCAGACGGACATCTCCTGAGGTTTACTGAGGATGACAGGAGAAACTGAGATCCCACGTGCTGTTTGTTACCTTTTTTTTGGAATTTTTATTTTTACAAACTCTTTTAAAAGGCAGCCTTCGATTATCAGGTGTGGAGATGTGCATGTGACCAGCTTACCCTTTTCCTGCACCGTAAATGTTAGTCACACCTCCAGCATTGTGGGCTCTCGCTGATCTCGAGCAAAATTTGATATCAACCGTGTACTGTAAATGTCTATCTTAACAGGAATTCATGTCTTAACACGAGAAAAAAATCCCTTTGTAAGCACTATTTATTGTCTGCACAATACAAGTTTTGAATTTTTAAAAAATAAAGGGCTTTTGTCTTTTTTTGGGAGAATGGGGTGCTGTATGATGAAGGTTGTTTATGCTCATGCTCTAGTGTAGTGTGAGAATCCAGTGATACTGCATATAGTGAAACTATAAAGGGTAATTCCACCCAAAAACAACATTAACTATATTTAACAGATCAAGGCGTAACTAATTAAGTGTCTCTTTGTGGCTGGCCAAAAAAAAATCTGTACTGAGTTATTTGAATATAAAGTTGAAAATTTGGTAGAGGTATACATCAAAATTATGTATAGCTCGACCACTTCCTGGTCTCTGAAAGACTACAGGGTTTTGAAGTGGACGTGTAAATTACATTGGCATGTAGGCGGAGCCAGCGAGGGAAGAAATGCTGCCTGCATCTGTCACTGTTCTGAATAGGGACCACAGAACGACCACAAAACATCGCAGATCAAGCTAGCTATCATTGCTATTTTAATATAATGTCAGAAAATTACATTGATAGGCTACGTTATTTCCTAAAGATGTTTTGGCAAACAACCAAACCGGACTCGGGTGCTGTCAGTTACAGAGTGGAGCTCCTCCGGTATTTCCTGATTCCCTGTACATCTTCCTCTGCCTTATTAAATCACCCGGTAAGGTACTGAAAAACAGGAGGTCGGGGACTCTGGGTTGATTTTCCGACATGGAACCGGGGTTAGAAATGCAAAGCCTAGCTAAGTGTTATGTATTTCCCCAGTTTTTCTAGAGACTGAGCTAATGATGGTGGTATTTTGTCAGTATAACTTACATTCGTGGCTAACTTGCCAGTGAGTTACGTGGCCTCTCTAGTCTCGAAGAAATGCTGCAGACACTAGCAGTAAAATGCCCAGCCCCTCAGCCTCCGCTTCTGTAATGTCATTCAGTGGGCATGGCAACCTGTTGTCTGAACTGTAAGCTCTTTGGCTGTTGTAGTTCATATAGGAAGGCAAGTATCTGGTACAGTAGTCAGGTAAAATCTGTTTTTCCAATTGTGGCCATATAGATATTTCCCTCTGTTGAAGAACAGGAACTCTTGTCTTAAAGTTTTCAGCCCATAAAAACAAAGCATAATGTCATTATTATGCAAAACAGCTAAGAGAGCAGGGGACTGTTCTTTATTTGGCCAATTCAGAAACTTACTGGGCATCTAACCAACGGTTATTCCTAAATAAGCCATCCACATTTTTTGCACTGTATGAACATGAATATTGCAACTCAAAGGGTTTCAGGGCAGCCTCACGGGTCGGCCCATTAATACTTACAGAAAGATGTTGGCTGCTTAATTTGCCTGTACACATAGCTTCGCTGCCTGATTGCACCTAAGCTTGACTTTAATTAACTGCTGTGTAAAACAGACCTAACATAATTTTTTTTGGTGCTTAGTTCACTGGACAAATCATATTCAGTTTCTCTGGTTGTACTGCTAACAGCAGCAACATGGTCTGTGTAGCTGCCTATTTATTTAGCATTTCTCTTACCAGAGAGACAGAGCACCCTTGCTATTTCTTTCCAGACACCATAGCCTCCTTCCACTAGGGCAGATTGTTTTTAAAAAAATTATGATGAGACACTCCGTCTTTACCTGGGTTTTTATCACATTTTAGGTAATGGTCAAAGGTGGAATGTGACTACAGGCCTTCAATATATTCAGTGGGCATTACTATAGGTCAAAGATGCCAAGTGGTGTTACAGAAATCAGCAATATTAATGGTCATACTGAAAGGGAAATGTTAGGAAGGAAAGAACAATGCATGTTCTGGACTGTAATTCAAATTTAAAAGCAAACATCCAGTTTAAAACAGCTAGTTGTGGAAAACTTATTAGAGATCATCAGCAGAACACCGCTCAAAGCAGGCCACAAAATGAAAATGCAAGACCAAGCATTCCATTGCATGGGATTACATTACATTACATTACATTATAGGCATTTAGCAGACGCTCTTATCCAGAGCGACTTACATACTTCTTATTACATTTATCCATTCAAACAGCTGGATATATACTGAAGCAATGCAGGTTAAGTACCTTGCTCAAGGGTACAACGGCAGTGTCCTACCTGGGAATCGAACCTGCAACCTTTCAGTTACAAGTCCAGTTCCTTAACCATTATACTACTGCCGCCTTATTGCACTGTTTGCCTGACAGTGCACTGTTTGCCTGACAATAAATCTGGAGGTTAGAAAGTGACAAAGGTTGTTTTCCTGCGTGATAAGATGATATTTTATTACGTAGAAATATATCTTGATAAATTTACTGAGGAAAACCTGAAACTGCAAATCCTTCAAAAAAAAGTAGTTAGCAGGCCTTTTCTCTCACCAACTAAAAAGAAGAATTAGGCTGCACTTCGTACTTCATGCAAGCTTCATGGTTGCTGGACAAGCAAAAAGCAGACTTGGTTTAGACAGCACGTCAGCATCACCTTTCTCTGAAAACAGCAGACAAAGGAGACTCGTAGTGTAAATCAAGTGCAAAGATGTGCGCTAGCGGAGCACAACCCACAGACATGAGAGATGAGGCCGCAGACCACAGACACTCAGGCAGAGTGTTCTTTTACCTGTCCTTGTGGGAGGGTCAGTCTAGCACTTACAAAGATGGCAGTGTTACATAAGCTGTCAGCAAGCCAGCTCCACTGTCCCTGGAGAATGACCTAGATCAAGCGTTGCCAAACCTGACGAGTTTCACCTGTAACACAGCGTGGGAGTCACCAGTAAAAGAGGGTGGGAGAGAGACAGCATATGTCTGCATCCTCTAAGCATACAGGCAGGAGTGAGAGTTAGTTTGAGACTAGTGCCCCAACAAGATGCTAGCCTGTCTTTTTGCAGTGCGGAGGTGTAGTTCTATTTTCAGATAGCTGGAGCCAAAAACCCTCAATAGATTGAGTTGTGTGGGTGATCTGCATGGCCGAATCCTTCCTTCTGCTTTCAGTTTACAACTTGAGACAGACAGCTGCTCTGTAGAGCATCACATTTTTCACCAGAATAAATTATTCTGCTAATATTTGACATGCCATGTTCATCATGTATTTGGAGGGCTTATCATGGGTATATGAAAAAAAGTGCTTGCAGCCATTACTTTACACTACAATACATACATTTAGCAAGTGCTGTTATCGATGTTATAGAACATCTTTCACCACCCAATTCAAGAACAATATTCAGTTCTCTTTCATTGTGGATGGTCATTCCTGTTTGCTTTAATGGTGGAAGTTAGCAATGCTCGACCAACATGTTGTTTCAATACATAGGCCTACTGGACATTTTGGACATTACTCAAATGTTATTGACATCTTTCTTTTTAGAATGAAGTGTTGAAATATGATCCTTGATTGTCTAAATGAGACATACAGACAACAAAGTAGTAGCATTAATGAACTATTAACTCTTCCTTAGGCTGTAGGTTATCTGAGGGGGATTTTACTGTACTCGTAGCAGGTTTGGAATTTGACAGGTCTCATCCGAGGTCTGGATAGAGCCAGGCTCATCTGGGGTTGTAGTAGGAGTCAGCTGATGTGTAACTCCACATATGTACTACAACTAGCAGACCCATTACACTTCAGCAGCTGGTACTGTCAGTTTTAACACACAGTATACATTTCGTACTAATATGTAATGATACAAATATTATGCAATACTTTTTGTAGTGAATATGTTATGTCTTGGTGCAACCAGTTTTCATTAGAATTTCTGGTCTGTGTCAATCAACATCTAGCAGCACAGAGTTTTAGATCACAGCACAGGCAAGGAAACAGCCCAGAAGCAGGGGATAAGATTGCATGATCTCAGAAAATGTGTGAGCTCATACAACAAATATAATGTAACACTAGAGAGACCAGAGGTGCAAAATAAATCACTTTATAGCAACACAGTGTAGGGAGCGCCACCTGGAGGCACCCTGGAGAGCCAGGTGAGAGATATGTGTGTTGAGGCTCATCTGAGAGAGTTGCGTGTTTTGTGCAATCTGTATCAGGAAGAAGGACAGCGTGGTGTGAAGGGTACATTACATTACATTACATTATAGACATTTAGCAGACGCTCTTATCCAGAGCGACGTACATAGTGCATTTTCAAACTAGGAACAAGAGCGTTTAAAAACAACCCTAAAAAGGCAAATACGAATCTAAGTACTAGGCGCAGTCAGTATGATTGGGTTTTTTTTTTTGTTTGTTTTTTTGGGGGGGGTAATTACACAACAGTAATAACAATAGTCACAGGGAGGTAGGGAGGGGTGGAGAGAGGTGCAGCTTGAAGAGGTGAGTCTTCAATCTGCGCTTGAAGGCGGTCAGACCTTCTGCTGTTCTGACCTCCACGGGGAGGTCATTCCACCACCGTGGGGCCAGGACAAACAGACGTCGAGACCGGGTGCTAGTATGAAGAGGGGGGGGTACCAGTCGTCCTGAGGAGGCGGAACGCAGGGATCTGGCAGGTGTGTAGGGTCTGATTCGTTTTTGGAGGTATGGAGGGGCAGATCCTCGGACTGCCTGGAAGGCGAGCACCAATGTTTTGAATTTGATGCGAGCCATCACAAGGTACAGTATGTACATTGTCCTCTGACACCAAAAACACCTGCTCCACCTGGGCAGACTGTTGGCTCTCTTTTAAAAATTTGTTTTACCTATGCCCCACATTTTGAACCACCAAAAAAAAAGGTGATAAATTGAATTCTTATCTTTGAAAGTACTTCAGATAAATACACTACAGACACTAACTGCCATGGAATATTTTTCATTTATAGCCTATAATCCCAGCTGTTTATCTATTGACTATAGATTGATTCTACTGTAAATGTAATTGTTGCCTTACCCATGAATATTTTTATATTTTCCTCTTATGGTGGAACTACTTGGTGACGCTTGTAAAAAAAATAAACCTGTCATGTGCGTATTTTACTTAATACAGGATCCTGTAAAAGTAAAACATTAAGACAATAACGTTTGTATAACTTAGGGAAACAACCAAAAGCTCAACAAACACAATAAAATGCTCACTGCTTTTTTTGGCTGTTCAGAGAGATGTTGTTTGTGATTGCTTTCATTGCAGACTCTACAGTCATATACAGAAACATTCTGGAGAGGAGACCCACCCCCAACAACACAGCAGTCAATCAGAACAATTGGAACTGCAGCAAACAGAGGACTACATCTCTAAGATTGGAAAACATGCTGCAAAGCCTAACCTGTGAAAGAGTACAACAGTCAACAGCACAAAGTATTTCTTGAGTAGCCCTTTGAGTAGGGTTCTGGAGCCTATCCCAGCATGCATTGGACGAGAGGCCAATCTATCGCAGGACACATACACCATTCACTGACACACTTATAACTATGGGCAATTTAGAGTGTCCAATTAGCCTAACCTGCATGTTTTTGGACTGTGGGAGGAAACCTGAGTACCTGGAGAAAAACCACGTGGACCTGGGGAGAACATGCAAACTCCGCACAGAAAGGCCCTCGGCCGGAATTCAAACTCGGTAACTTCTTGTTGTGACAGTGCTAACCACTGCACCATCATGCCACCCTCTATACAGTCAGAAACTACTGAAAGGAACAATAAATAAAAATTTGGGTGATGGGCAAAGAATTTAGAGCAATGCAACATTGCCATTGGCATTAGCATTCACATACAGTGAATAAATGTATATTTGTAATTGTTTATATGAATCATGAATGTTGTAAGAGAAGGGGGTAGGAGTAAATAAGTCTTTACTTCTTCCTACTCCTTTTTGAACATGTTCATTGTTATTCGTTTTTATTTTGTTTTTTATACGCAAGTTCAAAATAAAGATTATCATATCAAATCAAATCAAACAGTACATAGTGCAAAAAGATAACAATGTTCTGCAAGATAGACATCAGAGCAAGGAACCAGATCTGAAGAACTGCATGATTTGCTTTTATGTAATTACCAAGACCCACCAGACTCATACAATGGTTGACCATTGTTGAAGTGAATGCTATGGCTGTATAATGAAACATCATGAAGCTTAAGGCATCCCGCTACTTCTCAAAGCACGTCGCCCTCCAGATGTCAGCAAAACCTTAAGGTTTAGGCGCTAATCCATTCTTCCAACTCACCGCTCATTACAGGGCATACAATGGGTTGCACAAACAAGTTCAATCACACAGTCCAGAAGGAAACAGTATAACTCAGCTCTGCCCAGAAACTCCCTGCTGGTGGCCCCGAAACATTGTTTGACTGACGGCCACACAGCAAGCCTGCACAAAGGCTTGAGACAAAGAAATGTACAGTGTGGTCACAATTCATTTCACTGACTGAGCATTAAAAAAACATGCTGGATAAAACTTTCGGTCCTCATAATTTGACAATTCACAGTGTACTGATGTCAGTGAAAGAGAACTTATAACCCAGTTGGAAATAGGTCTGTATCAGTACACTAACACTGGTGAACACATAATCACCACATTGTGAGGTCTGTATCAATACACTAACACTGGTGAACACATAATCACCACATTGTGAGGTCTGCATCAGTACACTAACACTGGTGAACACATAATCACCATATTGTGAGGTCTGTATCAGTACACTAACACTGGTGAACACATAATCACCACATTGTGAGGTCTGTATCAGTACACTAACACTGGTGAACACATAATCACCACATTGTGAGGTCTGCATCAGTACATTAACACTGGTGAACACATAATCACCATATTGTGAGGTCTGTATCAGTACACTAACATGGTGAACACATAATCACCACATTGTGAGGTTTGTATCAGTACACTAACACAGGTGAACACATAATCACCACATTGTGAGGTCTGTATCAGTACACTAACACTGGTGAACACATAATCACCACATTGTGAGGTCTGTATCAGTACACTAACACTGGTGAACACATAATCACCATATTTTGATGTCTGTATCAGTACACTAACACTGGTGAACACATAATCACCACATTGTGAGGTCTGTATCAGTACACGAACACTGGTGAACACATAATCACCACATTATGAGGTCTGTATCAGTACACTAACATGGTGAACACATAATCACCACATTGTGAGGTTTGTATCAGTACACTAACACTGGTGAACACATAATCACCACATTGTGAGGTCGGTATCAGTACACTAACACTGGTGAACACATAATCACCCCATTGTGAGGTCTGTATCAGTACACTAACACTGGTGAACACATAATCACCATATTTTGATGTCTGTATCAGTACACTAACATGGTGAACCCATAATCACCACATTGTGAGGTCTGTATCAGTACACGAACACTGGTGAACACATAATCACCACATTGTGCAACTGTTGTAATGTGTGGAGGCCAGAGGGAGAATGTTGGAGACATAGACATAGTGGCTCTCCTTCTTAACACTTCGGTGTGTAAAACATATGCGTTGAATGTTTAAGTGGTAACTGTAACTGGTTTCTGCTTCTTGGTCAGCAAGCATACATTGTTAGAAATTACATAACAATGTGCTCTTTTCATAGGATGTTGCACTTGTGCACCTTCAGAAAGTATTTTTATTTTTACTTTGAAATGCTTTGTACATTTAATTAGAAACTATATGATAGACTATTGCATCTCTTTTTCTGAAAAAAATAAAATTGCAAACTGGACAGAGGCAACAAAAATGACTTTTGAGAGGACCAGACGCAAAGACAGCAAACTGAAAAAAAATTGGTTGTGAAAAGCTATCAATATAAAAATGTTGCTAATACACCACAGTTTCCTCATAAATAAAGAGATTTTTTTCCAGAACCTTTTTGAAGAAAATTTAGGCCATTGAATAAGAGAATGACAATCATCAATGGAGCAGGGGACTGTGTTATAATGATTACTGAGGGGAGTGGGCAAATAAGGAGTGGTTTTAGAACCCAACTGCTGGAATGCGTTTGTACAGCCCAGTGGATATGCCTCGAATTAACTCTTCTCTGTTCACTGAGCACCCTCATTAGAGCCTGAATGGCCTCCCAGGCAGAGTGGAGAACCTTGGCTCTCCAGGCATGCGGCCCTGCTCTCCCACAGCGCTGTAGCGCTCACTGACCTCGGGCTAGAACGGTGAGAGAGAGCAGAGATAATGGCCTGCTTGGTGTGTCTGGGGAATGGCAGACACTAACAGTGAGTGGCATGTCTGAGCTCAGAGACAATGCTGGTGTTCATTCAGACTGCATTCTCATCACATCACATACCATGCCACCTCCCCACCCACTCTCTCTTTAACTGTGCTGCACAGTTAGCCATTACCTAAAAGCTACACTTTGAACCCTGCATGCCTACAACTGTATGTTTTGGGGGTAAAACCAAAGTATCTCTGTTTGTTAAAAAATGAAAACCTTGTTTTTTATGATTAGGTCTCTGAAGTGTGGCTGTTAGTACTGTCGAACACACAATCAGTGAGACCCTCATTGCATACTGTATATCAAAATGTACTGTTGAAACAAGTATCATACCATAAATAGACCAGATGGAGGTGCACTGGTCTTATGCCGTGTATTCATCAACACAAATATGAAGAGAATAAAAACTACATTTAATTTAATGGAAAAATAAAAATATAATTGAACATCAAATGGAGATTTCCAATAATATCGGGGAATGATTTCAGATGATACCAGATAATTTCTGAAAAACTCAGAACACTTCAGAACATCTCAACTGCTGATAACTCATGCTGGTTTTCCACCCATACTCCTTTGTCCATCCTGTTCTATGTCCAGGAAAGTTAACAACCTGGAATAAAACATACCCAGTGGAATACAGGGCCTTGGAAACAAGATGTGTAGGCTCTACAGCCAATCAATCATTTAAATTGAGCACTTGAGTGGTGGAATACATTAAAAACCTGAAGATTTTGTGGCCCTCAAGAATTTAAAACTGAAATGACTGTATCAAACTCAAGAGTCTTAAGAGAGGGGACAACAGACTATGGACACAAGCTTTCTGGACACTCCTGATCTAGGTCACAGTCCGTCACACTGATTCGCACATCAAGACTGTGGGAGTGACCAAGAGGAGCATCATTCAGAGTGATACTCGTTTCCTGGCCCATTCAGTCACACCAGGACACTGAATTGGAAGACTGTGAAACCCCCTGCTGGGTTCCAGTAGGAGTCTTTATTACCTTGATTGACACCTTTGTATTCCAATCCAATCCAATTTATTTGTATAGCACATTTAAAAACAACAAAGTTGACCAAAGTGCTTCACAGTCAATAAAAAATGGTAAACACAACGTTTAGGCTAAAATAATGCACACGCTATATAATTCACACATAATAAAACATTAGGCTAAAATATCACAATATAGAACACACACAACCACAAACAAATACACACAGCAGACTCTAACAATTTAAAATGCTAGGGAGAATAGATGGGTTTTTAGTTGGGATTTAAACATTGGGAGTGTTTGGGCCAGCCTAATATGGGGGGGCAACTCATTCCAGAGTTTGGGGGCTATAACAGCGAAAGCTCTGTCCCCCCTGTTCTTTAGCCTGGATTTGGGGGCAACAAGGAGGGACTGGTCAGCCGACCTCAGAGAACGTAGTGGGGTGTATGGGTGCAGGATCTCGGTGAGGTAGGATGGGGCCAGACCATTCATGGCTTTATAGGCAAACAGTAAAATCTTAAATTGTACTCTAAACTCCACAGGCAGCCAGTGGAGGGAGGCGAGGACAGGTCTGATGTGCTCCCATTTGCGTGTCCCTGTCAACAGCCGAGCAGCAGCAGCATTTTGGACTAGCTGAAGCCGAGACAGGGAGGCCTGGCTAACGCCAACGTAAAGCGCGTTGCAATAGTCCAGCCGTGTAGACACAAAGGCGTGCATGACTCTCTCAAAGTCCTTTAAAGAGAGGAGAGGCTTAATTTTAGACAGTTGCTTCAGCTGAAAGAAGCTGGACCTAACCACCAAGTTAATTTGTTTGTCCATTTTAAACTCACTGTCTATTTTCACCCCCAGGTTGGTTACTATGGGTTTAACACATAACTCAAGGGGGCCCATGCCTGGAGGTGTGGTACCAGGCCCGCTTGGTCCGAACGTAATGACCTCGGTTTTTTTTTTGTCATTGAAGTTTAAAAAGTTCAGAGCCAGCCAAGCTTTTATGTCACTGAGACAGTCTAACAGGGGTTGAATGTTGAGGTCACCACGTTTTAAAGGCAGATATATTTGTAGGTCATCTGCATAAAAATGGAACGAGATGCCATGCTTCTCGATAATAGATCCTAGGGGGAGCAGATATAGAGTGAAGAGTAAGGGCGCCAGGATGGAACCTTGAGGTACACCACAGGGGAGGGATGCAAGAGATGAATGGAAATTGCCTTGACTCACAGAAAAGCTCCTATCTGACAGGTATGACCTGAACCACTCTAGCGCAGTACCTTTGATGCCCACATGGTGCTCTAGTATTGCAGATAGACCTCTCTCACAGACTGAGATAAGCACACTTGTCATGTGACCAGCACTGCAGACTTACATATCATTTCTTAAAGTTCAAGATGTGTAAGAAGAAACATTGAATAAATCAACTTTTTATCATAACTTTGCTTAAACTCCACCAAACTTCATCTTTCATTTACACACCAAATGCTATGCATATGGACAAGAGGTGTTGATAGAAGGGGAAGAAAAGTGGTGCTGTGCAGTGCAGTTGTATCCCTGCAGGCTGATTGGCTGCCAGGTACCATCTAATTCTGTGAGCACTGTTAATCATAGGCTGTAATCCAAGACACTAATTTGCTTGGCTGTTTCTGCTGTACTCTGTAGAAACATCAGAAACTGGGCAAGTTGTGGTTTTCCTGCAACAGAGCACATATAAAACGTCACAGCTCTCAAAGTGTGAACTCTCACCTGCCCCTATTCAAGAGCATTTCAAACCACCAACTGATATGGCCAACCAGAGTTAGATGTTCACTAGAAAGGATGGTAATTATATTTAAAATAGACATAGAGGAGTTTCAGAAGAAACACTGAGTTTGCATGTGATTGCACTTTTCACTGTATAATGTGATGTGTATTTATTAATTGTTGTGTGTGCTACTGTATGATAAGGTGCAAAACAGGTCTTCCCTACAGAAAGACAAATGATAGACTATGACGACCATGGTGACCTAGGTGTAAGCATTGTAAGGGTTAGTTTAGTTGGCAAGCTATAGCATGGGTAAGTAGAATAAATCAGGTAAAAGTTTATTATTATTATTATTATTATTGCTGTGAGTAGTAGTATTTATTGTATTATTGATGTATTGTTATAATTACATGATTATTGATGCATTATTATTCTTATTCATCATATTCTTCTGTAGTAATAATAATATTAATAATTGAGATAATGAATAAAACAAATTTCATACATGCCTTTCAACTTAAATTGTGTTAGAATATAGCACTAATTCAAATAATATAAATAATAAAGAAGAATAATAATTAAGAGTTGGCATGCTAATACATTTGTTAGGCCTATGCATAGTAAAGATTAATAGAGGAGTCAAAAAATGAACTGCTCATCCTGTTGGTAATTCTATCCAATGGAATAATGTTGTATTCTCAGTCTGGTTAGCTCTGTCTTGCATTATACTAGCTGACTTGAGAAGGGATAAAGCTAATGGTGCATTGCTTTTCAGGCAGAAAGTACCACTTTGTGGTATATAGCTGTAAAGTGTAACCTATACAGCGCATTCCCAAACGTTAGACCGACAGATCTGAAGGCGTATTCGTTTAAAGGCTGCTACAAGACGTTCCCAAACGTTAGACCGACAGATCTGAAGGCGTATTCGTTTAAAGGCTGCTAACTGACATAATTCACTGAAGATAATGAGTAGCCTATTAAAATAGCACAACTCTCAGTTATAAGGCATAACGTTGTCTGACATTAACTTTAATTTGGAACGCTTAGGTTGTGATAGTAAGTCCTTAACATTATTTTTTTAATGAGGCTCCAATCATTAATTGAAGTAGCCTATCAGAGTATGTCTAATTCACATTATCAACTTGCAACAAAGTGAGAAGATTCCATTCAAAGTTTATAGACGACAGCGTCAAACAGCGGGGGAGTTGGAGTCAGTAGACTACACAGTTTAGCTCTGGCTGCTGCTGTAACCATAGCAACTGGGTATAAGGGTTGATTCACAAAACCAATAGCTATGGTTAAATATGCGGATAAAAAGCATTTCTATCCAGCGAATATCTTCGTTGCAACACATTACACCAAGTGGTTAGCGTTGCAGTATTTGGAAATATTAATTTAGTGTACATTAGAGTGAATTACAAGCTCAGACTGGCTGCTATAGCATTTCACGATACTGGTAGTGCACTTTTCACGGTATGCTAATTTGCCATTGAAAATCCTATATTATAAATGCATGATGCCTGTCTGTTGTAATAGTATTGCAAAATTATTAGAAGTTTTTTGTTATTATGAATCAGCTTGGTAGTTCGCCTCGCAAGCACAACAAACATGGCAGTGTTTCAGTTTTTTCTACGTGTCCTATTGGTTGAAATGTACATCACATGTACTGAATCATCCTGATTGGACCAAAAAATTTGGACGACATGTTGGGAGGGAGGGGAATGTTTCCAGGGGAAATTAATGGTCTCAATTCATTTTCAACGGTGATTTTTGCATCTTTAATTGCTAATAATTAATCTATAATCTATAATTAGTGTCTTAATAAGATGTTGAATAGCAACCATCAGCAAATATAGTAGGCTACAATATGGTATGTATTTTGTATGGATAGTATAAAACTGTAGAACTAGATGCATTTTCAAAAATGTGAAAAAATATAAGAATATGATGTAATATCCTGAGACGAAACTGTATTTTGCATGTTTCACATGAAAACTAGAAGTACATATTTGATTTAATCTTAAAACAGACTAGCATAGCTCGGGACACTAGTCCTTTGCTGTCTGCTACAATTAGATAAAGAGGTACAGGGATGCATAAGGCTAAAATATGAGCATTTTTGAGTGCATAGCTGATTTCATTTTAGCAAACAATATTCATGAGACATCATCAATTAGCATAACCCTGCCTCAAATGCAACTCTCTTTTTCAGACCTTGCAGTCGATTGGCTAACATTCTGGGAATCCGTCACTCATTGGTGCCCGCAAGTAGTAGGCGTATGGCGTATGGCGTACTAAATCAATGTCGCAGAACTGCACTGAAACAGCAGCTGGCATTAATTGAAGATCATTTTGTGTTCAACGTGAATCAATTGTTTGGAGAGACAAAAAAAAATGGCCCTGTAAAGGGTCTAAGGCAGGGGTAGGCAACCCTGGTCCTAGAGAGCCTAGAGTCTGCTGGTTTTTGTTTTCACCTTAAACACAGCAACTAATTAGACCAAAGAAACCAGGTGAGGTGAGTTAACTGTGTAATCAACTGCTTTAATTGATCAATTAAGTGGTGAGTAACAACAAAAACCAGCAGACCCTGCGGCTCTCTAGGACCAGGGTTGCCTACCCCTGGTCTAAGGGATAGGACTAAGGCAGACAAAGCAGAGTAGTCTACATGCTCAAAATCTATTGAGATTTCTATTATGTTTTATGAAGTTTGACAGCATTGACGAGTCAATGTCGATGGCCTTCACATATTTGACATTGTTTCTAGTGTTTTCCATGCTTAGAGAAAGCACATCTACATCAAGAAAATGTAATCACTGATTGAAAACCGTTCTTTATATCAAGACTGCCGTTATAGGCTACTCAGTAGCCTATATTGCGTGATGCACTGTCCTCTAGTGGCTACATTTAGAAATTTCGAAAATACACGTGGTTGCTATAATATATCCCAGAAAAAATATTCAGTTTGAATTTAAACCAGGGCAAATGGGCAGCAATTCATGCACAGCGTTCATATCACGATTCACATAACCATTAGTAGCCTAAATGTTTGCCTGAGGTTTCATAAAACCTAGCATGAGTGGAGGCTAGGTTAGGCAAAAAAAGGTATAAGCCATGCAAAAAAAAATATAGAGGAGCAACTTACATATGAAATGCATATGCAAGTACATATTTCAAATAAATCCACTTCAAATACTGAATATATATATATATATATAATGTGTACCATTGTGTTTTGTTGTAGGGTGGAATCTTCTGATTAGTAGGGTGGAATCTTCTGAAGAGCCAGTGACTGGCAGTACACATACAAGAATATACAAGAATGGAACAGTATACCGTGATTGTGACTGAAAATTTTGGAACACTACATTTACACTGAAACCAGGGCTAGAATAATCTTAGAATGCTGGCTCATTTGAAAACCCATCTCACAGTGCAGTGCAGACATATCTGCCACTATTTTGCAAACCACTGGTAGGACAGGACACAAGATGTACAGCACTTAAGTCTTAACTGCTGTAATATTTTATGTACTCTAATTGTTTCATGGATACACACTTAATATTGTAAAATACATTTTTATACTTTTAATTGAGATTTTTATTTTTTTCTTATTTTAAGTTTATATTTTTATAATCTCCAGCTTTGTACATTGAAATATAATTGCCAATCTTGTGGATCTTTGTGTGGATAGTGGCAGTACCTAGTTGTCATGCCATGTAATGGCAGGTTTAACAAGTCTAGTTTGGGAATTTCTTTTCCAGCCCAATTTTGTAGATATTTGAGTATGAACATCAGATCTCACACCAATTAAAGCCGCAGGAGGTGACTCATAATTTGCCATAGCATCACTATGGGGAGGGTTTCTGAGTTTCGCCTGTTTCATGCTAAACCAATTCCTCTGGACAATCAGGCACAAACTAAGCTTATGTCTAAAGAATTAGTAGCTAGCATCACATGCTTAGGAGAACATGCTAGTCTGATCTTTCCCCAGCTGATGTTGCCACAATGCAATGAGTCTGCAAGTACAATAGGGCATTCCAAATTCAAGAAAAAAGTAAGAAATATTGGATAAGAAATTATAAGATGGAAGAACACCCAGTATAGCAGATCAAGCTATGTGTGTTATAGCAACGATCATAAGTGTGAAGCATTACCTCTACTCTTTATGACAGATTTATTGTAATTCCTCTGCCAATGACCAAATGTGTCTGCCATATTTGATTCTTCAGCCAAACAGAGTGATCTAGTTATATCAACAGATGCAGTCCATCGCCAGGTAAAATAAGTTTCAGAGGAACTGGTCAGGATTTTATAGCAATTTTTCCAAAGTATTTAAAACAATCTTGAATAGTAACAAGAGTGTCTATGAGCTGTGGAGAACTTGCCCCATATAAAACAAACTAAATATTAATGTCAGAAGGTACTTGTACTTGCTGGTGGGTGTATTGCTGACAAACCTTTACATCCTCCAACCTCAGACACTTATGCTGCCTGGTTTCTCCAAGAGCTACCAACTGGATACAACATTACCATGGTATCAATGTGTTATAAAAAAATAATTACAAACCCAAAACTCTGGATAGACAGCAGAAAATGTTTTTTTCTTTTTGAGGAGGTTATTTTTGGAGAACACTTCATATTAGTGACATGTGAACAGCTGTGGCTGCCAAGGAAGGCAGAGACATGCCTTCCCATGATTCCTTTTGCCATGGGGCTGCCAGACAGCTGCACAAGCTAATAGTGCGTGCTTGACCTTCGAACAGCCCTCTCTTCAGGTGGCCCTTGGGCCAGATCAGTGGAAACTAAGTGAGTGAAAGGGCAAGAGTGACACTGCTCACAGGGGCCGAGCCAATAACGTTGAGGCTGGTGAGGCACTACTCCCCAAGCTCTTTATATTTATCTGCATCTCCACAGGCAGCAACATGATCCTCTGCTTATGAAACTGCTTACAAACAAAATACACTACAAATAAAATAAAATTAGGAATAGATTCTAAAGATAATCAATGCCTGCTGATCCCTGAAACTTTGAGTGTGCTACATGCAAGACTGCATAATTAGCTGTTGCAAAAAGATTTGAATTGAATGCTATTCAACTGAATTGGGGTTTAAATCAGTTGAATGCTATCTGTAGAATGCTGTCTTATCTCACCAATAGGATGTGAGCAATTTTAAGAAAATGTCTAACTACTGATTACATCAGTTAGATAAAGGCTTCCCAGACCTTTTTATCGCAAAGCCCCCTAAAATGACCATCCTGTGGCCGAAATCCCTGACCTCAATAAAACAAACTGTTCACCCTATCATCCACAATGTTATACATCTACTGCAGGCTGCAATACTACAACATGAAAGCATAGAAAAGATCATGCTTCCAATATATACTGAATATATAGAAGACAATCAGAAGTTCAGAACAGTGAATATCGAATAATTACAATGATCACACATTAACTGGGATGTGCAAACCAGCGAGGGTTTAAGCCTATTAAATGTTGAATTTATTAAATATGGATATAAACAAATATAAATATAAACAAATTTCATTTTGCCGAGCACCTGGAACACATTTGTGATCGGCAGGGACCCCCAGACCTCAGTTTGGGGACCCCTAAGTTAAAGGTCCTCGATGCCACGTCTGCAAAATATTAATGCCAGCTTTAAAACAGTTTTCAGTTATTAGATAATTTCAGTAACTGCTATCATGCAATTTAATGGGTGACATTAGGAGAAAAAAGGTCTGCAAAAACAACAAAATTGCATCTGTATCGAATAGTAAGTCTAAAGTAATTCAAAACCAGTTCAGCAAAAATTATTGTTTTAGAATAATGATTTTGGAAGAGACAGATTTAATTTACCTTGAAAGTCTGGACCGAAATCAAACATGTTTAGCAAGCATATAGCAGACGGAAAGGGTTTCAGCTTCTTGTATTTCACCAAGTTGTCCTGCCAAAGCACTGTGCTAGTTTAAAAGACACAAGGGCATTACACTATATACCATTCCAGGGTTCTCCTCAGAATTTTTTCACAGAGTGGTGCTCAGGCCCTCTGGGGTTTGCAGCACGTGCCAAGTGCCAAGTCCCGTACGAAAGAAAGAGAAATCTTTTTCCGAAGTGGTGATACTTTTCTGATTAGAACGGAAAAAGGATGCAGTTACGCAGTGGCGCAACTGAGGGAACAGAGTGGTGCAGCGCCTCTATTACATTCTATGGGGAGAACGCTGCATTCTCCGTCTTTATGGTGAGGGGGATTTATAAATGACATATGGTATTTGACATTTTTGAATAATAGAGTAAATCATGTTATTTTACAATACATATAAAACCTTAAAAAAACTTAACTACAAATCACTGCAACAGCTCACAGAAGTGACATGCAAATATAAGTATACAAATTAATTAGATGTTTAAAGTATTGACTTATATTTACGAAGAGAAAAGTTTAACTTTATCGTAAAAAAGTGCAAAATCTTAAAAATAATGAATTATATAAAGTGAAAGAATTTAAACCAGCTTTTAAATAGGTTCAGAACCAGTTTAATCAGTGGCATAATAATACTGACTTATTTGGATTCATATAAAATGTGAACTGCATCTAAAAATCCCTATATATTTTCTGAAAAATTGCATATGTTGTTTTCTGTACAGCATGTTAATGTTTAAGAACATGTGCAGCCCTGGTACACAGCTGTACAGTAGATATGCAAAATAAATTGTCATCTACACTGCCTGGCCAAAAAAAAAGTCGCCGTTGCACCCGTCATGCATAGTGCCCACTGTACAAGCCTCTGGAGGCAGTGTTATGATCTGGGGTTGCTTCAATTGGTCAGGTCTAGGCTCAGCAACATTATGCAGCAATACAATGAAGTCAGCTGGGTACCTGAATGTACTGAATGACCAGGTTATCCCAGCAACAATGCCAAGATTCATCGGGCTCAAATTGTGAGCACATGAATTGGCCACCAGAGTCTTGACCTTAACCCCATTGAAAGTCTTTTGGATGTGCTGAAGAAGACTTTACGGAGTGGTTCGACTCTCCCGTCGTCAAGATCTCAGCCAAAAGTGAATGCAACTCTGGACATAAATAAATGTTGTGACGTTGCATAAGGTAGTAGAAACAATGCCACGACGAATGTGCACCGTAATCAAAGCTAAAGGCGGTCCAACGAAATATTAGAGTGTGCAACTTTTTTTTTGGCCAAGCAGTGTAATTAGGTGCTCATTTATTCATTTATTTACACATCTGAGAAAATTTGTGCTTGACAGCACCTAGTGGCCAGTCATATGAAGTGCACCATGCTATCCTCACACTCCCTGGGGACAGTCAGCTTGTAGCTGTGGCAAGTCAGCTTGTAGTTGTGTCCATTATTGTTGTCCCAGAATTCAGACCCCAGCACTTGAAAGCAAATGGCAAACTCCAGGACAGCTCCAGGCTGCAGGATGAAAGGTGGAACCGGCAGTCGGAAACGGAAAATATCTGAGTCTGGCTCACCGGCTACTCGGTCCCTGAGCACGGAGGACACCCAGCTTGCCTTTGAGTCTGCTTTGCTCCTCCAATTGGTGAAAGAGTAGTGCACTGTGACCTCTTTCTCTAAGGCCAAGTTGAGGACTTGTGCAGTGCCAGTGATGCCCATCTCAGAGCACAGAACCCGCTCAAGGCACACCTGCTGACGACACAGAATTTTCAAAAAATCTGGTTGTTCTCCCAGATTCTCAGGGAATGTTGGTTTAAAATAGGGCAAGGAAATTTCTAAGTACTTGCCCGAAGCCAGCTCAGAGCACATCAGAAGCCTGGTGATGACATGCTGAGGCACTAAAGGGTCTTCACCAGCTTTGAACACCTTAACGTCCTCCAGATCCAAGCCCAGAGAGTCCACAAAACGCACTTGCAGTCTGCTGGAGCTTCTCCTCCGCTCCCTGGTGGAGGGCAGGGACAGTGCACGTCTCCTTATGATGGGTTTCGGTGTGGGCTCGCAGGAGAGGCTCCTCCCGAAAACAGTCTCCCTCGGTGGGGGTGTTCTTGGGCTGGGTGGTCGGATTTTGACGGGTTTTCTCTCTGTCTCTGGCTTCAAAATTTCCCCCAGTCGAATAGTGACAGGTGGCCTGGACACAGTGTTCAAACCAGTGGTCATGGCCAGTTCAATCCCACTCTTGCCAGGGAGGGACTTCTCCTGCCACCATCCACCATCTTTCGCCATGATTAACCCACACAAAAGTGATCTGAGCCACCTTGCAGTGACAAAATGACAGGAGAAAACGGATACACTTAATTTCAAGACAATTTACGAATAAACGTTGAAATCTGTAAAGGTTTGATTCTGTATCTGAGTAGAGAATGTTAAATGCACGACAATTAGATTCCCTAATTGCAGCCACATTTATTTTATTCTAGCCTCAGGTTTCCCAACTAACGTAAAACATTAGCTACAGCATTAGAAACAAGTAATCACTGAAACAGGAAAAGCAACACTTTTAAAATGAACTAACACTGACGGCACTATACAGGTTACCTCCACATACGGTAGAATAAGTCCAGTTTAGCTAGTTTGATATCAAGCTTGCTAAATTGTAACTATATTGCATTAAATGTAATCACTATAATATATTCCATATTCGCAAGGGATCTAACACGCAGACTTTATGCTACTGGTTTAACTACGCGGAGTTTAACGTTATTTACGTTAGCTATTGATATTCGCAAGTAGCCCACTTGCAGAACTTTTCCAGACAGATTACGGCACTCGCTAAATTCCTTGCCCTACTCCAGAACCAACGAGGAGCTAATAGTTTACGCTTGTCTTGTCTTGTCTAGACCTCTCAAGTTAAAAATCACAGATGGTGACAGGAGGCGTGTCTTACCTGAGTTACAGCTATCTATCGTTTTCTTTGTTCTGGCTAAAACGGAGAGGAACAATACAAAGCAGTCAATGGCTTGGTAAATTATCAGGATCACAAATAACCCATGCTGGAGCTAATAATCAAACTCTTCTCAGATAGCTTGCTAAATCCAGTTATAAAATTAATTGGCAAGTCACTCCATTCGTCTGCACGCATTCGCTTCGTAATGTGGTTGTGACATAACTGACGTTACTAGCTTACAACCCTTGACATTTACATAACCGAAGGCTGTTCTGGGAAGTGTAGTATCAACTTTGGTGGCGAACCAGAAAGCCGGAGATTGTATTAAGAATGAATAGAGCACAATACAATACTGATACAATAGGCATAAATATATATTTTTAATACCCGATTTGAACACGTTTATTCCAGGATTTATTTACCCATAATCGCCAAACTCGGATAAATTATGTGAGCAGGTTTTACTTGCTTACACCATTTCCCAGTATGCTTTGAGCGTAATGCGAAAACAGCTGGACGCAAGACATAGCAGGTGAGATAAACAAACCTGCATAGGATATGTAGAGGTTTTCGCTCACAAAGAGCTCGCTAATTTAACAAGTAAGAACAATATATATATATAGTTCCAGGCATAGTTAAGTAAAAGGAAACATTTTACCCACGACAACTGCTGCCAAATAATCGTATATTGACATATTGCGTCGCTAAGCAGAATCATCTATTAAGCTATGTAGCTAACGTTGAGGGGAGCATCAAACAACCTTGTTAAATTGGATAATTTATTTTACGTCGTATGAAAAACAGAGTTCTGTGTCGCATCCTAGCGAGGCCACCTGAGGCTTCGGGTGAATTACCTGAGCAATGTAGCTAGAGACCCAGTGGCGGTAGGCTACTCTTTTTCAGCGAACGATGGGACCTATACTTCAGGAACGAGCGACAACAACCGCCTCCAAGAAGGTTTCTGTTAAGGAAAGAATCAGGACAAAACATTCTGGGATCAACAGTCAAATGGCAAGGTAACGATTAATGATGCTACCACACGCATCACACATTTTGTGTGTGTTAGAGACCGCATGTTCTAAACCTAATTTTCATTATTTTTTCCCCTCTCCCTAGACTGATTTTTGGTACATTTCAATATATTCCCATGTTCACTTTGCATGCATGTTTAAAAGGAAGTGCAGATAAAGATGAATTGTCTTTTTTTTTTTTTACAGCTCCAAGAAAGGGAAAGTGGGACAGAATTGTAGGCCCCAGAAAAAGCCGGGAGCACAGCCAAAATATGCTTCCGCACGTGAAGGCAAGGACCCCTCTCCAACCCCAGAGAGAGTAAGTAATTGGGTGGGGAGCCCACAGAGTGACAGCAGAAAGAAGGGCGAGTTACGCTATAGCTCAGCTCTCTTTTGTGCCAGAGAAACTCCTGCATTGCTGTTTTTGCCATTTCCCTTGAGGGCTGTCCAGTGCCATTTGGTAGCATGTAGTATATAATATGATTGAATCCAAAGTATTTTCCAGCTGATTTCACTGTAGGTGAAAACAAGGCTACATTTCTGTATACCTCAAACATATTAGTCACACATTTCAAGCTACCTTTCATTTCTATTTGCAATCCCAGTTTCAGTAACAGCATAAGAGCACATTTACAAATATATTTCAAAGTGACGTCCAATTTATATATCATGGATTACATACTTGTTAGATTGAAGAGCCTTTATTTAATGTGTCTGCAGGACTCACAGCGCAAGGGGAACAAGGCCAAACCTGACACTCACTCCATCACAGACGACCACAGTTTGCTCAGGTGAGCTCAACTAGAGGACTTTTCTGGGTTCAAGTAGTCTGTAATTCTTTCTATGCATTCCTACCTTTCCACCTCTTGAAAGGCAACTGTGCTTTGGCTAACACAATGACAATGTGGCTTGCATCTGCAGTACAGGCTTGGTCCAGAAGTCTCTGGTGACTCCAACTAAAGGGAGAGCTGAGGAGAGAGAGCTGGGGTCACAGTGCCGTGGTGAGAATGACAGAACCCATTGGGGTCAGGGGAAGAGCCGGCAGGCACTGTCCCTCCCCCTGACCCCCTGTTCTGAGCTGCAGCAGGAGGTGCTGGAGCGACAGGCCCCCACTCTGGAGTCTCTGCAGCTATACGAGCAGGAGGACACAGACAGTGCCAGCGATTTATCCGAGTCAGAGAGGCTTCCTGTGCTTCCCTCCCCCTGCACCCCCCCTCACCTCAACCTGCGGGCCGAAGTCATCAACCCCACTGACTTCCACCCACCCTTCCCTGGCCCTCGTGGGCTGAGCCACGGCAGCTACAGCTACCCAGACTTCCTGCCTCCACCTTTCAACACCTGGAGCCTCCGTCAGCTGGCTCTTTTCCTCAATACAGAAGGCAGGGGCGCCCCTCGGCCCAGGCCCGTGGGCAAGCTGGAAAAGTACCTGGAGCGGCTGCTGCAGTTGGAGTGGCTCCAGATCCAGACAGTCCAGGAGGAGAGTGGCAGGCCTGTGCCCCCCGTGTCCGCCAGCCGCCCTCGACCTCACACCGCTCCCGCTGCCCACCTCAGCTCACCCAAGAGCCTCCGGCAGTGCCAGCGTGCCTTTCCCCTTGCGTTCCTTTCTTCCTTGGGGAACCCCTCCTCCATGCAGCTCTCGGGCCGCTTCTGTCCGCACTGCCGCATCCGCTACCCTTTCTGCAATGGGACCTGCCGCTCTTACGCCTACCAGCGACACTCACGTCTCAGCCCCCTCCTGGAGCGGCGAGCGCAGGCCAGCATCCCCCCTAAGCGCAGCAGTAGCGAAAGCCGAGTCCCCGCTGCTGATCCTGGGCTGGCCGCCTGGGGAAAGAAGCCGGGGAGCCCGCTAACTGGGAACAGCCACTTAAAGCGCATGCAAGCAGTGGGAAACATTCGCAACCCTTCGCCGGTCCAGAGTCCCACCAGCAAACTCCAGCCAGTCTCTAGGAGCACCTACAATGGGACTGAGAGTAGCAGGCCAAAGGGGCAGTTGGGGAGCAAGGGTGCCCGTTGTGGCAGTTTAAGAGAGGTTAGCCCAATGAGGAGTGGAAATGAGAGGAAGAGAGTAGGCATGGTTGGGCAGGATCCAAAACCAGGTGCTGCCAAAACAGTCAAAGCTCATTCGCCTGTCTCCAAGGGCCCGCCCACTGCTAGGCCCAATGGGAAGATGAAACATGTTGAATTTGTCACTAATTAACACCGTGCAAATTCTTATCGATCCCTGAGGGTCTCCATTTTACCATGCACTATAAAAGTTTTGAATGCAATGGCAAAATATCCTTGTGGTAAATTTAATTGACAGAAAAAGAAATTACTTATTCTGTGTGCTTTAATAATCTACTAGTTAGCACACAGTATTATTCAAATTGATATTGCCTCACTTAAAGGAACACACCAACTTTTTGGGAAATTAGCTTATTTGCCATCTTTCCCAGAGTCAGACAAGAAGATGGATACATTTCTCTTCTCTGTGCGTGCAGTAGGAAGCATAGAGACCCGCACCGTTAGCCTAGCTTAGCCGCAATCACTGGAAGTGGGTTCGTTTTTTTAGCCTAGCTCCCTCAAAAGTGACGAAATACACTTTCCAACAACTCCAAAACTTTATTATTTACATGTTGTGACTTCTGTATTTACCACGTATAGAAATAACAATAAAATGAGACGTAATTTTCGAAGCAGGTACATACCCGGAACTATTTTTTTAGCTAGCTGATGATATTCACTTCACTAAGCGCGCGTTACCTGTCAAACAGAAGTGCTGCGTGCAATCACTGCGCCCAGGCAGCGGTGGTTTACTAGCGGTGGTTCGGCAAGAAGAAAATAGTTAATGAAGGGTATGTATCTGCTTCAAAAATGACAATGTCTCATTTTACATTGTTATTTCTACACGTGGTAAATACACAAGTCACAATATGTAAATAAGAAAGTTTTGGAGTTGTTGGAAAGTGTATTTTGTCACTTTTGAGGGGGCTAGGCTAACTGGACTAACCCAGGGGTTCCCAAACTTTTCCATGCCAAGGACCCCCAAATAGTCGTAGCCTCTGGCTGGGGCCCCCCTATTGCGAAATGGCTTTTTTTTTACTTTTAAATTACACTGGCAAATAAATAAAAATATAACATACAGCTTCTTAATACACAACACAATACTTTTGACCCTATTTTGATTCCATAATCGGGCCGTTAGCAGCTCAACGTAACGCTTTGACTGACAGGCAGACGGTTAGTTTTTGGCTGCGATTGAAAGAAGGCATGGCAAAGACCTAATTTCGATATGAAAGGATTTATAACAATTTATATCTTATTTTAAACCGGCACAGTAATCTTATGAATTTAATTGAAATTAATTTTTTTAATAAATGAAAAAAATCTTTTTTTTTGTTGCATTTTCCATTTTCCTCTCCCTTCCAATTGGCCCCCCTGGCGCCCCCTGGCGGCCCCCCGTTGGGCCGCAGCCCCCACTTTGAAAACCCCTGGACTAACCCACTTCCAGTGATTGCGGCTAAGCTAGGCTAACGGTGCGGGTCTCTATGCTTCCTACTGCACACACAGAGAAGAGAAGGGTATTTATCTTCTTGTCTGACTCTGGGAAAGATGGAAAATAAGCCAATTTCCCAAAAAGTTGGCGTGTTCTTTTAAAGTGAGGTGTACTTATTGCTTTAAATACAAACATAAAAAAATTAGTCTTAAACTGAATAAATGGTTTTTCATCATCACTAAGGTCAGTTTGACGATCAGAAAACTAATAAGCTTAAATGTTGGATTATAACTTATATTTTTAAATGTCAAGCTATAGAAATCAAGCAAAAACTTACATATATATATATTTTATGTAGTGTGTTGTGTAAAAATATCATTATGATGTTAGAAGAGCTTGTGTACATCTCCCTCAACGTCAGTTATAACACTACAGGAGTAACAATGTTGAATGAAGCATATATATATATTTTACTACTACAAACAGTTTTGATAAGCAGATAAGCATATTTAAATTGTTATAGTTAATGAAAATATCAGATATTTCTTGATGTGCATTTGCATTGTGTTTACATGTATGATTTACAGTATATTTGATGTGTTTTTCCCATAATACATGATAGCTTTTATGGTCTTAATTTCTGTAGTGATTGTATATATATATATATATATATATATATGAATGTTCTTTATAGTTTTTTGAAAATTTTGGATTCAGTTTAGGTGCACTGTGTTTTGTGTAGCAGTAGCATGCAATACACATTTGAATGTCACAGATAAATGATTGAATTATTTTTACTCTTAATCATCCACAATTTGACATAATTGAACAGATATGGTTGTAAATGCTTGCGTTCATGAATCAGGGATGAACAGATAAAACAAGTCTGTTACCTCATATCTGATGATTGTACCCATCACGATCCAAGTAATGTACTCATTATCATGTTTTGTAATGCCTCTATTTGTAAAGCATGAAATAAATTACTTTGTTTGCTTTCCACCCGTTACATTGCATCGGCAGACAAAAAAGGTCACATAGGCACACATATTTATAAACACATTATTAATAATGGTGAACAGTGGTACAAGTGCTGTCCGCTAATGTGTAATGCAATAGCAGCAAGTTTAGACATGTTATAAAACAAAACTTTAGATTTTCACCCCAAGTAAATTGGGCAGCATTTTATAAACCTGGGATCCCAAAACCATGGTCATGAAAGCCACACTCACTGCTGGTTTGTATTACTACACAGCACTTGTTTGATCAGTTAAAACTGTATTTCAGTTGCCTCACCTGGGCCTGAACTCAAACAGCATTTGTCTTTAACTTATTATGTAATTAATGTGTCCAGTCAATTGCCAAAATTCATTATTTCAGTTAGCACGAACACAGTACATAACTTGCATTTAATCATACATTGAAATTAAGGACAAATGGTGATTAAATTCAGGCCTCAGTTTGGCAAATGTATTTTAGAACTGAACTTCCCATATTGTTTTTGTGAAGAAATATATATATACATTTTTTATTTAATCTCAGCATTGTGGTAGATGGTTTTGGTTGCTGATTTTAAGCCAGGAACCACACCACTGGTAGTGTCTGCCTGTGTTTGCTGTGTTCACCACTCCTGCACCAGGATTTCCCAAATTTGGTCATCCTTGGACAGCGGTTTCCCGAACTCAGTGCTGGGGTACCTATGTGCATGTTGGATTTCATTCCAACTACAATTACAATCCCAGAATTTTAACAAACTGGTTTTTTTAATTATGTGATTTTCATGTTTAGAGGGATCATTTACCCTCTTAAGCCACATTATGTCAGAAATAGCTATGAATGTCATGAAGAATAAATGTTGCATGTTCACACTGTGCTTATTGTGGTAGGCTATATTGCTAACAATTAGCTACATAAAAAGAAGGAACACAATTTTGATTATTCTCAGTTTTTGATTTGATCAATTAAAAATGTTACCGTTTTATGTAGCCTAATTGTTTACAATATTACACAGCGGACATAGCCATCACATTTGGAACAATGGCTGGTGTATGGTTTTGAGAAGCCAAGAAGGTACACACTTCTCTACCATTGGAATTGTCTCACAAAATTTGCATAAATAAGTAAATCATCTTTGAATTCCACCCATGTTGATAGCGCCGTCATTAGATCGGTAACACATTACCACGCTTTAAAATAGTAAACTTTAGTATTGAAAGTGTGTGAACAAAGAAGCATCCGGAACTATGTTTCACGTAGTCGTTGTTTCCAATTTAAGCAGGAGTCGGACAATGCGTATTCGAATCTGAATAACAACATGGAGGAGGAATCGCAACGTATATTGAAGTATTTGACCGAGGTTGAGGTGGCAGCAGAGGATGTTCTTTCTGATAAACAACAGGTGAAATTCAGAGCTAATGGAATATACAACTCTAGATAACGTTACATTCAAAAAGCGAACACAGACAATGTACAAGTGAGCTAACCACTACTAGCTAGTGTTGATAAATTACGTTATAACGTTAGCTAGACGACAAACGTTAACGTAACGTCAGCAAACCTTTTTGTATGTTAGTTTACGCCAGCTATATCGCAATATTTTTGTATTTCCAGATTGTTGACCTGGACGTGAAACGACACAGGAATCGAGAAGCGCTCAATGTGCTCCGGGATGACGACCAACAATCTGAGGGTAAAATTCACCTTAAGGGCAGCCCAAATCGTGTTAAATACTCTAACGTTAGGGCTCTGGTTAGCGAATTGTAATGTTCGCTAGCTAGCTAGCTATTGCTTGTATATGTAGCTTGCTAACCCATTAATTAGCTGAGGGGTGTCCAATATTATCCGAAAAGGGGCGAAAACGAAAACCTGCGCCAACACACGCCCTTTTCGGATATGGCTGGACACCCCTAAGTTAAGTTACCTGTTAGTTGGCTAAATAATTTGGAGCAAGCTTGTGTGATTGGCTATTACGGAGCTTTAATGCTAAAGGCACCCAACTTTATCGTTCAAATCATGTAACCTGGAAAACGGCATTCGAATGTTAATTCGTGATTAATGTGTTCAAGTAGATGGCACTGTCACGTAAATATCTAATATTACGTGATGGTAACGCAATAACTTTGCCAATGCATTTTAATTGGCGCACAGTCGTACCTATGGGGGCTCAGTAGGACCCACTAGAAGGGGAATATTCTCCAACTCATCTAATACTAGACTAAATGTACATATCAGGATGAAATTTTGCATGCAGGGTTATTTTGTGATCCATCATAAATTCTCAGACCCAATCCCTGCTTAAAATGGACCAGATTTATCATGTCACCGCCACAATTGCATTGGCAAAGTTATCGTGTTACTATCACTTAATATTGGACATTTAAGTGACCATACTACATAATTTTATGTGCACAACCATGTCTACTACTGTCTATATCACGTATGGGCATGCTATAGGTTTGCAAATCTGTCCCAGATTTGAGTGATCCTGGTATACAAAATAGTGAAGGAAGTACCTGGCTAACAAGCTATTTATCTAGATGGATTGATTTTTGTTTCTTGCAGTAGTTAAACTAAAATAAATGTAAACTCTGGCCTCCACTCAATCTGTCTCACAATTTTATGTTAATTGATCCTGGCTGTCTTTATTATATGGTGCAGGACAAAGTAAACCCTATCTTGGTTCTGTACTTCAATTCCTGTAATGTCTTACCTTTTATCTGGTGACTACATTTTGCATGTTTGCTAACTTTGCTTCCCCAACATGTCTTACAGATAAAGTAAAGGTTTGTTTTGGGAATATGTTCATAAAACTACCCAAAGCTACAACAAAGCACATGATTCAAAAAGGTAAGCAATGCTAACAACAAATGGCTTTTTATTTAGATTTATTATTATAAATTAATTTCAAGTTCTCATGATGGTGTTTTATCTAAATAGATCAAGAGCAGTTGGACAAGGAAATAAGTGATCTCCGTAAACATTTGAAAGCAAAAGTAAATCATCTGAACCATCTACAGGGTGAGAGAGACCGTGGTTTGTTTTAGTTTTAATTGTAATCCCACCATTACTTTAACAGTTTTTACATTGAAAGTAATGCAGTTCTTTTGGGTCATTCTATGATTTTTGCATGACATATTGCATTTACATGAAATTTGGTAGCATTGGTTTGTGGCAATTTATAATATAATTTAATCTAAATACTATTCGTACCTACCCATGCTGCCTTGTTTTCTGATATACCTGATTTGAAGGTTTTTATTTTAATTTTTTTGTGCCCCGGCAAATGAATAGTCTCTTAAATTTGGTAAAGTGTTCTGAGTATGCATCTCGAATCCTGCTGTACCCTGCCCCCCCCCCCCTACCCTGTGATCTGCCTGTTCAGGTATTGATAAGCACAAGTGCACCCATCTCTTGTTTTTATGAATGTTATGGTTTCCAAAAGTATTAATTTAGTTAAGCCAATCCAAGTTAGCTGGCTCAACAAATCTTAAACGTGGCAATCACGGATAATTGGTATCACGATGCTGGTTATAAACTTGTCAATCCAGGATTTCCCACTCAAATTGTTGCCAAATCCGACTAAAATATGTAATGTGTCCCCACCTTTACGTAAGCGCTATTTTTTTTTTTTCTGTAAGTTGAGTGGAAGATTTGTGAATAATTCATGAGTTAATGTTGAGGGATGGGAGGCAGGGATTAAGAATTAATAATTGAACTTGTCAGATCCTTTAGCCTTCATATTTTTGTGCTTTTCAGTGAGGTTTTCTCATAGGAAATCCTCACTAAAGACCAGCAATAGCCTTTTTTCTAAGGCCGGATGGTGTGTTTTTATTATTTTGTGTATGTAATTATTCATGAACCTTCCTAACCCATGAAGTCATCCCTAAGAAAAAAAATACTTGCTGCCCGTAAAGCCCATTTTACAATCAGTGCAACAACATCAACAGGATCCTCCAGGAATGCGCATGCTGATTAGTCAGAGGGTGGTGTCTGTATATAGGTTGAACACTTAGCCTGAACAAAAACTGCTCCGGAGCAGGTTAGCTCCGCTGCATACTTTAAGTCACCATGGCAAATTAGCCTGATAAAAAGAGATGCCAGAAATTCTGGATTAAGCCCAAAGTTAGCTGGCTAACCCACTTAGCCTGCTTCGTGATGCAAACCCTTGGGGAGGTATATTACGGGGTGAGATTATGGAGTTGGCATGCTAGCTCTTCATTTTGCAAGCATGTCAGCTCTTCAACCCTGGGTTTTCTTGTATCATGAAGCTGACTCGCTTTTAATTGGGGTATATGACCATGGTAATTTATGCTGCACGGCTAACCAGGGGGGTGTACCGCAAAGCGTGATTATGGGGTTAGTGAGCTAATTAAAAAATGTAACCCTGGGTTTTCCGTGTCACAATGCTAAGTTTAAAGAAGTAATATATAATTTGAAACCCCATCTAGTGTCCACAAGGCAGAATCTGCAATCCCAACCCAAAGCATGAGACTGCCTCTCTAGTTTCTCTTGGTCGAAACGCTGCCCCTGCAAGTAATTGCCAGATTCTATTCACAGCCTGCATCACTGTTCACATTGGTGGTTCATTGTTGAACGTAATGTGATGTGAAGCTGGGTACTATAAAATCCAAAATGTCAAGCAATGAGTCTTATGTCAGACCAGTAATGAATAATGTATTTCGATAGCCACTTTGCAATGCATGAGCTACACAAATTTCTAGTGCCCGGTGAATATTTTTGCATTGAAAAGTTGGTGATGTGTCCATTTATTAAGTTGTTAACCACCTTTGTGATACCAGTAAAGCCCGATTGCGGTGGTTAGATATTGTCAAGCCAGCAAACGCAAAGAAACCCTGGGTATGTTAGGCTTCTTTCAGAGTATACCCACCCAGCTTGATATATTTTTGTTTTATGATTTGCTGTTGTAATTTGTTTTGTGATTTGCAGAGACACATGCCTGTCTTTAGTTAGATTGCAATTTGCCAAGGCATTTTCAAATTATGAATGCATAGAAAACTGAAGATATGGCAAAAGGGTTTTATTTTCATTTGCTCATCTTTAGGAAAACCTGAGCTGACCGGGTACAACCTCTCTCCTCTTACAAGCGATGAGATAAAGGCAATCAACAGCGTCTTGAAGAGATGAGGAGCACTACTGGTTTTCGTTCTTGGGCAGATTGCAAGCAAGTGAATTTGACAGAAAGAAACTGCGATTTTGCAAGTGTATGCTTCAAGACCAGACTGTGCAGTCTATGAAGAAACAAATTACCTTTTTTTTTCAGATGTTGAGAAACGGAGACTGGAATTGCATCTACTGTAGACTACAGCATGTGAACTTCATGTGATTGCAATCAATAGAACTCGATATGGAACAGAACTGAGATGACATTTTTCCATATTAATCATATTAATATTCTGCCATATTGTATAAAAAGTTTTCCAAAAAATTTTGTACCTTACATAATTTACCAGTACTGTGACAGAGTAAAATATCTTCCTTTTCTTTTGCACTTGGCAATGCGATTTAACATTGTTAAAGATAAAAGACAAAGCACACGTTCCTTCTCCTGAATTGTATGGCTGTAATTATTGTTACTGTCACATTATTATTGTGTATTACTGTTTATTGGCAGTTTGCTCACCAAGTGATGTGTTCTGAGTTCCTGTGGTCATTGAAAAATCCACTAATTTATAAAAAAAAGTAACCAGTGCGCATGCCCTGGTTCCAAAATGCCCCATAGTCTAACATGGCGCCTCCATGAATTGGCTTCATGCGCCAGTGAGCAGCTCCCATAGGAATCAATGGAACCGGTAAGCAGAAGCTGTCTCCGATTCTTTTTATATATCTTGATGGCCACAGAAGCTAGCTGCTGGTAGCTCGGCTGCCACCACCATCATCATGCACCACACACAGACCCATGGCTATGGACTCATTTGGACCATTTCCCAAAAACTTTGCTTGCCCTGAATGCTGTTGGAAATAAAGCAAGCAAGCCATGCAATGTGCTGCTGAATACTTAACAGAGTGGTTCGACTCCATCGTCAATACAAGATCTCAGCCAAAAATGTATGCAACTCTGGACGGAAATAAATGTTGCGACGTTGCTTAAGGTTGTCGAAACAATGCGGCAACGAATGCGTGCCGTAATAAAAGCTAAAGGCGGTCTAACTAAATATTAAGAGTGCGACTTTTTTTTTTTGGCCAGGCAGTGTATAGTTGAGATTATTTTATTATTCTTTCATTGCTTGTGTAACAAACGAGGTTCTGGCAGGGCTCGAGCCACTGAATTTCAGGGGGAGAGGCCACTGCGCCAAAGATGAATTCACCGTTCGTGGAGGAGTTGGGCTGCCTGATGAGCCTATTATTTACTTATTTATTTTTCTGTCTCGCTCTTCTCTTTGTCTTTTTTGTCAGTTAGGTTTGATCAGATTTAAAATGAAAAACAAAGAAAAAAATATTCAAAATTGATTGTGTGACGCTTTCTGTGGTTTTAATCGGCTTTTCTACATGGACCTTTATGGTCTGTGTTACTCAAAGTTTGTAGTGAAAGTGCGTCTTAAACTATTTAGTCCACGATATACTTTAGGAAAGAGTCGTGAAGATTTCAAGACATGTCTTCAAAAAGATTGTGACTTGTGTCGTGAATTCTGAAGACACATCGGAATCGGGAAAGCCACCTGTTTAGTAGATGTCTGGTTGCAGCTCAGCTGTGCGATGCTTGCCTTGGGGTAGCCTGCTATAGCGGGTGCTGAACTAGCGGGAGGGAGTTGACATGATTTCCAGGAATTAATTCAGTTCCAAGGTTTAGACGCAGCAATGTTACACAATCCGAAACCGGGTGGTGTTAGACCGCTAACTAACATTAGCTAGGTAGTGTTGCGAACCCAAAGCAAAAGTAGAAAAAACACAATCCATTAGTGGAAAAGCCAGAAAATGCAGGTGCAGTTGTCTTAGTAGTAAACTCCAGCCAGTAGTAAAAGCCAGCTCATAAAAACACCACTAAATGCAACCGATCTGAAATCTCTTGGCTGCATTATGAAATTATGTAGAAAATAAATAGTTAACTATAATTGAAGTGTAATAGAACTGAATAGGTAAGTTAGGGGAAACACTGCATCAATCTAACGTCAGCTAGAGGTCAAAATATTGTAAACTAGTTAGATGGCTAGCTTGCTATGGTGAGAATTTATAAATCAAACATTTTTAGGATTTGTTATTTTCATGTAATATCATGGGAGAATTGATTTGTTGAATTATTTTAATACAGAAATATTGCTTCCTATCAGTGGAAAACATGCACCTTTTAGCCCCATGGTGGTAGTCTAAGACCACAAATGGAAATGGGAGCGATTGGGTTCAATTGAAGGAGGCGGGAGATCTTATTCTCAGAATGAATCGGCCACAAAAGACATTAATGCTAATTAAATAATTGAGGATTTCTTAAGACTGAAAGCTAGGAAATGGCAGTTCTGATTTTTAAGATAAGACAACTGTGATTTAATACTCTGGCTGTCTAGCCTACTGATTTAAGCGCCAAACGTTTTAAGGACTTCTCTGTTAAGTTGTAAACTAGTTAGCTGTATTCACATTGTGTTGATTTCTATGAATTCGTTACTCTATTGTATCCTATAAGTTACCATTGCAAAAAGAATGGTAACATAGGCTATTTTACTGCATTCATCACCTAATAAATAACAGCTGTCGTTCGTATTAGCTTGACCACTTAGCAATGCATTTGCCATTCTGCTGTTAAAGATCATTGCTCTGAATATGCATTAATGTTATCTTGAGATTCACAGATTATTCATCGCCTACGTTGTATATCATATTGTATTATCTGTCGAGTTAGCTGTGTCTTGCATTATTCTGGCTGACTGGACAAGTGATGGCCTACAGCTCACTTTGCTTTTACGGCACAATTAAGCGAATCAACAGTGTTGTTAATTAGGGTAGCTTGCTGCCAGATTGATCTCACGCTGCGAAGACTGCTATGGCATAGACTAGCAACACAACGTAGACTAGCAACTAACAAAAAAAACACGTCTCTCGGTACGATCAGGTACTTCCAGTTTTTTCGTTTAAAAAAAAAAAAAAAAAAGATCTGACTGCTTTACAGTTCTGTTTCTATGTTGGTCTACTGCATTCCAAACAACATTTAGGCCTATTTATCATTGGGCACAGATTGCTTCAAACCTCTCAAAGAGCCTTATTCATAGTCTTCAGAGTGACAAGTGACCCACCGACCGCTGCACAAAGCAGGATTAGTGAGTTATCTGGATAACTGCACTGAGTAAAACCCAGAACCCTTCCATATCTGGAACATGGATTGAAGTAAAAAGCTGTTTCGGGTTTTGCTCAGTGAAGTCGTCCAGCTAAATCAGTAATCCTGCTTTGTGAAATACCCCCCTGGAGTGGGTTTGTGTGTAGGCTATATAATTAATGAATTAAGGGTCTCTCAATAGTATCGCTATGTCAAATAAGACAATGAAGCTAAATGTTTAAAACAGGCTGAGATTATATCATACATATAACAAAATGGGTTGTACAATTTGTTTAGATTATTTACCATATACAGTACAACTCAAACAATTGTTGTTTATTTTTACTGGCATGGGCCTATTTTGAAAACACTGGTGCGATACAAGTTTTATGTGCACATGTCTCCTGCTGTGTGTGTAGCAAGTGAGTGTGTCAGCAAAGCCTCTACATAAAACTAGAAAATCTTTGATGTCAATGAGTCCCCAGCCCCGCCCACTGTTTTTCAGATTGAAACTAGGCAGCCATACAGATGGAGGGAAGCGGGTGCAGCTGAGCCGATCCCTTGCAAACTAGCTCTAAAAATCTCTAAATTCTAAGCCCTGTTCCTAAAGTTGTTTAACTTAACGTTCCCCTTATATTCCAACTGGGAACGGATTTGTCATCCCTCCTCTCTCCACATCTTTTCTATCGCTCTCTACTATCACTATCCCAATAAAGCAGAAATATAAAGTTGCCTATTAGAATTCCCTCACACTAAGGATGGCTTGACCATGTATAGTAGAATTCAGTGGGTAGAAAGAGTAGGTTAAGTACATTGTATAGCTTAATGCATGCAATAAACATAAGCTTACCAGTATGTTCGTATAGTTTTAATATGATTTGATTTGACCATGAGAGGAATAGAGAAAAGTAGGCTATACAAATTATATTCGTGCAGGACACTATCATGTGTGGGAGCACCTCCTCTAAGCTTTTGAATTAGGCTCTTTGAGAGGTTTGAATCAATCTGTGCCCAGTGATGAGTAGGCCTACATGTTGTTTGGAATACAATAGACCAACATAGCAACAGAAATGTATAGCAGTCAGATTTTTTAAAAATAAAAAAAAGTACTGGAAATACCTGATTGTCCTGAGACAATCTAATCAGAACAATGTTTTTGTGCCACCTACATGTTGGAGGCTAAGTATAACTAAGTATACTCTTGTGCACAGTATTGCTGGTTACACAGACAGTGTAACTACAGTAACACATAGACAGTGTTCCACAGACAGTAACCAGTATTCTAGCCAAATGCTGTCAATGATAGTCTATAATTAGGAAGAGCAGAATATACAATGTCTTACCAAAATCCAGGCAACCCTGTCCATTGTCATGTTTGTGCACCAACTATTGCACTGAATCAGAGTAGCCTATAGCATCAGTGAGACACCTGTGTGAAATTGACTCTACACATCCATTTTTTGCAGCCCAGTGTCATCAGAATGAGATGTCAGAAATGCTTGTGGTAGACTTGCCAGTTGTTTTCCTAGTCTTCTTAATGGTGAGTCAATTTTGTCTACCACCCTGTAAACCGCCAGAATGCAGACATACAAAATTATTATCTAATGTCTGCATAGAGCAGACTAAGTTAAATGTCCATATGTGAATGTCTGGCTTTCTTGCTTGGATGAGATGTCAGCAGCAATACACTGCTGATTATATTTAAAAAATATGTTAACATGTTAACATTAAGACGTGTTAATCAGCTTGAAGGTGTTTTTAATAAATATCAGCACTTATGACAAAAAAAGGTTTTTTAATTGTCCCAATTGTGTTTGTCCCTGTCTGTGATTTTCTATTTTTACACCACATGATATTCAAGATTATATAACATCCTCACCTCTACCCAGAGCAGTGCTTAGTTAGTAACTTCAAACTAATGCCAAAATATTTAATAATAATAGCCAAAATTATTGCATGTTATTTTTCTATAAACAAGCATTTAATTACGGTACATGCTTTTTTTGATAATCAGAATTAGGATATGAGTCTGTATACTGTATGCTGGCTGTAATTTGCAGTCTGTAATTGAATGGCCTTGCCCACTTGTTTCAGAGTAGTGGTTTCACTATGATAAACTGTACAAACTAATTAAAATGAACCTACTTAGTTTATTTTTTGCACTGGTGTATCCATTAATACATATATGAAGTTCTCACACCTGAATCTAACAAATTATACAACAGTAGTTATCATATTTGGATGCCCTAGTATGGCACATTAAGATAAAAAAGCCCTTTGAAGTTATATCTTTCTCTGTAAGGGTATTGACAACTGAAGAATTCATAATTACCCATGCCAAATGTCCATGGGTGACTGTTAAATTTTCACAAGTATGAAGTTATTTCTGAGGCACTACCACTAGGTGTCAGCATCTCTCAATAATTAAATGCTCTTTTAAAATGCAACATAAAACTTGAGGGGAAAGTGTTGCCTCTTGTCTTTTAAGTGTTCAGTGATCAAATGCATTTTTATTCAGCAATACAATTAAGCAAATGCAAGTTATTAAGTTTCTATTCTGGCAACTGAGTAACTCAAAGCTGGATCCTCTCATGTTGACCACAATCTGAAGAATTTCTCTAATAGGGGATCTCCACATTGTGCAGTGTGTATTAAGTGTCTTCTTCTGAACATTGTTGTGTCTGTGCCCAAGTGTCTTGGGAGTTAATTTTATGATTGCCTGCATATCAGATAATCTAATTAAAATTGCAGGAAAAATGACATTCACATAATATTTTACCCTGCTTTTCCAATAAATGAACGCAATTAACTATGGTACAGTCTGGTTTGTGATAAATTGAGTTCCCCTTAGTTTCTAATAATTTCATATTTGAGAGTATCTATAGTGATTGATACATTTCAGGATACTACAGGGATGAGTTACTGATTTCCTGTGGAAAAGGCTCGATATGTACCATGTGGTGTGTGCATGTGGGATACGGTCTGTACCTAGCATGCATTTTCTGTTTTGAGGTGTGCTGTATAATATGATTAATTAATTTCCTGAGGGATGCAGGCATCAACCCTGTTAATGACAATTAAATACAGTCCACTCTATTTGAACTCAATATGAACAAAAAGGTAAACAATTGAATTATATACTACTAAGATTGTTCTTGCCTGTGGAGTGAGGGGTTGTGTGCAGGGGTGTAAAAAGTACCCAGAAATTATACTTAAGTGAAAGTATGGATACTGTCTCAAAATCAGGGTATCTGGCTAAAAATACACTTGAGTAAAAGTAAAAAAGTTCCTACTTTTAAATGTACTTAAGTACTAAAAAGTTACAACTTTTTTATTGCAAGGGATAGACAAGGGGTCTCAAACTCATTCCATCGTGGGCCAAGTGTATACAAGTTTTTCAACTACACATTGCACCAGGTGAGTTAGTTGAAGAGGTGAGCTAATTAGTGAAATCATCAGCTGGTGTTTAGGCAAGGCTGGAATGAAACCCAGCATACACTCGGCCCACAATGGAATGCATTCTGCGATAGACAATGCTGAAATTAAAGAACAGAGGACACTTTTTTTGCATTAAAATGATTTAATGCACTTCTCCATCGAATTTGAAAAAACATGTTGAGGTAAACTAACATGGATGGCATTCACATCACAGCATCCAGTTGTAAAGTTGGCCAAACTACAACCTTGGAAAAAATTAAGGGTTTAGTTCAGTTTTTTTTATACGTGGGTTCGACATTACACATCCTAAGGTTCTTGTCAAATAGTTATTTTGATAGCCGGTGTCTAATCAAAGATCCCCGCTTTCTAGTCTTGCACAAGGACCAATCAGCATGGGTATGGGCGGGTTAATTTTCCATTGATGGGGATTTGATTGGCTGTTTTAAATAAAGTGCGGCCGCAGGATTAATAACGTTAATGTTAGTTTGGCCAGAGAAACAAATATACTAATTAAAATCGTTGGACCTGCGAGATTTGTACTTTGTACTTTGAAGATCTGCATTTTAAATGTAAGGAGTAAAAAGTATGTTTTTTTTCTCTGAAATGTAATTGAGTAAAAGTACAAGTATACAAACTTAATAATACTCGAGTAAAGTACAAATCCCCAAAAACAGTACTTAAGTATTGTAACAAAGTACAATTACTCAAGTACTTTACACCCCTGGTTGTGTGTGAGAACGGCTGAAGGAGGGTTGACAAGGTTGCACCATGAGGCTGTGAGAAGCTGGCGAAGTCTGGAAAGACTTGCAGGAGAGGACATGAGACGCTCCTGGCAGTGTTAGTGGGAGAGATAGGAATGCTCACATGATCAGTCCTACACTCACCTTGTTTATGGGGTTGCGTGCCAGGACACTGAGGCCTGGAGAGTGCCCAAAATGATGAGTCCATGACTAAGTAGAGGGCTGGAATCTCACTGGTTATATCATCTCTGAGAAGGCTCGAATGTAAATTATTTTAGTATGTGCAACCTTTGTAAACGCTTACTTATGCTGCCCAATTAGTATGACAAAAAGTCCAGAATTAATTTCAGTTTGCTTATCAAATGTCTGCTCAGAATAATGAGAAAATGATATAGTTTAATTGTTATACCATTTATCAGAGGAAAAACAAATCTTAAATGCAAAATAATTGATTTTTTTCTTTTATTATTGACATCCCTGTATTTAGTACTTTTTAGTGCATCCTCCCTTTGCCAAGATAACAGCACTGAGTCTTCTCCTGTAATGTTTGATGCGATTGGAGAACACATAGCAAAGGATTTGAGACCATTCATCCATACAGAATCTCTTGGTCCTCACTTGTGGAATCTCTTATTCAGCTCACCCGACAGGTTTTCAATGGGATTCAGGTCAGGGGACTGGGGTGGCCATTGCAAAACCTTGATTTTGTGAACAGTCGGTATACCATTTTTGTGTGGATTTCGAGGTATGGTTTGGATCATCGTCTTGCTGGATATTCCAACCATGACCCACTTATAGCCTTCTGGCAGAGGCAGCTAGAGTTTGGTCTAAAATCTCGTATTTGATGGAGTCCATGATGCCATGTATCCTAACAAGTTTCCCCAGGGCCCTTGGAGAAAAAACAGCCCCACAACATCACAGATCCACTACCATACTTCACAGTAGGGAGAAAGCTTTTTTTCTGCGTAACTATGCCTCTTATTATGCCAAATCCACCTTTGGTATTTATTGCCAAACAGCTCAATTTGTGTCTTGTCTGACCATAGCACCTGGTTCCAATCTAAATTCTGGTAACATTTAGCCAACTCCAGGCACTTACATTTGTGGTATGATGGCAGCAGAGGCTTTCTTCTGGCAAGCCTTCTATATACGAGCGTCGCGAACAAAGTTCGCAAAGGCAAGTTCTGTTGGAGAACCTCTCACTGTAGCCGACTATGGTCGGCTCGCAATCACGCGTCACATACTCAACCACCTCTAATGGAGCGCCCTTTTTAAGCCAAGAATCTGTTATCTGTACTGCTTATGCGCTGCTCCTTGTTTGCTGACGGCTTGTGCTAAAATAAATTTGCTGTCATTCCGCCGCGCCCTGTTGTTGCTAGCATGCCTAGACTAACCTAGGCTTGCCCTGCAGTGTTGCCAACTCCTCTGTAAGGAAAGTAGCTGTTGGCTCTCCCAAAAGTAGCTAGAAGTAGCTAGATGACATAATCAACTTTTTTTTTTGTTGCCATATAACTACAACGTTAGCTTTTTTTTCTTCTTTTCTTTGTTACAGATAATAATAATAATAATACATTTTATTTGAGGACGCCTTTCAAAACACCCAAGGTCGCCTTACATGCGTAGAATAAAAAATCATCGTCTGTGATTGGCCGTAAGCTGCGCACGCGCTATTCATTTGCAGGCAGCACTTGCTCAGAGCAGTCACGGTGTCCGCTCCGCTGGCTGCTACAGCAGGCTGGGACTGCTGTGTGAGTGGTGAGGAGGAAGGGACGGCAGCCCTCGCTGTACTCGGCTCTCGTGAACTCGGTCGTAACGTGAACCGCGGAACGGGATATGTTAGATGCTTTTGCAGTACTTTGTCAACACAATTATTCCCCAAATATTCCCCAAATGACAAGAAAAACTCGCTAGATTTGTCGCTGGTCGCTTTTGACTAATTAAGTCGCCAAGGGGGTCTGGAAAGTCGCCAGATATAGTGACAAAGTCGCCAAGTTGGCAACAATGTTGCCCTGCTTAAAATGTTTTGCACGTTGTTTTTCGCATGGATATTCTAGCTCATGTGCTGTCGCAAACTCTGCTGCATGACTGGCGTCAAGGCGGAGGTCTTTTTTGAGTTTACTAGAAGCGGATTCCTATGTCATGTAAAGCTAAATTGACGCCAAATTCAGCATAACCATTTAAGACGTGCGGATCATCCGTGTAACCCGGTCTTTATTATACCCTTAGCTCGGTTGCTTCAATGTGTTTTTCAAAATTTGCGGTTGTTGCTATCATTTTGTTAGTAGCCGAATACGCCTGTCAGCATGCTAACGTTTTACATGAGCCCTCGGGAGCTACACCATCTGCTTTAAAATATGAATTGGATGTGTTTACATGGGCTAATGTGCTTTGCTAAAATGGGACTTTGGTAAAGTTACATTGTGGATGTTGGTCGATTAGCTAGGCTAACGATACTCGTTGGCAAATTTACTGCAGGAGGTCATGAGGTTCGTAAAAGCTAATACGTAATTGTGACTAATTCGGGATATTTCGCTAGTTTATACTGCTGCAGTCTTGTTGTGTTAAATGTTAGGTATTTGTATCACGTTGGGAACGTTATGTTACACATTACCGAGAGATCTTGTTGTAGCCAGCTACTACAAAATAGAACCCGGAAGCTAAACTTTAATTCTTAAGTTGGCCTATTATCGCTCATGGTGTCTAGCTCAAATGCTTATGTAATGCTATGCATTCTCTGACAGCCTACCCTGCACACCTTTTAACGTCGAACCTCCGAGCCATAGTTGGAGACACTGGGAAACCAAAATGGCTAACTACGTGCTAGTTTCCGGTTTCAGGACCGAGCTGCTAATTAACTTAGTTTTGGGGTAATGCCAAAGATTTTAGATGTATGACCTACCCCCTTTGGTAATGCCCAACTTATCAACGTTACGGTCCCATATAAATGGCGAGGACACAGGTTTCATTTATGTGGCTCTTTATTTACACGAATGAACATTGTACAGCTTACAGTTTAGAGGGAGAGACCTTAAGACCAGCCGCGAGTGCACTCACCTAACTTTAAACTAACTTTGTGGTTGACTGTTTGTTTTCATTCCGTCAGCCCTCGCTCACACGGACCAATCAGGGTCTCTTAAATGTACATTATCAATGAACCCTCGTTAAAGCGGCATACCCCCATTTAGCATCAGAGGGCTAGCAATTATGCTGCGTTAACACCAAAAAAGGTAGGCGGAGCAAGAGTTCAGACTTCGGGGCTGGAACGTCCGCGGTTGGAATTATTGAACAGACTACATGCGCTCATTGAACGACCGGAGGTCAATTGAGTTTTTAGCGCCGGCCTGATGCGTGCGCTCTAAGCATAGGCTACGTTCTGTGGCTTTGGTTGCTAGGCTGGCTGAGCACTACTGTGCGTGCCTGATCACTTCCCCTTGTGCAAAACAAACAAACAAAAAAAACAATAGTGCAAAGCGCCATTATATCTTGTCAAATCTAAAATATTCGTTCACATGCTATCATCGAGATGTATACGAACTGGAGAAGGCTTGCCGGTTCCCTGGATTCCAATGGGAGCTGCTCATTTGCGCATGAAGCCAATTCATGGAGGTTGCCATGTTAGACTATGGTGCTTTTTGGAACCGGAGCATGCGCACTGGCTAAATGTAAATGTCGTGTTGGGCTCTTTCATCGACTCGGAAGACCGTGGTTAACAATGCACTGGGCTCTTTATTGACACACCATAAACTTTACATGCATCCCCTCCTAGCTCATTCTCCATCTGCCCGCCATGCGTCATGACGTCAGCCGTCATGCATACTAACTTACACCACAGTAAACATTGCAGCTAAATCAAAATCAGCGTCAGAATTTAAAAAATTAAATTAAAATGTTGCCTTTTTTGCAAAATACATTTAGAAATGTGCAAGATTTATGAACAATAAGGAGCTTACATTTTGTTTTCAACATGCGATTTATTCTTGTAACTTAATGAGTAAGGCCTTTAGCCAAGTGCCCTGCAGATAACTATAATAAATGCTAGTGTGTGTGCTATCTGCACAGAAGCTAAAAAAGCGGCATTGTGTGCGTTGTTGTATGCAGTTGGAGGCTACATTGGTGTAGGCAGTGTCTGCAACTGGTGCTGGTGCGTAACTTACACTTTAAAAGCAAGGGGCAAAACCGGACTTCATTTTGACGCTCACTTCCTGCCTGCAGCCAGCGCTGTTTGCTCCTGTACAAGTCTTTCAGACTATTTCAACGAAAGTCAATACTACCATGGGTCTGGTTTTCTGCAAATCACTCTGTGCTGCTCTATTTTCTTTTGGAGGTAGAGTTGGAAGAGTTGTTAGCGTTTGGAAAGTACGGAGGAAGATAAACATTGTGCTTTAGTTTGTAATCAATATTACAGTTTTAAAATCCATATCAAACCGGTTAGACTGATTCGCTCCTAAGGAAAAAATTATATATTTGTTGCCGCTAAGGGGCAGAGAGGGAATTTTCCACTTTTTCCTTTGTTAAGCACTCGGCTAGCAGCCGGTTAGCTAATTTGGCCACCTTCTTCCTGACGGTAGGTTTTTATTTGGTTTTTCGCCCACGGCAGCAAAACCTGTCAAGAATCTGCTTCCATTTTTAATTAGCTAACCATAGCCTACCATAATCCGCTCTCAGCTAAACTAGATTTTTCCGGTAATATAAATAAAATATTAACAGTTCTTAAAATAATTCAGAAGTAGGTTGGAACCTGGCAAATGAAATGTGAAGCTCTACACCTGGGAATAAAAAAACATGAGATGATACTTGATGAGGGGAACAATCTAAATGTGCTAAATCTTTACACATCATCACATTACGTAATATGGCTAATGTCTGAACCAAGAACACAGCCATGTTCTGTCTCTGTGCTGGAGGGATATTGATATGGTCTTCCTGATCTTCACGAATTTACGAATGTTCCGAATAGAAAATCAGTGGTATGGAAGCATTTCGGGTTTAGAAAGAAGGAGGGTGTACTTGGCAAAACCGCTGCAATATGCAAGATCTGCCAAGTAGAAATCAGATACACAGGCAACACCACAAACATGATAAACCATATCCGAGAGTAGCTTTAACTACGGATGGATGGGAATCTTGCTCCACCGAAGGTCTAGATCGTACTAAGATTTAGGAAAGTACTATGCATGACACTAACCTATAGGCTATTTCATTTTTCTTGGCCCAGTTTAGTAATTGTTATACATTTTGCCATTTTCATTTTGTAAATAAAGGAAATGTATTAGGGTACCATGTCTGACACTGTTTGAAAAACAATCACCTAAATAGGGCAACTTTAGAAAATACACTGTCAGTCATGTTTATTGCTGCATTATTTTCTGCAGACAGCTGCAAAATGTATAGCATGCCTTAACAATAAACATATTGAAATATTTAAAATATTGAATTACTGCTGACTGTATCGGTATCAAATCACATTAGCATACCTATTACATTTTTTAAAAGTATCAAAATTAATCGAATCGAATTGTGGTCAAATGTAAGATGTTATGATGCATCGAACCTTTGCCTAAAGAATCGTAATCGAATCGAATCGTTATGGGATTGAATCGTCCCACCCCTAGTTATCATGCACTGTGGCTCATTTCCAGCGAATAATTAAATGGCGTCATCTCAAAGACTCATTTGGCTATCTCTGCAGTGTCTTTCAATTGGATTCTACATAGAAAAAGTTGTGAAAATCTTGGGAGCTCCTCATTGCCTTGTATGCTTCCATTTGGGGAGCTGCCAGGGTGAAAAACTGCTGGTTTCATCCCAGCACATCCAGCAGTTGTCATCTCAAGGGTCACGGTCTGAGGTTATTCTTATTTACTATCAAAGGGATTAGGAGTTCATTGTGATTAATAGGATCCTGCATTCTTCCAATAGTGCCTGCAAACACACCACCTGGTATCATGGTATTATGAGATTTATATTTCAACACCGAGGAGAGGTGGATGAAGTGTGGTTTTGGATAGGATTGTACAGTCATCAGTCAGTAATTGGCAGGGGTTTTCATCATCCTTTTGCTGTGACTCCTGGTGGTTTTTGCAGCAGCACAATATTGTTTTGCTGACGTTTCACAAATTAGTCATTTCCCCCCGCACTTAAGTGCATCTGGTGCTATTAGGTGAGATGTTGACAGTGAATGGACAGAGGACAGAGTTTTTTTGAAAGTTGCTAATGTTAGTGGGTTTATCCTTGGTACTGTTTAATGAATGGAAATATGTAAAGAAACTGTATTATTTTGAGGCCCTCTGTTTCAAAGTCAACAGCCCAAGACATAACCTTCTGAGAACATTTCTCTCTACCCAACAGACTGAAGACACAGCTGTAAGATTAATACCACATTCATGATACGAGGTGGAACATTTCCTCACATTTTTCATATTGGATAACTGCCTTTTTCTTCTTTTTTTATGTAAAGTTGAGAAGTTGAGAGGTGCAGCAGGGTGTACTAAAGTACAGAAAGTGAGGTGAAATGGGGGAACACACGGTGACTGACACGACTGGTTTTACTGAGTTTGGACTCGAATGCAGAGTGAGACACAGGAGGCAAGGATTAGTGCCGCATATAACAAAGTTTACTGGGGAACACGACAAAGGTACAAACACAACAAAACAGGAGTAAACAGAACTAGAGTAAACACGAGAGACACAGATCTAGGAACTAGGGCTTGAGACTAGAACGAAGCAAATGACACAGGAAACAGTAGGGCTGCGACCTAAATAGAAAGACGAGCAGGTGCTGTCAAGACTTTTAGGTCACTTGGTAAAAAGATTAGAACTATCTGTAATTTCTTTAAGTTTCTTTAAATGTCTGCACATCTTCTATCTACTTTTATCTATCTAGTTCTACGTAATAACGTTTATCCTATGGTTAAATATTTGACAAACTCTTGTGAGCATGCGCGGCTGCCACGGGTAATCTTTGTCTACAGTAACGTCAGCAACCTATTCTATCTAGACTTCGACAGGAGCACACAGCCCGTTGGTATGTAGCAACTGCTAGCTGCTAATATGGCCTGTTAACGATGTTTAAATCATTAATATAATGTTTGTGTGTGTGTGTAAACATTTAGTCAAAGTCAAATTTAGTCTGTTTAGTCAAATGACAACTTGTGGTTTAGAGGCGCTCGCTATGTATGTTAGTCATCACTCTCGGCTAGCAATGTTAGCTGTGGCATGACGTTAGCTGTTGAATACTCGGCCAACTAACGTTAACGTTAGTTTAGATAACGGTGACTTTTGTTCTCCTTAAATCCTTTGTAGAATGTTGAGCTGGTTTACATGTCTTAGGTGCGATACGTTAGTCAGTGTTCGCAGGCTCTGTTTCATAGCGGCTCCGCAACGGTGACAAGTGAACTGCTTTGCGTATGTTCCCAGAGCGCTAAGCATTCTGGTCAATGTAGTCATTGGTTGTTTCGAGTCTGCTGTGTTTATGAAAGACAACATTATTTGCTTCTTTTTGCTTCACATATTTGAAAGAATATATTGTAATCATTTTTTCTTCTACATTTTGAAGGTTTATGACCTGTGGTCATTTAAAATAAAACAAATAAAAGACAAACACGAGTCATTACATTGTGTGCTTCCCGTCAAGCCTATTCGGAGGGCTAAAAGTTGAAAGATCCGAACAGTCATAAACCAGGGTCCCGGATCCGAAGAAAAGTAGGCCGGATAACCTTGAAGCAAGGACAGAGCCCGAAGACCAGAATAATCATCAAAAGGCTGTTTAACCAATCTGACTGTGACACAACAGCCCGTCCTTAAAGCCGTCTGCTCATATGCTAACCTGCTAGCCGAGGAAAACTAGCCAAAGCCAGGAAGAGGGAACAGAGTCTACAAACCCAGTAGAGGTAAAGGACTATTTGAGCCCAGGTGGCGTTAAAAGCTTGTACGTTCGGTCAACGCAAGAAAAGTTAGCAAGATGGCAACAACAGAGGAGGAGCTGGAAAGGCTAAAGCAGAAGCGTTCGGCAGCCCAGACCGCGTTCACCAAAAGAGCCAACCATCTCATCTCCAGGGCTAACGCACTGGGAGAAAGCGAAATGATGGGTGAGTGGAGGAACTTTAAAATGGAGCACTCCAGAGTTAGAGATGCAGGGTTTGTGTATTCCACAGCCCTGAGAGAAGCGGGCAGTGAAAACGCCGAAGAGAAGGCGGAGCGCATCGACGAGAAAACAGCGGAGTGCGACCGTAAGTTTGATGAAACTGAACAGATCGTCCTAACGAGCTTCTGGACCAGGTTCGCTGAGGAGGCAATTACCACCCTCGCCGAAGAGGCTGAATCAGCCTTGGACGAGGCTGAGGCAACCGACCACCAGCAGATGACCAGGAGGCAGCGCGAACTGATGAATAGAAGCCTGGAACGGGAGGTCTCCGAGCTTGACAAAGAAGTGAATGAGTGGATGAACTTGATTCCTAGATCCAAGGTAACGGAGTCAAGAGACCGTACTAGGAAGCTGAAGAAACGACGTGAGAAACTGTGGGATGAGTGGGCGTGGCGAGGCAGTACTCAAGATTGGAACGGGTCCGGCGATGAAGAGGATGAGCCAGATGTTGCGGTAGAGCAAAACCAAGACGGAAAGCTCGGTGAGCAAGCAGCGGCTGGCAGTGCTCAACCTGACCCTGACCAGTTCTACCCCGTAGACTCGCAACCCCCTGTAGGTGGCGTCCAGCCTAGCTTGCCCAGTGCGCCCCCCAATCTCAGCTATGGTGTATTTCCGAATGCCGCGAGCACGCCACGTGGGACTCTCAACGCACAGCAAGGTGGTTCCGGCATCTACTCCGGGACTTTCAACGTCAGGCCCCTGATCAGTCTTGAGCGAGCACGCCTGCCCACGTTTTCCGGTAACATGAGGGATTACTACCGTTGGAAAGCTGAATGGGAGGACCTGCAGCAGCTGGGAAACCCACACAGACTGGAGAATGTGAGGAAATTCCACCTTCTAGGCAGCCTAGACGAGAAAGTCAAGAGGGACCTTGTGTTGTCCAGCTGCGGATCTGCCGACGACGTTTTCAGGCTCCTGGACAATAAGTACGGAAACAAGCCAAAGATAGTACTGCTGATCTCGAAAGAAGTGCAAGGACTTCCCCCCATCAAGGGAAACCAGCCTAGAAAGACAATCGAACTGATTCAAGCTGTGGAGAGAGCACTTCGTGACCTCCAAGTCCTGGGGGAGGAAGATGCAGTGAAAAATCGGGTGGTTGCGCAGTCAATTGAGAGTAAGCTTCCTGACTCCCTAAAAGAGAAGTGGCTAACGCACAAGAGTGACCCTGCAAGTGGCTTTTCATCGCGCAACCACTTCGATTGTCTACTGCAGTACCTGAAAAGGCAGGAGGACATTCTCGAGCAGTTAGACCAGCTGCAGCCCTGCCCAGCGGACAATCCTGAGAGAGACAAGACAAAGGAAAGATACAAGGCATTCACCAAAGCCACATTGAGAAACACTCAAAAGGACTCTCAACTGAATTCATGCATCGCGTGTGGAGACGACGAGCACGCGGACAGACTGTTTGCCTGTAAAGTCTTCAAGAAGCTCAACCTGTCGAGTAAGAAGGCTCAGCTGAAGAAGGCAGGAGCATGCTTCAAGTGCTTGCGCCTCCATGGCGAAGATGGCAGTTGCACCCAAAAGTATCTCTGCTCAAAGGACGACTGTCGGAAAGGGGGGTCCTCAGACCACAACTACTTGCTCTGTCCGAAGCCACAAATCAAGAAGGATAAAAAGAGCGGAGAGCAGAGCGATGCAAAAGTGGAGAAAAGAGGACTTGGACTGACCGACAAACAGGAGGAGCTCCTTGCCAAACTCTCTCCAGAGCTGAAAGCAGAGTTCAAAGAAGCTTTCTCAAACAAAGTTTCAACAACAGTATGCACCAGCACTGGTAGTGAGCCGAAAGAGTATCCAGTCGTAATGATGCTACTAGAAGTGACGACAAACTCGGGCCAGCTAGTCGGTACTTTGATTGACCTCGCTTCAGATACGAATTACATCTCAAATGAAGCCGCCGAGCGTCTCCGGCTGAATGGTGAGAACATCAAGCTGATTGTTCAAGGAGTTGGAGGGATGGAGAAGACAGTTGCTACGAGAAGGTATACCCTGAGGCTGAGAGTAAAAACCCCTAAGGGTACAGTAGCGGAGCACAAACTCCTCTGTTACGGCCTGGAAAACATCGCAAAGGTGAACCAGGCAGTCACACCGCAGCAACTACAGAAGTTCTTCCCTGACGTTGCTACCAAGGATTTGGTCCGCCCCGAGAGGATTGACCTGCTAATTAGTCACCGGGAGGGTCGCCTGGTCCCACAGCCAACCAAAGTGGAGGGAGACCTCGTCCTCTGGGACGGTCCCCTGGGTAAGACCGTCGGCGGAACTCATCCTGACCTCTTCGAAGTGGTAGACCTAGCAGTGCATAGGTCTGAAACTCACTTTGCGAGGTCGCTGAGAACAGCTTCGAGGGCGTACAGAGAGATCCTTGTGGACCCGGCAGGACCTAGCGAAGCCCAGGTGGAAAATGGAGAAACAATTCTCCGGAGTACTGCGACTACCAGCAAAGAAGTCTTCGAGTGGTTCAAGTGGGACAGCGTCGGCGCGGCCTGTGATCCTCAATGTGGTGGCTGCAAATGCGGTAGGTGTCCCCCTGGAGGCAAATAAATGACCCTAGGAGAGGAAAGAGACCTGGAAAAAATTAAAGAATGTCTCACCTACATGCAAGCAGACAAGCACAGCGAGTCCCCTCACTGGGACGCAGCTTATCCATGGAAAGGAGACCCTGCGACACTGCCAGACAACCGACGTGCAGTGGAGGCGACCTTCCGGAACACGGAGAAACGTCTCGAGAGGGAGCCGGAGTGGAAGGCTGCGTACAGAGAGCAAATCCACGAGATGGTCTCGAGGGGAGCTGCTGCTAAACTCACCAACGAGGAAATCGACAGCTGGAAGGGACCAAAGTGGTACATCAGTCATCTAGTTGCACCTAATCCTCACTCAACCACTACCCCTGTGAGAATCGTTTGGAATAGTAGCCAAGAGTTCCGGGGGGCAAGTTTGAATGACCTCCTGCATAAGGGTCCAGACGTCCTCAATCCGATAAGAGGAGTCCTTCTGAGGTTCAGGAGCGGGTTGTACGCTGCTCTAGGCGACGTGAAAAAAATGTACAACTCCGTGTGGCTTAAAGACAAGGAAGTCCAGCTTCATCGCTTCCTTTGGAGAGACAATCCAGAGGATGAAATCGAGGACTTCGTCGTCGTCAGAGTCAACATCGGCGATAAGCCTGCTGGCTGCATCGCCCAGGTCGCCATGAGAGAAACGGCAAACCTTCCCCAGTTCGCTGCCATGGTTGAAGAGCGCCGGGTTCTGGTAGAAGACAGCTACGTAGACGACATCTTGACGTCCCACGACGACCCCAAGACACTGGAGAAGATCACCAAAGAAGTGGAAAAGATCTTGAAAGCTGGGGGCTTCTCCCTTAAACCGTGGGTCTTGTCTGGCCAAAGTGGGAGGTCTGGAGCCGCAGTCGACTCCAGTAACAGTGGAACAACCGTGTCTGCGCCCAAAACTCTGGTGTTACCCAACCAAATGCTGGACGAAGAGAACAAAGCACTGGGAGTCGGCTATGAACCAGAGACTGACAAACTTCGCGTGATGACGTCCATCAACTTCTCAAAGAAGCGAGGCAAAATGAGGACGGGACTTGATTTGTGCGAAGATGACATCAGAAGTAACACTCCAAACCCTTTAACCCGTCGAGTGCTGCTAAGCCAGATTGCTGGATTCTATGACCCCATTGGTCTAGCCACACCTGCTAAGCAGAAAGGGGTGATGCTCGTGAGGGAGTCCTACCAAGAAGCGGGGAAAGACAACCCGACTAAGGATACTTGGGATGACCCACTCTCGCCAAAACTCCGGGAGGCTTCCATAAGGCTCTTCGAGGAGTATGTGAGACTTGGCCAGGTCAGGTTCGAGAGAAGCCTCACACCACCAGGAGTCTTAGGCCGCCCATTGGGAGTCACATTTTCAGATGGGAGTGAGGCTTCCTACGGCGCCTTGCTCTACCTCCGTTGGGAGACGCAGGACGGGGTCGTCGTGAGGTTGGTTGAGTCAAAAGGCAAACTTACTCCTCTCGACCAGAAAGGGGACGTGATTAAGGCAGAGTTATGCGGCGCTGTCTTCGCAACCCGTCTGAAAAGGTACTTTGAGAAGCACTGCCGCATCGAGGTCGCACACTGGGTCCATTTCGTGGATAGCCAAACAATCCTAGGAGCAATCCAGAAGGATAGTTACGGCTACCAGACCTTCTTTGCTAACCGCATCGGAGAAATCCAGAAGGCTGGACCAGTGGAGGACTGGAGGTGGGTTGAGGGCAACCTCAACATATCAGACATCATCACAAGAGGAGCATCTCCTGAGGAGCTCGATGAAGAGTCGGAGTGGCAAAGAGGCCCTGAGTTCCTAGGATGGCCGGAAGCTGAGTGGCCTGTGAAGATGGCCAGCGAGATAGTGACCACCGTTGCTGATGACGTGAAAAGGCTCCGCAGAAAAGCATTCTCAGCTGCGGTCACCAGGGCTCAGTTGCAGAAGATATCTGGCCCCAGCAACACTGACGACGGTGTGGACTTGGGAGACTCCAAGGACGAAGATGGTCATCCCGCGCTGCAGCCGCCGCCGCCGCCGAAAGGCCAGGGTCTAACTCCAGAAGCAGAGAGGCCAATGAGAAAACCCTGGGGTGTGGATCTCGTGCGCCTTGTCGAGCCCAAGCGATTCAGTACCTTGTCTAAACTATGTGGAACCGTCGCCTGGACTCGACGAGCTGCGGAATCCTGGCTGAGTAGGAAACCCCAAGCCTCGAGTCCAGCAAAGTGGGAGGTAAAGGGCTTTGTGCTGTCTGCGGAAGAGAGAACAGCAGCCTTCCTAGATCTGGTCCTTGCGGCCCAGGACGGCGCCGAATTTCACAACACAACCCTGAACCGCCTGGTTGTGACCAAGGATGATAACGCAGGACTCGTACTGTGTGGCGGCAGAGTCCAATCTTGGAATGAAGATGGAACGGCTGTACCGTTAGTCCCTTTCCAGTCGTGGCTGGGGACTTTGCTGGCAAGAGAAGCTCACAAGGCTAATCATGAAGGCGTTGCTGCCACACTGCTGCGCACAAGAAGAAAGGCCTGGGTGGTGCAAGGTCGGAGGACTGTCAAGAAGGTGGTCAACGAATGCATCACTTGCAGGAAGCAAAGAGCCAGGCTGTGCCAGCAAGTGATGAGCGACCTTCCTCAGGAACGTACCAGTAGAGCAAACCCATTTGAGTATACCACACTGGACCTCTTCGGCCCCTTCGAGGTAAGGGACGCTGTGAAGAAAAGGGCCAAGAAAAAGGTCTGGGGAATCGTGTATTGCTGCATGGCTTCCAGGGCCGTCCACGCTGACCTCGTCGACGACCAGTCTTCTGAGAGCTTTCTTCAGGCCTACTCGCGATTCACTGCTCTGAGGGGGCATCCCAGGAAGTTATGGTCGGACAGAGGCTCAAACTTCGTGGGCGCCAGGCCTGCGCTCAGAGAGCTACACAGACACCTGGCCTGTTTGCAGAAGGCGTCTGTTGAGAACGTGGCTGCCAGGAATGGTACTGAGTGGCAGTGGGACTTCCATCCTGCGGACTCGCCCCACAGGAATGGAGCAGCGGAGGCAGCTGTCAAACTCATTAAAAGAGCTCTCAACAACCTTGGCGGATCTACCGGCTGCTACACCTGGGGGGAGTTTCAGACCCTGCTCTACTTGGCAGCCAACTTGACCAACGAGCGACCCATCGACGCCAAGGCACAGGAACAGGAAGACGCTGTGGAGTACTTGACTCCTAACTCCCTTATCCTAGGGCGCACCGGACAGGGAGGAGACATGAATGGGATCGTCGTGGAAACCCACCCTTGGCGCAGGCTGAGGGCTGTCCAGGCTGGAGTGGACAAGTTCTGGTCAAAGTGGAGCGAGCTTGCGGGCCCGAACTTGTTCATCCGGCACAAGTGGCACCGAGCAGAGAGGAGCGTCAAGGTTGGAGATGTGGTCTGGATTGCAGACCAGAACGCTCTAAGGGGACAGTTCCGGCTCGGCCGGGTCATCACTACGTATCCTGATAAGAAGGGGGTGGTCCGGGACGTGGACGTGACGACCTGCGTGGGTCTTCCTGCCCCCCTTGTGTCCAGGACCTGGAGGAAAAGCTCTAATTTTCCTACGACCATCGTCCTTCGCAGGGATGTGCGGAGGCTGGTTGTTTTGATTCCAGTCGAGGACCAGCAGGAAGTAAGACAAGTCTGAGTGAATTCTGATTGCTTTAGTTAGCAGGCAAACCTACACTCGGTAGGAGGAAAGGTGGTGGAGCCTACCTCCTTAGTTAGCCTTTGTGCTCATATTGTTCTAGGAAGCATTTGGACCTTTGAAGAACACTTTAACCTTGAAGACACTTTCGTTTCGAAAGGCACTTTAGTTTCCATTTGGATGCCTACGAAGGATGGACTTTAAGTTTACCCATTGAGAGACTGTTGTGTTTATTGTGGCCTCCTTGGATCGTCTGATCAGTCGGCCAAGTGGGAGGTGTCAAGACTTTTAGGTCACTTGGTAAAAAGATTAGAACTATCTGTAATTTCTTTAAGTTTCTTTAAATGTCTGCACATCTTCTATCTACTTTTATCTATCTAGTTCTACGTAATAACGTTTATCCTATGGTTAAATATTTGACAAACTCTTGTGAGCATGCGCGGCTGCCACGGGTAATCTTTGTCTACAGTAACGTCAGCAACCTATTCTATCTAGACTTCGACAGGAGCACACAGCCCGTTGGTATGTAGCAACTGCTAGCTGCTAATATGGCCTGTTAACGATGTTTAAATCATTAATATAATGTTTGTGTGTGTGTGTAAACATTTAGTCAAAGTCAAATTTAGTCTGTTTAGTCAAATGACAACTTGTGGTTTAGAGGCGCTCGCTATGTATGTTAGTCATCACTCTCGGCTAGCAATGTTAGCTGTGGCATGACGTTAGCTGTTGAATACTCGGCCAACTAACGTTAACGTTAGTTTAGATAACGGTGACTTTTGTTCTCCTTAAATCCTTTGTAGAATGTTGAGCTGGTTTACATGTCTTAGGTGCGATACGTTAGTCAGTGTTCGCAGGCTCTGTTTCATAGCGGCTCCGCAACGGTGACAAGTGAACTGCTTTGCGTATGTTCCCAGAGCGCTAAGCATTCTGGTCAATGTAGTCATTGGTTGTTTCGAGTCTGCTGTGTTTATGAAAGACAACATTATTTGCTTCTTTTTGCTTCACATATTTGAAAGAATATATTGTAATCATTTTTTCTTCTACATTTTGAAGGTTTATGACCTGTGGTCATTTAAAATAAAACAAATAAAAGACAAACACGAGTCATTACATTGTGTGCTTCCCGTCAAGCCTATTCGGAGGGCTAAAAGTTGAAAGATCCGAACAGGTGCGACAACTAAACTAATAGAGACACAGAATGTAATGAGGGGCAATAAAACAATCAGGATAGATAATAGACATGACAACAAGCAATCAATGGCTGGCAGGCTGGTGTGGTGTGCTGATGCCCTCTGGCGGACACCAGATGAAATGGCGACATGACCCCCTCTTTGATGGATGTCTCCTGCCGTTCCTTCCGCTGACCGTTTCTGGCGCAGGCGGTACTGGCAGATGAGTTTGGGGTCCAAGATGTTGCATGATGAGACCTCTCCTCGGCACCGTACCATTCCCAGTCGACCAGGTACTGGGTCCCTCTTACCCGCCCCAACTCGCCAGGTTCTTGTGTATGGTGTAGGCCAGGGGTGGGCAACTCCAGGCCTCGCGGGCCGGTGTGTATGCATGTTTTTACTGCCACCAGTTACCAATTATTTAATTAGCCCAATCGTTTACATGATCTGATATTTTAATCTACATATCCGCGATATGAACAGCAGTCGATGAATGTTCATGTGCCGGTATGCGTGTATTGTAGCGTTTTATCGTTCTGTAATTTACGAGTGAATCGTGATTGTGTGTATGACTAATTAGCTGATTGAGCCGTGGTAACTGGTGGCAGTAAAAACATGCATACACACCGGCCCGCGAGGCCTGGAGTTGCCCACCCCTGGTGTAGGCTGACTCTCCTTCAATAATACGGGGGGCTGGGGTTTTGGAATCAAGGAATGCTTATTACAGGCTTGAGCTTAGACACGTGAAACGCGGGGTGGATCGGGGTAACGACAGGCGATAGGTGTCCAGATTATCCCGCCTCTCAATTTTAAAAGGACCAGATGGAACTCCCACCTCCTTCTCCAGCTCGTAGAATAAGGGCGGCCGGAATCTGTACTGGGACTGGAAGGGGGACAATCCGATAGAGGGGTTGATTCGTGAATTGTGTGCATACTCAGCCCATGGTAGGTACTCGCTCCAGGAAGCCAGGTTTTTCACGGCGTAGCACCTCAGATACGTTTCCAGGTCCTGGTTCACTCTCTCCATCTGACCATTAAACTGAGGGAAGAAACCGGATGACAGACTGATGGATGCACCTATCAGTATACAGAATGCTTTCCAGAACTGAGAGGTGAATCGTTGTCCACAGGCAGACCATGAAGCCTAAACGTGCTGGATTACCAGCTGAGCCGTCTTCTTAGCAGACTGGAGTTTCGGCAGGGGGACAAAATGTGCGGCTTTAGAAAATCGGTCCACGGCCACCAGAATGGTGGTGTGACCCTTGGACAGAGGCAGGGCAATGATAAAATCTAGAGATACATGAGACCTGGGGTGTTTCAGAATGGGTAGAGGGTGAAGGTTCCCTGCTCGGGCTTGCTGTGACATCTTGTTAGTAGCACACGTGCACCAGGCAGATACGACCTCACATCATGCTCCATTCCCAGCCACCAGGAGAGCCTTTTTGACTAAGAACTCAATCTCCCAGAAAACAGGTGCCACAATGCAGGACCGGGGGACAGTAGGTTTTGGGTAGCGCTCCCTCTCTAAGACATCAAACCGATGGGACAGAGCATCAAGCTTGATGTTCTTAGAACCTGGGCGGTCAGAGATGACAAAGTTAAAACGTTTAAAGAACAATCGGCGGGGCTCAGGTGCCGAGAGAAGAATGCACATGGGTGGGTCTTCTGATCGACCGGGCAGAGTTGGGAGAACTGCCCCCACTCCCACATCAGAGGCGTCAACCTCCACAACGAATGGGAGAGCCATATTGGCTAGTGTTAGGATCGGCGCCGAGGTGAATAGTTGTTTAAACTCCCCGTAGGCGGTCTCCACCTCTTGAGACCAGGAAAATCGAGGACCCCCGACCTTTGTGAGACAGGTTAGTGGTACAGGCAAGGAACTGAATCCCCAAATAGAAATGGCAGTAAAAGTTGGTAAATCCCAGGAACCTCTGTCCCTGCTTCACTGTGCTGGGGTGTGGCCAATCAAGGACCACTCTGACCTTCTTGTGGTCCATCTGGAGCCTGATGCGGCAGATAGTGAAGCCCAGGAAAGAGATCATTGAGACGTGAAACTTGCACTTCTCCGGTTTCACGGACAGGTTGATAGTCTAGGAGGCACTGTAGGACCATTCTCACCTGTTGCACATGTTCAGAAAAAATTTGGATGTTGTCAATGTACACATATACACACTGATCTAGCAGATCTCGGAGCACGTCATTGACAAAGTTTTGAAAAATGGCAGGCGAGTTAAAGAGCCCGAACGGCATCACCTGGCACTCATAGTGCCCAGTGAGCATGTTAAACACGGTCTTCCATTCATCTGCCTCCCTTATGCAAACAAGGTGATAGGCATTTTTCAGGTCTAACTTAGTGAAAAACGTGTCCCCTTTTAGAGCCTCAAAGGCCGTGGTCATAAGGGGTAACAGGTACCAGTTCTTAATAGTTATGTTATTGAGGGATCTGTAGCCGATACAGGGTCACAGGCCTCCTTCTTTACAAAAAAAAAACCATTCTCCTGCAGGGGAAGTGGACGGCCAGATGTACCCTGCCCTGAGGGACTCCTTAATGTACTCCCTCATGGCTCTGGTCTCGGGAATAGCTGGGCCCTCTGCTGGGACTGGAACTGGGCAGTAGATTTATGGTGCAGTTGGATGGTCAGTTGGGGAGCAGCTCCTTAGCCAGGTCTTTGCTGAAGACCTGGCCTAAATCCCAGTAGTCCCTGGGAACACAGGAAAAATTGGGAACCAGTCTCTTCCCCCCCGAAGACTCGAGACCGGGACTTGAAGCAGTGGGCGGACTGATGAAACTGGAGAGCATAGACCAAGACAGGTTCGTGCAATCACACCCCCACTCCCGCACAGACCCTGCATGTCAGTCAATCCGGGGATTGTGCTTCCTTAGCCAGGGATGCCTTAAAACCAGGGGTAGCTGCAGGGACTCTATCGCGTGCAACTGGATCTGCTCTGAGTGTCCCTCACTCAAATCCAGTCTCATGAGGGTAGTGATCTGACTTAGCCCGACACTAATGGGCGACTATGATATTAAGCCTTGATAGCGAGAGGCCCCAGAGTCAATAAACGTGAAAATTTCCCTCAGTGCGGTACCGCTCGAGGAAATCCAGGGTGAAACCACTCGACTCGCGAGAAGTCCCCCTGCTTCAATCAAGCTAGTCCGTTTTCTGGCTGCTCAGGACAGTTGTAACAAAAATGGCCCTGTCCCCCACAGGAAAGACATAGCCCCTCCCTTCGATGGCGCTCCCGCACCAACTGGGAAAGTCAAGTGCCACCTAACTGCATGGGTTTCTCGGGGGACAGACAGGAGCTCTGAAGCCTGCCACTAGCCTGGTCGATAGGCAAAGTGTGCGGAAGTTTTAGAAATGCTGGGCGGTGAAAACTAGAACTCCCTCTCATGCTCCCTGTGCCGCCAGTCCATTCGCAAGGCCATGGAGATTAATTTGTCGAGAGACCGTTCAGTTGGGAAGGTGGATGACTGCAGCTCAAAGGCTAGGCAACGTTGCATGAGAAACCCTCCGATCGCATTCTCCGATCTGTCCGTCATACCGCTCAGAGGGTGGGAGGCGTGGCTCACTGGCTGGGAGGATCCGATCCCTGAAATCGGGCAGGTGAGGTGTTGTGGAAGCTGGGGTTCTTCCTTCTGCCCTCTCTGATGATTCGGATGCTAGACGGCAGTGGTGAGAACCTGCAGATTCTCTGTGAGGGTTTGGATCAGGCGCTCATGCCGTCCAAGGGAAGCGCCCTGGCTGAAGATGGCTGGCCGGTGTGCTGATGACCTTTGGCGGACGCCAGGCGTAATGGTGACAGTGACAATAGGGATTCAGTGACACATAAATTTGTTGTTTTGGCTCTGTACTACATTGGATTTGAAATGGAACAGTGACTATGAGGTTAAAGTGCAGACTTTCAGCATTAATTTGAGGGATTTTACATCCATATATGGTAGCAATGGATACCCCCCCTTCCCGCGTGATTTTAGGGCACCAAAAGTAATTGGACAAATTAACAAACTTAAATAAAGTCATCATATTTAATATTTGGTTGCATATTCTTTGCATACTATGACTTCCTGATGTCTGTGACCCAACAACATCAATCAGACACTGAATATCTTATTTTCAGGTACTCTGACAAGCAGAACTATAACCTTTCTGCATTTGAATGGATCTGTATGGGAATTCGGGGGTGGGACGAGATTAAGCTAAAGTAAACAAGAATAGTATGGAACACATGGTTGGCTAAATAGCTGCAAGTCATCAAGGGTCTGAGGTATCAAACGAGCCTCAAACCACCACTTTGCTGCCAGATATGCAGTAGATATGGATGCATCACTTTAAGGGTTGTGCCTCCTGACTTATTTATCCATAGAGTTCAATAGGAACATCAACCAAAGTGTATTTTCTTAATGGTTTTGTGGCTACCCTCAGATTGTTTTGTCCTCCATAATTGCATTTCCTTATACTAGGAGGAACGAGAAGCTGCACATGACATTTGTGACTGGTGCTGGTAAAACGGTCGCACAGGGTCATTTTCAGCTTTCAAATGACGTCTCATACACTGCAATATGCACACGTTTGAAGAAGATATGCTTTTTTGAATGTTGGTACACCTTAAAACACTTTCCTAAGAAAACCGCTCTCAAAGATTTGCAAAGATTCACACCTGATTGCAAACTTAATGGGCTTGAAAAGTGGCGGACTAATCCCACCCCGAATCACTCTCCCACTAGAATATCAGACTCTGGATTTCAGCGGCTTGTGTTACTAAACAAAGACTGGTAGAGATACGAAAATCATGATGAAAACGCTTGCAGATATATTGTTTGGACATGCGGCTAGCTAGAAGGCTAAGGGCCGGATTCAGAGATGGCTAACTTAAGTCATGCGCTTAAGTGCCTCTTCTGCACAGATTTTACGCGGGATGAGATACGCCGTATTGTAACCTACGCTACGCAGGTGCGTTTTTCTAATTGTGGGTGGCACAGGGCATTATATTCTAATAATCTGGGTTTCCAGCTTTCTACTAAAAAATGTGTGTGGTGGTATACATTTTCAACGTGTCAGTGACATTGCCTTTAATAACCACATTGCCTTTGTAAAATCCTGCATCAAAGTTGCTCTTGATGGGTAAGGCAGTGAATGTATTAATCCGTCGCATTTATAAAAATCATAGCTCCTATTGATGACTTGGATATACTCATCACTCAATCAAAATAAATAATCGCTGGACAGTGGTTGCACGCAATATTATTAAGTAAACAAATACATAATCAAATATTTTTTAACGATTTACCTAATAAAGTAATGTAGCCTACGGTGGTGTAAGACAATAGCCTATATTTGACATCTTCAACTTAATTTCAACAATAATTTTGGTGAAGCTGCGCTGATACAAATCGTGCATGTGTGGGTCTGTGTTATAGGGTTCTTATATATTTTTATTTAATTCACAAAACTTCGACTTAATAGGCTTTAGTCATACATTTCATGAACTGGTGTGTCTGGCAGACAATTAATTGATTTAATGAGTTGTATGTTCCCAGGTGATGGTAATTGTGGGCCCATTTAAGACCAGCTGTGCTGACGAATGGGGACAGCTTTTTTCAGCTTAGTTTGGGCAGTATATTTTCAAATTATTTGCCTTTTTATGAAATTGTCCAGAACAAATTTTGCGCAAATACTCAAGCAATATGTAAAACCTTAGTGTCTGTATCTCTTGCTTCTTTATTTATAAATAGATAATTTTTTATATAGCTTTGGTGATTTTTAAACCATTCGGCTGTCCAAAGCATCGACCATCTTTGGGATAATCTTTAAAATGTGTTGCTTCACGCACAGTTTGTTTTACCCCTTGTTTGACTGTGACTTTTATACAGTACTTGGCAGTGTTTTGCCAATGTTAAGAATGGAGAAACATTAGTTTGATAGTGGATACATTCAGCTCTGAAAATGCAAAAAAACCTGCATGAATTCCTTGTACGAGTGCCTATGTTGTGGACAGTGAATATTTTGTTCTAATAATTTTATGTTTTTAAAAGGCAATTCTACTGTGTAATTACAATGCTAGGGGGGTACTGAAACCAGAAAATTTCAACTGCATGTGAAAATGGAACTTAAAACAACAGCTAAGTTTGAGAATATGGTATTGCACACATTACTAGTGTCTCTTAGGACAGAAGCATGCAGGCTCTCTACTCCCTCTACTCTTCTATACAGTGTACAGTAAAAGTAGGCATGATGGGCTTAAGGTTGCAAGTGATGGGCACCTGTTGGCAGCCCTAGGAGTCAGACCTAGTCCCCTGTAAGCTGTAGCCATTGTTGTGCCTAAGAGCTAGACTGTTATAAAATGAGTCACTTGTTAAATCAGCCCATTTAAACATAGTCAGCAATGTGATTTTTCACCCTTGCATATGTTTCTGGAGTGTTAAAGGGTGTAAGGGAGATTCATATTGACTGGGTCATTCACTGACCTGTTGAGTCTATTGTCCAGCTACCATGGTTCAAAGAAGGTATCAGTGAGGTGGGGTAGGATAAGGCACTCAAAGATTGATGACTGAGGTGAGCACTACAGGTCTAGAGGTAGTTGTTTAGGCAGGATCATTTTTGTTTTGCTTAATATCTTACCAACTACCTGTTATCCACATATCAGCATAGACATTAGGTTCTAGACATCAGATTCTAAAAGATGACTCATGGAAGTGTGACATACTTGACACATGCCCCCTCTTGCCTACCACTTCCCTGTGATTTACAGCTTATGTGTGAATCGCCAGTTTGAATTGATGCCTTCACCCCAGACCCACCTTCACTGAGTTGGTGGTATTAGTCAGAAAATGTATCGCACTGATTGCACTGCTTTCACCAGGCTATATGGTGGTTACAGTGTGTTTAAAACAGGGAGCAGATACATATGCAGACAAACAGACTGTCTGCAGAATTTTGCCTTTCATAGCGAGCTTCCAAACCCCCCTTTGTAGACTCCATTTCCCATCATTTTTGCGCGCAAATTGCAAACAATGGCGTGCTTCATGGAGGAAGTTTACGGTACGTAGACCCGACAGTTCCGTGCGGACAGGTCTACGCGGACACAAAAAACCACTGCTGCACGGACTTCCTAGGCGGATGTCCATTTTGGGTCTGCTATGATGTTGTTTAGGTCCACGCAGACCCTGTGGACGTTCGTACGCATACTTTCTTTGGCGACTATAAATTGCCCTTTATAGTAAAGGTTAGCAAGCTAGACTAATTATCCATTTATACAGCTGGGTATTTAATAAGGCAAATCAAGTCAGAGTACAAACTAGGGTATTTACTTTGCTCTATGGGTACAACAGCAGTGTCACATCCTGCATTTGAACCTGTGCCATACTGTTTGCTAGTCCAGGGGCTCTATCTTGGCGCTTGGTCTAAGCGCATGGCATAAAGTCCATTTAGGGCATGTCCAAGTCCACTTTTGCTATTTTAACGGCGTGTTTTTTTGGGCGCTAAGCACGGCGCAACACGCAAATGGGCTGAACCTAGTCTCTTCATTAATTATAGGTGTGTTTTGGGCGTGACATGCAATAATCCAATCAAAATGTGATATCCCATTCCCTTTAAAAGCTTGCTTTTCCACCTTGGCGGATTGCTTGATGGCGAAACAGACATGCTCGTACGTATTTAGTGCGATCAAAGAATAGGCTAAATGGAACAATAGTATGATCAATATTATTCTGACTAACCATTAGCCTATGAGTTCCCGGTAATTTCCGACAGAGCTGTTATTTTACAAAATATATGCGGTTAAATTTAGTTAAAAGGACCTGCAACAGCTGAATTTAGTTTGATTATGCGATGAAAGTGTCTAACATCAATTACATGAGGCTGTTCTCATGGAGTTCCGGCAGTTCAAGCTTCATCCGTAGTTCATTAGGCTACCTGCACAGTAATAATGATTAATAACATAAATACCGTTATTTTGCCTTAATGATGACACTAAATACAACAATGCTGTCAGGTTGGCAACCCATATGTTCACACATATTTCCCCTTGTTTTATAATGCCCTGGAATGTTATGGAAATGTGACCAACCTGTTTTACTCATAGCATAATGCTTTAAAACAATCCACTTTCCCAGGAGGACTGTGCAGCAGGGGAAACCGAGAACATGCAGCGCACATGCAGAGAATGGCATTCAAATTAATTGTGAATGAATTGTGTAACGTGCTGAAAATTAGTTTTCGTTTCTAATTAGATGCCTAGTTCTCTTCTTGTTTTGTTCAGTTATAGAATAACAGGTGAAATCAGCTGGGTTTTAATAAGCTGAGAGTATGGAAACCTTGTCACTGTAATTTAAAAAATATGAAGGATGAAAAATACTACGGTTCAAATTCTGTTAACATGGTGACATTTACAGTCAAGCCAGAAAGTCTGCACACCCCTTTCACCTTCTCCACGTTTTATTATGTTACAGACATATTCTACAATAGATTGACTTCATTTTTTGTCTCAAAATTATACACACAATATTCCATAATGACAAAGTGAAAACAGGTTTTTAGACATTTGTGCTAATTTATAAAAAATCTAAATGTAAAATATCATATGTACACAAGTGTGCACACCCTTTGATATGACACCCAAAAGTGAGCTGAGGTGAATTTTGTTTCCACTGATACTGCTAGAGATGTTTCTACAACTTAATTGGAGTCCACCTGTGATAAATCAAATTGATTGGACATGATTGGGGATTGCCAACACCTGTCTATATAAGGTCCCACAGTTGACAGTGCATGTCAGAGCAAACTCCAAGCCATGGGGTCAAAGGAATTATCTGCAGATCTCAGAAACAGGATTGTGTCAAGGCATAGATCTAGAGAAGGGTACGGAAAAATCTCTGCAGGTTTACAGGTCCCAAAGAGCACAGTGGCCACCATCATTCGTAAATGGAAGAAGTTTGGAACCACTAAGAATCTTCCTAGACCTGGCCGCCCAGCCAAACTGAGCAATCGGGGAAGACGGGCCTTGGCCAGGGAGGTGAGCCGGAACCCTGACAGGAACACTCTGACAGAGCTCCAGTGTATCCTTGTGGAGATGGGAGAACCTTTCAGAAGATCAACCATTCAGGCAGCACTCCACCAATCAGGCCTTTATGGGAGAGTGGCCAGACGGAAGCCCCTCCTTAGTAAAAGGCACATCACAGCCCGCTTGGAGTTTGCCAAAAGGCCCCTAGAGCAGAGGTTCCCAAACTTTTTTTAACCAAGGCACCCCTGAAGCTTTCCCCCTTCTCCAAGGCACCCCAACTCTTCGAAGATTAAAAAAATGCCTCGGAGCTTAAACTAAAAACAATACACGATGAATTGGTTTGAAAATGTGTGTTTAAAACTGCTAAGTGAGTTACTACAATTGCAATCAGAGTTCAAATCCATTGAACAAATTGTAAAACTGAAATAACAAGACTAAGCCATGAAACTTCAACATCATTCAATTTAATTATTGGTGAATACAGTATTATGAATAGGTAGGTTCTTTTGTTTTGGCTGAAAATAATGCCTTTGTAAAAATTAAATAATGCATATAACAAGTATTGCCGCAATGAATTTTAACAAGATAATAAAAGTAATAAATTAACTTTCATGGATGGGCAAGAATGCATAGGTCAGTCAAACTATCATTAAATTAAATTAAATTGCGGTTCTCAAGGATTGCACAATATTGGAGGAGACTCAGAGGGAATTCTTCACACAAATAAAATAGGCAAAGGCCTATATAATCAATCAATGGAACAATGCATATAAAATAAGTATTTTTATTTATTTATGTTGGCTAAAAATAATGCCTACAAATTAAATTCTCAATTCAATGCTCATTCTCAGATTATTATTTCACATGTGAACCAAACGGGTAACTCACAACTATAATAACTTAACAATAATAATCATGACAGAATTGAGAGAAATACAAAACAAAAAAATATGTTGTGCACATTAGTGGGACACATGCGCCTGCTTTTGGGAGCAGAGTCTCTTTATGCGGGGAGAGATAGTGGACAGCGCGACACGCAGGTCCTGTTCCACTGACAGACGCTGTCAGGATATTCTCAGCCTTCCCTTGCATTTTTATGTTGAGGTCATTAAGGTGGCTAAAAATATCTGCCAGATAAGCAAGCTTAATCCACCACGATTTATCATCCATTTGTTCTTTGTATGGCAAGTCGTGCTCACTGACAAAAGTTATCAGTTCATCTCGGAGCTCATAGACACGGGATAACACCTTTCCCCGCGACAGCCAGTGGACCTCTGTGTGTAATAAGAGTCCCTCGTGCTCGGACCCCATCTCATTGCACAATGTGCTGAACAGCCATGACTTCAGCGGGCGTGACTTGACATAGTTAACTATTTTCACCGCTTGGTCCAAGACTGCAGTGAGTTCTGGGGGCATAGCCTTGGCGACAAGGGCTTCTCGGTGTAGCATGCAGTGGCTTATCTGCACGGCTGGATTTTCCTTTCTCACTTTAGTTACAAAGCCCTTCACCCTCCCCGTCATTGACGCAGCCCCGTCGGTGCAGACGCTGACACACATTCCCCAGTTAAGGCCCCACTCTCTCAGGTATTCATCAGTGACTTTGAAAATCTCATCTCCGGTTGCATGTGTCTTTAACTCTTTGCAAAAAAAAAAAAGTTATCCTTAATGGATTCTGCATCAACATATCTCACGTTGGCAATGAGTTGGCAGTGGCCACTAATGTCTGTTGAATCATCGACTTGCAGAGCAAATTTCCCACTTTTCTGTAGTTTCAATGTCAACTGACATGTCATCAATGCGATGTTTTATTGTATTGTCAGATAATGGAATTTTGTCAATTTCTTTTGCAGCAGCTGGCCCTATCATCACCCCAACAATTTCCTTACATGCTGGTAGGATGAGGGACTCGGCGATAGTGTGTGGCTTTTTTGCTTTCGCTATTAACTCCGCCACCAAATAGCTGGCCTCCTGTGCTTTGTCAGAGACACGTACACAGGAAATCATACGCTGACTCTGCTTCTCATTTTGTGATTTCAGTGTCTTGAAATACTCAACGTCTTTGGATTCATAGGCAGAGTGCTTTGTGTCAAAGTGTCTTGATAGCTTACTTGGCACCATTGCTTGGTTTGATCATTTTTCTCTGCATATGAGGCATTCTGGCGTGGGGCAGTCAGCATCTCCAGTCCAGGTGAATCCATACCGAAGGTAGCTTTCATTGTACAATCGGAGTTTACTCTTTTTTGCTGCTGGTTGATCATTACATTACATTACATTATAGACATTTAGCAGACGCTCTTATCCAGAGCGACGTACATAGTGCATTTTCAAACTAGGAACAAGAACGTTTAAAAACAACCCTAAAAAGGCAAATACGAATCTAAGTACTAGGCGCAGTCAGTATGATTGGGGTTTTTTTTTTTTTTTGGGGGGGTAATTACACAACATTAATAACAATAGTCACAGGGAGGTAGGGAGGGGTGGAGAGAGGTGCAGCTTGAAGAGGTGAGTCTTCAATCTGCGCTTGAAGGCGGTCAGACTTTCTGCTGTTCTGACCTCCACGGGGAGGTCATTCCACCACCGTAGGGCCAGGACAGACAGACGTCGAGACCGGGTGCTAGCATGAAGAGGGGGGGGGTACCAGTCGTCCTGAGGAGGCGGAACGCAGGGATCTGGCAGGTGTGTAGGGTCTGATTAGTTTTTGGAAGTATGGAGGGGCAGATCCTCGGACTGCCTGGAAGGCGAGCACCAATGTTTTGAATTTGATGCAAGCCATCACCGGTAGCCAGTGGAGGTCAATGAGCAGGGGGGTGACATGGGAGTGTCGGGGGAGGTTGAAGACCAGGCGCGCGGCTGCGTTCTGGATAAGCTGAAGGGGTCTAATGGCCGATGCTGGCAGGCCAGCCAGGAGAGAGTTGCAATAGTCCAGGTGAGACAGCACCATTGCTTGGACCAGGAGCTGGGTTGAGTGGGTGGTGAGGAAGGGGTGGATTCTCCTGATGTTGTACAGGAAGAACCTGCATGCCCGGGTTACTGCTGCGATGTTCTCGGAGAGGGACAGCCTGTTGTCCATCACGACTCCGAGGTTCCTGGCACAGGGCGTTGGGGTCAGTGGAATGTCCCCTAGGGAAATAGAGAGATTGAGAGGAGGAGAGGTTAGAGCAGGAATGTAGATGAGCTCAGTCTTGCCAGGATTGAGCTTGAGATGGCGGTTGTCCATCCAGCTCTGGATGTCTCTCAGGCAAGCGGAGACGCGGGCTGATACCTGAGTGTCAGAGGGTGAGAAGGAGAGAAAGAGTTGAGTATTGTCAGCATAGCAGTGGTAAGAAAGACCATGAGCAGTGATAACAGGGCCAAGGGATTTGGTGTAGGTGGAGAAAAGGAGGGGACCAAGGACTGAGCCCTGGGGGACTCCTGTGGTAAGGGGACGGGGTGCCGATACTTTACCAGCCCAGGCAACCTGGGAGGAGCGTTCCGAGAGGTAGGACTCAATCCAGGCCAGGGCCGAGCCGCCGATCCCCGCTGCAGACAGGGACGACAGGAGGATGGAGTGATCTACGGTGTCAAAGGCGGCAGAGAGGTCTAGAAGTATTAGCACAGAGGAGAGGGAGGCTGCCCGAGCTGCATGAAGCATCTCGCTGACGGAGAGGAGTGCGGTCTCCGTTGAGTGGCCAGGTTTGAAGCCGGACTGGTGGGAGTCTAGCAGGTTGTTCTGGGTAAGGAAAGATGACAGTTGGTTAGAAGCAGCACGTTCGATAGTTTTGGAAAGAAAAGAAAGAAGGGATACCGGTCTGTAGTTTTGGATGTTGGAGGGGTCCAGCGTAGGTTTTTTCAGGATCGAGGTCAGGGAGGAGTTCACCAGGGAGGTCACGAACGGGAGGATATCTGGGGTGATTGCCTGGAGGAGAGATGAAGGGATAGGGTCGAGGGCACAAGTAGTGGGGCGATGGGAGAGTAGGAGATGGGACACATCAGTCTGCGAAAGGGGAGAAAAGGTGGAGAAACAGGGGGGGACACAGAAGGGATAGAGAGAGGAAGAGAGTGGGAAACAGTGTCTGTGAGGGGAGGGGGAGTGGGGCTGAAGGAGCTGCGGATGTCTGCGATCTTCTCATCGAAGGAATCTGCAAAGTCGTCTGCAGTGAACGAGGAATGAGGAGCAGGAGGGGGGTTTGCTGAGGAGGGAGGAGAAGATAGAGAACAATTGACGGGGGTTAGAACTGTGTTTGCAAATTTTTGTGTGATAGTAGGTTACCTTGGCAGCGGTGACTGCCGTAGAGAACGCCGCTAGGAGAGTCTGGTAGGAAGAGAGGTCTGATGCGTCTCTGGATTTTCTCCACATCCTCTCAGCTGCGCGGAGACCGGCCCTTGAGGTGCGCAGGGCATCGGACATCCATGGGCAGGGAGGAGATGGGTGTGTGGGCCTAGAGACAAGAGGGCAGAGAGAGTCAAGTGATGTGGAGAGAGCTGTGAGCAGGGTGTCAGATGCAGAGTCGATGGGGAGTTGAGAGAAGGGTTTGAGAGGGGGGAGGGAAGCAGTGACACAGGGAGCAAGAGAGGAGGGCGAGAGGGAGCAGAGGTTACGGCGGACAGAGACAGTGGGGGTGTGGGGAGGGGAGGGGAGGGACGGTGTGGAACAAGAGGAAGAGAGAAGGAAATGAAGTGGTGATCAGAGGTATGCAGAGGGGTAACAGTGAGATCAGAGCAGGGGCTGTTCCTCTGTTCCTGTTGATCAGCTTCTTCTGCCGTGGTCGCCTGTGAGGCATTCCTTTTCTTTAATCGATCCATTTTTCATTTTTTTCATTTTCCCGCTGTCAAATCTTGTAGACACAACAATGACAGAGGCCCCGCCCCCTGCCCCATAGCAACCCGTCTGATAGGAGCGGAGAAGACAGAGGCCCCGCCCCCTGCCCCATAGCAACACGTCTGATAGCTCCATAGCAACGTCTACTGTAGCCTACTTTTAGTTTAGTTTATTTTGGTCATTATACAGCTCATACAATCAAATACACATGTGGGTAAACATCAAATAAAAAAATTAAAAAAATAAGCCATTGTTTTTGTAGCAAAACAGGTTGACCAAAAAGGTGTAGGCTGAAGCCTTAGCTTATTGCACCTACCCTTTTTGCATTCATTAATTTAGTCAGCTCCCTTAAGAATTATACTGTGAAATGAAAGAAAAGAAAATATACATACATACATAGTTACATACATACATATATACATACATACATACATATATACATTATATACATTATATACCCTACTCTGATATTCCCAACATATTTCATTTACACAATGGTCTTCATACTTCAGATTTATATTTGCTAATCATCTTATTTTTAAATATTATTTTAAAACTATTGAGTGTTTCACACATTTTCATCTCTTTATCTAAACTATTCCATAAGTTTACTCCTTTGACAGATATACATCTTTGTTTGACATTTGTTCTGATCTTTGTTTTGGTGAACATGCAGACTCCTCTCAGTCCGTAACGACTCTCTCTGAGGTGAAACAACTCCTGGATAGAGTCTGGAAGCATTTTGTTGTATACTTTAAACATTAGTTGTGCAGTTTTGAAGTGTACCAATTCTCTAAATTTAAGGGCCTGTGAGTTTATAAATAATGAATTGGTTGGTTGGTGATAATCTGCTTGGTTTATTATTCTTATTGCTCTCTTTTGTAGGATAAAAATTGGATTAGTTATTGTTTTATAAGTGTTGCCCCAGACCTCCACACAGTAAGTGATGTATGGAAGTATGAAAGAGCAATACAATATATGTAATGAATTTGGGTTAAGGATATCTTTTGTTTTATTCAATATTGCGATGGACTTTGATATTTTGTTCTTAATATAATTTATATGTGGTTTCCAGCTCAATTTGTGGTCTATGATAACTCCCAAGAATTTATTTTCAGAGACTCTTTCTATTTCCATATTATCTATCATGATTTGTACTTGATTATAGTTCTTTCGATATCCAAATAGTATATATTTGGTTTTATTTAAATTTAATGACAACTTATTAATATTAAACCATCGTTTTAAAGTTTCCAATTCTGTTTCCACTCTATCCAGAAGCTGCTCAAGATTTTTACCAGAACAAAACAAATTTGTATCATCAGCAAACAGAACAAAGTTGAACAATTTAGACACATTACAAATATCATTTATGTACAATATAAACAACTTTGGACCCAGTATCGAACCTTGACGCAAGTTGAAAAATAATAGTATTAAATTAATATCTTTCAAATCTGAGCAATATATCTTTTATTTGCTTATGAACTCCATTGCACATGTAATATACAATGAATAACAAAATAATAAGGCAGCGTTTTGTCCACTAATACGGAAAGAAAACAAGCTTTTTTTTAATTTTTAAAAACATTTTTTACAAGCAGATCTGGCGGCACCCCTGGACACGTGCCGCGGCACCCACTTTGGGAACCTCTGCCCTAGAGGACTCTCAAACCATGAGAATCAAGATTCTCTGGTCTGATGAAACCAAAATTGAACTTTTTGGCCTAAATACCAAGCGTCACGTCCGGAGGAAACCAGGCACCGCTCATCACCTAGCTAATACCATCCCTACAGTGAAGCATGGCGGTGGCAGCATCATGATGTGGGGATGTTTTTCAGCAGCGGGAACGGGGCGACTAGTCCTGATAGAGGGAAAGATGAATGCAGCTAAGTACACCGAGATCCTTGAAGAAAACCTGCTCCAGAGCGCTCTGGACCTCAGACTGGGGCGAAGGGTTACCTTCCAACATGACAACGTGACAACGACCCGAAGCACACAGCCAAGAGAACAAAGGAGTGGCTTTGGAGAAAGTTTGTGCATGTCCTTGAGTGGCCCAGCCAGAGCCCAGACCTGAATCCAATTGAACATCTGTGGAAAGAGCTGAAAATGGCTGTGTACCGACGCTCCCCATCCAACCTGACGGTGCTTGCAAGGATATGCCAAGAGGAATGGGCAAAAATGTCCAGAAACAAGTGTGCCAAGCTCGTAGCTTCTTTCCCAAGATGCCTTGAAGCTGTAATCGCTGCCAATGGTGCAGCAACCAAGTATTAGGCTAAAGGTGTGTAAACCCTAAATAACCTATTTTTGTCAGTAAAATAAAATTGCATATTTTCTAAAAACCTGTTTTTACTTTGTCATTATTGGCTATGGTGTGTAGATGTTTGAGGCAAAAAATAAACTAAATCTATAGTAGTATAAGTCTGTAACGTAATAAAACATGGAGAAGGTGAAAGGGGTGTGCAGACTTTCCGGCTTGACTGTATCTCCGTTGTTTAACCGTAGGCTATGGAAAAAACCAATATTCGCTGGACAAGGTTTGAACTTTTTTTCAGTCAAAACGATTCTATTTACTTACATGATGTAGGCCTAGAGAGCTGTATTGTAATGACATCTGAAGCGCATTTCCAGAACTCAAATGTTCGTCTATTGCAGTGCGCAAGTTTTTAATTGAATGAAAATTCACGCATTAGGTGTAAATGACAATTTGCATTAGGCTTGATATAGGTGTTATCAGCAAATGGAAAGCCATTTTTAATGGATAGCCATTGTCCCGTAACAGAAGATTGTCCCCCCAGAAGATTACAGGTATTATTGGCAAATATATAGTAAATATAATATAAGTATAAGTCATAGCTTGATCCAGGATCATTGCGAATAGTCTGTAACCTTACACTTACCATCGCACATCGCCTGGATGCTGAAGTGGGCTGAAAGCAATTGAATTTGGCATTCCTTTTCGCTGAGGGACAGGTAGCTATGTGGTCTTTGACCGATGGACCCTTTTATTATTATGCATTTTTTTATATAACCTACACACAATAATAATATTTCACATTGTAATCTTGATATTTTAGTCATGCTTGTGCGCGCCCCTGTGTAGAACAAACAGGCGGGTGTACGCGCGTTGTGCACACGCCCATGTAGACGCACTTATATTAAAATAACATGTAAACAACTGCGACATGACTTTAGACCAGGTTTGTGATGGTTTTAGCGCAAGCGCTTTCTGCTGCCTTAAGATAGCAATATGCCAAAAATATTTCTGCCCACTCCTCATCTTAAGACCAACACGCCCAGTTCACTTGTAAAGAATACATGGTATTTAAACGACGCGAACACAAGGCGTTATAATGAACCATGTGCCATGTGTAAGATAGCAAAGACACTTGCGTTTTGGTTAGCGCCGCTTAGCGCCAGGTGTAGGATAGGGCCCCAGGTCCCTAACCACCGCCCCCATGGCATTCTGGTACCTTTGGCTCTAATCCATTTTGTTACTGCCCTCTTGGATTCCAGATTCTGAAATTCTTGTCATGCTTCTGCTGGAGCTCACAGATCTGTCAAATGCAGAGTTCTGGTTGTCAGTTAAAGCTCCTTGCTTATGCTTTCAATCATTCAACAAGAAAACTAAAGTCACAACTCTTTTAGCACAAAAAGGAATCCTATAAGGGAGGGTGGATGGTGATAATTTTCTACCGTCGCCGGTTTCCTTCCAATCTGTCACAGAGTGCACTTTCAGCAGCCAGGGGCCTGCAGCTCTAAATTTAGTATTAGGAACTTTTGAGAGTGAGACGTGGGGGGCAGAAAGATCATCTGTGTGTAAAATGCGCTGCTCCTGATTTAAGCAGGCCGCTGCTGCTATAAATTCACGACCAGCGAAAACATTTTGCGCAGTGATATTTTATTTAGGGTTTCTAAATTCCACCTACATTCATATGAGTTATGTCTGGTCAGGGGTGAGTAATGCGCAGTACAATGTAACTGCATTGGTACATCGGCATGTGGGGGCACTATGTTCCGCAATTCAGTGGCCGTCTCATTAACATTAAGATTCCATGCATACAGCCAATTTTTCATCGTTGAGTCAAGCGCATGTATTCTTGCCATGGGCGCATTGACGGTTATGTCGTCGACACCACAATGTATGTTCGTGCGTTATTTACACAAGACATCCTAACACATTTACTGGGCAATTTTGAGACATCAGGAATCTATGTGTAAATATTTGCCCTGGAGTTTTAACTTCCAGGGGCTCTGAGAGCATTTCAATGCATGGAATACCATACTGTTTGAATTTTGTCAGATAACATTGTAACATCAGGAAAATCTTGAATTCTAATAACAGGAATGGATGCACCAGAACCAATTAGAAATGGAATCGACTCACCCGTAACCCAGAGGTGTGCTGTGGGGGACTCATCTGGGTTCTGCGATACCTTAATAAACTGTCTCTTACTGTTAACTTCCTCTGTCTCCACTTCATCCTATACCTGCTTCTGTCTCGGGAAATTCACACTCGTGTCCGGCGGCGGTGTGTAAGGCCAGTCTTGTTGCCCATGGGTTGTTTAACATGGGTTAGTACCATATATGTGCATATTTAACTAGTCAGGAAAGCACACCCTTACTCATCCTAAGCTGTGAGGCCCCAGAAGTAAGTGAGTGCAAAACATTGGAGCTCCCATGAAACTGAATGGGGATATCAGACCTTTGAATGCAAATTTAAACTTACTCAATGGTATTTTTAAACTAGATGAATAATCATTACGTTAAAAAGCAGATTATGTCATCGATTTCTTATTATAATCTTTTATGAAAATGTACAGTAAATATATTTTTATAAATGTTTTTCCAAAACTTCTGCAATGTTTCAGATACTGCTACACATAATGAAATTTATGATCACAAAAAATTGACCGATGATGTTTTCTTTGGTCATTAAATAAGCTTGGTTTTCTACGTTGAATTCAATGGGCAACAAGCTCCTTTGCACTCAACCTGCACAGAAGAGGCTGTTTTCCTTTACTTCCTAGGCTTCACCACCTGGCCCCTCTTACCCTCTTCAGTTCCTATGTACGCTCTATGGTTAGTATATAGGCTACTTTGGAAACCTGTGTTTATATGCAGCTGCGGCCTAAAAACTGAAGGCACACTGCAATCGACCCAAGAAGTGCTCTTGCCATTTCCTAATTTCTTGTTTTATATTTATGTTGGTTTTCAGTTACTGGATAAATAAAAAAGTAAACCAATTATCCTTTTGACTTGATCTTGTCTGCGCACCATGTGATCAGTGGCCAACCCCAGACCTGCATCATACCTACCACCTAATTTTTCAAATAAAGGTGTAATGGATTTCATTTAGACACAAATGAGGTACAGTATGAGGTTATTTATAAAACTCCCTTTCAGTATTTTTCTCCTGACAGGATATATTGTAACAACATATTGTGGGATATATTGTAAGACTGTAAGATCCGCCATTCCCCTCCAGTCCACCTTCTTTTCGTTTCTCATATTTTCCCATTCCTCTTGTTTCATGTTGTGTTTTCCTGTTCCTGTCCGTCTTTTTCCGTGTCTGTGCAGGCTGGGTGTGGTTTTCCCATTTTGTTTCTCGTTTTCTCCCCATATCATTTAGCCTATCACTTTGTCCCTCTGTTTACATTCAGCAGGCACTCTAATTATTTAATCAGTACTCTCACCTGTTCCTTATTCTACTTATACTCCCCAGTTTCATTCACTCACTGCCAGTTCGTTGTTTGTCTCAGCCCCGTCTAGACATTCCCTAGCCATTCTGTCTGTTTTGCATATCTGCCTAACCTGTTTGTTTCTCTGTTCTTCGCTCCAGCCCGTCCAGCCTGCTTCCCATCCTGTTCACTCCTGCCCCGTCTCCTGCCCAGCCCAGTTAGTTTTCGCCAACCCTGTTTCCAGTCAGTCACCTAGCCTTCCCTGTTCTACTGGCTTGTTGTTTGCTGATTCTGCCAATAAATGATACTCTTTGCGGAGTTCTTGCCTGAGTTTGCCTCTGAGCCCTGCATTTGGGTCCATGCCAGTGCTGCTTAAAGGGACCTGCATCATAGCACTTCCAGTTGTTCTCATTTGTTTCTAAATCAGAAGTATTTCTGCTCAGGGATAATTATGGGCTGCAGAGTGTTGGCTTCTCATAGCTTGTAATTTCCCTGAGCTTCTCTTTTAAAAGGTCACATTTCTGGGAAATTGTTATTTGTTATTGTCATTTTGTTATTTGTTATTGTTATTTGTCATTGTTATTTTTATAAATTCTTTTTTTTTGTGCGCCTTGAGCAGATGTAGACAGTGGGCTCCAGAATTACTGGCACCCCTGACTGGAAATGCAAAAACACAAAATAAAGTTAAGCAAAATTAAGGTTTCATAATTATTGGCACACCTGGTTCAGTACTTGGTGCAACCACCTCTGGCAAGGATAAGGATAAGCATGTCTTTTCCTGTAATGTTTGACAAGGTTAAGGAACACATTTTTAGATTTTGGATCATTCCTTTCAAGATTCTTCACATTATTGGGTTTGTACTTATCAACTCTTCAGGTCAGCCCACAGGTTTTTGATTCGATTGAAGTCCAGCAACTGAGATGGCCATTCTGTTGTCACAAAACCATTTCTGTGTGGATTTTGAGGTATGTTTTGGGTCATTGTCTTGCTGGAAAGTCAACCTATAGCCAAGCCTTCTGGCAGAGACAACCAGATTGTCAGCCAAAATCGCCTGATATTTAGTGGAATCGATTATGTCATTGATCTTAACCAGTGCCCCTGGACCTCTGGAATTAAAACTGCCCCAATATATTACTGACCCACCACCATATTTCAACGTGGGTATGAGGTGCTTCTCCTTGTATGCATCTCTGTTTTGACACCAAAAATGCCGATGCTGTATCTGAGCAAAACGTTACATTTTGGTCTCATCTGACCACAGCACCTTCGTCCAGTCATAATTTAAATTACTCCAAGCGCTTGCTTTTGTGTCTTGAGGTCAGAAAAGGCTTTCTTCTTGCAACCCTTCCAAAAAGCCTGTGGTTGTGGAGGTGGTGCCTGATGGTGCTTTTTGGAACCTGGTGACCCCAAGATGCCACCAAGGCATGCAATTCTTTCACAGTGATTCTTGGGTATTTCTTTTGCTTTTCTCACCATCCTCCTCCCTATCATGGTGGGCAAAATGCATTTGTGTCCTTTACCTGTCAGGCAATGTTCCATATCTTAAAATTTTTTAAATAATTGCCCTGACAGTGCTCAGTGGTATTTTCATTTTTTCTTCATGGTGTTGAATGTCAAGGAGATATTGTGGGTTACCTCATATTTATACCCTAGTGAAACAGGAAGTGATGCAATGACACAATATCGTTCCTTAAAGGGAAATTCAACCGTAAAATGATGTTTGATTCATAGAAAAGTAGCTGTCCTCCTGATTAACATGAGCTTTCAGCCAACTCTCTACCTGTAGTGAGAGCAGAGATATAACTCCAAACTACTGCGCATGTCCAAGATACCGGTTTCACTGTGAACTACAACGGCCAGGCGCTTACGATTTATGGGCGTATGTCAATGTGTTACTACTAATGCTGCATTCGTTTATTAATTTCCAACTAGGAATCCCGATATCCGACTAGGGAACATGTCATAAACCGCCCTTCCAACTAGGTAGATTACACCGTGACCCACATTGTGAACAGTAAACAAACATTATTTTTTTAGTATTTTATCTTACCGATAAAACACTTACCGATACAGAATGATAAAAATATACAATTAAAAGTTTAAACGTTATTGTTGTAGGCAAAGCTGTTTTTAAAACCTTTGGAAATGCACATGTTGCTCAGAGGCCAGCCAAACAAGCATAAGCTTTCTGCGGGCATCCATGTTTTTTGCCACTGAGCATTTGAACACCTTTATCGTAACGAACGGGACCATCGTTACAGCAAACGTCATGCACAATCCTCCCGAGTTGGCCACGGGACTGGGATAGCCATTGCAAAACATTGATTCTGTGGTCAGTGAAAAAACATTTTTGTGTAGATTTGAGGTATGCTTTGGATCATTGTACTGCTGGAATATCCAAGCACGACTCACTTTTAGCCTTCTGGCAGAGGCAGCCAGATTCTGGTCTAAAATATCCTGGTACTTGATAGAGCCCATGATGCGATGTATCCTAACAAGGTTCCCAGGGCCTTTGGAGGAAAAGCAGCCCCACAACATCACAGATCCTCCACCATAGTTCACAGTGGGGATAAGGCTCTTTTCTATGTCTATAACTATGCCTCTTATTATGCTAAACCCACCTTTGGTATTTTTTGCCAAAAAGCAAACATTTCTCATCTGACCATAGCAACCTGTTCCAATCTAAATTCTGGTAACATTTAGCAAACTCCAGATGCGTACGTTTGTGGTATGATGACAGAAGAGGCTTTCTTCTGGCATGCTGTCTAAATATTTTGTTGGCATGGAGATGGCATCTAATTGTACTTCTGGAGATTTGGCAACCCCAGGTTGCGACCAACTTCTATAATTCGCAAACTGTGATTTTTGGAGAAAGTTTTGCCTCTTGAAACATGCTCCTCAATGTGTATGGGGGCAAACTACACTTGTGGCCTTTTCCAGGCATGTTCATCAGAGCTCCAGTTGCTTTAAACGTATTTATTATTGCTCTAACAGTGGAAATAGGTCGTTTCAGACATGAAACTATTTTTTCTATAGCCATTGCCTGATTTATGAAGGCCAATAACATGTTGTTTCATTACAGTTGTGTGTTCTCTGATCTTTCCCAAGTTGATGGATAACTAATAGGGGATTTATTCCAATCGCTTATTTTATCTGTCCTTCTCTCCTACTTGCCCTGGAAATCGATCTAGGTTCGCTATCTTTCGGGACATTCCAAACCGCTAAATGCTCCTCGGAGGAGCAAAAAGCGAGGAATGAGGAGGCTTCAGTGTCTTAAGAATTCGGCATCAAACGGGCCTCAAACTATCACTCTGCTGCCAAATATGCAATATATATGTATGGATCACTTTAAGATTAGTTTTTCCTGACAAATATTCCTCTATGGAAAAATAAGTCAGGAGAAAAAACCCTGTAAGTTATCTATGCATATCTGGCAGCAGAGTGATGGCTTAAGGCTTGTTTGATATGTCAGACCCTTGATGACTTAGAGCCATTTAGCCAACCATGTGTTCCATACTGTTCCAGTGTAATTTACAGCTAAATCTAGTCCCACTCCCCAATTTCCATAGAGATCTATTCAAATGCAGAGAGGTTATAGTATCGCTTGTAGGAGTACCAGAAAATAAGATATCAAGAGTCTTTTGATATTGTTGGGTCACAGACATCAGGAAGTCATGGCATGCAAATGATATGTGCCCAAATATTAAAAATTATGACTTTATTTTACATTATGTTAAACTGTCCAATATTTTTTGATGCCCGAAAATGAGGGGGACTACGTACAAAAGGTTCTATAATTTCTAAACGGTTCGGCCGATATGGATGAAAATACCCTAAAATTAAAGCTGACAGTCTGCACTTCAACTTCCTTGTATCTTTTCAAACTAAAAGTGCTAGAGTACAAAAATTGTGTCACTGTCCAATTAATTATGGTGCTCACTGTATAAACTGTCTGTGCGAAGAGGAACATCACTAAACTAGTACATATGAAATGCACACTGGTCATAGCCCTGTTCCAAATTAGTAGCTACAGAAGCTGGACCATTTTTTTGTTTTTAGGTCTTCACCATCAAAGTTATTAGCTATGTGGTAGGCCTTAGCTTTATCTCATTTGGGATGCAAAGCTCTCATCCCCACTAGACAGGCTACATCGCTGAGGTCAAACACACAATAAATAAGACAACAAAAACAGTGCTTTTTTTGACCTTTCCCCCCCCCTATTGACTTTGATAGGCTACACTAAATTACCTGCTTCACTCTGTGGATTTATGGGCTTCTGGTGTAAATCAAAGACAACCTGTGTATGTTTGTCAAGGGCACCTAAATGTTAATCACATTGGGCATTGTTAAAAACTGGGCCAGTGGCAGATGTTACAGTGATTCCTTATTACAATAAGTACAACAGAGGGTCACTTATCAAACAAATGTATGAAGCATGATAATTGACTCATTTGATTTAGATTTTACTCTTAAGAAGATTTTATTTGCATTCCTAAGCAGGACAAGTGGTTAAAAAAGCACCTAATGCATTTCAGGCTCCCTGCTTTCCTACAAATAAATCATTTAAACGGACTTTTCCCCCTTCTTGTTGGAGTTTTTCCCATCTAAAATTTAGAGCATGAGTCGAATGAAAATGTGCATCCCGCTGCCCAAAAGTCGTTACCTTTATTCACTAACAACATGCTTTGACCTGGTCTGTGAAGTCTGTGTCTCCTGTTAGAACTTTTGAAAAACATTGTCAACTTTTGTTTAAATACGCTGGATGTACACGTTTCCTTAAAGGTTATGGTAAATATACATTTTTAAATTAAGTTTTTTGCTTATGACTAAAAAAAAAACTTGGATCTCCTGGTTCTTAGAATGACATGACTCTTTTTAGATTAGCCATTCAGAGACATGTTTATATGTCGAATGTATCCCAGTGTGTCACAGTAGTTTATCAGGAATGCACAGCACAGAACTGTTGTGTGCACTCTGAAGTTTTGACCTTTGGACCTCAGATCAGCCTGGTCATCTTAGCAGCACCGGCTCTATATGATTTTGAACATGAAAAATGAAAACATGTCTGCATCTTCTCCACAGCCAGAGACCTGTCGACTGAATATTTATAGAATTTTTTGGGTGGGGGTGGGGCACATTTAACTTTGTTATAACTGTCAGAGATCACTTTATGTTCTGTCATTTAGTTTCCACCCAGTTTGGCTTTTGCTGCTATGCTTTATAACTTACATTGTGAATAATGCCTTTGGCCGCAATGCCCCAAAGCCAGTTAGGGTTTGTTATAGCTTTACATTTTAACATTTGTCACAATTAGTTAGTTAGTTAGTTAGTTAGAGTCTTTATTATTCTCATGGGGAAATTTCTTGTGCACCATAGTGACAACCACATAACAGTAAACATACCCATGACAACAGATAAACATTAGAAATTAAATAGAAAAAATAATAAAAGAAAAAAAGCACCTCATTGCTTTAATAAATATTGATTAATTGATCAGAATGAGATTTTTTTCTTGTCACCAGTGGTTTCCACACTGAGCCATAGCCATGCAGTCTTTAGTCCAAAGAAAAGAGTCCACAAGCACAGCACAGACATGTCCTCTCACAGGTGCTACACAATTGCACTCCAGACTGAGCTTTGGTTACAGGCGAGAGATATATTGGTAGTCTAAGTGCAGGAAAGTGAAAACAGATGGCCTTTTTTGTGTGGGATTTGTTCCCTGGGTTTGCTCTGGTTCAGCTATACTATTTACAATAAAACCTTAACCCATTTTGAGTCTTCAGCTACTTCAATCTTTCCTTGGACTCTCCTGGATAAGATCACATTTGCGCAAAGGCATTCACCACCAAATAAAGTCCTTTGGGCAATGTATGCGCTTAAGTATGCTTTCAGAGCCCTCTCAGTCTGAAATACATCTGGAACCTTTTTTTAACCCAATTCTCTAAAAAAATATTTTGTTGCGTTTACCTAAAATAATAATGCACAGAAAGATTATCGGATGCACCATGATTAAATGTATATTTTAATGGTCATAAATGCCTTCAAGTAATGCAATCAATCAATCAGTCATTCAATCAATCTGTCAATCTGTCAATCTATAAATAAATTATACTGAAACACTATGCTAGTGAAGGCAGAATAAAAATAATTCAAGAAATTTGTGAATTATTCAGAAATGCTTGTAGAAGGTTTGGAGGGACTATACCACCTGGTTGCATCCATTATCTAAGATAAAGATTTCTCCTTATTTTCTGTGATCATGCTCAAAGTACGACAGTGGTAAATTGCTATATAGTTATGGTTGGATTTAGAAAGACAAAATAGCATCTATTACTGGTAATCATCTTCTCTTTTTAAGATGTGAAAAAGTGTAACCGCCCCCTCTCTAGACTATTTAAAACTGAAGGGGGGAAGGGGGGAAAGGGGGGGGGGGGGGTCTTCCTGTAGGAATAATGAGTTAGCCAGCTGAGCTTTGCTAATGTAGCAGAACATCTTTCCGGTCTTGTTACCATGGCGACATACCCAAGAGCTTTGAAATACCCCAAAGCAGAAAAAGTTAGCATAGCTTTATTTACCAATGACTTGGAGTTGGAGGATAGTGAGAGGAACTTTTCTTTGGAGATCTAATGCATTGATCATAGTGAAACAAAAACAATCATGAATTGAATAATTCAGCGCTTTCATACCTATTAATAAATACATGAGCAGTTCACAGCAGCTGGGTTGCAATCCAAACTGAATGTAAGCCAGAGAAAACCACCAGAAACCATCTTAGCTTATACTTTAATTGCTCTGAAACTTTTCAAAAATAATAAATGTGAAGGAATTTGTTTACAACAATGTACTACTTGGAGGCTTCCTGTACATGATAAACCATATCCATAATTACATAACCTGTTAAGATGTTTCATTTCTGTTAAAAAAGATGTTTCATTTCTGTTAAAAAATAGCTAACTATTTACACATTTATAACATTTATGACACATTATAAGTTCAGAAAGTAGCCATGAGCACTGTGTAAACACGGAGACTCGTGACAACGAAGGAGATCCATAGGAATAGGATGTTGGAGGCAAATTGACCAGGGTTTTGTTTTGTGGAGAACTTGTTTCGTTCTCATGTGGAGAACTTGTGTCGTTCTCAATTCGGGAAGGTTGGTTACAATGGTTTCAACGCTTTCTAGTGCAAAACCGCCAGCCGTCGTGTCTCAACGTCCAATTCTCTTTGGATTCTCAATCTCGGTTGTTGCTGAAGACATTGGAAGCAAATTGACTGGGGTATTGCTTTGTGGAGACTTTGGTATTATCTCAAGTGGAGACTGGTATTTTCTCAAGTAGAGACTTTGGTATTTTCTCAAGTTGAGACTTTGGTATTTTCTCAAGTGGAGACTTTGGTATTGTCTCAGGTGGAGACTTTGGTATTGTTCTCAAATCGGGAAGGTTAGTTACAGTGGTTCCAACGCTTTCTAGTGCAAAACCACCGGCCGTCATGTTTCACTGTTTGTTGGTCATACTTTTTGAATAAACTAATTTTGGTAACCGTTCCTGTTCTGTTTGAAATCCTTTGTGTTACAGCCCTTCGAGCCGAAGTCATAACAGTACCAAAAAGCATTTTAATTCATGATGCATCCAGCCCAAGGATTTTTGCAATTTTAGGTATGGCTGGCTGTTTGTACTCAAAATTTTTATCAAAGACAAAAAACATTTACAGTGCCATCTGACCAATGTTTCCCAATTATTTCTAATGTTGTGCCAACTCTTTCTCCTAAATACATTCTGCTGAAATAATAGGGTCTCTGACTCTCTGTCAAAAAAATGAAGATTTTCCTCAAATTTATCTTCTCACATCTCAGAACTGGGACATGCCATGAAACTAGAACAAGCTGGTGATGTAATTCACCATTGTTACAGAAATGGCTCTCAGATTGTCTCATAGCAAAATGTCTCCAGTTGAAGTTAAATAGCTTCTTTTATTTTGTATTTTATTTAAGAAATTGCCAGTGGAAAATACAAATGGTGGTTTATGATGTATTTGATGTACAATAAACTGTGGTTTGTTTTTGGCAACCTGAAAAACATAGAAACAATATAGCTTGTAAACGTGCATTTACAAAGGCTTCTTACTTCTTTATTTGTAAGAGATATTTAGTTGGACAAGATCTCTGCACAAATTATTTTAACCACCGCAGATGAATTTGAAACCTGGTGTGAAAAACAAATGCTTCATTCTACACATATCAGATTGGGACTATAGTGTACATGCCTGCTTCCCAGAAGGGCTTGCCAGAGAGACTCCATACAACCCTTTCACTGTCTCAGGCTTCCAGAAATGAGCATGCTTCCAACCCCCGAACATCTTCTCTCCTCACTGGAATGTCTTGCATATCTATCTCATCATGTTTGTAACCTCTTGCCCTGTTACATAAAGGAGACTGCAAGTGAATGGCTGAGTTTCTCTGTCTGTTCTGCCTGACCGGAAAGAATAGAGGAATCCCTCAGTGCATGTTCATTCTCCAGGAACCATCTCACAAACAGCAGTGGGACTCCTTGTGTTCTTTACAGAAATTGTAAATGCAGGTGTGGTCAGTCAGATGAATTGATGTATTTTCTTGGCTCATGACAGTCTCATTTTTGGGAAAAAAACTTTTGTGTGGGTGGGAAGCCCAGAGGCATATGCCTGCGGCCATTTTCCAGAACCTGAGCACATACCAGTGTCATTCTTGGACCCCCAGATGGAAGCCAAGGGCCTGTGCCTTGAAGCCGCAGCAAGTGGCATCCCCTCCCTGACCAAAAAATACCAATTAAAAGTATACAGCAGAAAAGCAATGTCCTCCACTTTACCTCAACTGAAAAAGTCGTCTGAATTTTCACCTACAGCGTATAGAGCGTATTTTAAAGATTTGAAAACTTTATTTAATTGGCAAATTATTAAAGTTTTTTTTTTAAATGTTTGAAAGTTTTGTTTTTCAAATGATGTAACAAAGTGAATACAATATATCTTCCCAAAGCATAGTGTAGGGGTCCTAACAGTTGTTTCATAAATGAAAACAATGATGAAATGGGTTGCATTCATAGAAGTTAATTAAGGGATGTTTGGGAGGGTAAACAAAGCCGATTACAGCTTTATGGAAACAGAATATACTGCAGTATGTTGTAAATATATCAAAGTTATCTTCACAATATATTTAACATATATTGCAGTATATTACATTTCCTTAAGGGCAGTTCATCTGTCATTAGATGGACTGAATTTATATTATGTATACATTATTTATATTTTTATTATTTTCTACTTTGTGAATATCAGTGACTCATTCTCCTACAGTGTAGCTGAAGGAGCTGTACCCAACCCAACAATTTCTTAGCAAACTTTGGTTAAAAAGCATGGCCTTGTCAAAGCAATGATGTCTCTGAAGACCTATCATTGTGGATAGATCATTCACAGCAAAGTTATACAAAGTCACCAATCAGTGTAGGTTGGCATTTCTGATTTGTAACATGTATTTATTACCCTTTAATATGGCTGTTTCTGGGTGTTTTCTTGTAATTAGCACCTTGCTGGTGTGGACCTGATGGGTGTGTCTTAAGTCTGGCTAAATAATGCTGTTTTCTCTGGACAGTGGGCAGAGGGCCGAAAAACACTCTCCTCAGCCGTATTGAAAAAGGGCACTGCAGAGGCATCTTCACAAATAAACAGCCTCCTTGTCTTTCGCAGGGTTCAGCCAGGTCGACTCCGCAGGCAAAATGGATGAAAAGCACAGACAATCCTGTGGAATGTTTATGTCACTAACAAGGAGCTCTGGGACATAGATTTAAGTTACTTTGAAAACACTGCTTGGGTTTCAGAGCAGGGGCGTGTCATGGTTTCTCAACCTGCTCTTCTCTTGTTGGCCACTTCCCTGGAGAGCGCTCATGCAGCGTCTCTTCCTTTTGTTTTCATTGTCCGTTTCGTGTTTTGGTTTTTCTTTCTGCTCAGTGTGTTCACCTGTTCCGTATTTCCTTTCATTATTTAAACCTTGCGTCGTCTTTGTTTGACGCTTCCATATTGTCATTGATTTGACAAGGAAGGCCGGTATACGCGGTATAGGACTGACAGTTTGTTACGACCATATATCTTCAACTTGTTGTCGCTACACGGGACTTGTTTCGGGTGTCAAAGAGTTTATTAGAAACTTAGAATAGGTTATCCGTCACCCTTTGTTTTGTCCCTTTGCGGAACCTCTGTCTCCCTGTCCTAGACAGATTGTCTTTGCCGTCTTCTTCCCAGACGGAAATTCTCGCCACTATCCTCAACTCACTGAGTAAGCTAGGCTAAGCAATGCATAACAGTTAGTTATCAAGAAGAGACAGCATAGATTGATCAAAGAAACTGACCTCTTTCTCTCTCGTTGCGTCTCCATGTTTTATATGGCCAAACCAACCAATCAGATATTATAGAAATATATTATTTTGATGTGGCATTTTTATGATTGGCCGAATTATCTGTAGCTCTAATAACCTACTGACGGTGCTACGGGAACCTCCACCTTCTTCTCGAGCTCAGGAAAGAGAGGTGGTTGATATCCCAGTTGAGCTTCGAAGGGACAGAAACCGGTGAAGGCATTACGTAGAGTGTTATGAGCATACTTCGCCCAGGCGAGGTAGGTTTGGATGCGGCTAGGCAGCGAAGAGTACTCTCCAGTGTCTGATTAGTGTGCTCTGTCTGGCCATTAGTCTCCGGGTGACAGAGGCCCCTAGCAGAGAGCAGAATGCATGCCAAAACTTGGCGGCGAACTGAGGACCGCGATCGGATACCACATCTGAGGGAAGACTGTGCGGCCGAAACACGTGATCGATCATGAGCTGCGCTGTCTCTGGTGCTGAAGGCAGCTTGGGCAGCGTGATGAAATGGGCCGCTTTAGAGAAGCGGTCGACTACCACTAAAATCGTCGTATTGCCCAAGGAGAGAGGCAAACCCGTGAGAAAATCAAGAGAAATGTGACTCCAGGGGTGAGTGGGAATAGGTAGGGAACGAAGGAGACCCGAGGGAGGAAGGTGAGAGGCCTTGCTGCGAGCGCAAACCGGACAAGCCGCGACAAACGAGTGTACGTTCTTCTCCAGACTAGGCCACCAGAAAAGTCGGGATAAGAAGTCCCTAGTACGATGAACACCGGGGTGACCTGTAAGTTGAGAGGCGTGGCCCCATTGGAGAACCCGAGACCTAAGACGAGGAGGCACGAAAAGACAGTGGGCCGGTGCCCCACCTGAGCCTGGGTCCGAGCGCAAGGCTTTCTGCACCGCTGCCTGAACTTCCCATATAACCGGGGCAATAATGAGGTCAGTAGTGATGATAGGCTCGGGATAATCTTGAACCCCTCCTCCCGGCAGCAAAGGACTGGAGGAAGAACTGTGAGGTTTACATTGGGAACCCCACTGATGGATAACGGGACCGGGCCCCCCCCCAATTAATAAAAGAACGTTACAATATGACCGTCGCAGTACTTTCAAAAACATTCTCTTTTGGTCCTACCTTGGTCACAGAAGAAAGTTACAATATGACCATCACAGTACTTTGAGAAATTGTTCTATTTTTGTCCTACCTTGGTCACGGAAGAATGTTACAATATGCCCATAACGGTACTTTCAAAAACGTTCTTGTTTGGTCCTACCTTGGTCACAGAAGAACGTTACAATATGACCGTCACAGTACTTTAAAAAAACGTTCTTGTTTCGTCCTACCTTGGTCACAGAAGAACATTACAATATGACCGTCACAGTACTTTGGTCTCTTTTGGTCGCTAACTGAAAACACGACTGCACATGCCTGATCATTTCCTTTTGTGCAGACAAAAAATACAATGGGGAAAGGCGGCAGTTGCGTATCTTGTCTTATCTACAATCTTTGCCTGTTCCCAACGTATCATTTTTCTCGGCCACTTCCGGGTCCGTCACTCGAACATGACTAATAACAAAGAGGGTAGGCGGATATTGAAAACATTATTTTTGGTTTTATGCATTCTGTGTCTATGAATGTATCTCTTGTTTAATATAGTTTTGAAAAAAAAAAAAAAAGCGTAGGATAGTCGGATATCTAAAATCTTTACTAATAACCAATCACTGCTCAACTACAAGCGGGAAGTTCAATCACTTTTGTTGTGCATGTTTATGAAAAGACGAGCTACCCAGCTAACAAAACTATGTCCTGAGGACGTCCTCTAAATGGACCACAAAGTTATTAGGACGTTGGAAATTAATGTACTCCAGGCGTTATTTTGTAGGGGTCCTTTGATGTCCTGGAGAAGTTTTTCCTAACATCAAAACAACGTTTTCAGGACGTTTTAATAACAAAGTTATTATGATGTTGTATGACTGTATTAAGAACGTCCTGAAAACATTGTTTTTACGTTAAGAAAAACGTCCTCAGGACAACATTAATTTTTTACGTCCTGATAATGTTGTGTTCCATTTAGAGGACATCCACAGGACGTAATTTTATGGTCCTATGACAGTATTAAGAACGTCCTGAAAACGTTGTTTTGACGTTAAGAAAAAAAAAACATCCCCAGGACATCAAAGGACCCCTACAAAATAACACCTGGAGAACATAACTTTTCTACGTTGTAATAACGTTGGGGTGAATTTAGAGCAGGGTTCTTCAACCTTATTCCACAAGGGCTAGGTGTGGGTGGGCAAGGGTGTGGGTGCGGGTTTTTGTTACACACCTGATTCTACTAATCAATCACTAGAGTCTTTGCTAAGGACCTTTATTAGTAGAATCAGGTGTGCAACTGCTTGGTTGGAACAAAAGCCTGCACCCACACCGGCCCTTGCGGGATAAGGTTGAAGACCCTTGATTTAGAGTGTCACGTCCCGTGCCTCTGTGTCATAATTAATGGTGGTTTCTCCGTTTCTATGTGTTTTCTGTGTTTGTATTCGTTTCATGTTTTTTCTTTCCCAGATTGCGTGTCTCCGCCTCCCGCACCTGATATGTGTTTCCTCATGTGTTATCATCTCACCTGTTCCTCATTGTCTCATCATCCGTCTTGCATTTAAGCCCACTTATTTCTCTTGTGCCCTGCAATCATGCTTGTGTCACTACTTTCCAGAGGTTATTCCTGCCTGCTTCTTACCTGTTCCGAGTTCCTGTCTCCAGTCCTGTTTTGTCCCGTCCCGTCCCGTCCCATCCTGTCCTGTCCTGTCCTGCTCCTGCTCCTGCTCCTGTTCTCTTGCCTGTCTTACCTGTCTCCATCCAGCCCTGCTCCAGTACTCCTGCCTGCCTACCCATCTCCATCCAAGCCCTGCTCCAGCCCTTCATCATCCAGTTCTTCAGCCCCTTCTGATTGATCTCCAGGTTCCGACCTCTGCCTGTTCTGGGACTTTGCCCTGCCTTCTCCGCATTGCCCTCGTTGCTTGGACTTTGACCCCTGCCTGGATTTGACTACGTTTTTGCTTGCCCTGTATTGCACTGTTTGCTGGACATTGACCTGTTTCCGTTGACTCTGATTAAAGCAAAATTGTTACTACATCTTGGTGTCTGCGTGTGGTTCCGATCGGTTCTCCTAACATTAGAGGACGTCCACAGGACCTCATTTTATAGTTCTATGACTATTAAGAATGTCCTGAAAACGTTGTTTTGACATTGAGAAAATCGTCCCCAGGACATCAAAGGACCCCTAAAAAATAACTTCTGGAGAATGTTCATTTTCATCATCTTAATAATGTTGTGGTCCATTTAGAGGACATCCACAGGATGCCATTTTATGGTCCTGTAACTCTGGACATCCTCTAAATGGACTACAACGTTATTAGGACGTTGAAAATGAATGTTCTCCAGGCGTTGTTTTGCATAGTTCCATTGTTGTCCCAGGGACGTTTCTCTTAACGTCAAAACGTTTTCAGGACGTTCTTAATACAGTCATAGGACCATAAAATGGCGTCCTGTGGATGTCCTCTAAATGGAACACAGCACATATTTGGATGTGCGTGTTTTTCCACTTTCTACGTATTCACAGTTGCGGCAAGAATGGTGGGGGAAAAAAATCAAAATAATAATATAATAATAATATGTTGCATATGCTGCTAACCAGGTCTGCCACTATTGCGCATATAAATCAGATGAAGGCACTTATTTTCTACATTGGAAGTTTCTCTGTAAAAGAACATCTGCAAAATGAATGTAATGTAATGTAAATACCTTCCTGTACCATGCTCTCTCTCTCTCTCTCTCTCTCTCTCGATACAATTTGTGAATATCTGGGGATTGCAGAGTACTTTGTGATCAGTCGACGAGGAGAAGGATGGCTTAGAGATTAATTTCTAATTTATTTCGTTTACCTTGTGATATGATGTAACTACTTGTCTCTCTCTCTCTCAGCTTTGATGCTGACTGTGAAGCAGGGTGTGTTGTGAGGTCTTTCTGTCCTGGGTTATATCACAGCTGTGTTTCTTTTCTTTCCAGCTGTCACCATATGCTCCTTCCAATGTTTTTATTTCCCCTTTTGTTTCAATATGGATGTCATGGCAGAGAACATACCTTCCAGAGGCAATAGATCAATATGGATGTTATGGCAGAGAACATACCTTCCAGAGGCAATATATCTGCTGCTCTCTGACTTGGGGATCAAATAAAAATATATATTTTAAATGATCAGTGCTTCAGTGTGTTTCCGTGTGATGTAGTAGCAAGTATTGCCAACTTAACCATTTGTTATGTTATGTAACTTATGAGAATTCATTCACGGAAACAAAAACTGGAGCGGATATTTGACCACAGAACTTTAATTTGATCAAATTAAAGATATAGCATATAGTAGACTTTATACAGTAGAATTCAGTCAGACAACATATTTTAATATAAGCCAGCCAAGATAATAGGGAGTAAACCGCAGAAACTTCCCTGAAAAGCATAAATGCGGAGATATGCAGAGAATGCCAAGCATGTTATGTTAGCAATATAGCAGAGAGCACGTAGCAGGCAGCAGCAGCAGCACAATGGCAACATGCATGAACAGGTAAGGTTAGTGATTTAAATAGCCCTCTCATTTGAGATGTAGCATCATGTGAGCTGACGTGATTTGGCACTTCTGGAGTTGTCTGCCCGAACTAGCTTCACAGGCTTCGCATCATTTATTATTTATTTAAGGGTACTTGAGCTAAATTGGCTCAGTGCAGCTTTTTATAATGGCCAACTTATATAATCAGTAATACGACACTGCCCAGAGCTGACCCTGTGTTTTTAACAGAAAGAAGAGAAAAACAATCAAGTTTTCCTGTGCTAAGTCTCCTGAATACATTTAAAATAAACACATAAGGAAAGAAAAACTGTATCAATTACAACATGTATGACTTTCTTTCAACCAATTGATCTTGTTCAGGAATGCATTTTGTTGTCAATCCATTCTCTCCGATAAACTCTATACGCCATCATTTGCATAGTTCTTCCAACAAAGCGTATAATTATCAAATTGAATTTGCTTAGTATTACACAAAATACTTTTGAAAATTTGCTGAATTAAAATATTTATGTTTTGAAAAAGATAACTGAGTATGATTATGGTAAACCACAATATGATTTTAACCACAATCCATGCCAAAGTAAACCTAAAACTGGTCTTTCCACTCAGCAAAGCTGTTGTGGTGTACATTTATCACTTATATGAGCTCAACACCCTACCTAGGGTATTAAATGTACACCAGCAGTGTTAGATTTACACCGGCATTTTTGCTGGGCACCACCTTTTATTTGAACCTCCCTGAGTCAAGGTTAAATCAATAGTGTGAAACTGATAGGGGCTGATGATTTACTTTAAGGGTAGAGAATAGTATGGAAAGATGTGGAAATGATTTGTTAAATAAAATATTGCTTTGGGAATAGTCTTTTGGCTTTTGTACCTTATTTACGTGTGATTACAAGGCAAACAAAATACCTTTCTACATAGTAACTTATTTGTTAGATTTGCCCATGTCTGAAGTCATCCAGATTTACCATTTAGGGCTTACTTTATATAAATATATATTCTGTTATTTTTTGTAGTCTTGTTACAACAGAAAGTTATTTTGTCTCTTCCAAATATGTGAATGTACTACATGTCGAACATTTCAACAACCAAAATATAAAAATTTAATCATTACTTCATACATTTCAACCAATCACAGAATGCATCTACTCTGTGATTTATGTCATTTTCAACAGAGGCGCGTGTGCATGTGCGTGCTTACATGCACATGTGTTGAGGACACGTACATTTAAGCAAACAATTAAATTCTAGATGATTCTGTGCTTCCAACTTTGTGGCAATAGTTTGGGGAAGGCCGTTTCCTGTCTCAAATGACAATGCCCCAGTGCACAAAGTGAGGTCCATACAGAAATGGTTTGTCGAGATCGGTGTGGAAGAACTTGACTGGCCTGCACAGAGCCCTGACCTCAACCCCATCAAACATGTTTTGGATCAATTGGAAAGTCGACTGCAATCCGGTCCTAATCGCCCAACCTTAGTGCCCGACCTCACCAACGGTTATTTGGCTGAATACAAATCCACGCAGCAATGTTCCAAGATTTAGTGGAAAACCTTCCCAGAGGAGTGGAGACTGTTATAGCAGCAAAGGCAGGGCCAACTCCATCTTAATGCCCATGATTTAGGAGATGTTGGATGAGCAGGCGTCCAAATACTTTTGGCCATGTAATGTTTATTGCTAGATTTAAGTCACAGCATTCAAACTTAGGTATCTAGATGCACCTGCAGTGTTTCCACCTGGTCCTTAGTCAGGTGAGTAGGGGTGCTGCAACAGCTCAGTCACATATAAATAAATACATTTTATTGTAAATTTTGTATAATCCCACAACTCAAAAGAATATTTTCCATGGATGCAATTTGTACATGTTCCGCAAATTTTCAGTTGCCTGTGGGTTTGGTAGTGGGCCCTGGTTTTAGAAAACATTGTCTATGAAGAGTCTGCTGGGTAAGTCAATAGCGACCACAGAATTGACCATTTGCAAGATCAGACATACCTCTTTTGCTAAAATTGCATAAATATTCTTGGACTGATTTTTGAAAGACTGAATTTTACATGCCAAGGACAGTTCATAAAAATAATAAGCCAATAGCATGTGTTCCAATATGGTCACATGACTTGGACTCGAGTCAGACTCGAGTCACGAATTTGATGACTTTAGACTCGACTTGACAAAATCAAAAAAGACTTGCAACTCGACTTTGACTTTAACACAAACGACTCGTGACTTAATTGGACTTGAGCCCTTTGACTCGAAAATACTTGAAACCTTCCCCAAACTAAAAATAAAAAATTACATTGTTAAAAAGTGTTAATTTCCTGAATCAACTAGCCTATTCATTTCCAGCGAATCAACCATATGGAATTCATTTCCCAGATCCACTTTGAGCAAATCCGACAACACCCAATGAAGTTGTACGAGAAGAAGAACGAAAAACTTCAGAGCGAGAAACGGGAACATGGGATTACTGCTCGATGATTACAGCTAGATGAACTTGAAATGATACCAAAGATAATATTGTTTGCGTATAAAGAGTACACCGTACAAAACAAACGGATTGCAATATGCCAAATGTGCGGGTAAAAAATAACAGACGGGGACGCGACAACTTCGAACTTCGTTCGACATGAAGATCCACAAAGAACAGTAAATCGAGGCTAATAACGTTATGGTTAGCAAGCTAGTGCTTAGGTAGCTAAAAGCTAAGTAACTTTGCAAGTTAATTAATGACCCCTCAATGCAGTCAGTGCGGTAACGCGATCATTGCACCCACTAGCTAGGTTTGGAAGACCATGTCACAAAATTAAATAAATAAATATCTATTCATTATTTTGCATCTCTTTCATTTATTTAGTTTTTTCCCCACTTGTCTGTATTTCAAGGCGTATTTCAAAATGACTCCTGAGGAGAAGGTTGTCAGTCATATGATCATTGACATTGGTTGAAAATCTAGATAGCTAATGTTACCGCTCACATTTCTGCGCGGCCGTCAAATTAAGGCGATCAAGATCAGTGTATTTTGGTAGTGTATTGACAGATGCAGACTTAAATTATGTTATAACTCGCTTAATTCTGAACAAATTTTTGTTTGTTTAATTTGAATTGGTATAGCTAACGTTAAATTCAAGTCATGTCTGCATAACACAGGCTACCTTATTTTTTAATTTCCCAGATCAGCTCCTATTTGTAAAAAAGCACTTTTAACTATTCTAGCCTACGGGAGTCAAAATGTTGGTTTTAAATTTTTTTAATTGAATTAATTTATAATTTTAGAGAAATATGAATAGGCTACTATAATCGGGACATCAATGACTACCACTTTGCTCTTCCATAGCTAGGCAGTTGGTAGCCTAATCTTGTCTTCTAAATCATGTAAATCAATGAATCAGCCATATCTAATGTTGGCTATCTGTCATCGATGGCCAGCAGCAGCCTAGTTACTGCTGCTCCTAAACCCTTAACATACATTCTTGTAAGAGATAGAGAGAGGTGGGTGGGGGGCAAAATAAAATAGAGAGTGTGTGTGTGAGAGAGAGAGGGGCAGTTGTGAGAGCAGAAAGGGAAAAAACAAGACTGACACAAGAAGTAGGTACCAGAGGCGACGCAACAGGACAGGCAAGACAGGCAAATGCCTGGGGCCCCGAGCTTTGAGGGGGCCCCCGAAGGCTGATCACATTAGCTTTACGGCAATGACAATCAAAAAATGTGGGAACCCCCTTGAAACATCCGATGGGCAGTGCAGAGTGTAGCCTACTGTGTAGCCTACTCGGAAACCCCCACTAGGCGGTGGTCTCATATAAACACCATAGGGTGTTAAATGTACACCAGCAGTGTTAGATTTACACAGGAATTTGTGATGTGTACATGAACATTTAATTGCAATAAATAAATAAAAAATTACAAATTTGAAATTCAATTTTAATCTACAGGCCAGGCCAAAATAAATTCTGCTGGCATTAAGGCAATTTGTTGTCAAACTAGGATGCACATTTCCATTGTCTTTGGGCATTGTCAGCATCGCTGATGGGCATACATTTTAGTTCATAGATGATTGTAACGTACATGAGCCTGACCCTATTGCTGTATATCCAAGCAATTTAAAAAAATATTCTTTGCAACAACAATGCCAAATTATTTAGTAAATTGAAAATTTATTCTGGGGGTGCAAGCCCCCAGACCCCCCTAATAGAGACTTAGCCCCTTCAACATATATCTCTGATGACACCCCTGTCCTGAAGCCCCACAGAAAGCGCTGTGGAGCGGATTTCTTGGGCGATTAAATCGCCTCCATTCGTTTTCAATAAAGACAACACATCACTTACCCATTCGACCACCACAACAAAAGATACCTCCATCAAATCACAGACACTAGAATCGCCTCTGCATAGGACCAACCATGCTTTTGGAAAAAACTAATTGCAGGGATGCCTTGTCATTTGGTTATTGTTATCCTACCTTTAAAACACACACACAGAAACACACCACATAGACACACACACACACACACACACACACACACACACAGGAGAAACAACCCTTAAAGTGATCCATCCATATCTACTGAATATTTGGCAGCAGAGTGATGGTTTGAGGCTTGTTTGATACCTCAGACCCTTGATGACTTACAGCCATTTAACCAACCATGTTTTCCATACTATTCCCACTTAATTTACAGCTTAAACTAGTCCCACCCCCCAATTCTCATATAGATCCATTCAAATGCAGAAAGATTATAGTTAGGCATGGTGATCTACACTTTGAAAACCAGGTTAACTCATTAACCAAGTCAGCATATTACCACCTTTAAAATATAGCAAGGATTAGAGGCCTGCTATCCAAACCAGACCTGGAAAAGCTTATCCATGCTTTCATCTCTAGTAGGCTAGATTACTGCAATGGGCTTTATACCGGCCTTCCTAAAAAAAACCTCCGAAAACTGCAGCGTGTTCAAAATGCAGCTGCAAGGGTACTCACAAAAACTAAAAAATACGACCACATCACACCAGTCCTGAGATCTTTGCACTGGCTTCCATTGTACCAGAGAGTTGAATTTAAAATGATTTTATTGGTCTATAAAACCCTAAATGGCCTGGGGCCAAAATATCTCCTAGATCTTCATATTCCCTATGAATCATCAATAACTCTTAGGTCGTCTGGAAAGGGACTACTAACTGTTTATAGACCTAATACAAAACACGGTAAAGCATCATTCAAATATTATGCTTCCGACATCTGGAACAAACTCCCAGAAACACTTAGATAAGCCCCAAATGTGGCAACTTTTAAATCCAGGCTCAAAATGTTCTTGTTTTGTAAGGCTTATGAACACTGACTTGCTTTACTAAGAGTAGCCCCACAAAGGTGTACTTTTAATTGTCTTATCTAGTATTGTTTTTATTCAGTTACTTCTGTTTTCTGCTGCAAATTTTATTGTCTTATTTTTTTATTTTATGAATTTTAATTATTTCCTCTTTTAATCTTGTTATTGTATATGTAAAGCACATTGAATTGCACATGTGTATGAAATGCACTCTATAAATAAAGTTGCTTTGCCTTGCCTTGCCTTGCCATGGGATATGAAAATTTCATGTCATGATTATCCTGGCCAAAATAATTGCGATTCACAATATTATCCCGATAATTATCAAAATATGCTTAAAATTCTTAAAATAGCACTAAAACATGCTGGAATCACTTTACCTTACATTTTGTTAAGAAACAAATATTTTTATTGCATCATTGGATATCTTTTTTTGTTAACATCCTTTTTAGTGAAAAACTAACAAGGACAGATTCAGACTCTCGCCAACACCCAGCAGGTAATCACAATGAGAGAAAAAAATGTATTAATAAAAATAATCTACCTATCAACCTGATATCCAAGCATCCACATGGTTCAATTAGTTATGTGTTGTAAATGCACAGTAAATTAATAACTTGTTTTGTTTTCAGATCACACAGACAGAGGTACAGCAAGGCCAGCAAAAAAAACTATCAAAGAATCTTAAATAAGGTAAATTATAAATGATAAGGTCCCCCTGCATAAATAAAGAATAAATAAATAAATAAAAAATAGCAACATTGCGCGAGTCTGTTTTGTAAATAAAATAAAGTCCACCTGGCATTGTGGCATAGAGTTTTCAAGTCACTCGTGAGCATATTCACGCTCATGTGAGGATATTCACCACGATAAAATTATCTTGAGTGTTTTTATCCCGAATAAAAATGTAATCTTATATCCTCCCATCCCTAATTATAGTATCACCTTTAGCACCTTCTCTAAACCGGATACGAGCGAGCGTCTGCGTCACATCAAAATAATTGTACACCTACACCAGGCACGTTCAGTTATCACGCATTGTATACCTACACCAGGCACGTTCAGTTATCACGCAATTGAAACAAAAAAACCATCATTAACATCAGGGGCGGCACTTGCGCAAAGTGGTCTGGAGCGTCGCGTCTCAAATAGGAACAGGGCGAGCAGCAACGCAGGGTGACGCGTGACGTGACGTGACAAACGTGGGTGGTGTAGTTTTCATGATTGATTATAATAGTCGCGTTAATTATTTTGACGTGACACAGAAGCTCGCTCGCGTCCGGTTTGGGCAGGGTGTAAGAGTTCCTGAAAATAATATATCAGGAGTCATTTGATGTTGTTGGGTCACAGGCATCAGAAAGTTATGACATGCGACGGATATGCAACCAAATATTAAATATGATAACTTTATTATAGTTTATGTTAATTTGTCCAATTACCTTTGGTCCTCTAAAATGGGGGGACTATAGAAATGGCTACAATTGCTCCACTGTTCACCCGATAAGGATGTGAAAACCCTAAAATTTAAGCTGAAAGTCTGCACTTTAACCTCATAGTCACTGTTCCATTTCAAATGCAATGTGCTGGAGTACAGAGCCAAAACAACAACAATTGTGTCACTGTCAAAATACCCATGGACCTGACTGTATATATTAGGTTTCTCTCCATCTCCCTCACTTTCTCTCTGTCTGTAATATACTCATTATTATAATGGCATTAAATTAGGTGAAGAGCACATTATAACTTGTTTAGGACTTGAAACTCAAAGTTTAGGACTTGGGACTCGACTGGGACTTGCCTGTCTTGACTTGGGACTTGAGATTAACTTGTGATGTGCAAAACAATGACTTGGTCCCACCTCTGGTAGCCGATAGCATCAGTGATGTGAAATTTGTTCTGTTTCTCTCATGCCACACAGTTCATTAGGCTTGTTGCGGTGTTGGTGCATTACTCTTTTGATGTGCAGATTACAAGCATCTTAATGACCTGTCCTTTTTGAGATTATGAAAGCTGGTTTGCTGTGGCTCTGTTGAAAGAGTGATTTTTATAGTGCTCTCAGTGAGGCGCCAACTTCTCAGGCAGCTGTTACAGATTCAGAAAGAGATTGGTCATGCTGCTGGACTGTGTTTGTGAGAGGAAAGGCAAAAAAATTACTTTTGTCTTGGATTACTAAATTGCAAAAACATGCCATAGTACACATACAGTAGGACAGAGTCGACATTATTGTTTTTCCACAGAAACAAATGTGTTGGGTGTTGACATATACTGGTGTTACGGAAAATGTATATATTTTTAAACTCTGTTGAACCATGTCATGTGTCTAATTTTACAATCATTGCGTTTCTTCTGCAGTGTTATATAATACATTAATTTGTCAATGTGCTGAGAAATCAATATATATATATATATATATATATATATATATATATACACACAAATCCCATCTGGACAAACTGATGAGCATAAAGAGGCACATGGCATTTATCTGCATGGGCTTTCAACCTGGAGCCAGTCAGTCTGAATCCCTTAATTACTATGACCCCTCTGGTTCCCAGCACCACTTTTTTTCAATTAATCACCTTGCAAAGATTTACAGGATAAAGAGTGGGGGTTTTCTAACACATGTGGGAAAGTGGGGTTCTTCTCCATATGTGGTTAGGAATTTTATCACTAAATTTCCACGCTGTGAGAAAACGACATGATAATCCAACCAAATCCTATTCAGATCAATTAAAATAGCAAGGCTGTGGTTGCTTTTGTAATTTTTCTGTAGTTATTTTATATTGCATCCTGTAGAATAGTGTGTAGTATCGAAGCAAATACACCCACTTAACATACGCACAAAGCCTAGTAATAATCTAAGATAAATATTACTTGTCATCATTCTTCTGTATTCTTCCCCTAGCTTTTGCCCCCACAAATCCACCATCGAGTGAATAATACACAGTGCCAAATAATTTTGAGGATATTTACCAATAAGATGCACAATGTCGATAATGTGTGCCTGCATTCAACAAAATTTGCAGGAGAGGCACATTTTAGTTCGGAAAGCATTTAACAAACCTGAAAGAATATTTGATACCCAAATTTCTTGTTATGTTTAAAAAATTAACTAACATACAGACTAACAACCAGGAGAGATTGCATCATCAATATTCTATAGTAGTTAGGCCTAGTGCTTTATTTAATAATAACTAAATACTTCCTTCTAATGTTGGTAAATAAGAGAAAGAGACTAAGGTACAAAGATTTAGTTTTTCTGGGAAGAAGTTCCTGTCATAAAGGACGGGAATTAAATTATTTACATACTGTAAGGTGGACTGCGTCAAACCACCCAGAGCTATTGGAAGATGTTGGTGAAGGGAAGAATTAGCAACATACACATCGAACAAAAAGTTCGGAAATTTGTGTTTGGTAGATTATTTCTCTGTTGTAACAATGCTTCTTGGCAATAAATGTTATACCGTTGGAAAGCCTATTTATTTCCCTTTTAAATGGTGCCCCATTTGTAAGGAACATGCATTTGTGGGATGAGCAGCACAGCTGAGTATGTGGGTTGCGCCCATGAAAAATTTGCCAAATCTTCTTTGCCAATGCCAAACAGCTTATTCTGCTGTTGCTATTGACTCTTGTTTTGAGCTTCCGGTACCCCCAGGTGCTGACAATCAGGCGCCTGATTGGCACCTGATTGGCAGCACCTGTGAGCATGGGCCCTGCTACAGTGCCCGTTTGCGCTGGTGTCGGCAACACCTGCACTGGAACCTGAACATGTGGAGGAACGTTATGTTCAGCGATGAGTCCAGATTCTGCCTACGGAAGTTGGATCGTAGGGTCAAAGTGTGGAGAAGACGGGGAGAACGCTATGCTGATTGCTGCACCGATAGAGTAACACCTTTTGGTGGAGGCAGTGTGATGGTGTGGGGCGGCATCTCCATCACTGGAAAAACGAGGCTTGTCATCATTGGAGGCAATCTCAATGCAGAGAGATGTCGAGATGAGATTCTACAACCAGTGGCAATCCCATATCTCCACAGTCTGGGACCGAACTCCATCCTCCAAGATGACAACGCTCGCCCCCACAGAGCGGGGTTTATCAGAGACTACCTCCAGAATTTGGGAGTAGAGAGAATGGAATGGCCTGCCAACAGTCCTGACCTCAACCCAATTGAACACTTGTGGGATCAGCTTGGGCGTGCTGTTCGTGCTAGAGTGACCAACACAACCACGTTGGCTGACTTGCGACAAATCCTGGTTGAGGAGTGGAATGCCATCCCACAGCAGTGTGTGACCACGCTGGTGACCAGCATGAGGAGGAGGTGCCAGGCTGTTGTGGCTGTGTATGGTTCTTCCACACGCTACTGAGACTCCTGACTGTTTGTTAAATTAATAAATTGTAAAATTGCCAATATGTCTTGTTTCTTCCTTGTTACTGATAGACTTCAATCATCCAATCCACCAAACAACACCAAACAAGAGTCACTAGCAACAGCAGAATAAGCTGTTTGGCATTGGCAGAGAAGATTTGGCAAATTTTACATGGGCGCAACCCACATACTCAGCTGTGCTGCTCATCCCACAAATGCATGTTCCTTACAAATGGGGCACCATTTAAAAGGGAAATAAACAGGCTTTCCAACGGTATAAAATTTATTGCCAAGAAGCATTGTTACAATAGAGAAATAATCTACCAAACACAAATTTCTGAACTTTTTGTTCGATGTTTAGTAGAGAAGGTTTGTCTTGAAAAGACTGAATTCTAAGTTTCTCCTTGACACCCGAAACAAGTCCCGTGTAGTGACAACACGTTGAAGATATACGGCCGTAACAAACTGTCAGTCCTATACCGTGAATACCGGCCTTCCTTGTCAAATCAATGGTAATATGGAAGCGTCAAACAAAGACGACGCAAGGTTTAAATAAGGAAAGGAAATACGGAACAGGTGAATACACTGAGCAGAAAGAAAAACATGGAACGGATAATGAAAACAAAAGGAAGAGAAGCTGCATGAGTGCTCTCCAGGGAAGTGGCTAACAAGAGAAGAGCAGGCTGAGAAACCATGACAGGATCCCCCCTCTAAGGGACGGCCCCAGACGATCCCTCAAGCCTGCAGCCCCGGAAATCCCGGAAAGTTGAGGGTCCAGGATGTTTCTGATGGGAACCCAACAACGCTCATCCGGACCATAACCCTCACAATCAACAAAAAATTGGGAACCTCTCCCAACCCATCTCTCGGCTAAAATATGACGGACCGTGTAAACTGGACCTCTCTCCATCATCCGAAGAGGTGGCGGTGGCTTCTCCACAGAGGCCAGAGGGCTAATGAGAACTAGCTTTAGCCGAGAGACATGAAAGGTGAGATGGATGCGCATAGGATGGGGTAGTTGCAATCTCACCGTAACCGGATTAATACAAATACGCCGTATTAATTAAATGGCCCAATAAACCGGGGAGCGAGTTTGCGAGACTCCACCCTTAGAGGCAGATCACGCGTAGCGAGACACACGCGTTTCCAGACACTGAATGAGGGGGCAGGATGGTGTTGTCTGTCAGCCGCCACCTTGTGTCTAGCCGCAGCGTGCTGAAGAGCAGTACGCACCCGCCTCCAAACAGAGCGACACCTCCGAATAAAAGATGCCACCGAGGGAACCTCTACGTTCCTCTCAAGCTCAGGGAATAATGGAGGCTGACACACCAATTGAGCCTCGAAAGGCGAGAGCCCTGTCGATGCGTTGCGCAAAGTATTATGAGCATACTCATCCCAGGCCAGGTGTACACTCCAGGACGTAAGATTAGAGTCAGCCATTGAGTTTGAGGGGAAACTCAGCTGGACAGACAATTGAGTTTGAGGGGAAGTGTTAATATGTCTCACTAAAGGCCTCGATCCCCCTTGCGAGACTCCTCTTTTCCCGCTAGCTTGGGATACTGGTCTCTGTAATGACCCGCGTGCTTACAATAACAGCACCATGCATCACTCGACCTGGTGGGTTTGGAATCCCGTACTGACGTCCGATCAACCTGCATGGGCTCCTCCGAAAATTAGGAGAACGGAGTAACCACAGGATGAGGTACACAAGTTGAGGGCCGACTACTGCATGGCCCAGTCAATCTCTTTCTCTCTCTCTAATGCGGTTGTCAATCCTGACAACAGGAACGCCCATTAGGATAATAATCCTCATAGAAAATGGGATAGACCAGGAAGTGGCGACACGTATAAACACGGGAATAAATATTGAAACAGAGATAGGTTTAAACATGGGGGTTGATACAGAGACGGGGATAGATATAAAAACAAAAGTGAATGGGAAGACCGAGAAAATAACCATACTAGAGCTGAGTTCAAAGAATTACAGACTTCAATTGAAACACTAACAAAGCATTTCCCTATTACATGTGTTGTAAAAGCTCCAAGTGGTGAGGGAGAACCCCACAGGGATAGTGACACACCCCCATCCACATGACTAGTCTCTGACCCCTCTCTTGCTGCATCGGAAGTTTATCTGATTGGTTGGGGGGAGGAACTGCTTTGCCCAAATCCAGTGACGTCAGTAGTAAAAGCTTCCCCCTTAGCCCCGCCCCTGCTGAAGTTCCTTGGAGAGCTGACACAGAGAGGCCAGGCAAAGCGCATATATGTCATGGTAATCATTGAAGCTGAATTACAATGTGAAGCATTACTGGATACAGGATCTGAAGTGTGCTTGATGTCCAAGACAATGTTTGACACACTCAAGCAGTCGTTAGCCTCTGTATGAAAGCAAGTGAAAGTAGAGTTTTATAATTTCAAAATTACTAGCCACACACAAGACCAGACTCCAATCACATTAAAGGTGTGGTTGAAATTCACATTTGGCGAGATGAAGCTGGTGCATCCAATTCATATCTCCCCATTTGAAACAAAACAACTGCTTGTTGGCCAAGACTTGCTTGACCAACTTGCTCCTTTGATTGATTGTCATAGGCGGTAGTTGTGGGCTCAAGTCAGGATCCCAAAACCTGTGGAGGCTGTCACATATGGACAGGCAGACTGTAATGTGATTAATGTGCAGGGTGACCACTCAGATGGACCACCTCATCCACCAATTAACCAATGACCTGTACCTCCCTCATGTGCAGGAAGACACCCCAGCTGGTGGTGTCACAGCATCGCAGAGAACAATGGATTGTTCTGTGCATATATCTGAGCAGACACATAACACATGTCAGTTCAAGTATGCACCTGACAGCTTGTGGCCCCCCACTAACCTTCTTAGCAATAGGGAGTTTTTTTTGTGTGCCCTAGAACATAATGGGGATCAATTGTACTGCCCCCTGATTGGAGGTGGCATGCAGGTAGAGGGAATACAGGTTGAAGATGCTGTTCTCACTCTGTGGTCGGATAAGTCCGCAATAAGCAAAGATTTGTATAATGTCTTGCGTCATGGCGTGTTTCAGACAGGAATGGTAGCGACTAGCCAAAGGCTATTACTGGTAGTTTTCCTGCAGACTTGAACTAAATGCATTGGGGTATGTGCAGTTACCAACCAGCTTGTGAGGAAACGGCTAGTTCACTATATGTATGTCGCACCCCAGCTGTCCCATTCTGTATATGTTGGTGCTGATCTACTGGTACTAGGTGCCCAGCTGGACACAGTGAATGGTGTGTTGTGGTCCAAGGCAAACATTGGTAGTAATGTGCTGACATTTGACCCAGAATGCATGCATACTGGACAGACTATTCTTCAGGTGTGCCAAGTGGTAAATGAGTTTGAGTTGATTGTCCCCACATTGACAGCAGGTGTTCCAATTTGGCTCAATATAAAAAGGGGACAGAAAATGAAAGCAACTCAAGCATTCTTTCAGCCCTCCCCACGTTTCCATGAGTTGAGTCTGGCTACATGTGGCACTTTGTTACTTGATATAAATCACCGGTCGGCCTACCTCCTAGTTCAGAACCTAACAAAGAGGGGTATCAGGGTCCCTGCTCGGTCACACTTGGGTCTTTTCATAGACGGCTCATTCCATGACTTTGAGTTAACCATTCCTGTGATTGGGGAAGTACCTGAATCCCTTACTATGACTGATCATTACACGTAGGTATGTTTTACCCAGCCAGATAAAATTATTGTTGTGATCCCAACTGAGATTGTGCACAGCAGTGTGGTGTGTCATGTGGACCTGAGAAGTGAGAAGGAGATGGTAGTGCATGCAATTGTTAGAGAAGAGCTGGAGCTGTCATCTGGTGGAGCAAACAGTGATGAACCATATCTCGAGTTTGAAGCTGAAGTGCAGCAACAGCTCGCAAAGGCAGACTTCTTAGAAACAGATGACCAGAGACAGGAATTGTACCAACTGTTCTATGAACACCTTTTCAAGATACTCTTAGTTACTGACCTCCACACTGTGTGCATCCCCACTGACCTTAATGTGCCACCAACATATATCAGACATTATAAAATTCCCCTCACTGCTTTTGAATCAATTCAGGAAATACTAGACTCTCTGCTGGAGAAACAAGTTATCCACGAGTGTAACTCCATGTACAACTTCCCTTTGTGGCCGGTTCTGAAACCAAGCGGAAAATAGCGCCTGATAATAGATTACCGGCAACTAAATAAACAGGCACCCTTATCTCGCTGGCCCATGATCCATCTAGATCAGGAGTTAGCTAAGGTCACTAATGCAGAGTACTTTTCAACTGTAAATATGGCAAATGGCTTCTGGACTATGAAAGTTGACCCATCATTTCGTAATAGGCAAACTGGCATTTTCATTTCATAATAGGCAGTTTACCTGGAATAGGTGTCCCTTTGGATACTCAAATTCCCCAGCTGACTGTCAGCACAAAATTACACAGCAGAGACTACATTACATTACATTACATTATAGACATTTAGCAGACGCTCTTATCCAGAGCGACGTACATAGTGCATTTTCAAACTAGGAACAAGAACGTTTAAAAACAACCCTAAAAAGGCAAATATGAATCGAAGTACTAGACGCAGTCAGTATGATTGGGTTTTTTTTTTTTTTTTTTTTTTTTGGGGGGGGGGGGGGGGGGGGTAATTACACAACATTAATAACAATAGTCACAGGGAGGTAGGGAGGGGTGGAGAGAGGTGCAGCTTGAAGAGGTGAGTCTTCAATCTGCGCTTGAAGGCGGTCAGACTTTCTGCTGTTCTGACCTCCACGGGGAGGTCATTCCACCACTGAGGGGCCAGGACAGACAGACGTCGAGACTGGGTGCTAGTATGAAGAGGGGGGGGTGGGGTACCAGTCGTCCTGAGGAGGCGGAACGCAGGGATCTGGCAGGTGTGTAGGGTCTGATTCGTTTTTGGAGGTATGGCGGGGCAGATCCTCGGACTGCCTGGAAGGCGAGCACCAATGTTTTGAATTTAATGTGAGCCATCACCGGTAGCCAGTGGAGGTCAATGAGCAGGGGGGTGACATGGGAGTGTCGGGGGAGGTTGAAGACCAGGCGCGCTGCTGCGTTCTGGATAAGCTGAAGGGGTCTAATGGCCGATGCTGGCAGGCCAGCCAGGAGAGAGTTGCAATAGTCCAGGCGAGACAGCACCATTGCTTGGACCAGGAGCTGGGTTGAGTGGGTGGTGAGGAAGGGGCGGATTCTCCTGATGTTGTACAGGAAGAACCTGCATGCCCGGGTTACTGCTGCGATGTTCTCGGAGAGGGACAGCCTGTTGTCCATCACGACTCCGAGGTTCCTGGCACAGGGCGTTGGGGTCAGTGGAGTGTCCCCTAGGGAAATAGAGAGATTGAGAGGAGGAGAGGTTAGAGCAGGAATGTAGATGAGCTCAGTCTTGCCAGGATTGAGCTTGAGATGGCGGTTGTCCATCCAGCTCTGGATGTTTCTCAGGCAAGCGGCGACGCGGGCTGATACCTGAGTGTCAGAGGGTGAGAAGGAGAGAAAGAGTTGAGTATCGTCAGCATAGCAGTGGTAAGAAAGACCATGAGCAGTGATAACAGGGCCAAGGGATTTCGTGTAGGTGGAGAAAAGGAGGGGACCAAGGACTGAGCCCTGGGGGACTCCTGTGGTAAGGGGACGGGGTGCCGATACTTTACCAGCCCAGGCAACCTGGGAGGAGCGTTCCGAGAGGTAGGACTCAATCCAGGCCAGGGCCGAGCCGCCGATCCCCGCTGCAGACAGGGATGACAGGAGGATGGAGTGATCTACGGTGTCGAAGGCGGCAGAGAGGTCTAGAAGTATTAGCACAGAGGAGAGGGAGGCTGCCCGAGCTGCATGAAGCATCTCGCTGACGGAGAGGAGTGCGGTCTCCGTTGAGTGGCCAGGTTTGAAGCCGGACTGGTGGGGGTCTAGCAGGTTGTTCTGGGTAAGGAAAGACGACAGTTGGTTAGAAACAGCACGTTCGATAGTTTTGGAAAGAAAAGAAAGAAGAGATACCGGTCTGTAGTTTTGGATGTTGGAGGGGTCCAGCGAAGGTTTTTTCAAGATCGGGGTGATGTGGGCTCTTTTGAAGGATGAGGGGAAACAGCCAGAGGTCAGGGAGGAGTTCACCAGGGAGGTCACAAACGGGAGGATATCTGGGGTGATTGCCTGGAGGAGAGATGAAGGGATAGGATCGAGGGCACAAGTAGTGGGGCGATGGGAGAGTAGGAGATGGGACACATCGGTCTGAGAAAGGGGAGAAAAGGTGGAGAAACAGGGGGGGGGGGGGGACACAGAAGGGGTAGAGAGAGGAAGAGAGTGGGAAACAGTGTCTGTGAGGGGTGGGGGAGTTGGGCTGAAGGAGCTGCGGATGTCTGCGATCTTCTCATCGAAGGAATCTGCAAAGTCGTCTGCAGTGAACGAGGAATGAGGAGCAGGAGGGGGTTTGCTGAGGAGGGAGGAGAAGATAGAGAACAATTGACGGGGGTTAGAACTGTGTTTGCAAATTTTTGTGTGATAGTAGGTTACCTTAGCAGCGGTGACTGCCGTAGAGAACGCCGCTAGGAGAGTCTGGTAGGAGGAGAGGTCTGATGCGTCTCTGGATTTTCTCCACATCCTCTCAGCTGCACGGAGACCGGCCCTTGAGGTGCGCAGGGCATCGGACATCCATGGGCAGGGAGGAGATGGGCGTGTGGGCCTAGAGACAAGAGGGCAGAGAGTGTTAAGTGATGTGGAGAGAGCCGTGAGCAGGGTTTCAGATGCAGAGTCGATAGAGAGTTGAGAGAAGGGTTTGAGCGGGGGACGGGAAGCAGTGACACAGGGAGCAAGAGTGGAGGGCGAGAGGGAGCAGAGGTTACGGCAGACAGAGACAGTGGGGGTGTGGGGAGGGGAGGGACGGTGTGGAACAAGAGGAAGAGAGAAAGAAATGAAGTGGTGATCAGAGGTATGCAGAGGGGTAACAGTGAGATCAGAGCAGGGGCTGTTCCTCTGGAAGACCAGGTCTAGGAGGTTGCCAGCCTTGTGGGTGGGGGGGGAGGGTTGGAGGGTGAGGTCAAAGGAGCTGAGAAGTGGCAGGAAGGCTGCAGACTGGGAGGCGTCTAGATGGATGTTGAAGTCTCCCAGGAGGATCAGCGGGATGCCGTCCTCTGGGAAAAAAAACGATCAGGGTGGCAAGCTCATCGAGGAAGCACCCCAGGGGACCTGATAAACAACTATAATGTACAGGTTAATAGGGTGGTTGATAAACACAGAGTGGTATTCAAAGCTAGTAATAGATAGATCAGAGAGGGGGAAAACAGAGAATGACCATGAGGGGGAGAGTAGCAAACCAGTACCACCTCCACGACCAGACGGCCGGGGGGTGTGAGAGAAGGAGAAGGAGGAGGAGAGGGCAGCGGGAGTTGCCGTGTTGTCCGGCGTGATCCATGTTAGCCATCCGTGAGCCATGTTACTGATTAATCATGTTTGACCGGGGCAGGGTCGAACTGGTCATCTGGAGTACCGGGAGTTTTTCCGGTGGGCCAATGAACAATTGGGGGCGATGCAACGCAAAAAATATATAGGCATATATATATATATATATATATATATATGGCAAGCCAAACAGGAAATATGGAATGAACATTTATATATATGGAATGAACATTTATATATATGGAATGAACAATTATATATATGGAATGAACATTGATATATATGGAATGAACATTGATATATATGGAATGAACATTTATATATATGGAATGAACATTTATATATATGGAATGGACATTTATATGGAATGAACATTTATATATATGGAATGAACATTTATATATATGGAATGAACATTGATATATATGGAATGAACAATTATATATATGGAATGAACATTGATATATATGGAATGAACATTGATATATATGGAATGAACATTTATATATATGGAATGAACATTTATATATATGGAATGAACAATTATATATATGGAATGAACAATTATATATATGGAATGAACAATTATATATATGGAATGAACAATTATATATATGGAATGAACATTTATATATATGGAATGAACATTTATATATATGGAATGAACAATTATATATATGGAATGAACATTTATATATATGGAATGAACAATTATATATATGGAATGAACAATTATATATATGGAATGAACATTTATATATATGGAATGAACAATTATATATATGGAATGAACAATTATATATATGGAATGAACATTGATATATATGGAATGAACATTGATATATATGGAATGAACATTTATATATATGGAATGAACATTTATATATATGGAATGGACATTTATATGGAATGAACATTTATATATATGGAATGAACATTTATATATATGGAATGAACATTGATATATATGGAATGAACAATTATATATATGGAATGAACATTGATATATATGGAATGAACATTGATATATATGGAATGAACATTTATATATATGGAATGAACATTTATATATATGGAATGAACAATTATATATATGGAATGAACAATTATATATATGGAATGAACAATTATATATATGGAATGAACAATTATATATATGGAATGAACATTTATATATATGGAATGAACATTTATATATATGGAATGAACAATTATATATATGGAATGAACAATTATATATATGGAATGAACAATTATATATATGGAATGAACATTTATATATATGGAATGAACAATTATATATATGGAATGAACAATTATATATATGGAATGAACATTGATATATATGGAATGAACATTGATATATATGGAATGAACATTTATATATATGGAATGAACATTTATATATATGGAATGGACATTTATATTGAATGAAGATTTATATATATTTAATGAACATTTATATATATGGAATGAACATTGATATATATGGAATGAACAATTATATATATGGAATGAACAATTATATATATGGAATGAACATTTATATATATGGAATGAACATTTATATATATGGAATGAACATTTATATATATGGAATGAACAATTATATATATGGAATGAACATTTATATATATGGAATGAACATTTATATATATGGAATGAACAATTATATATATGGAATGAACAATTATATATATGGAATGAACAATTATATATATGGAATGAACAATTATATATATGGAATGAACATTTATATATATGGAATGAACATTTATATATATGGAATGAACAATTATATATATGGAATGAACAATTATATATATGGAATGAACATTTATATATATGGAATGAACAATTATATATATGGAATGAACAATTATATATACAATGTTCATTGTATATATATAAATGTTCATTCCATATATATCAATGTTCATTGTATATATATAAATGTTCATTCCATATATATAAATGTTCATTCCATATATATAAATGTTCATTCCATATATATAATTGTTCATTCCATATATATAATTGTTCATTCCATATATATCAATGTTCATTCCATATATATAAATGTTCATTCCATATATATAAATGTTCATTCCATATAAATGTCCATTCCATATATATAAATGTTCATTCCATATATATAAATGTTCATTCCATATATATCAATGTTCATTCCATATATATCAATGTTCATTCCATATATATAATTGTTCATTCCATATATATAATTGTTCATTCCATATATATAAATGTTCATTCCATATATATAAATGTTCATTCCATATATATAATTGTTCATTCCATATATATAATTGTTCATTCCATATATATAAATGTTCATTCCATATATATAAATGTTCATTCCATATATATAATTGTTCATTCCATATATATAATTGTTCATTCCATATATATAATTGTTCATTCCATATATATAATTGTTCATTCCATATATATAAATGTTCATTCCATATATATAAATGTTCATTCCATATATATCAATGTTCATTCCATATATATCAATGTTCATTCCATATATATAATTGTTCATTCCATATATATCAATGTTCATTCCATATATATCAATGTTCATTCCATATATATAAATGTTCATTCCATATATATAAATGTTCATTCCATATAAATGTCCATTCCATATATATAAATGTTCATTCCATATATATAAATGTTCATTCCATATATATCAATGTTCATTCCATATATATCAATGTTCATTCCATATATATAATTGTTCATTCCATATATATAATTGTTCATTCCATATATATAAATGTTCATTCCATATATATAAATGTTCATTCCATATATATAATTGTTCATTCCATATATATAATTGTTCATTCCATATATATAATTGTTCATTCCATATATATAAATGTTCATTCCATATATATAAATGTTCATTCCATATATATCAATGTTCATTCATATATATCAATGTTCATTCCATATATATAATTGTTCATTCCATATATATCAATGTTCATTCCATATATATAAATGTTCATTCCATATATATAAATGTTCATTCCATATAAATGTCCATTCCATATATATAAATGTTCATTCCATATATATAAATGTTCATTCCATATATATCAATGTTCATTCCATATATATCAATGTTCATTCCATATATATAATTGTTCATTCCATATATATAAATGTTCATTCCATATATATAAATGTTCATTCCATATTTCCTGTTTGGCTTGCCATATATATATATATATATATATATATATAAACCCTGCTAAATAAAGTTCTGTGTGGGCTGCCGGCCCATTGCGTTTGGAGGAGCCCCTCCCTAAAAATCTTTCAAATTTGTCAGTCTCCCCCCTCCCCCAGCCAATTATTTTGGTCCACTCCATTATGTCACCAGAGTGCCAACGCTTCAGATCAGTAACATCAAAAGTAATGGACTTCTGAAAAAATTGTCGAAACATACATAATAACCATAATATAAGTAGCCTAATGTATTTAAATACGTACAAAAGCGCGTGTGTTTCTACACAATAACAGCAATGTATTTTAGCGCGATAGGTGGTCGCTGTGGAGAGAACAGCTGAAAACAGCTGTAGCTGAATATACTGGTAAGTAGTTGGTTTCCTAAACATATTTATACAAGATTGACAAGATATTAGGGGTGGGACGATTCAATCCCATCACGATTCGATTCGTTTCCGATTCTTTAGGCAAAGGTTCGATGCATCATAATATCTTACGTTTGACCACGATTCGATTCGATTCGATTCGGTTCGATTAATTTAGATACTTTAAATAGGTATGCTAATGTGATTTGATACCGATACATTCAGCAGTAATTAAATATTCAATTAGAACCTTACACCAAATTCACAGCATTATGTTTATTGTTAAGGCATGCCATACATTTTGCAGCTGTCTGCAGCAAATAATGCAGCAATAAACATGACTAACAGTGTATTTTCTAAAGTTGCCCTATTTAGGTTATTGTTTTTCAAACAGTGTCAGACATGGTGCCCTAATACATTTCCTTTATTTACAAAATGAAAATGGCTAAATGTATAACAATTACTAAACTGGGCCAAGAAAAATGAAATAGCCTATAGGTTAGTGTCATGCATAGTACTTTCCTAAATCTTAGTACGATCTAGAACTTCGGTGGAGCAAGATGCCCATCCATCCGTAGTTAAAGCTACTCTCGTAGCGTTTTGCAAGGACAGTCGAACAGTTTTCTTCACCTCTTCATACAGAGCAGGTATACATTTTTCACTCAAATATTTTCTGCATGGTATGGTGTATCTAGGTTCCACGACATTCATTTTGTGAATCGGACAGTTAACGTAGTAATAATTAATTGAACGTAAGACATTGGAAATAGTCTTACTATTTTTGTTTTTTGTCTCTAACGTCTACTAGATTTTGAATAGAAAATGGTTTAAATTTAAATATCAGAAAGCACTTTACAATTAACTGTCTGGACACGGTATGTGTATAAAAACGAATAAAAACAATTATACAAAAAAATAGAACTGTTTGGCCATTTCTCCAGGAAACTCATCAATGACTCCCGAGTTTAGCTTGCTTACCAGCTTGCTAACGCGCTTGCTGTCCTTCACGTCAATTGTGTATCGTCGGCTCAAATGGTTTATCATGTTTGTGGTGTTGCCTGTGTATCTGATTTCTACTTGGCAGATCTTGCATATTGCAGCGGTTTTGTCAAGTACACCCTCCTTCTTTCTAAACCCGAAATGCTTCCATACCACTGTCTGTTCGGAACATCGCAAATTCTGAGTTTCTGTCTCTTTTGTCGCACTCAGCGAGCACGCAGCTAGCCATTTCGCTCAGATCTGTCCGTCTCATAGTCGCTACTTTCAACTCACGCTTACGTTGGGGTTGGAGCAGAAACATGGATTTAAGCTGGTCAAAAGAGTTTTAAAAGTAATCGTGTCTCAGAAATATATATTTTAAATAATTTTTGAATAAATGAATACGTGTACATTCATTTAAAATGCGATATTAATCGATGCTTATCGATTCGAATCTTGCAGATCGATGCAGTTGTATTTACACATTCGGATCGATGCATCGCGATGCACCGGTGCATTGTCCCACCCCTACAAGATATACAAAAACATTTGGTGGCTTCTAATCCGAAAGTGCATCAGGTACTGTATATAGTACAGTAAGCAAGGGAAAATGCTTTTACTACGTTTTTTAACAAATATTATTGTTTCTATACGTGAACGTGGTTTTTTTTAGCGTGAATAAACGGTGCATTTTATGCATTTGACAGTCTGTGGGTGTGGCGACAGGATCGGTAGTAAGTCAAAATTTACCGTATTTTCTTAAAGCTGTAGTACATAATTGTACGCTAACATGAATACTGTAATTGAAACGGATACGTCTCAACCACTAGGGGCAAAGTTTATACAGTTCAAATAGGCTACATACTGTCATGCAGTTAAAATGACTGCAAACACTTTAATTTAGTTGTACTTCATGGTAGACTAAGCACAGAATTCACGCCTATGTCTTTCTTTGAGCTACAATGCATGTGTGTGTCTGCATGTATTCTGTATGCACGTTTCTCTTGATGTCATTATCTTCATGCATTATCATCATTAGTTAGCTACCAAAGACATTACATTAGTACACAAACATAAGTGATATCTGACCAAAAAATATGTTTTCAACATAAAATGAAATACTGAGTTACTCACGCATAGCCTACAAAGCACTGTTTGTAAGTCCTTAATTCCAACTTGCAAAAACTAGGCCTGCCTTTAAAAGTATTGCTATCAAAATGCGGCCAAGTTACAACTAACAATATTGCCTATCGTAGCTCACACTAAATACACAAGCTCTATTCCAAAGCAATGCTATATCCAAACTTTCCTAAATTATTTAATGCACAGGCCCCTCTATTTGTTCCAGAGAGAACTGCCTGTGATTTGTGAGTGATTGCTGCCAGTGCCATGATCTTCTTTCAGCCAGTCTCCTCTTTCTAAGAGCAACACACTCTCCTCATTAGTGAATACTCTAGGCTAACTATCATACATATACAGTCAAGCCGGAAAGTCGATTGAGTTCATTTTTTGTCACAAAATTCTACACAAAATAGCCCATAATGATAAAGTGAAAACATGTTTTTAGAAATTTTTGCAAATGTATTAAAAATCGAAAACTGAAATCTTTCATTTACATAAGTATCCATACCCTTTGCTTTAACATATTTTAAAGTATCATATTTAATATTTGGTCGCATATCCTTTGCATGCTGTTACTTCCTGAAGTTTGTGACCCATCAATATCAAAAGACTCTCGATATCTTATTTCTAGGTACTGTTACAAGCGATACTATAAGCTCTCTGCATTTGAATGGATCTATATGGGAATTGGGGGGTGAGACTAGATTCAGCTGTAAATTACACTGGTACAGTATGGAACACATAGCTGGCTAAATGGCTGTAAGTCATCAAGGGTCTGAGCTATCGAACGAGCCCCAAACCATCACTCTGTTGCCAGATATGGAGTAGATGTGGATGGATCACTGCAAAGGTTATTTCTCCTGACTCATTTTCCTATAGAACTCTATGGGGAAAAAAGTCAGGAGAAACAACCCTTAAAGGGATCCATCCACATCTACTCCATATCTGGCCGCAGAGTGATGGTTTAGGGCTCGTTTGATACCTTAGACCATTGATGACATACAGCCATTTCGCCGGTCATGTGTTCCATACTGTACCAGCGTAATTTACAGCTGAATCTAGAAAAATTATTGCATGTGTTAACTGTTGAGATGAACCTGCTGGTAAGTAGCGTCTAAACAAAACCTTGTGTCTGCGGCTCTAAAACCTACTTTTAGAATGATTGCAAAGTCAGTTGAATATACTCATCCCACAATGCAGAGTGCCAGACCACCATTCCCTGTTGCCAGACACTGTTGCCAATGGACTGTGAATGATACATTAACTTTCCTGGAAGCAATATTATTTTAGTCTCCTGTGATGATGGAACTGATGTGCATTTGTATAGAATTTAAGTATAAATATAGTCCCAATGTGAATGTTATGAACTTGGATTCTGGCAAGGATTCTCAGAAACATTGTTACAACGATACTCAGGATAGGACCTACATGCAGGACTCAGAGACAGAAGGCTGGTTGAAGTCTGGACTGGCTGGATCGGGGCTTGGACAGAAACATGTAGGCGGGCAGGAGGACCTGGGCAGGACTGGACGAGGACAGGCAGGAGAACAGGAGCTGGACGGGTATACAGGACTGGGAACTGGGAACTGGGAGCGGGCAGGGAACAGGCAGGGAACAGGCAGGAAAAAGCACTGGAAAGTAATGAGACAAGCACAAGGCAGGGCACAAGACGATCTGGCACAGAACAACGAAACAGGTTGTCTGGTCATTAATGCCAGATTAATTACCAGACAATGAAGATCAGGTGAGATGAAACAACATGAGGAAACGCATATCAGGTGCGGGAAGTGGAGACACGAAATGGGGAAAAGGGAAAACACGAAACGGAGTACACATACAGAAAACACATAGAAACAGAAGACTTGGAAGACTTAATTAAATTATTTTCAGGTGTTGCTGACTTGATTTAATGAAATGATTTATCTAATTTTAAGTTAAATATTGTATTCAGACATTTTGGTTAAAAGGTTACTTTCAGTTAAACTGGGCAGTTATCTGAGCATTTCTTGTGAATGAAACACAGAAATACCATTATTGTATTATTTAATTATATTAGAGGTGGGACACGATTAAAAAAATTAATCTAATTAATTAGAGGCTTTGTAATTAATTAATCAAAATTAATCGCATTTTAATCGCATATCAATATTTGACACGAGAAGCAACAGTTTTCAATTCAAATAGTTTTGGTATACGAGTGAATCAATGAATAGACGTATACATAAGTTTAAAGCAGTTTTAAGCTACACACACAGACCGACAAATCACACACCCTTCCCACCCTCCCCTACCCACCCAAATATCCATAATAAACAGACCAACAGTTTTACAAAGTCACAAGTGCCATTTTAAATGGTAACAACAACAAAAACAGTACCCTTCACATTAACAACAGACCCATTGGTCTCAGGATACCTCTAAAAAATCTAGGTGTCATCCTTGATTCTGAGTTAAATTTTAATGCACACATTAACAATGTCACCAAGATCGCCTTCTTTCATCTAAGAAACATTGCAAGAATTAGAGCCTATCTCTCTCTCGATGATGCTAAAAAGTTGGTTCATGCTTTTGTGTTCTCCCGGCTAGACTACTGTAATGCGCTTTTCTCTGGCCTGCCAAAAAAATCTACTGATAGACTACAACTCGTTCAGAATGCTGCAGCCAGAGTTTTAACAAAAACTAAGATGAGAGAACATATTACTCCAATTTTAGCAACATTGCACTGGCTCCCGGTTACATTCAGAATTGATTTTAAAATTCTTTTACTTGTCTTTAAAGCACGTCATGGTCTAGCACCATCTTATATCACAGATTGCCTGTCTGAGTATGTTCCACACCGTCCCCTTAGATCGTCCAATGCTGACCTGCTCCATGTGCCAAAAATGAAATATAAAAGACATGGAGAGGCAGCCTTCTGCTTTTATGGACCGACGGTGTGGAACAAACTGCCACTTCACATCAAACAGGCAACAAGTTTAGACATTTTTAAGAGACAACTAAAGTCATCCTTTTTTTCTCTTGCTTTTAACTGATTTTAACTTTCATCTGCTGTTGCCCTTGCTTTTATCTTGATGTTGTTTTATGCTTTTTACTGCTTTTATTTATCATTGCTTTTATCTCTCTCCATTGTTTTTATTTTTAATTTGCACTTTATGGAAAGCACTTTGAGCTGCATTTTATGTATGAAAAGCGCTTTATAAATAAACTTTATTATTATTATTATTACTGTACTACTTCTTCTGCTTCTCTTTCAGCCAGTTGCTGAGACAAACTAGCCTGTTTACATTTTCGGAGCTCAAGGCTGCCCTCTTTTTTTGCACTACGTTGCCTGCAAGGGAGAAAAGTCTCTCACAAGGGACAGAAGTGGCAGGGCTGGCCAAATACTTGCGGGCCAGGACAGACAGCTGTGGATGGGCCCCTGCATGTGTTGACCACCACTGCAGTGGGCAGTCTGTCTCACCGATGGTGGGCTCTGCTCTGTAGAGGCTCAGAGTCCTTTTAGGCACCTCTTCCTCCTCTGTATCAGAGTCTGAAGAAGACAACAGCAGGAGGCTCTTCTTCTTTGCTGGCTCCTCTGTGGGTTCTGGAGGGGCTCCGTCGGGTTTTTCTCGCAGCAGTGCCTCAACGCTGGTCCACACCCCTTCTCGCTCTCCTCGTGGTAGACACTTTAAGTCCTTAAAGCGTGGGTCTAGTGCTGTAGCTAACCTGAGCCATCCATGGTTGAGTGTAGCTTGGCGTTGGGATAGGTCCTTTATGAAGGCAGCCTTGAACCTCAGCACGTAGGCTGGGTCGTCGTCTGAGGCCTCCATGGTACGGTCCAGGTGGCGGAGAGCAGGTAACACCACAGAGCATGAGACATAAGTCTCTCCCCCAAGGAGCTCAGTCACATATCTGCAGTGGATAGAATAAAGATTAGATTCAACTTTATTACACAGAGTACAAGTACTTAGACAATGACACCAATCTGATCAAATATGAATAACAGTAAAACAAAAAACAAAAAACAAAAAAACAGTACAGTAAAAAAAAAAGTACCAATTAACAATCGATTAAACAATCAATCGATTTAATTTTGTGTTTACCTGCATGGTTCAAGGAGGGTCTCCAACTTATGCATTTTGTCCCACCCTGCTGTAGTCAACATGGTTAGCTTGTGGTTCTGTATGGCTAGAGTAGCTTTCACAGCCTCTTGGTTCTTCAGGAGACGAGAGATCATGTAAAGCGTTGAATTCCACCTTGTGGAAACATCCTGGATCAATGGCTCTTTTTCCTGCCCAAGTACTCTTTGCTGCTGGTGTAGTTCCTCTGTATTGGCAGGGCTGTGTTTAAAGTGACCCACTATCTTGCGACACTTTGCCAACATGTCAGTGAACCCGCTATCACCAAGGCTAACAGTGATGGCCCTCTGCAACAAGTGAGCAACACATGGCATGTGCTCGTAAGTGAGCTTTCTTGCTGCAGCGATCATGGTTCGGGCGCTGTCTGTTGCGAGTGTGGTGACCTTTTGTTGAACTTCCCAGGCCTCTGCTATAGAGACAAAATCCTCCGCAATGTTGTCTGCATAGTGCCTGGTGTCTGTCTTCTGAACGGTTAAGGCAAATGACTGAAGAAGCCATTCCCTGCTAATGGTGTGTGCAGTCACACCGAGGTAATTTGTATTACTTACTGAGGTCCAGTGATCCCCTGTCAGAGCAACACATTCAGCTTTCTCCAATACACACTGTTTTGCTTCCTTTTCAGTGTCATACAGCTGCTCGATTTTCTTTGAAATTGTTTTTCTGCATGGCAGTTTAAAAGTTGTGTCAGACGACGCAATCTGTAGCACATTTTCTAGCCCCTTATCTTCGACCACCGAAAGTGGTCTACAGTCCACGGCAATCCAGTGAGCCAGTGAGTTTGTTATTTGGGTAGACGTGGACTTACTCATCTTGTTGGCTCTGAGGTTGAATCCCCTCATCTCATGAAGTGTGGGTTGGCGACTCTGCTGGCTAGTACTACTACTAGTAGGAACGTTAGCACTAGCTCCGGCTTCCACGCTAGCTGCAATGTGTTTCACATTGAGGTGATATTTTAAGCTCGAACTGCTCCGGTGATAAGCAAATTCTTTCTTGCACAATGTGCATATCACCGTACTCTTGTCTACTTTTCCATCGCGATTGTTTTTATACATAAATTTCCCATTCATCGGGCCAAGCAACGCGGTCTCGTCTGATACTTCCATTGTCTGACGTCACTCAATGCACGTTGTGCAACGGTATCTTCGGTGGCCTGGAATTCGTCCACTGGTGTTTGGAGTGCAAAAATAAAGTGTGATTAAAATGCGTTAAAAAAGTTAACGCGTTATTTGTTCTGTAATTAATTAATCGAAATTAACGCGTTAAAGTCCCAGCCCTAAATTATATATAACTAAATATTATTTATCTAAGATAATGTTTGTAGGAGATTTCCTTAAGTAGAATAGAATATATGGTTCTTGAGATTTCAGATTAAAACCAGTTACTAATCATACTAATTAATTTCCTGGTCTTAAGAGAATAAACAATTGACAAATGTTTAAAAATCTTCTTAAAATTTTGACATTCCTGTAAACTAATAAGACATCTGTCTCATTCATGTCAAGTTGAGGGAGCAGCTAAACAGTGATTGATTTATTTGTTTGGTGGCTAACAAATTGGTGATCAAATAATGATGAATTAAAAAAACATGCTCTTTTTAAACCATTATTGCTATTTATTGTGGTCTTGTTATCTTTCAATGATGAAAGTAATCAAGTTGCCAAATGCAGGAAGTAAGGCTCAAATACAGTGGCTTGAGAAAGTATTCATACCCCATTAATTATTTCTCATTTTGCTGTGTTGCAAAGTCAAATTCAAACATGCAGAGAGGTTAAAGTATCGCTTGTAACAGTACCTGATAATAAGATATCAAGAGTCTTTTGATGTTGATGGGTCACAGACTTCAGGAAGTAACAGCATGCAAATAATATGGGACCAAATATTAAATATGATACTTTAAAAATATGTTAAAGCAAAGGTGTGAATACTTATGTAAATGTGATATATCAGTTTTAAAATTTTAATATAATCCTCAAGATATCTAAATACTTTATTTAATTTGCACATTATAGAGAATTACTTCTACAGGAGTAGAAGACATTCCTATGTAAATATGTTTGAATTTGACTTTGCAACACAGCAAAGTGAGAAATAATCAATGAGGTATGAATACGTTCTCAAGCCACTGGGCAGAAGCTATGTGCCTTGTCCTAAGAGGACATGTAAAGCACATACCTGTTATATAAGCATAAACGAATGTGTAAATGCTCCAAGAAAAACATGCCGAGTCCTGCAGCATCTGTGGGTTAGATGGGCCTTTGGGGATGGTGCACTGAGATGGATGTCGATTGGCAGCAGGAATAATGAAAATATCTTCATACCCTTCACAGTTTTCAGCTCTCTCAGAATTAGTCATGCTGCTACTGAGCCTCAATCGCAGGTGAGTTTTAATGATATTATTATTATTATTATTATTTCTGGAAATGGGAATATGTATAAGGTATAGTCATGTACAGCCCAGTCATAACTTTTATGTTGTAGTTTCAAAAGTGTGGGGAAAATGCTTAAGATAAAAAATGCTTAAGCGATAAGTGCGATAAGTGATAGAGATAAGCGTAGTGCTTATTTTCCACACACATAGACACACACACACACATGCACAGACACATTATAGATTGAATTGAGGGAAGCTAATGTAAAGAATACTGAGTGAATGGTGCTTAAGTAGAAAAATCTATTTGCGACACTTTTTTTTAGGCCTGTCACAATTATTACATAATCGCCTGATCGCAATTATTTGAGCTGACCGCAATCATTTTGCATAATCATTAGAATCGTTTCCATTCATCTGTATAAAATCAGCTGGATAAAACTAACAGAAATGTCATATTTTCATCACTATTTCCATGTCGTTTACCACCGTTTGAGGTTTGACTGGCGCTCTTTTAATGACGTCATGTCGTTGTGCTCCCTTCTGCTATGGTGTAATGGCACATGAGTGGAGAATTAGCGCCACCAACTGTTTATCTCGAGGTGCTTAATTAAGCAATATTGCGATTATACAACGGTTACCAACAAAATAAAAAATATAATCATAATGTGTTCATATTGTTCCTGAAAACAATCAGTCATGTCAGTAGACTCCTATGTAATGAAACCTAGTTTACTACTCCTGCAAGAAGGCCGACCCTTAGAAACAGACGATTTCTAGTCCCTGTTGAGTCAGCCAGCCAACTTGAGCTAATGCTTTCTAGAGATTTCCCAAACTGAACAAATACCACACATATAAACACAAAACTGCCTTGCTAACTCAATCTTGTTGTAACAGAAACATTTTTCCATGGACAGATTTAGCTACGACGTCCGCGAACTTCACATGCATTTTTAAGCTAGTAGCACCGTGTCAGCAGCTCTGCTCCTATAGTGGCAGTTACAATGTTGGCATAGAAATATGTATAGTTCTAATCAATGGCGGAGTAATATTTATAGTGATGACGATGAGACATTTTTCATTTGAGCACGGCTAGGTGTGCTGTCATGCTGATTTGATCACGTTCTAAATGTCTCGTTGACCAATCAGATTGCTTGGTTGGAGCTACCTGTTGTATAATTTCTAATATTCGACGACCACATTTCGATGAGCATCTATTGACATTAACATCATGGATTTCGTTGCAGAGCCAAACACCACAGCACCGCTGTGGGCACATTTTGGTTTTAAGCCAAATGAAAAAGGAGAGCCCAATAACTTGGAGGAGACGGTTTGTCAGATTTGCAGCAAAAATGTGGCGGTCCACTATCTTGGCCAGGTCGGTATTGTAAAAGAGGAATTGTTCTCAATGCCTTACCTGGATAAATAAAGGTCAAAGGCGCTAATACCACAAATAAAATAAAAACATCTACGGATCCACCACCCCACCCAATTCGCTGAATTTGAATCTCTCGGCGGATCCTCTAATGTGGTGGCGTGACAACCAAGCAAGGTTCCCTTTGATGGCCAAGTTAGCAAGAAAGTACATGTGCATTTGTGCAACAAGTACTGTCTCTGAGAGAATGTTCAGTATGACTGGCAACATTGTGACCCCAGTGAGATGTTGCCTTAAGCCAGATAAGGTCAACATGTTAGTGTTCCTTGCCTGGAATCTACCTAGCCAGTGAGGAGCATGATTGGCTGTGGTTGTGGATGACAAGGATATGGCCTGTTTTGGCCATAGTACATTGTTTATTTTAATTATTGGTACATGGTACCTGTCATTGTCAGTAATTTCTTTGTATATTTCAGTAATAGGCTTTGTATATTTAGGTTGTTATTTACGTCATATCTGCCCTGTGTAATCTTTGTTTACAAAGCCTAAAAGGCAAACAGAAATGTAATTCTTATTTATATGTTCCAAAGTTCAATGCCAATAAATGGCTCTTCTTCATAAAGTGTATGTGTATTATTAAACTATGATAAAGCTTATACTATAATAGTGGCATAAAATTATCAGAAAAAGACAATTAAATCATTAATCGCAATTATTTGTATGACAATTAATCGTCAACTAAAATAGCATGATCGTGACAGCCCTACTTTTGTTTATGACAACAAGTCATCAGAATGTAATAGTTCCTTTATTTTATCTATTGATCTACTGGATAAGTGTAAGGTTTAGTGTTGGGTTTAGGGTAAAAGGCATAATTAAAGAAAGCACTAGCATGTTTTCATTACAAAAAATGTACAAACCCCAATTCCAAAAAAGTTGGGACAGTAAAATGCACATAAAAGCAGAAAGCAATGATTTGTAAATTCTCTTTTACATATATTTAATTGAAAACAGTACAAAGAAAAAATATTTAATATTTGACTTTATCAACTTTAAAGATTTTTGTAAATATATGCTAATTCCGAATTTGATGCCTGCAGCACGTTCCAAAAAAGTTGAGAATTAAAAGTGAAATAATCTGTCTGTAAACAATTGTTGATAAAATTACTTGTGTCATGCACAAAGTAGATGTCCTAAATGACTTGCTAACACTATAGTTTGCTAACATGAAATCTGTGGAGTGGTTAGAAATTCGTTTTAATGACTTCAACCTAAGTGTATGTAAACTTCCGACTTCAACTGTACATTTTAGTTATGTTCAGCGTTATACAGTATTTCTTCAGCCCTTATATTTTAGGCAACAAACGTACATAGACTTAGGACATATCAAATAATTGCCTAAGTAATTGTAGGGAAGTTTTGCAATTAGACTGCATGTGTTGAATTTTTTGTAAAAAGTTGGTTTCCCTCTGGATGTGAGAAAACTGTCACAATACTGCCCTGCATAATAGGTCCCATTTTCAACAACTATTCTTCTCTGGCTTTCTAAAATGAAATTTCCTCAATGACACATCCAGCTTGATAAATAGGTCTTCACAGGAAAATTTAGTTTTGAAATTAAAGTCAACCTGCAAAAAACCAGTCTGGACTCCCGACAGTGTCTATAGCTGCTTCTGGTGGCCCTGTCTCAATGGAAATATAAACTTTTATTATAGGGCTTAGGAATGTTTATAAGCAGCCTGTAGCCATACCCTTCATTTTACCCTCCTCATGGCTGTTGAACCTACTGTTGAATGTACAGAGGTGTGGAATTGGTTAATATTTGGATGGGGGACCTCCTGGAAAAACTTGCTGCTGGATGAGATGTTGGTGGGCCAGTAGGGTGCACTATTCTCTTTGGATAAAATAGATGACCAAATATCCCAGCACAGTGATGGGGTCACTGTGCTGTAGGAGGTGTCATCCTTCAGAAGAGACAGAAATGAATAAGTTCCTGACCTGGCAACCTGATCGGTCGTCACTTCAAAAAAGAATCAAGTTTTCTGTTGACCTACATGCGTAAACAAAGGTTAAATTAAATATGGTAGCCTCTTGTAAATACTGGAGGTTGAAAAACAAAACTCATGCATTTTTGTGGTGACAATGCTGTTTTTATTCATAATCCTCAGAGTATATTTGCGATGAGTATATTTGAGGATTTCAATATACTAGTATTAAAGGATTTCAGTAATACATAGTATTACCTTGGTGTGTCAAACTGTATGGCCTGACTTAAAGTCAGTTAACTGATCCAAAGCAGCTGTACAGTGTGGATACAGTTGGAGACCTAAACTGTGGCAGAACCTCTGGCCTCTGATGATGTAGTGGTTCGTGGCTGTTTGTTTGCTTTTTTTTTGCGGCTCTCGTCCTGCCTTCACGATTGTGAATCAATCAGATTTTTTCCATGTTCCGTTTCGTGGTTTGCCAGCCTCGTTATTGTTTTCACCTGGGCTTCTATGTGCGGGTTTCTCACTTCCGCTTCTCCGGTGCTTGATTGTCTTTCGACATTGCTTTCGAGCCAGGTATAGCCAGGAACTAGCGACCTCCTGGTATTAAACTTTGTTTATGTTCAGGGGGGACTTGCTATAGCTACTTATAGCGTTTGTTGCTATTTTGTACTTTGCTGTTCTCTCAGAGACAGTGTTTCTTTGTACTTTCGTTTTGGTTTTTCACTCTACCGGCTTTGAGCTACGGCAGCCGAGAGTGTTCTTTTGTTTCACTAAGTTTCCCATTTTTAGCTCATTATATGAGCTCTGGAAATTTAGTTGGTATTCTACTAGTTTTAGTAGTTCGCCCGTTTTAGTGGGTTATTTTTATTTTGGCTGTTTAGCCTTAAAGAATTTTTTGTTTTTTGTTTCTTCCTTTATTATTTTTTCTCCCTTTATTATTTGTCCTCACGGTTGTGAGTTGACTTGTTCTGATTTCCCCACCTTTGCGTGTGAATATCCAAACCATCAATAAACCCATTACAAACGAGGGGCCACTTTTCCCTTCTTCAATGGTTTTCAGCTCTCATGAACTTAGCCAGTTCAGGTTTAGCCCATATCTTGGATTTGATGCTCTCCTTGTATTTGGGATTGAATACAAAAATAATAATGAAACAATCCCTGTCCAGCTAACAGCCACACCTGTCTCTATAGTCATATACTGTACCCTACCATACCCCATGTGCACTGTACTCCCAAAAACAACAGTGGGAACCTGGTCTGGTTTATAAATAAGGGTAATTGTTTTATGTAATCTTGTGCTTCCTGGGTATATGCCACAAGGGCAGGTTCGGGGCACATTCCAAGACTGTAAACAACCTTTGCGCTTAAGAACAAAATTAGTTTGATTCCTCTTGTAGGCAAAGCCATGATTTCTCAAATTAAAAAAGAAAATATCATAAAATTGTATTTGATTAATGTATGGCCCATGAGAGAGGAGGCCTTCTGAATTAGTCCCAGGTGTGTTCAGGAATGTTTTTGAAGTATCTTGGTGTTCCTCTTCAATGAAACAGGGGCAGATGAAAGTAGTATGTGTGGATGTGTATCTATAGTGTGCATTGGAGTGTGTGTGGGTATGCTTTCCCTTTTACACATGGGCTTTCAGAGAACTGTGAGGCTCACAAAGTCAAATAGAAGAAAAATAAAAACAATATGCACATAGATTAAGACTAATTTTACCTTTATGAACCAGGTAGATTAAGCTGTAAATTATGCTGGAACAGTATGGAACATGTGGTTGGCTAAATGGCTATAAGTCATCCAGGGTTTAAGGTATCAAACAAACCTCAAATCATCCCTCTGCTGCCAGATATGCAGGAGTTCTGGATGGATCACTTTAAGAGTAGTTTCTCCTGATTTATTTTCCTATTGAACTTTCTGAAAAAATAAGTCAGGAGAAAAAACCCTAAAAGTGATCCATCCACATCTATATACAGACGGGTGACAAATTAAAGGAAAAACCAACATAAAGTGTGTTTGTAAGGTGTTGGGCCACCACGAGCTGCCATAACAGCTTCTGTGCGCCTTGGCATACATTCTACCTCTAGTCTAGCATTGATTCTAGTCTCTGGAACTCTACTGGAGGGATGGAACACCATTCTTCCAAAAGATATTCCCTCATTTGGTGTTTTGATGATGATGGTGGTGGAGAGCGCTGTCAAACACGTCGGTCCAAAATTAGGTTGTATAGGTGTTGAATTGGGTTGAGATCTGGTGACTGCGAAGGCCATAGCACAGTGCTGTTTCTAGACTACTTTGATTGGGGGGGCATGAAGACATGTTGGTGGGGCCCAAGGGGGAGATGAAGTAGCGGGGGTGTGGGGGTCCTCCCCCAGAAAAATTTGAGCCTTTTAATAAAACATTTCTGCATTTCTCCACAACCTCACACAGGGCATTTTTTTAAATAAAGTGTTTAATTTATGAACATTTTGAAGATTTTTTTTTCTTCAAAGCCCTAGATGAGATTGGAGATGCTTTCATATAAAGCTAAAGTATAGGCTAATCAGTATATTAGTTGGGTCTTCCAGCAGGACAATGATCCAAAACATACATCCAAATCAACAAAAAAATGATGTGAAGTATTCCGAAGTTAACACACACACACACACACACAAAATTAACACACATTCCAGAACTATATTCCTGCTCGACCACTTCGCTCGTCTACAGCAGGGCGTCTCGCACTCCCCCCCCCTCCGTGTCAATGGCGCTCGCTCGTCCCAACTGCGGAGCTTTTCCACCCTAGCTCCCCAGTGGTGGAACGAACTTCCCATTCCCCTACGTTCTATGCCAACCCTGCCTGCGTTCCGTCGTGGCCTGAAAACACACCTTTTCAGACTCCACCTGGACTGATACTTATCTAGGACCTCTCATGGTACTTGTTTCTTGTTTAACTGTGTGTTGAAGTTTAGAATATTTAGAATAGAATTGTAGTAGAGCTGATTTATCCAGTTTACTGTGAACTGCATTCGATGTTCATTACTAGGGATAGCTGCTACTTTATGGGAAGGATGTGCTTTGTCTTATCTGTTCTGTAGTTACTTCGATGACAATTCTGTATGCACTTACTGTATGTCGCATTGGATAAAAGCGTCTGCTAAATGACTGTAATGTAATGTAACACAGGCGTGCGCACACACGTGCAGCCAGCTAATGCAATGCTGCAGATGTTTCGCTGAATCGCAGCTATAACAACTAGGCTAGATGCAACATGTAATCAATCTATTTAAAATCGAATCTCCCAGACGGAGACTCTCGCCACTATCCTCAACTCACTGAGTAAGCTAGGCTAGAGAATATTATATCCAAAGCAATGCGAAACAGTTAGTCATCAATAGATTGATCAAAGAAAGTGATCTCTCTCTCTCTCGCTCGCTCGCTCGCTGCGTCTCCATGTTTTATTATATGGCCAGACCAACCAATCAGATATTAGAGAAATATATTATTTCGATGTGCCATTTTTATGATTGGCCGAATCATCTGTAGCTCTAATAGCCTACTAGCGCCGCTTTCATAATGTCTGATTTTATTTTTTCTGGATTTCGTTTTGGGGGGGCAGGTGGAGCATTTGGGGGGGCATTAGCTTGATTTTGTGTTCAGTTAACGATTTGGATGTATGTTTTGGATAATTGTCCTGCTGGAAGACCCAACGACGACCCAGTTTTAGTTTCCTGGCAGAGGCAGCCAGATTCAGATTAAAAATGTCTTGGTATTTTATGGAGTTCATGATGCCATGTACCCTAACAAGGTTCTCAGGGCTTTTGGAAGAAAAACAGCCCCACAACATCACAGAACCTCCACCGTACTTAACAGTGGGGATCAGGTTATTTTCGGTATAGCCATCCTTCTTTTTACGCCAAACCCACCTTGAGTGTTGGTTGCCGAAAAGCTTTTCGTTTCATCTGACCATAGAACACGGTTCCAGTCAAAGTTCCAGTAGCATTTAACAAACTCCAGGCGCTTATATTTGTGGTGAAATGACAGGAAAGGTTTTTTTCTGGCATGCCTTCCAAATAATTTGTTGGCATGGAGGTGACGTCTAATGGTAGTTTTGGAGACTTAATGACCCCAAGATGCTACTTTCCTCTGTAATTCTCCAACAGTGATCCTTGGGGATTTCTTTGCCTCTCTTACCATCCTCCTCACTGTACATGGGGGCAAAATAAACTTGGGTCCTCTTCCAGGCAAGTTTGTAACAGTTCCAGTTGCTTAGAACTTTTTAATTATTGCCCTAACGGTAGATATGGGCATTTTCAGGTGAGTAGCTATTTTTTTATAGCCATTCCCTGACTTATGAAGCATAACACACTTTTCCCTCATTTGATTTGTGTGTTCTCTTATCTTTCCCATGTTGATGTATGAATAAGGGAATATGGCCTCTGTTTCACCTCATATTTATACCCCAGTGAAACAGGAAGTCATGGATAACTGCTTGAAAGTTCCTAAACACTCTGATCAACTTTAAAAAGTCAAATATAAATGGAAAAAATGCTTCAGTTATATTTTGTTCATAAGAATTTTTAGGGGTCCCAATACTTGTGGCACACGTGGTTTTGTTAAAAATCATTATTTCTTGATGAGGGATTTTTTTTTCTCAGAATAAATTTACTTCAATTAAAGGTTGAATTTTTTCGCATTTATTCAGTGTGAGATTAAGCTAATTCACCTAAAAATGAATTTTTTATAACCCTTTTTACTCGTCTTTACCAGGAGTGCCAATAATTGTGGAGGGCACTATATACAGTATATATACTGTATATGGAATATGTCTTGGGGTGAAGACAGATGCATTCTGATTTTTAGGGATAAATTTAAACTTACTGTATGATGTAAAAAAATAACAGCAGGAAATAATGAAAGTACAGCAGGTCTGTTTAATTAATGGAAAATAATAACACTTGCTTCTTAAACATTGTGGGGTAAGATAGGCCCCACCCCAATAGTGAATATATTGAAAGTTTCAAGAAATTTTCTAACTTTGTGTACTTGGACTAAGTGACCTTAATGTGGTATTATGGCCAAACTTGAGTCCATGTTTTTATGTGATACCTCAACTTAATTTCCTTCACATCACTATGGTCAGACATGAACCTATGGATATGAAGAACATGACCAGGCTAATAATACAGTCAACCAATAATCTACAAAAGTGACAGTATTGGCATGTTTTATTCGTTCAAAAAACTTTGAAATTCCATCCAGGTCTTCTGGTTAAGTGGACACATAATCGGTACATTGTTTTATGTTATGGACATATTAAAAAACAAAAACATCTCATATCATTATTTTACTCATTACTCATATTTTTTTTACTCATTTTACTCATATTTTTATGTTACATTTTATTAGAATTATTGCATCAAAAATTTTTGTCTAATTTTAACCAAATGTTTTGAGCATTAAAATATAAATGCCATCTTAAAATGTAAGATACAAACTGTCCACTACAATTAAATGGCCTTTCATGGAATTCTTTTTAATATTTCTATTGACAATGCCTTGACAGTTGGCTTCAGTATATTCTCTTTAATCACAAATAAGCAATGGATATACAGTGCATACGGAAAGTTTTCAGACCCTTTCAAGTTTTCCACATTTTGTTATGTTTCAGACTCATCTTAAAATGGATAAAAAATTGTTTTTAAACTTCCTGAAGTCTGTGACCCATCAACATCAAAAGACTCTCAATATCGTATTTTCAGGTATTGTTACAAGCAATACTATAACCTCTCTGCATTTGAATTGATCTCTATGGGAATTGGGGGGTGGGACTAGATTCAGCTGTAAATTTCACTGGTACAGTATGGAACACATGACTGGCGAAATGGCTGTAAGTCATCAAGGGTCTAAGGTATCAAACGAGCCCCAAACCATCACTCTGTTGCCAGATATGGAGTAGATGTTGATGGATCACTTTAAGGGTTGTTTCTCCTGACTTTTTTCCCCATAGAGTTCTATAGGAAAATGAGTCAGGAGAAATAACCCTAATGCCTTCAGTGTGCACATTTCCTTGCAGTACAAGCGAGCTTCCATGACACTGAAACTGGTATTTCAAGTCTGAGCACAAGGAATAATCCAAAGGTGTCTGCTGTGTAGCTAACTCAATAGTTTTTGTTCATGTCAATCACTTCTGGCTACATTATTTGAAAACCTACTGTCATATTAGCTTTGTTGTCCATTTCGTCTATAAAAAATAACATTTTAAACAAGCTACCTTGATAATTGAAGAAGTAACACGAACATGAATACTACAAGTGAGACAGTCAGTCATGGCTATTAGCGTAACCTTTTTTGTTGTGTCCTATTGAACTACATACAGTAACTGCCAGGAAATATACAATTTGTACCTATTAATATTTATTGTGCTGAGATTCTGAGTGTGTAATGGAGGACTCTCAATGAGCACCCTCTGTTAGTCCTCCATAACATGGATGCCTATAATAATATATTTTTATTGTTTTATCAGTCTGTCACTGGAACCATAAAAGGAATGGCTCTTTTTGTCTCAAGGTTAAATCCACCTACTGTGTGGAAATACAGAATAATGGAGGGACCATTATTGCACTGAAGATCATGCATACTATTAACATTAAATTAGGGTCTCTATACACTTAAATATTAACCCTTTTTAAAATTTGTGTATGCTGTACATTGTACATTATGCATATAGTATTTTTCTTGATAAATCAATCTGATTCAAGAATATATGAAATGCCAAGACGCCAAATGTTTATTTTCTTTTTTAAATGGGGGTCAGAGGAATTTCATTAACCAAACACTTTTGTCCATTCTTGTCTCTCATATTGTTAGACTTGCCAAGTGACTTACAATGTATTTCTAATTTGGGTACCTATATTAAAGAGTTTAAGTAGGCTAAACCATTCCCTCTTTAGTAGCTAGTCTTTCAGGAAGAACATGCCAGACAGATTGTGTTGAGACCTATTACGTGCAAATGATTAAAACATAGTGGGAAGAAAATCATATTTGTGGCCTTACACATGTTAGGTTGGGTGACCAATACCGTACTTTAGGCAACATTAACAATAGCGAGCATCTTATTGTCATATTTATTACTATTCTGTGGTGACGGGGTTATGATGATAATAAGCTCATAACAGAAGGTTGTACTTTGCAAACTGTTCTGTCGATACTGACAATAAAGGAAATGAACAGTGTGTATGTGTGTATAAATGTTATTAAATACCGCAATGTTAATGTTTTTAGAAGCACATTTCTGACACATGAATATACTCTTTTGATAACTGTCAAAAAAGTAATTGAGTGAATGGAATCTGACAGTTATAATGAATAAATATTGTATTTGGTTATGATACACCCATTTTTTATCCTTTTTGAAGTTCCTTTTATCTGGCTTACCTGTTGTATGTTGTCTTTAAATGATCAGAAAGGGAGGTTGTTGGCCAAAAACAGATGAACCCATGTCTTCCAAATATCTGTACCTAGAACATTAATTATTGCAAAATATCCTAAAATGTGTATACATGCAAGTGCATGTTAATTTCAGGCAATGAAAACAAAGGTACAGAGAATGCATAATTGAACACGTGTTTTGCATCAACAGTGAGGAAGCTTACATAGAACAATGACAAGAGGCTGATCATCACTGTGGCAAAACACTAAAAACAACATATGCTTTCTAAAAAGCACATACTTATACTTAAGTTAAATCACAAAATCTAAAGAATATATTTGTAAAATATATCTATGTACTATATACATTAAAGCATGTTTTTACAGATTTTTTTATTTCTGTTTGCATGAAATTGTGTGTGTCAAATGAAGAATAATTGTAAAAATATATTTATCTGACAACGTATTCCATGTCAATGATACTGGACAATTAGATTTATTTTCCTTCTACAAATCATTAATAGAGGATATCAGATCATATTATTTTTATAATATATGAAATATAGGTTCACATAAATGTAAAATATATTTCTTACACCTCAATTCACAATTGAACATATATATGGATTTTTAATGATAATAATTATTGACAAGAGTCTCAAATGAGAAAGTATATAAGCTAAGATAACAGTGGGCATTCAGAATTTTTAATATTTGAAATCACAACTTTGGAAAAGCAAGATAAATGTAAACAGGTGTGTACAGAAAGTGTGCATGTGGTTATGCACATTCGAGAGCATCTCTGTGTGGGTGTGGGTGTGTTCGTGTGTTTGTTTGTACACGTGTCTACATGCTTGTGCTGTGAGGTAAGGGTTGAATAATGCTGTAATGATGGATTAGGTACAATAGAAATGGCAAGATTAAATATAGAGAGCTCCCAAGCCACACGATGTGGTAACCCTCAGAATAAATATGAGAATAAAATCAGTTCCATGTCAGTGTGTAATAGGTTAAGGTTGCCAGTGTTCAGATGTCACATATATTAAAAACATACTATTGTACTATGACTTTTCATGCATAGTCTGAAAAATGTATATAGCATTCCAATTGGGCATTGGCATGACAGTTGATGGCATACAAGGTGCCCTGTGGTAATCACTGCCAGCCAATTGGAGGCCAGGAAGTCTGGACTTCCCTTTGTCAGTTCCTCTAAAAATGTTTCACTATGGTTACTGTCTGATATTTCCATTCAAAACAAGTTTGGAGACATAAGCCATCAACATTAAGAAATGTATCAGTGAATACAAAGAATTATAATTTTTTGTCAGAGGCAACAAAAATGGCATTTAGTTCCATGGTCTCACCCTGGAGCCCATAATCTTTGGTCTATTATACAGCTATAGAATACATTTGAATATAATTGCTGATATGCACATTTGTACACGAGTTATAAAAAATAGAGTATATGTAGATAATGTATGTAAAAAATGGAAAATGACAAGTGGCAGGACATTGTTCTTGGCAAAATTCATTATTGACTTGTATCTTTAGATATCTTAAAGCTTCTGATTATCTTTCCCTTACATTTCAAGTAAAATCCATCTTAAATCCATCCATTGGTTGCCATTTGTAATTTGTGCTAGACACAGATGTACTCCAGAGAAATAAAACATCTTGATATATTTGTGACGTGAAATGCAAGGTTCTAAAGGCAAGTATTATTCATCAAAGCTGAGAGGAACAGTTAACGTTGGCAATGATTCCCCATGATTCCCACACTCCCTCCTCTTCTGTCTCTGTCTCTATTGCTTGGGCTTCAGCATAAACATCAGAGCCAGATGACGCTGCAGCCATGACAAATCCCTCACATCTGCTCTGCAGCTGTCCTTGGAGACTGAGGTGAGTCTCGTGGTCATCTGGCCAACAAATTCCAATCCACTGGTGTCTGCTCATGCAATAAAAAAATTAGATTAAGGAGTCAGTGCACTATGCGCCAAGTAGGATTCTTCGGATTGGTGGATTGCAAGGTACAGAAGGCGGGGTTTAAACCTTTGTCCCTTGCTGGCCCCAACCTCTAATTTCAATATATCAAGACATGGAGGATGTTTTTAAAAAAAAATGTTTCTGGGGATCATATATCAGATTGGTCCTTTATGTTCCACTGAATATGCTGCTTTGGAAAACAAATATCAGGGCATCTTCCTCCCTGAAGAAGCCATCCCAATGAAATGAGATGAGATAAGAGGCTGGTTATTATGGACATCCAGAATTTGGAGGCAGTTGCAGAGAAGTGTTTCCTGGTGGTGGGGGGTGATGTGGGTCTACACCCCTTTTTTTCTGTCCCATATGGTCATGGAGAACTCTGCCTGGTGGGATAAATGTTATGAAAGAAAATTTTATGTTAGCCATTATGTATTTGAAAAAAGGGAATTATATAATTATTGCCCATGTCATACTTAACACTAACTGAGTAAATATGTCACAGATATGGTTCAGAAGTGTGACAACGAGCTATAAATTCTCAGCAGAAAAATGTCACGGGGGTCGGGATGGTGGACCAGATGCGACCGATAGGGGAATCAATAAGTTATTCACAGAGAGTGACATAACCACAATTAGGGAAGGAGAACACAAATTAAAGGGAGAAACCCCCCCCCCCCCCCCCCGGCGTTTAAGCCAAAAATAAATCTACCCAGTAAAAATTGGGTGAGAAAGTCACACGGACGTCGAAATAACAACGAAAAGAGATGATAGCAACTAAAAACTAAGGGCGAGATGAGCTCGAACACTAAATGAAACGACCAGGACAAACGAGGCAACCGCAGAGAAGGAAATGAAAACAAACACAGCGAACCTCAGGGAGGTAGGCGTAGCGAGGGAAATAGCAACAGGAGAAAAGAAAGGGAAAAGAAAGATCCAAAGATCTAGCCCTCACTCAAATAAGGTGGGAATTACACTGTTTTTTTAGAAGACAACCAAGAAAACAATATCCCATAAGCTGACCATGTTACCGGCTTCGTACTGTGGCAAAACTGACACGAAAGCGTAGAGCCAGGAAGCCGTCACGCTTAAGAAGCCTGCGGAACAGTTGAACAGGTGAGTTCCGGAGATGAGTAATCAATGAGTACCAAGACGGTGAGAAAAACCCAGCATGGAATCCATCCCGCAGCTGCACAGGAGCTTCCGTAAAAGAGCACGGCAACCTAATATACTGTGACACATAAGAAGTTCCAATATATTTTGTGCCAAGAGTGACAGGGAGGAAAAAAATCACTCAATATATTTGCTCATAACAAAGACCCACACCCCATCCAATCACAGGTAGCTACTGAGTTTTGCCTTGGTGAGTTTTATGGTTCATACAGTATCCACTCCTTTACACATCAAATGGGACTAACATCTCTAAATAGATTTCTCAAGCTGATTACCATTCACATCAGAGACTGATGTGGAATCATTCACACTGAACTAAGCAAAACCGCCTTTATCCTTCCCATGTGTGGAGACAAACATTTACCTAACAGTTATAAGCTTTTTTACATTTTTACATAGACGTATCTGTCATATGTTAAATATGATTGTGTATTATGTTATTCTGAGCATTTTTCTGCAAGACATTTATGAAGCTCATTTATAAAAATAGTTTTAAAAAAATGAAAGAACTGTCATGGTTCGTGGGTTTTTGTTTTCTTTTCAATTGCGGTTCTCGTCCTGGTTTCCCGATTGAGAATCTATCAGATCTTTTCCACGTTCCGTTCCGGGGTTTGCTTTCCCTCACTCATTATTTTTTTCACCTGTGCTTCTACCTGCGGGGTATTTAAGTTCCTCACTTCCGCTTCCCCGGTGCTTTTTTGTCATTCGACATTGCATTGAGCCAGGTATAGCCAGGTACTAGCGACCTTCTGATATTAAACGCTGTTTATGTTCACGAGGGACTTGCTATTAGCTTATTTTCAGGTATAGGTTTATTTCCTCCTGTTAGCGTTCTGCGCTATTTATTTGGTCCTTTGCTGTTCTCTCTGAGACAGCTTTTGTTGTTTAATTTTGGCTCTTCCAGCCGCCCGAACTTATGTGCTGAGGGTGTTCTTTTCTTTGCTAGGTTTCCCGTTTTGGCTCCAGTATTGAGCTCAGGAGATTTAGTTTGTGTTTCACTTATTTATTATTCACAAAAAATTTATTTATACTGATAATTAATGTATGCCGGAGTGACCAGCATTCCCGCCACTGCTGTGTGTTCTGAATCTCAATATTGGAATGTGTGTTTTGAGTGTTCACACCTACTCAATGCATAGGCATGTGTGAGTAGGTTTGTCAGCAGGCGCTACCTTGCCATGCAGAAGCTGCTGCACTCCAGGTCAATCTGGACTGCACACACACATCGCTGAGACCCCGCCCCTCTCAGCCCAATGGCCCCGCTCTCAGCAGAGCGTCGGACACGCTGTGATCCTCTGTAGCTGGACATGCCATAGGGGACTGTGCGTCTGAGGAAGAAAAGACAGGCAAGTAGATGGACAGGCATCAGCACACACCAAGGTACAGTCTTGGAAGATCTGGAACAAAGTCTTGAATACAATTGCTATTTTCTTTTCATTTTATATTACATTACATTACAGTCATTTAGCAGACGCTTTTATCCAAAGCGACATACAGTAAGTGCATACATAAACGTCATCGAAGTAACTACAGAACAAATAAGACAAAGCACATCCTTCCCATAAAGTAGCAGATATTACAAAGAGGTTCGGCTGTGTCTCCATCAAATCTTTCTCTGCTTAAAACGTGAAAATGTTCATCTGGGGCTCTGATTGCGATTGCTCTGTCTATATTGTATTTGGCTGACTGCATCAAACATACTTCCAGTGAGTGTTATGTATTGCTGGCTAGGGGGTATAATTCTACGTACCTAGAGGGTACCACCCCATTGACAAGTGTTTGTACCTTTTTAGATACTTTTTGTACCTTTTTTCCCGAGCGTGAAAACTACAAATTTAAGACCCACCTTCTTTGAAAAACTATCACTATCAGTGCTACGTTTACATAGAAGCCTTGAGTTACTTCTACTACATTTTTGCATAAGGGTGCTTCAAAATGTTTAATAAAGTTCATTATTGAACCTCAATATTTTACCTAACAAAGCAGGAAATACGTTCTAAGAATGGTCCTTCATAAGAGGTACATTATTCGATGTACATGGCACCTTCAAGCACTACAAAACATTAATAAATGCTTGTCAAATGACTGCAAGCTGGCCCATGGTGTTTTATATTACCACTGTGCAGCAAGATACGTTTCTATGGAATACAAAACCACACATAACATGCCTATTTTCAGTTATTTAATTGATAAACATCTATGAATGTGTATATACCACTTATGAAGGTGCTATGTCATGATTATTTAGGACTTATAATATAGCTCTTACGAAGTACTCTTCAATCAAGTTCCCCTGGCACTCAATATAATAATAAAATGAGTGAACATATTTCCCTTTTTTATTTCATTGCTTTTCCAGTGTATTTTTGAGAATTATATTGTTCACTTAACTGCTGGTTACACAGTCACACAAGTTTCCTCCAAACCATGGAGTGGTGCAGCCTACTGCTGTGAGAATTTGAGTTAGAAGCAATGGCTGAGAAGAGTGCATGGACATGAAAAATCCTTTAAAATCTGATCTGGTCCTGTAATCTAGGCAAGTGAAACATGGAAGGACTACATAATGATCTTTTTCTCCCTTTACAGTTACAAAAATATAACACTAACTCATCCTACTTTTAAACTACAAAAATTCAACCTCACATACCCACAAATACACACACCATGCATTTGTTTCAAGTGGCTGTCATTTACATCCATTAAAGATAAATAAACAAATGTCAGATATCCCATACATCCTGTGTTACAGTTTTGGAGATTTGCAGAGAGACTCAAGAGACCAGATTGGGGTTTAAATGTACTCTGTGGACTACACATTTAAAAAATCTAATTTACCCATAAGAAAGAATGCTGAGATCAAGCTCTTCACACTGATTCAGAAATATATACAGTGCCCTCCACTATTATTGGCACCCCTGATAAAGATGAGTAAAAAGGGTTATAAAAAATTCACCGTTTGGAGAAAAAAAAATTCCTCATCAAGAAATAATTATTAATAACAAAACCACAATTATGCAGGCACCCCTGCATTTATATATAGAATAAAGTAACCATTTGTAATATTTGGTCGCATATCCTTTGCATGCCATGACTTCCCGATGTTTGTGACCCAACAGCATCAAAAGACTCTTGATATCTTATTTTCTGCTACTGTTACAAGCGATACTATAACATCTCTGCTTTTGAATGGATCTCTATGGGAATTGGGGGGTGGGACTAGATTTAGCTGTAACTTATGCTGGAACAGTAAAATGGCTGTAAGTCATCAAGGGTCTGAGGTATCAAACGAGCCTCAAACCATCACTATGCTGCCAGATATGCAGAAGATATGGATGGATCACTTTAAGGGTTGTTTCTCCTGACAAATTTTCCTATTGAACTCTATGGACAAATAAGTCAGGAGAAGAAACCCTTCAAGTTATCCATCCATATCTACATGTGGTTTTGTCAAAAAATTTAATTTTCTTGATGAGGGATTTATTTTCTCATAATAAATTTACTTCAATTAAAGGTTGGATTTTTCAAATTTTTTCAGTGTGAGATTAAGCTAATTCACCAAACGGTAAATTCTTTATAACCCTTTTTACTCATCTTTACCAGGGGTTCCAACAATAGTGGAGGGCACTGTAAGTATATCAGAGCTGGGGCTTGTGTAAAAGCATTCTGTTATTATGTCGATTACACAAGCCTGTTGATTCCAAATAGCCATTTGTGTTCCCAGAAAAATCTCAGTGTTGAGTTTGAAGACACTGACCACCCCCCCCCACCCTCTTCTCTGGTGTTTTCCAGTTATTCCAGTTATCTGTGATGACAGATGGCAGCTAACCATGGAGAATCACCAGCAATGTAGATCCTGTTCCATACATACCACTATTCCTCTACAGAATATAAATAATCCTGCTAATAAACCTGCTAGGAAACCACAAAGTGTGTGTGTGTGTGTGTGTGTGTGTGTGTGTGTGTGTGTGTGTGTATGTGATAATGAGGATGAATTGTTATTTGTATGGTACCATAGAAGAATAAAGCTAGTTCAACTCAGTTTGACCTTTGGTAAGGGTGATGGTATTGCTGTGACAGTTGAGAGAGCAAAAAGAAAAAAAAGAAAACAACCACAAGTCTAGACATAGTTTCAGCGCACTGCTTCACTTGTTTTTTTTTCATTACAAGATGACTGCAGGGCATGGCTGCTTGGGTTAAACCATATCATCTGGGAAGAATATACCAGGGCTGCCGACTATTCATTCACCATGACATTTCATTCCATTCCAAAGAATGCGGAGGGGCTTCACCTTACTCTGAGAATGAGGCAGGGATGATTTTTGTCAAATTTAAAAGAGAGAAGTGGCAGTGGGACTCCGCCAACATCTCCAATTTGAGGACCAGTGACCTCATCAGACATGTGCAGTAGCAGTCTGCACAGGACTTTTGTCCACTGGTACATTGCAATGTGTGATGAACACCATATGGAAGTATTCTGCCCTCACTAAATAATCCCCTTCTTGAGTGAGACAGAAAACTCTTTTCAAACACTGTAATAGATGAAGGATGGATGGATGGATTTATTCTGCACTGCCACTTTGTAACGATAGCGTGAATAGAAATGAATAAAGCTGAACTAAAAAGAACAGTATGTGCATGGAACCTTGACCTGTTCAAGCTCTATTGATGAGTTGCTCCACAGATTCCATTCTTTGAATTTTTCTTTTGGGAAGGGGGCATCCCAATCACAGGCCTCCATGAAGTGATCCATCCACATCTACTCCATATCTGACCGCAGAGTGATGGTTTGAGGTTTAATACCTTAGACCCTTGATGACTTACAGCCATTTCGCCAGTCATGTATTCCATATTGTCCCAGCGTAATTTACAGCTGAATCTAGACTCACCCCCCAGTTCTCATAGAGATCAGTTCAAATGCAGAGAGGTTATAGCATAGGTGTCAAACTCCCGGCCCGCGGGCCAAATCCGGCCCGCCACGTCATTTTATGCGGCCCGCGAGAACTTAAGTATCTGACGCGTGTATCTACGTGGCTGGTTAACAGGGATTTACTTTTACGATATAACAGACAAACGCAGACGCGGACGCACACCCGCGGTACATACGTTAAATAAAACGTTAAATGAAGTTTGTATAAATTTTGCATTCCCCACCCCGTCAACAAAATTTACACCACTGGGTTATAGTATCGCTTGTAACAGTACCTGAAAATAAGATATCGAGAGTCTTTTGATGTTGATTGGTCACAGACTTCAGGAATTAACAGCATGCAAAGGATATGCGACCAAATATTAAATATGATACTTTAAAAATATGTTAAAGCAAAGGGTATGAATACTTATGTAAATGAAAAATTTAAGTTTTCGGTTTTTCATACATTTGCAAAAATTTCTAAAAACATGTTTTCACTTTGTCATTAAGGGCCCAGAGAGAACTTCAAAGGTTTGTCCTTGAGCCAAAAACTTATAGCTCCCATGGGGATAAGTTCCATTGCACTCTGAGTCCACTATGAGAGGGTACGGGTTTATCAGAAATCGACTGGAGTAAAACACATCTCCTTGCACTGAAAGGAAAGACATTCAGCAGTTTTAAAAGTTTTAAGGTTCAATGCAGAGTGTAACCCAGAAATGCATTTAACATAGGTGTTACATCCGGCGTTTCCCTCCAGTCCACCCGCCTTTCGTTCTCCATGTTTTCCCTATTACGTGTTCTTGTTCCGTGTCATGTATTTCCGTTTACCTTGTCTGTCTTTCCTTGTTGTGCAGGCTGGGCATGGCTTCCTCGATTTGTTCCTCATTATCACTCAACCTATCACTTGCCCCCTCTGCTCACATTCCACACTCACCTTACCTCCTTTACTCCCGCATACATTCCTCACACACTTTAATTATCCTTATGTTTCACACCCGTTTTCCCTTTATTTAAGTTCCACTCTTTGTTTGTCGCGTCGCCAGGTCGTTCCGTCTGTTTGCCAGGTGCTCGACGCGTTTGGTCTGTTTATTCTTGGTGCTGTTAACCTATTTGTTTGTCCTTTTCCAGTTCACTCGTCCAGCCTGCTTCCCTGTACCCGCTCGCTCCCGCCCTGTTCCCGGTCCTGCTCTCTTGTATTCGCCAGCCCTGTATCTAGACCCTCACCCACTCACCTGCCTGCCTTAGTTCGTCAACCCTGCTTCCAGCCCGTCACCCAGCTCCCGTCTGTCTGTTCGCTTGCCTGATCTAATAAATTCACTCCTGTTGGAGTTTTGCCCGAGCCTGACATCAATTTCCTTACAAACAGTAGTGTAGTAGAGGGTATACGCGGGTACCAAACCAATTATGAAGGAAATTAAACCACACGTGTTCAACACAAATTTGGAGCCAATTGATTCACCTTTTTTTTTAATTAGGTAAATAAAATAGTCATCTTCTTTTGTAATTGTTTGCAATATAGCACAATAAGCACAAAGTGACTTTTATTCTTCATGGCATGCATAGCTATTTCTAAAATGTGGTTTAAGAGGGTAAATAATCTCTCTGAACATGAAAAGCACCCAATTAAGATAAATTAACAGCTTGTTAAAATTCTAGGATTGCATTTGTGGTTGGAATGAAAACCAGCATACACAGGGGTCCCCCAGGACCAAGTTTGAGAACCACTGCTCTAGAGTACACCCACTTCTCCAAGCACTACTACAACACCGCTTACAAACCTTTTCTTTAATGTCCCTAATAAAAGGGCAGTTCAAATATATTGGAAGTATGACCCCTCAGAAACATATGTATTATAATATTTTGTAAGCATTGGATTAAACTTTCACTGGAGTGATGTGGAGCCTATGTGTAATTCAAAATTATTTCGCTTTGTTGCTGGATAAGCAACCAGATAGGCTTAACCAAACACTTTCCCACTAGAATACAATTCGCCTGAATCTATACCTGGTTACCTGGCTTTACGGGGCAAAGTGAGACACAGAAGCGTCGGATCCGGAAGGCAAAAAAGACTTCCGGAGACTCAAAACGGTTTTTACGAGGCCATGGGAAGGCACTGGGTGACGTCACAGTGACTTTGTCTATAGTTTAATGCAGTTTATAGTTTGAATGGGTCCCTGTAATGCTCCTTTCTTCTAGGCCCTGCCTTGATGTGCAGCTTTGATGTTTTGCATGTTCAGTTTGGAGTTTTGGCAGGGCATTTGCGTGACCAAGCGGAAATGATAATGTAAATGGATGCAATGCCATTGCATTTGAATCATGTCACTCTTGTGCCGCAAAAGCATGAAAGCGGAATGTTAAATGGCAAATTGAATTATCATTTCCTTTTTGTCATGGATCATGCGATTGCAACAAGAAACTGCTAATGCAAATGTAGTTTTTCATTTTCATTTAAATTATGGCAGGGTTGTGTCATAGAGAGTGAGAAAATTTTAATGTGAAATAGATTTGCATTAACATTTTCAAATTGTCAGATAAAGTGTGTGCCTTTTGCATTTTCCTTTTAATTATGTCATGGTTTTTGCACACATCGAATGCAAATGAAATGCATTCATTTAAAATTCATTTGAATTTTGCCGCAGATATGCTTCCATATTTCCCAAGCTGGTTGAAAGACATAATGCCATCTGCCACCAACATGAATACCCTTTTCCAACCACAGGGAGAAGGCACAGTCTGCCAAACCAGGGGGCAATCCGGATTAAAATGAATAGGTGTGAGGACAGAAAAGAAGCCCTCTTGGTCTTCTATGTTCTTTATAAGTCTCAAGACCTTTAATATAGATACTGGCAAAGGCATGCAATTTGGTACAGTTTAATATTTAGCACAGCCAAACCTCCCTCCTCAAAAGTTGAAGCGTTGAAGAAAGGTCCTCTTTAATTTTGTGAAGTAGAGGTATAAAGTTAGCTTTATAAAATCCGGAAAGGAAAGGGGTAATATGAATTCTTAGACAGACAAATCCAGAGGGTGGCAAAAAAAAGGGGCAGTGGGGCATAGTAGGGGTCAGGGTCACGGCCTCAGAATTAGAGTAATTGATCTCTTAACCTGAGAGCTTAGTTGTTGTTCAAGATTTTGCTGTTCTGCCCTCTGCTTTTTCTTAAAATTTTCAGAAAATGATATTGGTATGCCAATTTTCGTCTGCTTGATTGGGCTACTTGATTGAAACCCGTGAATTATTAAGCTAAAAAGCTTATTGAAAAGATAACCATTAAGCAATATACTGTATACAAAAAACATTGTGCTATTGGTTGCTTAGACCACTACTAAAATAAACAAACAATAAACAAACTAATCCACTTCACATTAAAAATTTAAATAAATAAATAAATATTATTATAATATTTTCCATACACTAAATTCAAATTTAATAAATACAAACCAATTCCAAAACAGTTGGGACAGTATGTAAAATGCACATAAAAGCAGAAAGCAGTGATTTGTAAATGATCTTTTATGTGTATATAAATTAAAACAGTACAAAGAAAATATGTTTAATGTTTTACCTTATCAACTTTATAGATTTTTGTAAATACACACTAATTCTGAATTTGATGCCTGCAACACGTTCCAAAAAAGTTGAGACAGGAGCAAAAAAAAAAGACTGAGAAGTTCAAAAAACACCTGTTTGGAACATTCCACAGGTAAACAGGTGATGCTATCATGACTGGGTATAAACAGATATCAAAAGACTCTTGATATCTTATTTTCAGGTACTCTTACAAGCGATACTACAACCTCTGTGCATTTGAATGGATCTGGGTATTGGGGGGTGGGACTAGATTAAGCTGTAAATTACACGGGAATAGTATGGAACCCATGGTTGGCTAAATGGCCAAGTCATGAAGGGTCTAGGTATCAAACGAGCCTCAAACCATCACTCTGCTGCCAGATATGCAGTAGATATGGATGGATCACTTTAAGGGTTGTTTCTCCTGACTCATTTTCCTATTGAACTCTATGGAAAAATAAATCAGGAGAAACAACCCTTCCATCCATATTTACTGCATATCTGGCAGCAGAGTGATGGTACATATCAAGCGGAAAAGCATGTGATACGATCAAGACGGTATTATTTTGGCATTGTATTGACAAATTCTCTGGAGGACATACAGAAGCATTTACATTTTAGGCCTTTAGAAGATGCTTGTATTCAGATTGACTTTCACAGTTTAAATTATTTTTACATAAAGTCAATGTATACAGTTGTATATTTACTGAAGCAACTCCGGTTATGTACCTTGCCTTATGTCCCTTCTTGGATGAAGAGGATTAAATAAGTTACCTTGCTCAAGGGTACAATGACAGTGCCCCATCTCAGCCACTGGGGTAGGCACAGGTAGGCCAGGGTGGGCCACATCCAGCTAAATAATATCCTTGCCCACCTATTTATCTTGAACCACCACACCCAATTGTAAATGTAGTGGCAATCTGTTATATACAAAACATGCCTTTACTTTTTTAATAGTCGCCATGTCAATATTTATTTTTCAGCTCACCAGCTACTGAAATAATGTGGACTCAAAACAAATAGCCTATCAATAACATTTAGTCTAAAATAACCCATGCTTGGAGGAGATTGTGGAGATGTTACCAGGAGAAGGGGAGAAGGCCCTGCCGTTACAGCCATGGCTTCTTCATCTCAGACTCTGTCTCCTGCTTCTGAAGACGAGCCTGCTGTGCCAGGCTCACCAGCAAACTTGTCTGCCATTGCAAAACCAGCCACTCAACCAAAGATGCAATTGTTCCCAGCAACAGTGATATCAGAAAAATTGTACGCTGTTTTTCCAAATGGTATGAACAGTTCAAATGGATAGAATACAGTAAAGCTAGGAATGCAGTGTACTTTAAAGTCTGCAGACATTTTCCGTAGGTATAAACAGTATTTTGTATTAATTCGAGAAGGATTTAAATAGAAGTATTTTTGGCAGGCTTGTTCAAAACAGAGAACAGCAAACAGCATCATGTAGCACTTGCCAAGTCAGTGCACAGTCGGGACTAAATCAACTCCATGGTGATGCTGTAACATTTCATTCATAGAGAGAAACCGCTAGCATGTGAAAGTGGTATCAGACATCGTAATGATGTGTGCAAGTAGGATATTCCACTTCAAGGGCACAGGGAAATGGAAGAGGCTCTTAGCAAAAGGGCAAAAACTTTATAGAAATATTTTCAAATATTCTCTTTGGACAATGATGACATTATAACAATATTCAACACCCACACACACTGTCTGCTATTTGCCATGTAGAAAACACCACACAGAAATTCAAACCCATCAAAGGTAGGCCTAAGTTTGACTGTGTTTATATGGTGTTTTTTATTCTTTTTGTGCCAGTTATGGTATAGTTATGCGTTCAACCTCTGTTGGTGGCTCTGTTGGACTGCTTATTTTTAAAAATTTGCACACCCACTTTTATTCACCTGGGTTAAAACAGCTAGTGTAGCCATCTGCGCTTTGCATTATGGAATAAGGATGAGTTAGCTGAAAAAAATAAAAATAGTCTTCTAAACGTTTAGTGACAGTATCTGTAAAATAGAACAGGAAAGAAATGAGAAAATAAACAGACCTCAGATCTCCACAATAATGGAGACGGGAGGAGGCTGGGGAAAAAAAGGAAAAACAGAAATCAACCTGCAGGAAATCGGGCGAACTCGTCAACACGAGTGAAAATAAGGGTAGAATCGCCTAACTCTCCACTAACGAGAGAAATATAAAAAGGGCGATAGAAAACAACAAAAGATAACAGAAAACAGGGTTTGTCCCTTCCAACTCCATATAAGAGTGGAACTAATGGTGGTGAATGAAAACAGAGAAAAAGGAAAAGGCAAAATAAGGCAGCTGTCCACATAAGAACAGCTTAGACCAGAAAAACGAGAAACCTAAAATGCGAAACGAAAAACTAATCTTCTATATATATATATATATATATATATATATAAAGAAGTGCTACACACCTATGCAAATCCCGCGTCACTTTTAAACAATAAAACCGAAGTGGTCGCAAAACCTTCTAGTTACCAGCTATCTGTAGAATAAAGAATACAGAAGTGTCAGAAGCAGGAAACGCAGGGCTTAAATAGAGAACAGGTAACAGGTGAGACGGATGAGCACCTGAGAAAAAAGAAAAAACCTGAACGGAGTAGAAAAAATAAAGGAACAACAGCACCCTAGCGTTGCGCAGGCAGCGAATGAAAATAAAGGGGAAAGACTGCCAAACCCCATGACAGCTGGTGCTGGTAGATCTAGTGAGTTGCCTTTTTTACTAACCCACATAAAAAAGGTCTGATTGCTGCTAGCCAAAACAACAAGACATTCAAATCAGTTCTGCAAAAGATTGGACAATGTTTGGTATAGTCATATCATTTGAGTGGCACAAATCTATAATCCATAGCCTGACACCTATTGTAATCCATGCATTGGATGGGCCAGAGTGAAGCATGTAGAGCAAGATTTACAAAGAGAGATGAGCAGAGATGACATATTTGTAACTTTGTTTTTGTAACTTGTCTGAAAACTACACAGTATGTAAGTGTTCGTTATAGGGATACATATTTCACAGATCATGGCCAGCTTTGTCAATATTATTTCAGCATTGTGACAGAAGTTTGAACTTGAGCCAACTGCCAGAATTCAGCACAAAAAAGAAGACCAATATGTTCCAAAACCCGATAACTCCTACAGCTATTACAGATCATATGTTGTTGAGATATGAGTTTTAAACTTCCAAAAATAGCCAGTAGGTCTTCATCGCATTATAATTCCATTTAGGAATTTATTTTTGTGAACATGTCTATATAACATTAAATTAATATTTGAATGCCAATATTTACATTGATCTGTGGAAGAAGAAAATGTTTGGTTGCCTGAAAAGTCTGGTCTCAGATTAGATGTGAATGACTGTCTATTCTGCATAGGCTTACAACTGTACTATTTATACACTGCCTGGCCACAAAAAAGTTGCACACTCTAGTATTTCGTTGGACCGCCTTTAGGTTTGATTACGGCGCGCATTCGTCGTGGCATTGTTTTGACAACCTTATGCAACGTCACAACATTTATTTCCGTCCAGAGTTGCATACATTTTTAGCCGAGATCTTGTATTGACGACAGGAGAGTCAAACTACTCTGTAAAGTCTTCTCCAGCACATCCCAAAAACTTTCAATTTGGTTAAGGTCAGGACTCTGGTGGCCAATTCTTGTGTGAAAATGATTCCTCATGCTCCCTGAACCACTCTTTCACAATTTGTGCCCAGTGAAGTTTGGCATTGCCGTCCTGGAATATGCCCATTGATGGGATAACCTGGTCATTCAGTTCATTCAGGTACTCAGCTGTCCGTTGACATTTTATTTCGTTGCTGAGCCTAGACCTGACCAATTGAAGCAACCCCAGATCATAACACTGCATCCAGAGGCTTGTACAGTGCTATGCATGACGGGTGCAGCGGCGACTTTCTTTTTGGCCAGGCAGTGTAATACTGTATTATAAACTTACTATTTAAACCACACACTATTTATATTCATAATAGCTCTCTATTGTTATGACATTGTTTTCAGACTGTATGTGGATGCTGTATATTGTGGGTGGGGGGTTTTCACTGACTATCATGTATGCAATGTGTCGATTTTTCTTTTCCTTCTTTGTTTCCCCCATTATTTGTGTCCACAATGGCGTGGGCGACTTTATTGCCATGAAGAAAAGGCATGGCCATAGACCATAGAGTTCTATGGGCGCAAAGGAAGTTTCTGGCATATCTTTCGCAAACGATGGTGGGAAAGGTCAAGTTCACAAAACTTATAAGGAAGGCATTGGCTGTGCATGTAGTTATTTTTAAAAGGGCATAAAGGCCAAAATGCAGGGCATCCACAGCAATGTAATTTCAGCTCTTCGTTACTCTGTGCACATGGACAGCCTCTGGAAACAATGCCCAAGACCCCTTTAAAGGCACTAGGTTTGATAGATCAGACATACATGGGAGTTGGAAAAAACGCAAATAATTGGTATTTTAAGTATTTTTAATACATTTTAAGTATACCCATCATCTTGCAATGGTCACTGGGTAAATTCATAACAAAGATAATGTAACTGAAACTTATGTGAGTTATTCGGGGAAAAAAAGATTTTTGAGTATAAAATATACTTGAAGCTGGTCCATAAAAACGAGTTTGCGAACGGGCGTTATATTGAACAATCTAAGAAATTTACGGTAAGACATAACGTAAGCTCTAAATGAATGGGGAATTTACTTCCGAACCAGTGTGATGTAGTCACTTGAGTACTCTATGTTCTAAGGCAATCCCTGCAATGTTCATTCTGACTAAAAGATAATGTTTATATGTCGATATCCAGGAAACTGGACAAACATATGTGCTGAGAGTAGGCCTATTCATCCTATAATTCCTAATATTCTGGGAATGTTCCAACAACCAAAGATTGCTAGCTAGTTACACGGTGGCACCTTCAGATGGTGCAGAGATCCCAAAGGGTTTAGTCTTGTCCAGCTGTTAAAAGCAGAGTTCTGCCATGGCTGTGTGCAGTTACAGCACATTTGACGTCCAGCCCTAGATACTGGTATAGAACGGAAGTGAGAAACAGACGGTATCTTCATCTCTACACAGAGCTGTCGTGCCCGTGTTGTCTTACACAATCACTTTACCAACTTAAATATACTGTGTTTTGATTTTCATGTATCTTTGTCATGTCATTTTGTTTTCCACATCTACTGCCTGGGTACATATGCAGCTGTAACAGCAACTTTCTGGAGATCCCTGTGACCTTCTGACATAAATCACAGACAGGCCGTGGGCCTCTGGGATCACATGGGCCAAAATTCCTTCCGTTTTTTTTGCACCCGTAGTCAGCTTTGTTCGTTTAACCAGCTTGTTCTTTTTCGACTGGGGAACACCTGGACACATAATTTCAGGGAATGTAATTTTTTTTATACAGATTTTTTTGCTCAATCTCCCATCTCTAAAATCTACTAAAGTGGCACATTATGCCCACACCATGACCTAGAGCCCCCATCAGAGGGGATTCTAGTGTCTCTGAGGGTCCCGGGCAAAAACATGTATGGGGCCCTTCCGACTGTTTTGTTTTTTTTCTCCCAAAACAACATTCATAACCGTTACCTTACCCTGAAGTTGGTGATTTGATGGAGGTATCTTTTATTGTGGTGGTTGAATTGGGGTAAGTGGTGTGTCTTTTTCATTGAAAATGCATGGAGGCGATGTAATCACCTGAGAAATGCGCTCCACACCACTTTCTGTGGGGCTTCAGGGCAGGGGTAGTGATGGGCAGTTCGGCTCTTTTTTCTGAGTCGGCTCTATTCGTACCATTCAGTTTGAAGAGTCAAAGTCGGAGTTGCAATTTTGGTACTTCCGGTTAATACAGTAGAGCCATTTGAGCCGCAGCTTTGAGCCGCATCTTTTTCTTTCAGCGGCGCGCGCTGGAATTAGAAGCTGTTTCAGACAGCATTATTATATCATACACAATTGTAGGCTATTTATTCTGTTCACTGTAAATATACTTTAAATATATTTGCTGTCATTTTTAGTAGCCTAACCCAGTGTTTTTCAACCTTTTTTGAGCCAAGGCACATTTTTTACATTAAAAAAATCCTGAGTCACACCACCAACCAAAAGTGTTACTAATTAAGTGAAGTTAATAGGATAAGATAATTTCCCACGGCACACCTGACGATCTCTCACGGCACACTAGTGTGCCGCGGCACAGTGGTTGAAAATCACTGGCCTAACCTATCATTTTGAAGTATTTGCTATCATTTTTAGTAGCCTAATCTAGCTGAACACAATCGCAATATCGCATATTAGGCCTAATTGTTTCATAGTTGACTGGAATTCCGTTGCAATTCTCGCAAACAGCCAAGTTTAATAATTTCGTAATAAACAGTCGGCGTCTTGCGTGATTCAACTGGAAACCCTATTGACAAAGGAATTATGTTAGCCTATATCTATCTATAGGTTAACAAATGTATTGGTCTCTCTCTCTCTCTTTGCTGGTATATTCTAATTAATGTCTGGTTTAATGTCTTCCTCTTTGTAAATTATAAGTAGTCAGCCTACATTCATTAGTGAATGTATGATTTTAAGTCATTATTTTAATTGACTGTTTTGTCATTTAATAAAATTATTCAACCTTTAGACCTGATTTAAACTTTGTTTTGGCTTGTTGGTTGATCCACCAGGTTACTGTTTGACGTACCTATCAAAGAATTTGGTGATTTAATTGATGATTGTCATTTTTAATAATAATTATTAAATTAAATTACGTGAAACATATTTTGAGTGTAGGTTAAGTGAGGGGTGAATACCCCTAACATGCTTTCCCGGCTCATGCTACCTTGAGACGACAAGTATGACAGTTTGTACTAATATTTACTGACAGTCCACAGATTGTACTTTAAAGTGATAAACATTATGATTCATTCATAGCTAAACACGTGACAGTATCTAAAAATAAAAAATAACCGTGACCGTAAAAAAAAACTTACCTTCTTAAATTTGCGGTTCGGTGAACGGAGCGCGAAAATTACACGAAGCCAGCCAAATTAAATCTTAAGTGAAAAAGGGTGTGTGTGGGGGTGTGTAACCTGATGTACAGCACTCTAGCTGGTTTCTGATTGGATGAAAACTTGTGTAACAATGTACCCCGAGTCACAACCTACCCAGATCTCATATACAAATAAGAATCAAAGCATGACTTTACTTGATACAAAGTCGAGTTTTACACATATTTATTAGAGTCAACAGTACCAGATTCTGGCTGGTCAAAATTCTGACTTTGATCAGAATGTTTGACACCAAATTATATATCTCTGTATCCCCAGATGATTTTACCTTAGTGAAGTGTATTTCTGACATAAATCTATGGATGTCAGAAAATGTATTTTCCTGTCAGAAAGATTCTAGTCATCGGGCCAAAGGGCCAGAGAGAGAAACTATCTGTAAAATTACAATCACTTGCACTCCACACCAAGGACCAGGTCAAAAACATTGGTGTCATTATTGACTCTGACTTAAATTTGAAATGTCACAAAATTATCTTTTTACCATTTAAGGAATATTGCTAGAGTTTGACTGTTTCTCTCTCAGGCTGATACTGAAAAGATAATGCATGGTTTTATTACTAGCAGGCTTGATTACTGTAGTACTCTCCTGTCTGGTCTACCAAAAAAAGCAATTGGCCGGTTACAACTTGTTCAGAACGCAGCAGCACGCATGCTGACAAAGACCAGACCAGGAGAGCACACATTACACACATTTTTGTCCCTGCATTGGTTGCCTGTTAGTTTTAGAATCGATTTTTGAGATCCTTTTATTGGTTTTTAAATCACTAAACGGCAATACACCTGCTTATTTATCAGAAATGCTTTTTAGGTATGTGCCTGGCAGAGACCTTAGGTCTTCTGACACTGGTCTCTTAACAGTTCCAAGGGCTAGAACAAAAAAGTATGTAGAAGCAGCATTCAGTTATTATGGTCCGAGCCTTTGGAACAGCCTGCAGGTTTCTCAATCTGTGGACATTTTTTAAATAAATCTTAAGACACACCTTTTTAGCATTGCTTTTATTATTTATTTGTATTTATTTTTATTTAACTATTATTATTATTAATAATAATAACTTTCGTGCTACTAATGACATGGGGCCCCGTCTAGGGGGGTTTCCGTGTAGGCTACACACTGCACTGCCCATCGGATGTTTCAAGCTTTAATGCTAGTTTCAGCTATCAGCACTAATGAGCGTCGCAAACGATTAGTGCGCAAAGCAAATTCTGTCAGAAAACCTCTCGCTGTAGCAGATCATGGCCAAGATACTCAACCAATCACATGCACACATCTCTAATTCTTAAGTAGGCCTATTATTGCTCATGGTGGCTAGCTCAAATGCTTATGTAATGCATGCATTCTCTGGCAGCCTACCTTGCACACAAATACGTGTCACCTTTTCCCGTCTAACCGTAGTTATAAAATGCTACCTTTTTTGAAAATAAATACATTTCAAATTTGATGTGCAAGATTTATGAACAATAAAGGAGCTTACATTTTGTTTTCAACATGCAATTTATTCTTGCAAATGAGCATGGCCAGTGCGTAAGACCTTTAGCTTATGTGCTCTCTGCAGCAAACTAAAATAAATTCTAGCATGTGCGCTATCTACTCTGAAGCTAAAAAGCTGCATTTGTGTGCGTGTTATATGCATTTGGGGCAAAGACCCTACTCCATTTTGACGCTTACTTCCTGCCTGGTTCCAGCGCAGGTCAATGCTACCATGGGTCTGGTTTTCCACAAGTCACTCCCTTTGCATAGGTGCTACTACAAATGCTACTCTGCGAGTGTCTCTGTAGGCGCGCATTTCCTTTTTGGAGGTAGAGTTGGTGGAAGAGTTGTTCACTTTTTTGAAAGTGCAGAGGAGGATAGCATTGTGCTTGAGTTTGTAACCGATATTGGTTTGAGTTTTAAAATCCATATCAGACCGGTAAAACGGATTTGCTCAGAAGGTAAAAATCTTTGTTGCCGCTAAGGGGCAGAGGGGGAATTTTCCTCCGTTAAGCACTCGGCTAGCAGCCGGTTAGCTAATTTGGCCACCTTCTTGCTGACGAGAGGTTTTTATTTGGTTTTTCGCCCTCTCAGGAGCTAAACCTAACTGTCATAAGAGTCCGCTTCCATTATTAATTGGCTAACCATAGCTATAATCTATAAACTATAATCCGTTTTCAGCTAAACTTTACTTTTCTGAGATATAAATAAAAATATTAACAGTTAAAATAATTCAGAAGTGGGTGGGAACCTGGCAAATGAAATGTGAAGCTCTACATGTGGGTATAAAAAACATAAGACAATACTTGATGAGGAGAACAAATCGAAATGTGCTAAATTTGAAAAACTTGGGAAAACTCTGGGCATTGGATTTCTGCCGACGCCTCATAGCTTTAACAAAACAAACCTTAATCGTGCTCAAAGGCTCAGGAGCTCTCATGCATCGTAAAGCTGCTGCTATTAAGTTTCACCTTGCCGCTTCATATTACATATCTGATGGATTGCTGGATATTGCATATCGCTGGATTGCCGTGTTAATTTCTTATGGCAAAGCTTATTCTGCTTTATAGGCTATGCATATCTGGTGGAATGTTGGGCTTATTGCTCTAATCTTAAGGCAAACTATTTCTAATGGCTAAGAATTGTAATGGTAATCAAATCATTATGGCAAGTTGACACTAATGGCTTGCTCCTGATGGTTTTCCATATGGCCACAGTGCGGCCTGGCTTCAAATCGCAAGGTTCACGTGAAAATTAGAATGACTAGGTCAATCCAGGAATGCAATAGCATTACATTTCGTCACATCGTCTCTTGAAGCGAGTTGGGTTTTGGCCGAGTTGTATAGTGGATGCTCCACTAGTCACAGAACATATCTGGTTAAGACTTTTGGGGGGGAGGGGTTTGCTACCAATATCCAATATGAGTGTCGCTATGACCACGTCCCATCATAAGCCTCTGTTCATGAACAATGCCGGCAACAACTCGTCCAGCGGGTTCTGTGCAAAATTCTGTTATCTCTGTGCTGTTGACATTTGCTGCTTGCTTAAAAAAATATATAATAATAAATAAAATACGGTGGTTGCTGGGTACTGACTAAAAATTACTATGTCCTTTTTCGATCCCACTGTCATCAGGTTTCTCGTGCAGTGGTTAATGGGGGTATCGATTCAGGACTTTTTGATCTTCAGGAAGCAACAGGTGCCCTGTTGTTACACATAGCTTTTTTCACTAGATAGCATAAGTCACATGGCCATGGCGGCCAGGCTACACAATATCCAATTTTCATATCATCGATATGCCTTTAAGAAATTTCGTGATATTCAATATTATTGTTTGTATATAATTATAGTGAAGTAATGACAACGTGAACAGAAGTAATTACCACCTGTGGCATCATTGAGTTCTAATTGCAGTAGCCTTAGCGTTGCTTCTGGATCTGTGTACTTTTTGGCCAATTCATTAGTGAATGTATGATTTTAAGTCATTATTTTAATTGACTGTTTTGTCATTTAATAAAACACAAAAAACTAATGGTTTTGCTATATTCATTTATACATTGACACCGTGGCTGTTACATCTATTGCACTAGCCCCCTCTGCAAGGATTAAAGCAAGCGGTCAGACGTTGTAATTTCATTTTACATCATACCTTCCACTAACCTTCAACTGGAAATTGGAAAATCGATGTAATAACCATCCTCATGCTGCTGTTAACATTGCACATCAGATAATTAATTAGTACCAGTATACGAATAAGCTAATGGTGACAAAATTAATTCTGAGAAAAAATTATCCAACATCAACGTATTGAAAGAAAATCTGTAATTTCTCTATCATTTTTCATTACAATACTTATTAAAATACTAAAAAGCACATATTGACAATAAAAAGAGGTGTGCCCTATGTAGTATTAATAGTAGGATTTAGTGGTATTGGTTTTGGAGTCATTGGGTTATGGTGATCTATTGAAAAAATCTAATATTTTTCCATTAAATTAATAGAAATACACAATTTGTTTATTATAATATTTACTATTTAAAAAATATATAAAACAAGCCCAAATTAAATATATCGTATCTACATGCTACTGAACATTACAGAGTTGCTTTTGGCAGCCTGGGTGATTCTGCCTGCAAACTATTTAAATATCAATATAGTAATAGAAACATTTGTCAAAGATACATTCCAAGGGGAATCCAAGAGGTCTGCCCATGTCTCCATATCCCGCTGATTGTAAAACACTGTTTGAATGCTGAGAGTGCTCTGGTTCAAAAGCCATTCACATTTTTAAGTTGAGAACCAACAAGACACTTTTTAGACAGTCCCTAATCACCTGTTGATTTGAGCAATCCAGGCCATATATTCTTTTTTTTAAATCACACAAATGAAAGACTCAAAACATTTCAAGAGCCAACAGGACAAAACATTAATAAAGCTATCTCAATGTTAAGCTAATGATTTGCCTTACAGTTGATGCCAGTACAGTTAGCAAGTTATGTTGTACTGGTACATTCAGTTCGGCCTATTCTTTTTGTCTCTTTATGGAACGGCCTGCTTGCAATGGGAGACTTTTGAAGGAGCCAAATCCAATGCAACGCAAGCCACAGATAGTCACTGCTGCAGCTTGACTGATCCATCATGTGGATGTAAATGAGACTATCCATCACTGCAAGGGCACCACAGGTGAGATTCTCAGTGTGAAAGGTCATGCTAGCCCATCTGGATTTATTCAAAATGTCAGAAAACCTGTGTCAAATGGGCCCTTGCTGTTTCCATGTGGATGCTATTCTTTACTTTGTGTGAAAATCAAAATATAATAAAATCAAAGACAACCTGTTATCTGGCATGGAATTATGAATTAAATCTCTTTGCCAAAAGGCTTTGTGTATTAAGTAGTCAAACAGACTATAAACTGAACATATAGCTGTATCAACAAAATTTTGATTTGTGGTAAGAAAAAGAATGCATTCACAATCGCCAGCTCCTTCCCAGAGCATAAACCTGATGCATTTTTTTTGACGAACAAAAGAGAGCTCATTTACTGATGAAGCTGGCTCAATGTTACACGCGTATATTTATTTTAAACAACTGCATAGCCTACATCGAGTAAACATTTGCCACAAGGTGAAACTTGAATCCGTTAATTAGCCTAAACTAAAATTATGTTCATTATGCACCCTCTCATATATTTCATATCTAGTTTACCTATAGGTAAGATAGGCTGTTATATTCAATATTTGAAGACATAAACACATTTGATTTATCCGCCATCAAATAAATCTGTTAATAATCACTTTAAGATCCGCTGCACTTACAATGTTATGGCGCAGTTTGGGTAGGAACAAAATGGTTCCAGTGGTTATTCTACAAAATCTTGTAAATTCAAAAATTTAAAACAAATGTTGTCTACTCACTCTGGTGTGTTGATCCAGATTATGTCCAGATGACAATAATACACGCATTCTTTGTCTTTATAAGTGTAGCACGTACAGCGCTTGGATCTCCTCCGTGGCTTTGACCTCTCGCACAGCCGGCAGTCGGCGTCCTCGCCGATAGGGGGTGCAGGCGAGCCGCCCTGTTGTACGGTGGAGCGTGTGGAGGAGAGTTTATCCATTTCAGTCGCCTCAAGTCCGTTCACTTGGGTTGTTTCTTTGCTGACAGGTGAAGAACCTTAAAAGTGACCGTTTAAATGTAATTACAAGCAAGAAAATTAGACAACCACTACAACAGCAATAATAATAACAATATTAATACTACCACTACTACTGCGAATAATAACAATATAAAATATTTCTGCAAGCAGCGATTCCCGGGGACCAAGTGGCACAAGCAGGATTTGTCACACACAGAGACTGCAAAATGGTAGACAACTCTAGACAGGGTTGGCCCAAAAAGCAAATATTTGTTTCTAATCAGGGCTTTTGCCATTGTTGATGGTATCTAAACCCGATCCGGCGTAAGGGCTTGCGTATTATCGCAAATTCTTCAATTGTGGAGGCCAAATAAGACTTTCGTGGTGTCAGATTGTGTTGACTTACTGACTTTATAATTCAAACAGTTAACAGTTAATATTTCATTAGCCTTTGCAATGAAAATAACTTTTATGTTAAAAGAACATTCTTAGCATGACGTGCAGATTGTGTGCCTCAAAACAAATGTGAGGAAGAGGTGGGGATCGAACCACTTGGTATTGTAGGTAGACAGCCTGTTAAGCATAGATAGTGTACTTGGCGGAAGGCATACGTGCCATGCCAACATTTGTATTTCTGTAGCACCACCACGTGAATTGATTGGGTTAAAACTGCAGGGCTGAAGTCCTGATCTAACTCTCAATCAACCCACCAAGTTTCAGAACTTTATGTCAAACGGGTTTAGAATTACTAGCATTTTTGTGATAAGCCACGCCCAATGCAAGATTCATTGACTTCTCATTCGGCCATTTTTTGGCATAGGCCTTAGAAAAGTAATACATGTATGAAGGGATGTGGGCTGCGTTCCTCAAACTGGTTTTGTGCAAATTGGTCAAATTTTGTAGGAGGAGGGCCTTTTAAGTGTTTTACAAAAAATGCTAATTAGCGGAAAATCGAAGATGGTAGACTTCATAGTTCCTTGAGCCAAATTTGTAGGGCATGAGCAGCGGGACTTGTACAGCAAATTTTGCGACTCTACATCAAGCGGGGTGTCAGCAGTGGGTGTGTCAACGATTATTAGTGAATTTTTATATAGCGCCACCATGTAGCTCGATTGCATTGAAACTCGAGAGGTCAAGTCTTGATGTTACTGTTAAGAGACCTACCAAGTTTCATAACTTTCTATCAAAAATAACTTTTCATTGGCTCGTCATTTGGCCATTTCTTGACAAAAGCCTTAGAAAAGTAATGCATTAAGGAAGGCCCGTAAGCTGTGGGAGTCCCTCAAACAGCTTTTGTGCAAATTGGTCAGATTTTGTAGGAGTAGCATTTTAAGTGTTTTACAAAAAATGCTCATTGGCGGAAAATCAAATATGGCGGACTGTATGGGTTCTTGAGGCATATGCATTTTTTTTTTTGTTCGGCCTGAGTAGAGGGAGCTGTATACCAAATTTTCTGACTCTAGGTGAAACAGGGCATCGGCAGTGGGCATGTCAATGTCAAACTTTTGTCAAGTGCACTACAGCGACACTAGGTGTTCAATCTGCATCATAATATAGAAGATCCAAGAGTTTGGCAATTCCAACAAACCTGTCAATTTTGGTGATTCTAGGCCAAACCAGCACACGGGAATTTTAGGCGAAAAGGGAGAAAAAATAAAAAAATTTTTTTTTTAAAGAATTAGAACTACGCTGCACGGTCCCCTAATAATAATAATACTAATAAGAAGAAGAAGAAGATGATGATGATGATGATGATGATGATGAATAAAGAATAGAAGAAAATATTGGATGTATAAAGTGCTTTAAGCGCTTTTCATATTCATATAGACAAAAGTGACGTGCAAAGTAAAAGTTTCACAAGATGTATCATATATAATATTATAATAATTAAAAAATGCAAACTGAAACAATAAAATCAAAATAGAAACATATAACAAAAAAACTAAACATAACATTAGAGAACAATAATCTTTAAAAGTAATTATTTAATTTCTTAAATGTAGATATACACACTATTAACCTGGCATAGCCCACTGCTAGAATGCAGATTACTGTCAATAACAGTTTTTCAGCCAATTTAAGGCTTTAACTGGTCAATAGAATTTAGTGGTTAAAGGCCACGATGTCGATATGTTTTGGATTCACAATCAATTAATACTGTTGGAACAATGTGTATAGACGATAAATCTAATGATGTAGGCCTAACTGAGAACACATAAAAAAAGTATTATCTTCTGGCAAACAGCTTTAAATAATACGGCTTCATATCTTTTTTTCAACATACAGTAGTCGATAACATTACCTCGCCTATGTGTCTGTGTAGACATTATTATGCTATATGGTCACGGTTCACTTACATGTTTTATTATGCTCTAGGCCTATTATTATTTATTTTGCAGTTAGAATGTGTGTGCTTGTCTGTGTGCCTGCACGCGGGTCTGTATTTGCAGTTAGAATGTGTGTGCTTGTCTGTGTGCCTGCACGCGGGTCTGTATTGTTAAAAGGGGTTCTTTGTGGAGACTGATTAAAATAAGTAACTTTGCACCAATGTTTATATAGCCGACCTACATGCTCACCAGCCAACACTTTTTGCGTTTAACGACTAAAGTGTCCGGATTTTTTCAGAAAGGAACGGTCACTTGAATATATTAACTATCATTCAACTGTAAAACAGACCTAATCATAACAATCGAATGTTATACGATGATGGTGATGATTATTAATTTTATAAAACGATATTACAAAGGAGGTAAAGATGCTGTAATAATCGGACGACGTATAATAGGGTTTGTGAAATTGTGATACACTTAGCTATAGTCTTTACATGGAATTGATCATCAACACTGTTTAATGCGTGTGCCCCAATCTTTTTTTGTGATCAACCGCGTGTAGCCTATTATATTGAGAAGGCGCTGAGCTTGTTAAACTCACCGACTCTACTCGGGCGCATAGTTGACTGTCGTGGCGTTTAGTCATATTTTTTTGCAATTGATTTTCCTCTTAGATATCGAAACTGTTAATACTGACAGTTGACCTGCCAAGCTGGTTTGCAGATTAGGCAACTCCCAAAATGTATGAAAAAAAAAACAATCTAAAGACTTTTTCTTAATAACGAGCTTATGAACCACTGCAACCTCAACTTTAAATCTGTTGGCATCTGAGAAAGTTAATCGAATTAGCCTTTACGCGGTGCATAACGGATATTATGATGTTTCCTGCGTCGTATCTTCACGAACTTAAATTAGGGTCAATTTAATGCAATTTAAATCATATTTCAGTGCAAAACTATAGCACGCCGTGAGATGCATTCTGTAAGTGTGATGTCTGTTACCCTTTCTGGTCATTAAATTCTGAAGCTGTAACTTTCGTTGTATATCTAGCAGCATACAGTTTTCACGCTTTTTTAGTTAAAATGCATCTAGTCATTCAAAAATATGTAAAACTTTTAAATCAATATACTAGTTACTCAGAAACGTACCTTTTGCAAATGTAGCCATTAGTCCAATTAAAAGCAAAACCCCCAGATCCATGAAGGATACATTAGCCATGCCACAATAATTCCAAAACGGCAAATAGTTGGAGATTGAAAATGTAACGTGTTGTTACGTATCCAAGAAAAAAAAATTAGACAAAAAATGAAAATTAGGCTATTCTCGTGAATTAGAAGTCATAGTAGCCTATTTGCTGGAGGCTTTTAAGTTCCAAGTGAAACACACATTTTAATTTCTTAATTTCATTCCGAATCAATGATACAGGTGTCTAGCATAATTGCGGTTTCTGTTTAGCCTATGCTTTAGTCGTCCGTTTATGATGCATTCGGAGGTGATTGAGAAAAGACATTCCTTTCTCATATTGAAGCAGCTAAGGGCAAGACTCTTTATATGCAGTGAAGTTAACACAGAAACAAAGCACCACCCGCTGGACCGAAGAAGTACCGTACATAGGCATGCGCTCTGGCGCGAAAACCCAGCGGCATCTCTTTATCAGGCTTCAATTACATTATGCCTTAAGCGTTTATACTTACTTTTCTACTTTTGTCCATGCGTCTTTTGGTGGGCTATTGGAAGTTTGGTATGCAAATAGGCTACTATTTACTAGCTATATGCATTTTCTCATACTGAAGAATATAATTTTACGGTACTATCGGTGGCTTCTACACTCACATATAGCCTATAGTTCTATTATGTAAAAAAAGCACATGTCCCATAGGCCTACAACAAAATGATACCAAACAGGTATTATGAATTAGATGCATACTTATGAAGCCATGAATAGCCTATTGTTTTTGCCATAGATTATTTTTGTTTGATTGCATGTGTAATGATTTTGCATCTGCAGTTTTTCTTGTATACCTGTGTTACTTGTAGGACGGTATCACTGGTTATACTTGTGCTTGCACATTATCTCTAATTCTACACGAATACACTATAACCATAGGCTATTAATGACGAGAAGTTAAATAAGAAATACTCATTGAAAATTGATGCAGCTTATAGGGAGTCAGGCACAGTAAAAAAGATAGAAATGAGAAGAATATGGTCACAATGACAATTCCTGGAAGTATATACTGCCTACAATGCTGTCAGAAAAATGAGCAATGAGTTTTTCCTAATCTCACAACAAGCACACCTACTCTTGCTTCAAGCAAATGAAATGCCAAAAAAGTACTTGTTCGCAATATAACCTCAAGTAAAACTATGCATGCGCTCCTGCAATAAGTGCAGAGGCCCAACCATTCAAGGGCTGGAACAAAATAAAGAATCAGAATTAATGCAAGCAGTCAGTAAGGAACAACCCCTGGGGGTTGGTTGAAATGGATACAATTTGGGAAATGGGTTGTAAAATAAGTCTCTTGATGTGTATTGGAGTGTGACTCGACTTTGAGCTGCTGGAACACTTTACCAGCTGCTCTTCCTTATTTTCCGTTTTTCTGTTGTTATTGGCAGGAGACCAGATGAATGATCTGGGCCAGCTTAGTTTGATTATCCCTGCAGAAGGTGTGAAGAAGGTTCATGGTCTGTTCATGGTCCAGTTAAGCTACTGTAGTGTACCTAACAACACGGAATACAACATAGTGAGATGCTCTCTGAGTCTCTGCGGTGTGCCTTTGTCTGTTGCCCTCTGCATCTGGACAGCAGCTATAGGGTAGAACATAGGCAGTGTACAGTTGGGTCAATATATATCTATATGTTATGCTCAAACTTATGGGACAACTGTATAAATGCATTCTAATTGAGTAATACTATCTTTAAGTGACATGCGTGTAAAATTTCTTTGCCATCCATCATCATGTGGAAAGCCAAAGAATTTGGGATTTGAACTCAATACCTTCTTGCTATGAAGCAACAGTGCTAACCACTTTGTAATCAAACAAAACATCTGGAACAATTACAATCTTGCCAGGAGGAGGATGCAGGTGCATGTTGTTTCCACACCATGTGAGGCAGATGGTGCAATGGTACTCAGGGATTGCAGTTCAAAAACTGCAGAGTTTGGCTGCATCTTGGGGTCAACCATAAAATCTTAAAATCAACCATAACAGGCTATTTTGAAGAAGTGCACAAAGAAACCTCTTACTGAGAGCAACCAACAAATTCAAGCATCTGTACTTAGCCAAATGTCACGAGAACTGTGACCGGAACCATGTGCTATGGTCAGATGAGAGCAAAATTTAACTTTCTGGTCATATACACCAATTCCATGTTTTCTGTCAAAGGAGGGATCTATACAAGGGAAAGCACCTTATACCTGCCGTCAAATGTGGTGGTGGATCATTTATGCTTTGGGGCTGTTCTGCTGCCAGTGGTCCAAGTGCTTTTGTAAAAATCAATGACATGATGAATTCCCCAAATTACCAGGACATTTTAACCACAAACCTGGTTGCCTCTGCCAGGAGGTGGACCTTCCAACAAGACAAACATTTACATTACATTACAGGCATTTAGCAGACGCTCTTATCCAGAGCGACTTACACAACTTTTTACATATTATCCATTTACACAGCTGGATATATACTGAAGCAAGTCAGGTTAAGTACCTTGCTCAAGGGTACAACGGCAGTGTCCTACCTGGGAATCAAACCTGCAACCTTTCAGTTACAAGGCCAGTTCCTTAACCATTATACAACACTGCCACCCTAAAAAACAACATAGATATTATTATATTATTATGTCTCTGGACCTAAACCCTTACAGAAACCTCTTGTCAGAAATTTCTAATTGAAGAGGGCTGTCCATGATTGCAAATCTAAAGATATCAAGAGTCTTGCAACACTGTAAATTCCAATTCGTTAACCTTAATAAAAAAAGCATGCAAACCGATTGCACTAAAAAAACTAAGTACAGTGGAATATGTATTGTATGTTGTATTAACAAGTGCTTATTTAGTAATACACTTGAGTTTAAGTAACTAGAAAAAACCTGTATAGAGTACTTGAGAATTGACTTTAGATGTACTCTTGACTTAGTATAGACTACTCAGAATTACTATTTCAAACTACTAAATAAGTTAATGTGAACTTTACTGTGTGTGTATTCCAAACAACACATTTATTTGAATTGGGATAATAATGTGACATTTCCTGCAACTTAAAATGTCTCATTTTATTTACTTGAAAAACAAATTAACGTTATTGTGCCGTGTCTGTTAGCTAGCTAAGTTAACGTTTAGCAAATGTTAGCTAATACTATGGCAGAAGTCAGAAAGACAAATTTACACACAATTATTGTTTGTTTGATAATACGTTGGCTACTGAACGTTGGCTACTACTGCGCATCCTCACATCCAGCCTTGGTTGCTGCGTTCATAAATAGACGAGTAACTTAAAACAAAGTTATCTTCACTCAAAACAATAAGTAAATAGTTTTTTCACCCTGCAATTAACTGTTACTTTATAAAAACCTTGTAAGAAGAACATTTGGTTCATAAACAAGTAAAGTTGACTAATTTATGTAAGTCATGACAGCTATTACAATTTACAGTGAAGGTTCTGCATCAGGGCCATTTGTAGACTGCTTTGATTGGGGGTGGGGACATGAAGAGGTGTTGGTGGGGCACAACGGGAGGGACGAAGTAGCGAGGGGTCAGGTGGTCCTCCCCCAGAAAAAATTACATTTCCTGCATTTCTACACAACTTCACACAGGGCATTTTCGAAAATAAAATGTTTAATTTATGAACATTTTGAAGATTTTTTTCCCAAAGCTCTAGATGAGATTTGAGATGCTTTAATAATAGGCTAAAGCATAGGCTAATCAGTATATTAGTGATAGTATATCCTCCCCATCTTATCAGAGGAAAACTTTATTTATGCCCAATAATACCAAATCATTATCTAATCTTATATGGAAACAAGTATATTAAAGATGAGCTATATTTCTTTATCATTTCATTTTTTGTGCCATTTTCTATTCTGAAACTGCGTTACTGTAACTGGCTCATCATTTCAATTTATATTTTAGGCATACTCCTTATATTATATCGTAAGAAATGCGTAACAGTTACAGTTATCAAGAAGAGACAGCTTAGATTGATCAAATAAACTGATCTCTCTCTCTCGCTGCGTCTCCACGTTTTATATGGCCAAACCATATTAGAGAAATGTATTATTTCGATGTGGCATTTTTTATGATTGGCCGAATCGTCTTTAGCTCTAATAGCTGGATTTTCTAATTTAATTTTTTCTGGATTTGGCTTTGGGGGGGGCAGGCAGAGGATTTGGGGGGGGTGGGGGGATTTGACAAGACAAGACAACTGGAGATGAGGGCCAGAGAACTGAATATGACACCCAAGAAAGCTATTGTGAGGATGAAAGAAAATAAAAAAAGTAATTAGATCTATTGCAGAATGTTTGTGTATTCTAAAATCAACAGTATGGAATGTCCTAAAGAAGAAATTACCATGCTATAGCATCCCACATCAGAGTCGATCCTCTGACCCTCAAGCCAAAATGCCAGTAATCCAAACACTGGACCACATGCTGGCAGTGTGCTTGTTGATCTTTAGTCTGAAATAAAGAGGATGTAGTCAGTTATCTGAGACCTGATTGAAAAGCAGTGTAACACAGTTGTCAGTGTGGGCATGGACTAGGTAAATTTATAGCTAAACAACTCATGTGCAAACAATGAATGCAACTGGAAGGACCAGAAAATTATATACAGCATGCATTTCAATGGATATTTACAGCAAAACTAATCAGACTTAAGTCACCACACAAGTGAATGAACATCATTACATGTACGTATGCCCTAACAGAAATGTATTATACATGACATATTATATTTATATACATTTTAATATGCCGTGGTGAAATTTACATTTAAAGTTTACAATTTAGTCATTTAGCAGAAGCTTTTAGCCAAAGCAATTTACAAAACTATGTTTCACAAAGAGCTAGAGACAATAATTTACTGTAAGTGCCATCGTCAAGATGTATCATGACCTGTGCGATAAAGAAAGAGATAAGTTAGACTTTTCAGTTTATTATTATTAATAATAATAATAATAATTATTATTATTATTATTATTATTATCTGGTGAGTTTTAAATTATGAAAATAATAAGCACAAAGCAATTGCATGTTTATGTTCACCAAAGGTCCTATTTAAATCCATCTGTAATATACAGTGAACATGGTCTGGGTGAATACTAAATTCTGATTGGCTAGAAGGTGTTAAATGTTAAAAACTGATAACCGCACACCTATGGCAAGTAGTTCCAGTCAAACGGTCTGATCAGTGTTCTTAATTCATATGCTGGCTGCAATATAGTCTCAGCCTCAGCCGCTCTGACGCACTTAGTACACAGCGTCTGATGCATAGGCTTGCATAAGCTGGGTAGGACTGACAGTCAGCAGTGTGCGTATGTGTGGTATGATGTGGTGCATTGGGTTTTTTTTCTCCAAAGGCCCTGCACATTGTTAGGGTACATGGCATCATGAAAATACTAGAACATTTTAAATCTGAATCTGGCTGCCTCTGCCAGGAAACTAAAACTGGGTCGTCGTTGGACCTTCCAGCAGGACAATGATCCAAAACATACGTCCAAATCAACACAAAAATGGTTAACTGAACACAAAATCATGCTTCTGCCATGGCCATCACAGTCCCCTGACTTAAACCCCATTGAAAACATGTGGGCTGAGCTGAAGAGGAGAGTGCACAAGAGAGGACCTAGGACTCTGGATGATCTAGAGAGATTCTGTAAAGAGGAATGGTCTCAGATTCATTGCTCTGTATTCTCCAACCTTATTAGATGTTACGGGAGAAGACTGCCAATAATTGTGGCACACGTGATTTTGTTAAAAATCATTTTTCCTTGATGAGGGATTTTTTTTTCCCAGAATAAATTTACTTAAATTAAAGGGTGGATTCTTCTCATTTTGTCAGTGTGAGATTAAGCTAATTCAACAAACTGTGAATTCTTTATAACCATTTTTACTCATCTTTTTTCCAGCGGTGCCAATAATTGTGGAGGGAACTGTATGTATGTAGCCTATATGTGTATGGATTCAAGTTAGCAAGTGTCCATGATTAAGTATGTGGTGCTATGTTGTTAGGCTATATTGGCTCTCATCTATTCACTAGGCACTCAATTGAATGAAGAATGCTTTGCTACGATTTTGTAACTAAGGGCTCAATTTTCCAGTTTACAATGCATCGTCAATTGTGCAGCGCACTGGGCATGGCTACTGAATTTCGTTATTTTCGTGACCTGAGGCAAGGAATGCACAGCTCACATTATGCTGCACAGGTTGAAAATTGGTTGGGGTAGGCTGAGTATTTAAAAGTGGGTGTGTTTCAGCTGTATTCAGCCATAGCCAATGAAATTAACTATTTTCAGTCCTTTTAAGAGCCGTGCGCATTACGACCCGACATACTGTAAATTTCCAACTAGCACCGCAGTGGAAGACGATATATCTATTTTGCATTGATATTACATTGATATACTATCAATGTAATAATGCATTTGTTTCACAAGGTAATGTCAACAATCACAATTTTTGTTTTAGTCTTATTGTTTTCTACAGGATATTTAAGTGCAGTGATGTGAGTCAATAAGTTCTACAAGTTCTCACTATTCTTGTCACTAAACTATAAAAATGTGTGCCTTTATGTGGTAGCCTCGGTATTATAATAAAACAAGGTCCATCATATACTGAAATAGCCCATGCAAAACTAACGTATTTGTATATTTAAAAGACCAACTGAACAACCGTTAACAAATTATTCCACCTTGCGACATTATGCATTGATATTATGCTCAAACATTTTCACTTATAAAGCATTCAATCGTGCATTTGGACAACATCATGTGTGAATAAATGAAAATAAATACGTCTTTATTCATAAGCATCATCGATTGCTACAACAATATCACAATTGATTGAACTGAAAACTACTGTTGTAAACAAACACCATAGAGAAATGGGAGCGATGTTGCCAGTAAAAAAACATTTAATGAAGGGGGAAACTGTACGAATCCTGTTATTCTGTAAACATCCTGATATTTTATGGGATAACTGTTAAATAATTAGTTATTTATTTTATTATACATGACTTTGGCAGTGTTTTGGAAAAAAACAATGACATCCTATAACAGCTTTTTCACAGTAGTAAGGAAAATAGTATTTTTATTGTAAAATGCTAGTAAAAAAACTTTTCAAAACACTGTCAAAGTCATGTAGAATAACGGCAATAACTCATTATTTAACAGCCATCCCCCAAAACAACAGGATTAATACATTTCTTTCCAATTTATTAAATGGTTTTTCACTGGCAACATTGCTGCCAGTCCTTTCACCATTTTTTCTATTTTTTACAGTGCAGAATATTGATCATCATAATTAGGACTGAGCCTAGCCTAGCCTACTATTTACAGTTTTTTAGCATAAGGTGAGTAGTCTACTGTACATCTTTTCAAATGAGCTTCACTTTCCGTTCATAACAAGTTACAAATACTATAATTATAATAATAATGATTCTCGTTTTAACAGTCTGCCCTGATTAATATCCTATTCTGAATAAAACATGGATGCATGCTGCAGTTAGCCATAATGGTGCTATGGTATTCCCAACCTAACCTTCTTGCACACTATGGCCCTGATTTGCTAATACCTTTAGCATCTGCAAAACCTTTTAGCACACACAAAAACTAATAACAAAACCAATGATTGGTGCAAAACAAATTAGTTGTTGTGTTGGTTTTGCATAAGGTAAAAGGTTTTGTGCATGCTAAAGGTATTAGTAAATGAAGCCCTACAACTTATAAACAGGCTTACAGATAATTTGTAGAAGCACATTTTATCAGGAACAATGTATTTCTTCACACCTCCAGGGACACACACATATCAGAGATCACAAAAGCCTGACTGTTTAATAGGGAAACCAAGTAAATGCTTTCCCCAGAGCAATATAGAACAACCTCTATGGATCTCCATGCTACACGTGCTTGTAATATGAAGCTTGTTGCCTGTACCTGGCTTGTCAACAACATTCCAGACAATTTTACAATGGATATTTTGCTATGAGAGGTCATGCCCAATCTGGTCAGAAGTCACAAGATGGAGAAAAGAAGCTACACATATTTAGGAAACTGACCCCTGAGCATGCAACCAATTGTCTGCAATCAATGGTCAATATCATATGCAAGACCATTTCTCAGACCATAATAATATATACATTTTGTCAATATTATGGATCGTTCCACTGCCAACCTACATTAGGACAAATGTATGAGTATTCAGCAAAGGAACACATTTTTTATCTTTAATTGACTTAATATTTGTCACAATAAGCAAAAGTATGTGGCTATGAATTGCCATTCCCAGTATACAGTATATGAACATAGTTATGATGTACTATGTGCAAAACTTTGTCCACAAAAAAATACTTCTACTACTACTAAGAAGAAGAAGAATAAGAAGAAGTTGTAGTGATTGCATAAACATACAGGGGTTTTCCTCGAGAAGTTTAACCTGAGCCTGAAAGGACAGGAGTTCAAATACACATGGTGGATTTAGACTAAATTTGGACTTTATAACAAATTATATAGTTAACTATTCTATACTATATAATAAAGCTACTGCCTCCGATCACTGATTTTCAGAAAAGAAACAGAAAGAAATGTGACTAGGAGATCAGCACAGGGATTGCTCTTGACCAATAGGTCCCAAGCCTGGGTGATGTGGGAAATGATGGGATACAAGCTCAGTACGGTAAGTGCCCCAGGGTTATGCTCAATATTTTTTCCCCTGTTGGAAACTTGCATGTGATACATTGTAAACATAAATGTGATATACTGTAGGCCTATGTATGTAAAAGGGGAGAAGAATGTATGAAGTTGTTGTTTTTGGGCCTAATGAACACTTGCTAGTGTTCATTTATTGTGTTGGAAAATAATTAATTCACCTATAAATAAACCATTGCATAGAGATACAAAATCAGGCATAATCCATTATAAAAAAACAGCTCTCAATCTTTTAAATCACATTGTCCGAACACACTGTGGTATTTAATAAGACTGTAAAAATAATTATTGTTGGTTGTTAACCCCCATGATCACAGATTCCAGTGTAGAGTCCCTTTCCCCACTTACTGTAGTGTTGGTGTGGCTGGCACTTCTTTTTGTTTGAACAGAAAACACTTTAGGACAGAGGTAGCCAACATGGTGCCCGCGGGCACCTGGTAGCCCGCAGGGACCACGTGAGTCGCCCGCGAGGCATGTTCTAAAAATAGCACTAATCTGTCTAAATAAAAATTGTATTTAATTGTGTTGCTGTTTAAATCAAAAGCGCTTGCATTAATATAGATTTGAAAATGACAATATATAATATTAAATTTTAAAAACAAAAATGTTTGTTTCTGAAGTCAAAGAATAATGTGTGCGCAAGACAAACCGCCATTGCTGAGACAAGGAAGCGGGCACAGCTACGTTGGGGAGCGAGATGTGGTTTTTACCCCCAAAATAAAGAAAACATGGCAGAAAAGCGAAATAAAACATTCTATTTTCACAATGATTGGGAGGAAGAGTTCTTTTTTATGACAGTGAAAGAAAAATGTGTGTGTCTCATTTGCGGGGCGACTTTGGCGACGGCAAAGCGGCACAACGTGGAGAGACACTTCAGTACGTGTCACCAAAGCTTCCATGCTAACTATCCACCCGGTAGCGCACTACGGACAGAAAAAGCCCTAAAAAATGTTAGAAGTGATCATTTGTACAAAAATATAACGTGTAATTTTGAACAAAATGCTACAAATTAGCTTATTCATACAAAACTGTCAAGAAAGATATTTACAAAAATATCAGAGATGTGATAACTCTCTTTCAAATGTTGAAACAGATTAACAGAAATAAATACTGTTGCATGTTTAAATACATCTGTGTTTCCTACCATGTGAAATCATTGTTAATAATTATTGTGAGGAATAATTCCCATTGACGTGATTAATATTTTGGTGTTTGGGTTTGAAAGGCACAATCATCATGTGTTAATATCCCTTAAAACTTTAGTTTCACCAGAAAAGGGCGTTGTTGTCTAATAAAGTATTAAACAGGGTAATAAAAGGAAGTAATAATATCTAAGTCTCTTCACATATATTATTATTAAAAGGTGATCTGTGCAACTTTGTTATTCAGGAAGTTTGTATCAAACAAGTAGCCCTCTGTACTACTCAGTACCCTTTAAGTAGCTCTCAGTTTCAAAAAGGTTGGTGACCCCTGCTTTAGGATAACAAAGTCAGGGGATTCAAAAATCACCTTGTGCATCATGGGAGTGAGTGGAACAGGATTAAAAATCCCATTCCACATTTATCCCACAGAGAAATTAATCTAAACTAAACAGTTACTTTGGGGCCACGGTCTCTCTGCAGGCGGATACAGAAAATAAGACCCACTCTTAATACGTGCTAAATGTACATGGAAACGGCTGTAAAAGGAATGGCTCCCTCATTGTGTCAGGCAGCGTATGTCCTCTGTGGACAAATCGCTGTGCATTAGTTCCGATGGCTGGAGACCTGTAAGTTATGAGCTAGGATTTAGGTTTATGGTAGAATGAGTGAGAACGACAAGGAAATATTTATTCTTTTTTTAAACAGTCGGGACTTGTTTCTGGGCTTCAAACACCTGTAAGCCATTCCCAAGGAACCATTCATGAACTCAGCTCCAATGTACACATTGTTCCCTGTAGCCACTCGGCTGTCTTTTTGGCCCTATACAGCAAATAGATTATTTTCCATTTTCTGCAATAATAAAGTAGATTAGGTAAAGAGATGTGGTTTTTGATTTCATTATTTATGGAGCAGGACGAGGCCATAATACTTCATTCCAAAACAGCTATGTTAGCTATGGTATCTACTGATCATGAGCAGCAATACTAACCTATGGAGTATTAAAACAAACCCATGCCTTGAAGCCATGGCTTGAGCAATCATCTTGTTTAAACTTAAGCTATAATGCATCATGATGGAAAAAACAGGGGGAACTTTGAAGTAAACTTCCTGAGGAATGACTTTAATGTATTCTCTTGTAAACGCAGTAAGGACTGGTTCACACCTCATTCATTTCACTGTTACGTGAGATTTAAGTATGATGTGGCTCAATAAGAGCTACAGTGTGCACCATAATTAATTGGACAGTGACACATTTTTTGTTATTTTGGTTCTGTACTCTAGTACTTTGAGTTTGAAAGGATACAATGACAATGAGGTTGAAGTGCAGACTGTCAGCTTTAATTTGAAAGTATTTTCTTCCATATCGGATGAACCATTTAGAAATGATAGGCATCAAAAAATATTGGACAGTTTAACATAGTAATTATTTTTAATATTTGGTCACATATTCGTTGCATGCCATGACTTTCTGATGTCTGTGACCCAACAATATCGAAAGATTTTTGATATCTTATTTTCTGGTACTCCTACAAGCGGTAATATATAACCTCTCTGCATTTGAATAGATCTCTATGGGAATTGGGGGGTGAGACAAGATTTAGCTGTAAATTACAATGGAACACAGTATGGAACACATGGTTGGCTAAATGGCTGTAAGTCATCAAGGGCATGACGTATCAAACAAGCCTTAAACCATCACTCTGCTGCTAGATATGCATTAGATATGGATTGATAACTTGAAGGGTTTCTTCTCCTGAATTATTTTTCCATAGAGTTTAATAGGAACATATTTACTGTATTTCTATTTGCATATCTGGCAGCAGAGTGATGGTTTAAGGGTTGCTTGATACGTCATGCCCTTGATGACTTAAAGCCATTTAGCCAACCATGTGTTCCATACTGTTCCAGCATAATTTACAGCTAAATCTAGTCCCACACCCCAATTCCCATAGAGATCCATTCAAATGTAGAGAAGTTATAGTATTGCTTCTAAGAGTACCAGAAAATAAAGAGTTTTTTGATATTGTTGGTTCTCAGACATCAGGAAGTCATGACATGCAAAGGATATGCAACCAAATATTAAAAATGATTACTTTATTCTACATTATGTTAAACTGTCCAATATTTTTTGATGCCTGAAAATGGGGGGGACTATGTACAAAAGTTTCTATAATTTATGAACGATTCATTCGATATGGATGAAAATACCCTCAAATTAAAGCTGACAGTCGGCATTTAAACCTCATTGTCATTGTATCCTTTCAGACTCAAAGTGCTAGAGTACAGAATCAAAATAACTAAAAATGTGTCACTGTCAAATGGATTGTGGTGCTCAATGTATATGTGGAATCTTTGACAACGGTATAAAAAAGTTGCAAGTAGTTAAAGTGACTAAAACATGATTGCTCGACTGAGGCTTTTCTTGGACTGTTTGGGATTAGTTGCATTTGTGATTTTGGTCAATTTAAAAGGGATGGCTCAAAATGGAACCAAAGTGTGGAAGTGCTAAACTTATTTAAACTCCAAAAATGTTGAATATTAGCCCAATTTATATGCAGACAAACTTTGTCTTTGGTTTTGCGTTGTGTTCTTTCACAAATTATTTTTCTACTGCAGGTAACTGTAAAAAGAACAAAATCCCACATACACTGAGAAAGGAACAAGAGGAAAGCACATAGGGTGTCTGTATTCTACATTATTTTTTTTTGATTTTTCAGACAATTTCAATTTCAGGAATCCTATCAAACAAAGTATGATTTAAATTTCCATGTGAAACCGAATGTTCTCACTGAAGCAGAAAATTGAAAAATGTTTTTGTTGTAACTTTTGGATTCAATTTCAATACAAATATCCCGGTCTAAAACCACAAGTTTCACAGTTCCCCAGTTAGTGTAAACATAAGTATTTTTCTTCTGAATAGGGCAATAGAGGAAATAATGTAGCTCTCAAGGAGGTGATTATTTGTTCAGCTGAGCAAAGCTTTTTTGATGCAACAGAGGCAAAGGCTCCTGTGACATAATGAACACAGTTCTAGTATATTAGCATATCTCTTTAGATCATTGTTCCACTTCGTTCAGCACCTGGTCTCTTGTTTAAATAAAAAAGGAGCGGACAGTTGGGAATACTGATCTAAAACAATTAAATAGATGAGGAGGCTGATCCTCACCCATTTCCTAGTGTTAATCATCAACTGAAGGGGTACGTGTACACAGGGACTGACAGGGGTTGAAGTAAACACATAAAACACATGCTTTTCTCTCTTTTTACTTTTAAAGGAGATATTCCTCACTGTTTGAGACTCTGCTTTTCGGTCAGGGGACACACATGACATTACTGACGGAAGGACATTTTTCTCTATAGAATTTACATGGTTTTTCTCAAAATATAAAAAATATAAAAAATGTTATATCTTACTATCATGAACAAGACCAAAACCAGAATGAATAAAACAAATAAATATTCAAACTAAATATCTGCATAACATGAAAAATGTTTAATGCATTTGTAAATTCTTTTTACAGCCATTGTTTAAAAAAAAAAAATACAATTAGCATTTTCTGTGCAGATACATGTAGCTCCTGAATAGTTCTCTCTGTGGTGGTGCTCTTCATCACTGACACTTCTGGCCATTTGCATCAACTACTACTCCTAACCTGTGGTCTTTCATTGGGCCAGTACCACTAACCTGTGGTCTTCCATTGGGCCAGTACCACTAACATGTGGTCTTCCATTGGACCAGTACCACTAACATGTGGTCTTCCATTGAGCCAGTACCACTAACATGTGGTCTTCCATTGGGCCAGTACCACTAACATGTGGTCTTCCATTGGGCCAGTACCACTAACATGTGGTCTTCCATTGGGCCAGTACCACTAACATGTGGTCTTCCATTGGGCCAGTACCACTAACATGTGGTCTTCCATTGGGCCAGTACCACTAACATGTGGTCTTCCATTGGACCAGTACCACTAACATGTGGTCTTCCATTGGACCAGTACCACTAACATGTGGTCTTCCATTGAGCCAGTACCACTAACATGTGGTCTTCCATTGGGCCAGTACCACTAACATGTGGTCTTCCATTGGGCCAGTACCACTAACATGTGGTCTTCCATTGGGCCAGTACCACTAACATGTGGTCTTCCATTGGGCCAGTACCACTAACATGTGGTCTTCCATTGGACCAGTACCACTAACATGTGGTCTTCCATTGAGCCAGTACCACTAACATGTGGTCTTCCATTGGGCCAGTACCACTAACATGTGGTCTTCCATTGGGCCAGTACCACTAACATGTGGTTTTCCATTGGGCCAGTACCACTAACATGTGGTCTTCCATTTGGCCAGCAAAGTCTTGGACCCTTGGACCCACTGCCAAGGCTCTTCATGTCTCATCTGTGCAGGGGTTCTTGCTTTGGCATTTTTACTCAGCTTCTGGCAGGCAGAGGACTGGAGTTTTTCTTCAATGGTGGTTGTCCAAAGTTACTGTGTGTGATTTCTTTAATTCTTACCATGCCACAGGGCCCTGTGTGGAGTTCATCGAGCAAATTTTTCTGTAATATTGTTGAGATTATGACTCAATAGCCCCACATCCTGCCTGAACAGTCAGCTCAATCAATCTCGTCATGAATGGGTGTGGTTATTTCTCTGCTCTCCTTCCATGAGTACTGAGAGTACTGAGTCAGTATGTGTGAACTTGTTTTACCTGAGCTGAATTGGCAGGTGGGATTATGATTTCTTTGAAGTAGAAGATGTCAGCATGTGAGGGCACAGGACGGCTGACTGGCACCGGATTGACTATCTGCATTGGCATGCTGTTCTGACTTCCTGTACTTGATGTCCTACTGGTGAGTAAACAACATTAGGGCCCATCTGCATGTGGCTGGCTGCTAGTGATAAAATACCTTTGTGAGGACTGAAAATTGTGGTGAGTGGCCTATGGTCTGTCAGCGCTTTGTGAAACGCCTTCCAAAAAAATATTAGTGAGACCTCTTTACCCTGAACATGAGTGCTTTGCACTCTATCTGGGCATAAATGCTTTCTGCTTTACTTAATGTTCTGGAAGCAAAGGCAATTGGTTTTTCTTTGCCAGAAGCCACGGCACCATACGAGTAAGCGTCACATGCCAACTGTAGTGGCAAATCAGGATTAAAGCGGGTGAGGGCCTCAGACTCACCTGCTTCACCTGTCTGAAGGCCGCTTCAAATTTCTCAGTCTACTCCATTTCTTTGATTATATAGTGGCTTCAGCTACCATCAGTTAAGTCCGCTTATCACCATGAACACATTTCTCCAACCATACTTTACGTTACCAGTAGTCTTGTTAGTGAGATAAACAAGGGACACCAAGATGGACATAATGTTTACCTGCTTTACTGACTGACAAGATATCAACAGTATATACAAGAGTCAAGGGGGCATGACCAGCTTCAAGAAGGGACAAACCTGTTGTGAATACTTAACAAAAAAGAAACGCCATACTTGCAAAGAAAGAATTGGGTGTGCCTCGCGCGAGGCCTGTAGTCATCAAACTTGTATTTCCGATTTTGAAGCAATGCATTTTTATGAAGCAAGTTTTGACAAGATATTGTGATCTGTGAGTGAAAATCCTCTCAAATTGCTTTCATGAACGAGCCCTGTTCTCCAGGTTATTTTGACTGTGACCTATAGGATGATAATTGCAAATGATCTTTAAGAGTGGGAGGTACGACACAGATTTCAAACTGTCATTATAAGTCAAGTGTCCTAACACACTTCTAAAGGAGGGAAGTAGCCATGTCCATACACATTACCTTGTGGTCAGACTTTAGGGAATCCCAGGTCATGCCCTCTGATATCAGAGAAACGACATCTGTTGAACAAATCAGCAGTATTGTGGGGAGGTTAACAGTTTTATTGAGATAAAAACTTCAAGAAAACAAAAGTGACAGTTAAAAAGTTTAGATTTTATTTATGTAATAATGTTTGGACCTTACTACCAGTGTTTGAAGTCTCTCCACTCAAACTCTCAGTGAATTACTTTTTCTTTTTGCAGTAAATCTCAGTGAATTCTGGTAGCCAGAATAGTAAGAGATTATGTAATTGCTAGGACAAATACTTTCAACGAAAGGCAGTTAGCAGGTGGTTTAAGTGCCATAGAGGGTGATCTACAAATGACTATTTTGCTAGCAATTTACAAGCACATGTATTTGACTAATTTCAGAACAATCAAAGACAAATATTTTATAATGAAAGATATGACCAGCCATTTCTCAAACAGTATTTCTTTTTTCTGAAACCTGTGCCTATTAATTTTATTGCTTTGAAAAAAGGTCTTTCTGCATGTGAACTTGAACTCCTTCCTTTTGACAGCATACCTTGATCATGCTAATCACTGGAGTCCGAGGGGCAACCCTGTGAACTCCCTCTTGATCTGTCAGTGCCCCATCATTTAAAATGCATTCTCATACACAGAGAAGCCAAGGGTCAGAAAAGGGCAGAACACATTGGAGGTCAGTCATTAGTGGCTATTACAGCCAAATGAGATGTTGGAGTTGGAAGATTCTGCTCGACATTCGTTTTTTAATGTCTGCTCTGAATAATCTGTTGAATCAGTAGTCTGGCTTTCAAAAGACGGATTGTGACAGTGCCACAGCAATCAGGAAATCGCCATACTGCAATGCCAAAGTGTCACTTGGATTGCCAGTACTTCCATTGGGCCAGAATCAAACTCCATTTTTTATACAATCCCAAGACAGATGTTTCTTTTTACCTCAAAATGTATAAATTAAGCCAAATGTTTGAATCCATATGTTCATAGGGGCTGGGACACAAGCTTACAGGTATGAGCGATCCAATAACTATCAGCAAACATTTGTCTTTTCAGGTAATTGGGTTTTTGGCTGTCGCCCGAGAAGGCACATTACGCTCGATACGCACGATCACCGGTTTCACATGGCAAGATCACCGCTGCCATGCCAAGCTGAGATCCATATCTCAGCTGGAACCTGCCACAAACCTCCTCATCCTGGGCCTGCAGAAAACTCTCTTTCACTTGCATTCTTCCCTGGACTCTCAGGTTACGGTAATAAACCACAGATCTGAGCATTTAGCCAATCAGTAAGTGCGCCTCCTTCAGGTAAGGCAGTCAGTGCCGACAACACAAAATACCAAAAGGAAATAAGCTCTCCACAATCTACTCAAAAGATTCTGAGTATATAGATAAACAATAAGGCCTTGCATTGCTATGAAATTGCAGAGTGAAAGAGAGAGAGAAAGAGCGCTTATGTACTGGTGATATCACAGCTCAAATGAGAAGTGTCAGTCTATTTTCACCTCTCACCTCTCACCTCTCTACTGTCTGCCTACGTTGACTCCTCCCCTCTTAACTGTATTTCTTCTGGAGCCCCAGGCAGGTGCTGCTTGTCATAACCTGCTCCCTCTGGCTGATGCTCTCTCATTAACTGTAATGTTTGGGCGTCTCTTGTGCACACCAGAAGCACTGTCTCAGTGATGGTTTTTTGTGCAAAGGCGCTTGTTTGTGGCCTGTGACAGAGGCATCCCTCTGAAGCCAAACAGGATTGTTCTCTTAGTCTCCATGATTATTGAGCCTGTTTGTTCCACAGCCACTGTGGGGCTTTTAGGGATATGAGTGGGTCGATGTGGGAGAGTCTTTAATTTCTCCCCATTCATTTCTGACCCAGGACATATAAGCCAGCCTGGTATCATCATACCTGCTTTATTAGCTCATATTCCCTGAGGAAGGATTGGAGGAATAAGATTCAGCTCACCGAGAGAGTGAGGGATGAAAACTAATCATGATCATTGACAATATTCCTAAATGACACCAAATATTGCTATATTGCTCTTTTTCTAGCACCCATCCCTGATAGCAAGGAAGTATTGAATCAACATTGATATTGTGTTATAAGTATCAGTCTCGGTCATCAACCCATTTTAAATGGTGGAATCAACCTTCACTTTCTGATGGTAATGGTCACCAAAGTATTAGGTTGAAATGGAAACATTGTATCAATGTAACAATAACAACCAAAGTCATCATACTGATGAATAACACAGATTTTTGATCAGATTAATCAGATTCAGGGAGAGTCTTTTGATGTTGATTGGTCACAGACTTCAGGAAGTAACAGCATGCAAAGGATATGCGACCAAATATTAAATATGATACTTTAAAAATATGTTAAAGCAAAGGGTATGAATACTTATGTAAATGAGAGATTTCTGTTTTCGATTTTTAATACATTTGCAAAAATTTCTAAAAACATGTTTTCACTTTGTCATTATGGGCTATTTTGTGTAGAATTTTGAGACAAAAAATGAACTCATATGTCTGTAATGTAATAAAACGTGGAGAAGGTGAAAGGGGTGGGCAGACTTTCCGGCTTGACTGTATGTGTATGTTATGTGGTAAGTGAATTTATTTTTTCTTGGTTAAATTGGAAAGTTAAAATCTCAAGTTGCTACAAAGAGGGTGACATAGAAAAATAAACTATAGGAGACTTACGTAACAGCAAGCGCATGTGTGGTTGATGCTAATGCTGCATTAGTTTATTCATTTCCAAATAAGAATCCCAATATCAGACGAGGGAAAATTTAATAAAGCGCCTTTTCAACTAGGATAGTTTCATGTCGGAAATCGGGGATCGGGAAATCAACCCCGACCTCCGACTAGGAAGAACTTGACATCACATCATCATGGCAGCTCACACTGCGACCCACATTGTGAACAGTAAACAAACATTATTTTTAGACGAGTTTAGCTTTTAAAACACTTCAACTTTTGTTTTTCAGTATGAAACTACTACTATTGCATGTATTGTGTCCATTAAGCAGAGGTTTCAAATAAATAAAGATGTTTGCATTTTTTAAATTTAAGTCAATGTGTTATCTATTTTAGTTGCCTAACTCAAAAGTATTTTGACTACTTTGAGCAAGAATTGGTAAAATGTAGTTATAAAATGATATTATCATTAGCTATGATGGATTACATTGATAATACATTGATTTAACATCAGTTACGTTGATTTCCATTGTTAGCATCAACATTGTTTCAACATTATGTCAATGCATTGATTCAATGTAAACTTGATGAGCACTTGGATAATCAACATCAGAGATCAACATTGAATCAATGCTTCATCTTATGTTAATTCAACATTGATTCAATGTTTCCTTGCTATCTGGGATCTCATGCTTTAGATTTTTTTGTTGTTGTTTGACACAAGAGCCGATGACATGAAACAGAACTGTAAAGAATACACACAAAAATAAGGCTTGTTCTCAGTTCTGAATGACATAGCAAGTGTTTAGTAACACTATCCAACAGATTAGAAATAATAGAAAAAATGGCCATTAAAACGGTTTAGTTGGTGTTCATGATTCTGTCTCTTTGTTTGGGCTAATTAGATTAGGTTAGTTAATGTGCAATTACTGCCAACAGCTTATCCCCAGTAAGCTTAGTAAACATGTGAAGATGATGTCTATTCCCAGAACAGTTTAAGAAAGACACGGGGCTGGCATGAGCAATGTAGCACTAAAGCTCAGATCTATTGCATCACCTCCCTCAGTGCTCCTCTGTGTTCATTTTAGCATTGACTTCAAAGGATTCCAATTATGACTCCATCCCATCAGGCCAATATGGCAATATGATTGCTCTCTGGTTCTCTTATTTTCATGTCCTGTGGTGTGAACACAGTGTACTCCAAACTGTGTATGTACATACTCTTGTATTAATTGTACAACATGAAAAGAACATGAAGAGTGTTGACATAGAAATGACCCCAGACTTCACCAAATTTGCATTTGTGAATACACAGGTGAAACATCTGCCTCTTGAAACCACATACAATAGTATGCCATTCATCCTTTAGAATTTGACGATGTTCAGCTGTAGATAATCACATGACACAAAGGTCTTATGGTATGAAGGCACACTATTATTTTTGGAAGATTTTTGGATTTAAAGGCTATGCCAAATGTTAAATTCTTACATATGAGACATATTAAACACTTGCTAAATCAGTTGATTGAAAATGGACTGATCTACTGAATGTTTTGGATGACCATTGTGCACCCCTTTATCAAGTTTTTTTTTTTAATTGGATGTATGCGGATATACCACTCCAGCCAATCATGCTGTGGCCAGGTAAGGTTGAAAGGCTATAAATCGTACTAAATGATTTTGAGATATAATTTGAAATCTTCACAGGGTTGTATCTGTGATATTGATGTCTTCTGGGCATATTTTGTAGTCATAGGTCACATGGTTGTATTCTTACATTTATTTGTTTATAAACAAGTATAGACAAGTATTCCTGAGGACCACCAAAAACATGCTTCATTTCATGTGTCAGGTATGGAATACATTCCTTAAACTCTGCATACAATTTATGAAATGTGTCCGCAATATTTTTTTAGACACTGTGTGTATTTTTTCACCTTTGTATGTGCTTGATACAAACTTCTGCTTGCAGGTATATTTGATTTAATATATGTTTATTGAGTTTAGCTATATCCTTATGAGGTGGGTTACCCTGCTTCTTGAAATAATTACTATTAATCAGTTTTAAGTGATTGTATAGCTGTAGTCTGAATTTAAAGATTGAATAAGAATTAAAGTGCAGTACGTATTACAGTTTTAAACTTCAAAATGCACAAAGGCTTTACAATGTCAAACCCTGCATTTCCATAAATGTGTAACTCATAATCATTGCCATTTAAAATATTTGTTTTACAATGAGTGAAAAATATGCTTATTTCATGGGAACAACTGAATACGTCATTCAGTGCACATAATGAGGTAGGTTTGGTAATATCTTGAGTGAAAAATTTACTTATTTCATGGGAAAAACTTAATACGTCATTTTAATGATTTAATATCATGAGGGAGCAACATCCTTATCAAGTATTAATAAATTAATATCTCAAGGGAATTACTTTAATGGAATTATCTTCAAGCAAAGGCAAATATCTTGATGGAACAACATGCTTATGACAAGATGAGCCATCCTGTGAGATAGAGATACTTGCCCCTTAAGATGGTTCCCATGGGATATTTTAACATTCCCTGGAGACAATTCCCAAGAGATTCTTATAGTTATGTCATCACCAAGTAGCCACAATCATATTTAAAACCAGTCTTTTATTTTTCAATTGAATTTAAATTGTACAAATGTACACACAAGGAGGTATGTTTGGTATGGGAGAATTTTTTCTTCATGCTTCTCATGGCTAGATTCAGGCAGCTCTTGCAAATGACGTCTTACCAAAAGCCTTGAGAACGTGCAGACTTTTCAACAGAAAAATAAATCAGATGTCATTCTAAAACCCATGCATTCAAAGGCATTTATTAATGTTGTTTCCTATGAACCTAAAACAGTTTTGGCCTCAGGCTCATCACAGGGAGAAGATTCTCTGTTAACAGCACCCATAGGGATCGTGGGAATGACTGAGTGAATGCAAAGGGTACAGAGTGCAGTAGCAGCCTGCTGTGGGCTGACAGGTGTGTGGGATAGAGCTGTGAATGGCAGGTCTGTCAGGCAAAGGTGAGAGGGTGATCAGAGGTTATAAGTTACAATCTCTCCCCTGAGCGCTCTGCCACCCAATGCTCAGCATAGCAGTGTTTATTGCACTTTTTTGTGGATCAACCAAACATCCTCAGGTGAAAACTGGGGTAAATACAGGACGAAGGAATGTTTGTTATGAAGGATACGCCGCTATGGAAATTCAGAGAAGAAAAACAATGACCCCTTTCTGAGTGAACGCCGGCATGTATAGAATGCACTGAGTTGCCGAGGTTGAAATGTTACGCTCCTGCTGTCTGCCTTCAGCCGTGCGCCCTTTTTAATAGGGTCGCTTTGAATGCACACCTTTCTTTGGCTCGTTATGTGAGCACAAGACAATGATAAATGCATTCAAAGCTCTTTCACACTGAAAGTCAACACCACAGGGATCAATGACAGGAAGAAACCAGAGCCCTTCCTTGCTGGGTGGAAGACAGGTTGGCTAATTGAGTTGGGTGGATCTAGCAGCTGGGCTGGGATGGATGTCACCCTGTCAGCCACTCCCAGCAGGCCCCTCCACAGTCTACAAGAGACACCTGGCACTCAAATGGTTTTATCCATCACATCTCATTATACCACTGCTTTATTTCCCTTGGTCTTCCACCTAGGTTTGCCACAGTTTCACCAGGCCCAAACACAGTATTATTTTCTGAAGTGGTACAATATGTCTTATTCAGAAGTTTTTTGGCCCATTTTCAGCAACCATTCACAGTATGGGATATAAAAACGGTAACTCTGGAAGTGGCACAAGATAATTCAAATACAATTTATATGACAATTGACGTAATGAGTGTATACTACACACATATCACTACACATGGTTCAAGTCCAGTTTAATTCAAAGCTGCTGTATGCAAAGTGTGAATCCACAATGCTTCATATTTTGAAGCAATGTTTTTCTCATGTAAATACTTGGAAGAACTACTTTTTTTTTTAAATTAGTGTTCAGCTCTCATGTCCCTGTTTGTCTGAAAGTCATAAGAAGAACTGGGAACAGAATTAAACTGTCAACAGCTTATACCCCTTGCCTTCTAGCAGTGGAAGGCTAACTGACCACTGTAGTCCACAATGACCACTGTAGGTTTGCTTTTGTCTCCATTTATATTTATTATATTATACTTATTTATAATTCGGTCTTTCCAAAGCTACATTTATTTTTGATCAGCTTTAGTCCTGACCACATATGGTAACATTACTCAGTATTTCTTTTAAGTATTTTGTCCAATTTACAAGGGGAAAAATACACAAATTTTACCTTCTAGGCACATGGAATATAACTATAAAAATCTTAAGCTGTGTTCTGTACTTGCAAGAAATTTCCAGGTCAATTTGTCCAGCAGAGTTACTGTGGGAGGCTTTGGAATGTTCATTGAAAAATAACTGTAATGTCAGTGCCAGTATTTTCACTTTTATAGGTGTATACATAATCACCCAGCACATTCTTTGCTGAAGTCCTTGCATTCTTTGGTTAGTGCTGCATAAAATGTTATACTACTGACATTTCTCGGCTTTGATCCAATGATATCTGTATTGATGGAGTAAATCTACAGGAGTACATCCAGAAAGACCTCATGAAGCATTGTAAGACTGCAACTTGAAATCAAGAATTCATCTTGGATTTCATTTTGGATTGTTATAACATTTGCTTTATTATAAGGATAATATATGTTGTCGGATATCTAGTTTTAGACTACAGCCTTCGAGAGAGAAACACTATAATTTGATAGGGAAAACTTTTTCATGTTCCTGTAAGGGTTTGGGTTTGTAACAATGAGCCAAACGCAACAAAACAAAACACGATTACAGAACAAGTCACTCACGAACGTGAGAACCACTAAAAGAGTCTCAGTAGCAAAATAATAAACAACCCACTAACACGGGTGTGGCTCGTAGACTTCTGGCTAGGCTGGCTAATGTTTTCACGATACCAAACGTAGATCTATAGCCTAAATGAAAGGCCATATTTCCCCCGTTTCCCGGCATTGTCTGACACCGCCCATAAACTAAGCGCTCTTGGTAGTTGTAGTTCACAGTAAAGCAGGTACCTGGTACATGCACAGTCATTTGGGGCTATATTTCTGCTCTCACTACAGGTAGAAAGTTGGCTAAGAACTACTAATCAGAAGGAGTGGTACTTTTCTACAAATCAAATAATTTTTTCAGTGGAATTCCCCTTTAATACTTTAATCCCCGAGTCCAGGTAAGTGTCATCGCTCACACACACTCATTCAATGCAATTTTAATACAGAAAGCAAATTGTGCAAATTTATTTATTTTTCTCCACAGATTAGTCCCAGCAGTAGCCAATTTCACCAACACACATCGACACTGAGGATTTCACCCTGCGAGTTATTTTTCCATACTGCAGCCGCTCCCTATTTAAACCCTTGCAGTGCTGATTACCTCTAATCTCCTACAGGTGTGCCTCGTTGCCTCTAGCCCGTTACTCCGCCCAACCAATTACGGCGCTGCTCTCGCGTGCTGTGGTCTTTCACTCCTGACAGTATTACAAATAACTATTAAATTTAAACTAATCAAGGGTCTGAGCTATTGAACGAGCCCCAAACCATCACTCTGTTGCCAGATATGGAGTAGATGTGGATGGATCACTGCAAGGGTTATTTCTCCTGACTCATTTTCCTGTAGAACTCTATGTGGAAAAAAGTCAGGAGAAACAACCCTTAAAGGGATCCATCCACATCTACTCCATATCTGGCCGCAGAGTGATGGTTTGGGGCTCATTTGATACCTTAGACCAGGGGTCGGCAACTCCAGGCCTCGCGGGCCAGTGTGTATGCAGGTTTTTGCTGCCACCAGTTACCAATTATTTAATTAGCCCAATCGTTTACATGATCTGATATTTTAATCTACATATCCGCGATATGAACATCAGCTGTGGAATGTTCTTGTGCCGGTATGCGTGTATTGTAGCGTTCTATCATTCTGTAATTTACGAGTGAATCGGTGATTGTGTGTATGACTAATTAGCTGATTGAGCCGTGGTAACTGGTGGCAGTAAAAACATGCATACACACCGGCCCGCGAGGCCTGGAGTTGCCGACCCCTGCCTTAGACCCTTGATGACGTACAGCCATTTCGCCAGTCATGTGTTCCATACTGTACCAGCGTAATTTACAGCTGAATCTAGTCTTACCCCCCAATTCTCATAGAGATCAGATCAAATGCAGAGAGGTTATAGTATCGCTTGTAACAGTACCTGAAAATAAGATATTGAGAGTCTTTTGATGTTGATTAGTCACAGACTTCAGGAAGTAACAGCATGCAAAGGATATGCGACCAAATATTAAATATGATACTTTAAAAATATGTTAAAGCAAAATATTCTAATTTTCTGAGACACTGAATAATCATCAAAATTACAAGAAATAAAGGCTTGAAATATTTCACTCTATGTGTAATGAATCTATATAATATATGAGTTTCACTTTCTGAAATGAGTGACAAAAAATATTGAACTTTTTCACGATATTCAAATTTTTTGAGCTGCACCTGTATATACTCAAGTTCAAGTTATTGAACTTGAACTTGTAGTTGAAAGTACACAATGAAACACTGGCTTGCCTGTATCAAATCAATACATCCCATGGTATTGTTCAAGTTGTGTGTGTGTGTGTGTGCGTGCGAGCCTGTGTGTGTGTTTGTGTATGTGTGTGTGCGCGCGTGCCTGTGTGTGCGAGCCTGTGCGTGTGCCAGTGTGTGTGTGTGTGTGTGTGCGTGCGAGCCTGTGTGTGTGTGCGTGCGAGCCTGTGTGTGTGTGTCTTTGTGTGTGTGTGTGTGTGTGTGTGGAGATGTTTTCCATCTGCAGGATGAACATAATATACTCATACCCATTCATTTCCTATGGCGGTCAATTCTGACCGAAAATATCATAGGTGCGTCACTGTTGAATAAATCACTCAAAATTCAAGTGGTGATCATCAATTGTATAAGTTCAGAGGCCTAGTGTGGAGGATAACATAAGGTCTTGAGGCAATTGGATGAAAAATACAATATTTATGATTAAAAACAAAGTCACTCGGTCACTTTTGACCCGAAATGCAATAGAAGGGTTAAAGAAATCTAAGACTTTAAGAATTTGAAACCATAATCGAATTGACCTCTGGATTGTCAAGTGCACTTAAAATATTTGCAGCTTGAATGTCAGCTTGTCTGTTACCACAAGCTACAAATTAAGTTGTATGTTTGCATAGTAAAAAAGCCCACTGCACAAGCTCTAATGTGATGTCTCCCCCCTAAAACCAAGATATGGTTTCACTTACACCATCACTTTGGCATTTGTTTTTAGAAGTAATGCTAAATAATTTAAGGTATCATGTTTTGTGTGACTTTTCATTGTAAAAAGTTACAGCCTACATTGTATTTATAGCAATGGGACAGGAGAACATTTGTAAAAAAAAGAAAATAATAATAAAAAAGAGAGACCATTCTTTTCAGTGATTCATACTGTGTTTTGAATCCACAATTCAGAATTTACTGTAATAAGAGATTTATTGTATTTAATTCAGTTTAGGGACAGTGCACCCTGCTAAAAACATGTTATGGACATAAATTTGGATTTCCATGTTTTCAAACAATGTCCATAGGACAGTAGGAGTTTAGTCAGTTGTTGACTACAGACAGTGGGAAAGAGAATGCTAAACTATCATTTTAAACCATACCAGACAGCAGGGGTTCCCAAACCGGTCCTGCCCCCCTGTGTATGCTGGTTTTTGCTGCAACCACAGTTGCAATCCCAGAATTTTAACAAGCTTTTCATGTTTAGAGGAATTATTCACCCTCTTAAGCCACATTATGTCAGAAATAGCTATGCATTCCATGCAGAATAAACTCCCCATGTTCACATTGTGCTTATTGTGCTAAAAAGCTGTGCAAAAAAAGCTGTGCAATTATAATGTATTGATTTTAGATTTTTTTCTGAGCACCTAATTTTAGCAGAACCCATGGCCCATGTACCTGCTGGGGCAGCAGATGTGGTCCAGTTATGCTGTGCTTGACCTTCCCCTGATGACCTTCCCCTGAGGATCCTGAACCTTGAGTACCAGAGCAAGTGGGATATACATGCATATCGTGTCCCTGCCGAGTTTCCTCAGAAATGTCATTACTCTGATTCCTCATCTGGGACACCAACACAACTTCTGACACCAGACAAAGGTGTTTGGACAAAATTACAGCACATGCCCCACTCAGACCCTTGAGTGGTCACTGATGTAATGACTACAGTGCTCCAGCTTGTAAGTGGATCGGGAGAAAGATGTTTGTTTGACAGGCTCAGGCAGGAATGATGGCGGCGAGTAGTAGTGGAGGGATTTCAGAGGACATTGAGGATGACATAGATGTTGAGGAACGGAGTAGAGTAGCTAGCAGGAGAGGACGGGGTAGAGGGAAAGTGAGGATAGAAGAGCAGGTGAGGAAACCAGGTGATAAAAGTAAAAAACGGAGTTTGGAGGAAAGTAGCTCTGATAGTGAAGGATCGAGATCAGTTTGTAAGAAATTGGTGGGAGAAGAATTCAAAATAATACTGAAATTTAGGCGGGAAGATGAAAATGAAAATACCAACTTAAGTCTAATGGCTTTGACCAGGGAGTTGAAAAAGAAAGTAGGAGATATTGAAATGGCAAAAATACTTCGAGATGGAAATTTGTTTGTAAAATGCAAAAACGAAGAACAGAAAAATAGGGCGTTGCAGATTGAAAATATCGGCAGGAAAACGGTGATTGGAAAAAAAGTATTGGGTGAGGATAGATTTAAATGGGGAGTGATAACAGGCATACCGATAGAAGAAGATATGGATAAGATTGGAAAGGTTATCGAAGGAGGAGAAGTGAGTAGAATTAAAAGACTGTTTAGAACAGTGAATGGAAGGAAGGAAAAGAGTCTATCAGTACTAGTGGAGTTCCAGGGTTCAATTTTACCTGAAAGGGTAAAAATTGAATATAAGAGCTTTAGGGTAAGGGCTTATGTACCACCACCGCTACGTTGCTACAAATGCCAGAGATACGGGCATATTGCCGCAGTTTGTAGGGGGAAACAACGATGTCCTAAATGTGGAGGAGATCATAAGTATGAAGAGTGTGGGGATAATGTGCAAGCCAAGTGCTGCAACTGTGGAGGTGGTCATAGCGTGGCATATGGCGGATGTGAAGTTAAGAAAAGAGCAATGAAAATTCAGCAAATCAAAACACAAAATAACATAACATATGCAGAGGCAGTAAAGAAAGTGCAAGGAGAAAGCAGAGTAGAAGAATCTGAGAGAAATTACCAACCTTCTAGATTTGAAGTGCAAAGAGAAAGAAGAGTAGAGGATTCTGAGAGAACAATTGTTAACCAAACTTCTAGAGTTGGGATCGAACAGTGTAGTCAAACTAAAGGGTTAAGTACTGAAAAATTGGTTTTATTCATTGCCTATGTCCTCAATTGTTCAGACCAAGCTAAAAGCAAAACCGAGAAAATAAGAATAATAGTAAAGGGAGCGGAAAAGTTCTTGGAGGTGAAGGGTCTTTGTTGGGAACAAATTCAAAAAGAATTGAGTCCGAATCAAAGTCAGAAAATGTTCTAAAGGACCTATGTAGGAATTCAAATCGAGATGAAGAGAAGAGATTCAAATATGATTTAAGAGACATATAATAGAGATTGTTTTGTATAATTTTAGGTTTTATTTAGTATTTATTTTTTATAGATACAGACCTAAGATTAATTTAATGAATCCTGATCGACACTCCAATCCGGTTGGTGGCGGTAATGTACAATTTAATTGTTTGCAAACCGCCATAAAACAACAAAAGAAGAATAAGAAGAAGCTTGTAAGTGGCTCTTGAAACTGGATGTGTGTGTTTTCTTGCTTTGTGCAGCTAATAACATGTTACGGCACAAACACACCGATTGCTGACGGCATTGGCTTCTCTCTTCACCTAAAGAATTTTTATTCCATCTGAAACCTGACATTTACGTGTTCTGTGGAGGCCCTGCTACAAGACAACACCCTTAACCCTTATATGGAGAATAACTTCAGAGTTGTCTGAAGTTGTGGCATGTATGGAATCATTTGTTTATTTTTAGAACAATACAGATTTTGTTTGAGAAGATTAGGTGTGAAACCGCACCCATCCAGTTTAAACAGAATGCTGTTATACTTCGGGCAGGCTGGGAGCCAATAATATTCAAACCGTTTTCAGCTTCCTTTTCTTTTTTGAGTCTGTATTTGATACATAGTGGTGCTATCAATAAACTGTGTTTAATCGATTGTATGTCCATGATATGCCTGATATTGCATACAACACCTTGATTGATGAGCTTACACATTCCATCCAGTGCTCTATTCCAGACAAGCCTGTTGTGAGCAGTGCTAGAAATCAAAACCCTTGGCTTACCAAGAGCATTCTAAAGTCTATTAATCATAACAATAGACTTTATAAGCATTATATTATAAACAAAAGTGACACAAATAAGGAAAAATACACACACTTTAGGAATAAACTCACACATATGATACGTAAGGCCAAAAGAGGTCACTACATAGAACTCCTAAATGCGTCGCAAGGTGACTCTAAGAAAACCTGGCAGGTGCTAAATAAACTCCTTGGCAGGAGCCACAAAACTACTGTGCTCCCAGATATTAACACTGAGGTGAATCACAGAGGTTCCTGCAGAAATGCAGATGTCACTGACCTTATTAACCTTGCTGATAACATGAATACCCATTTTATCTCCATTGGTGAAAACCTCTCAAACAACATTGCCCAACCCCATGGTGCCTGCTTCAGGCAATACCTGCAAGGTAGTCCCCTAAATTCATTTTTCCTGTCACCAACTGATAGAAATGAAATTGAAAAAACCATCAGAAACATGAAAACCTCACGCACAGCTGGAGCGTATGATATCTGTAGCTCAATTTTAAAAGCAACCGCAAATGAAATTGCTGACCCACTTGCTCATTGTATAAATTTGTCATTTCTCACTGGTATCGTACCTAACAAGTCAAAGATCGCAAGAATCGTTCCAGTTTTTAAGACGGGTGATAAAAATGACAAGAACAACTATAGACCAATATCCATACTGCCTTCACTTTCTAAGGTGTTTGAGAAAATTGTCTATACCAGACTGAGTAGTTACATAGATAAATTAAATATTCTGGACTCCTCACAATATGGCTTCAGGAAAAAAAGCACAACATGTATGGCAGTTCTTGACCTACAGGAAAACATCAATGATGCCATTGATAAAGGTGACCTCTCCATTGGCATCTTCCTCGACCTGTCTAAGGCATTTGATTGCATTGACTTTGAGATTCTTCTAACCAAATTAAACTGCTACGGTGTCAGAGGCATAGCTCTTAATTGGTTTAAAAGCTACATATATGGAAGACAACAATATGTAAGTATAAATGGTCAAAATTCTCAAATCAAATCCATTAACTATGGGGTCCCCCAGGGCTCAATTTTGGGGCCTCTCCTCTTCATCTTGTACACCAATGATTTTGTCAACTCCTCTCAAATCCTACATAAAGTACTTTTTGCTGATGATACAAATTTGCTTCTGTCATCCAAAGATCCATTTCTACTTCAAGAAATTGTAAATAGAGAGATGGAGAAGGTGGATACCTGGTTCCGATGTAATAAACTCTCTCTCAACATAAAAAAGACTAATTATATAGTATTTTGCTCTAATAAAAATAAAACTGACACAGAGTTTATCCGTCTTGCAATAAATGGGCAAGAAATCAATAGAGTAGCTTCCACAAAATTCCTGGGGGTCCACATCGACGAATTCTTGAATTTCAAGTACCATATTGATCATCTTATAAAAATACTATCTAAATACGTTGGCTTGTTTTTTAAATTAAGACACTGTCTCCCACAATCAGCCCTGCTCACCTTATATAAATCCCTATTTGAACCTCACTTAAATTACTGCAACATCATATGGTCCAACACCTTTCCCAGTTATATTAAAAAACTACAGACATTACAAAATAAAGTAATACGCGCCATATCATGGTCTGACTACAGAGAGCCTACTGGACCTTTATTTAGCAACCTTGGACTATTAAAGCTTGCAGAGCTGAATGTGTATGAAAATGCTACTATCATGTATCAAGTAGTGCACAGGACAAACCACTGGTTAAACGAGCTTGTCCCTATCTACCGTCCCCTGCATACACACGTCACCAGAAATAAACATTTAATCAAAGGGAAAAAACGAAAGCTAAAATGTACCAGCCTGAGTGTACTGTGCAGGGGTCCGCAGATATGGAACGAGCTCGACGACTCCATAAAAATGTCCCAGTCTGTCTCCCTCTTTAAAAGAAATGTAAAAAAGAAACTTTTGTCCTCATATAACTGATGATTGTCTACAGAAAGTTACACCCCTCTCTGTACTATTATATTATATTGTACTATGTCTTGCCCTGTGTCATGTCTCATATAACATGTTTTGTTTTGTTTTTATAGATGTATTAATTTGTTTTGATTTTGCTGGGTTCCCCTCTTAAAAGCAGCGGCTGCAGCTTATTTTGGGGTTTTCCTTTTCATACTACCTCAATTGATTATTACATGAACTCTATGATACCTGATTGACCATTGGCTGGTATGAATAAAAATATATCGTATCGTATCGTAGAGTAGGGGTGTAGCCAAAGCCGAAATCCGGAAGTGCACGGATAGTGGGTTGGAAGCGGATATTTTCCTATCCAAAGCTTCCTGTTCATTTCGGATACGGGAAATAATGCAATTGCAGCAGGGAGATTTTTGATTCAGTGCCCACCTGTCTGTATGCTTCTTCTGAACTTTACAGAATTACGCATTGGATTGTTTATTTGGTTATTAAAAACATTTAAATATATAATTAGGGAGCCGTTCCATATCGGCCATGTGACTCAATCGGCAGTCCCTGAAATTACGGATACTCAACCTATCTTTAACGTGTTACATGCTCGTTATAATTGAACAGTGGGTCTTGTACACATAGGTCACTATTGGGAAAGCAAACGAAAATTAAGCAAAACGTTAAACGAAAAATCTCAACATCTTGCATGCAAACGTGATACTATCCCTTTAATGCTTCTCGCTTTGGCTGCGCTTAATCTCGCCACTTTTTCATAACGTAAAAACACCTTTTAAAAGAAAGCAAAGAAACAGCTAGGCTCATTTTAGCCTATGTCCCGTTTGAAATGTCACACACTGGCTATCAAAATCATTATTTTATTTATGCTAGTTGTGTTGTTGTTATATTTTTAAACGGTGACCGACTGTTCTGCCTCCGTATTGCTGCGTTATCAATTCCGTCAATGTCGCCATTCCATTCCAAACTTGCAACGCAATTAATAAAACGAAAATGTAACGTTTCACAGCGCAGAGTTTTTTATCTAGGCTTGTCGCGGTGATCGGTTTAACCAATGGTATACTAAAGGCATATTAAAAGCTGTTGAAAAGCAGTCACATCCAGAGACGTTTTTTCTCAAGTTCTTGAATTAATAGCTGTTCAAATGGAGCCACATCCAGACTTTTTAAATTTTCTTGAATTAAAAGCTTTTCAGGTGTTATAGAACTTTGTTGTTACTGCTAGCTAGTTAATGTAATGCATCTTGTTGGACTGTTCATTTAACTTTTTTAATTTAGAGTGTTTTGGTCAACAAATCATTAGGTTATAATCCTTAAGTCTTCTTGCATTTTATAAAGTAATGATAATAATACCAATAATAAAATGTATGTCTAATAAGATTGATGTCGGAGCATCCTATATATTATTATATTAGGCTAAATATCCAAGCACATACAGGTGCAGCTCAAAAAATTAGAATATCGTGAAAAAGTTCAATATTTTTGTCACTCATGTCAGAAAGTGAAACTCATATATTATATAGATTCATTACACATAGAGTGAAATATTTCAAGCCTTTATTTTTTGTAATTTTGATGATTATGGCTTACAGCTAATGAAAACCCAAATTCAGTGTCTCAGAAAATTTGAATATTACATAAGATCAATAAAAAAGGATATTTTAAACAGAAATGTCAGCCTTCTGAAAGGTATGTTCATTTCTATGCACTCAATACTTGGTTGGGGCTCCTTTTGTATGAATTACTGCATCAATGTGGCGTGGCATGGAGGTGATCAGCCTGTGGCACTGCTGAGGTGTAATGGAAGCCCAGGTTGCTTTGATAGCGACCTTCAGGTCGTCTGCATTGTTGGGTCTGGTGTCTCTCATCTTCCTCTTGACAATACCCCATAGATTCTCTATGGGGTTCAGGTCAGGCGAGTTTGCTGGCCAATCAAGCACAGTAATACCATGGTCATTGACCCAGCTTTTGGTACTTTTGGCAGTGTGGGCATGTGCCAAGTCCTGCTGGAAAATGAAATCAGCATCTCCATAAAGCTTGTCAGCAGAAGGAAGCATGAAGTGCTCTAAAATTCTCTGGTAGATGGCTGCATTGACTGTGGACTTCAGAAAACACAGTGGACCAACACCAGCAGATGACATGGCACCCCAAATCATCACTGACTGTGGAAACTTCACACTGGACTTCAAGCAACGTGGATTCTGTGTCTCTCCACTCTTCCTCCAGACTCTGGGATTTTGATTTCCAAATGAAATGCAAAATTTACTTTAATCTGAAAAGAGGACTTTGGACCACTGAGCAACAGTCCAGTTATTTTTCTCCTTAGCCCAGGTAAGACGCTTCTGACGCTGTCTCTGGTTCAGGAGTGGCTTGACACGAGGAATGCGACATGTGTAGCCCATGTCCTGGATTCGTCTCTGCGTGGTGGCTCTTGATGCACTGACTCCAGCCTCAGTCCACTCCTTGTGAAGCTCCCCCAAATTCTTGAATGGATTTTGCTTGACAATCCTCTCAAGGCTGCGGTTATCTCTGTTGCTTGTGCACCTTTTCCTACCACACTTTTTCCTTCCACTCAACTTTCTATGAATATGCTTGGATACAGCACTCTGAACAACCAGCTTCTTTAGCAACGACCTTTTGTGGCTTACCCTCCTTGTGGAGGGTGTCAATGACTGTCTTCTGGACATCTGTCAAGTCAGCAGTCTTCCCCATGATTGTGCAGCCTACTGAACCAGACTGAGAGACAATTTAAAGGCTCAGGAAACCTTTGCAGGTGTTTTGAGTTAATTAGCTGATTAGAGTGTGACACCATGAGTTTCCAATATTGAACTTTTTCACAATATTCTAATTTTCTGAGACACTGAATTTGGGTTTTCATTACCTGTAAGCCATAATCATCAAAATTACAAGAAATAAAGGCTTGAAATATTTCACTCTATGTGTAATGAATCTATATAATATATGAGTTTCACTTTCTGAAATGAGTGACAAAAAATATTGAACTTTTTCACGATATTCACATTTTTTGAGCTGCACCTGTATAGTAAAATAAAAAACGAACAAAAAAAAATACAATATGAAATCACAACAGGCAGAAAGGACTGTTATTGTGGAAATAGTATCCATTCAAATGTATAATGAAATGGTTAGATGTTTTTATAAAACTGCCTTTTCATTCTGAGCTATATTGCACCTCAGAGTTTTTACAGTTCTTATTCAGAATTATTATTCAGTGTCCCCAACCCCAGTTAGGGGGCTAACATCCGGTTGAAACCCTGCCCAATTCAGTTTTTTTATGTTGATGGTCGAACAGATACAGATAGTGGCATCGCTGCACACCCCTACCAGACAGAGGTAAGATTATGCAGAAATTGCTCATTGGTTTGTGTGACAACTTTTATATGGTAACAAGGGTAATTGCTGGGTACAAGGGTTGGGCTTCTCAACGAACCTTGATGCAGGGGGGTTATGATATTATTATGACTGTTGAACTGCTGGTATTAAAAACATCTGCAACTGAAGCAAACTTTTTTTTCCGGTGTGTCCTACTGTCAGGGTGCAGTACGCACTCAAGCGTAGAAAAATAAACCAAAGTTTATTAGTAACAAAAGCCACATGGAGAAGGCAGAATCAAAGTCAAGAACAGGCAGTAGTCAAAGCCAGGGGATCACGGCAAAAGTACAAAAACACAATCCAAAAAGCGAAGTCAAGAAACAAAATCAAAAAGTCAGGAAAACAGAAATCCGGCACACGAAGAAACTAGCAAAACACGGGTCAGAAACTGGCTTGTAGTGAAACAGAGCAAAGCAGGCAACTGTGATGAACTCGCAACAAACACAAGACAGAGTGAAACTTAAATACATTGACTAACGAGCAAATGAAAAACAGGTGAACAGCAGGGCAGGTGAAACACATGGGTAATCAGGAACCACTGACAAAAGTCTGTAATGAGGGGTCAAGAATGTTCCGGGCTGGAACCCAACAACGTTCCTCAAGCCCGTACCCCTCCCAGTCCACCAAGTATTGAAGTCCACGCCCCCAATGTCGAACCTCCAACAGCCGGCGAACAGTGTATGCTTCTGAACCCTTGATGAGACAAGGAGGAGGGGGGGCCTTCGGAGCAGGAACCAGAGGGCTGTGGGTGACGGGCTTGATTCTGGAGATGTGGAATGTGGGATGAATGCAGGGCAGGGTGTGTGGTAGTTGGAGTCAAACTGCAGTTTGGGTTCAGCCTTGATGTCGGTGACCTCAGGAGCTACTCTGACCCTGCCAACGCCCAGTTCTTGGAGTAGCGGTTATCACGGTAAAGGGTAGTGGTTCTTTACCGTGATATCATTGAGTCCCCGGTCGTCGATACATGGGCGGAGACCGCCGTCCTTCTTGCCCACGAAGAAGAATCCCGCCCCGGTAGGAAAAGAGGAAGGGCGGATGATACCTGCAGCCAATGACTCTTGGATGTATTTGTTCATGACCTCTGTCTCGGGCCGAGAAAATAAAAAACAGGCGACCCTTGGAAGGCGACGTAGTCGGCAAGAAATATATGGTGCAGTCGTAGGGGCAGTGAGGCGGTAGTGAGGTGGCGCGGGACTTGCTGAACACCTCCTTCAGATCCAGGTACTAAGGTGGCATGGAAGACTCAATGGTACACTCAACTAACGGTAGGCTAGGCGATGATTCATATCACGATACAGTGGTCACGGTACAGGGAAGGGGTAGGCTCTTCAAAACCGACAGCTGTTTTCTATATGATTTTTCGTGACATGTTTTTTTTATCTCTATTTTTCTTTTTAAGTGCAGATGTGGCAGTACAGGCACGTCATGGGGTATAGCCAAGTTGCGAACTACAGCGAGTAGATTTGTTTAAATTTTTTTTATTAAAAGCACAAATGTAACAATCACATTACTTTCATTAGGCAATAGAGTGATATCATATATAAACTGATATCGCTTCTTAACCCTCTTCCGCCGCATCATCTTACACGGGCAAAAAAAAAACGTGATTATTTCTGCTTGTGATAAGGCCATTACGTCGGCTCTTGACATGGATGAATTTGTAGCTATGTGTTTTCTGCAGAAAGAAACAGAAGACTTATGTTGTGATCTCATGTAGCATGCAGGAATGTGTATACAATTAAAAGTAGGATTGTGAATCACAGAACACAAAAAAAAAGTGTTATATAGTTAGTGAAAATATTGTATGTCCTCTAAGAATGGGTGATAAAATAAACTTGATCAAAACAGAAGATTCTAAAATACAAATATATACAAATATATACAAATAATGAGCCAATTACAGTATCTTAGTTTCACATGTAAATAATAAATAGCACAAAGAGACTGAAATGATGAACGACTACAGCTCATCTTTAATATACTTGTTTCCATATAAGATTAGATTATGATTTGCTATTATTGGGCATAAATAAAGTTGTGCTCCTATAGGGGGGGGGGGGTTAAAAATGATCGTATCCACTAATGCACTGATTAGCCTACCATGGCTTCAGTTTTATATGGAAGCATCTCAAATCTCACCTATATCGCAGCTATATATCTTCTCCAAAATATTCATTAAAAAAACATTTTATTTTAGAAAATGCCATGTGTGTGGTTGGGTAAAAAGTTTTATGGGAGAGTACCCCCAGACCTCCCGCTACGTTGTTCCCCCTTGTGCCCCACCAACATCTCTTGATGACCCTCAATCGAAGCAGTCTATAAACAGCCCTGCATCTCAGTTATTTGGGGTGATATTTATTTCTCCCATAAGGATTCCTTGTTTTTTCCATAACCGTGTCTGAATCAGTGCACTTGCCTACTATTGAGTAGTATTAAGTAGTATTGAGTAAAAAAAGCTGTTAAGTACGTGACAATTCAGAAAATTGAGTGCGAGGTGACGGGGGGGGCGGGGGGGGGGGGCAATTTAAGATATTTCCTAGGGCTACTAAAAGGCTAGGGCCGGCCCTGCAGGAAAGGCTTGCAACTGTGACGAACTCGCAACAAACACAAGACAGAGTGGAACTTAAGTACATTGACTAACAAACAAACGAGAAACAGGTGAACTGCAGGGCAGGTGAAACACATAATCATGAGCTGAGATACAGAAGGCGGTGCAGACACAATGAGGAAATGAAAACAAAAGCACATAGATGAGGAGACGGAGAACCAAAATAAAGGCACACAAACAAAACCGAATATAACCGAAAATAAAGTAAAGACACACAAGACAGATTAAAATACTGACAACTTTTCTGTAAAAAAAAACTGCATTGTAGCTCAGGGAAAGCAAGGCCAAGCATCAGGATGACAACGTGCATGGACACCCCTCTAGAATATCCAGCGGAAGGCAGTGGCCCCACATTAAAAGAACAAAAACACTCCTTAGCTAAAGATAAAAGCAGACAGCTTCACATATTTTTCTGTGTGTATTCAATTTCAATCTGCAAGTATACATTTTGTTCCTCTTTTGTGAAATATGCTTCATTGGAATGAATGTGATTTAAATTGGCTGACAAAGTTACACAGCCCTTCACGATAGTCTTGACAGTATGCTGCTTCTTATCAAATCTGTTTTCACTGCAAGATCTTCCCGCTGAGCACAATGACACAATGCTTTTTAATATTAGTCATCCCCCTTTACAGTTCATTTATTTTAGTTTGCTGCCTTTTTATTTTTTATCTTGCAGTGTCTAAGAGCATTTGGCTCTTCATCACAATGTTTATTTTAATTGGATAATAATAATTCAGTACCTGTTCAGCATGTTTTTGTCTGCATGGGAATGTGTGATAGTTTCTTTTGAATTGTGGGAAAAACTACAGAGATTACTAGTTTTTCTACAGTGAAGTGCCCATTTGAAATGCTCTCTTGAAAGAAGAATAAATTATTGCTACTAATATAATAATAATTGAAAAAATATATTTTTTTAAATACTGGAAAAATAAAATCTTCGATTTCCCCCCTTTTATATATGGACTGTTGATATTCCAAACAGTGATTGGCAACCTCAGTCCGTCAATTATGTTTATAAGGGCAGTGCATCTGCCATGTAAAGCCTATTTTGATATGATGGCTTTACTCTTTTCTCTACAAGGGTTAGATTAGACTCAAAAACAAATCACATGCATTTCAGATGGCCTGGCACATGAAGAGCTTGCAAAATGAGACATAATCTCTAAATGTGTTTTTACATAAGTGGGCGGGTGAGTCAGGATCTTTCTGGCAAAGAAGGAGTGCATCGTTTTTTCCAGTATGTGTGACAACAGGACTGCTACATCTCAATCTTGACCTGCAACTGAAGAGCACAGAGCATCCCTGAACTTCAATGCAGATGGCAGATATACAGGGTTGCAAACTGCTAAGGGCTCATAGCTGAGCACAGGCCCTGCTTAGTCAACCCCACTGGACCTGCAGTACTTCACTTTCATATAGTTGCACCCCAGGTTTGCATTACCTCACAGAAGCACAAAATAAGAGTTTTATGAATGTATCCAGAGGCGTATGTTAACATAACAGTAATGGCCTCAGCTATGATTGCAGGCCACCCTGAAACCCAGCTCACTCCTGTGATCCTAGACTAGAGAGATCACACACCAATATTATTTAATCTGCCACCTGTCTTCAATTCCTCTGTAAACTGTACAAATCCAGACAAAAGCCCAGAACATTAGGTCAGCTTGCCAATAATGACACTAACCAAGCACATTCAAATCTTGTTAATATTGCTCATCTGACCTGTTGAAGATACTGTTTCATATTTGTTTGTACACTCAAGATGTGCGGTCAGGCTTTTTAAATGGCAATCTGCTGCTTCTCTGTACCAGAGTTTATGACTGTTCTGAACCATCTGAGCCAGCATGTGCACATCGACCACTGAAGCTGCTGATCTCCTGGCAGGCCTGGCTGCAGCTGTTTCTTTTCCACATTATAAGTCAATAGATTTGGATGTACTTGACAAGCTTGAACATGTTTTAATCAAGCCCTCTGGCTGGTTTTCAGTGAGAAATGTGTGTTGTGCTAAACCTGCTCCACAGACAGCAGCCGGGGCTGAGGTTCATTGCCCTCCTGCTGCCTTCTGCCAATCACACATGTTAACCACGCTCATCTGCTTTCACTACCAAAGTGTCAGTCCCAGCACTGCAGAAACAAGCATTCAAGGGGGCTTCCCTGAGTTTCATTCAATCATTTTATTTTATGACTTGGACTAAGGGCAAAATGTATGTCTGTAGAGAGTGAGAAAGAGATGTGCTCTGCTTTCTGCTATCTCCAGACAGGATATTTTACCCCACAGATTGACAGGAAAGTGACTGACTATGTAGTCATCTAAGTCAAATCTGCTTAGCAGAGCCTGTAGACATACATATTCACACATTTCTTACTTAACCGTTCTCTCTCTCTCTCATTTGATTAATTTTCCCATTGAATGTTTGATTGGTCTGGTTCAATGTTTGGAACAGGTTTGGAATGTGCTTTGAATTATTTTTTATAGATCTTAAATTTAATTTTAAAATGCTTGAAATTATTCATCAGGGAAGGTTTTTTATTTATGAATACTAAAACAAATGTTATTTTTATGTATTTATAATTTATCAGTGTCAATTCCTCTATCAATGCAAAATGAGATCAGTATTGGTATGTCCTCAATTATCCATATTATGTGTGAAAACAGTTAGTAGTTATGGGTGATTATTATTTGCTCTGATAGATCCATCATTACCATTCATTCCATATTTATTATTACAACGGGCCGGTCGGCCAGCGGAGTATGGGCTCCTACTCTATAGCCGGGTTGCTCCCAACATTTCTTCCCATTGGCGAGCTTTTTCCTCAGCATCATTTAAGCTTTTTTTTCCCACTGCGTAGTGTTTTTTTTACCTCACTTGCTCACTTTTTGGGGGTTCAGGCCTGGTTTCTCCCAGTTTTCCCTTCTGTTTTGTTTGTCAAGCGTCTTTACGACAGTGTCTCTCTAAAAAGTGCTATACAAATAAAAATGTATTTAATTTTTTTCGTTATTGACTGTATTTATCGCTGCAACTTAAAGATTTGTTAAAGAGGAAGTTCACAACGGTAGTAAGTATTTAAAGAATGTTACAATTATTTTTAGGGTGGATTTAATTGTGTGTGTGTGTGTGTGTGTGTGTGTGTGTGTGTGTGTGTGTGTGTGTGTGTGTGTGTGTGTGTGTTTGTGTATGTTTAAACAGCTAACCCTGTAGATTTCATCGACAACAGAAGGAAAATGTTTTATTGTCTTAACTGTGCATACCAATATATCGATAACATCTATAAATTGGTAGGATAAGAAAAGGTATGGATTCATCAATATAAAGGCCACACATAGCAATACATTCATGAGTAACAGTATCTTTTTTATACAATTTAAGGTGAAGAGTTAAAGTCTTTGACAGCACAAATGACACCAGGCTGAACATTTAAAAAAACAGTCTTATAAAACATGGTTTTTGGTCCCCTAAGGTAAAGGTGTCTTTTGGCTGAGAAGTGATGATTGAGTCAGTGCTTAAGGATGCAGGAATGTTCAGGCACGCAGTGGCTTCCTGTGTTTAACCTTCCTGTTGGCCACTCTGGCTGACTCACCAGATGGGAGCTGAAATACTTTTTTGTGGGACTTGTGTCCCCCAGCTCCAGGTGCCCTGACCAAGCTGCAGCTGAAGAGCCTGGTGTAGCTGAGTGGGGCTAACTCAAAAAGAGGGGATGCGGGGGGGGGGGGGGGGGGGGGGGAGGAGTGCATATGTGTGCAAGAAATGAGAGACTGTGTGTGTGTGGATGTGCATTCTACACGGTGTGTGTGAATGTGTGTGTGTGTCTGTGTGTGTGCCGATGTGCATTCCACACTGCGTGTGTTTGTGTGTGTCTACATATGTGCATTCCACACTGTGTGTGTGTCTGTGTATGTGCATTCCACACTGTGTGTGTGTACATCTCCTACTCCAGCTCAATGACCAGCCTCCCTTCGTCATCACTGCTGCTGGTGTCTGGCTCCTCCAGGCTGCTGTGGCCTGCTCTGATGGACGCCTCGCTGGCTCTCACGCTAAGTGACAGGGAGCAGTGTGCTGCACTGTTGTGTGAGAGGAAAGGATGGGTGCACACCACAGCTGGTGTGGGCTGTTCTGATCGTTCTGCAGGGCTCCTCACGCTGGCCTGCGCTGTCACTCCGAACCCTTCACGCTGGACCCTGCTCCCCACAGACAGGAAGGTCCTCTGGAGCGGAGGGGTCGCCGTCATGCCCCTCACGCCACAGCCGACAGGCTGTGCTACCTTCCCGCACCCCAATTGGCCTGCATTCACAGGGAGAGGGCATGCCTCTGGCGTGTGACTCTGGACAGCTGATAGCAAGGGACACAGACCTCTATGTACCCCCCATTCTGTGGAGCAAGACTTCACATCCGAATAATGCCTCAGTTGGTCTTGACCAGTTCCTTCATACCTGATATTCCTGTGGGCAAGAAAGGTGTGTACAGCACTAGCCTCACTTTGGGTGAGGGTCTGCAGCGTTTGCAAAGTGCTGGTCTCACTTTGAATGGGAGTCTGGAGAATATGCAAAATGCTGGTCTCTCTGTGTGCGTGAACCTGAAGAGTGTGTGAAGCAGCAGTTTCCCTCTGGGAAGAGATCTGTGCAAAGTGTGGTAACACAGAGGAGTCTCTATTTGAGAGTGACCCGCTATCATCAAGTCTGTCTTTCACATCCACATCCTGTCAGAGAGAAAACAAAGCATTACCACAGAGCAAGAAATCTTCTGGATAAAATTAACCATCTCAGTGGGCAGTGTAGGGTATTCATTTACTATAAGTGGAAGTTATTTTTTCTTTTGGCTTTCAGAAATTTCTGTTATAAATCAATGTATCCAAGTGGCAGTTTTAGAAATAGTACTAAGGAATGTGCCGGTACTTACTTCCGAAAGGATTTATGAATTTCAGGTACCTTCTGTTATTTTCAAAATTAAAAAACTGAAAATTAGACTACTTTTAAAATAACTTCTCAGTTGAGATTGTGGTGAGATATCCTTTTTAAATTATTTTGAGAAAATTACACAGAGAAAATTGTTGGAAAAATTCCAAAATGTAAGAGATGTTTTATATATGTTTTTATATGTTACATTGGACATCTCAAGACAGTAAAGGCAGATGAGGAACTGTTATTGCTTTTGATGCTCAATTTTTCATCATAATTAATATTTAATTCATTTAATAAAATATCAATTTGATCATAATACTAATAATAATAGTAATGTTAATCATAAATCATTAATCACACTATAATGTGAAACATCTGATTCAATTGAATGTCTTTAAACTACAACTGAAGTTCCCTAACGGGAAAATAAAAGTTATTCTATTCTATTCTATTCTATATTTGTCAATAATGGAAGTTTGTCTTGAAGTTTATTTTCTGAAGTGAGAGGCCTTGCTGTTTAACACTGCATTGACATTAAGCCCACTCACAAAGCAGACCTCTTTGAGTCAAAAGCTATATAAAAACAATATAAATCTTTATGAAATATACCTCAATGTCACATCACTTCAGGGTAGTATAGGGGTGGCAGTGTAGTATAATGGTTAAGAAACTGGCCTTGTAACCAAAAGGTTGCAGGTTCAATTCTCAGGTAGGAGATAATATGGATAATATATAAAAATAAAATTTCCAAGATGGTCCAATAATGCAGTGTGTTGCTACTGTGTTCTTATCACAGCATTGCAGGGGGATTGTGTTTTTAGTATAATATTGCAGGGAGACTGTGTGCTGTGTTATTAGTACAGTATTGCTGGGATAGTGTGTAGTTGCTGTATTATTATTGCAGTATTTCAGAGAGACTGTGAGTTGTTGTTGTGTATTTAGTAGAGTACAGCAGGGAGAAGGTGTGTTGCAGGTCAACATAAGGCCCTTACTGAGGTGAGGCTTTGGTACGGCTCCGATGAAGCAGAGGTGCAGAGGTTGATAAAATCTCTGTTCTCTGTCTGTCCACTGTCCATTTCCTCCACCCCTCCTCTCTCTGTAATGTCACGCCGTCTGGACCCCTGCTCCTCTGCCTCTCCGTCCATCCGATTCTTCAGCCTCTGCCGGCTGCCCTGCGCCTCCTGCTCCGGCTGGGCTACAGAGCCCCTGGAGTACAGGTGCCCTGGATGGAAAAGCACCAATCAACAAAAGGCACATGTGGAGTCAAATTGTGACCTGTGTTTTACCTTGTGCTTCTAATAGATTCCTCTGAGCCTATCAATGTGGAGATCCATAAATTATGATTTACTTAATCTTGACAGAACACAAACCAAGGGGAGTAGAAAACAAATAATTTAAACCTTTCTTTAACACATTCTTTAACGCTCAAATGCATTCAGAAACACCAACTAACATATGGTTCTATATGTTGTGAAATTTGAATTGAAGAAACAACAGTAATGATGAAAAACGATCGGTCTTATGCTCTGCGCGTGTTTTGTTTGGCTGAACTCTAGCACGAGTCACAGAGCTGTCCTGCTCCAAAGAAAGCCAACATTTACATTCCGGTTTGCATCAAGCGCCTGGAACGAAGACGGTCATAAAATCCTCCTCAAACCCTAGGGCTTGCTGTCTCAGGGGTCACCGGGGGGCTCTTCCTGTGGCCTCCGAAGAGCGGTACTCCATCCCGTCTCTGAACCAGTCAGATGAGTCAAAGGCCTGAGAGCTGCTGGCTGGCTGGTGAGTCTTTCGGCACAGGCAGTCACAACAGGAGACGATAGTGGACAGCAAGGGGTGTCACGCGATAAAACATTTACTAGGTGTCCTTGTGACAATTGAGCAATAAAGCCAGTGCGGCTCTCTTTATGTGTTGTTTAACAACTCAGAAAAGCTCAGCAGCTGAATTGTTCAAACTCTGATCCAATTGCGGCTTTGGGTTATCTTTCTTGCACCTTTCTCAATAACAATGCCCATGGTGTTTGTGGAAACAAAGATTAAAGGGTGGGTTTCCTTTTTGTTTATTCTGGCCCTTCCTGCTCACACCTTTGACCGACCCCTGATCTGTTACGGTGACTAATTCGTGTAACCTTTAACCTTGTGTCACACCAGCCTTTTGCCACTGGGGGTCTCTTGACAGATCAAATACTGCACTTCAAAACCATTCCTGTTTGACTGACCCTGGCCGATCAGCACTTCACAACCTGTGTCTGCTAAAACAAGGAAGTGCTTTTGTTTTAAGGAAGCTCTGTGAAGTGAGATGCGAAAGGTTAACACAGCTGTCGAGATCTAAGATAAAACCTGTAGAACGACTGCTGCTAAACGTAACACTTATGAGAACACCTTGTTGGTTGGAAGATTTTCCACATTTGCTGTCAAACTGTATGATGTATACTGTATGATCACTCGAAGAAATGCTATTGGATTACCTTGAATTTGAGTGAATCTGAACCAACAAAGCAAGTGTGAATTATGTTCAAATAATGGTCAGTTATTGCCACCTTGTGGCAATAAAGCACAGTTAGTTCCATACATTTTAATAACTTCTTGACACAATTTTCCGAATAAGAATATTAATTTAATATGTAATTAATTAATGTATAATCTTTTTAGGGTTTGAAACACAAAGCTGCTGAGTGACAGGTTATGGGTTTAGTTCTTAGTTGAGATAATGCTGTTGTATTCTTGAGAAAAATACTTTGGCTGCATTCGAATAGTCAAAAAAGAGCTAATTTTTCCTTTCCTTGCAACTTTTCCTTGACCTCACCCGAAAACGTCATGGGGGTCAAGGAAAAATTGGAAGGAGAGATTTACAAGGACCGTGACCGAATACGACCCCTGTTCCTTGTCCACTGTCCACTCAGACCCCTGTCCCTATGTGCCCTGTCCCCTCACTTTGCAAGCAGTGTGCGAAAGAAATCCTGCAAAACTTTTTCCAAACTAGTGAGGAAGTAGTTAGTAATATTTTTTATAATTTTCTTTTATTGAGAATATCAATCAGTTAACATATGACGATTGTTACAAAGTGTAGATTATGAATGAAGATAGAATTAACAAAAAACAAAAAAAATATTTTGTAATATGAACCTTATACCATATCTTATACCATATAACTATATGTTCTTTACGCTTTTACTTCTGGGTTACTTACTGAAATTGTCAGATGAGTGCACCATTCTGCAGATAAGTGTGCTCCTGAATTCCCTCAACAAAACCCTGGAAATAAGGGGTTCATCCTGGTATTTTAAGTGCCCCCATTTGTGAAAAAAAGTCGCCCACTCAAAAGCTTTTTGACAAAGTGGACTCAAATATGCGCCCCCAAAAGGGTGTAGGGGTCGTATTCGAACACGGCCAAGGAATCTAGCGTAACAGTGGGATTTGAATCTCCTTCTCTACCTTGCGTCATGGTGCATAGCAAACTACAACAACTACCATGAAAAATTATGACTAAAGGCGCATAATTGCCGTTTGCATTTCACTTGAACCGTTTTATATGGAAATTTAGCCTGTTAACAAATTTGGTGTATTGTCTGATTGTGTCATTGTTGGTTTACTTTCTATTATAAGCCAACACTAATCAACAATACTAGCTATTCACATTTAGATTTCTGGCATTTCTTAGATGTTCGCCTTGTTGTTTGAATTCGGTAATTCAGTAGGTTCAGGAAAACTCTTAAAACTGAAAACATTGGCGGCATTGCATTATGGGGCGCGAATACTACCTTCTTTCTGAAAAGGTTAGTGCAGAGCATCCTTTCTGAAAGGACGGATAAAAGTAGGGTGACCAGACGTCCTCTTTTTCCCAGACATTTCTTCTTTTTGGGACCGAAAATATCCGTCCAGGCGGGATTTCTAAATTTCTAAAATGTCTGTTTAGGATTTCCTTGTTCCATAGACCATATATTTACAAAAAATAGCCTAGTATTATGTTCATAACGCCCGTCTAACCTGGTCCTCTTTTTAAAAAAAATCCAAAATATGGTCACCCTAATAAAAGGAATTGTGAAGCTCCTTTCCTTCTCAATATAAAAAATTTGAACGGTCTTTAGCATGGCTGCCCGGGAAATATTTTCAGTTCTTGCAAGCTAAAGAATCCTTCCTTGCTCGAATTTGACTATTCGAATGCAGCCTTTGTCTTAAATTTCTCCATGAAAATCCAGCTGTAAAGCTGCTTTAAAGATAATTTTCACTGTTTATATCATAGTCTGCTGAATAAAGGTATCAGCTAATTGAATAACAAAATCTTGCAATTTTTTTTACAAATGGCGCACAGGCCAACAAAACATAGACAATTTCACATTTTCAGAGATTCTCTGTTATTCCACTATGGGTTTGAACCATTAGTGAAAACCTTACATAAGTGCTTAAGAGAGTATGCTTTTTTAAAGAACATGAGTCACACTGTTTCATACCTGCATCTAAGTCTTGGCTGCCCTTCTGTGTGTCAGCACAGATCTGAGTGCCATCCTTCTGCCTTTCCTCTGGAGCACATTGAGGAGATGAGGCAAAGCTGTCTGAGGCTTTGTCCTCTTGACCTGTTGCCATGTTGTCCTTCGGGGCAGCCTGTTCCAGGCTCTGATGAAAGACAATTTGGTCCTGAGCTTCATTACTGCTGACCTGCATCTGGTTGCTCATAAGTGAGCTGACACTCAGAGTGTCCCCTGACAGAGACCTTCCCAAGGGCCTGGTTGAGAGCCCACACAGGGTGTTTGATGACTTCAGTGCGAGTTTTGGTTTCTCCGTTTGTAGTATTCCCGCTGAAGTGCCAGTGCATGCCACCGGGTCCTGGGGAAGAGAGACTTTCCTGTTCGGACTGGAGAAAATATCTGAGAGGAAAGGTGGGGAGGATGCCTCTGTGCTCTGTTTTACAGTGCCCAGACTGGCTTGCGCCATGTCACTTCCTCGTATCGAACAGGCCGGCCGCACCATACGGAACCCTTCAGATGTTTCTCTTGGACTTACAGTGGCTTCATTCACCCAAATTGCACATTTGGTTTTCTGCTTACCAACATTACACTGGGCTCTTTGATTTATAGGTTTTTGTTGGACCAAGACGTGTAGTAGTACATTTCCTGAGCTGATTTCTGCCGCCTCAGAGGGAGAAAGAGAGATGTCGGCAGCCAGGCAGAGTTTGTGTTGGCCTGGGAACGATGCTGAAAATGGTTCCTTTTGACTGGCTCTTGGAGCTGGATGGGAAGCCTGTAAAAATGGTTCTGTAGAGCTGTTGTGTGCAGAGGCCTCCAGGGCATGCCTCTTGTTTTGGGCCTGCTGTTGTTGTGTGGGTTCAGGTGGAACAGAGCATGGTGTTGCATGCTCTGAAGTTACCTGCTGGGGGAGCTCTTGAGTCACACATGGTGGACAGGCTTGGATGAAATTCTGTAACCCAGGGTGGGGTGTCAGGGGCAACACGGCTGTATCTGTACCCCGCTGGCTCAGGTCTGTGAGAAGGCTGTCATGTCCCAGGTCCACCTGATGGGAGGTTTCTTCAGCTGTGTCTGTTGTGCATTTCCTCGCTGCTGGTGACTGTGTTTTAAAGCCCTGAAACAGGCTCGGTCCTTCACAAGTCGAGGTCTGAGCACTGTGCTGGGAGACGGCAGTGGGATGTGGAGTTTCAGCGCGGGGATGGATAAAGAGGCGGTTGGAGGCGGGTGAGAGGTGAGAGGTGTCTCCTCCTCCCACAGCCTCAGCAGAAGTGGGCCTCTCCATTCTGCTGGTGGCAGATGAAGGAGTAGCATTCTGGCAGTGCATAGGATCTGATGAGAAATGTCCATCTGTGCACTTAGCAACATCCCACACATGCAAGAAGTTAGGAGGCGGAGATAGATGATGTTTGTGAGCTGAACGAATTTTGTTCTTCGGGCCTTGTGAGGTTAAAGGATTTCTGCAGTCCAGATGAAGTTGAGGTACAGCTGCTGCATTGACCACATTCTTCTGCACAGCCAGGGGCATATCCACTGGTAGCTTCTGATGTTTCTGCCCTGCCCCAACCGCACAAGAAAAAGTAAAAAAAACCCTCTCTTCACTACCTGTCAAAGTTTGTTTTTCAATGTTTATGTGTGTCTCTGCCATAGCTGAGCGCAGGTCTGGAATGTATGGCCTGGGGTAAGCACCCCTGTCTACAGTGGCAGTGGAAGAGGCCGTGGATGATGGGGGGGCCTGGTTGTATAATAGCCCAGGGCAATCTGCTCTATCAGCTCTGATTTTCTGCTGTGGCAGTCTGTCTTGATGACACACCCCCATTGAGTCGACTGAGACCTCCTTGCTCAGTTCCTGATTTGGACATTCAAAATTCCTCATCAATGGGGGGAAGCCATATCCTGCAGGTCTACACTGATCATGCATTTGTGGCTCTGTGTGTACACAGACACACTGACCCACGTTTGATCTGGGTTCTGAGCCACCTGCCTTATAGTCAGGGACTGTTGGGGTTCCATCGCACTCGGTAACATCTATTTGAGCTGGTGGATTCGGGAAATTTTGGAAGGATGTAGAAATAGATTTTAAAAAAGGGGAATTCTTTTGTCCAGATTTTTCACAGGCCTGGTACTCCTGATGTTGTTTTGTGTGGGAGAAAATCTCCCAGTATGAAGGGATGGAGGGTCCTGAAGACTGCGCGCTGGATGTCTGGTGTGACGGGCTGGCGTGTGCCATGTCTGTAGCGCTGCGTCCTTGTGCATCATTAGCAAGAAGCTGTGAGTACTGGGAATTGTTCAGTTGCTGTGAGACGCTTTGCTGCTGCATTCTTGCTCCATCATCTTCCACTGCTGCCTGGGAGATATCCTGACAAACACTTGCCTCCAGCTGAGAGTCCTGTGGATTGAGTTGAGCTTCCATGAGTGACAGCTGCTCCTCAGAAATGATCTGTAGAAATATTTGTATGTCTCCTGTCTTCATGTAGTCTGTGTCTTCAGAAGCATTATGTGAGACACCCTTTAACAATATGACTTTTCCCGCAGACTGTGATTCTTCTATGGGAAAATGAGTGCTCCGATTTGCACAGACTGAACTGGGGGTAGCAGTATCACTTCGTTTTTGGGCTGCCATGGCTGTAGCACTGTGTTGAGGTGAGGCGGTGTGCATCTGTCCCAAGGTTGGTGCAGCTGTGTGACTCAGCTCTGGGGCTGGGGTGGGCATAGCATTGTGGCTCTGTTCTGATGTAAGTGTGGGCGGAGCAGTGTGAATGTGTCCTGAGGTGGGTGGAGCAGTGGGACTCAGTCCAGAAGCTGTGGTGGGTGAAGCAGCATATGTCTCAGAGGATGTGAATCCAGCAGTGGGTGTCTGTGTTGATAGTGAGTTGGGTGTAGGAGAGAGGTTCTGTTTTATGGCTGGTTTTGGTATATAAGTGTTACTCAATTTGGAGGCGATACTGGGTGCAGAACTGTGGCTCTGTGGCATAGGAGGGATGCTCTGTTCTGAAGTGGGTGTGGGTATCGCAGGGCAGCTCTGTTCTGAAGTGAGAGTTGGTCTAGAAGGGATGCTTTGTTCTGAAGTGAGAGTCGGTATAGCAGGGAGGCTTTGTTCTGAAGTGAGAGTGGGTATAGGAGAGAGGCTCTGTTCTGAAGTGGAAGTGTGTATAGCAGGGAGGCTCTGTTCTGAAGTGGGAGGGGGTATAAAAGGGAGACTCTGTTCTGAAGTGGGAGTGGGTATAGGAGGGATGCTCTGCTCTGAAGTGGGAGTGGGTATAGCAGGGCTGCTCTGTTCTAAAGTGAGAGTCGGTATAGGAGGAAAGCTCTGCTCTGAAGTGGGAGTGGGTATAGCAGGGCTGCTCTGTTCTAAAGTGAGAGTCGGTATAGGAGGGATGCTCTGCTCTGAAGTGGGAGCGGGTATAGCAGGGCATCTCTGTTCTGAAGTGGGAGTGGGTATAGCAGGGCAGCTCTGTTCTGAAGTGAGAGTAGTTATAGCAGGGAGGCTCTGTTCTGAAGTGGGAGTGGGTATAGCAGGGAGACTCTGTTCGGAAGTGGGAGTGGGTATAAAAGGAAGGCTCTGTTCTGAAGTGGGAGTGGGTATAAGACGGAGGCTCTGTTCTGAAGTGGGTGTGGGTATAGCAGGGCAGCTCTGTTCTGAAGTGGGAGTGGGTATAGCAGGACAGCTCTGTTCTAAAGTGAAAGTGGTTAAAGCAGGGCAGCTCCATTCTGAAGTGGGAGTGGGTATAGCAGGAAGACTCTGTTCGGAAGTGGGAGTGGGTATAAAAGGGCTGCTCTGTTCTGAAGTGGGAGTGGGTATAAAAGGGCTGCTCTGTTCTGAAGTCGGAGTGGGTATAGCGGGGCAGCTCTGTTCTGAAATGGGAGTGGGTATAGCAGGACAGCTCTGTTCTGAAGTGAGAGTGGTTATAACAGGGCAGTTCCATTCTGAAGTGGGAGTGGGTATAGCGGGGCAGCTCTGTTCTGAAGTGGGAGTGGGTATAGCAGGGCTGCTCTGTTCTGAAATGGGAGTGGGTATAAAAGGGCAGCTCTGTTCTGAAGTGGGAGTGGGTATAGGAGGGAGGCTCTGTTCTGAAGTGGGAGTGGGTATAGCCGGGCAGTTCTGTTCCGAGTCTATAGCTGGTATTTCAGTAAGACTGTTTTCCAATACTGGAATAGCAGTGATGTCCTGTTTCAATACTGGTATAACTGTCAGGCTTTGTTCTGATGCTGGTATAGTCGTGAGCCTTGGTTCCAATGGTGGCATAGCAGAGAGGCTCTGTTCCAATGCTGGTAGAGCAGAAAGGGTCTGTTCTGAAACCTCAGAATGGGGAAGCTTCAGCTGGTACTTGGGTAGGAAGCTAGGCTTGGTTAAAGCAAACACACTGGGTACAGAAGGTACACTTGGTGAAGCAGATAACCTGCCCACATTCACAAAGGATGGAAGCGAGTCATGTTCTTTAGCCTGAGGTGATCTCTGATCCAGATGGTGGTGGATCACCATTCTGCCCTGGTGTTGCAGCTCTAGCTTGTAGCTATCACCCCTCTTTGTGGGGTGGGTGTGTTTAGCCGTGGCGCTGCTGCAGAAAGAGGGAGATGGTTGGTTTGGACGGATGAGACTGTTATCACCTGCCTTACTGACAATACAGGTCAAAACATTGCGCCGCTCCTCCCCCAAGTCTATGATGTCCGCTGGCATGCCTATGCCATTTTCTGTTCGCTGTTTCTTCCTTTCTGATGGAAGATGACTGAGGCACTGTGGTGTGGTGTTGTGTTGCGTATTTTGTTTTTCCTGGATGATGTCTTTCACAAGCCCTGCCCTGCTGCCATTTGTGCAGTCTGGGGCTGGAAGGCTGCCTTGTCTGTCTACACAATGGTGCATTGAGCTGGACAGATCTGTCAATGCTGGCCTCTGGAGATGTGTTTCTGAGAAAAGGTGGCTGCTGTGTCCTTGTGTTAGTTGAGAACTACAAGTAGATGGCCAGCTGTCTGGCAGGCATGTTGGACGACATGCGGTTTGAATATTGGTGGCAGCAGAAGTGAGGTCTGCGGCAGACACTACAGAAGCCACAGGTTCTGGGAGTGGGGCAATGTTCCTGCTCTGGATGTCATGTGATTTTCCTTGCTTTGTGCTGACCACAGCTTTTTTCACTCTCAAGGACCCATGATCTGAGCCTTTCTCCGTGTTATACAGCTTTGTGAAGGTTCCACCACCATACATGTGCCATTTGCTGTAGGAAAACTTCTGAGCTTTTTTTCTGCGGCATTTTCCACTGCCTGATTCACCGATGGCATCGATAGAGTCCCCGTCTGAGCCAAGGCTGCTGGGATAGCTCTCTTCCACGGATGAGGTCACATTGAAGCCTTCGCCTGCAGGCAGGCAGTCAACTGCAGACTGCCGGACCAGAGACCGGTGATGTGAGAACTGCTGGTCCACAGACTTCATGACAAACTCACCAGAGTAAAGTTGCCCAGAGCTGTCTCTTCGGCCCAGCAGTACACCCTCTTTTTGATAATGTCCGTATTGACTGCTTCTCTCCAGTCCTGGGCTGCCTAAACTGAACGGCAAGGAGCTGCTTCGTGTTAGAGGCACATGGTTGAGGCTGATGGATTGATGGGTGGGCACAGAGTTGTACAAGGCCTGCTTCACTCTCCGGTCTGGGCTCTGCTGGCTGGAGGCCATGCTCATCTGCTTACTGGTCCTCATTTCAAAATGGAAGGAGTCTTTGTAGGTATACGGCATGGGGAGGTCGATGCTACCCTGCTTTGACAGCACCGTTTTTCGTGGCCTCACATTTTCCAGGCACTTGTCATCCACCAGGGTTTCATTTTCAGATATCAGCTTGGAGATGCGCTCCTCCAGCTTCCTCTTCTCCAGCATTGACACTTTGCTTTTTCCCCCACCGGCAGCAGCACCACTAGCAGGTTCTGTGGGTTTCTCCAGAGGCCCATGGTCCTCCTGAAGTTCCATACTGGACTCTGTGAGGGACTCCATACTGTGGTCATGCAGAGTGCTGCTAGGGCTAGAGGTCCAATGCTGCTCGTTGCTCTCTGAGAAGCCGGAGTCTGTGCTGTCGTGGGACTGGGACTTTCCCCTGGATGTGCTGGACTCCCACTGTTTGGAAAAAAAGGTGGCCTCCTGCCTCTGTAGAAGCAGGTGGCGATTTGACATTAGGGGTGCTGGTGGTAGCCTCTGCTCCCCCTCAGCTTTCGGTGGATTTGCTGCTGGGGTGGTCTCTAAACCCAATGAGGGCTCCGTTTTTTGGATAATAGAGCTCAGTTTCTCCTGGTTTCCATTCACAGGGGCGAGAATGAGTCCAACCAAAGCAGCCTGATGCAAAGCCCACCCAGTGTCTGACCCAATCTCCCCCAGGGCAGCAGGGGGTTGGGCGGAGCTGGAGGTAGTGCAAGGACTCACTGGAGGTGCACCGACCTCCCTCTCAAAACTTTCCAAGTCCTCGCTCTGTGCTCCCAGGGTGGGGCTACTAGAGCATGTGTCCCCAGAGCCTGGGATGCTCTCCTGGCTGCTGAAGCTGCCCTTCTCTGATTCGCTGGAGAGGCGGGCGTGGGCCTGCGTGCGCTTGTGCTTGTACAGGTTGCTCTGAGTCTTGAAGGCGATGCCACAGACAGTGCAGGGGTAAGGGCGCTCCCCCGTATGGCAGCGCAGGTGCTTCTCCAGGACGCTGGGTTTCAGGCAGTCTCGGCCGCAGTGTGGGCACACATGTTTCCCAGTGGACTTGGGCCTGGTGGGTGGGGCCACCGTCCCCGACCTCTGACCCTGCTGCTGGAGTTGCATCTCGCCAGTGATGTGGAAGGTCAGGAGGGGAAGGGCCTGCTTGGTGGGGAGCAGAGAGATGGACAGGGGAAGGGCCACTGTGTCCTGGCTGGTAGGCCGTCCCAGATTTGCCACCTGTGGGTACAGCGGAAGCCTGCCCAGCGTTTGCAGATACATGGCTGGCAGAGGGGTCTGCATTTCATGCATCCTGTCCTCCCCCTGCGCTGTGACTGAGCTGCCAGGAGCTGGAATGCTCACAAAGCCCTGCTTGCCGGTCTCCATGGTAACCACCCCAGCTCGTGATGGTATTAGACAGGGCCGCTAATTACCTACGAAAAAAACACAATTTCCATTAGGCCTTTGCTAACCAAGTACATTAAGATTACTGGATAATAAAAGAGGCACATCACAATTGTATCTCATTTACATAGAAACAAAATATATCATCGTTTAATTTCCTGTTAGCTTGCTGACATTCCACAGCACTGAAGTGAGTCGATTAATATAGGTTGAAAGCTATTGGTTTAGGGTCTGAAACTGGTGGCATACATCTATGACCTAATTCATTTATCAGTGAAAAAAAATGGAAGATGACTTCTGATCTCACTTGCCAAATATCAATGAGTTTGACATCCAAGGTAAGATCTGGCAACAGATGGTGTTCATTGCACTGTCAAAAGCTCAGTCAGTAAAAGTCACAAAGACATGAAAGTGCTAGAGAAACACAATGTGACCGCCTTGCAGGAATCATCATCTCTCTATTTGTCACTCTGCATGGACCAGCAGCATGCTCCTGATTTGCAGGCAGAGCAGGCGATGGAGATGTTATCGTGCACAGCACTGAGTGCGGTTACAGAGTGACTCACCAACAAGAGTAGATTGTGAGTACCCTCACAGATCAGGAGGTATTATTTGTTTCATCTACTGGAATGTGCTGCATGCCCACTGAAATGAGTCAGTTACTAAAGCTACCCTATAGAATGATGTACAATCATCATACTGTTTTCTATTTTTTTTTTGGGGGGGGGGGGGGGGTTGCAGTAAGACCTAACTCACTATTTATAACCCTCCTGAACAACCCAGAAACTAAATTATATATTTTTTTATCTGTCTTTAACATGTAGAATAATAGCTTAACACTTCTGGAAGATATTGCATCAATGGTTATAGCAAGTTGTAAGCAACCATGGCTATAACAGTACCGTGACTTGCTATTTTTGTGAGTATAATGGAAGGGTGTTTGTAGAGATAAGAAAAGTTTGTTCCACTCAAACACATGCAATTTGTATATTTTTTGTATTAGTTGTATTTCACCATGGGATTTCTGTCAGTTATCATCCACTTTCATCTGGCCCATTGACCAGAGTTTATGTTATCCTGACTAAAAGACATAGCTCTAATGGACCATAAACATATAGCCCCTGCCAGACCTGGTGACTGTTACATTGTATGGTAGTGGTCACACGATCCAGTTCAAATTAAACTCCACCTGGTCGTACTTTGGCCCACCACCCACAATTTGCACATGGAACAGCCTCAGTACGATTGCAGATTGCTTCATATAACAAACTGTTATCATTTCCTCCCTTTCTTATGTAAGTAAACAGGATGCATCACAAGCTTTGAGTTTATAATTGAGTTAGCTCGGTTTGTGAAAACTGGACCTTATTCTGTCTTTTTCATTTACAGTATAATAGCCTTTTAATGATAGCACCGTTGAGCACAATTTGTACAGTACATTTGTATCCATCACCATCTTTGTATGAAATTATTCACTTTTTAAAACAACACAAATTATTATGACATCATGAATACCTTTAGCATAGCTAGGTAGGTAATAGCATGCAGCTATTGTGAGAAAGGTCACGTTAACTGAAATATGATTAAAAGCATTGACTTTTCCTTTAGTCTTTATAATGGTGGCATTTAGTGTAATGGCTTTTCAGTCAATCATACGATTGTATGCTAGGTGTTAACCAACAACTACAACTCCCAGCAGTCACAAAATGACATAGTGGCTATTGTTATCTTTTCTAAGAGGAAAGAACACATTGAAATCGAGCACACACTTACAAACTAATTTCTTCTGAGCTGGAAATAGAATATACATTTTAAAAAATCCAATAGCCCCCTAGGAAAAACATTGTCTGATATAAAACATTTTTAATTTGTCAAGTCTTCCTATCAGATGCAGACCACGGCACATCACTCCTTTTAAATCATAAAGCTCACCAAGTGGCTGTTTTAACCTACATTTCTAACTCCTTCTGACGGTGCTGCTGTAGCATTGTAGACTGTAGAGCACCTCTGGGTGGATGTTTAAAAGCAGCAGACGGGCTACGGGTTACTCACCCTATCCCAGAGTTGCGCTGAGCAATGTTGTTGGCGTGGCGATCCACCTGGTCATCTCTATGGCTCGAAGCTGTCCAATGAGCAGCCTGGGACGGCCACGATCAGCGGTAAGCTGCGCAGCTCCATACGTAGGAGGAAAGAGACGTGCTGCCACCCCGTCTCTCTGCTCGGGCTCTTTGTTGTTCCTCTTCTGGCTTTCAGTTTTCTTTTATGCAGTGTGGGGGAACTGTAACTTGTGAGGTGGACAAAAAAAACACCCGCTACAGCTTTCATGTAAATGAGGGGGAAAGAATATGTAAAAGAGACAGAGATTCAGAGAGAAATAGAGAGGGAGAGAGGAGGTGTACGAGGAAAGGTGCTGCAAAGGCACTTTTGAACACAAAGGCAATCATCGTAGAAGTTGGTATGACTGAGAGTGGCAGGGAGAGAGAAAGCAGGGGGTGAGATGGAGTGAAAAGAAGCGATGAACAGAGATAGAGAGCAGAGGGGTGGAGAGAAAGAGAGCAGAACTGAAAGTGATGACAGAATCCTAACAGAAAGGGGAAGTGAGCAGACAGAAGCAGGCTTACCTTCAACTGTATGTCTCATGCAGGCTGACGGCTACACTGTGCCGCTCGTCTTGTATGAGTCAATATCTGACTTCTTGCTCCAGCACACTCACTCACTCACTCCCTCACTCGCTCGCTCGCTCGCTCACACCCACACCCACACACAAGAGGGGAGCAGGCGAGCATGTGTGGGTGTTGTGAGCTTGTGGGGGTGGACCGGTAGCCAAGATGCTAAACCTCTGAGAGAAAAAACAAAACATAAGTGGTCGAGTAGGAGAGAGTCGATTGAAAAACACAATGGGTTTCTACTAATGGCCTGCACTCATCCAACAGGACAAGAGGAGTTGGGCTGGACACTATGGATTGGGGAAGGGAGACTCCAGGGAGGACTTCAGCTGGCAGACCTCACACCACCAGTACCGTCACCACCAGCACCGTCACCACCAGCACCGTCACCACCACCACCACACAACCTGCCTGTTTGCCACCTCCATCAGAGCCTCCATCTGTACCCAGACTGTGGAGGAGTGTGTGGGCTGACAGGGGCAGATGACAGCATGGGATACACTTCGATGCTCTCTGCAAGACAAGGGGCCGTTCCCTGTGTGTGAGGGTGGTGGGGCAATGAGAAATGGTTAAGCGTTTTTTTTCTTCTTGTCATCTCTTTTTAGTTTTAATTGCAGTATCCACACTCAGTGGCTTCTGTGGACTTCCGCAGCCCGGTGTGGGTGTGTCTGGGACTGCAACACCGTCCAGGATGGCAAACAATATGAAGAGCAAATGAAGACAGGGTTTTTGCATACAGAATAGAAAAACACAACCAGAGCATTTTGTTTGTGTTTGGAGAGGGAAACTTCCCATAGCGAATGTTCCTCTGAGCACAAATATTTTCAGTACAAAAGCCTTACTTAAACTGTCATAGACTGTGCTAGCTCTTAGTGGTCTAAGTTCTATTTATGTTGGTATTGCCACTACTGTACTTTTTTCATCTGTATTTCTGTCAAGACTAAGTTGATGAACTGCCATTGTGATCTTCTCGTTATTTACAGACTCGTGTCCTGTGATGTCATTATTTACTAGACAGGTAATTTATGTTCAATTCAGGATCTGTGTGTGTATTTATGTGTGCATGTGTATTTGTCTTTTTCTATTTGCATGCATGTGTGTTTTTATATGCATGTGCGTGTGAATGTTTCTATGTGCATGTGTGTTAGCTCCCCTCCCCCACCCTCTTGGTGATTATCTGTGCTCCTAATTAATGCTTGGCACTTACACATGGATGAGAGCCTGCTTGCTGTTTCTGTGTCCTCATTTATAAAGCAGATAATTATGTTCATTTTGACCACCCATCTCAATTCTCTTTCTCTCCCTATTACACCCACACACACACATGCATACATATACATGCACGAAAGGCACACACACACATTGAATGCATATAGGCTTTTCATACTGAATCCTTGAATTTACAGGACAAAGAAGGGCCAAAACTGATGCACAAAAAACAAGGTGAACAGAGGTGCCTTAATGGGCCTTAATGCCTAAAGGGCTCTGCGAAACATTTGTCCATTAAATAATGATATTTAAATAAAGGCCAATAGAGCAGCATTATTGAATGATATTGTTTAAATAACTAGATTATGAATTCATATTCCTTTCAGTTGTCATAATTTTTTCTTTCTTCGCAGCTGATTTTTAACCAACTTGTATGCCATCATTTATGTCCTAAACTTCTCTATTAAAATGAAGGACGTAGCCTGTTATTACGCATGTAAGACACATGTAGTCTCTTTGTGTAGACTCATTGTAGTAGTTGTTCTCTCAGTGTGTCTGTTTGAAATCGGCACTGTGGGTCAGTCATTGACACCAGAAGAGTAACTTCTGGGACAGGCAGATTGGGGAAGTTGCCAATATAAAGAGTCTTTTACACTGAATTCTGCGGTCTGTGCCCTGTATGTTCTGAAGCTCGTTATTTACTCAATATGTACACCAAATACACCTGGGATGTCGATGGCTATCAAACAAGCATATAATCTAAACCATGTCAGATGCCTTATCTTGAAAGAAACCAAAATGTCTTATCTTGCATATGACCAAAAATGTTATTTATGGAGGTAAAATAAAACAAGAATTTGCAGGATCAATGCTCTTTGGATAAAACAAACATTGTTTAACATTTTGCAACTCACATGCAATGTGATATACAGCTTTAATATTCAGCTTTAATAATACTGCAAGGAGGTTACCATATTTTGAATACTTTGTCCGCTTCAAATATTCTTTCCATCTAGACACACGACTGGAATATACATGCAATTATGATGACACAAATCATGTTATTTCAGTTTTTGGCATAATCAATGTAATTAATATAATGTGTTAACCCTTTCCAATATGACAGATTCATAGTGTAATTACTCTTAGTAAAGCAATTCTGTATTTTACACAAATAGTGCTATTCTGAGAGGCAAACTATAAGGTAAGACATCAAAACATTGTTATTGTATCGTATCTATCATAACTGGAGTATTGTATGTACATTTGAGTGTTAATAACATGATTAGTTGTGTTAAACTACCAAATAGAAGTCTTTACAGAATTCATCTGTGCAAATTATTCCACCCCCTACAAAACAACACCCAACATTACTCAACAGAACCAGAAAACAGTTGGTTATCATATCATTTTCACTGGCACACTCTTCAGACCCTTGGTCTCCAAGGCAACTGGAGGCTATTCCTCTGGAGAAACCAAGGTTTGTGTTGGCATAGCAACAACAGACACCTCTTTCTTCATATGGAATGTTCTAATGAGGTTTGGTGAGGTTCAGATGCATGTTTACAATGGCATGTGAATATTTCCAGAGACTAATGGGTAAGAATATAATTTGAAGATGCATGCATTTGCAATATGTAAATATTATATGAGGTGCAGGATGCTTCCGCTGTGGTGTTTGGGCTTGCCTGGAAGACCACGTGCAGGAAGTGAGAAAGAGCAGAGCGCTTGAGCTTGTAGGTGGTGTTGTCATGCTGGTTGAATATTGAGAGTGCAAACAGCCACTGTTTTTGTGGGGGGGGGGAACCTTTTTTTTTCCTTTTCTGGACCAGTTTACCAGTTATATCATAGACTGAAAAACCTTACAAGAATTTAAAAAAATATCCCATAACAAAAAGACAGATCCACTGTAGCATGATACTATTGAAAAGAAAAGCTCATAGAGACATGTCATATGCATCTTCAGGAGTGAAAAGGCTTATTCTGTTATAGCTAAAGATCTCCTACAGCACCCCCATTCCATTCAGCACATGAGAATAAAATTCCTTTTTAATTGATGATCTGAAGTGGTACTGTATTTATAGAAGCTGTTTGGCCAAGTACTAGCAACTCTTGCTGAATTAATTAGTTCAATGTAAAGTCATCTATCAGCAGATAACAAAACATATATATATATATACATAGAGCATATGTAGATCTGAATACACTAGCAGTAGTCTGAGATGATAACAAGTTTATTCATGTTTTTCAGAACAGCGAACAAATGTTAGGGGGACAATGTTTGAATTTAGAAAAATTATTATCTAGAAATTTTAGCATACAAACGGAATATTATCCATTTCATTATTCTTTACAGGTAGATACCTGGGAACACAAGGATGGCCAACTATCTGAATATTTTGTAGTGGGCAGAAACATATTTGGGAAAAGAATAATGAAATATCAGTAATCTGCCTCAAACCATATGTCATTTGGTGTATACCAGCCATAGTTATATTGTGTGACCAGTATACGAAATGGTAACATGCAATAATGTTGTTTTATGAAAAGCATTTCTGTACATCAGGGGTGTCCAATTTTATACGAAAAGTTATTTCTTTAGCCCAGCACTACAACACCTGATTGAACTAATTAACTAATCATGGCCTTCAGTCAAGACATTGATAAGTAGAATCAGGTGTCATAGTGCTGGGCTAAAGCAATAACTTTTCGGATAAGATTGGACACCCCTGATGTACAGAAATGCTTGCACCCACATTTGTACCCACAAAAACCTGTACCCACATCTGCCCTTTTCGGATTTTGCACCCTTGCACTACATCATAAGTTGTTTTCATTTTCATACAGGAAGTTGCAGTGAATGATATTTTTAAAAACACATGAAAGTCAAAAACTTGCATTATTTATGGTACTATAATTTTACATTTGTGAAGTGGTATACATTTAATCTAGTCTACATGAAAGAAATGTATTGGGGTTTTGTACCGAATAAAACAACATGCATATGTGACAGTCAAGTGATCATAAAAATAGATTTTAAATTGAATTCATTTCACTTTCAAAATGTTACCCCTTTGAAAACCTTATCATGCCTTTGACCCATATACAGTATTTATACAATATGTTACTTGTTATATTTCTAGCAAGATTTATATATGCTTGTTAGTGAATTACATAAAAATATACTTTATTTTTGGGTTGACAATGAGTTCATTAATAATGAATGATTAATACAACTATTTAGTCGCTGTATAAAATGTGAACAGGAGTTCTGAAAAGTAATGCACAGTGCCATTATGAGTAATGAACAAATCTCTTATGAATGTAAATAAGCCCTTATCTTTGAAATGATCTGTGGCAGAATCTTGTTTAGTTGGGTGGCTTTTCATGAGAAAGCAAGTGGCATTTGCTCACCTGAGAAGTAGCAAATTATGCTTTTTTACCAAAAGTTATAAACCAATGTGATTTTTTGTGTGCTGAATGTGCTTATAAATTGTCTGTCAGGCTTATTATTGTGACAGTTGGAGAGGAAGTAGCTATTACAGGATGTTGAACAGGACTACCTTTATCAGTTGAGCAAATGATGTTGTGCAACAGATTTACATGTATGTTTTTAGACTTGTGGCCTCAATATTATCATCTCTTGAGGTTGGAATAGCGGTCTCTTCCTTTATGTCCATAGCACACAGTAACTCTTCCTTTATGTTCATAGCACACAGTAACTCTTCCTTTATGTTCATTGTACACAGTAACTCTTCCTTTATGTCCATAGCACACGGTAACTCTTCCTTTATGTTCATTGCACAGTAACTCTTCCTTTATGTTCATTGCACACAGTAACTCTTCCTTTATGTCCATAGCACACAGTAACTCTTCCTTTATGTCCATAGCACACAGTAACTCTTCCTTTATGTTCATTGCACACAGTAACTCTTCCTTTATGTTCATAGCACACAGTAACTCTTAATTTATGTTCATTGCACACAGTAACTCGTCCTTTATGTTCATTGCACACAGTAACTCTTCCTTTATGTCCATAGCACACAGTAACTCTTAATTTATGTCCATAGCACACAGTAACTCTTCCTTTATGTCCATAGCACACAGTAACTCTTCCTTTATGTCCATAGCACACAGTAACTCGTCCTTTATGTCCATAGCACACAGTAACTCTTCCTTTATGTCCATAGCACACAGTAACTCTTCCTTTATGTCCATAGCACACAGTAACTCTTCCTTTATGTCCATAGCACACAGTAACTCTTCCTTTATGTCCATAGCACACAGTAACTCTTCCTTTATGTCCATAGCACACAGTAACTCGTCCTTTATGTTCATTGCACACAGTAACTCTTCCTTTATGTCCATAGCACACAGTAACTCTTCCTTTATGTCCATAGCACACAGCAGTTCACTTCGTGGTGTATATGGCTTCACAATGCACTCTCTCCAATGTGCCCTCTTTCAGTTCCAGCCACACCCACACACCACATTGTGTATCTAGCCTACAGTAGCAGCTTGTATGAATCATCAAACCTGGTCAATCAAGCCTGTGTGAAAGGTATTTGAGGAAATTGATTATATGATAAAAAGTATACAGACATTTTACTGAAGAAAGATATCTGGGTTTTTGGGTTATCTGGGTTTTTGTCAAAGTGGAATTAGGTGTACCAAATTGTGTCCAGCTACTGTGCTATGAGTTTGATTCACTTTCTGGTTTCTTCCACTGTCTTCAAACTTATGTGAGAGAGATTCAGCCACAAATTCTGAGTGACGCTACTCACATCTCTCCATCCCTCCCATATTTGATACTGCCTACCTATCCACTGTATATTTATCTACTGCAGGAGCATAGATAATCACAATCAAGATGGTCGTGTTCTCATTTTACACCATGTCGCCTTCAAATGCACCTACTTATTGCTTTTGGAGTTCACATTTTTAAAAATGTAATAAATTGCTAATTGCAATCCCCAGTAGCCCAGCAGAATGACACTGTTCATGCATTCAGCTGGCACAAGCCAGCATTCAACATGGCAATCATCACATAACATTTTAACATTCCTGAGAAGGAAAGCTGAAAAACAGTTGCATGATGTAATCTAGAAAATGTATAACAATTGCATCGGAACAGTATGCTACTTGTTTACTTTGTATGAGATACAGTACATAGCTCAAAATGCTTGTACTAACTTGCTATCTCCTTTAAAGTATTGGCACATGTCAACACCTCAGTGTATTTACAGATTTATAGATGGTATGTGCTTTGAATATATGAGTAACTTGAAAATTGAAAATGTTTTACTAAGATTTTATTGACCACAGTAGCCCATATAAGGTTTGTTCCTGCCCACAGAAAAACCTGTCATGTCCTGTAGAAACAGAAAGTCCACAAATAGTCATAGGCTACATGTTTGTTTAATCCTTTAATGGACAGAGAAACACAGCACATGTTATGGCTTTTCTCTGTATGAACAATGGCAATGCATATGGTTAATTTCTCTGTAAGAGAAACCATGTCTATTGCCTTGCTAAGATGTGCATAGTTGCAAAATAACCCAACCCAATAAACCAACCATTGTTTTTTAAAACAAGGCCTATAAATTTGTACACAGATTTACACTCATAATTTTCGACACACAATCTGACCAAAGACAAAGAAGAATACACAAATGAGTGCTATTGTATTGTCTTCAAACCTACCTTCAAGCCCTTTGTGAGTGCTACAGTTTGTAAATTTGACTAACGGTACAATGACAGCCTATCAGATAATCGGTACTTTAGCTCCCTCTTCTGTATGTCCCCTTTTCTACACTTACAAGATCACCTGACTTCAAATTCCACAAGTACGTGTTTGTGGTTGATGGTCCGCTAGTATAGAAATAAAACAAACCTCTGCCATAACAGCTATTTATATGCGACATAGATTTTGACTGTAAATAAATCTACAAAAGAATTTATGCATTTATTGTAATAAATGCTTCACAAGAACATACGCAGAGACTTGGTACGAAGGTGGTTAGGAGCAGGTTGATGACGTAGATGTGCTGCGACTTCTGCTACGAGCGTTGATACAGTATTACAAACTGCAATCGCTTGGTTTTTTTTTTTGGTTTTTTTTTGTTTGTTTTCTTTGCTGTTTGTTTGATTTTTTTTTTTTTTTGTGGAATTAGAGAAGCACTTGCGCATCCCGGCTTGGGTTTTCCGGCCGGGGTTAGCAGTGTAGAAAAAGGAAAAAAGAGAAATAAAAAAAAAAAAAAAAAAAAAAAAAAAATATATAAAAAGCTATAGCGTTGTTGTTTTTAGCCGCTCTTGGCTGTTAGCTAGGGGGGAGCATGAGCTGATGGAGTGTGTGAGCGAGGTGGTAAAATGTTGTAACTGTGGTGGGGCTCATGCGACGGCTTTCCGTGGGTGTGGGCATCATGTGAGGGCTCAGCAGGTGGAACAGGTGAGGAATGAGGGGAAGGTGTCGTATGCTGAGGCGGTTAGGAAGGTAGCTGCGACGGAGGTGGCGGCGGAGGTAGGGGGGGAGGTAGCAGGAAAGGCGGCGGGTAGACCTGTCCCGGGGGGTGTGGCGGTCCCGGCAGGATCGTTGATAGTGGACCGGAATGCATTTTTTGCGTTTTTGGTGGAGGTGTTGTGGGCTGCTAAGCAGGTGTCGAGGTCGGCTGATATTAGGGGCGCGGTAGCAAAGGAGGCGGAGCGGTTTCTGGGCATCGTGGTGTCCCCGGAGCGACTGCAGATGAGTGTTCGCGGTGGGACGCCCTCGGGTGGGGGGAATGGGGAAGTAGGGGCGGGTCTGTCTTTGAGTCAGCAGAGTGTGGGTGATGAGGGGGTGGGGGTGGGTTGATGGATAGGTTCCATATTATCCAGTGGAACGCCCGGAGTCTGATCGCGAATGGCCAGGAATTTAAGAAATTTGTAAGTTATTTTAAAGAGAAGCCTGAGCTGGTGTGTGTTCAGGAGACATGGTTGAAACCTTGTCTTAAATTTGTTCTTCCTGGGTATGAGTGTGAGCGGCTGGATCGGGTGGATAGGTCGGGTGGTGGGTGTGCAATATTTGTTAGGACTGGGATTCAGTATCAGAGGGTGGTACTTAGCACGGGGTTGGAGTGTGTGGCGGTGCGTGTGTGGGGGAAGCAGGGGCCGCTGTCGGTGGTAAATTTATACAACCCTTGTCTGCAGCTGGAGGTTGGGGAATTGGTGGGGGTGATGCAGGTGGTGGGGCCCTCTGTGTTGTGGGTGGGGGACTTCAATGCACATAACCCGTTGTGGGGTAGCAGGGGAATGGACCGTAATGGGGTAGTTGTAGAGGAGTTCATGGAGGAGGGGGGGTGTCTTGGATTGACCGGGCTCTGGCGACGGCGGGCCTGGCAGGGAAGGGGGAGTGGGATGTTATGGACAGGTATACGATAGGGAGCGACCACTTCATAATATATATGCGGTTTGGGCAGTCCCTGCTGGTGCAGGCAGACGGGAGGCCGAGTCAAAGGGATTATAGTAGGGCGAGGTGGGAGGAGTTTGATGAGGGATGGTACGGTGGATGGGTGGAATGAGAGCCTGTGTGCTATGCTGTATCGAAATGTGGAACGCAGAGACTTTACGCTTTGTACGTATGAGGTGTCTATGACGCACAGACGCAAGTAACGAAAACGTCAGCGCGTGGAACAAGCGGTCTGTTTGGTTGGTCGTAAGGTGAGTTCTGTCTCTATGTTGTAGTTAGCTTGCTACTTTTTATTCTCGGATTTTGCACGGCTAAAACTAATATTAATGGTCTATTATACACTGGACATTGTTGTGCATAAAATTACATGGCATCTGATTGGTTATTGATTGTCTAATTTTATAAATTTACGTCAGGTGGGTAGCGAGCTCGTTTACACTAGCAAGCCGCTTCTTCATAAACGTAACATTAAGTTAGCTGGTTTTCTAACGCTAGCTTGTAAGATTTGCACACTTGAAGCTTCAGACATACTTTGACTTTGGCAGCTTGTGACATTAAATTTCGTTAGTTAGCTAACTGCTCTAACATTTCATAGCTAGCTAACGTTAGGTAAATATATAAACCAAAGGCCAGCTAGCTACCTTGGCTAACGATTGCTAGGTCAGATTGATAGTTTTACGTTAACGATAGTTATTTCAGAACTCTAAATATTAAACATTACTTTGTTTGCTAGTCTGCTAGCTGTATGACTGGATGGGATGCGATTGTTTACTTGCTTTGTTAACGTTAATTATTGATTGATAATTCAATTATGTTTTAAATGGTTTCCTATGATCACGGTTATTATGGGGTGTTTTAGTGGTACTTAACGTTAGATGGCCATGTAACGGTAATGTTAACCCGATTACCCTTTATATTTTCCAGTATTCGTCTTTCGGGAAGTGAGAAGCAAATATGTATCGTCCCAAGCCCACCCTAAGAGACCGACAACACCTGTACAAGTTGATAATCAGTCAACTTTTACATGACGGATACACCAACATCGCCAACTGCTTGATCAGTGAGGTGAAGCCGCAAAACGTGGTGTCGCCCTCTGAGCAACTTATGCAGCTTGCCAAGATGGGTAAGGTTTGAGGTGGACCGTAGATACTGAACAGCTTATTCGATGTGGGGGAAAAACATGAGCTCAAAATTAAGAATATCCCCTTTGTTTCCTGGTGCAAAATTGTATAATATTGAATAATAATAAAAACAAAAATTGCATTTGAAAATGTTCAGGCCTTTTATGGAGCATTGCTCTATGTAATTGTTGGCCCTGGCTCTAAGTCTCCCATTTGGAAGTTGTATTGACTGTTCTAAGGATCCAGGGTCTTGGTTGTAATGTACAGTATTCGCATTCGACTGCATACCTCAGGAAAAAATTGACTACCCCTTGACCCTGAATACAGTTCAGTCAGCACAGAGAAAACAGAGACTGTATACCCCGCAATCCAGTAATCCCATTGTGAACTGCTGATCAAGAGAACCTCTACAATCTGAATGCACGGTGATTGTGTGTGGTGGAATGGGGGATAGCACGGTTCCGTACGATGGATGAGCGCATTCGATTTTACTTTGACCGGGGACTGACTTTCAGAATGTTGACTTGGTTCTTTTTCCAGTAGAGATTCCCTTTAATGTTACATATCCTTCAATGCAAAATGTTTTTAATCACCTCTAAATAGGTTTTTATCTGCAAAAGCCAGTGTTGGTCTGTGTCTGTGCTGCCTCAGTGTGATTATGGGCCTCCATGTTGGATTCTCAGGAATGGAGAATGATGACAGCGCGGTGCAGTACGCCATCGGCCGCTCGGACACGGTGGCTCCTGGCACTGGAATCGACCTGGAGTTCGACGCTGATGTGCAGAGTATGTCGCCAGAGGCGTCGGAGTACGAGACGTGCTATGTCACCTCGCACAAGGGGCCGTGCCGCGTGGCCACCTACAGCAGAGATGGGCAGCTCATCGCCACAGGCTCCGCAGATGCATCCATTAAGATCCTTGACACGGAGCGCATGCTGGCTAAAAGCGCTATGCCCATTGAAGTGAGACCCTGCCCTAAAGGAAAAGAGAACACGGCCTGATCTGCTAAAATTGTAGAACTCAAAATGCTAAAATTGTAACTTTTTTTAAAGATGAGCAAAGAGAGAATCTGCTTGTATGAAAATGACAGTGCAACTCACATTTCATGCAATTGGCACATTGATCTGCACGAGCTTGCATTGCATCCTGAACTCAAAGCTTTCGAACACTATTTAAATCTTGAAAGCTTTAGGAAAAATATCATAGGGGAAATGCCAACTGGGTGCAGGTTTAGACTTTTTCATTCATTTATTTTTTGTGTAAAGGGATGAGTCAGTGTTGCTCTGTAAAGGTTAGCTGTGTTTTTGAGTGTGCATTTGTCTCTCAGGTGATGATGAATGAGACAGCCCAACAGAACATGGAGAACCACCCTGTGATCCGCACTCTGTACGACCACGTCGATGAGGTCACCTGTCTGGCCTTCCACCCTTCGGAACAGATCTTAGCCTCTGGGTCACGTGACTACACCCTCAAACTTTTTGACTACTCCAAACCCTCTGCAAAGAGGGCCTTTAAGCACATACAGGTTGGTTGTATGCCAAATTTTTCTGTGGTATTACCTGTGAAACACCAGACTTTTCGCATTATGACTCGAAGCTACTTACCCACCTCCAATTTTATTTAACCTTTTCTTTTCCTCCACAAGGAAGCAGAAATGCTGCGATCCATCTCTTTCCACCCATCAGGCGACTTCCTGTTGGTGGGAACGCAGCATCCAACCCTGCGGCTGTACGACGTCAACACCTTCCAGTGCTACGTGTCCTCCAACCCCCGGGACCAGCACACGGACACCATCTCCGGAGTCTGTTACAACCCAAGCGCCAACAGCTATGTCACCTGCAGCAAGGACGGCAGCATTAAGCTGTGGGACGGTGTGTCCAACCGCTGCGTGGCAACCTTCGACAAGGCGCATGATGGGGCAGAGGTCTGCTCCGCCGTCTTCTCCAAGAACTCCAAATACATCCTGTCCAGCGGCAAGGACTCGGTCGCCAAGCTGTGGGAGATCTCCACTGGCAGGACGCTGGTCAAGTACACAGGTGAGGCTTTCTCTTCATGCCAATGAGTGTAATCAGTAGTGAAGTGAAAGTAAACCGAAAGAGAACTACTTGAGTAAAGTACAAAGTCGTCAAAAAAACTACTTAAGTACAATAACGAAGAATTTGTACTTTGTTACTTTACAACACTGAGTGTAATGATATAAACTTGAGCCGATATGAGTCGTAATATTAACGCTCATCTTCGTGACTTGCTCCAGTGGTCAGCAACTGGCCAAAGGAGAATGAGGTTTTTTTCTCTCTCTCTATTCACTCCCATTGCGTGGCGATATTTATACATTTTATATCTCAAAAGCACACTTTTAGCACACAAACGTATGCAAACAATGTGGATTATGCCGATATATAAAGTCATGACATCCAGAAGTGACGTTTGAAAAGATAAAAAGCTCCATTCATGATATTTGACACTTTTTCCAAACAAAGGTTTGGAAGAAGATCCGGCCGTTAGCTCATTAACTTCCTTGTTTCATTCTTCGGCCCGTAACGATCCCATCTACTTGCAAGTGTGCATTAGTAAAGAAACTGAGCAGAAAAAAAGTTAGCAACAGTTGCTAGTTCTCAGAAAATAGTTTAAAATCAAAATTTGTTTCAAAAGTTTCAAACGTTCGGTTCTGTATGTCGTGATTTTATATATTGGCGTAATCCGTGTTGTTTGCATTCATTTATGAGCTAAAAGTGTACTTTTGAGACCTGTTTCGCCATGCAATGGGAGTGAATGGAGAGAGAAAAAAACGTCATTCTCTGTTGGCCAGCTGCTGACTACTGGAGCAAGTCATGAAGATGCGCCTGAATATTACGGCTCATATCGGGGCTAGGTAGCTATACAATATTATGTTCTAGCAAAGTTCAGTATGCGTTTAACTGTGCTTTGCACCTACCAGCAGGTTTTTTTAAATATACAGCTAATAGTTTTAGGTTTATCAGCCACTATACTCTTCACTTGCATTGTTTTTCATTTTCAATTTTCAGTTTCAGTTTTACACAAACATGGAGAATTTACAGTAATCTACTTTACATACTTGGTATGTTACGTGCAAAAATGATAATGTTTAAACAACCATGTCTTAACGTAAAACTCTACACCTCTTAGAAAACAGAGTGCGGGCAAAAGCCAGGGATTTCTGAAATACAGCAGAGCATTGCAACCTTTCAAGCTGGCATGTTCCTGAGTGTAACTACCTTTGACATAGGGGTAACTATTCTGGCACTGTTTGGTCCTGTTGGGTCTGTGCTGTCCCAGTAACTGGATATCTCTTCAATTGGCAGGTGCGGGGCTGAGTGGGCGTCAGATGCACCGCACCCAGGCTGTGTTTAACCACACTGAGGACTACGTGCTGCTGCCCGACGAGAGGACCATCAGCCTGTGCTGCTGGGACTCTCGCTCGGCTGAGAGGAAAAATCTTCTGTCCCTCGGCCACAACAACATCGTTCGCTGCATTGTGCACTCCCCCACCAACCCTGGCTTCATGACCTGCAGTGACGACTTCAGGGCGCGGTTCTGGTACCGCCGTACAACCACGGACTGAGATGCCCTGTCTCCAGACGGAAATGTGGCCATAATGGTCTCCTTTGCCTTATGGTAGTCCTTTTACTCGCCTATCCTTCTGCCTGACGCATGGTTCTCACAGGGCATGGACGATGCCGTCTAGTTAAGTTCCACTTAAAGCTCTTAATTGCAAGAGGCTTTACTTCAGGTGTCTAGTGCTAGCGCAACTGGCTGCATTGCTGCTAGGGGGTGCTGTTTTACAACCGGCTGCTATGACGCATTCTGTCATGGTCTTGTCATTTCTATTAAGATGGCGTTGCAGGCGGTTGTTGATCTTGAAGTGGCAACAAAACTGTAGATTCAATGATATGCCTCTTTTAAATTTCACCTGAGTGGAATTGTTCTCAAAAATAAATCACCCTTTTGTATTTTTTATTTTATTTGTCTATTCAAGAAAATATTTTCAGTTTGTCATTTTTAAGAAGTTTAACCAGATATTTGTCCATCTGTAAACTGGTGTAAAATGGTTTTATTAAAAAATGTCAGCTACAGGTGAATTTGGTCGGTTTTGTTACGAACGTCCAATGAGCGCCAATGATTTATCAGGACAATTTAAAGTACTGTGCTTTAATGGCAGACATTAAATATGCAGACGGGGGACAAATTAAAGAAAAAACCAACATGAGTGTTTTAGTAAGGTGTTGGGCTACCAGAACAGCTTCAATGCGCCTTGGCATAGATTCTACAAGTCTCTGGAACTACTGCAGGGATGGAACACCTTTCTTCCAAAAGATATTCCCTCATTTGAATAATACTACATTGTTATACACGTTATATTAGGAAACATTAACAGTACAGCGACATTAAAAAGAGCCAGTTTTTTTTAACAGTCCAAGGGTAGTGCAGGTCCTTACATTTGTGAGCAGAGTGTTCCAGTGCTGCGTGGCCGAACGTCTAAAAGTACTCCAAAACGGAACAACGCAGTCCCCTCTGGGTGTGGACCTTGTGGGTCTGTCATTGCCCTTTCTGGCCACAAACTGATTCATTCAACTGATTCTGGGGCAGAACTGTGAAGGATTTTAAAAACAAGGCAGTCTAAGACCATCCAGGGTGAATAGATTGTACTTTTGAATGATGTGACAGTGGTGATATCTGTGAGGCTTCTTGTCCATGATCTTTAGTGCTTCTTTATAGAAGGACTCGAGTTGATGGAAGATGGTTGATAATGCTTGCGACCAGCTTGTGATGCAGTATGACGGATGGGAGAAAATCATTGCGTGCATGTATAGCCGGGCTGTATAGCAGGGCTGCTTCTGTTGACAGGTAGGAACGAATGAATCTGAAATTGGCAAGACCAAACTTCACAGTATGGATAACCTTCTTTTTGTGTTTTTTGAATGTTAAATTTGAATCCAAAATGATGCCGAGGTATTTGAATTCTGATACCATATTTGAATTATGTTTTTTACCGTTAACAAATCCGGCCGATAGGCCTCTGTAGTTGTTTTGGAGAAAAACATGCAAACGGTCTTAACATTCAGGTGCAAGCATGACTGGTTCAGCCAGTTTGATACATTGGCAATTGCTTCAGATAGTTTGTATGCAGCCTGTTGTTGATTTTTTGCACGAGTGTAGAGAACGGTATCATGAGCGTACATTTGGAGACTGAATGGGTATGCGGATGGGAGGTCATTTATATATAAGCTGAAAAGGAGTGTGCCCAGTATGGAAGAGACCACTCCCATCAGGATAGAAATATTTCATTATAGGATAAACGTTATCACTCATTTTGTATTGATTTGCAGTGACCCGTCCCTCTAAGGGAACAAGTGGACACAAACCATGCCAGGAAAATGCCCCCCACATCTGCATTCGTTATGTTTCTCCACTCAGATGTTCAGGTGTTTCCTTTAATTTGTCACCCGTCTGTATATAGACACACATACACATTACATTCATTTGGCATGCACTTTTATCCAAAGCAATGTACAATAAGTGCATACCGAAGTTCACTGGTACAACTACAAACTGGTCAGATAAAGTACAGATCTATCATAAAGTAGAAGCTATCCATAGCCATGAACATCTGGGGCCTATGTGCATAGTCTCCACCAAGTCATTTCACTGACTTATCAGAAACCTTTGTTGGTTGTTCAGCCAATGAAAAATATATATTTTTTGAATTTCAAGCAACATAATTATTTCTGTGTCAGGCAGGTATATATGACATTTCTTGGTTGGAAAAGCCACAGACAGATGCCTGTTTTCTTGCTTGGTACGCCGCCGTTTCTAAACAGGTATCCCTTTTTTCTAAAACAACAAAAGGCTATTTCAACAATCCCTCCTAAGGGCTATTTTCTAACAGCCTTTTTAAAGGGTTAGGGTTATTTTCTTATGTGCTTTTCTATTTTTTTCTTTTATCTACTCAAAGCTGTCTTTAGGTATAAGTAGACTATGAAATACTACCACTTCATTGTATTTTCCAACAACAGTATTTGAAGGGTGTTGTCATTATGAATATATATTAATTCAATTACTATTTAATAAGTATTGAGATATGCTATAAATATATTCACATAAATAGCATACTAGTTCTGAAATATGGACCACAAACATTGGAATAGTGGTGCTTCCAAAAGGAAAGCCAAAAAAGAAAAGGAGGCAAGAAAGGAAGTTTTGCTTCGAAGTGTTCCACTTATTGCCAACTTCTTTCAAAAACCCTCTGATGGTAATAATGATGACAGCAGCACTATTGTCAGCTGTGAGGAAGGAACTAGCACTAATTCAATTTCCAGTAGTAATGTCACTCTCCCAGAGCCATCTTTTGAAGGCGAACCCTCAACAGCTAATGGTATACAAGAACCATCATTTCCACCTCAGGAGCAGTTGGGCAGTTCACAAGAATCAAATCAGCAAGTAAGCCATTCCTGGTGCTATGTGGTCACTGACCCTGCATATTGGCAAAGCACTTGCAGTGACAATGTTACGTCAGTGCTTATTGAAAGGGGCAGTCCCCTTCCAAAACCGCAGTGAAAAATTCCCAGCTTCAGTCCGCTTGGTAGAAAAACTAGAAGTTTCAACAATGAACTTCTGAACTGTATATTGCCAAATGGGCAGAAGGTTTCTAGACAGTGGCTATTGTACTCACCCTCAACAGGTTGTGTGTACTGTTTTGCATGCAAACTGTTCTCCAGCAAGCTTGGTGGCTTTAGTCAGGGGTTTAGTGACTGGAAGCACTCTGAAAGAATAGGGGAACACGAAAAGAGTGCAGAACACAGATCACCCATTGGGCAGTGCTATATGCAGCAACTTGATGGGGAACGTAAATACTGGAGGGACATTTTGAAAAGAGTTGTAGCAGTGTTCAAGTTCTTGGGTGAAAGAGGACGCATTTAGGGGAGATGATGAATGGTTTGGGTCAACACATAACGGTAATTTCCTTGGCATCCTAGAATAGCTATCACAATTTGACCCATTTTTAGCTGAACATATTAAAAAGTTTGGCGGAAAAGGAAGAGGCACAGTGTCCTATTTGTCATCAACAATATGTGAAGAACTCATTGAGCTAATGGGTCAGAAAACTCGCCAAACAATAGCAGATGAGATTTTGGATGCCAAATATTTTTCAATCATTGTTGACTCCACCCCAGACCTGTCATGTGGACCAATTGACGTTCATATTCCGGTTTGTTACAGTAGCAGGAATGTGGTGGAGTGATTCCTGGGCTTTGAGCCAATTGAGAGCCACACTGGTAAAAGTATAGCAGACTGTGTGACTTTGATAGTGGAGGGCCTTGGGTTGGACCTCTCAAACTGTAGAGGTCAGTAATATGACAATGCAAGCAACATGTCAGGAAAATACAATGGGCTACAGGCCCACCTGAAACAAAAACCTCTGAGAGTATATGCCTTGCACAGTGCATTCACTTAACTTAGGTGGTGTTAACACCATAGACGACAGTAGCCCAGAGGCTGACGAGTTTTTTAAACATGTTTCAGTCACTTTACACATTTTGCTCTTCATCTACACACAGATGGGGGAAAGTCTTTCAGAAGACAGATGTCAGACTGACATTAAAATCGCTGTCCAGTACTCGGTGGAGTGCTTGGCAGAGTCAACCAAGGCACTGTGGAGGAATTACACCCACATTAGAGAGGCCTTCGGTGGTATGTGCAATGATGATAATGAGAAAAGAGATACTCGAATTGAGGCTGCTGGACTATCTGCTAAATCCTTAGAGATGGTGTTCATGGCACATTTCTGGGACATCATACTTGACCGGTTTCATGCTACAAGCATGCACCTACAGAAAAGTGACACTGACATCTCTGAAAGCAGCACACCTTTTGTTGAGGGATTTTGTGGCGGGACAACGAGACCAGTTTGAGGCTTTTGAAAGGGCAGGCTTAAATGTGACAGGTGTCTCTCAGTCATATAAGCACGATCTTCAGCGAAAGAGGAAACGCAAAACATTTGCAGATGAGAACTCAAAGCCAGGTGTGACACATGAGGGGAGGGAGAAGTTCAAAATAGAAACATTTTATGCAGTCATTGATAAGCTAGTGGCATGCCTTGAACATCACTTGGACGCTTACAAGTGTTTAACCAGTCTTTTGGAGTTTAGTTTATGTCAGATCAGGTGTCTAACAGTGATGTCATAGTGGAAAAGGTAAATGCACTCTGCTGCATATCCATCAGACCTGGACATGAACTTTGCCAACAAACTCATCCAATTCAAGTCTTTCATGTCTGACTCCGAGGGTGAGAAGTGCCCAACTAAATAGCTTGAGACGTTGCAGGCACTTAATCTGCAGTCAGTCAGTGTTCACCAATGTTTTTCTAACTTTGCCAGTGACAAACTGCCAGGGTGAGCGGACATTTTTCCTTTTACATTACATTTACATTACAGTTATTTGGCAGATGCTTTTATCCAAAGCGACGTACAATAAGTGCATATTGAAGGTCATTGACACAACTACGAAACAAATCCAACAAAGCACAACTTTCTCACAACGTAGGAGCTACCGCTAGTAATCAACAGAATACAGTCGGCTATACATTCTAAGCTATAAAATAGCAAAACCAAATAGAAAATAAACAGAAAGAACGTACTATATAATTGGCCTTATATATGTAGTTATTCAAGGTGGAGTCTGAAAAAGTGTGTTTTCAGACCACGACGGAAAACAGACAGCGTTTCAGCTGAGCGCAACGGAGTGTGGAGTTCATTCCACCACTGGGGAGCTAGAGTGGAGAAGCTCTGCAGTCGGGACGAGCGAGTGCCGTTAACACGGAGGGAGAATAAAAAATGAGCTGCGGAGTAGCATTTGCCAAACATGTCTCAGCTCATTGTCACTTATGTCAATAGAGTCAGACCTTGTCAAACAGCTAGATGTTGACGATCTAGTGGAGGATTTTGCGAGGAGGAAGGCAAGAAAGACACCAATATAGGAAAGTGGGAGGGGCCTCCAAAAGACATGTGCCCAGGGGCCTCACGGGACCATGATCCAGCCCTGACCCTTCAGAGTTAATTTTGCCTTCACAGATGTGTAAATTACCCATGCCTTTTCTTGCGCCCCTGTCCCAACTTTTTTGGAATGTGTTGCTGGCATCAAATTCAGAATTAGCGTATCTTTACAAAAATCTATAAAGGTAAAACATTAAATATATTTTCTTTGTACTCTTTTCAATGAAATAGGCCTATATGCAAAAGAGAATTTACAAATCACTGCTTTCTGCTTTTATGTGCATTTTACATACTGTCCCAACTTTTTGGGAATTGGGATTTGTATTTTTATTGATTTTACTAAGCATAGTGACGAAGATGCGAAGAGCAGCTGGATTGGATGACAAAACGTTAATAAACATTAACCTGAATACATACAAATCATTTGAAAACGTATAGTTTATCAAACCTTCTTATTTTTCATTAATCAGGAGGGAAGCTACTTTTCTACAAACCAAACATCATTTTTACCCTTTAAAGAAACATTCTAGATACCCATAAAAATACTACCATGTGAACCCTGGCTTCTGGCTTGTAATAGGGACTTCATCTCTCCATAGCATTGTCAGTCTTGCATGGCCACTTTCCAGGCAGATTTGTTGAACAGAACAGCCTGCTCAATCGTCCCACCACTGTACACTGAAAATAGTTGAGTTGGGGTAAACCATGCTGTATTTTCTAAAGCATTTCATGGAAACAGAAAGATTTTCTTGCAATGACAATAGGGCAAATTTGTCAGATGTACCGGTGACCACTATTTGCTGAAAAAAGGAAGTCCCTGTAAATGTGGTCATGTATGGGGGATTTCTGTGTTGCACACAGTTATTTTTTTTGATTTAGCTTTTTATAAATGTCCATTATTTTAATGAATCCAAGGTGGCTTTGCTCACTGTTCCTTGTGGAAATCATGGAGACAAGCACGATTCTCTGGAGCTCTAATTCTTTAGGTCCCTGAATGACTGAGCATCCAGAAATGGTTTAAACTTTAAAGAGGAACAGAGATTGCTTCATTATTTGGTAATATTGACCTTGTGTTTTAGAAGTTTATCCTGTTTGAAATCTAAGAATGAATTTGACCACTGTGATGATGACCAACTGCATAGTCACAGTAAAAAGAAAATGCACATAGTAGCCTACAGTGGTTTTTTAACTGAAGCTCAGAAATTGGGTTGTTCACACCATTGTTTTTCAAATCGTAATGCTTAGCATTTTACAGCCAGGTGTCTTTGATCAAAGGAAGTATGCTTAATAGGTACCAAACACACCATTAACATCTGACTGAGAGAGTTGAGGCTGACCTCAAACTGGGTGACTTTTCAAGGTATTAATTAGCCTTCCGCACTCATTAATCAAATCACATATTTGTTTTAGAAGGACAAAAAATGTTCAGCTTCATCTGCAGTCAACACTAATTGTATCCGAAAAGAGGTTTACATCACTGTTACATAGTTCAGGCTCCTGCTGCCCCAAAGACTTCATCCCACCCCCTCACTATCTGTGAGCTCTGCGCTTCTTTGAGTTGTCTTGACAACAAACACCAGGGGCATGAGAATTCATGCTTTTTAAATAAGCAAAAGCGACCAAAATAAATCAGTTTGATCTGTCACATACTTGAGGGGGGAAAGAAACTCACTGATGACTCGCATTAAAAGGAACCAAATGCATTAAACCACTTCAGAATCTTCTAGGTATATCAATTAGAATGGAACAAATTACTTTACAGTTCAATCATCTGACATAGTTCTGCTTTTTTGAAGAACAGACATGCATGTTTGTGTGAAAAGATGTTTGTGAATGGCTGAAGAGAACAGGAGGGAAGGACAGAGAAAATAAGGGTGGGGTGAGTTGGGGTTGCATCCAGCCAACAGGGATGCAAGGAAAAAAATCTGTCATGAATGCATGTGTGTTAGGCCCGCCCCCAGTTGTAAAGTGTCTGAGTCTTAGTGACAAGTTAGACAATGTGTTTGAGGGAGAGGGGGAGACAGCAAGCCTTGAGTTCACCCTACAGTTCTTCAGGCATGGTAGAGAGCTCTTGGGATCAGTGAGCCAGACTTTTGAATGGCCTCTATTCCTATGTGTGAGGACATTGTGGATTCTTGCTTTTCGAAAATGGAGGTGAGTAAAGCCCCAGCTTTAATATTAAGATCCGTTGAAGTGTCTTGCATGCGGTTGTTCACTGAAAAATTTCAAGTGTCATACATTACGTTGTTTGACCCAAAGTACTTACCACAACTTTTCTTAAAGGTTGTAGTCTGTGATTCTTTATTGTAACTTATTTAAAATCACTTTCAAATTGTGTTTTTGTGTGTTGACAACCAACTTTAAAATTAAACTGCAGTGTTAGCTTCTCTTCCCCCCCCCACACTCACACACACACTCACACACACACACTCTCTCTCACTCTCTCTCTCACACACACACACACACACACACACACACACACACACACACACAGTTCTGCGTAACCCAATAGCGTTTCTCCTGAAAGAGAGCAGAGAATGAGACTTTCAGGGGCTCATTAACGTGCACTTCTGGGAAGCTGTGAAATTAGACTGTTGAAGAGTGAAACAGATAACTGGTGTTGCTGACCTCTGAGTGGGATTGTGAGTGATCTTGGGGGAGGGGGTGGGATTAGCTTGGGAGATGCATCCAGGGAGTTTTCCCGGAGAATAAAAGAAGCACCAAGTCTTTTATTCAGTCGGCTTTGCCTGTAAGCACCTTTGTTCAAACAGGGCATCAGACATTCATCTGTCGAGGAAGAGTGCATCGGTAAAAAAGGAAGTTACAAAGGAGTGTGTATTTCAATTTTTATTAGCTCTCCATCAATTGCCACTGAGGTACATTTGTGTGCCAGTTCATTGTCACATTTGTTCCGAAGTCCTCTCATTAGGGACCATTGCAATGTTATGGATTCATCAGGATTCATCAGGATTTTATGGCAATTCAATGTTGTAGCCTGTTTAACGTTAAACACTTGCACTTTGTGTGTGTGTGTGTGTGTGTGTGTGTGTGTGCGTATTGTGTGAGGAGAAAGAGAGGAAGGAACAATTATTTAAAACTCAACAAATACCAAGGAAACTACTTGCTGTTTAATTTATTTATATAATGGGTACAGATATGAAGTACAGTATGTATGCCTCTCACAATTCTAAGCATTGACCATATCTGATTAATGTAATGTTATAACTGTACAAGCTGTTTACTATTGTATTGTAACTCCAAATTTAGGTTGATTCTGTATTGCAATAAGATATTAATTAGTATGGGCACTGTAGTGACAAGCAAAAATCTAAACCAAATTTGTGGGCAGCCTGGTACCCAGATGTTCGGTGTGAAAAATAATCTTTTGCGATGATTGTGGAGGAGTTCCAGGCTGGCCTGGTGTCAGGAACAAATTCCTGCTCTGTCTGTCAGTCTCCGGATGTCTGTCTCCAGGTGCCTGTCCAGCGTGTTGGCTCGTTAGCCCCAGCTGGGCTCAGCCTGTCACAGGCCGGATTGGATATGACAAGAATTTGTATGGAATTCCGGAGAAAGTTTCATGGCTTACAGCTGGTACTTAATAGTGGAAAAAATGTCCTCTATTAACATTCATATAATCTCTGTGTGAGGTCATAGGGCATTGTTTAAGAGTGAAATGGACAAACATTTATCCACCACAGTGTCAAATAATGTGCTCATATCTGCTACAGTGCTGGATAATCTTACTTTTGCAGACAAATTCTGCTATACGATAAAGTTTATCTGAATGGTTGTCTGGTAAATTTTCACCAGTGGAAAATGAAAAATTCACTGAAAAATACATGAATGCATCATTGCATATTCTGAGAACATGGTTGCACATGTCCATCCAACATCCTCAGAGGACATAACTTATGGGGAAAGCATCAAATGTTTTTACTGTGTAAGCCTCATTGTTCTTTCCATAATTAATACCATTGATATTGAGGGAAGGGTGGCTGCTGTGGCCAAACTGACCAAGCAGATACTATACCCTGTGGATCCAAGTACATTCTCAAAATACAAATATCTTTGCATATGAATTTTACCATGGATGAGCAAGAACATTATTGTAAGGCAAATTGTTCCTTCGCCAGGGTCCATGTGTCAGTCAGGCCTCGGAAACATCAGAGATAACAATGTGTCTATTTTTGACACCAGGAAGCAAAAGTTGATGGAAAGTCATGAGCAGCACTAAAGCTGAAAGCTGCTGATGTGTCTGCATGAAAGCATGGCGTGGCCCAAGTCCCACTCAAGAAAGTTCAGCGAGTCATTTACATCCTTTTTGCCCACAAACCAACTCACATCTTTCACTGTGCCCCTACTCAGGAAGCAGGTTTTAACAGTGCAAATAAAAAATAGCAACTGTGTTCACAGTGACATTTCTTTGTATCAAAATGCCTGCCTATGCCTCTTTGGGAGTGACTTTAAATAAATAGAGATGAATATCTGACAAAAGTTTTCTGCTAGTCTGATCTGGACTGAAACATTTTTTTTGACATCCCACCTGCCTTTCTTGGTAATTTGATGAAACATGTTTACATGCAGGAAACTGTATTTTCCCTTCCCGGAGATTATATGTAATAATCAAAAGTGATTTTGGTAAATTGAGGATTATTATCTGTACTTGCATAGTACATTTGCTTATTACAAAAATAGTAAAGTAAAAAAAAAAAAAGCTTTTACATTGCTTCAATGACAAAGTTGGTGCTTCATAGCTAAGGTGTCCTTTTTAGCATTAAAAAGGTAGGTAATGCGGTTAGTGGCAGTGGCCAAACTGAGAAATGACGCATGGCGGCCACATTGACGCAGTTCTTCCTCTAGCAGAGAAATAGAGCTGAGCAGGAAGGGGTTTGGCGTGCGGTGGGCAGATGACCACAGACAAAAAGCAGAAGATGAGAGGCCAGGAAGTTTGCTGTTAAATAAAACCAGAGGGTGAGCTGCAGATAAGATGGTTCATCAGGAGGCCATTGCAGTAAGCCCAATGCCCTGCTGGCACCCCTGCAGATAAGGGCACCGGCATGCACAGCATTTCATCAAGAGGAATATATTCATCTTATGTTTTATTGCTTTGTTTGTGTTTGTGAAACAGCACCTTCACCTTTCCAAAGTGTCCATGTAAAATGTACTTGGGTAATCTTTATTCTAGCCAGTGGTCATTTTTTTGAGAGAGGAACACATGATTTTTGTTTATTTGATGTTTTTGTGAGATTTGAATGCCTTACAGAAATGTTAAATTAAACTGTAAAAACTGTTAGATGGTCTTTGGAAATATTATCCAGACTAGGTCATAGTATTTAACCTTCCTTTACAGGAGCCAGTATTCTGTAACTCAGGTGAGCGGGTGGATTGATATATTTGAAGGATGGTTGTAAGTAATGCCCCATGCCATTCTGGGTTAGTTGTCAAGGTGTTGTCAAGTGTAATTTTCACAGTAAGATCTCAGTCAGTGGATCAGTACCCTGTGTGGATTGGCTGAGGTTAACCTCAGCCGTTTGAGTGGAGGCCATGGCACATATTTCAGGCTGAGAGATGTAGGTTCTGTACACTTGTCCTCAGTAGGTTTGGGTATGTTTGTTATAAGTCTCAGTTTGTGGACTGAGGTTGTGTGTGTTGAGTCACCAGGTATTCTGTGTGTTGGTCAGTTAGGGTCGTGCTACACTGGCTTTGGTCAGTAAATTAAGGTCATATGACACACTTTTTGGTCTGTAGATTGGGGTTGTGTGGGATGTCTCCTAAGAAGTTCTCAGTCAGGAAATAGCAGGGCAGCTGCAGTAGTGGGGCTATGTCACTATGGGGCCAGGATTCTTCTTGTGGCTTTTTTTGGTACTGTGTTGATTTTAGTTCAAGCTCAAAAATGCATTTCCTGATTAGAAGCATTTCAATGCCCTGCTTTCATGTTAGGGTCAAGAAGTTATGAATTTGGTACTTATTTCTATTTTAGAGCTAGGGTCAGATAAGACTGTTAGGGAAGATAGTTTTTCTTCTCTATACCAAGGCCCAGCCTTTGCTTATCTCGAATTAGATATAGAGGGAACCTGCAACTGTGTCTGTGGTTTTTTTGCTAACCTCAGTAGCTATCTCTGTGGAATTTGATTCCCGCTAATAACCTCAGCTGATGTACACTTTTTTGTAGACGTCATATTTTTCTCAGTTAAGAAAAATGTAATATGGTCAGTTCTTATAATTATGAGAGACATTCTTGCTTCTAATGTGTAATATAGAAACAAAGTAAAAAGCAAGCAGTTGAGTGTTGGTTGAGTTTGAAGTAATTGCTCCTGTCTCTCTCCACATACACACAGACACACACACGCAGGCACACACAAACACACACGCACACACACATACGCACACACATACGCACACACACACACAAACACATACAAAGTGCATCTCTGGGTCTGTGGGAAAGTCTAGAATTTCAGTTTGCAGGTCAGTTCTTGTTCTAGTGCTCATAAGAAGAGCTTCTGAAGAATGTGCAGTGTCTTGGTCTGTCAGCGACCCCCTGCACACAGTTTAAATATTTACAGCAAGCGACTGTTCATATCCTGTGTTAAAATATGACATTCAACTGTCAGGTCAGACTAAGAATCCCCATCCTTTTTGGGATGGGAACTATTTGGCATGGCATGCTCTATTTAGTGGCATCTTTCTATGATTTGATGTGTGGGAAGAGATTAGTGATTGGCTGGTTTTTGCAAATTATCCCTCCCTACAGTTTGTGGTTTATCCACTTCCTGGGCCTCTCTGTTTTTGGGCCTCTTGTAACCCTCAATGTGACCCCTGACTAAATGAGGGAGAAGGTGCTGACCAGCCTCAGGAGGACACCCACGCTGTGAAAAGGTCAAAGTGGGAAAGGTCAAATGGATCAAGGAAGGGATCATTTCCACTCTTCGTTCCACTCTGTGTGTGTGTGTGTGTACATGCATGTGCGTGTGTATCTAAGGGGACGTTGATATTGTAGTCAATCATATTTACTGAGCACAGCCAATGCTAAGCAGATCTGAACCCCATTGATTATCTGACAAGTGAATAATATCAATGGGTGTGCTTGTTAAGCTGTCATTAGTTGGATGTGGATTGTGTGAGTGTGTATCTAATTAAGTCAGAGTGGGGGAGCAGAGCGAAAGATAGAGAGACAGCTGCTTCTTAAACCAGCTGTCAGAGTCTGATCCACACAAGCAGGCGAGTGCAAGAATCTCAAAGCCACACAGCTGAAACCATGCTCTTCTCACTGTACACACACGCACACACACGTATGCACACCCATACACATATGCACACACACACTCAAATGCATCCATGGACATACATGAATGTGTATGCACCCACTCAGGAACACACACATTTGCTGCACATGGACAAACAAAACAACTCCATTATATTAATTATTACTTTTAATTATTATTATTCATTATTGTTCTCAATATTGCAATGTGCTAGTTCATCGCTGTGTGTTTTTGTGAAGTCCAGTCTTCACCTTGACTCCCCCTGGACACAGTACTCCTGAGCACACCTGCGTGACAAACTGCAACAAGACTTGTGGTGGCATACATGCTGGCTTAGCCTGTGAACTACTGCAGCGCAAGGCATGCAACTGCATTCTCACACTGCAGCCCAGCCCCCCCCCCCCTCGGCGCAATCTTGTGCCTTCCACCGTCCAGTCACCACTTCACTAATTGAGACAGAGGGGTGTGATGGCAAATGTTCTTCCTCACATCTCATCGGAGAAAAATCACAGTCCTACCAATCGTCATGAGATGGCGCAAAGCTTGTGTGTCTCTCCAGGTGCTTTGGAACTGCAGCAGAGCGGGTAAGACCTGTGAGGTCTCGATTAGCCTCATGGAGTTGTTGTGTTTGTTTGCGGTTTGTCATATGTAATCGATGTGTATATACACTGCTCAAAACAATGAAGGGAACACTTAATCATCACTGTATAACACCAAGTCAATTAAACCAAACCGGTCATGCTGAATGATGTTGCAGGCAGCATAACATTCGCCACGGCGTCTCCAGACTCTTTCACGTCTGTCACATGTGCTCAGTGTGGACCTGCTCTCATTTGTGAAGAGAACGGGGCGCCAATGGCGAACCTGCCAATTCTGGTGTTCTCTGGCAAATTCCAATCGAGCTGCACGGTGCTGGGCTGTGAGCACAGGTCCCACTACAGGACGTCGGGCCCTCGGGGGGCGCATAATGTCCAGAATGGGAAAAGATAGGTTGTTGATTTACGTGCATGCCGAGTTTGTGGATTGACCTTGTTTACATGTAGTGATGGCATGTCTGTGGAATGTGCTGGAAGCTTGTAGAGGGGGTATAGGGGGCGGGGCGAGAGGGAGGCCTGTGACCTGCTGCGGACAGCATGCAGGCCCTGTGTAGCAGAGGCCTGGCAGCCTCAGGCCCTGACAGGTGCAGAGGGCGTCAGGCCTGAAAGGAGCCTTTGTTGCAGAGGATTCACCCACAGAAAGAGGGCAGTACCATGTAAGGTAGTGCCAGCAGGCCAGACTTATCAGCTGGGGTTGGAGGGGCGGGGTGTGTGTGTGTGTGTGTGTGTGGTGAGGGGGGTGGGGGTGAAGAAGGGCTGTACATCTCCTCATGGAGCTGTCTACTCACACACAAACAAAGCAGCTGAAGTCAGGGAGGGGAAAAAAGAGGCAAGCGTCAGGGCTGGAGAGCACCGGAGCAGGCAGCCAGAGCCAACCACGGCCAGCTCCCAGCACTCCCTCACCCCGACTTCAGTGCTCCTCATACAGTCATGTTTCAACCCCTGGCTTGGGAAAGCTGGCTGGACTCCTTATTCACCAAGAAAATCAAGGTAATAGCAATAATCAGGAAGTACATACAAGAAGGCTGGGAACTGTGAGTTGATAGGTTGCCACTTGTGCCCTGGTGTTTTTGTGGGTGTTAGCAGCGTTGCCTTCCTATTACCTTTTAGAATGTTGTTTGTTATTTTGTAGCATGGTGTAATTTGGAGGTGCTGAAATGTTGGTTGGTTAGACACATGGCAGTAATATTGGGCCACTGTGTAAATCCCAGATGTAGAAAAGGATCACACTACTACCTGTCACAGATCCAAATAGTTTTGCTTGTATTTTATTATTTAATGATTAGGGATGTAACATGAATGCATAAACATAAAACAGAATTTGTATGGTGAATGTGGAAATAGGTACAAAAATATTTGTTTTGTGCATTTCAAAACAAATAAATATTCATACATTTTCTGGATACCGATGTGACTGTTGACACTGAAGGAATTCAAAACACATGAGCAGGAGGATAATGAATTTTGGTAAACAAATTCTGTTCCCTTCGTACGTTCCCTCTTGTTCTGTTATTTTGTTGCATGGCAGACACCCCATGTTTTTAGCTTGTTTAATAAATTATTTGGGATTGAATGTGGGATTTTTTTGGAGTGGTGCAGCAGACAGCCTGTTCCATCTTATACTTTGAATGTAGAATTTGATTTCAAAAAAAGTTTTACGACGTGGACTGGATCAGTGCGTTTCGCTTTGACTCAAAGAGTTGAGAAGTTGAAGGGAGCGTGTGCGCATGTGTGCGACACTGTGCCTGTTGGCACTAAGGAATTTTGAAACACATGGGCGAGGGGCTTTAATAAGACGCGTGCGGAGAGTAGGATGAGAACACAGGCAGTATGTACGCGTGTGGGTCCTTGTGTATGCATGTAAGCGCGTGTGGGGGGTGGGTTACTCTGAGTGCTGGAGGCATCCGATATCTTGTCTTGTTTATGACTGGCATGTGTTGCTATGTTCGCTGACATGTTCTGGGGAACGCAGCATACAAGAGCATTCAGGAGCCTGAACTCTCAAAACCTACCTTCCAAATATCATTTAAAAAATTTAAAAATAAACAGAAGGCAAGGAGCTGTTGTATGAAATAAAAATAGATTAACATACAATCAAAATATGACATATTATAATAGAGAATAATGAAAGATGACCATTAACAACATTTTACACAAAATTCCAAACAGAATCCAGGCTGGTTTGGTGGCAACAAAAAGGCACTTTTCCCATTTTTGTTGCTCTGTGTTTTGACTGTTTCGCATTTTTTGCGCCTCAGGGTATTTTATGTTTGAAGTAATAAGTAACAAGGAAGCATACAATATGAGGAATTACAGATGACATGTAATTTTCTGGAACTGGTGCAACACTCCTCATGGGCACTGACTTCGGGAACTAAAATGCCAGGGTGGACCAAGGCCCCTTCCCCCAGACACACCTGTCTGTGTGCACTGCTATCCGGGACTAACTCTGGAAGTGCTATAATGGGACAGGAATGACTGGGGCCTGTGAAAGCTTTGACCGTGTCACCACTAAGGTCAGCTCTATTTGGATTGATGGAAAACCGTTTGGTCAGAAAATTTGCGTCAGACACCAATCATATACAGTATATGCTGCATGCATCGACTGGATTTAATAAATTGTTAAATATACAAAAGAAGTTTCATATATACACATACAATAAATGCAAAAAAGCAGATCAACATTTGCCCATGGAATCCAAGCCCTACCATGCTACATCCATTGCATTTTTGTGAGCCGCGACAACTTTATAAGATCATGTGATACAATTTTGCAGGAAACTATTACAACATCACAGTCTCGCTTCTCATTTCAAAGCCCTCATGAACATTAAGACAGAGGTCCTTTTCCAGTGTTTTGTTATGCAGAAATGGAAAATGTATGTGACTCTTGTAGTTATTAATGGAGAGTCGTCATTAAGTGGACAACAATGTTGGGACTGAACAAATAGTGGGGACTAGTGGGAACCATCCCTAGGAGCAGGTCATAAACATTCTTTCAGCCGGAAAGCAGAGCAGTGCCTATCTGCGCCTGGACCCATTATGTCCTGCTAACAAAGCCAGTGTTTGTCAAACTCACACCTCTGGTAAATCAGAATGGATGTCCAAGCTACGTAGTGAGATGCATTATATTTTGGTCTGAGTTTAAGTTCCTCAGCCAATGGCATTGATCTTGAACTTTTATGCATATTTCTGTGTTTTTTATGACAATGGAATTAATTCTGCAGTCAGTCTTCTATTAAGTGTGTCACCAAATGACCTCTGTACACTCCCTAACATTTCCGCACATTATGCTGTACTCTCGGGTGAATGCTGTCCATTTCCTCCCTGACATTCTTGCCCATATTTTATATTGTGTCTTTTTTTGTGGTGCAGAACATCCTTGCAAAGGCTCTATATGACAACACAGCGGAGTGTCCGGACGAGTTGCCCTTCCGGAAGGGCGACATCATCACGGTGATGGAGCAGAATGTGACTGGCAGCCACGGATGGTGGAAGTGTTCGCTGCACGGGCGGCAGGGCCTCGCCCCGGCCAACCGTCTGCACCTCCTCTCTCCAGACCAGGCCGAGGGGCTCTACCGAGGGGCTGTGGTGGGCTGCCTGACCCTCTGTGCAGAGAAGCCCCCCTCCGAAACCTCCCCGCGGTGTGACAGTCCCCAGAACATCTACCAAATCCCCAGCGTCCCCCGACAGCCCCCTGGCCCCACTTATGAATGCATGGACCAAATCTACAAAGTGCCCTCCACTCCCCAGCCAGCCCCAAAGGGTTCCACCCCCACCTCACAAATGCACAACCAGGAAGGAAACCCTTCTCCTTGCAGGGTAAGACTCGTGCAGTGGGTCTCTGGAGAAGTGTATGGGGAGGCAGTGTGCTTTCATAAATTAATAGGTATCTCCTGTACATATGGAGAGCAGTACAACATAGATTACCTAGGACTAACTGGTCAGCGTTACAATGGCTGGTGCTCTCCTTTTCTCTCTCAATCTACACCAACGTCAGCCCCAGGGCAGGCGTGCTTGCCTTTTTTAAGGGGAACGGGAGAGACGGGAGCTGTTCTGAGGCTGAGATACTGCCCTCGGAAGCCCCCGCTGGTAAAAATGGTAACAGATGGGGGCCAGGGGCCCCTTCTGCGGGGAGAGGCATGCAGCGCTGGTGCTTTATGAGCCTGTAAAAGAGAAGGAGACAGAGCCTTCAGACAGCGCTAACTGCAAATGGGGAGAGACCCCTGAGAGAGAGAGAGGGAGAGAGAGAGTGTGAGAGAACGAGAGATATGTGGTTGTACAAGTGCCTGTGTGGCAGAGGGCGGGACAGTTTGCCACTTCCCCTGCTTATTCCTTCTCAAAGCAAGAGAAACAGACAGAAAGAGAGTGCTGCATGGTTTCCATTAGAGCTACTGCTGGGAGAACCATGTTAATTGGCAAAACTCAGACATGTTGCGGGTTTCTGGCCTAGTAATATTGTACTGGGTGCAGACGTGAACAACCGCTGCAATTAAGTGTGTCAGTAAGTGCAATGTGACACATCCTCTTTTTGCTCAAGTTCAAGTGTGTGTTCCATGCACAGATATCAGTGGCTGGAGGAGGCTGCAGCCCCAGTTCAGAAGTCTATGATGTTCCAACATGTGCCAGACGTGTCTCCCTCTTCTCAGTAAGCTCCTCTGTCCATATCACTGAATGTCTCTAAATATTAGAAGTTACAGAACAATGGTAGGAGTGAAAACAAGGGCTATATACACCATAAACATGCAATCGGCTTGAGAACACAAACTGGATATCTGAAACTAAATAAACAAAAATAGCCACTGGTGAGAGGTTGTGGTGTATTTGTTCTTTCTCAACTTACTGCACCCTTGTTTGAAGTTCACACCTTGTCAATTTGCAGAAAAGTTATGTTTAGGTTGTGATGGACAAACAACTAAACGTGTGTTGTGATGTGCAGAGACTATGAGGTTACAGATCTTTCGACAGTAATTATTTTTAAAAAGCATTTCCATTTGTTTTCAAGGAATTATGACTTTAAGAACTTGATAATCTCTGCCCAATGGTAGGTGTCTCCCCATCGGCCCTTGATGAGAAAAAACTCCCTGATCCCAACCTCAGAGCTGGAGCAGAAATATGACGCTGGATGGATGAAGTGTGCAAAGAGCCAGGCAAATGTGAGTAGACTGCACAATGCAGCACAAGACTTGGCCCGTTTGCTATACACTGCATATGGCAGCTCTCTCTTCTCTGCTGGGTCACGTCTGTGCTGGGATTCATGGGTAATGCCAAGCCGAAGTCTTCTTATTGAGACGTGGTTGTAAGTGAACTACCTCTGAAGTAACTTTTTCAGTACCCTCTTCATTTAAGGAGTCTGAAAAGGGTATTTTAACAGAATTTTCAATAATTTTTCTCATCTTGAAGACTTATTTTCATTCAGTGTACAAGCAATCAAAAAAATTGTCATTCTGGACATCACCCTCACAAAGCTCATAATGTACAGGTATTACAGTGCATACTGATACATATAAATGATTTTGCCTTTGTTAGGTCTACTCCATCCCACCCTCACTGTCCCAGGACCCCAGCTATGATATCCCCATGGCCTCAACAGTTGAAGCACAGCAGAGACTGGCTTGTGGATACAACACTCTACCGAACCCACGCAAGTCGGAGTGGATCTATGACGTGCCCGTGTTGCCCGAGAAGCCGGGCCGGGAGCAGGCCAGCTACGGCACCTTGCCCTCCAAGGCAGCGAGTGCAGGGAGGCAGCTGTACGACACCTTGCCTGCACGTGTGTGGCCCGTTCAGAGCTGCGGATCAGCGCTCTCACTCTACGACATCCCCAAGCCCAGCTCCCCCCCAAGGCCGGCCCAAGATCTGCCTGGAAGCCCACCTCGTGTAGAACCCAGAGTCTCCCTGTACGACACCCCTCCGGGGCTCAAGCAGCCAGAGACCTCCGTGTACTCTGTGCCCCCCCTCTCCCAAGAGCTGCCCAGCTCCCAGTGCCCCAGAGACTCCCTGAGGGGCCACGTGCCCCTGGAGCGCAGAGGCACGGCAAGACCCACATATGACCACCCCCGCGGGCGGCAGCTATGGGACAAGATTGGTGCGGGGGCGGGGTCTCCCCACCGCAGTCCCGCCCCCAGGGAGTCCCTGCGGAGAGACAAGGAAGAGCAGGAGGAGAGGGACAGCATCTCCAGCCTTTCGACCAGAGACAGCCAGCGTAGCAGCACCGCCTCCAGCTCCTCCACCAGCTCCTGCGACTCCCTGGCCCTAAGCTGCTCATCCCCGGAGCCCCAGCGCGAAGTCAGCCTGTCCCAGGAGGAGGCCAGCCAGAGGCTGGTGGAGCTGCAGGAAGCTGTGTGCCAGGCTGTGCCCAGACTCATGGTGTTCGTAAGCAGTCGCTGGAGGAGCAGGGAGCACCTGGGCCAGCACCTGCCGGAGATCCGAGCTGCGGTGGAGAGCATCTCTGCAGCGATAACTCACTTCCTGGACTTTGCCCTGGACGTGAGGGGCAATGCCCGTCGGCTGACCGACTCCAACCTCCAGGCGCGGCTCCACAAGCAGCTGTCCATCTTGGAGGACTCTGGGCTCATTTTGCAGCAGGCCACGGGGGCGCTGGGTGGAGACGGCTGGCAGCTCGACGCACTGTCCCAGGACCCCAGCCAAGTGCAGACGCCTGATCAGCTGGAGCGCTTCGTTATGGTGGCCCGCACCGTGCCTGAAGACATCAAACGCCTAGTGTCAATCCTGAACGCCAACGGCAAGCTGCTATTCCGACCCACACAGAGAGACACTGATGTGTCTGGAGGCGAGAACCAGATGGAGGCTAAAAAAAGTCCTGTGAGAAACAGGCAGGTGGGTGACTCAGCAGGTGAAGACAATGACTACGTGCAGCTACAAGTGAGTGGGTCCTACCTCCAGCCTCCACCCCTCTCTAGCCCAGCTGTGCTCCAAATAGTTTTGGAAACATTGAGTGCATATACTGTATTTTCCCATTTTATTTTTTGTAACTGGAAAACTTGACAGATATCTCATCTGTATTGGAATATGGAAATTATATTTGACGTAATCGATATAAACATGAATGATTTGGAAATAGCCAGTGAGGCTCTGTTTGTTAGTTACATTGAAAATGATCATCGCTCTCAATCCTTGTAGTCCCGTGCCAATCACATCGTCACCATCTTCATGGCTTTTGTGTTTCAGACAAAGAAGGAGTTTGAGCTGCAGCAGAACAGCAGAAAGGAGGCCAAGAACACAGCTTTGAATGGAACAAGCCCACAAAAGCCCCGGGTAAGGATCTCCTGTAGAACAATAATCATATATAAAACTTAATAAACATTGTACATTAACATTGTGTTTCTGATTAGCTAGTTTTGTTTCAACTGTCTGTCATCATTGGTACTCATTCCTCAAATTATGACTCTCTCCTACTTTGAACCATGGCCAAAGTATACTTATCACAACACACAAATGATGTGTGTAATTGCAGGTGTCACATCGTTCCTCATTGATGACAGGAATGATAAATTAGGGATAGGAACGACGTGCTGTCACTTTTTCCAAAGAAACGAGAGAGCAGCTCCACTACACAGAGTTCATTGATAATAAGGAACAGAAAATGGCAACGATGATTTGTCAATGATTTCTGGCTATACTTCTGGGATCCCTTACAGTATCTGGACAGTATAGACAGATGGTATCCACCAGTTACTATTGGCTTTGTTCTATTTGTATTTGCCAATGTACTCTGCGATTGGTGGAGAGCTCCTTGTTCCTGTCCCTATTTTATTATCTCTGACTGATGAGAGCCTGGCTAATTGTTCCCACTCTGTCTCTCTACTGGGTTGTCAGGTTGAGCATAAGAAGGCGCCACCACCCCCTCCAGTGCGTGCGGATGACTCCCGGAGGCATTCCCTGTCAGAGCACTGCCGACTCTACTTTGGAGCACTGCACAAGGCCATTGCCGTGTTTGTGAGGGGGCTCCAGGATGGTCAGCCGCCTGAGAAGTTCATTGCTCACAGCAAACTGGTGATCATGGTGGGACAGAAACTTGTGGACACTCTGTGCCGGGAGGCACACAGCGGACAGGCCAGCCAAGACCTGCTCTGCAAGAGCAACCACCTGTGTGCCCTGCTGAAACAGCTGGCTGTGGCCACCAAGAAGGCAGCACTCCATTTCCCTGACAAGCAGGCTCTGCAGGAGGCCCAGGACTTTGCCAAAGAGTTAGCACAGCGGGCACAGCACTTTCGAATCTCGCTGGACCTCTGAGAGACCCCCAACTAGTGGAGAGTGAACTCAGCCCTAACATGCTGTATGGCGCGTCAACAGTCGACATTGTTGTGAACAACAACCTCTTCCCTTCTCTCTTTGGACCATTTGCCATTTTGCATTTATTAAAATGTATTGCATTATCCAGTTTCCAGGCCCTTTTCTATTCGCTTTTTAAAGTTGAAGTTTCTGTTTTGTGTTGGCAGATTAGACATTTCCACAACAATTCAGGCTCAAGAAAGCTCGTGTAAATGACTAAAATGCAGTGTGATGCATTATCATTGTACCTATGGCAATTATATCAGTAGTACTGTTTACATTAATGTAATTAGACTGAAGAAAAAGATAGAGATATAATTAGTAGTGTTGTAATAATTATATTGATTACATTGTAAATTAAACAAAAACTTAAAAGCAACTTGGTTATGTGGAATGTATTTTTGGTGTATTTTATGGGTCTGGAAAAAGGTAGGTTTTGTTGGACTATAATTTTGAAAAATAATTTCCATAAACTGTTTTCATAAATATCAGTATTTTTGTCAAAAGGAGCACTGTTAGGGAAACAGAACATGAGGATCTCAGCACAAATAAACTTGCACATTTTAATGGAGTCAGCTATTGCTAAATTCAATCTAAATTGCTTAAACACCATATTGCTTACCATATTTAAACATATATAATTATGTATTTTTTGTACAGTTGATTTTCAAAAGTTGAATTCATAAGGTGAAGTTCAAAATATTTGAATATTTTGTATGCATTTTATATTGTTCATTTTATATATTCTATTGTTTTCCATAAAAAAAAAAAAAAACATCCACTTATCCACTCCTTCACATTTATATAATAAATGCCAAATACAGAAATACTTTCTCATGACCTTCAAAAATTGATGCTTATACATTAAGGTTATCATACCAAGTTCATATTTGGGAAACATTTGCTTCACACTTATTTTGCCAGTTCAGTAATATTTTAATAAAACCTTTACCAAAGACTCAATTGTGGGCATTTGTTTCACTCGTCTATTCCCCTGCACTGCAGAAATATATTCAGTAAAACAAACAAACAAAAAAAACAAAAAAAAAATATTCTCTGTGAGTGCATTCTTGCACACTACAATGTAACAGCTGTTTGCCTGCCAGTTTATATGTAACTCTGGCGCCATCACTTGGCGAATATTTAGATGAACATGCTCTTGCATGCTGAACTTTTCGCTAAGTTTGTGCAGTGGAAAATGGCTCCTGCGCAGTTACTAAAATGACACTATGGATTAAACAGAAAGTATTCCAATGAAAGCCCAGGTTGTGTAAAATATGTAGGCTATTATGGCAGCGGACGTTCTTATCCAGGCTAAATCACCGTGTTCAAGGAGTGCATTTAGGGTGTCAAGGTTGTTTCCTGGTTAAAAGAGCTGAGCTTGTAAACCAAAGGTTGCAGGCTTGTTTGCCTCCTTCAATTCTCACAGGAGGCATGCCTATACTCAACAAGAGGTAGGCTACGTCCTTCCGACCTCACCAACCCGCAATACACCCACAGTCAGATTTTAATTATTGAATAGGCCTCAAGGGCCTGATCACCTTTATCCGATAATGTAAGGTCATAAATCGTGTTTTCGAAATCCGATTTACACCAATGGTTTTTTGCCCAAACCTTCGATTTTTTTGGTGCATGTAAACACCTTTCTCCGGTTTCTTTCGGCTTTTCAAAACTACGCATGTCAGGCAGAAAAGGCGGTGTAACATCAAAATTGTTCCACCCGTCAACATTTGCTATGCCTGGGGTTCCTTCTGGATCTCACGTCCAGAATTTTATTATTAAATAAACGCATTTCATCTGTGAAAATATATTGTTCAGTGTTACGTGCTTGTGTTTGTACTAGCTAGCTGGCTAGCACATTAAATAACATAAATTATCGGGAAATTAGCCAGATTTAGAGATCGGTAAAGCTAGCTAGTACAATAATATAAATGAAACACTAATTACTAGCAAAAATTAGTTATAAAAAACTAGCTATGCTATAATAATTACTACCTAGCTATAATAATAATAGCCTACTTACTTTAATTTTTGACGGGCGGATCATTTTTGTCCTTACAACGGGAAGCAGTTCGTGGCTACGTTTTCCACAGAGCCAATTACGGAGAGAATCATGTAAACGCGGCTTTTGGAGTAATCACATTTCTTATGTCCATGTGAACGCGATAAGTTAAATACTGGCGTAAACTGATAGCTTCCAGTAATCGGATATTGCTGTGCATGTAAACGTACCCACTTGGATTGTGCGACTAACACATAGTTTGAATGCAGTGTGGCTCCTGGTTTACACGAATGTGCAACAACACAAAAAACATTGTAAGCATGCAGAAAAATTTACTATTTCACAGTTTTCGAATGTCATAGGCTACCTATACAATATCAGTTGCACTAAGTATAACTTCAAGGTCTTGTATAGAGACGAGACAATGACAACGTTTGGAAAAGTGCGTTGAATATACCTTATTCTGACAGATACAACCTTACACGCATACATACGGCCAGAAATGTGAGATGCAGTCCGACTGAGAGCAATTCAATATAAAAGTAAAACAGGGACACATAGAACTTCATCCCCCATCAGCAGCCCTCTAAACCATTGCATTTGTCATACTGCACGAGCACTTCATGATGTCACTCGTTAAATAATGTTTGGGTTAGGTTGACGCGGATATATATATATAAACATTTTTTTAAATCTTGTTTGTCCGATAAAGTCTTTCGCCGTATTTGTAGTTTTTTTATATTGTCTGTAAACGCACAGATTATACGCATTAAATCTGTATTTTTTTTCTCCCAGTGGATGTACATTTTGATCGAATAGCCTACATTTATATGAAGAAACATTGACGTATTTTCCCTTCTGTGGATGACCCGCCCACTTCTACTTCCCTCGTACACTGTACACAGTCATTGTGGCGTGCAACAGTTTCCCAACCGTTCATACACAGCGCCCACCCTCGCCCACTGTATCTGTGACTCCTCCTTCCCTGTGCACGGTACGTGCCCTGCGTCACTGTGCCTCTTTCTCTGCACACCAGACACATCCATAGACATGGCTCCGTAAGACGGCACATGGCGGCCAACAGCCATGAACCAAAAAATAACTCACCAAAAAAATAACAAATGCATCCGTAACAACCCGATTTAATTTTTTTGGGATTCTGCAACTCCAAAAACCAACAACGACAACATTTAGACCATTAACTCACAGTTTCAGGGGAGGCGCTACTTGCAATCCCCATTTAGGTACCGTTAATTATTATTCTTTTTTTAACGATTTTTTAAAAACCATTTTAGTTCAGTTTGTTTTTAAAGCAGCCGTCATGGGCGTGCAAGGTTTCCAAGAATACATTGAAAAGCACTGCCCAAGTGCCGTAGTACCGGTGGAGCTCCAGAAGCTAGCTCGGGGGAGCCTGGTTGGGGGCGGCAGGCAACGACCGCCCCAAAGTCCGCTCAGGCTTCTAGTGGATGCCGAAAACTGCCTCCACCGGCTCTACGGCGGCTTTTACACCGACTGGGTGAGCGGAGGCCAGTGGAACCACATGCTAGGTTACCTGGCTGCTCTCGCCAAGGCCTGCTTTAATGGCAACATTGAGCTCCTGGTATGCTTCAATGGCGCCCTGGAGAAAGGCCGTCTTCACGAATGGGTCAAGCGACAGGTGAACGAGAGACAGACAGCGCAGCAGATTGTCAGCCACGTCCAGAACAAGGGAACTCCGCCACCAAAGGTCTGGTTTCTTCCCCCGTTGTGCATGGCCCACTGTATCCGACTGGCACTCCTCAGGTTTCACATCGGGGTAAGTCGACTGCGAGCTGGATTTCACATTTTTGGTTTGTGGCTAGCTTGCTAAATTGCTAACATTAGCGTGTAGGTTATCAGCCAGCTAGCTAACTGTCGAACTAATCAACATTGCTTGTTGTCAGCTAATCGGCTGCTCAAATAAACAGTAACGTTACAACGTTGCGTTCACAGAAACACAACAAATAGCCTAGTGAGGGAAACCAAGGTCACTAACGTTAGCTTATCAAAATGATGATGGTGTCACTTTCCTCAAAAAACAACATCCAAATAGCGAGTAACGTTCATTATTAGTTAGATATGTAGGTGGCTAACTGTCAATTTACAGTAATGGTTAAGTAGCTAGCTAACTAGACTTTGTTCCTCCTTAGTACGTTGTTCAACAATAAACTTATCGTTCACTCAATTGGCGAAACTGTCTAATGTTAGTTGGCTACATATCGTTAGCGAGCTAGCTATCACTTTTGCAGCGCCCCAGAGAAGCTAACCAAGATGCATAACTGTTAGATAGCCGTCTTTCTAGCGGCATAGCCATAGTTAGGGAAGTTAACTAACAAGTTGGCAAAATTATTATTTTTAAGAAAACTATCTGACGAACAAACTAGCAAGTGATATGTATTTCCTGTATAGGTGCTGCTAAAAGTTGTTATTTTACTTTCTAATCGATATAATTGTAGTAGGGAGGTGCCTGACGTTTGAGACGACAGCTAGCAAACGTTAGCTAGCTGCAACATTTATTTTTCACAGCATTTCTAGCTGACACTCGCTAGTTAGGCAAACCTTTTTTAGTTGGACTTCAGTAGTAGTCAGCGTGTTATCTTAAATATTAATGCAGATATTCAGAGAAGGGATCAGAATATAATGTTATAGCGTACACTAGCTATGTCGTTAGCTAGCTAGTCGCACTTCAGCTGTGAAATGATGGCAATTTAAAACAAAATTGAAAGGGCCGAATAACTGTCAATAACATATATAAATAGCGTTAGCTAATAATGTTTATCTTGCCTTACACTGTTATTATTTTATTGATGTAAAGCACTTTGAGCTACAATCCTTGTATGAAATGTGCTATACAAATAAAGTTTTATTATTTATTATTATTATATCAGATGTGACTAGCAAAGATGAGCATCTGATTTTTTAAGTATTTCGCCTCTTTTAAAGTTATAGCTAACTCAAAGCATTGTTCCAGGCAAGTCATTTTAATCGCCCTTTAGGAATCCCTAAAAATGACTTGTTAAAAACTGTAGCTAAGAATATTGTCGGTTGTCTGTCTGGACCTGGAAATATGCACACATGGGCATGCGCCCTACCAGCAAGTACTTAATAATGGTTTCATGGTAACCTGTGTTTGTTTTCTCAAAGTTCACACAAGGTTATGCACACAGATGAACCTGAGGAATATGCATAGGAACAACCACACAGTGTTCAGTCTCAAAATCATGTAAACTATTATTTTCGTGATTTGCTTAAAACGCCGTTTCCACTTTAGCTGGTGAAGTTATTCAAATCGTTCAAACTCAGGTACTTTTTATCGTCATACGTATTTCCCGAATCTTCAAGTAATGCAGACACTCTATTCAGCGGGCTTCAAATTTATTTATTTATTTATTTTGCTTCCTATTCACATAGGAACCATGACTTGCACAGTTTATGTACTTCGGTATGCATTTTGTTTCTTGCTTTGTGCACTTTTCTCAGATTAAAATAGGGTTCCAATATTTTAAAAACTCATATTGTAATCCCACTGTTTTGGAAAGCCACGTCCAGAACAAGGGAACTCCACCACCAAAGGTCTGGTTTCTTCCCCCGTTGGAAACGGATAGAAATACGTTTCAGAACTGTTAAAACCAATACATTTTTCGAATTTGCCATCTCAGAGTTTTTCCCTCAGTAAATAGAGTGAACAATCAGCTGAGGTAGTTTTACATTGCATATTGTGCAAGTGAAGAAAGGCTACAGAATACCGGTATTAATCTGTCAGTTTCTGGAAGTCCCACCTTTGCCTCACTTTAATTGGCTCTCTAGTGGAGGCTTTGGTTTACGGGGAAGGAAGGCGGGTTCAGTGACTGGCTCTGTACGTAGATCACGTGGCACTCCTTCTGTAGGCCACGGCCGACAGGCTTGGACCAAGTTTGTGGGCCCTGTTCAGAAATGGACGAACTGTTGTGGCCTTTGAAAGAGGGAGGAGAAAAAGGAGCCGATAAATGGATTTATAATGGATGTATATTCAAAACAAAGTAAGGAAACTGACCTGAGAAAGTAATTTCTGTTTACTTCCTCTGTAGAAATTATATTCTAAATGTCATTTACACAAATCAGTGTTTTAAAGTCTAATTTCAGCCATTTGTGTGCAGTGATTTTGAAATGGCTCTGCCAGTTCTACACTAGACTGTTTAATACCCCACTCTGTGGGCTATTCTGTAGTTTCTTTCAGATCTGCGAGTACTACATTCTGCAGACTTGAAATGCTCATACATTGTATTAATTTAGATTTTTACTCAGATTAAAATTTTAATTTAATGGCAATAGCTTTCATTAATGTTTTAAGTTTAGTTTTAAGCTCCATATTGTGACTCCTCAATGACAGTATTGTAGTAGCAAATTCAAAATTGCACCACAGCAAAACCAGTTAATAAAAGTCATCATATACCCTGTGAAAATGTTCTCTAAATCTGCACCAGATTTACGGTATTTATCCAGCTTAAACTGGCCCTTTGAATGAAACATTTTGCTTCAACGTTGACTGTGGCTTACGTGTGCCCTCGATTCATTTAGCTTTTTATGTTAATCTATTTTTCAGGTGGCCCAGAGCATTGAGGATCACCATCAGGAAGTAATAGCCTTATGCAGGGAGAATGGGTTTCACGGCTTGGTGGCCTATGACTCTGACTACGCTTTGTGCAACATCCCCTACTACTTCAGTGCCCATGCTCTGAAACTAAGCCGAAATGGCAAGAGCCTCACCACCAGCCAGTACCTGATGCACGAAGTTGCCAAGCAGCTCGATCTCAATCCAAATCGCTTTGTCATATTCGCTTCACTTTTAGGTAGGTTTGGTGACTGTAGCTAACCTGGTAGTGTTTTCATTATATTGGCCATAAGTGCATGAAAACAAAAACCTGCTAGTCTCTCTTTCTACAGTTTTTTTTTTTTTTTTTTTTGTATTTTGGTCGTCTTTTTGGTTTTGTATTGCTTAATTTGTTTACTAAGGTATGGTCTAGCATGGATAATCCCACCACAATTTTCTTTTTTAGTGAAAGATGGCTTTTAAAACTCGCAACAGGATTAGCATGTTTAGTAATTTAGTAATCATTTTAATTGGTGGCTAGGAAAAAATAAAGTTTATTTTGTCATATTTTAAAAAAATAAAAATAATAATCTGGTTACATCTGGTGGTCATTCTTGGGATTTGTACATCTTATAGCCACCCTCTACCACTCCCAAAGTATACACATATTTTTAAATGCTATCACAGCACATTTAGTATGCACCCTGTTACAGTGAGGTTTAATGCAGGTTTTTCAAGTCCTAGAGGGTTGTGTGTGCTTTTGTTTAACCATGCACACTAAATCATCTTATTACTACCTTTTTCCATACATTATCTCTTGCACAAACTTCTAGTTTGCTTTTTCCACTGATGCATAACACTCATACAGTCACTGGACCATAAGCATTGAGGAACTGGTGCAGTTACTGAGAGTCACTTCTTAGAAAAAAAAAATAGCCTGCCTTGTTAGTGCTCACTTAGCTGCTTGTTGAGTACATGTCTGATCAAGTGCGTTACAGTATGTATGTAACTGAGCCAAGCAGAGCCTCCAGAGGAAAGTAGTCCTGCATATCTGCTCTTCTCAGGCTGAGAATTAATCGTGACATATTCTATTTTAAAGAGTAGTTTTCGAGTCATAAAGAGAACAGTGATTTTTTTCAGGAGTTTGAAAGAATAACTTGAATCTAATGCATTTAAAAAAGAGACTATTGTTACCACATGCAGCAGCCCATTACCCTTTTCACAAGTGATTTATGTCTGTTCACCCTGACCTTGTTTTCCCTTTTCTGTGAGCTTATTCGGGTGTACTCTAGTCACCATACATGGAGAAGCATCCCTTTCACTGCCACCTCTGTGGCCATTATTAAAATAGACTATATTACATAAGCATTAAGCTTGGCAAGTAGTGGTTTGTATGTCGCAATATTCTTCATCAGAGCAAGTTGTTTTTCTTAGAAATTAAAAGTGGAAAAAGTTTTATTTCCCCCTCCTCCATCTTTCATGGATGTTTGTCTGTTCTGTTTGGCTGTATTGGGTGCTTAACAGAGCATACATGTGCTGCATATGTAATAAAGCACGTGGCAGATAAGTTATTTATATGGAATATATTTAAATAAAATGTTGTAGTATACGTTTAAGAATTCTTTAGTTCTGTTTGTAGTTTTTTTTTAAATAATTGTTTTTACTGTTTTAGTGTAATTTGATTTCGCTTTCAGTGACTACAGCGATTATTAAATATCTATCTCTTAAGTAACACCGGTGCTACAGTAGTGATGTTACGGTGGAAGCTAGTTTTGGTGGAAATTGACCCCGGGTTGTTACTTTGAACTACAGACCACTATAAAGAAATTGTAAATCACTGCTAATTCCAAAATAGTGAACATGTACAGTTGCAGAGGCATTGAAAAATTGTAAGCAATTGATATTATTTGGCTCTATTTTACAGGTAATCACCTACTGCCTGATGAAGACTTGGCTGCCTTTCATTGGAGTTTACTTGGGCCGGAGCACCCATTAGCATCGCTGAAGGTAATGCATAACTGGGGTAAAAACATTTAGCCGTTCTGAGAGCATCCTGTGCATGAGGCAGCAGATGGTGTAATCGTATACTTAGGTAACACATTATATTGGTCTATTAGCTGTGAGCGGCTATTCCCTGACAGTGCAGCAGGCGTGCCTGATTTTAGGACTGCGTGTGCATCTGCGCTCCTGCAGTTTTTTTGTATTACCCAGGAGTAGCGACATGCCTTCTGTGCAACACTATTTCAATAAATAGAATTGATTGTAGTTCTGTGCTTCTAAAATGTTGTCGCCTTTCCTTGTGTGCGGGTTCATGCGCAAGACTTGTTTCCATTTGAGGCTTTGTATAATAGTGGAGGAAATGGTTTCCTTGACAACATGGAGTAAAATGAGGCATGACAAGTGATGTATTGGTACAATGCAAAATCACTTACACCCTTCATTTGCACTCCTGTAACTAGGAGACCTAATATGCCCAGCAATGTAATAGGTGGTAAAATAATAAGCGGTACCTGGCTTAACATGTTAACGCCTCGCAGGTAGGCCCTTGCACCGAGACAGAACTGATCCTGTCTGGCAGATCTGTTTGTTCAGGTACAGGGCCAGACCAAATCGTCCGCTAATATTTCTGCAGAGCCGCGAGACCTGGGTTATGCAATGTCTTATGACTTATAGCCTATTTGTATGCCTTAAGTGGAAAATCTTGCTGAGGTGCTGAGGATTAGGGTTAAGATGCATTGTGCACTGGTTTTATTATGGAGGGTGAATAGGTAGGCCGCAGGGAACCTGCTCACTATGTAATCTCACAACTTTAAGAAAGAATATACAAGCGTGGTGCCTGTTGTTTGTTTATTTTTTCAATTTGCATTACATCTGTATTTCTGCCTTGTAAGCACAGTGAGTTGTGAATCTCCACACCACTCTGATTGTGTGCCCCAAATATAGCCATTTCGTTTTGTGTCTTTTCTGGAAATGTTATAGGAGGTCAAATCCGATCCACTTAGGTTTGTACTTTTGCTAGGAATGTAATGGAAGGTCATGTCTGATCTATTCCGTTTTGTGTCTTTGCTAGGAATGTAATCGAAGGTCATGTCTGATCCAGTCAGTTTTGTGTCTTTGCTGGGAGTATAATGGAAGGTCTTATCGGATCCGTTCAGTTTTCTGTCTGTTCTGGGAATGTAATGAAGGTGATATCCGATGACAGGTACGCGCCCACCAGCTTGTGCTCCCACCGTGCGACGTAGTAATCAAGGCCGTGGCTGACTATGTCCGTAACATGCAAGACATCAATGACTTGGAAGCCATTGCAAAAGACATCTTCAAACACTCACAGGTATAGTAACGAACCACACAACAACAGTGACTACTCTCTTTTGAATATTCACATATTTAGAATTTGAATCCAGATTTGTATTTTTGATATAACTCCAGTATGTCCTGTAACATTCTTACAAATAGGTTTGAACATGTCAGCATTTTTGCTAAAAAAGTTCAGTAAAGTTTTACTGCAAATCCAAGTCACTAAGTAAATAGCAGCTTCCGGAAAATGCCTTTCTTGTCACTCCAGAATGTGAAAAGAGTTGAAAAGAGAATAGAAAACTGTATGAAGTTTAGGTACTGAAGATGGCTGATGAGAGGAGGAATGTCTAAACCATTAACCTTTATATCACAGCGGTGCCAAAGATCCCGGGCCAGTGAAACTTTGCTCATGTTTTTTCCAGCCTGCCTTTTCCTCTGATAGGAATTTACATCAGTACACTCTTTATTCTCTTGAATTTTTAAATTCAACATTTAGTTGATTTTATTCATGTATAGTGACCAATGTGTAGACACAAGGAAACCATGGGGGAAACAAAGTTCAATACCAAGTTGACTATAGGGTTAGGCAACATTTTATTGAAAATTGAGTTTCATAATCTGTTCTATAGAAACTTGGTCACAGCTTCCGTAGACTGTTTTACTGAAATTTGTTTACAAGTCCATGTTAGGTTTTATTGGAACTTAGTGACAGTTCTGTATTATGTTTTATTGGAACACAGTGAGAGTTTTGTGATCTTTTTGATAAAGGGGTGAACACAAACATCTGTGAAAAATAATAAACACTCCAGAGTCTTCAAAACCTCACAATCTAATTTTACAGGAACAGAAATATGCAATATTATTAAAAGAACTCGTATCGGTACTTTGCATAGCAAGTAACAAAACCTGAGTACTCTACTCATACTTGGACTGAAAACATGGTATCCGTGCCCAACACTCTACGTTACTATAACCCTACATTCGTAAAGGCTATAACCCTACATTCTACATTCCTATAATCCTACATTTGTAAATGCTATAACCCTAAATTATACATTCCCATAACCCTACATTTGTAAAGGCTATAACCCTACATTCTACATTCCTATAACCCTACATTCGTAAATGCTTGTTGATTGTTCAGTGACTATACCAGAGTTGGATTCATCGGCTTGTGTGATATAGACTGGCTTCTTTCACTTTCCCAGATTCACTTTTTTAATGTGCCTGTTTTATATTCTAGTCCAGAACTGATGACAAAGTAGTTCGATTTAAGAAGGCAGTCGAGTACTACTCTGCAGCCAGCAAACCCCTACCGTTCTCTCCTTATTTAGGTAAGTTTATTTCTGAATAACTGAGACACTATGCACAGATGCATATTATCAGTATATTTTTAACCATAATATCATGCATTATTCTTTTATTAATATAGGTCACAGGTGCTATTGCATTTCCTCGGTTTGTGCCAGAATTCATTATAATATGCACGGCATGTCACTAGATCCATGATTCCTTTAACGTTAAATGTCCTTTTGATTTCCCCAAAATAGGTTCATTTTGTTTTGATTTCTGCACTGATAGAACAAGCCTTAGTCTGTGTGAGTCTCAATTGGAGCTCTGAATTGGTGTGTGGAGTAAAGGACAGGCTAATATTACATTTCCACTAGTCTCAATCATTTGTATGTTTGCCTGACCCCGCTTAATGGGGCTGATCACAGCCTGCCCTTGCCAAACCTCTGTTTCCATGGCATCAGCAAGTTGATGAATGAGTTTGGTGTAACAGTCTGCACAAGACCACAGAGTTGCTTGGTATTTAAAAATCGCTTGCCTTTTTTCTTGGTCCCGTTTTCAGTTTAATTTGGATTTCTTTTTTCCCGTTGATGTCTGTACATAAAAAGCAGGTTTTGTTTTCAGTGAGCAGGAAAGAAGCCATCACAGTAATGTGAGAAATATTCCCAGTTGCCACAGAATGTGTGCACATTGGAATGGCCGCTATGCACTGTGCATACAAATAACCTGCTTTAGAAAGGCCTTTTGCACAGTGGCTTCAGCTCCTTCCCTTTGGAAGTTTGGAAAAAAAACTTGCTGCTGACCTCAAAACAGCAGTGAAACATTTTATTTGAATCGCTCTTTAATTGATGCAAAATATAAAATGTTAAGGGTGTTGATTTTTTATAAATTTGATGGCCATCTCAAGCTTTCTCAAAGTTGCATATTGATCAATGTGTTTTGAGTTGATCAGGAGTACATATTCTCTTGTTTTGGCCTTGCATCATGCATAATTTACACACTTGATATTGTGGGGTGTAATGCAATGTAACAGAAAGTATCTGTCCTTGTTTTCTGATGCAGTCAGACCAAATCAGATTGGAGTGCCTGCTGCAGTGCCACAATATGTACCTCCACAACAGATGCTGAACATTCCACAGATTCCCCTTCCTGTGAAATCTGGGGTGAGCTCACCGCTCATCACAGTGTTCTGCAAGGATAATATTACATGTACTTCTCTACTGGTTTATTTGCTATGGCTGTGGAGTGAGTGAGTGAGTGAGTGAGTGAGTGAGTGAGTGAGTGAGTGAGTGAGTGAGTGAGTGAGTGAGTGAGTGAGTGAGTGAGTGAGTGATAGGTTTTATCTGAACCCAAATACCCTATTTTGAAATGCACAGCTAATTAATTGTTTGCAGATATTTTTGTGAGTTTATATTTTGTAAGCTTATATTGAAATTTTTGAAGATATTGGGATGATAAAAGTAGTGAGCAAAGTGCGCATTAAACAGAAAATGAAACTCGATGACAGAACTTTTCTAATATGGCTTATTGTGCTGTGGAATATGAGTAAAATTATTGAAGTGGTAAATCATTTTGAATGCTAACTCTTAAATTGAGATATGTTGCATCAGTACTCATTGTTCACCCATAAGTGCAGACGTCGAGCTTTTTTAACAAATGTATACTGTGCTGATTTTAGCAAATTTGTTATATACAGTATGTGTGTGTGTGTGTGTGTGTGTGTGTGTGTGTGTGTGTGTGTATAGAATAAACAAATAAACGTGTTTATTTGTTTTAATTAAAAATAAAAATTCTTCATTTTTTGATGTGTTTGGGGTTAATGGCGAAGGGGGTTTTGCAGGTCCAGCAGCTGCCACTCCAGAACGCCTACTCCACCCCACTGGCTGAGGCCGGTCTCTCTCTCCCTCCGGATCCAGTGGGGAAAGGCCTCCCGGATCAGAACAGCTTCAGCAACATTCCTCACGAAGGGAAACACACGCCACTGTATGAGAGGTCTTCTCCCATCAACCCCGCCCAGGGCAGCAGCCCCAACCACACGGAGCCTGCGTTTTTCAACACCTCGTCCACATCCTCTTCCTCAGAGAACGGCGAAAACGCGGGCACCACTGCCAAGTGAGTGGAGCCATCGTCCAGAAGCCGTGTCACCTGTGAGCGGGTTATGCACGTCACAACGCACACAATGACTGCCATTTGCTTTCTCTTGCATTCTTTTTGTCACGCTGAATTCAGCTGTAAACCACAGAGATAAGTTCTTATTCAAGTGAAGACACTGGTCTGTGAGTGTCTTGTAAGTCTGTTAAAAAAGAAATGGCTCCAACGGGCAATAAACCAGGTCTTTTGAAGACTTAAATGATAATTTTTTCGTAGTTTCAGTGATTTAACAGATAAAGTAAACTAAACTACTGTGGTTTTGTGCCTGTAGATCTTTGAGCACAGCTGAATGTATACACTGTACATTGTATGTCCCCTTTTGTTCAACAGTGAGCATTTCTAGGCCACAGTGTCATTGTACTGCTGCCTCTGCAACCAACACACGATCATTCATTCCTCCCAACACTGGATGCATTTATCAGCTGAGAATTTCTGAAAGTGAAAATGTTCTTAAGAACTGTACCGTCCACCCACTGTGGTGGAGGTTAAGCCAAACTGATTTGTGTGAATTAATGTTCAATGTATATTCTGCTTGATACCATGTTTTTTATTTTATTGTAGCCATATAAGTGACCATAAAGGAGGATGGGACAAACCAGGAAAGCAGTCTGCAAACTTACCAGAGGGAGATATGGGAGACCGCATTAAAGTAAGTTTTCATTTCAATATCAGAACCTATGTCATTGAAAATGCCCACTCTTGCCAAAATATGTCAAATATGATATAATTTAAGACATATTCTGTTGTTATGATGTTACAGCAGTGACATGCAGTTTAACTACTCAGATGTACTACTGTGTCTTCTCCAGTCAACTAGATCTGAATGACAAAGTTATTATTATTATTATTATTATTATTAATAACACTATCATTATTATTATTATTATTATTAATAATAATATTTATTTATGTTACCATTTACTGAGCTGTGAAGTAGTCTGAGTAATGCAATCTGATGCAAATCATTTAAACTGTAGCACAGTGGTAGGTGCCTGGATTTCTATAATTTTGACAAAGTGCTTAATTGTTAGCATCTCAGATGGGATTGATATCAGGTACGGCTGGGATGCAGCTTATATCCCAAACCCAGCCCCCACCTCACGTTTAATCTCAGTTTGAGTTATTCATTGCGTCGTAGCTTAAGTGGGTGCTACACTGGGACAAAGCAAAAACATTTTTACTTATTGCTTAAATATATATACATAAAAAGAATAAAGAGTTGGTATTCATGGTCTTACCCAGCTTTTTAATAAAAGAAGCACATACGCTGTCTGTCTCGGAGAAAACCTGCTCATGGTGCATGCGATGAGCTGTTTGGATCACTGGAAGATCACTGAGTTTGCAAGCGAGGATGTGCTTTGGTTCTGCAGTCCTGGGTTATATTTCAGACATGGACAATGTGTTGTATGAGGCTAGAAATGGTTTGAAGTTTAAGAATCACACAAGTACCAAACAGTTTTGCACTTTTGTTTTTAAGTAATCTTAATAAAGATGCACAACCATTTACTTTGTATACACCACTCTGTTCAGGGCTTGCTTGGGGTGACACCAAAACAAAAAATGTTCATTGTTGAGGAATTTCCATAGTTCTCTGAACAGTTCCAAAATGTGGTGCAAAAGGGATACTTTGCTAACATGGATGCATATTTATAAACATCATTTGCCAAACATGTCCACAAGAGAGAGACAGATAGTAAAAAAAGATATTTACTTTCAAAGTTGTAAATACTGGAAATATGACATGACAAAATGAAAAGAGATGCTTGGCTGGCTATTTTGTTTGTATTTGATGCATATTACTTTTTAATTTCCAGGACCTTGGTAGATGTACCAGACAGTTTGTGCCAGATGAAAATGCATTTGCAGAATGTAGCTTGCAAATGTTAGCTTTATGTATTTTAAGGATTAAGGATTGATTCCTGCATGAGCGTCTGTGTTGTAGGGACAACTAAGTATGGCAATATCTTAGATAAGATAGCCAGCAGAATTATGTATAGCTTGTATATTGAACTGTGTCTGATGTTGGCATGAACAGCCTGCTCAGGTGCTCGTCTCACCCTGCCTTCAGGTGGAGGACTCGTCTGTGCCCTCTCCAGTGAGTCAGGGGGGAGACGCTGGTCACCACGGCGTGAACGCGCAGATCCCATCCCTCCTCTCCATGCCGACCAGGAACCACATGGATATCACCACCCCACCTCTGCCCTTGGTGGCCCCCGAGGTCCTGCGGGTCGCAGAGCACAGACACAAGAATGGCCTCATGTACCCCTACATCTACCATATCCTCACCAAGGTCAGGAAACATCAGGAACCAGCTTAGACCAGTCGCCGAACACAGCTGAGTTACATAAGTATTTTAAATGCTTTCACTCTTTGAATGCTGGTGTAAATTTTCAATGAATCCTGAGAGTTTTCAAGCAAGTGTGTCATTTGCCAACACAGGCCATCTTATAAAGAACTAAGTTTGTGCTGATTATTTGTGAAAATAGATTCTTCTTTTAAAATTGTCTGTAATCTTCAGGAGTTTTACTTGTGTCTAAAGGGCTTTAGTCTTTAAAACAATTATTCGTTCTAGGACTCTCACTGATTGAAGCCAGTTTTTATTTGGAAAGGACTTGCAGTCTTTTAAAGTGCATGACTTTGTTAGTTACTTGTCGGTTGTAGAAAGGTTTTTGGGGGTTACTTTCACTGTGGACCCCAGACCATGTCATACTCCTCAGAAGATCAGAATGGCATTTCCAACACAGTGGGGCCTGAGCTGTGAAATTGGAGTAAGTCTCACAGACGGTGGACAACACACTTGACTTCAAAGCTGTTATGAGACTGTAGGCAGGTAATACTTGATCACCGAATAACGCAAGACTGACCAGGAGTGAAGCCACTAAATAATTTAAGGAAAGAAGTCATGTATGATGTTTGTTTTCATCTTTTTTTTTGCAGGGTGAGATAAAGATTTCTGTCACCATTGAAGACGAAGCTAACAAAGACCTGCCTTCTGCGGTGCAGCTGTACCGGCCTATCCGTCAGTGTGTTTACGGAGTCCTCTTCAGCCTGGCCGAGGCCAAGAAAAAGGCTGAAAGACTCGCCATGCGGAGGAACAGACTCCCAGAGTGTGGGTGCCCTGTCCAACCATCCAATTGCATGCCAGACATGCAGGGTGCCCCCTAGGGCTGCCCGATACACCGCAAAGATAATTACCAAATGCAATAACGGCCATGGCCACCATGTGGGGTATTGCCTTTTATTTTATTTATTTTTTTTAATTATACCTGATGCGGTAGTAAACGTCCAAACTTCAGAGGCCGCGTGAAATTCTTCTGGGAAAAAAAGTCCCCACTACCACATCAGGTATAATTAAAGACAAATAGACCAAAAGGCCCTAGGTAACCCCAAGCACAGTGCGTCTGACTGACCCGTCTCCCCACTCCCGTCCCCTGCAGATCCCCCCGTGATTATAAAAGAGTGGGCGGCCTACAAGGGGAAGTCCCCCCACACGCCCGAGCTGGTGGAGGCGCTGCCGTTCAGGGAGTGGACCTGCCCCAACCTGAAGAAGCTGTGGCTGGGCAAGGCGGTGGAGGACAAGAACAGGAGGATGAGGGCCTTCCTGGCCTGCATGCGCTCTGACACGCCAGCCATGCTGAACCCAGCAAATGTCCCCACAACCCTCATGGTGCTCTGCTGCGTTTTGCGGTGAGCTCCCCCCCCCCCAACCCCCGGTCCACACCCCCCCGCCAACCACCCCATCCTCGCCGTAAAACATGTCCATTTTGAAACCGTTCACAGTACAGACTGCTCTGATTCATCTGCTTAAAGAACTATTTTTAAGTTTTAAGTTCATTCAAAGTAATATATTGAACCTTTAAGTACGTTGTTGGCATAAGTATATAATATACACGAGATGCAGTTAGAGATAATAAAACTAGTTCCTGTATTTTGTAATACCTTATCCTTTGTGTTTTGCTTCAGGTTTATGTTACAATGGCCAGGAGTAAGAATTTTGCGTCGTAACGAACTTGACGCTTTCCTAGCCCAAGCACTTTCTCCTAAACTATATGAACCTGACCAGCTGCAGGAACTGAAGGTGATTTTGTAGAGATTGTTATATGAGGCCTGTCCTGGAAATGCTCAACAGTTCCCACAACTTGTTTTGTTTCGACCATTAAATGTTTTGTTTGAACAAATTACCCATTACATTTTCAGTTGCATTCTTTTTGGTTGTTAACAAAAACAATTCTCAATTATCAGATTGCCCATGATTATAAAATGTGGTGAACAAAAAGAGAATGTGGGCTATTGAGTTTTTAGAGGGCGTTCTTCATATATCATCATTGGTTTAAAGAAATATATTTTTCTTGCTTAGAAACACAGCTTAAATGCTTTTTACAAGCATGTTTCCATTTTAAAAAAAAAGCTTTTCAGGACTAGATGCTTCACCTTTGCTTGCGTGAGATGATTGAGTGGAAATTGTAGCTCAGTGTGTGTGTACCGCTTTAGGCTTCAGGCTTCAGGCCTTACCCCAGGTTTTACCCAGCTCTGGGTATCGTCCCACCACTGTGTGTTGTGGTTCAGTTGTACGCTTTTGGGTGACGTCAGCTGAGTGTGTTCGGACTCCGAACATGTTAGCCCGCCGCGCTACAGTAACCGTGTGCTTTGGTTGTGCCGGTCTGACTGTGTACGTTGCTGACTGTGGCTCTGTGTTGGTTCTGCTGGACTCGGCGCTTGGTGCACTGTGTTAGGCTGACTATAGGCTCCTCTGGCTGGCTTTATGTGTTCTGGTGGACTTTGTCTGCCTGGATGGACGGGTTTGCCCCTGCTTGCTCTGTGCTCTGACCCTGGCTGAGTGAGCCGTTCTCTGTGGTGTGTGTGTGTGTGTGTGTGTGTGTGTGTGTGTGTGTGTGTGTGTGTGTGTGTGTGTGTGTGTCTGAGCGTGTGTGTGCGCGAGTGTGTTTGTGTGTGTGCCTGCACACAAGTGTGTTTGTGTGTGTGTCTGAGCGTGTGTAGATAGGTGTGTGTGTGTGCGCGAGTGTGTTTGTGTGTGTGTGTGTGCGTGCACACGAGTGTGTTTGTGTGCGTGTGTGATTTTGTGGGTGGGCCAGATGAGGCTGTGTGTTCCCTGTTGAGCTCCTTGCTTTGTGCCTACAGATAGACAACCTGGACCCACGCGGTGTCCAGCTGGCCGCTCTGTTCATGAGCGGGGTGGACATGGCTCTGTTTGCTAATGACGTGTGCGGACAGCCTATCCCCTGGGAGCACTGCTGTCCCTGGATGTACTTCGATGGCAAACTGCTTCAGAGCAAACTCATCAGGGCCAACAGGGAAAAGGCCCCACTCATCGACCTCTGTGATGGTCAGGTAGCTGTTCCAAAATATTATATAACTCTTTCTCTCTCTATCTCTCTCTCGCCATTACCTGTAGTATGCTTATGAAATGTTTTTGGTGATAGGTTGTATATTTTAAGCTTAAACAATGGCTGGGTTGAACACAAAAAGTATAAGGGTGGGGGGAGGTTAGCGTCAGAAGCTTTGAAGAATCGTGAGCTGGGCTTCACAGACTGCCTTCTGTTTCCCAGGCCGAACAGGTCGCTAAAGTGGAGAAGATGCGTCAGAGCATCCTGGAAGGGTTGAACTTTACCCGCCCGCCACACCCTATCCCGTTCCCGCCACCGCACGGCATGCCTTTCTACCACCCCAACACTACTTTCTACCCTCCGCCCCCCATGCCCCCACCCCAGGGCAGAGGGAGAGGCATGCCAGGTAAGAACCTGGAGAGGTTACCATGGCAGTGGGGCCCTGTTGTGTGTCCACTGACGCAGCCTGTTAGAACCCCAGAGCCGCACCATTTCCGCTCACATTTTCAACTGGGCACTGAATGGCTGCCGTGGAATGCAGTAAACACACACACTGGTCCCACAGAAGCGTGTCTGTCCGTGGACTGCGTGCCTCCAGCTGGGAAATGTGAAACATACCACAGGCATAATTGGGCTGTTGTGTTTGACACCCATCTTCCGCTGATGGCTCTAGGCGAATTGTGTTGAGCTCTGTAAATTTTGCATTTTAAAATGTACTGGTCTTTTTTGTACTGATTGAATTGGAACAGAATTGATGCAGTTCAGAATTTCTTTTGTTATTCCCTCTTGCTAGGCCTTCAAGCCATTCCTTCACAGGGTGGCAAACTGGAGATCGCTGGCACCGTGGTGGGTCAGTGGGCAGGGACTCGGCGTGGGCGGGGCAGAGGGGCATTCCCCATACAGGTGGTGTCAGTTGGTGGACCAACCAGAGGGTAAGCCTGGCTGATTGAGGAAAGAGTCATTACCAATGTGGTCTTGGTTCCTTTGTCCAAGGAACAATCACAAGTTATACTGACAGCAAAACTTTATTTTTGCTTTACACTGTGTGTATCTGTGTCTATGCAGATCATTTTAATTTTTTTGACATTCATTCTTTAAAGTAACTATGACGTTTGTCACAAATCACAACCAACCAGTGGGCTCCAGAAATGCTGAAAAAATGTTTGATTTATATTTAAGTGCGTTACTTTGGAAGTAGAATAATGATGAGGCCCTCATTCTCCTTTTTGTGTCCATTTATATTTGATGAGAGTTCTAATATTCTAATATTTACATGTCTACTACCCTAAGATGATGTTTGGATGGGTTACTTCTACTATGAACATTTTTGGATGTACATTAGATAAGAAACACAGAAATGTACATGGGAATACATCCTTTGCAGTGTCATCCAATTATTGGGAGCTATTATCCGTAATCGTAAACCCTCACTGGCTGTTCAAAACATATTGTGGTAGTTGTAGATATAGTGGCGATAGTTGTTGTGACACTGAAAAAACTAAAAGAGAGAGAAAAATATCTTTGCAGCCAAACAAAGTTCCCCTGCCATAAAAAAAGTTCTGTAAATAGTTTGTCTTTTAGAAGATACAACAATAAGATGTATAACATGAACAATTGGCCTAAAAAATGGTTTGTAAGTAGTTTGTTTGTCCTGTAATCAGAGGATGGGAAAAGTAAAAGACAACCGTAAACGTATCAGATCTGTTTTAATATAAGGTGCTAACAGGTTTTAATATAAGGTGATATCATGACACCAGAAAATGGCTTTGTCTTTGATGACAGAGATCAGGATAGTCTCAATCAGTCGTTATGGAGTATTTTGGTTTCTAGTGTTTCTCTAACGTCGCAGAGAAGAACAACATTTGCACAAAAAAAAATGAAAATCTAAAATTAAATGTAGGACTGTGTGAGATGAGGTGAGCAGCAGTAAGGTGACTAGCGCAGGGGTAGGCAACCCTGGTCCTGGAGTGCTGGAGACGGTCCTGGTTTTTCTCCATCCAAACATATAACTACATAATTGGATACATTTTTATTAATCAGGTGTAATGAATGCAGATCTGTTGGAGGCACTCGGCATTTCACCTGTCAGAATATTCAGACTCAGACCTTTAATCATCCATCCAACTCTTGCGAACAAGCTCAGATGGAACAAAAACCAGAAATGCCACTGGCACTCCAGGATCAGGGTTGCCTACCTCTGCTGTAGAAGAATGTGGTTAAACTGTAAGACGCACATCCCCCTGCCATTAAAAAACATAAAACTCCCTGAGTGAAATTTGATGGCAGCTAACTCATCCCCAAAGTGTCACTTCAAATAAACAGCATTGCCATTGCAAAAGGTCCTTAGATGCTATCCATAATCAAGCAAGCTCGCAAATTTATGAAACTATCAGGTGGGAGGCTTGATTAGGAAACTCAGATAAAAAGAATAGAAATGAGCCTTTCTGTGGGGTGAGTTTGTACATGCAATTACCTTTTGACTTTTTCGTCAAAGAAGAGTAGATTCATTAAGGCTGCATTTGTCATATTGTGAATTTAAATAGACTAAAGTACTACATGTGCAGTGCTAAAAATAAATTGAAGGATATATGAGAATTCAGAGAGAGAACTTCTTAAGTCTGAGATGAATGTTCTATATGTGATTTCACACAATTCTTGTTTTGTCATTAAAATCATGAAGTAATAATGGGCTACACTCGTTTTGTATGCCAATTTGGTGCTTCTCACTGTTCCCCAGACATCTACAGTCAAGCCAGAAAGTCTGCACACCCCTTTCACCTTATCCACGTTTTATTACGTTACAGACATATTCTACAATAGATTGAGTTCATTTTTTGTCTCAAAATTCTACACAAAATAGCCCATAATGACAAAGTGAAAACAGGTTTTTAGACATTTGTGCTAATTTATAAAAAATCTAAATGTAAAATATCATATGCACCCAAGTGTGCACACCCTTTGATATGACACCCAAAAGTGAACTGAGGTGCATTTTGTTTCCACTGATACTGCTTGAGATGTTTCTTCAACTTAATGGGAGTCCACCTGTGATAAATTCAATTGATTGAACATGATTGGGGATTGCCAACACCTGCCTATATAAGGTCCCACAGTTGACAGTGGATGTCAGAGCAAACTCCAAGCCATGGGGTCAAAGGAATTATCTGCAGGCCTCAGAAACAGGATTGTGTCAAGGCATAGATCTGGAGAAGGGTACGGAAAAATCTCTGCAGCTTTACAGGTTCCAAAGAGCACAGTGGCCACCATCATTCATAAATGGAAGAAGTTTGGAACCACCAAGAATCTTCCTAGACCTGGCCGCCCGGCCAAACTAAGCAATCGGGGAAGACGGGCCTTGGCCAGGGAGGTGAGCAGGAACCCGAGGGTCACTCTGACAGAGCTCCAGAAACTCTGACAGGAAACCAGGCACCGCTCATCACCTGGCTAATACCATCCCTACAGTGAAGCATGGCGGTGGCAGCATCATGATGTGGGGATGTTTTTCAGCAGCGGGAACGGGGTGACTAGTCCTAATAGAGGGAAAGATGAATGCAGCTAAGTACACCGAGATCCTTGAAGAAAACCTGCTCCAGAGCGCTCTGGACCTCAGACTGGGGCGAAGGTTTACCTTCCAACATGACAACGACCCGAACCACACAGCCAAGAGAACAAAGGAGTGGCTTCGCAGTCTGTGCATGTCCTTGAGTGGCCCAGCCAGAGCCCAGACCTGAATCCAATTGAACGTCTGTGGAAAGAGCTGAAAATTGCTGTGTACCGACGCTCCCCATCCAACCTGACGGAGCTTGTAACGATATGCCAAGAGGAATGGGCAAAAATATCCAGAAACAAGTGTGCCAAGCTCGTAGCTTCTTTCCCAAGACGCCTTGAAGCTGTAATCGCTGCCAAAGGTGCAGCAACCAAGTATTAGGCTGTGTACAGATATGTAACCCCTAAATAACCTATTTTTGTCAGTAAAATAAAATAGCATATTTTCTAAAAAACCTGTTTTTACTTCGTCATTATTGGCTATTGTGTGTCGATGTTTGAGGCAAAAAATTAACTCAATCTATTGTAGTATAAGTCTGTAACGTAATTAAACGTGGAGAAAGTGAAAGGGGTGTGCAGACTTTCTGGCTTCACTATCTTCAGTGAATATAGAATTATAGCCAACTTCAGTCTTTTTCAATCTGATCATCATCTGATTACGAGTATAGCGAGGTCGGCATACCCCTAGTATTGACAATCTCCATAGTAAGACAGTTTGAGACTCTTCTATATGCAATATATGTAGTTTTGGCACTTGCATATTATGACAGTTGCTTACACTTTGAAATGACAGACATGTACATTATGGACACTTCAGTACTTAGCATTTCCCCATATGGCAGCTTGTACCTTTTTGACCATACTCTCTTTTCAATAGTCGTCCAAGAGGTGTGATTTCAACTCCTGTTATAAGGACCTTTGGTCGAGGAGCCAAATTCCATGGTAGAGGATTCAAGAGTCAGGGAACATACCAGGTAAGCCATATATATCATAGAAGAACCAATAACATTGTAGCTGACAACTTTTTTTTAAAGTATAAGTTATCCATTTAAGGTATTCAAGATTTGATCTGTTATGGTGGAACATTTGGTATCTCGAAGAAATCAATAAGCTTACCATTACAAAATTGAATTTGTGGTATTTTATGTCTTTAAAGTTCTATGCAATCAAAGTGCTGGCCTCTGAAAACGGTTTTAAATTTGGGAATGGACTGTCTTTCTTGTGAATGCACAACATTTTCTCAAAATTCATTGCATTGATAGTCAATGCTAGATTTTCTGAGAGGGCAAGAAAGTGTTTTCATTTTTCAATTGACAGTGAGGTAAGATTAATGTGTTGATTGATATTAATTCTAGTGATACATGAAAGTTTGCTGGAAGTAAAAAAAAATTAAAAAATTAAAAACGGTTCATAAAACTACATGAACAACAGAATCCAAATGGCAACATTTGGATATTTGAGCCATCAAAACATTATCCTATATTTGTAACAAACACGTAGTTTTTACATAATCAAATTAAACCAATGAAACAAAATTAACTCTTAAATTAACTCTTATGCAACATGTTATGCCAAATGCGTCACAGTTAGCCTAGCCTCCTACATAAGTATGTTTTATGTCACCCAGTATAATGTTTAGCCATTAGCCAGGTGACATTGTTGGTTTTGTCACATTTGGCATAACATGTTGCATAATAATGTGTTATGTCACCCTTTATGAAGCATGACATTTGCTTATGCATGATTTATGAAGCCATTATATCTTGTTTGTTAAGGCTTTATATAAGCTATATAAAGCCTTCATATGGAGACTTTGTTTAAAGTGTGACCATTTATTTTTTATTAGATTACCAGGACGGTAGAAAGTTGTCTTGAAGTAGCTACGGCCTGTTTTTACAGAGTTTGATATATTTTTGTGCTATAAAGAACCCTGGGCAGAATGTAGCACATTTGAAAAGTGTGACCCAAACAGAGCTTTTAGCATGAATGGTATTTTAAAATAGTTAATGAATCATAACCAGGAGTGCCAATCATTTGATTCAATTTTTATTTTACAGGAATCTCTTACTTCCGTTCATTGTAACTTAGTAAAGCAAGCAAAGTGGTCTTTATTGAGATCCGGCACTGGATTAATAACTGGATGGAGGGTTTGATTGAATTTCTTAGTCTACTTTAAGTACATCTGATTGAATTCTATATCTACTGTCAATGGTGGTTGACAGTAGGTAGGCCTGTGCCTTATTGCAGTCTGAAAGTGGTGTTAAATCTGTGAGCTATAATATTTTCGGCTGTATGAATCCCCTTTTCCCTGTGTGGTGTCACAGCTGATTTGCACTCTAATTGTCCATTATCTTGCCTTTTGGTCACACAGGCTGAGTTCCCAACCCATCGTTTGCATATGCTTTCATTTTGCCTGCTAATTATGTCATTAAATGATCAAAATTGACTTCTAAAGTTTGGTCTGGCTGCCCTACTGATCAGCTTTATATAAAAGCCTCCTGCACTCTCTTGTTTTTTTTATATTATTAACCATCTCACAGGAAGGAACCGATACAGACCTGGTGTTTTGTATCGCCATTAAATTGTACGTAATAAATGGCTGCGGCAAGCCTTTGGAGACATGAGCTTTTAGGTCCAGGTGCAGTAAAACGGCCTAGAAAATGGTGCACCCCTGCTACCTGCCTGGGGCTGCGTGCTGGTGATGCATTACCTTTGCAAGGGAGGACCTTGCAACTGAGCAGAGTGGATGTCCTGTTTTTATCTGACCGCATATACATGACTATGGAATCCTAAAGGCGACAAAAGTTACTAATAGGTTATCTGGATTGTAAAAAATAAAAATGCTTTTAATCATTTCCTTAGCCTTCCAATCAGTCGATAATTTATTTTACTCTCACATTTCACATCATTTACTGCCTCAAAACATTTATGATTTTTTCTCCCCATTTTCTTCTAATTTGGTAGCAAATTGTATCCTATTTAATTAAATTTCTCGTGTAGCAACCGCTTGAGAATTCGCCGCTACAACCCCGTCAGCCGGTAGTAGGAAAGAGGTCGCCACGCCCTCTTCAGACCGGGATTCCGGCTTGCCCGAGGCCATTTTGTACGCAACGATTCTCCCCCACCGAGTCCTAGCATGCGTTTAATCATTTATCTATTTCCAAATTTCCCCATGCAACATATCCCATTTTCCTTGCCACATTTACTAATCTCTTCACCACATTTTCTATTCTCCTTATGGCTTATATGATAATGAGAAGGGCGTGTCTAAACCCATGCTGAAGAGAGCGTGACGTCACTACCCCGGATGCTCCGACCGTTCCTGAAGAGAAATTTCCCCATTAATTTTCTGCTATTAACAAATAACAAGACGAGGTATCATGCCAGCTTCTCCGTTCCATAACAGTATATCACAATGCACAAACTGTCTAATTTGTGAAAGCAACACCAAATTTATAACCATTTAAGTAAAGGTACAGGACTGTAGGCAACTTTTTTATTTTTTATTGACAAACAAACTACGTTAACGTTACACGAATGTTGCGCTAGCACAGCGGCACAGATCGGGCAGTGCTCTGTCCGTGGGAGAGAGGAAATGATTAAAAGCTTTTTTTATTTTGTACAATCCAGATAACCTATTAGTGACATTTGTCGCCTTTGGGATTCTATACATGACCAGCTGCAGTGTAGCAGACTCCCTGTTGAACTGGAATGGATCTTATTCTGTGTGAGAGCTGGGCTCTCCTGTCATGACCATCCCAGGTTATCTTCAGCATTCACACATCCTGTGCATTTCTCTGTTCAACATTGCTGCTTGCTCTGAAATGTACTGTGCTTAAAGCATGTCACAAATAATTACATGGTAAAGATTTTGTTGTATGTCCAAACCAAAAGGTTGTCACTATTTTGTGTTTTTAGTTAATATCTGTCATGTTTGGGTAGGTTTAAAGATAAGTGAACTGATTAACCATCACACAAAATTAATTATACACCAATGGTAACTTTGTGAGAGTCACCATTAGTGAGAAAATACATGCTCAGACTTCAAAGAAAGCCTGGGAAGATCAGTAGTCAGAAGCCTTACTGCGTTTTCACACCAAATTACATGTGAAGACACTGAAGCAGATCCAACTTCCTGTTAACTCAGAAGAGATGGGTAAGAGGGAGCTGTGTGGTTGACTGGAGATACAAGAACAGCTGCCTTGTCAGTCATGAGCATACTGAAAACGTGTTTGTCAAGGAATCTGTCAGGTGATAAAAATCTGCCAGGTCTTGGGGATACAATTGGCATATGAATACTTGGGGAAATGGTTGAAAATGGAAACATAAACATAAAAGGGAATTTGGTGTCACTGCACTACAATACACCATTATAGAATAATATGAAAGCACAATACAACTAAATACGTGCATCTATTGAGCAGCATACATTACAAGTGCCATAGCAGTGGAAGTGTCAAGTGCTAATTGGGAATTAGGGAAATGGAGTGGATACTGTGAACGTGTTGAAAGTCATGCAATATTGCCCTTTTGAACAGCTAGTTTGTAAACAACCCTTGTTATTTCAGTTCATTAGACTTAATACGTAAATGCCACTTTGTTGGGGATCATTTGGGTACTCAGCTAGCTGGGCTTGAATGCATTAATGTACTTGGTGAATGTAACATTCTTGAATGAAGTAGTACTGCATACAGGAATGTTTACTACAAATCGTCAAGGCTGATCTTTAATGACCTTGAGCCCTTTCAGTTATACTGAACTACTGCAACTGGGTGTGCGCAGCTGTGTTGGTTGTTTAGAATTAATTAGAATTAGTTAGAGTGTGTGTTATAAGTGCCTCTGGTAAAGCTGCCCCCCCCTCACAATTCCCAGAAAGTATATCATGGAGATTTAAGTAGGGGTTGTATAAAGAATATATTTATATTGTGATTTCTGCCGTAAATAATTATGTAGAAAAGATTTTTCTGTAGGATTAATTGGAGCCATTTTTTTGTATTGTCATATTTATATTTGAAATGGGCATGACTGTAATAATGGAATATTCTGTGCCATCTTGGATATGTGCATCTGCTAGGGGCTTTATTAATGATGATTGTTTCCTTGTATTCCCTGACCAGAGCAAACCTGCATATGCTGCTTCAGCCAATGAGGTGGGGAAAGAGAGGAATAAGCCCATGCCAGAGGAGACAAAGTCCCCCCCACAAGAAGGCTCCATGGCCGAAAACGGTGTGGAGGGCAAAGAGGCTGACCAGCTAAACGGGAACAAAGACGACGGCAGGGCTCCCAAACAACCTGAAAGTGCCTTGAGTTATGACTCTAAAATGTGCAATACTAATCCTCATTTAAATGCACTAAATGCAGACAGTGATTGCCACAGAGACGAAGCTCTGGGTACCTCTGTCTTAAAAAAAGAAGAGTAAACCTATTTTTATAGAGAGGGTGAAGGATGATGGAGGGTCTAGGGTTAGGAATATCTGGAAAGATGGAAAGCCTACAGTCGATGTACATTTTTTCCTCTCCGTAAGAGAAAAATGAGGACTTATGAAATTCGGATCCCTCTTTAAAGACAGCAAGTTTAAGCAAGGATAATGTCTATCTCTCGGTTAAAAAGGCAATTATACCAGTTACAGATACAATGCTACCAGTATAAGGAGTAAGACAGTTCGCTCCCTCATCACTGATATTACACACGTTTCAAACTGGTTACGTGAACGTTATTTTCTTTTTCTTGAAATACTGAAGCCGAAAAATGCTTTCATTTGGCAGTCTTTAGTACTTATAGGTTGAAATACTATTTCAGTACCTGGCACCATATATTTGCCATTGTAATTGATTTTGTGTTGTGTCACAGTAAATGCTTTTGAGAATTAAACACATGAAAAAAGAGAAAAAACACAAAACCACATTTCTCACATGGGTCATCACTGTGGGATTATTGTGTTGAAAAAATGTGCAGAATAATTTCAAAATTAAGTAACTAGAATAAATACAGCAGCTTAAGTTCTGATGATCTAAGTATACGTCATACTTTTAGCTATATAAGTAACATGTCAAGAAACGGTTAAATCACCGAAGATGCAAATGATCTCTCAAAGAAACTCCGATACATTTTGTGTCAGAAATTGCCATGCATCAGTGATCAATGAATAATGTGGTTTCTTGAATCAAATGTAGAACATTAGTACTACTGTTTCAGCTAAACTTTCTGCATGGTTCATAATTTTAAAAGGTGTGTAGTTATTATGCATGTTGTCCTTTTCTTCCATCTTTACAAGTACTGTGCCCATTTGCAAAATTAAAAAAAGGCTAATAATCAGTAATAGTCCTATAAAAGGTGTTAACTGTTTAGTCAGTAACTGATTTGCTCTAACCTTAAATTTTTGTGATTATTGACCTCTGTTGCATTTAATCAAAAAAAAAAACTTACAAAAAATTATCTAGCCACTTTAAATATTGTTAACCCTGGTGTACTCATTACTGTATACATTATTGTTCTCTGTTGCTGTTTTATGCATTCATATTAGCAAAACATCTCTGGAAAAAAGAAAAACCTCTCAAAAAAAAGCTTTGATCTTAAATTACCCCCTTTTTCGTAGCTGGAAAACAAGTCCGCAAGACTCTTGACCTTCCCATTGAGAGTTTAGCATAAGCAAGTAAACCTGTAATCATTTTTGATGTTTACTTTAGTGTTTTAAAACTTATTGTACTTCTAAAACAGAATCATCACTTAACTTTTTTCATCTAATTCTCCTGATGCTTTCCATCACACATTAGTGATCAGAAATACGGTGTATTCCCCCCCGTCCCCCGCCCGCAAGAGCTAAATAGGTTACCTTGATGTAAGTTGAACGGAGTTTCTACCTAAGTCATGGGTTGTAAAAGAATGAACTACTGTTGGGATTGACTGATTGTTGATGGATTGTGGTGTGGTGTTTTTGAAGGCAGTTGAGTGCAACTTACAATGCTTAATAAAAGTCTTTATTCTTTTAGTATAATTTTGACTTTGCAGTGTGTGATTTTTAGAGACTTTGTTCAGTTTACAAAACACTTTTCCAGCGAATGGAATTTCCATTGTATTTTCATTTTATAAAATATGGATTTTGTGGTATTCATATGGAATGTATAACGCATTCTGAATCGGATCATGTATAACTTCAAAATGCTAAATGTAACTAAATACAGCACAAATGATTTATATGTTCATACTTTAAAAATACCTGTTCTCATGGTAATTAAGACCTGCAGCTTGCTGGAAGATTAGCTGTGCTACTTTAATTAATGAGGAAAGTTATGAACAACAAAATCTGTGCTGCAAGAGTAATTTAAATATTTTTTCATAGAAGCTTTAAAATAGTACTAGTATGATTGTTATAAACCAAGTTTATATTGGCTATGCATGTAATACAGGTACATGTGCAGCCAGGGGTGCGCTATGACATTAATATGGTACCATACGAGTTGCTGTGAGGCCTTTATCACGGTTGTAAATCTCCCCAGTGTGCTGTTAACATACAGGGAAATAAGTTTGCACGGTTTTCATTCTGATATCTGAATATCACCAGTAAATATGGAATAATGAAATTATACATTAAGACAGAAAATTGCTAGTTATCGTATGTTATACCTTGAGTTTTGTGGAAGATACACAGACACACTACTCATACACAGCTATAGCCTACGTATGCGCGGACAAAAGAAAATCAATAAAAATACTATAAGGTCTGTAATACCAGCAATATAGGCTAGGCTACATGCAACCATAGGAAAGCAATGATTTATAAACCAGTGGTATATGCAAATAGCGTGTTTTTTTGGTAAACGTTTTCCTTTATCTGATTATAAATATTCAGATTTACAGGCTTCAGTACGGTAATTGTCGCCTAATCGAATTTTTGGCATTAATTTAATATCTGTCATACCCATAGTAGCCTATGCAATTACTACTGTTATAACAGTCCTAGTAGGTTACATAGGTTCTATTAAGCAGCGTGAAATTCCTGTGATTGGGGCACGTCATGTTTGAACTGTAATACAATGCACGGCGTGTTCGATTAATGCGCGCGAGCAACATTGATTGTGGAGTTCCCCGGTGGCGCGGATACATTTTTCGAACGTCCCGGGATACCATGTGAAACAGCTGCAGTGTTAATGAGCTTCATTCATCTGATTTGAAGACGATACCGTCCTACAAGCTGACGTAATAATATTACAATGAAAGGATACATTTTCTTAGGGTTTATGAAAGTCTCAATACTGTACAGTCACCAGGGGGCATAGCCTACGCACAATAATACACTTCAGGAAACATAATTAGTTCAACATTTTTGTCAGTAGTGAAATTTAAATGCAAACGGATTCTTTCGGAAGACTTTTTTGATGTGACTTTATGTAAATGTCATCTAAAGAACACCGAAACGGCGAGCTATTTTGAAGATTTTCCATATTGTAATTTTGTTGCGGGAGGGTTTGTGCAGCCCCTGTCTCTCAGGCGTTGTTGTGAATTGATCTAACATGGCGACTGTACCAGTTTATTGCATCTGTAGATTACCTTACGACGTAACCCAGTTTATGATCGAATGCGATGCCTGCAAGGACTGGTTTCACGGCAGGTAAGGACAACATTGCACCCCGGTAAATTTATTTTGGTTTGCAAGGCATTTTGAAAGGTATTTCTTGCTTTTGTTCGCTTAATACTGAGCATTCGCTGGCTACATTTGTATTACCAACAGCGAGGCCGCTTGAAGAAGAAGGCGGAGTTATATTTAGCTGCTAGGTTGTGACATTTTTCGTGAATAGCACAAAACATTTTGTAAACAGCGTAGTCATACCGAACGTATAAATATGTACTAAATTTATTTTATGATGATTTTGTTACGCCTAAGTTCGAATTGTTTGCGTCTTTATAAGATGTATGTGCATTGTCGTTGTCGTAGCCTACTAGCACAGAAGCTCAGTTGGCAGCAGTCTATATGCAAACCATTATTTATGACGCTTAAATTTAAATTTTCTGTCCAGTAAAGGACATATTCGATTGTTACTATTTAGTTAGATAATTTCGCATTTCCACGTGTCCTATAAAACTGTAGAGCTATTGGCTTTTTTTTTTGTCAGAAAACAAACGACAGCTAGCTACCTTTAGCAATAGTCATCAGTAAAACAATGACAGACAATGCCAAAATGCGTACACTTTAGGTCACTCAGATCTTTACATTTATCAGAAAATGTCCCATCCTAATTTATACAATTTGGTTCTGGAAGCAGCAAGTTAATGACCCTTTATAGACTAATTAGCCTGCTAGCCATCTTAACGCTATATCCGAATCCCATGTTTTGTAGACTAGTAGTTCGAATATGTTATTAGCCTACTTTGCATTTTATAAAATATCAACAGATAAAATATGTGTATGGCTGTTGCATAATATACATCTGTGTAAAAAATGCAATTAGAGTGACTAGAGAACTAATGTCCTGTTCCAGTTCACTGGCTGGGATATTTACGCGCGTTTAACATTAACCCTTTGCTGTTTGCTAGCGGTTGTAAATACATTTTATTGTTACTTTAAAAAAAAAATAGCATTACTTTTTGGGTTGTAAACTACCTAGCAACAAATATGCATAGGCTATTTATAATTTGGAATCATTAGGCTGCGGCATCACTATGGATAACTACGGAACGAGTCCTCGTATGGTCTATGCTAGCTCTTCAACGTAGGCTATAGCAAAGGCGTGTATGTAAGCAATGAAAGAACAGCAATACAATGTACGAATGTAGTCCACTAATCAGTTGCCATCCGATTATAAATTCGTCAGTGTTTCGTTAAACATTCCGTGAAAACAGATACTTTAACCTAAGAGAGAAAAATGTCGCTTCAGGAATACCCCTTCAAAATCTGTCAAATCTGTCCAAATAGCCTATAGCCTATATACTATAATGGCTGAACGCTGGCTACAGCTGTAGTCTACATGGTGAAGCCAGAACAATATACACAATGATTATATGAAACCTTCCTGCTTTCTCGGCTTATGGCGGGAGACTAATGTGTTCAATAGGCATGTGTTCCGGTGCAGTTATGTTTTCTAGAAGGGAATTATGAATGATGATGATGATTTTAAAAAAAAAATTATATATATATATATAATTTTTTTTACTGTAAATAATTGCAATTTAGGTTTTACCTCAGAACATACTTTAGTATTGTATTTATGTATTTGTTCATGAAAATACTATAATTGTGTTTCTGGATATCTGAATCTAAAAAGTGTGACATTTTCACCAGCATTTCTCACTTAAATTATTTGTACACTTATATATATATATATATATATATATATATATAATTTTATTATTTTTTTATTTTTTATATCTCAATGTATATTCATGGAAACGGTTGAAATAGTCTCCAAAATCATATATATATATATCAATCTCATCACATGATTTTATTTAAGCAAAATGTTTAAGGTGAAATATTTCTTTTTAGTATAACTTTATTATCAATTTGTGATATAATTTTAACTACAATTTATTGTCCTAGTAGGCTTTGTTAATATATTTTTGATGTACTTTCAGACGTGCATAAATATGCCAATTTAAACCTTACAGTGAACAAAAATACTGTTTAGGATAATTCTATAAGGCATTATTCTATCTTCGTCTGCAGGCCAAGGGGATAACAATACATGTATTGTGATACAATTGATTAAAGCTATCAATCTTGGCACCCAGTTCATCTCATAATAGACTTAATAATAACAATAATAATAATACTAACCAAACTGAAAATGTCTTTAAATTGATACCATTATCTCTTGAGAGTATTCAGGGAGGAGCTATGACATCAATCAACACTAAGGGGTGTTCTCAAAAATAACGTCACCATATCAGTGTTCCATTTAAGTTCCATTAAAGACACAGTGAGTCTGCTTTCCCAAATTTGAGAAATCAAGTGTTGTCTGACCACCGCAGTCTTTGACCTTTTGTATCAAGCATGGGAATTCCTTCCGTTTACATTACAGCCCTCATATTTCTCACTCAATGAGGTAACACACATTGTGAGCTGGCTGTTACCATTGATGTTAATGCTGTCATTACTATGATATGTGCCAGCTGGAGCCAGCAATTGCAGCAAACACCACACACACACATACACAACCCCAGGCTATGGCTCTTGTTTATTTGTGTTGGTGTGTATTTTCACCAGGTGTAAATTTGTGACATCACTTTCCCTTAGACTTCACTTGGCAAGGTGCCCGCTCTGTAGGCTGTTCTGCCAGAGATGACAAGGATACGATTAACAATTATACATTTTCACTGGCTTAAATTTGAGTCTATGGTTGTATTCCCTTTTGTTTTTTGCAGTGACATTTGTGAATAGTTGTTTTCTACAAACAGTCTTGAGATTGTGGACCCTCAGTCATCAAATCCATCTAGCGGTAGGACACAGTGTGTCTTTGTATTCAGACAGACACATGGCAGAAAACATAGAGCTACAACTTTGTGCAGCGATCCTGATTACTAACAAAATTGCCGTTAACTCTTGGAGACACACTTTTTTTTTTTTTACAAAATATAGCATTTCAGATCTAGTCATTTAACCATTACAGTGTAATTGAAATAACTATAATGTAAGTACATTAGTCACTAAAATATGATGCTTAATGATGCTTAATGCTGCTTAATCTTTTTAACCAATATATTTAGGATGGGTGATGCAGCTACTGATAAATAGTCTTAATGTTAATATGGATTAATGTTGGGGTTATATTGGTGTTGACCAATAACAGCTTATAAAAACCTATCGATATCAGTATGTCATCATATCGATAAGATTATGCAACATACATGCGGCAGAGTGGCAACACATGTTGTACTCATAAAGTAGCCTTATGGTAGTCATCTAAGCCTATTTTATTTATTTTTCATTTATAATCTTTACAAGCTGAACTCAGAAGCTAAACTGTACAATCTCAGTAGCTCTCTAGATGCATGCCCCCTGCCTTACACTAAAGTAAACAAGTTGAAATATTTTATTTTGCAACATTGTTACATTTTTCTTTCAGAGGTTGACATCTGTGCTCATCTACCTCTTGCATGAATATGGGATTAGATTTAGAATTTGTGCTATAATGTGAAACGTGGAGGTATCAACATTGGCCAATTATGGCCAGTCACATAACGGTTATTGATATTGGCCCCATTGGGTATCCCTAAAATGTAAAGATCATAGTATACTCTCATTGTATACATTGTATACTCTCTAAAATTAGTCTAGATCATAGTATACTCTCTAAAAATAGTCTAGATCATAGTACACTCTCTAAAAATAGTCTAGACATTCAGATGTTATTACAATGAATGTAGTTGATTTAATAGTGCAATTTTAATAGGGTCCTTTTTGAGCTAATATACAGTGACGTATTTTGGTTCTGTACTCTAGCACTTTGAGTGTGAAAGGATACAATGACAATGAGTTCGAAGTGCAGACTGTCTGCTTTAATTTTAGGGATGAACCGTTTATAAATTATAGAACCTTTTGTACATATTGAAAAAATATTGGACAGTTTAACATAATGTAGAATAAAGTAATAAATTTTAATATTTGGTTGCATATTTTTTGCATGTCATGACATCCTGATGTCTGTGATCCAACAATATCAAAAGACTCTTGATATCTAATTTTCTGGTACTCTTATAAGTGATAATATAACCTCTTAATTTGAATGGATTTATATGGGAATTGGGGGGTGGGACTAGATTTAGCTGTAAATAACACTGGAACAGTACAGAACACATGGTTGGCTAAATGGCTCTAAGTCATCAAAGGTCTGACGTATCAAACGAGCCTCAAACCATCACTCTGCTGCCGGATATGCAGTAGATATGGATGGATAACTTGAAGGGTTTCTTCTCCTAACTTATTTTTTCATAGAGTTCAAATATGAAAATTTGTCAGGAGAAACAACCCTTAAAGTGATTAATCCATATCTACTGCATATCTGGCAGCAGAGTGATGGTTTGAGGCTCGTTTAATACCTCAGACTCTTGATGACTTACAGCCATTTTGCCAACCATGTTTTCCATACTGTTCCAGCATAATTTACAGCTAGTCCCACCCCCCAATTTTCATAGCGATCCATTCAAATGCAGATAAGTTATAGTATCGCTTGTAAGAGTACCAGGAAGTGAGACATCAAGAGTATTGTGATGTTGAGTCACAGACATCAGGAAGTCATGGCATGCAAAGCATATGTGACCAAATATAAAAAATAATTACTTTATTCTACATTATGCACTGTCCAATATTTTTTGATGCCCAAACATGGGCTCAAATTAGAGCTGACAGTCTGTACTTCAACCTCATTGTCATTGTATCCTTTCAAACTCAAAGTGCTAGAGTACAGAATCAAAATAACAAAAAATGTGTAACTGTCCAATTAATTATGGTTCTCACTGTATACATTTTTAAGTTTATATGATGTACATTAGGTACCGCAGTTACAAATAATGGGGTATCCAGGCAAATGACCTCAAATATATTATGTCTGCTAATACTGACATCATTATTTCACATCAATGTGTTTCTTAATTGATTGTCCTTAACAACATATTTTTTAACTTTGTTAAAATACAAACAGGTATTAAATTTGTTATCTCTCACCAGATGCTAATCAACAGCCTCTAACCCTGAAACCAAAACCATGGACTTTTATATTGGTCGTGGGAACATGTAAGATGTAACAAAATGTATACTCTGCACTGAGTGGATGAGTGGATGAAAGACAACTTTCAGTCATGTCAATGCATGGGGCATGCAAAGAAAAGGTCCACTCAGAAATGAGGGTAAGATACTTATTTAACTAACAAGGATATAAAATGTGGCAGTAGAGAGTGAACAAAAGAATGATAAAATTGCCTTAAAAAGCAGCATTAGCATTAGTTAATGTCATATTACATGGATACATTATTTGTTAGGATTATTTCATAAAACAGAGTAGCAACTAATGTCAATAATCTATCTGTACAAATAATTGTGCAACCAATAGAAATAATTAGTTGGCATCGTTCACAAAAGTATACAGACTGGCATAACAGCATCCATAAAACATTACTATAAGTTTCTCCCAAATGAAAATATATAGGAAATTGGAAATTAAAACTGATTTTAAATTATCTCAGCCCAGCCCTTAAGGATTTATTTCTTAGGAGTTGACTGCCAATAAAACACATCTCTTGTGTAAATTTAATTGAATTGTGTTGCCACCAAAAAATACATTTAAAAAACACATTATAACTGCATTCCCAGTATATGTGCATCAAGGTACACAATTTTAATTTTAAAGTAATGGCAAAGAGTCGAATAGATCCTGAGAACAAATTTAAAAAGCATTATCCATTGAGCTACATTTTAGAGGATGACAAATATTTTCACCTTCAAAGCAAGATTCTGTGTCCATAACAAATTATACTCCAACAGTTGTATTTAGGCATTTATTAATGTGCTATAGATAATGCATAATGCCCAAGAGAAGTTCAAGAAAAAGTACCAGAGAGAATATGCCCCATTAAAGACTTTTTGAATGACCAGTCTATCAAACATATCGTTCAGCGGACATAAATGCCCAAAGGTCAATATAATTTGACTGTGACATAGAGTTTGTATTGAATTATGGTTCCCAACATGCAAAGCTCAGAATTGGTCCTATTCTTACGAGCAATGAAATAACTGAAGGTAGGTGGTTTATTTTGTTGAAAAACAGGCTTGCCGGAACATTAAAAAATAGCGGAATATTAGCCAAAGGCATAATATTTTTTGCATGTTCTTTTTCATTTTTCTGGGCTTCTGCAGGACTCCTGCGGCATGTTACAAACTGGCACAACCAATTTTAAACATCAAGAAGTATAGGCTAGCCCAGTAGTGTGAAATCATAAAAGTCCAAATGCACTTTTACTAATTCTTGAACATCCTAAATAATTCACATTGTATTTGCGATGATCCTAGAAAGTGTGTTGTGGACAGTTTGCTAATAGAAACAGTTCTTCTCCCTGGCCATACATTTTACTGCACAGCAGAGTTCAACGGGGAATATTTCTGACATGTGCCTATTGACAAATACCTACATTATACAGGAAGCACAGGTTAATTAACTGTAACTTGAGTGGTTTGTGTCTGGACTTAACCTCAGCACTGATGCAAATACATTTTAGATAAAACATTCAATTTTTTTCTGATAAAAAAATGAAAAACTGCAAAATACAAAGAGATAACGGAAGTACATGTTGTGAATGAAGTGCACAGTGCCTGACCAACTACAAGTATACAAAGCTTCACAGCTAACCCTGTGCAACTTCTCAATCAACTCACTCTTTATGACTAAAATATCGTAGAAATAAAATTACCAAACTGATTTTAAATCAGTCCCACCAGGCCCTTCGGGATTTACAGAGCATGTGTCATTTCCAACCCTGAGCCAATCATCAGTAGAACTACACACTAAATGAGAAATAATAACAATAATTAATAACAATGAAGGAGGCACACTAAATACATTTTCAGTACATTGAAATTCACAGTCTGCTGGCACATGATTGTATTTTTCAAAGTGCAGTGAGTAGAGTCCGTGAAGAAATGTAAGAGGCCTCTTTGGCATATTGGATGAGAAAGAGTTTGTGACGGGCACAAATAGTTAGATATTAAATTTTTTATTAAATATCCCAGATTGTAAACGTATTTGTCCAGTTATTATTTAGCCGACTACAACTTAAGAAAGACTTTAAAAATGTCTTCATCTTCGTCTTCTGAAATGAAACTGAGAAAAGTTTCACAAACTTGTATGCATTTTAACTTGTGAATCATGAAATTAAAACTGTATTTTTAAAAGAAAATTGTTCATTAAATATGACCAGTTAGACAGCATTATTACATTACAGTCATTTAGAAGACACTTTTCTCCAAAGCGACATACAGTAAATGCATACAGAAACGTCATCGAAGTAACTAGAGAACAGATAAGACAAAGCACATCCTTCCCATAAAGTAGCAGCTATCCCTAGTAATGCACATTGAATGCAGTTCACAGTAAACTGGGTAAATCGGCTCTACTACAATTATATTCTAAATACTATGATAAACTTCAACACACAGTTAAATAAGAAACAAGCACCATTAGAGGTCCTAGATAAGTGTATCAGTCCAGGTGGAGTCTGAAAAGGTGTGTCTTCAGGCCACGACGGAACGCAGGCAGGGTTGGCATAGAATGTATGTTGTAGACGAGCGAAGTGGTCAAGCAGGAACTTAGTTCTGGATCAAGTCCTGCAGGTAAGCGGGGTTTGTCCTATTGGCTGCAGTATAGGCCAGGGTCAGAACTTTGAACCTGATCCTGGCTGCAACTGGCAGCCAGTGGAGTGACCTCAACATTTTGTATGGCATGAAGAGGAGCTCTGTCTTGTCGAGGTTGAGCTTCAGGTGATGGGTAGTCATCCACTCAGAGATGTCAGCCAGACAAGCAGATATCCTCTTCTTCACCTGTTGGGTAGAGCAGGGGTCCTCAATCTTATCCTGAAAGGGCCGGTGTGGGTGCAGGCTTTTGTTCCAACCAAGCAGTTACACACCTGATTCTACTAATCAACCACCTGACTCTTCACTAAGGACCTTGATTAGTAGAATCAGGTGTGTAACTGCTTGGTTGCAACCAAAGCCTGCACCCACACCGGCCCTTTCTGGATAAGATTGAGGACCTCTGGGGTAGAGAGAGGGAAAGAGAGGAAGAGTTGAGTATCATCAGCATAACTGGTATGAGAAGCCATGTGAATTAATTACTTAACCAAGAGACTTAGTATAAATGGAAAACAGCAGAGGACCCAGTACAGATCCATGCGGGACTCCTGTAGACAGGGTATGGGGTGCAGAGACAGAACCCATCCAAGAGACATTGTAGGATCTTTCAGTGAGATACGATACAAACCAAGAGTGGGCAGTCCCAGAAATGCCCATCTCAGCGAGTGTGGAGATCAGGAGTTTGTGGTTGACCGCGTCGAACACCGCAGACAGGTCAAGTAGAATCAGGACAGAGGAGAGGGATGAGGCTCTAGCAGTGGAGAGTGCCTCCGTCTTGGACAGGAGAGCAGTTTCCGTGGAATGTCCGGTTCTGAAGCCGGACTGATGCGGGTCAAGCAGGTTGTTCTGGTGGAGAAAAACAGACAGTTGGTTATGGACAGCTCGTTCAAGAGTTTTGGATAGGAAGGGCAAGAGAGATACAGGACAGTAGTTCCTGACATCACAGGGGTCTAAGCTAGGTTTTTTAAGGAGTGGGGTTACATGGGCAGTCTTAAAAACAGCAGGAACATGGCCACAGGTTAGGGAGGTGTTGATAATAGAGGACAGATATGGAACGAGCTCACCGGATATAGACTGGAGGACTGCTGACGGGATGGGGTCCAGTGGACAGGTGATTGCGCGATGGATTATTAAGTAACTGAATACCTGGATACTAATACCTCTTTCGTCTTATTGTTTTGGCACCAACGGAATGATGTAATTTAGCAGCCTTGTTACTGGTTTACACAGAGCATGATTGATTATCTTTTATTGCAAGCTAACTTTACTGAATTTATTGTTAGGTTGCAAACCTTAGATAAAGGTTAGCAACATTTTAAAACATTGACTGTTTCGATAACCAGCTTGTAACATAACAAGGGTACGCTAACGTTAGCCAGCTATTGATAGCTAAGCACTTTCTATGATGGAAAACGACTTGATAACTGACCTTTGATAACGTTAACATAACAAAATCAAAGTTGTCTAGAGTCGGTATGTCGACACATAGCTAGCTAGTCATTTATATTTTTAGTCATTTTGATTCCAAGGAAAATCTTTACCTTAATCTACCACATATCAGCACACAGAAAATTGGAATGAGCACTTGCCATTCTATATGTGACAAGTATATACGCCATAGCCTATATTATGTACGATAACATGAAAATAAAATAATATTCTACCATCTGCAAAATGCTGCCAAATGTTCTATTTTCAATGAAAATCGGTAGGCTACATCAAAAATAAAATGAAGGATTGCACTACAGTATGTGAAATGTGCTCAAAATGCAAAAATAGCAATGGGCCTATCAATCATATGTACTTACTTAACTTACTATCTGTAGCCAGCGAGACCAACAGGATTTTTGATGCGAAATATCTTACATAACGGTAAACTTTCCTCCCTGATGCGTTATTTATAGAGCTTGCGCAATACGAGACTGTGAAAACGAAAACTGCCATTACGCTGTACGGTAGTAAATTGTTCATAGCACCCCGGAAGACATGGGATATACCGTTGCTAAGGTTATAATGTACTATATTGGATAAAAGAGCTAACAATTAAACCAGAATGTACTGTAATGAAGGAGACAGGCTTGCAGAGCATGGGGGGTATTACGAGTCGCCGTTACAGATAGTGTAATAGCGGTATAAAGTGTTGTATATTTCTCAAACCGATTGTACCAGACAATAAATGACCACTGAATTTTGAGTTGAGTCCTGGGGTCACTGCCAAAGATAGGTTTTATAGAGTTCTCACTGCCCTCACTCGGAGGGGCGGGACCAGAAGGGGGAGACAACAATCATTAGTCTAAGACCCGCCCTTGTGTCTTGGGACCTTTACATAGTCTATGCTATAGGGTTTCATGCTGCGGAAAACCGTGACAGACTGCTCTGTCACAGTCAAGTTAATTAGTGGTTTGCCAAAAAGACGGTGGTGGTTTGCTCATTTAAGACTATGGGGACAGCTTGCTACCTTTCTAGTGGCGCTAGGGATATTTATAATAAAACTGGTCTTGTAAAAATAACATACAGTGCTGCTCGAAACTGCAAAGGTTATTTCTCCTGACTCTATAGAACTCTATGGGGGGAAAAGTCAGGAGAAGAAACCCTTGCAGTGATCCATCCACATCTACTCCATATCTGGTTGCAGAGTGATGGTTTGGGGCTCGTTTGATACCTTAGACCCTGGATGACTTACAGCCATTTAGCCAGTCATGTGTTCCATACTGTACCAGTGTAATTTACAGCTGAATCTAGTCTCACCCCCTAAGCTAGAAATTTCACAGTGACCCATTACACCAGCGCTATTTCATGCAAAGAAAAGGGAATTGGATAAAGCTCGCTCGAAAACTGGAGTAAACATAGGTGCTCATTTTAGAAGGTGGCGAGATGTTCGGGGGCGATTTGGTTGAAAGACATACGTGGAGCTCCCATATTCCCACTGGACAGGTAGGTCAAAAGTTTCAACATAAATTTACCTGGTTTGCCAGTGAACTGTTATTACCTATAATTAATAGTAGCTAGCTTGCTATTATTGATAACGTTACTTTATTCGGCGGCTAGTTGTTTGCTAACGTTATATGTTGTATTCATTGCGTTAGCTAGAACCGGCTTACATACTCGGCTATAAATTACCATGCATACCAGCTGTAGCCAGATAATGCCTGGTTCAGACTAACGCTACACAAACTCAGTGTTCAACAAAGATTCTGTTGTTTTACCTGGACTTTTAGATAACATTTTTTACTGTAATGTTAGCTATACCAGTCTGTAATCCTGCAGTCGTATCTAGAAGACTTGCACATTCACAACAAGGTCTATGGAAGCAGTGGGGTGGGGTGTGTGTCTCTTTCTCTGTTGGAAGGGCCAAGGGATGTTATGACTTTGAAATGTTTTGACAACAAAATGTGACCGTTCGGAAAAAAGTTCACTAGCTTTAATTTCTTATTATCCCTTGCTTGTACAGTTGCTGGTTTTTCTCAGCCTTTTACACAAAATTGTCAGTGTTACTACTACTCTGCCCTTGCACTTATCCAGGTCATTTGCACTTGGTGTCATTTGCCATATTGGTTGTCATATTGCCTTGGACAGAAGTGTCGACCAAATAAATAAATGTAACTGTATCCCCAAACACCCACTCAATGCAGCTAACTTTCTGCCAACTGATTAGTTTACATTTATTCTTTTTCCAATGACTCTTCTGGTAGACTCATCATGATATGTGTATAACAGCATTAGTCTTTCAAGATATCAAATTTGTATTTAGTTTTTATTTAAATTAAAATTTTTAGTTTTAGATTGTTAGAGTGGGATTCAAAACCTGGTTTTTATATTTATTTTATAGCTTTTGTTGTAGTTTTAGTTCAGCTGCAATACTAGCCTTGTTAGGTACACATAATATATTGTATTTACTCATAAAGGTGATTGATGATGAAGATAATGAATGATGATATAAACCCACAAGCACGCAGCCAAACCCAACACTTAGCAATGGCGTATTTGCTGCTTTATGATTACTTGGCTAATTGTGCCTCAGGGAGAGCGTGGCTTTAAGGACTGTGCAGATATGTTTGTGGAGAGCATTGAATTGTTTGCACGTGAGCCTGAAGTTGCCATGGCTTTTATGAGATTGCCAAGATGTTTCTTTATGCAAATCAACATGAACAGGTACATACAGTGTGCACCATAATTCATTGGACAGTGACACATTTTTTGTTATATTGGTTCTGTACTTTAGCACTTTGAGTTTGAAAGGATACAATGACAATGAGGTTGAAGTGCAGACTGTCAGCTTTAATTTGAGGGTATTTTCATCCATATTGGATGAACCATTTAGAAATTATAGAACCTTTTGTACATAGTCCTCCCCATTTTCGGGCATCAAAACATATTGGACAGTTTAACATAATGTAGAATAAAGTAATCATTTTAAATATTTGGTCGCATATCCTTTGCATGCCATGACTTCCTGGTGTCTGCGACCCAACAACATCAAAAGACTCTTGATATCTTATTTTCTGGTACTCTTACAAGCGAGTCTATAACCTCTCTGCATTTGAATGGATCTCTATGGGAATCTGGTGTCACTGTCCAATGAATTATGGTGCTCACTGTACATCCAATTCATGAACAATTGGCAATTTGGCATTCATCCTCCGATACCTAGGATACGCACAAAATGTCTGCATGTTTTATGAATCCCATGTTGGTTTATCGAAGGAACTTTTATTAAGAACAAAAGTAGGGAGAATGTAAGAAAGGTTTTGTGAATGAGGCCCAATGAGTAATATAATTTCACTGTCATAAATTTATATAATGAAGTAGTATTAGCATGTTTAGACAGAGGCTTTCACCTTAAATTATATTATTATATACACTACCATTCAAAGGTTTGGAATCACTGAGACATTTTTATGTTTTTGAAAGAAACAAATACGTTTATTCACCAAGGTAGCATTTAATTGATCAGAAAATACAGTCGAGACATTGATAATATTACAAACTACTATTTATATTTCATTATATTTCTACTTCAGCAATTGTAGCCATTTTTACACATAGTCCCCCCATTTTAGGGCACCAAAAATAATTAACATAAATTTAGATAAAGCAATTATGTTTAATATTTGGTTGCATATCCTTTGCATGCCATGACTTCCTGATGTCTGTGACCCAACAACATCAAAAGACTCTTGATATCTTATTTTCAGGTACTCTTACAAGCGATACTGTAACCTCTCTGCATTTGAATGGATCTCCATGGGAATTGGGGGGTGGGACTAGATTAAGCTTTAAATTACACAGGAATAGTATGGAACACATGGTTGGCTAAATAGCTGTAAGTCATCAGGGGTCTGGAGGTATCAAACGAGCCTCAAACCATCACTCTGCTGCCAGATATGCAGTAGATATGGATGACTTTAGATATGATCATTTTAAGGGTTGTATCTTCTGACTCATTTTCATATTGAACTCTATGGAGAAACAAGAGGAGAAACAACCCTTAAAGTGATCCATCCATATCTACTGTAGTTTGTGACACTATCAATGTCTTGACTGTGGCTGCGGTCCAATCCGTTAAATGTTCTACCCTCATGCACTTCTCCTCGCCACTTCCACTTGGGGGAATCCCATTAGAAATCGGCGAATGCGGTCCAATCCGTTAGAAATGCAAGTGAAGGACGTGAAATTAATCCCTCGAGCCATGACTGCAGACTTCCTGCAGTGAAATTGCCTAGAATGCTTTACTGTAACCCCTCCTGTTTCGGAAGTTTAAATGTAATGCCTTTACATATCTCTTAGGAAAAATCTTAAAAATTGAGAAAGTGGCACTCAAGTATAAGCAATATTTAAAGTTTTTTTTATTGCACGACTGAAATGTTGAATAAATTAGAAAATAACATTGATTTAGTGGTTTGATAAAATAGCTTTAAAACGTATCTCCAGCAAAAGGTTTCATGTTATCCTATTAGGATTTCAGGCCAGTTAATGATAACTATACATAATCAGCTCGTTGCTGTTCAGCGAGTATCCAGCAAATGAGCAAGTGCTAGCTTATGGGCAATAGCCTATTAAAAATACATTTTGCTTGGATTTCATATTCAATACGGGTCGCTCGTGTCTTTTATGTTTTATACTTCTGTGTTACCTCCAAAGTAATCTAGGCTATGCATCCACCGTTTTGATTGCTGTTTTTTAAATATATTTGATTCGGAGGTATTTTGTAACATACAAGTGTATTATTCCCCATTCCTGCTTATGACGAATTTTAAAGTGCTGTCCATCAATAAATTGATAATCATTTTCGAGTTTGCTCTTTTGCCAGAATAAAAATTGAGATGTTGGCTGGAACTTGCTGTCTTATGCAATTTATTGGAAAGTTTTGCACAAACTCATTTGTCGATGGTCTGCTGGCGTCACTGGCTCCGGCGAATTTCCGACAATTCCAAGTGCAAGTGCGGTCCAATTCAAAAATAATTTTGCTCCCTCTCTTGCTCCTCCCTGTCGGTTCGAGTGTCTACTCGTGTTGTTTTGGTGCTGCATCACATCCTTCCAAGTGGAAGTGGCGAGGGGAACTGCAGGAGGGCATAACATTTAACGGATTGGACCGCAGCCTGTATCTTTTTATCAATTTAATGCTTTCTTGTTGAATAAAAGTATCAATTTCTTTCAAAAACATAAAAATTCATCAGTGATTTGTATATCATAGACCGTATAAAAATTATATATATACAGTAATTTAGCATGCACAATAAACATCTTTTAATGAATTGAATGAACACAGTGACAGGTGCATTTATTAATTTAGCAAGAACCAGTTTAGTAAGCTGGGTTGTCAGAAGCTGCTGTTTTGTCCAAAGACAAAACAACCAGCCCAATAGCTCATGTTGCAAGGCCAGATTCTAACTATAACTCTGCTGGCCCAGTCCGAGTTCAATTGTCCCCCTGCCCCCCATGATCGGGTTTCACACTGTGTTACTGTTGATCTGAACCATGGTACGTTTGCGTAATACTTTCATCGTCAACATGAGTACTACCAGCAGCTGCTTACCACAGTCGAGAGGAAACGAGGCTTGGAGGAGAGTGCAAAGATTCTGCTATCTGTTTTTTATGTGTGTTCTTTATTAGCCTGTAGTGGATAGCTTTCTCAATAGATGGGAACCGTACCACAATTCGATTGGAATCGGTCTCAGACCACCTCGTACAGGTGAACTTGGATATGGTTCATTGGTCTGCACCCAGTTTCAGAAAATGCTTTCACATTACCAAATTTTGAGATGAACCTTTCCCAGATTTTTACTAAACCAGCAGTGTGAAAAACACCTCGGTAAGCTGCAAACATTGTACAGATCATACTCATTTAAACAGGCTGTGTTTACTTTCTGTATCACACCATGAAAACGTTACAGTAAGGTAAAGTGCTAGAAGTGCATGCTGGGCGACAAGACACAGTTTAAGCAGAATTAAATAGAAGGCAATTTGCTTCCTAGTTTATAAGCATCTCTCTCTCTTATCTCTCTCTCTCTCTCTCTCTCTCTCTTTCTATCTCTCTCTCTCTCGTTCCAGTTGTTTCAGTAGAAATTAGTTAAGGCGCAATAAAATATGTCTCCATGACACTCTGGCTGACTCACTGTACAATGCTGGGGACTGGAGTTTCAACTGAAAATGACCAAAATAACATCCACATTAAAAAAACATTGATCCTGAATTTGAACAAGCTTGATGGCGAGCATATTACAGAAAATATAACATGAATATAACATATTTAGTCATGATTTTATTTTTATCCACACATAAATTTATATTTGCAATACCCTCATTTCACAGGTAATGCCAGGGAGGGAAAGGATGAAAGGTGACACAAATTGAGAATAGTATATTGCTGAATGGCGTAGAGACTATAATGACAGACAAGTTCCACCAATGGATGTTCTTCAAATTATTGTAAGATTGTTCTCAGTTGGTGGTCGAATAAATATTAAAACAGGTTTCCCTGCATATCTAGCACAGTGGTGCCCAATCATGTGCCATGGAGGGCTGAGAGTATGTAGGTTTTCATTCCAACCAATGACTACATCTGCTGATTTCACTAATTAACACACCATCAATCACAGCGAAGGGAACTAATTAGTGAAATCAGCAGGTGAAGTGATTGGTTAGAATGAAAACCTGCATACTCTTAGCCGTCCATGGTATATGATTGGGCCCCGATGTACTAGCCAATAGCAGCCAAACAGAAAAAAAATCTGACCTAAAATGATGCCTTAATACTAATTATTTGGCTCTGAATTAGGACTGATTCACTTTGAAGAATAATTATACAGTAGCAGTGTATCATCGCAGGGTGCAATACATGTTCTGATTTCAAATTTTTCTCTTTCTGCCTGTTCACATCAGTCTGAGAAATCTTCACGCAGAGCAGATGCTCACCTAAGCAGTATTGAGCAGTGACTAGTGATGCGCTGGAACCGCTAGGGGTATCAGGTCCGATACTGTGCTCATGTATTGTACTCGTACTCATAAAAATGTCTGATACAGGCAACGTCATTTAGTGTCAAGTTGCTGCCAAAAAGAAAAAAAAAGAGATGGAAAAAATGTCGGCTGTTTGGAAGTACGTTAAGATAAAGATGATAAAAGCATGGCAGCCTGTAAGCATTCAACACAAGTCACTTTACAGCCTACACGATGGTACACCAGAGACAACCCGGTCATATTGCAAAAGGCACCCTAGATTTTTTTTTATATACATTTTTTCTTAGATTTTAATTTTTTGTCTTCTGCATTAGCGTGTCAGTAGAAATTTTAGATTTCCAAACTATCTTCAATCAATGAAAAAACAAGGAGTTTTGCAACAGATTGTGTGGTCTCCACAGAGCCCCGATCTCAACATAATCAATGCTGTCTGGGATTACCTGGACAGACAAAAGCAATTGAGACAGCCAAAGTCTGCAGAAGAACTGTGGCAAGTTCTCCAAGATGCTTGGAACAACCTACCAGCTGATGCCATTTTAAAGGCATGGGGTGGTCATGCCAAATATTTATTTGATAAAATTTTTTACTGTTTACTGAAAAACACTTTTTATTGTCAATTGGTTGATGTTTAGAAACTTTCCATTTCAGTAGCCAACTGTAGACATCGTTGCTGCACTTCATGGATGGAACGAAAGTCACACACTGTGACTTAAAACAAAGACATCTTTTTCTGAGGCAGGAGCATTTGGTTTGTGTGGTGACTGACAATCTGTCAATGTCTCAAGCCGACAATGAAGTCAACGAGAAGAAGGTAGAAGAGCTAGTTGATTTTGTCTTACTGTAATTTACATTTACGATCAAAATTCTAAAAGTTCATTTTGAAGCTTAAGCTATTTTTCTCATTTAGTTAGTTAAATGTCTTAACATTGACAAGACATTTAAAAACATATTTTAAAGGGTAATTCCACCCAAAAACAACATTAACCTTATTGAATAGATCAAGGCGCAACTAATTAAGTCTTTCTTTGTGGCTGGCCAAAAAAATCTGTACTGAGTTATTTTAATATGAAGTTGAAAATTCGGTAGAGGTATACGTCATTTTGTAGTATACCTCTACCACTTCCTCGTTCTTGAAAGACTACAGTGTTTTCAAGTGGGCTTGTAAATTACATAGCAAGTAGGCAGAGCCAGCAAGGGAAGAATTGCTGCCTGCATCTCACTCTTCTGAATAGGGACGGGACACATCGTACATCAAGCTAGCTATCATTGCTATTTTATTATAATGTCAGAAAATTATATTGATAGGCTATGTTATTTCCTAAAGATGTTTTGGCAAACTAAACCAAACAGGACTCGAGTGGTGTCGGTTACAGGGTGGAGCTCCTCCAGTATTCCCTGATTCCCTGTATCTTCCTCTGCCTTATTGAATCACCCGGTAAGGAACAATGTCAACTGACGTTACATTATGATCCATGACTATTAAATAGACTAGCATTAGCTAGCTGACTATACAGTCAAGCTGGAAAGTCTGCACACCCCTTTCACCTTCTCCACGTTTTATTACGTTACAGACTTATACTACAATAGATTGAGTTCATTTTTTGCCTCAAACATCTACACACAATAGCCAATAATGACAAAGTGAAAACAGGTTTTTAGAAAATATGCAATTTTATTTTACTGACAAAAATAGGTTATTTAGGGGTTACATATCTGTACACACCCTTAGCCTAATAGTTGCTGCACCTTTGGCAGCAATTACAGCTTCAAGGCGTCTTGGGAAAGAAGCTACGAGCTTGGCACACTTTTTTCTGGACATTTCTGCCCATTCCTCTTGGCATATCCTTGGAGCGTCGGTACACAGCCATTTTCAGCTCTTTCCACAGATGTTCAATTGGATTCAGGTCTGGGCTCTGGCTGGGCCACTCAAGAACATGCACAGACTTTCTCAGAAGCCACTCCTTTGTTCTCTTGGCTGTGTGGTTCGGGTCGTTGTCATGTTGGAAGGTAAACCTTCGCCCCAGTCTGAGGTTCAGAGCGCTCTGGAGCAGGTTTTCTTCAAGGATCTCGGTGTACATAGCTGCATTCATCTTTCCCTCTATCAGGACTAGTCACCCCGTTCCCGCTGCTGAAAAACATCCCCACATCATGATGCTGCCACCGCCATGCTTCACTGTAGGGATGGTATGTGATGAGCGGTGCCTGGTTTTCTCCAGACGTGACGCTTGGTATACAGGCCAAAAAGTTACATTTTGGTTTCATCAGACCAGAGAATCTTGATTCTCATGGTTTGAGAGTCCTCTAGGTGCCTTTTGGCAAACTCCAAGCGGGCTGTGATGTGCCTTTTTACTAAGAAGGGGCTTCCGTCTGGCCACTCTACCATAAAGGCCTGATTGGTGGAGTGCTGCCTGGATGATTGATCTTCTGAAAGGTTTTCCCATCTCCACAAGGATACGTTGGAGCTCTGTCAGAGTGACCCTCGGGTTCCTTCTCACCTCCCTGGCCAAGGCCCGCCTTCCCCGATTGCTCAGTTTGGCTGGGCGGCCAGGTCTAGGAACATTCTTGGTGGTTCCGAACTTCTTACATTTATGAATGATGGTGGCCACTGTGCTCTTTGGGACCTGTAAAGCTGCAGAGATTTGTCCGTACCCTTCTCCAGATCTATGCCTTGACACAATCCTGTTTCTGAGGTCTGCAGATAATTCCTTTGACCCCATGGCTTGGAGTTTGCTCTGACATACTTTGTCATTATGGGCTATTTTGTGTAGAATTTTGAGACAAAATATTAACTCAATCTATTGTAGAATATGTCTGTAACGTAATAAAACGCGGAGAAGGTGAAAGGGGTGTGCAGACTTTCCGGCTTGACTGTAATTGAACGGTTTCGTTCTGAGCATTCGATTACAGAAGCAATGTATTTTTTCTGTGCTAGTGCGTTAGCTGTTGTTAGCAACGGGTTTCTTGGCATAAAACAAATTGGTTTTGTAATGTTTGCCATGGAGTAGGCTATAGTAGCTAATCTTGCATTCGTTAATGGAAGGAGGTCGGATATTGGGGTGATAAATGCGTCGTTTCCATGTTTTTACCGACATCAGTGCGTTTGAGTTGCACTGGAAAGTTTTGGCTTTGCTAGCAAACATAGCTACAACAATGACGTTTTAACTTTTAATAGTATATGTTTAATATTCTTTATCGGCATGTTGGTCGATACAAAAGCATTTCATACTGAAAAACGGGAGGTCGGGGTTGTTTTTCCGACATGGAACCGGGGTGCGTAGCCTAGCTAAATGTTTCAGACTTCTGGCTAGGCTGGCTAATGTTTTCACGATACCAGACATTACAAACATTTTTGGGTGGAATTACCCTTTAAAATAAATATGCACATAAGCACATATGTAATCATTGTGTCTCCCTTTTGAAATGTCACTCATTGGCCATCAGAATCATAATTTTATTTATGCTAGTTTGTTGTTTGTATTTTAAAATTGTATAGATCTGTTCCGCCTCCATATTGATTTTGTTTGTGATTCTGCTGTTAGGTTGTGAGACTATTTTTGATTGAGTTTGTTTCAAGCGCCATCCATGAAATCGGGTCTGAAATGACTCGCTTGCTCCATTATGGACTGTATTACTCTTTCCACTGTGAAAATCCTGTCCAGATAGGGCTTAATACCAAAATGTTTATTGAGTAATCGTACTTGTAGCATATCAGTGTTCAACGGCATTTTGATCTCACGTAGGAAAAGCTATTAATCCCCGCTACTGCTGGAAAAAACCTAAGTGAAACACTGGCATGTGTGTGTGTGGCTTTCATATCTGATCAGGAAGAAAACCATGGGAAACAAATTAAATACCAAGTTGGCTATAGGCCTAGGCAACATTTCATTGAAAATGACATTTTTTCATAAACTATTCTACAGAAACTTTGTCACAGATTCATAGACTGTTTTTACTGAAACTTGGTTACAAGTCCATGTTATGTTTTATTGGAACTCAGCGACAGTTCCATGTTTGTTTTTTGGAACTCAGTGGCAGTTGCATGTTATGTTTTATTGGAACCCAGTGAGAGCTTAGAGGTTTTTTTTATAAGGTAGTGAACATCTACGAAAAATAATGAACACTCCAGGGCTTCAACAGGAAAAGGCACTGTTATTAAAAGTACTCGTATCGGTACTTAATATCGGCAAATACCCAAACCTGAATACTCTGTCCATGTACTCGGACTGAAAAAATTGTACCTGAATATCTCTAACAGTGACCACAAATTGAAGTGAATTTCTCACTTCTATAGATGAATTTATGGTTCTGTATATTCAAGTCTTCCACAAACAGTTGTTCTACTGTTCATTTCAGCAAAATCATATCCAAAGACATCTAACCTCTTGTGCCATTGAGGTTGAATGATTATGACTTGTTGTCATACTGCATTACTTATGATATTGGTGGGAAGACATGCTGCTGTAAAACGGGGGGGCTCAGTACTTTAGACAAAGTATTCCCAAGCTTGTTTGTTTTTTTCTAAGGAAAATTAAGCCAGTATCATCCAGGTCATCCACCTTTCGTTACATATGCTTTGTGCAATTTTTGAGTTGATTCCCAAATGGACTAAACCAAGGCATGTGGGTCAATTAATCAACTTTGTTCTGATAACAAGCTCATGGGTAAGACTTTTTGAAAGAGAAGGCTTGTGGAATTGGTCCAGGTGGCATACAAGTGCACACATACAAGCTCTCCTGTGCCAATCTTGGCATTGAACATTCCACTCAGTTTGGGCTAGCCTTGTAGGCCTTGTTCGATGGCACCCTCCTGTGCAACCCAGTAACAGTATTCCATGCAGAAATAGTATAGTATAGCCAGCTAATATCACATAATAACTGACTTGTTTCTTCCCTCCAAAAACATCCTTATAAAAGTATGCTGATATTGTATACTGTTTGCGTGAATAGTAAATAAGGATTTTAATTTTGTCACAGGGAAGAAAACAAGTTTACCCGCCTCATTAATTTCAGAACCTGTAACCTTGATATTTTGTGTGAATACGGATTCGTATATACGCACATTGACTGGGGTGTTATATGAAATAATTGGCAGCAAGACTCTGTACCCCAGAGAGTGAGACTACTGCTGCTGCTATGCATGCATCTAAGTGTTTTCTTGACACTAAGACTATCCTAGGAGATAAACGAGATAGGCAGTTTCAATGATGTTAAAGGGTAAACGTTTATTTACAAGGAAAAACTGATTCTCCAAGACTCCAGGAACTGCTGCAGCGCCACTCCACAGAACATTAACTAACATTAACAGCTAACAGTTAACACCAAAAACCAAAGCCCACAGTCTCCTTCTGCCCCCCCATAAATACCTTTCTCCCCGAGCATTGAGCATTTGTGCCCTGATTGGGTGATGATGGTGTGGAGGGGGGTGGGTGGGAGTCATCCTTTATGACAAGGCTGGCTTATCTGAAAGCGGACAGCTTTAATTAAGTTTAATTAAGTGTAAGGTTACATGTAGACTATTCGCAATTATCCTGGATCAAGCTATGACCTAGCCTATATTTGCCAATAGTTCCTGTAATCTTCTGGGGGGACAATCCTCTGTTATGGGACAATGGCTGTCCATTAAAAACTTTGCTGATAACACCTGTATCAAGCATAATGCACAAATTGTCATTTACACCTAATGCGTAAATTGTCATTCAATTGAAAACTTGCGCACTACAAGTACAGGTGCAGCTCAAAAAATTTGAATATCGTGAAAAAGTTCAATATTTTTTTGTCACTCATTTCAGAAAGTGAAACTCATATATTATATAGATTCATTACACATAGAGTGAAATATTTCAAGCCTTTATTTCTTGTAATTTTGATGATTATGGCTTACAGCTAATGAAACCCAAAATTCAGTGTCTCAGAAAATTAGAATATTTTGCTTTAACATATTTTTAAAGTATCATATTTAATATTTGGTCGCATATCCTTTGCATGCTGTTACTTCCTGAAGTCTGTGACAAATCAACATCAAAATACTCTCGATATCTTATTTTCAGGTACTGTTACAAGCGATACTATAACCTCTCTGCATTTGAACTGATCTCTATGGGAATTGGGGGTTGAGACTAGATTCAGCTGTAAATTACACTGGTACAATATGGAACACATGGCTGGCTAAATGGCTGTAAGTCATCAAGGGTCTGAGCTATCGAACGAGCCCCAAACCATCACTCTGTTGCCAGATATGGAGTAGATGTGGATGGATCACTGCAAGGGTTATTTCTCCTGACTCATTTTCCTATAGAACTCTATGGGGAAAAAAGTCAGGAGAAACAAACCTTAAAGGGATCCATCCACATCTATGGATAACTTGAAGGGTTTCTTCTCCTGACCTATTTTTCCATAGAGTTCAATAGGAAAATCTGTCAGGAGAAACAACCCTTAAAGTGATCCTTCCATATCTACTGTATTTCTGGCAGCAGAGTGATGGTTAAAGGCTTGTTTAATACATCAGACCCTTGATGACTTAACTGTTCCAGTGTAATTTACAGCTAAATCTTGTCTCACCCCCCAATTCCCATAGAGATCCATTCAAATGCAGAGCTGTTATAGTATCGCTTGTAAGAGTACCAGCAAATAAGATATCAAGAGCCTTTTGATGTTGTTGGGTCACAGACATCATAAAGTCATGGCATGCAAAGGATATGCAACCAAATATAAAAAATATGGCTTTTCTACCAAGTATTAAATACATTTAATTTAGCGTGTTCAATACTTTTTTCCTGTGTCATTTCACATAACTTTTTTAAATAATTGGAATGTTACAATTTCTTTAGCTGTGTAGTTTTATTGAGTTAATACCAATGTCTGGTCAAAATCTCATGTGAATAGCTACATTGGAAATATGTTTGATAATAAAATTGTTGACGTGTCCAATACTTATTTCCCCCATTGTATATGCAATTAATACATTCAAATTCCCATGACACCTGTCAGCCAAGAACGGCTAAAACAGGAGTTCATGGCGAACTTTGGATTTCCTGGGGTTCTGTCCCAGCAGACAACACTCTTATATGTGTGAAATGTAAGGGAGCCCACTCCATCAAAATCCAGGCGACTTGCCAAAATCCAGCCGACTTGCGACTTGCTACGTGTAAGGTTACACATGTATTCGCGAATCATCCTGGATCAAACTATGGCTCTATATTGGCCAATAGTTCTTCCGGGGGTGAGGGGGCAATCTTCTGTTAGGGGACAATGGCTATCCATTAAAAACTTTACTGATAACACCTGTCTATAGGCTAACAATGTGTGAATTCATGCATAGAAAACTCTTAAGACAGTTGGAACATTACAATACAAAAACTTTGTCCAGCGAATATTGTATTTATTGTTTTTCAAATAGCCTGCGGTCCATTGGATTTGCTGTGCATAAAGTTTTTTTGATATGGTTAAAAAAACGGAGATTAATTTAAATTTCACAATTTTTAACAGAATTTTTAAAACCTATTTTTCGTTGTTCATATTTTTTAAATTACAGTTACCAGGCCAATGCCTTTGCCAACATAAAGGCGATTTTTGTGCTGTTTAAAAATGAGCACAACAGCCCTTTTAAAATTATTATTAATGAATTGTAAGTCATTTTCTGACTATGTTTTTAACGTTTTTTAATTTCTATAAATAAAAAGTAATTAGTCGAAAATAAGCTCTTTTCCCTTCAGTGCATTACCGTCCAATCACGCTTCTCCATTGTATGCGTGTGCAGGCTTGCCAGATCTTGCAAGTTCTTCCAGCTAAATGCCGACTCAAAAATACCCCAAACGTTTTACCTGTGACTGCACTTTGAAAGTAGCTTAATTTAGCTGTAAAACCACGGACATGGCAACACTGCGTGTGAATGACTATTCCTGGAGCATTCTGTGTTGCGCTTGAACGCTGAAGTGATATTCATTGTATTCAGTTTTGAAATCTACTGAAATCTTACAGCGCACGGCTCATCTCATATCGTAGACTAATTGCTAAACAATAGTCACACTCACCACTGGCTGTTGTTTAAAGTGGGTAAAACGGCAATAGACGTCATCTCGTTTTAGATCCCATCGTTGATAGGTCTAGCTACTCCCATAAAGAGTTCACAATAATTTAAGTCAGAGGACAAGCTTTATTTTAAATACACAATATTAAGACAAGCACAACATAGAATGCTACATTGAGATTGTACAAAGTACAAAGATGGGATGGATTAATTTTATTTGTCGCATTGACATTCATTTTATTTGTTTATCATGAAAAATAAGTCCTGTAGCGGCGCTCTGGCACGCTGTTGTAGCACTAGCCTGACAACCTGATAACAACGTTGACAATTTAATGGGGAGTAGGCTAACATTTGCAAAAATAGTTAATCTCTTTCAAATAGTAGGCTATGTGATAATTTGCATACGCTATGTATTATATATTCAGCCTTCTTTGTTGTAGTTGACACTTGACAGTGTTCAGCCAATCATAACTTGATTGCGAAGTAACAATAGGCGGATAGTAGTAATAATAATTATAGTAATAAAAATAATAATACTGATGAATATCAAGTACAAAATAAAATACAGAATGAATTCCAAACTTATGTATCCTTTGTCTATGTGGCGAGTAAGTTTATGAGAAGGCTTTGCCTAAATATCTTGAAGGAATATTGAACCAGACTACCATGGATGTAATAGTGGGCATACTGAATTAATGCTGGAATGTTGTTCACCCAAAAATCTACAGTATGTATTTATATAGGATATCGTAGGCTTGTGAGGACAAATCTGACTCTTTAGAATGACTGACTTCTATTTAATGAGCATTTTCTGCTTCATCTCAAGTGATGTTGCAGTACATTAAAAGCATTACATTCACTGACTATGACTATGATGGTGTTGGCCTTGGCTCACTTGCTTGGATCACTTTCACTGGCAGCTCAGATTTCATTGCTGAATGTTCTCAGGAGAGTTAAAGATAAAAAGCCCCTTCCAAAAACACCAAAAAAAAAATCTTCACTCAACATCTGTCTGCAGTAGTTTGTACCATCCAGCCAGAGGTAGTGTTGGGATTTTTGTTTAATCATTCTTCTTTCTGTTTGCGTGACCATATTAAAGATTTGTGTGTCCTAAGCTTTTTTTTCCTCAAGATTTTAGAACATGCCCTACATGTTTGTTCTTATGTCAATTACATTTTTATATCTTGTGTCTACAAAAGTACAGCTACATATGGTTACATCAGTTAGTAGGAAAAGATAATTGCATTTATTCTTTGTGGTTTCTAGAGTGGAAATTAAAGTGTCAGGGGTGAGTAAAATCTGAGGTCATGCCAAGATGGGCCTGTTTTCAAACAGCACAACCTTTCAGTGAATAAACCGAGACAAGGAGGACAAAGGTGCCACTTGTCTTCCGTTGAATATCCCTGTTCCAGCTCACGGGGCTGGCATGATGTTTGTGCGTGACGTAACATTGTTAATAGTGAGAGAAGGCCATGTTCTCTGGGTCCTGGAGGCGCGAGTCTGTCTGTTTGTGTGAGTGCTGAATACAGGTGTATTTGCCTTTGCCTCAGGCTATGATTCCACAGCATTCCTCCCACAACCTCATTTGACATGATTCAGGATATGTTTTCATGGTGCCTAAGTGGTAGTAATGTCGCCCTTGAGAAAACCCTGCACTGCTAGAAACTCCCGGCTTTGTGTGCATTTAATACCAAGAAGCAGTGGTCTCAGATGGCAGGAACATATTTCTCATATCAGGGTAATCTTCTCACACCTGGCTTTAACTCAAATATTTTTACAAACTGACAGGGTAGGGCTTGTCACAAAAATACAGTGGTGTGTTTCCATGAAGCAATGCAGGATTCATTAAAGGGTTGTGTTCAGAGTGTGAGTCTGTAAAAGCTTTATTTCCATGAAGCAATGCAGGATTCATAAAAGGGTTGTGTTCAGAGTGTGAGTCTGTAAAAGCTTTATTTCCATGAAGCAATGCAGGATTCATAAAAGGGTTGTGTTCAGAGTGTGAGTCTGTAAAAGCTTTATTTCCATGAAGCAATACAGGATTCATAAAAGGGTTGTGTTCAGAGTGTGAGTCTGTAAAAGCTTTATTTCCATGAAGCAATACAGGATTCATAAAAGGGTTGTGTTCAGAGTGTGAGTCTGTAAAAGCTTTATTTCCATGAAGCAATACAGGATTCATAAAAGGGTTGTGTTCAGAGTGTGAGTCTGTAAAAACTTTATTTCCATGAAGCAATGCAGGATTGATAAAAGGGTTGTGTTCAGAGTGTGAGTATGTAAAAGCTTTATTTCCATGAAGCAATGCAGGATTGATAAAAGGGTTGTGTTCAGAGTGTGAGTATGTAAAAGCTTTATTTCCATGAAGCAATGCAGGATTGATAAAAGGGTTGTGTTCAGAGTGTGAGTATGTAAAAGCTTTATTGTAACTAGGCTTGCAGTCATTATGTTTTCTAATTGAAACTCTGATGTGATAGAGGTGGATGGGGAAATTGTGATGTTGATGAGGGTTGTGTGCAGGTGGGGAGAATTGATATATCAGATAACAGTGAAGCCTATTTGAGATACACGTGACTGCCTGTTTCCATGGCAGGGAGAGATTGTAGCCAGGAAATGTATTCTCTGCATTGTTGTCAAAAAATGAGTTAAAAATAACTTGTTTTAGTGTTGTCTGTATGACGTTCAGGCATTGCCTGACACAGCTCAATGAGCTTGAGTGAATTAAGTCATTTCCTGAAAACCAAACGGCTATTTTTTTTCTCATTTATTTTAGTTATTTGTTGATTTTTAAAAAAAAGCATCTGGTTTTGAATAATACAAAACCGGATATGTGTGAACATGAATCATCCAGAATGAAGGTCCTGTACAATCTGCTTATATGAGGGACAGCAGCTGACTAGTCTTTTTCTTTGTGTTTCAGCTGCGTCGGGGTGGATGAAGATGAGGCTCCAGATATTGACATCTATCACTGTCCCAACTGTGAGAAGACCCATGGCAAGTCTACATGTAAGCTCTGCTTAGAGATGAATACTGCCGTAATAGTACCGGTAATATGTTGATGATAATAACAACAACAGTAGCAATAGTAATAATGATAATAGTTGTAGTGTTATATGTAGTCACCAAAATATATTGGAGTATTTCATGCTAAATCACTAGTAAAGTTAAAGTTTTTCTTGGTCCTAAAATAATATTAATAACCTGTTTATGTAGACAGAAATGTACATTTATATATGTTATTTTTATTTACACTTTTATTGGACTTTGTAAATAACATTTCAGCTTGTGTATATTCCCAGCTTTAGCCCCTTTTCTATTGCAAGAACCTTTTTCATACTCAGGAACTAAAGCCCCTTTTCCACTGGAGGTTCCAGGGACGATTTTGGTTCCTGGGGCATGGTTCCTAGCCCCCGTTTTAGTCCCTGCTCGTGAGGTAGTACTTTTCGATGGTTCGCAAACTATTGGGGTGGAGCTTGCAGTACTGAACCTCGCTCATTAGTCAAATGCAATATTCGCGAGAATCGCCAAGTAGACCACCAGCGCTGTTTTTAAATACCGTCAACAGAAAAACATTTAGCAGCAGCCAGAGAAAAACATTTAGCAGCAGCTAGACAGCAAGCAGTCTTCAAACAAAGGAAAAATGGAAATGGAAAAACAAAACCAGACAGAATGGACCAACGACGAGGTGCAAGTTTTAAACAGTTGACAACATTCGCGTGTCTGACACGCACTGACAAGCAGAGCTGTGCTTGCAGTGGTTGACTGCGACCACTGATTCCACATCTCAAATGTCCTATTTCATGTGAAACTAGTTCAATTTTATTAATGATTATGTTATTCTCACTATCGTGAAAGACTGTGTGTATGGAACTTCATGTAGTAGGAAAATCCGGAACAAATTGTGTCCCGTATTGATTCAATAAGGAACACAACATTTTATTCTTCATACGGGACTATTCCATATTGTAAGGAATGAGCGGCAACCCTAAATGAAGTTGGTCTACCAAAAGCGGTCTGGGGGCTCTATCTTGATGATCTTGGCGCATTGTCTAAAATGCAAGTGCATTTAGGGCGTGTCCAAGTACACTTTTGCTAGTTAGGCGTTATTTGAGCGCTAAGTAAGGCGCAAGGTGCTAATCGGCTGAACCTCGCCTCTTCATTAATTATAGGTGTGTCTTGGGCATACGATGCAATAATTGGATTGCTTATTTGATGGCGAAACAGACATGCTCGTGCGTGTTTAGTGCGAGCAATGAATAGGCTATATGGATCAATAGTATGATCAATATTATTCGGACTAACCATTATGACGCGTTTTGATATACACAATAATAATCTTTAGGGTTTAACATGGGTTGCCGGTAATTCCCGACAGTGTTGCTATTTTACAATACTTGATATTTAAACGATGTGAGCACTAGGCGCTATAATGAACCCTGCGCCATGTGTAAGATAGCAAAGACACTTGTGTTTGGGTTTGCGCCGCTTAGCGCCGGGTGTAAGATAGGGCCCTATGTGTTTAGCTGAACTGGGCATAGACCACTCCGTTAAACAGCGCCAGGAAAAAAACTGAAGCAGGATTACAAAAAAATGTATAAAGACCACAATACTTCTTAAACATAACTATGGCATTTATCCCCCCATCACTTCTTCTTACTTTGCCTAATTTTCATAGTTCTCGAGGTGTGGTGGCAAAGCAAACACGAACGCGCTCCAGGAACTGTTTTGGTCCCTGTGGTGGATAGTTCCTGCCCTCTTTTAGTTTCTACAACCCGGTGGGAAAGGGGCTTTTGCTGAGGGCTAATGAAGTTTGGCTTGATTATTAGTTCTTGAATCATGTTTTATCATAAGCTGTTGTCTTTGTGCTCTGCGTTTCCCAAAAATGGCAATATATTAAGTGCTCTTTTGCAAGCCATTTATCTGTAAATATTTCACTGTAGTTATCTATGGGGTAACATTAAGTCTTGAGTTCAGGTCTTACTTAAGTAGCTCTGTACTAATGTTGTTTTTTTAACTTCAGTGAAAAAGAAAAAGAACTGGAACAAGCATGACACGGGGCAAAGCACTGATGTCAAACCTGTCCAAAATGGTAGTCAGGTTTTCATCAAGGAGCTTCGAAGTAGGACATTCCCCAGGTAGGATGGTTTACGCCCATTGACTTGATTTCCTTCTGTGACATGAAAATTTAATTGCATACATACATTTTAGTAGTTCTTAAATGCAACTGGTGATATTGCATTGTGTAACTGCAATGTGGCTCATCGACAGAAAAAGTTTTTTTTATTTTTTACAGTTCAAAAATGTTTCAGTAGGTGGCGCTCTCTGACAAGTTTTTGGAAACCACTTTCATAACAATGAAAAAATTAATGTTTCACTGCAGCGGGAGGTAGTTTAAGTGATCAAACCCTAATAATAAACAAAGATGCCATTTCACTCCTACAAGACGTGGCCTTGTACATTTGAGAGCACGTTTACTGAGGCAGTTACCTTTGCAGTTCTGAAGATGTTGTGGTGAAGCTGAATGGAAATCAGCTGACCATGGACTACCTGGAGGAGCATGGATTTACAGAACCCATTATGATCATGAAGAAAGATGGTCTGGGGATGACAATGCCAGCTCCAACATTCTACGTTAGTGACGTAGAGAACTATGTTGGTAAGCATTGATTATTTATTGTATAATTATGGACCCACCCCCCCAAGTATCAAGAACTGGTTCTAGATTCTTCTAAAAGTTAACAAAACAAGAACCCCAGCCTAATTAAACCAGCCTCTTTAAACTTTATTCTAAATGGGGAGTAAACATAATTTGATTGAAAGGGCATATCGTCTATCTACACAGACGATCGCATGGAAATGTTTGTGAATTTACGCCCACTCCGGTTCATGCTTGTATGTTTTTCTATGTTTGAATAGCAGCGCTGCAGGAAATAAGCATCGTATAGTTTGTCCTTAGCAGTTGTGTACGGTCTGACTGCTGTATATGGAAAATACCTTTTTGTTCACCTTCCATAATAAGATGCACTTAACATACTGTTCAATTCTGTTTGTGCATGTACACATGTGCATGTACAAGGGCTAACTGAATACACACTGGCCTGGCAAGTTAAATCATTTTCACATCTTAATTTATTTCTGAAACTAGAGTTTCCTTGTAACTGTCGTTCTGGTAACATTTTCAGTATGTAACTAAAAATAAGTTGATTGTTAATTTCCTAAACATACAGAAAGGGTCAGGAACTCAAACCGTAAACGTGCTTAGTAGTTCATTCCCTTGAATACCAATATGTTTTTTTTGCACAATGGCCGCACGTTAATATTTTATAGTAAATATTTAACTGTCTAACCAGGTGAAAGTGACAGTGTATCTGGCTGTTGTTAACTGTATGAGAACTGTACAGTTAACAACAGTCAGTCTGACATGCAGTTTTCAACTATAGTTTGAGGATTTTATATGTAACCTTCTACAACTGGGTTAAATAATTACCATGTCCAACCATCTGCAGTGAAGTCCGTAAGTATTGGGACAGTGACATATTTTTAGTTTTTTGGCTCTGTGCTCCAGCACATTGGATTTGAAATGAAATAATGAATATGAGATTAATGCGCAGTGTCTTTACTTTGAGGGTATTTACATCCATTAATTACTTTTTTGCAAGTCAGCAGCGACTCATAATATGCATTAGAAAACAAACCTATGACTCAGTGAAAGACGTGAATGTATGTGCAGTGATTTTTTGTTTGTTTATGTACGATTGTGTGGCAGTGAATGCCAGTAGATATTTAGGTTCTTAGGGCTGAGATTCACGACGACAGATTATTATTCTTAAAAAAATTGTCTGACAAAAATTTCTTCAAATATAATTTGTTTACCTTTCAGAGAATCAAGTGCAATATATTTTTTGTTAATTTTTCTTTTTTGGCTCAGTATACTCTTTGAATAATGTAGTACATATTTCTGTAATGTTGTAGCGCGATATGGATGAAATGGGTTCATGTCAAAAGAGGGCACTGTTGTGCAGTGTCTGAAGTGCTGTCTGAGCCCGCATCAGGTTTGCTAGCAGATTTCTGACTCCATTGTACCAGAATGCATGTTAGGGATATCAATATATCAAACTAATATGAGTCATGTTAGGGATATCAATATATCAAACCAATTTGAGTCATGTTAGGGATATCAATATATCAAACCAATTTGAGTCATGTTAGGGATATCAATATATCAAACTAATATGAGTCATGTGAACAGGAGAAAGTGCAATATCTGTCTTTTTTCATTGTTTTGTTCTATTGTAGATATTTACTGTTATTTTCATTTTTAGGTCCAGATGTTGGTGTAGATGTTGTTGATGTTACGAAACAGACTGAAAGCAAGATGAAGCTCAAGGAGTTTGTTGATTATTACTACAGCACAAACAGAAAGAGAGTATTAAATGTGATCAACTTGGAATTTTCTGATGCAAGGTAATGCACAATAAGATCAATTGTATATGTTGTATTATATAGTGTGTTACTGTACTAAATGTAGAAGTTATAGCAAAGATATGTCCAGGCAACCTGTAAAGTCGACAATCTGGCCTCGGAAAAAGATTATATATTTTATAGATTCCGCATCATAAACTATTGTACTGTGAATGTAAATCTTGTTTTGGTGAGAAAATTATGATTTGCTGCTTTTTATGTGATCCTTGGCTTTATGGTGAAGAATAAAAACACATTGTAATACAAATCATAGTGCTGTGGAGTGGATATGCATGCCTATGGGGGTATGGGATGGGCTAAAATTGTGTGTCTCATCTCCCCTGAAGAATGTCAAGCATAGTGGAGAGTCCACAGATCGTGCGGAAACTGTCCTGGGTGGAGAACTACTGGCCGGACGACGCCCTGCTAGGGAAGCCCAAAGTGACCAAGTACTGTCTGATCTGCGTGAAGGACAGCTATACAGACTTTCACATCGAGTGTGGTGGGGCCTCCGTCTGGTACCACGTTCTCAAGGTGCGATGAGCTTCCACTGCCTTTGATTAGCTGCTTATAAGACCATGCTTGGGGAACAGCCTAATGTCTCTGAAAGAGATATGGAAACTCATTTAACCCAGCCGCTATCAGACTGTACATTGGGCAGCACAGTACGAGATAGGGTTCTATTTATTTTATACAAACAAAGCCTCAATTGTACGAGTGTGCAGTATCTGGGTGTTCAATGTTTGTGTGATAATTTGGCAGGAAAATAAATAATATAATAATATTAAATTAAATAATATGGAGTGGCATGAAACCAATTTAATTTCCCTATGAGGGATATTAAGGAACAACTAACCAATATAGTACATGTTTATTGGGGGCAGAAAGAGGAGCCAGCCTACAGCCAGAAACACCACATTCGTATAATCATGACGTGGTCATTTCAGGGGGAGAAGATCTTCTTCTTAATCAAGCCCACCTCTGCCAACCTAGCCCTATATGAGCGCTGGAGGTCCTCATCCAATCACAGCGAGATGTTCTTCGCCGATCAGGTGGACAAGTGTTACAAGTGCACCCTGAAGCAGGGGCAGACTCTGCTTATTCCATCGGGTGAGCCTTCAGCTAATGATGCACATATACAGCAGATATATCCAGTTCTGGATGGCTGCAGTGTTTGCAGGTGTGTAAGCAAGGCGTGTGAACTGTTTAGCCAATCAGCACCTTAAGTTCAGAACTTATGTGGTGAAACATCAGAAAACCCAACAGACACTGCACCCAACCAGGACTGAGGTTTGAGATATTCTGATCTTCAGTATATCATAAAAAAACGAAACAAATTAAAAACATTGAAAGCCGTGCTGTTCCAAATATGGCATATGTATCATCACGTCTCATGTAAGAGGATGATCAATAAAAACATATATGTTCTACTAGGAATTAGTCACAAGTGTTTGTGTTGGCAATACCTTTTCTTGAAATGCTGAATACAGATCAGTGTGGGTTTGTAGCGCAGTATGTCAGGTTTTCACTAGCTATGAAATTTGCATCTGTGACCACCTGTTACCTGTGATTACATTTCTGGCACATCTGTGGACAACTGTGGGCATAGTATGTCAGACTTTACAGTGAAGACTTGCAACAGAGGCTTCCAATGGGTTATTTAAAGTACCATAACAACCAAAAGCTTTTGTGAATAAAGCCTGGCTTTTTCTGAACCACTCTTGCATAAATCTTGTAATAAATTTCCATCTTCTCTAAAAAAAACAATCTACAGCCTCTGCTTCACTAGACACTTTACATCTAGTGGAGGATGACCCAAGTCAAACTCATAATCTTGGAAATAAATTGCATCCACATTGAGGTGGTGACACATTCTACTATCACCAATTCCAATCACAGGTAGTATTGCATGTCAACCCCTTAGCAGTCCATTGGGGTGTGACCACTGTCATCTTATTTCTCCCAGGGTGGATAAATGCAATACTGACTCCAGTGGACTGTCTTGCTTACTCTGGACACTTTTTACACAACCTGAGTGTGGAGATGCAGATGAGGTGAGTTCTGTACATTTGTACACGGATTAAATGAATCAAGGTAAAATAGGTTGTACACCCATGATAAATATTGTATCAACTGCTTTAAATATCACAATATATTTCACTCTAATTTGAACATTTGAGAGTGCTTTGTGTTTGTGGGACTTGTATATAGTATAGATCCGAAATTGGGGTTATCTTTCTAGTAGACTGCCGCTGGAAACCATTTTAAAGATATTTTCAATCATGTAGAAAGAATGAATCTTTAAAGTTTCCATCAAGGTACTTACGTGTACTTACATATTTACACACTGAACACTAAATTATATAAAATATATGGCTAGGTTTCTTGCATATGTTTGCATCATAGCATATTGCATTTAATTCAGTAAAATTTTATTTGTGTTGATATTTGTATAATGGGAGCTATATTTGTATAATGCCTTCTTCCCTTTGCAAAATATCTGTTTGTCTGTCTCCAGCTTTACAATTTTCACAGTTTTAATTAAATTAATAAATTCTAACATAATCAAAGTTTTAAGTTACAAATGTTTTACTGAATTTAGGAAAATCATCATGCTTGATTTAGGCAACATTTTTTAATATAGAAATTAAATTATGTTGTCATATTTAGGGAATATTATATGTAGAAACAATTTTGTATGTAAACCATTTTGTATGTTGCCAAATATGGAGTAGATGTGGATGGATCACTGCAAGGGTTATTTTTCTTGACTCATTTCCCTATAGAACTCAATGGGGGAAAGAGTCAGGAGAAACAACCCTTAAAGGGATCCATCCACATCTACTTCATTTATGGCCGCAGAGTGATGGTTTGGGGCTCGTTTGATACCTTACACCCTTAATGACGTACAATCATTTCGCCAGTCATGTGTTCCATACTGTACCAGCGTAATTTACAGCTGAATCTAGTCTCACCCCCCAATTCTCGTAGAGATCAGTTCAAATGCAGAGAGGTTATAGTATCGCTTGTAACAGTACCTGAAAATAAGATTTCGAGAGTCTTGATGTTGATTGGTCACAGACTTCAAGAAGTAATAGCATGCAAAGGATATGCGACCAAATATTAAATATGATACTTTAAAAATATGTTAAAGCAAAGGGTATGAATACTTATGTAAATGAGAGATTTCAGTTTTCGATTTTTAATACATTTGCAAAAATTTCTAAAAACATGTTTTCACTTTGTCATTATGGGCTATTTTGTGTAGAATTTTGAGACAAAAAAAATTAACTCAATCTATTGTAGAATATGTCTGTAATGTAATAAAACGTGGAGAAGGTGAAAGGGGTGGGCAGACTTTCCGGCTTGACTGTATAGCAAGCAACGTAGGCCTAGTTCTTATTAAGGAAATGCATGTAATTAATCCAATTGAACTTGAATATATATCTCTAATAAATAATCTGTGTGTTTGATTGAATCTACTGGCACAAAGATGCTTTACAGAAAAATAGGAAAACGGGAATATAGAAAATAATGCAAAGACCCTCCAAAAACCAGAAGGTGAGGTAAAAAAAACATATTAAAAATTCAGAAACACTGAATAAGTGTGACATTAGTGAAGATAGTATGACTGACATTGTAAGGAGGTGTAGTTCATGGTAGGAATGTGCCATACATGGACTCAGAAGCGTTTGCAAACTGAAACATTGCCCAGGGCTCAAACCCTCATTGGAGTTTTAAAGATTCAAATGACTTGTACCACTGTGGTAAGGACTTGCCACTGGTGTATTTCATTACTAAGAGTGCAAAGCATGCACATTGCTTATCTGAAGTAACGGGTTTCTGCATCTGTTAAACTCTGTGATTGCACAGTTTTTCATGTGTTGTTTCTGCAAATGATGTCTGTAACTTGTTATTGACAAGCACTGTTTGTTTTTTATCCCAGAGCATATGAAGTGGAAAAACGGCTGAAAGTTGCCAGCCTCACTCCCTTTTCCAACTTCGAAACGGCATGCTGGTACGTCGGACGGCATCTGCTGGAGCGATTCAAAGGTAAACGCTGCCATTGGTCAGGGTGTCCCAACTCCAGACAGGGACCGGACCCTTTGTGTTCAGATGAGCATTAGGACAATCTGTTCTGTGGCCGAATGTTTATCCTGCTTTTGACAGTCAGAAATCACACCTAATCCCCCCTCTCTCACAGACCCCCTCCCCCGACCCAACAGACTTCACGCACTGAAGATGCACATAAATCAAAGCGCGAGGCGTTGTACACAAACTTGGAACTTTTGACCATTAGAACCCTCAGTTCTGGAATCAACAAAGATCCGTGATTTACATGCCATTGACTTTTCCCCTGGTTTTTTAGCTCGACGTGTTTCCAATAAAAGAGAAAAAAGGAAAGGAAATGGAAAAATAATGAGAGATCTCTCTGCCCAGAGCTCAACTGCAGCTTCCTGATCCTGGGCTGCATTTGTGTGTTTCTGGCTGAGGTCTGCAGAGCAGATGAAGAGCTGGATTCTGGAATATTATTTCAGTCATTAAATCAGAGCATCACAAGTTCACAGATGATTAGCTTCAAAAGGCTTGGCTGCGGCTAAAATCACTTGCTCCATTACAGCTCAATGTTTAAGGCTGGCACGGCTATTTGTGTTTATATTCCTCCCATTTTTTTAATAAGTGTAATTTCACCAGATTGCCATTAAGTGCATGTTTCCAGCTTTGTTGGACCACATGGGTTTACTGTAGCTTTAGATGATCAGTTTGGTGGGGGTTGGGAGAGCGGTGTGGGCCTTGAGATGGTCTCTTGGTTTCACCTTTGCTGTGTGAGTTCATGTTTGACTCTGCTAACTCGACCCCCTCTTTTGCCCACTTCTGGAGCTGGGCCATCGCCTGCCTCCAGTTAATATTTCTGCTTCCAGTTTGTCTTGATGTTATTAATTTAAATGTAGTGTGGAATATATTTCCTGTCGTGGCTGTGTGTTGAAACCAATGTAATCACCATTGAGGCATGCTTTACACAAACGCATGCGACTGCTTTAAAAGTTGTTAAAGATTCCAGTTGGATGTGTACCCTGCTTCTATTTAGTGGAGTGATCAGACATAATGCAGAATGTCTTCAGCTATTAAATGCTTACGGATTATGTTTTGCGTTTCTTACAATTTTATTACTTTCTGAAATCAAGCACCAATGTTGGCTTTATGTCCGCACCACTTGTAATCAAAAAAATGTGCACATGTGGAGGCTAGTTAGCATTTGTTCCTGGGTTGTGTAAAAAGCTGTTAAGGAAGGTTGCTCTAAGGTTATGTGTAATAATGCAGAGAATCAGCTTTTACACATTTTCCAAATGAATGGACAGCCCTGAGTGGAAATCAGTGACTTTTCTGCTAATGTCATTCAGTCTTTGTCTCTCTCTCTTTCGACACAAAGGTCAGTGAGAAATTTATTTAATATAGTTTTGGTTTCGTAAGAGGAATATATTTAATACCGGTTTTGTCTTATATAAAATTTTATTATTTTACACTGGTCTTTCCAGGTCATTAGTGATCAATGATAATAGATCAAACATGTGTAAGACATCCATAGGCTTTTTAAAATGCGATATCCATTAGCAGCTCCTTTTCCACATCTCTGCAGCCAAAACAGTCTCATCCTAGCTGCTTGTGGATAAAATACTAAAATGAGGTGGTACATTTTGCCATGGACAGCTATGGTGTGCATGAACCCATCTTTGAGAATCTGAAGTAGAGGGCCCAATGAGTAAGCCCACTTTAAGACAGAATAAAAAATGTCCTGCTCAACAAAATGTATTGAAGAAATTGGTTAGACAATAGCAGAATGCTGGCAGTGTCATTTGAAGTGTTACATTTTTTCATTACAAGTCATCTGTGCTACACCCTTCACCTTTCTCCTATAGTCTGTTTACGGAACATGGAATGTTCCATTTTTTCTGGCATCATCTTCCAATATGATAGATTTAAGTTGGTGTACAACTTAGTGTGTGCAGGTACAGTACAGGAAACTGCACACTGATGAAAAAGAAACATGGTGACACTGTCACTAAATTTGCTACTGCACAACCCGCGCTGTAGTCTTTAAATTGCAATCTAATAGCAGTGTTCCAGCAGTGTGCAACATGGCACTCTTGTGGAGAAAATACAGCAAACCCCAGTAAGTGTCTGAAGGTATGTCGCTCCAAAGAGCAGCTGGCATCTTTGAAATGACTAATGAAGTCTCGTACACAGGAAATAACCTGCCAATTCAGCAACAGTGGTCACATTCTCACAAGTGATACCGCATCAAGAGGAAAATAAATAATTTGAAAATAATTTGTATTGTTGAATGACCAGCCTTTTTTCATTGAGTAGTAGATGATTGGAGTTTTCCACTGATGTAACTCAATAGATGACTAAATCATGCTGCCGTACAGCTGGCAATTTCCTCCAGGTGTGCATTCACTCATAGATAATATTTCAGCATTGAGCTTTCCAATGATATTTGGAGCTCATACTTGGCCCTTACTTTATGTCCATGTCTAAGTGTAACTGCATAATGCGCTGACACACATTTCCATAGTTCAGCAGGTGACATACCTCCCCAGTTTCACACGTTTTACAACATATTTCAAATCAAATCAATATTTATTTATATAGCGCATTTCACAACTAGTTGTCACAATGCGCTTCACAGAAAAACCCAGCCTAATGTGGGAAGTGTTGGACCCGGTGTAAAACATGTGAGTTTGTCAACTAATACAATTTACTCAAATTCGGAATTGATCCTTTCAGAATATTGATGGTAATTAAGGCTCTTTTAAGAGAACCGGATCTTAGGGCTTACGGCTCTTCGTTCTTTTTGCGTGTGTGTGTGCGCGCATGTATGTGAGAGAGGGGGGCACTTTACGACTACGAATGGCGGGATTACACTAGCCTACTAAATCTAATAATGCACATACTAGTCGCCAAATGACTGCAGAGGACTGTAACATCTGCCCATTGGCAGATGACATAAATAACACGTGAACATATATGATACTCTACCTACATATTTTTTAAAATTGTGTTCATATTTACGTTCTATCCATTACGGTTTTCTACCTCCCCCGACCCACACACGCACTTAAATTAGAATATAATAATAATTAGAAATGGATTAGAAATTGATTCAATATAATAGGCTATATATAGCCTAATGTATAATATTTTCCCACTCACTTTACAAGATGTAGCCTACGACTTCCTGTTGATATATTATGCAAGGTTGTGGAAGTTGAGCGATAGAGAGACGACGAATAATTATAGTTGAAGAGCAAATGCAAACTCTCTGTTTATCAGTATCAAAGTATCAAAACAACGCATTCCACAACGTAATCACTATCGATATATTATGCATGGGAAATGTTGGTATTTAAACCTACCAACGGAGTTTGTGAACTTCGCTCTGTATTTTTATCAGCGACAGTTAATGTTACTAAAATCTTCTAGGCTATGGAAATGTACTCTAATATAAAATATAATATACCAAAAACATTATGGTCACGTTTTATGAAATATTTTTGATGGGAAACACTCTAGGGAAAACTTGGCAAAAAAGAACGGCTCGGATACGTACGAGACTCGGTTCCCTTCATTCCTACCAAAGAATCGGATCGTTCGTGAACGATACATCACTATTTCAGAAATAAATAAATGTAGTCTTGTGATCATGCAAGAACAAATGTTCCTTAGGTCAACATTATTTAAGTAGTGTTTGTTTTGTGTAAATTTGCATTGGTTGGCATCTGTTTGCTTGTGCTGTTCAAAGTTCAAAGTTCCACTTTAATGAATGGTTTGTGAAATAACCAGTCAGCTGGAAGTACAAAATGTAATTTCAAGCTTAATTACACCTTTTGTACTGAATAAAACCTCCCATTCTCCCATTGACAACATACTAATTATACTCACTCTAATTGGTAACTGTACATGTATAGCAGTAGCATAGTTTGGTTTTGTACTGTAACTGATGGACTAATCAGTTTAATACTCATTGTTTTTTTTGTATACATTCTACTACTGAAACAAATTGAAATGCGAAAGTAGGATCACTTTGACCCTGCTGTATTTTTGCCTGAAGACTACTGTGAGGTCGTCCTACAATTGATGAAAATGTCTTTTTGCAGGTTTACACAAGGCCAACAAGCAGCCAGCTCCGTACCTGATACACGGGGCCAAAATTATTAATGGAGCGTTCAGAGCATGGACTAAAAAACAGGTAACTGCGCTACCTTTATGTAACAACATACAGAGCCTTAATAATATGGCTATGTAGATGCCTGGTGAATTTTTGATGCATAATTATTCAGTCTGTGTTTAATATGTTTACATTTCCACAACAGGCTCTTCTTGAACATGAGGATGAACTTCCGGAAAATATGAAACCAGCACAACTCATTAAAGACCTTGCCAAAGAGATCCGGATTTCAGAGGTGAGACTTGAATCCTTTGTCAGAACTTATGCGGCCTTGATGCACCTCGTATTGTTGTGCTCGTAAAACATATTATCTGAATGATTTACAGTTGGTCATTCTTATTCTTATAATTCTGGCCAATATTCAGTAAATGTCATTTTGGATCTACTAAATTATTTTTGATTAATTAACCTCATCTGGTTTAGCTGTATGTGGGATTTCCATTTTTAGATAGAACAATGAAGGTTGAGTTTATCACTTGCCTCTGATCAACAAAGCACTCATCAAAAAACTGAGTGACACTGTCCACTAGGGGCTGGATGCCTTGTTATGCATGTGTGGGGGTGTCGCACTTGCATAGACATACATAGTGGGTTGAGTGCACAGATATTACATATATACAGCCTGTCATACATGCTAATTTCAAACTTGCAGATTGAAGCTTCTCAAGGAATTATTATTTCCTGCTCCAGAAGAACATATGCCGTTTAACGATGGGTATTAACAGCTGAGCAGGCATAAGTTCACCAGCTTGTTTTGCTGCCATGGACTGTCAACATGTTGGACTTTGTGGGACTTTATGTTTTTTTCCCTTTGTGCGGTTGCATTGAATAGGGAAGTTCTGAAACCTCATACCTCTCATTCCTATGAGTCACATTACCACACTTTTTCTCTTGGGAGGAGTTGCACAACAGTTCAAAGAATCAGCAATATTAGAGACAAATGTACGCATACCCCCCTCCCCCCCTCGCTGTGTTGAAACAATGCTCATGTAAATTTTTTGCTAAAGTGTGTTTATCTTTGTTTTATTTGACATTCAAACTTAGTTCTAGGAAGCTAATACCTCTCATTAGGGGCCATTGTCGTTGTTTTGTGAGCCTCTTCTGGTAACGCTCTCATGGATGTTTTAATGTGAGGGTGTGGCTGCTCTCTTTCAGAATGCAACGAAAGCCATCAAGGCCGAGCCAAGTAGCAAGGCACCAGCCGAGCAGCCTCCTCCACCCCCTCCAGAACCAGAGGAGCCTGTGTCCCCCGCCCACGTCCCCACTCCCCCCAGAGAAAAAACAGCCAGGAAGAAGACCCCCAAACCCCCTAAACCGCCTAAACCACCCAAGCCCCCCAAACTCCCTAAGACCCCCAAAGTGAAGGATGTAGGGAAGAAGAAAGGGAAGAAAGGAAAAGACAGTGGAGTGATGCCCAAGGCCTCCAGCCTGGCTGCTCTGGAGTCCCATGCAAAAGACATCCTGACCAAGAAAGGGAAGGTGTGTGAAGCCTTCTGCTTTTCTATCATACACATATAGTACAAAAATCCTGACTTTCGGTGATGACATTTTTTTATTAATTCACAATATATGAGCATGTGACAGTTTCATATGATACATTTTGGCTCAGCGTAAGAGAGAGGGCCATTACTTTCTGGGGAATGCTTATGATGTAATTATTTTGCATATAAGCTTATCTTTCAGTGTCTGCTGATGGAAGCCCCTTGCCCAATATGAGTCAAAAAAACATTCCCACTTTAAATAAAATATGCTGAATCTTTCTTTTTTTTTTTTACATATCTTAGAACATGTTTTACTGTAGTTAATGCTTATAAATCTCTCTAAGGTTGAGGATTGATGATGTATCAGAATATAACAATGTATACAAGCCTATACAATGTCTTTTTCAATAAACAGGCTACCAAGAATGTTTTAAGCATGTCGGAGAAAGAGATAAGCAAGCAGAATGATGTTGAGAAGTTTGAAATTCGAGAACAGAACAAGAACAAAACAGAGGCAAAATGGAAGTACAAGGTGAGAAAAGCAACAATGGAAAGGAATGGAAACAGACGGACTTGATTTATAAGTGTAAACGGATGATTATTTCATTTAGAGGACTAAGGCTGGATAGTATTTAAAAGGTGATATGTGTATTATAGAAATCAAAAAAATGAAGAAGAAAAAAAAAGTTTTAAAAATATTACTGACTTCAAATGTCATGCCTAATGTTGTGTACTTTAGCGATTATGAAAAGTGATTAACACATTTCAAATCAAAGTCATTCCAAATCAAAAATAAATATTTTGCTCTGTCACAAAGTTCCACTTAATTTCTGCCTGTTTCTGCTCAAAGCTGCAAGAGTAGCTGTATGTGCCCCGAGTTTCACTAATGGAACAATGTCATATTAACGGCATTCTAGCAAAGTATTTACATATGCCTTCACGTTTCGTGAAAAAAAATGTTGTGTCATTATCGCCAAATAACATGGAAAGGCTTTTGTTGGAAAGCTTCATTTTGGAGAACGGAAGACATTAGAAGGATTTAGTTTCATGGAAAATTATATGCCAAACAGTTCTGGAATGTTTGTAGTGACTCCAAGTATCTTGATCCGAGTGCTCCTTAGCAGATCCTCAAACGTTTGCAGATGGTGTAAAATCTAGTCAAACATTCACTGAGGTCATCAGAGACCAAATCTTTATGGTCTTTCACTCTTGATCACACTTGAGACTGGTAAAGGTTTACAGTCTGCATTTTTACAGGGAATTGTTTCTTTTTTCATTGGGAAGAGAGAAATAAACACATTAACTGACCTTAGGCACACAAGCCAAGACAAATGTACAGTTTGCATAGGTGTAAGTAAATTGCATTTGGTTTTCTTTTTATTGCTGTGTTAATGTACATTTATTGACAATCCTAACTGTAAGGTTCTAAACATTGGTCCCAGGCTAGTGAAATGTTTCACAATGCAGCATTATTGTAAATTAGACTGGAATTATGTAGCATTGGAAGTGATTCTGTTACAACAAATTGCATCTTTTTTCTTTTTTATAGAACAGTAAACCAGATTCCTTGTTAAAAATGGAAGAAGAACACAAATTTGAGAAGACACCGCTATCAGGAAATAAAGACAACAAATTTGCCTTTTCATTTTCTAATAAAAAACTGCTGAGGTATGGATATGTACAGTCCTGTAATATTCAGTAAACATGCGATTAGACTGGAAAGTACACTTGATTCTGGAAAAGTGGTCATGAGCCATGATTGAAAGCAGGTGCACATCTGCATGAGTAGGTGAACCTATGCTTCAGGAAGGTTCTTGAGATAATTGCAATGACTTACTGCTATAAGCTCCTTTAATTTGAGTGATGGTCCATGTGGAGTGCTTATTTTAGCATGCTTCTCCCCTCAGCTCGAAAGGACTGAAACCCCAGACCAACTCCAGCATCTTCGGATCGTTACAAAACTTAAAGGAGGACAAAGCCAAACCAGTGAGGGACGAGTACGAGTACGTATCAGACGAGGGAGAGCTGAAGATCGACGAGTTCCCCATCCGGAGGAAAAAGAACACAACAAAAAGAGACCTGTCCTGTGAGTGTGCGCTAATGTCTGCTAGCGGTGGTCAACGTTCACAACGTTCTTCTTATGTTTGTCTCCTGTTTCTCTCCAATTTTGAACGCCTGATCACATATACAGTCAAGCTGGAAAGTCTGCACACCCCTTTCACCTTCTCCACGTTTTATTACGTTACAGACATATTCTACAATAGATTGAGTTAATTTTTTGTCTCAGAATTCTACACTAAATAGCCCATAATGACAAAGTGAAAACAGGTTTTTAGACATTTGTGCTAAATTATTAAAAATAAAAAATAAATGTAAAATATCATATGTACACAAGTGTGCACACCCTTTCATATGACACCCAAAAGTGAGCGGAGGTTCATTTTGTTTCCACTGATACTGCTTGAAATGTTTCTACAACTTAATTGGAGTCCACCTGTGATAAATTAAATTGATTGGACATGATTGGGGATTGCCAACACCTGCCTATATAAGGTCCCACAGTTGACAGTGCATGTCAGAGCAAACTCCAAGCCATGGGGTCAAAGGAATTATCTGCAGACCTCAGAAACAGGATTGTGTCAAGGCATAGATCTGGAGAAGGGTACGGAAAAATTTCTGCAGCTTTACAGGTCCCAAAGAGCACAGTGGCCACCATCATTCGTAAATGGAAGAAGTTTGAAACCACCAAGAATCTTCCTAGACCTGGCCGCCCGGCCAAACTGAGCAATCGGGGAAGTGGGGCCTTGGCCAGGGAGGTGAGCAGGAACCAGAGGGTCACTCTGACAGAGCTCCAGCGTATCCTTGTGGAGATGGGAGACCCTTTCAGAAGATCAACCCTCCAGGCAGCACTCCACCAATCAGGCCTTTATGGTAGAGTGGCCAGACGGAAGCCCCTCCTTAGTAAAAGGCACATCACAGCCCGCTTGGAGTTTGCCAAAAGGCACCTAGAGGACTCTCAAACCATGAGAATCAAGATTCTCTGGTCTGATGAAACCGAAATTGAACTTTTTGGCCTGAATACCAAGCTTCACCAGGCACCGCTTATCACCTGGCTAATACCATCCCTACAGTGAAGCATGGCGGTGGCAGCATCATGATGTGGGGATGTTTTTCAGCAGCGGGAACGGAGCGACTAGTCCTAATAGAGGGAAAGATGAATGCAGCTAAGTACACTGAGATCCTTGAAGAAAACCTGCTCCAGAGCGCTCTGGACCTCAGACTGGGGTGAAGGTTTACCTTTCACCATGACAACGACCCGAAGCACACAGCCAAGAGAACAAAGGAATGACTTCGGAGAAAGTCTGTGCATGTCCTTGAGTGGCCCAGCCAGAGCCCAGACCTGAATCCAATTGAACATCTGTGGAAACAGCTGAAAATGGCTGTGTACCGACGCTCCCCATCCAACCTGACGGAGCTTGCAAAGATATGCCAAGAGGAATGGGCAAAAATGTCCAGAAACAAGTGTGCCAAGCTCGTAGCTTCTTTCCCAAGATGCCTTGAAGTTGTAATCGCTTCCAAAGGTGCAGCAACCAAGTATTAGGCTAAGGGTGTGTACAGATATGTAACCCCTAAATAACCTATTTTTGTCAGTAAAATAAAATTGCATATTTTCTAAAAACCTGTTTTCACTTTGTCATTATTGGCTATTGTGTGTAGATGTTTGAGGCAAAAAATGAACTCAATCTATTGTAGTATAAGTTTATAATGTAATAAAACGTGCAGAAGGTGAAAGGGGTGTGCAGACTTTCCGGCTTGACTGTATATATATCTATATAAGTGCTCATTTTCGCAACCTCCATCATGGATTGTGGGTACCCGATTGACCAGCAGGGCTCACTGGTGTGTGATGAGACACTGTAATCCTGGCCGATTGAAACCCTCCTATCGCTGGAAGATACTTGAGCCAATTATGCATCGTGCTGCAGGGCTGCCAGCCACATTCGGCACTCACGGTCCTTTCCCCATTCTTACTTTTATTTGATAAAGTTTTGCTTTTCAATCAACAGTGTTTTATCAATATTGTTTTGGATATTTCATACCTCAAACTGATTGAAGGCTATTTATCCAAAGCAAGATCACACATCATATAATCTGCTTTTTAAAGGTTTGTTCAAATGTATATTCTTTCTTTGTTTTTATTTGTTTTAACTTTTTTGCAAGGTTTATTATCAGATGAAATGACAGTTTATTAAAAGTCCTAGAAATTCTAGAAAGACTTATTTTAGAAAAATATATATTTTACAGAAAAAGTATATATTATTTATATGTATCTTTCCATGCTATATGTTTATTTATTTTACAAAGGACAATTGAAACTCCACTTAGACATGTGTCATAATGATAATTTTATGTACTGTCATTATGAAATGTTACATCTTTTTTTCTCTCTAGTTTTATCAAACATTAAAGAACCTGTTCAACCATCCAAAAAACCAAAGCTTCAGCCTCCAGCTCCCAAGGTAAAAATGTTTGTTTGTTTGTTAAAGTGTACAGTAGCCACCCATTCCACTGGCAAATTTCATTTGAAGTCCATATACTGGGGGCACAAATTAAACATTTGCATTTATATGAAAATGATATATGTGCAGTGTGCTTTAATACTCTTGGAAAATAATGTTAAATAATATATGATTGATTCTAGGAAAGGAGCACAAAAACAGATTCACTCTTTCATGCTTGCGTTAATAGATTCCTTATGCATGTGTTTAATAAAACTGGGCCTGAAGCATCCAGATTGTTAGTGAGGTTCTTTATACCAGCACTCCATTTCCAGGCCAGGACTGTGATGTACAGAGAGCAGGCTAAAATCTCCCTGCTATGGAGAGACATAAAACAACATACAGTGTGAATCAAAGAGAAAAATTGTCAAATCTGAGCCAAGGACCACCACATACTGATTAGGGAAATAACTGTGGTGTGTATGTCTAGTTACGGTGAGAAGCTGATTTATTCCATTTGCTTTGATTATCTTAAACTGAAAGGTTATTATAGACTTTAGAAAAAATAAGTTTAAATTATTCTATGAGTATTTGAGTAAATAAGGCAGTTTCAGCAGGTAACAGTTTTAAAAGTATGTTTTGATGCACCTGTGTCAGTTTTAAAAGTATGTTTTGATGCACCTGTGTCAGTAGATATGCAAGTCAAAGGAGTACTTCACAATATTACACATTTTAAGAATTTCAGTGTCACTTTTTGTCACTAACTGTACTCTGTAAATTAAAATTTTCTGACGACAGAAAGTTGAGTCATCAGATGAAGAATCACTCCACATAGACACAGAGGCCAAGCCGGAGGCCAAGCCGGAGGCCAAAGGTCGGAACTCAAAGGTCAAGAAGGAAAGTGGCAGTGCGGCAGGTATTCTGGACCTGCTGCAGGCCAGCAAGCAAGTGGGTGGCATCGATTACAGCGCCAACAGGTAGGGTGATCAGGTGTTGCCATCCTCTCATTTCTTCATATAAAAACTAATGAGAAGGAATATTAACATCATTTTGATCCATTTGAATCATCTGACAGCATGGCACAGCTCAAATGATACAAAACACTGAACCATCTGTCAGTGAAGCAATGACCTTAACAACCACTAACATACTAATGAAAAAACACAATCCTGAGCACAGCAGTAGATTTGCCTGTATGAGGCGCTATGTGCGTAGCAAAAGCAGCCTTCAGACTTGTTTTAGAAGTGACAGAAAGGTGGTGGTTACAGCATGCGACATTGACTTATCTGAGTGTGTTCAGGCCTTGAAGAGCTTGAAAACACAGATGGGAGAATAGTGTACCATGACACTCACTCACTCACTGATTTGAACCAATTATTGTATTGTCATGACAAGCAACAATTGGTTCAAACAAGTCCTTGAGTAACAGACAAGAGTATCGCCACCCATTTAATGATATCTTGATATCTTATTTGTTCCATAACCAGCTCAAATTCAAGTTCCAAACCAAGATTGAAAGGTCCTGCCTGTTCCTTATTATTGCACTATATCTGAAACACAACACATATTAGTAGCCACACTGGAACATATACTTACTTATTCAGCACATCCCAGCCATTCAGAAATTCAAATTAATCCTCGTTTTTAATCTTTTAGTTTTGAATTAAGCGGCAGCAAGCAATTGTACTGATAATAAACAAACTGAATCTGACTGATGCAGATTGGTTTTGTTGCCAGATTAAGGAAACAAATGAGAGCATTTTGTCCTATACATTGTAAATGAACTGCTGGAAAAAGTAATAATACCCACACTCTGTCAGCAGTTTGCTTGTAAAGTTTGTGTTTGTTTGATCATCATTCATGGCTTCTTTGTCAAAGTCAATGTTGCTGCAGGCAATTCCTTTTCATTTTACCATTTTGCTATTTGGGTCACTTTTTGATGGTCCATTTCCACTGTGCTGAAAGGCTGCAAATGAGCTCAAAACAGACGAGAACATCACTAAAATATTTTAATTTCTCAGTGATTGTTTTTAGTGCTTTAAAACTGACAGATGACTGCAGGGCCGTGGAGAGGAAACAACTACATTCAATTATAACCACATTAGATTGCCACTGCTCTCTTTGTCTCTGTTCACTGGATAATGACTTAATAGGCTGTAATCCTGATTTTGTGGTTACTCCTGCAAGTTTCTTAAAGTGAAAGGCACACTTTACTGTCCGTTCCTTATTACATTGAAAATATATTGAACAATTTATCAAATGTATTAGTTATAGTCTCTTTATGTGTTGTTATTTTTTATTTATTTTTTTATTTTTTATTTATCTTATCCAGAGCAGCTTCAATTACATTTTTACATACAATCCATTTATACAGCTGCATATTCTACTGTAGCAATCCATTTATACAGCTGCATATTCTACTGTAGCAATCCATTTATACAGCTGCATATTCTACTGTAGCAATCCATTTATACAGCTGCATATTCTACTGTAGCAATCCATTTATACAGCTGCATATTCTACTGTAGCAATTCAGTTAATTTACTTTGCTGGGAATGAAACCCATAATCTTTGAATTACAAACTCACCTTTCTATCCTAACTCTTATACTACACTGCTGCCCACAAGTACTTCACAATTAAATGGTGTAAAAATTTAAGAATATTACAAGAACAAAACAAAATATATCAGAGAAAATTGCATGTTGAACTGAGTGTTAAAACGGCTACACTCTCAAAAAGGATGTGTTAATAACCAACACACTTTTGTGTTACTTTCAACACATTTTGTGTCATTTATGTGTTAAAAAGGGAGACTTTTGAACACAAACTTTTGAAAGTAACACAAAATATGTTGTCCTTTACTAGACATGGAAGTGAAAATGAAACGTTATGTGTTGTTTTTAACACGTCTGTTTTGAAGAGTGTATGTTTGTATTATATGAGCAAAATGATATAGAACAGAAAATAAGGACTCCCGCTGCTTTCCATTTAATGTGTTCTTAGTCTAACAAAGGTCTTAGCTGATCATCAGAATCAGTGAACACACAGACACACATGTCTACTTAATTCATTAGTAGCATTTCATAACAGGTGAGTTCAATGTTGACTAGTTAACTTGTACTTTTCAGTCTTAAAGTGAATTTCCAGTGATTTCTGTCTTCCAAAATCACCACAGATACTAAAACCCTAAAGCAGTCGAGTTAACGGAAGTCAGTTGTCTTGCACACAACATAGGTTTAGCACATCTGCTCGGAAGCCTTTTTGCACCTATCAGGTGGAGAGCCGTGCTTGGCGAGGTAATGGTGTTTACCCGGCCTCAGTTGTCTTCACCCCCACTGCCGCTTTGGCGTTCAGTAATGTGTGTGTGTTGTGTATTTCTTATTGACGTACTTACAGTCAGCCACCTGCATCCCCCAGCACACAGGAGGCCATTCAGGGCATGTTGTCCATGGCTAACCTGCAGTCTTCAGAGACCTGCCTGCAACAGTCATGGAGCAACAGCCAGTCCAAGAACAACTCGCACTCGGCACAGTCGGGCAAGAAGTCCGGCGGCGGCAACAACAAGCGGCCGGCCAAGCGCCTCCCGAAGAAGACCCGGAAGAGCGTGAGCGTGGACAGCGCAGAGATGTTCGACGATGACCATTTGGACGCCTGCTTTAAGGACTCGGATTACGGTAGGCCTGTCCCCAACACAAGGACCTGACAGGAGGGCCCCCGGTTTGGGCATGTGGGAATGATTGGAAAAACAAAAAGAAATCTTTCAATGAAACTGAAAATCTAACTCTTGATTAGAGCAGTAATGTGCTCTCATCAGATGTGTTCACGCAGTTTATGCTGTATTTGCATGCGTGTTTCCAAGTCTCTTGATGGCTGGCCCACCTTTTTATAGTTATATAGTATATTTATTTTAATCCTTTTGAGACACTGTTTCTGCTTTTAGTTGACTTGGACAGTCTATTTTCATCGAGGGCCAGATGACTGGGTTTGTGTTTACAAGTCATAGGAATTCCAAACTCCTTCCGCCCCCTTTACGATGCTTTTGTGTCGGTCCAAAAGCCTCATTTCTTATGGAAACCAGATATCTGCTCTTTGTAAGTTCTGTCCAAAAACAGCAAAAATGACCCTCAGTTAGTTAATATTTTATTAGCGCAAGTGTAAGATTGTTGTTTTAATACTTTTTTGGTCTGATGTACTAATTAGTCATTAGCAGCAAGAACATTTCAGTTCGTCTGAATCGCACAAGGACGGTGTTTTATCAGACTGCGCAAGCATAGAGGGCCTTGATTTCTTGTAAACAGGTCATTTTTAATCTTGATAATTTAATTATAGGAAAGAGTGCGTGCTTAAAAGGAACCTGGTGCAGGCGGTCAGGGAGGGGGGGGGGGGGGGGCAGCTGTAATACAGATGGGCCTTACAGTCCAGCCTTAACTTTAAAACACATAACAATTTCAATCACTGGAAACCTAATGCATCACAAATGCAGCAATAAACCATGCCTGGCGTGCGTCTTTTCTTCCAGTTTACCCATCTTTGGAGTCGGAGGAAGACAATCCCATTTTCAAATCCAGATCGAAGAAACGGAAAAACTCTGACGACACTCCGTACAGCCCAACAGGTACACTTTACACATGAGCACAATAAGCAGATAATCTAGAGATGGAGCTAAAGTGAATGAGATAACATTCTTATTTAAATGTATTTTTTTTGTACATTTGTGTGTACTGGGAGCTGCTTCTGTAATAGCTGAAGTTGAATTGAATCCCATTACAAAAGAAACCACTCCCATTTCAGTGTGTGCGTGATGGGATATGTGGTTGTAATGTGTACCTCTCTTGCTCAGGTGAACCACATACCGCTCACATACATATCACACGTACCTCTCACATACCTCTCTCATGTACCTCTCTGCCTCACCACAGCACGTGTTGGACCCTCAGTCCCGCGACAGGAAAGGCCAGCTCGGGAGGGGGCGAGAGTGGCCTCCATAGAGACGGGGCTGGCGGCCGCTGCAGCCAAACTGTCCCACCAGGTCTGTGACCACACCTCAGTGCTCGTGTTCCTTAAAGTCCAGTGGTCAATGCATGTGTGTTTACAGTGCTTTTATTGTTGGGCATACTTTGGTTTTACATATAAAACATTCAGTTGGGACAACGTGGATTCTGTCAGAGTAAAATTAACTCTATGACAGTTGCTACACACACTGGTGTTATGCCGGCTGCATACCTGATGTTTAAAAATGGAAATGATGGAAGTGAGAAATAATGATACACAGGTTCAGTAATATGCCATTTTAAAATATTTCACCAGTTTTGATTTTGACTCACATTTTGAATTGGTTGGGGCCTTTTTAATTTAGCACATGAGCACACCTTGTTGAAAGTGTTTGGTAGCATTTGACAGTTTGTAGATACTGTAGAGACTTATTTAGAAATCAAGTATGGTCTTCTATATTTGCATAGCAAAATGAGATCCTCATTTCTTCATGATAATTTTTTATACATAACTGAGGCTACACTTACCTCAGCATAGGGGTGGCAATATGGCCAAAACAATCACATCACAATTTTTTCAGATATTTTGGCAGTATGTGATACATATTGTTGTGTTTTGTGTATATTTATGTATATAATATTTGTAAAACTAACCGTAACAACATAACAACAAATTTTGATAAAAAGGTTTTTGCATGATTGTTTTGAAACATTCAGTTTTTAATTTTCTCTAAATATATTAAAAACTCCTTAGCTTGAATAACTAACACTATTTATTTATTCATAATCAGGAAACATGGGGGCATGTGATTTCAAAGGTGAGGGTATATGCATGCTAATATTGATTCATTCTAATTTAGCGTCTTATGGAAAACTTTACGAAACCAGGCAAATTAGGTATATGGTAAACTGTTTTTGAATGTGGGTTTGTATATTTTATATAGTCAGCCTATTTTAACATGGAATTCAAAGCTCAGTTTAATCTTTGATTGCTGTAGGTTGCATTCACTTTGATGGCTGTAGGTTGCATTCACTTTGATAGCTGTAGGTTGCATTCACTTTGATAGCTGTAGGTTGCATTCACTTTGATGGCTGTAGGTTGCATTCACTTTGATGGCTGTAGGTTGCATTCACTTTGATAGCTGTAGGTTGCATTCACTTTGATGGCTGTAGGTTGCATTCACTTTGATAGCTGTAGGTTGCATTCACTTTGATAGCTGTAGGTTGCATTCACTTTGATAGCTGTAGGTTGCATTCACTTTGATAGCTGTAGATTGCATTCACTTTGATGGCTGTAGGTTGCATTCACTTTGATAGCTGTAGGTTGCATTCACTTTGATAGCTGTAGGTTGCATTCACTTTGATGGCTGTAGGTTGCATTCACTTTGATTGCTGTAGGTTGCATTCACTTTGATGGCTGTAGGTTGCATTCACTTTGATTGCTGTAGGTTGCATTCACTTTGATGGCTGTAGGTTGCATTCACTTTGATGGCTGTAGGTTGCATTCACTTTGATGGCTGTAGGTTGCATTCACTTTGATTGCTGTAGGTTGCATTCACTTTGATGGCTGTAGGTTGCATTCACTTTGATGGCTGTAGGTTGCATTCACTTTGATGGCTGTAGGTTGCATTCACTTTGATGGCTGTAGGTTGCATTCACTTTGATTGCTGTAGGTTGCATTCACTTTGATGGCTGTAGGTTGCATTCACTTTGATAGCTGTAGGTTGCATTCACTTTGATGGCTGTAGGTTGCATTCACTTTGATAGCTGTAGGTTACATTCACTTTGATAGCTGTAGGTTGCATTCACTTTGATGGCTGTAGGTTGCATTCACTTTGATGGCTGTAGGTTGCATTCACTTTGATGGCTGTAGGTTGCATTCACTTTGATTGCTGTAGGTTGCATTCACTTTGATGGCTGTAGGTTGCATTCACTTTGATTGCTGTAGGTTGCATTCACTTTGATGGCTGTAGGTTGCATTCACTTTGATGGCTGTAGGTTGCATTCACTTTGATGGCTGTAGGTTGCATTCACTTTGATGGCTGTAGGTTGCATTCACTTTGATTGCTGTAGGTTGCATTCACTTTGATGGCTGTAGGTTGCATTCACTTTGATGGCTGTAGGTTGCATTCACTTTGATAGCTGTAGGTTGCATTCACTTTGATGGCTGTAGGTTGCATTCATTCTGCTGAATTCACAGGGTCCTCAGCTTTAGAGCTTCTCTGTCAGGGAAAGAAGTTGGCACCTGTTTCTCTGAGCAGGTGATCCAGCAGGGCGGCGCTGTCACAAGGGCCCGAGAGACACGTCCAGCTGGCCATTCTCACATGTCTGTCCTTCATAGGAGCAGCAAAAAACAAAGAAGAAGAAGAAGAGCACCAAAAAGAAGGCTTTGCAGGAGGAACCCCCCAAAGTCTCTCAGGACAGCAGCTCTCCAGAACCCAACATTGACTCGCAGGACAGCAGCCTGGCGGACCACGAGTACACGGCCGGTACGGGCAAGGCGGCGGGCGGCTCGCAGCCCATGGCACCGGGGGTGTTCCTCACACAGAGGCGGCCCTCCACTTCATCTCAGAACATCTCCTCTGCCAAGGGCGAGCGCGGGGTCACGGCTGAGGCCAAAGGTGAGCAATCGGTCACACCCCGGATTTACATTTACAGACTCTCTTATCCAGGGCGACTTCAAAGTCATTATGGTCACAACCGATAGTAATCTTTAATAGATAACTTACTTAGAAGTAGTGAATACATTAACCTATTACATGAAGTTAAGAGCTAGAGTTGGTGCAAGACGCCGACTCAGAATTTCGTGCTTTAGGTAGCAATTGGGGTTTTAGATGTGGCATTCTATTAGGTGTAGCATAGATGAGGCCATTTACATTTTCATTGAGCTTCTACATCCACTGAATCCACCCAATGGTGGGTGGAGCAGGTGTCTATAACAGTTGAAACCCACAAATAAATATTAATTTCTTCAGCACAGTTGCAGCTGATGTTGGCTGATGATGGCTCATTTTCTGACATGGCATAGCATACTGTATCCATCCTGCAGCCTGTGTACTGTGTGGAACATCTCACTGTACCTCAAATAGTCATCTTCTAGATCATCATTTATGGATTATTGTGAGCACATTGTAAATGACTCCTTAAGAGATTAAAAAAGCACCTCAGTCTGCATGTTTTTCACCTGACTTCTCCAACATTACACGACGGTCTACGTTAAATATCCATCTCAATAGAAGTTAACATGTTAGGCTTAAATACTTAAAGTAAAAAGCACTCTCAATGCAGGCAGGAAGCCACCTTTCCAGTGTACATAAAGCACAGCACATTCCATCAACACCGTCTGTTTCCCTCTCCCCTGACAGCCAAACGGCTAAAGAAAGGCATGGCTACAGCCAAACAGAGACTGGGAAAGATCTTAAAAATCCACCGGAATGGCAAGCTTCTCCTGTGAGCGGGGCCGGGCCCACACCCCATTACTCCTCTCTGATCATGGACAACAGCAGCAAACTACCACACAAAAGGAGGAGTAAAACAGGTTACACATAATCCGTTTCTAAGAAGACCATAGTTCAAATAGGTTTTTGCCTCTACTTATACTTTATAACTTTCAGATATTAAAGTGTACAGAATACCTGCTATAAATATTTTTTAAGAAATACATGTGTCTCATTTTACTACAGCTGTCAGTCTATCAGGGGTTGCTAAAAACTAAATTTCAAAAGGAAAAAACATTGCAGTCATTCCAAGTCCCAGAAAGTATCCCTTGCACGTCATTCATTTCATGCATGCACATTTTATTTTATTTTTTTTATTAAGGGAGAGTGGGGGGTGGCATAGAGGTAAGTCCTAGAATTCATTCCTCCAATACGGATTGGCTTGTCACTGTCTTGCATTAAATGTTTAAGAGTGGAACATGTTTGAATACAAATGAACCCTCTTTCCCCTCGCCTCTCGTTATTCTGGGTTTCGCCTTTTGTTAAAATATTAACTATGAGATTGATTGATTTACTATTGATTTACTTTTTTTTTTGCTAAGCACTATCAGTAAAAATATTTATTGACGTAAAATTAGTTTTGACGTCTTAGATAGATTAATAAAAGGCCAAACGGCACTCGCAAAATAAATCAACAAAGCACTAAGATAAAGTAATTTTGTGAGCTGCGCTTACGTTCACAGAATAACAGCCGGGTCACATCGAGCCAGATTTATTGTTATTCCGAAGCTTAGCAAATGTTGAAGCAAGGCTGAAAATGCACAGCCTTTAACAGAACCTAAATCTCGAGTCAGGAGCTGTATATGCCATGGGAAACCAATATATCACTGATCATAAATTAAATGTGTGAGTATACACATTGCACACTTGTTCATAATTTGTTAAATGAATAATGGTGGGCATAATCGTCTTCACTATGTAATAATATATAGGTTGAAGCCATCTGCAAGAAACATCAACAGCACACAATCATGTATAAACACTGCATTTAAATTCAGTATTTCATTGTTTTGATATTCTCATTGTAAATGAAATATCGCATTCACCAGGACAGTGTTACACTGAGCCTAGATCATTTGTTTTAAATAAACACAGAATTTTAGCCCAGCCCCATATCAAAAATCTTTTTTAAATGCTTATATATCAAAGCCAAGTTATATATGTCGCACTTATGTTTGCGTGCTTGTATTTGTGTGTGCGCGCATGTTGTGTGTATGTCTACATATATGTATGAGTGTGGGCATGTATGCCTATATGTCTGTGAGAGAAGTGTGAGAGAGTGAGAGAGAGAGAGTGTCTGCTTGCTTCACTGTTATGTCACATACTGTATGGCCACATGTTTCTCCCAAGAAAGGACTGTTACAATGTTCTGCAGTTCTTCAGAAAATCAGTATTATAGACAGAAACTTAAAATTAGATTTTGCACATTTAGAACATCTAATAAGGCACATTTATTTAATAAGGACACTAAATGAATGGGACCTATAACTCTGACAAGCCTCATCATCCAAAATTATCATCATTTTTATAGTTTTTTTTATTTTTTATTATTATGATTTTTTTTACATGGGGATACTTTCTTAGTAACGTTTGTTTCACAGGCAGCACCAGTTATTGTAGATTGAAATATGCATTTATATTATATTGCAGTACAGTATGTAGAATGTAGCTTGTATATAGCTTTTTAAATTACTACTTTTTGTATCAGTTTTCTTTTTATTAATACTTCATTATGTTTTTACTAGTTTTTACAGCTAATTATAAACAAATATATATAAATATATAGTCTCATTTTTCATTGTATTAGAAACACAGTAGAGCTGTTTGTTATTTTAACTGTTTTAACTTCCATATCATTTTATTTTATTAGACTTAAGGTGTTGCCTGGAAAACAAAAAAAAATAAAACATTCAATGTTGTATGGCCTTACACACACAATGCTAACTGTATTGTACAAATTCAGCTGAAACGAGAGAGGAAGCATCGAGGCGAACTAACAGAAACGCTTCCATTCCATGACCAGCCTCTTCTTCTTCTTCTCGTACCCTGATGGGATTCAGAATTATTTTACTAGCACCTTGTGAAGTGTTTTGTGTCAGTGATGTAATTTATTAATGTTTGTAGCCTTTTATATTTGTACATTTCTCAAGAGCTTTGTTTTTAAATATTTTATCAGCCTGTGAAATTCTTCCTGTAGGAATCTAGTATCAGTAAGTATAAAACAGAACCCTGTGGTCTCACTGAGGCACTAGAAGATCCATTTTTTAGTATGAATATGATTTACAGAAAAAAAGCTTTTGTTTTTTTACAACTCTCAATTATTACAGTTAACAGGTCACCAGATTAATACATTATTATTATTATTATTATTATTATTATTAAGCAGCTATGTGGTATAACCCTGCCATCACGCCTTTGTTTTTATTTTGGTAATACCGTATATACATTTCTAACAAGGTTTGCTGTGGTAATCTATTGCAGCATTTTAGTTACCAATGTAAATCTTGTATCCGCTTCTCAGAATTGAAATACTCAGATCAGACTTTGTCAATGGAACTATTTCAGGTTTTTATTTGTACAAAATGTGTTTTGCTCTGTTGTGGTTTATTTTTATATGTTCAGCCCATTAAATACATGCACTGCACTGGGGCAGTGTAAGATCCATATTGTCTTCTGTCATCCCTGATTACTGAAACCTCTCTCAGCAGGCTGAAAACCTCTCTCTCTTTCTCTCTCTCGGCCATGTCATGTCACAAAGAGAATTCTCTCTCGAATCGCCAATGTTTAAAACACAGGATTGTATATCAATTCCCAATGCATTCATTCTTGAATTAATCATATGTTTTGGTAATCATGTTAGAGTACTAACCATTAAGCATGCTGCCCCACTACACCCTGGAGGATAACTGTTCACCATTTTGACCCATCGTATATGCTCTGGTTGCTGTCATTATTCCTACACTTCTGCGGACGCATTTTGCGTGCTAGTGGGATAAACAATAATAGTTGGGTTTAGAAAATTTTACTGCTTCAGGTTCAATTACATACTCTATAGGTGCCTGTAGCCATTAGCAGCTAAAGACAAGTGAATCATATACTGAACTCAGACAAGTTATTAATTAAAGCCAAGCCAAGGTCAACACAATTAATGCTGTATTAACACAGAAGGACTTTCTGTGGTATAATTCAAATAGACAGGAGCCTTGAACAAATACACACATGCACACGACCATGGACCAGTCAACCAATCTTGCGCTCTTGTCCGTCGTCTTTCTGAGGATATTCATGCAGACACCTCTTAGAAGTAACTGTGTGAGTCTTGCCATTACAGATGCCTTTGGAACCTGAATCCAGTTTCTGGTAAGTGAATACATTGTTAAATATGACATCTGGGGCTTGAAGGTTCAGAGGAAAAGCAAACTATTGCTTACGGATCATGCTGGCAACATTGTAGAATCATGAATGTCATTGCATTGTGGACGTTTTTTTTTTCTTTCTTTTTTTAAACTGAGAATTCAGTATCAGTATACTGTGGGAAATGCTTAATCCCATGTGCCTTCTTGTTGGCTCAATTATAAAATTAATTATATTAAATCTGTGTTTTTTTGTGTTAATTTATGTTTAACATTTATTTGTCCAGAAGCTTCCTTCCTTCAGAATTGTTATCTTTCCCTTCCATGTATAGGTTGTACAATATTCTGACATGCAGTAATGTCAATATGACAGTCATTCAAATATTCCTACAGAAGTAATTAAAATAAAATAGACAATGTTTGCGTTCAGATAAAAGTGCTAATGTTTTGAAACGTAATATCAAAATCAATATCCTAAGGGTTAGAAGTTGGTCATAACGGATAAAAACATCACTTTCAAAAACAGATTGTCATAAGCAAGCAATTATAGGAAAGCTTGGCTGTGCCGAAGTGGTTACTTGATCTTTTTTTTTCTTCTCTTTTTTTAAACCAACAGGCCTCTTCTCTGGATGTGATATTCAGCACAATGCGACACAAATCTTTTCAGCATGACGTTCTTCTCAAATCAATTAAGCAAAAAAAAAAAAAAAAAACTTTGGACTAACATGTTTGTTATTGTTTGGAAACATGGCAGAGCGCCACTGAATGCTGTTATTGTCATAAGCATCTGACAAGTATCCGCAACAGCAGGAGAATGGCAGAGTTCACCAAGCTACAATAAACGAGCACAGGAACTTTCCCATATTCATAACTATCGCTGTAGCCCACGTCTCGTTGCTAAATACTTTAGAAAGTATATGAATTATGTTTATTGGAAAGGAATATCCTGAGAAGAGCTGCACAGTATTTCACAAGACAACTTTGGCCGATATTTCAGACAAAAGTTGTTTCTAACCTCAGTTTGTTTGCCTCTACAGAGCAGTGTTTAACAAACATTGTTTTTGTCGTTAGTTAATGTCAGAAATAATCTTCTGGTTTATAGAAGTTAAGTAGGACAGACTTGAGAAAAATTTAGTGACTCTGTGTGCATTTGATTGCGTGCGGGAGGTCGATCTTATAAAGCTTACATAAAGGCTTGCGCTCTTTAGAAATACTTGACATTTAAAAAAATAGGCTACTAATTCGTAATCTTAGCCTACCTTGCGTGTTAATGGCAAAGGAAGCTGTTATTGTTATCTAATTAACAAGTCATCCGGTACATGAGCTTAATAGTGGAATGGCCACCTTTAAAATGGCAATTCACATTTAAAAAATAAACAAACGAAGCACCAAAACCGTTTTATATCGTTAAAATTAATGCTAATAATAAACGGCCTCAATATATTTTCACATATTCATCGCTACATTTTCATATCGCCTATTCATCACTTTTTGCCCTGAGTTATCCGTTATTAAACTGAATACATAGTATATTGATAATAAAATATTCATAAGGTAGATGATATATGATTAAAAAGATATCAACAGTAAATGATATATGATTTAAAAGATCGTATTCCGGTTGAATAATAATTTTGAACCAGCCAAAATTTCACGATCAAAAAGGCGTTTTCAGCAATAGAATTGTACGTGAAGATGAAGGGGGTGATATGTGGTTTACATTTTTAAAGCCCATTTAAATACAAAAACAAATAAACCTTCAAGTAACTAGTTCTATAATTGAGAAATTATAAGAATATTTAAAAATGCGACTATTATTATTTATTTGTTTATTTATTTATTTTCGTGCAAGTGCTTTGTTTCTCACCAACATTTGGTGTCATATCAATAGCCTAAAGTCTGGCTGTCGTTTCATAGCAAGAGGCTAACGTGTCCTTCAAGCAAAAAAGCCTACCTTGTCCAGGGTAAGGCGCCCTCCAGTTTGATCAAATTATGTAGTTTCATACTGGACAGCAGCACTATACAGATGATTTGCTTCGTCCCTGTCAACGTAACATAAGTCAAAGCTGTCTGTTGTATGCCCAGTTGAAAATACAGGTTAAAACCAATTCTTACTCCCTTTAAATAATTTTATGGATTATATAGAGATGAAGTATAGGTCCTGTTAAAAATTAAAAATTACAATACAAAAAATACATGAATTAATGATTAATGAAAATGGATGATCCGAGAAAGCAACAACAATGAGAGACATTAAGTGTACAAGAAGTTACGGGAAGTAAAATTTATCCGAAACGGAGGAGACTTTTAAAGAAAAGAAAATCTGTATCATATGACATACGTCAAATGTGTTTGCTAGGCGCGACCAGCAGATGGAGAAATAGTGCAGATGACTCGTTAATCTACAACATGGGGAATTCTCATCAAGATGCCGGCCTTCTACAGTAAGTGTTTCCGAGGATAAAAAGCCATTTGAGAATGATTGCCCCTTATCTCTGTTTAAGAGTATCATTACACTTCTGAGACAGCTGCACTTGGAAATATCCATGCATGTGGTATATTCCAATGGGAAATCAATTGTAATGTTATTTTCTGTATTAAAAAAAAAATTATACGGCTTACTTTTTACACAAATATATAGTTCCCTGCACTAGAATTTATTACTGTAATAAAAGTTGTTTTGGTCAACTGTTTACAGTAGGCCTACACTTACTGAGAGCCCTACTATCAATACAAGTGGCTGGGAACATTTTATGGAGGTAAACACGCTAAACAAATGTGTAATATTTCTTCAGTGACTATAGAGGCTACAAATAAAATGCAGTAGCAATTGTATGTTCTGAGCACTTAAATGCATTAGAAATTACTTTTGTGAGGGCTGCCGCGTGGCTTATCCGGTTAAAGCACTGTTATAGTACATGGCTGGGCCCTTACAACCTGGTATTGAATCCCGATTATGGCAGTGGGGTGTGTGGCTGGCAGTCCCGCAGTACAATGATCTAATGTTGTCCATGGATGGGAGGGATTACAGCACCTCATCCCTGACTAGTGACCCTGCTGGTCGATCGGGCGTCCACAGATCCGCCTGTTGGGCTTCACATGAAGTGCCTTTCTCGGTCTTGTGGACTGCAGTGTGATAAGAAGCAGCAGTGACATTTGCATCGTTGGAGGGCACATGCTTGCCTGCCCTCGATGGTCCATAGCAGGCAATACAGAAATGAGCGGTAAAACATAATGATCAGGCAATCCCAATCGGGGAGAAAAAGCAGATTTTTTTTTAAAAGGACTTATTTTGTTACATGAAGCAGCCATTGTATCTTCATAGGGGAAGGGGAGAACTGTACTTTTTAACCAGCGTCAAGTCACATTTTAGAATGAATTCATGATCATTGTATTTCTGATGGGTGCTCACAGATGTGAGTGGGCCACATGGTTCTCACTGCAATTACATTTAAAATCCCTCTCGTCTTATTAACAGATCCCCTGTGGTCGGCCAAAACGTGCCACGAGAAAGAGGTCTTAATTACCCAGGAATGTCAGTGTAAGCTTTGCCTTTGTGTGGCCTTTGAGTGATGCAAGCATTACTGTAGCTAAAGTATTTTTTTCCAAAGCTCTGTTGTCCAAAGCTTTTAGTCATTAAATTCTTTGGGTTCAAGGCTGTCACTTGCGATAATGCCCTCTGATTCCACTGAGAACAGATTGTAAAGGATAGAATGTTGCTGCTCCCTCTAACTGAACGTAGGCCCCTAACATTTCTTTTCCCCCCTTTAAGAATTTGTTTCGTTCCCGATTTTTGTACTGGTGATGAAAAGATTTGGACTAAGGGTGTGTGGATTAACCTGTTTGAAAGCCACAGGAACGTTTCTGTATGGGTCGCTGCGGTGTGAGAGAAAAGGAACAGTTTGTCTCCTGTTCTAAAGCAAACACAATGAGGCTATTTTGTGGTGGTATGTTTCTTTAACCTTTGTCAGGACTGAAATGCTGAAGTTGAGCACACTACTTTATCCTTAATGTTTTTCGTGCATAAGGAAGGTGACTCGAGACAGCAGGGGGCCCTGCTATTAAAAAACAAAATGGAAACTGACAAAGATATCTGTAAAGAATCCTGGATTATTTACAAATATTTTTGGATGTCATCTATAAAAACTGCCCTCACTCCCTGTTGTTAGAACTAAAGAACATTTCCAAGGTAGAAGTACTATAAGAATATATGCAATCATATAGTACGGGAGTATGGTAAATTCTCCCCCTAGGTTCCTATAAATGTATGGTACTGAAATAAGTAGTCAAGTAGTCATTTGAAGCAGAAGTCATTTAGCAGAGACATAATTTAAATCAATTAATTTCCAAGTCTATTTTCATTAAACACAAAGGCTTCTTTTGAGATAATATAGCTATGCCAAGAAAAGAAAAATCAATTTTATCAGGTTATTTTGTAGTTATGGGATTTAATCTGAGATTTAAAATTCAACTGATCAATTCGTATACTAGGTATACCATTTTAATTAGATCAGCATTTGTTTAAAATTGAATATATTTCCTCAACTGACAAAAATGAAGAAATATGAAGGCCATAAAGAGATGCAGTAGCTACTAGTTGAAAGGTACCTGGACACAAACAGATTTTGTTGAGTGTTCTACAGCAGTGTTTTTCAACCTTTTTTGAACCAAGGCACATTTTTTACATAAAAAAAATCCTGAGTCACACCACCAACCTAAAGTGTTACTAATTAAGTGAAGTTGGATAATTTCCCATGGCACACCTGACGATCTCTCACGGCACACTAGTGTGCCGCGGCACAGTGATTGAAAATCACTGTTCTACAGGTTGTGTACTTTTAGGCCAACACTTATTCTGCTACACTGGTAGACAAACAATTCCAAATGTTTTATCTTGGAGTGAGGGCCAAGGAGGGCCAAGAACATTTAACAAAAACAGCTGGAGCTGGACTTTGTAAAATATGTTAGCTGGCTAAAAGGAAACAGATACATGCAGGGATCTTTGAAGAGGCTGAGGACTGTAATAAAGAAAATCATTTTGTTTAATGGTTTTTTTTTTTTTAGAATGGAATGAACAGACAGGAATAGTTACAGACAACAAAATCACTTTGGTTAATAATAGTTTGAGCACAGGCAATGCTACATTGACTTTATCTGGTCACTTCCCTTGCTCTATACAATAATTCACTTCGTATTACTTATTTATTAGGCTAATGGCTGCACTTCCATCTTAAATGTACAATTGTAAATGACTCCAGTTTATAAATGATTCACCATTAGAAACTTAATTAGATTGAATTGGACCACAGGGGAATAGTTTTGAAAATGGGACCCACGACCCCATTCTGATTCAGCCCCATGTAGTGCAGCATTGACTGGCTATAGCTGTAACAGCTGTGGGCGTTGAGAGATACATACTTGGGCACAATCAAATATTCATGATCTGAATAAACACCTATAATCTTTACTTTGAATTAGATTTATGTAAACACAGAGAGTAAGCAACAGATTGTGGCTTGAGGCACGCAAATAAAAACATCTGGTCCTCTACTGCACCATAGATATTGTAAACCAGACATTTTCTGCGTAAAGCAACTTCTACATCCACAAGGAAGCACTTAAGACATAACTTAAAAGGAAGGCCAAAACATTCCTAAATATGACTTTTAATTTAAAAAAACTAAAAAAACATTTTTAAACAAGGATTTATTTTAATGGTGCTTTTTGTGCTGTGAGCATACCATTACATCATCATTACATGCATGGTGCTAATATAAAATAATTAACTTCACAATAAAAGGTTATATATTAGACATTGTCGTGATTTGTGAGGATGAGGTTGAATATAACAGATGAGTTTGTGGGTTTGAAGGGAAATAAAGTAAGCTAGTAAAGTACACAGTTAAGTGCTGAGTTTCATTTTGAGGACTAAGGCTATAGATATCACTTTTCCTATCCCAAAGAAAAGGTTACTCTATAGTGTTTTAACGAATCAACATTATTGTTTTTTGTAAATATATGCTAATTCTAAATTTGATGCCTGTTCCAAAAAAGTTAGGACAGGGGCATGTTTACCACTGTGTTACATCATCTTTCCTTTTAACAACACTCAGTTATCTTTTGGGAACTGAAGACAATAATTGTTGTAGTTTGGAAAGGCGGGAATTTTTTCCCATTCTTGTTTGATATAAGACTTCAGCTGCTCAACAGTCCGGGGTCTCCATTGTCGTATTTTGCACTTCATAATGCTCCACACGTTTTCAATGGGAGAAAGATCTGGACTGCAGGCAGGCCAGTCCAGCACCCGCACTCTCTGACTACGAAGCCATGCTGTTGTAACACATGCAGGATGTGGCTTGCCATTGTATTGCTGAAATAAGCAGAGACATCCCTGAAAAAGACGTTGTCTAGATGGCAGCATATGTTGCTCCAAAATACACGTACCCTTCAGCGTTAATGGTGCCTTCACAGATGTGCAAGTTACCCATGTCATGGGCACTAACACACCCCCATACCATGACAGACACTGGCTTTTGAACCTTGCGTTGGTAACAATTTGGATGGTCTTTTTTCTTTTTGGCTCAGAGAATGCGACGTCCATTATTTCCAAAAACAATTTGAAAGGTGGACTCGTCAGACCACAGCACACATTTCCACTTTGCGTCAGTCCATCTCAGATGAGCCCAGAGAAGTCGGCGGCATTTCTGTAGTAGTCTTAACTTGCATTTGTAGATACTATCTCAACTTTTTTGGAATTGAGGTTTGTAGTTCAACTGGTGTTGGGACTCTCCCAAGTACAATTATTCTGTTTACATGCAGTAGTATGGGATGGGAATTACTTTTGAAAGTCTTCTTTAGGGGAGCGGTGTTTGTTGCTGTGTATAAGCCCAATGTTTACTGGGGTATTTACAGCAAACTAAAGCCATGCCACGCATCAGCAAGTATCTTCTATGGTTGTACAAAGGACACTTTTTCAGTAGAACTAAACCAAATTTTTCCTTAATCCTTGTGTGGAGAGAAAGCTTCTGTGATAGTCTGCCATGGAGAAAAAGACAGAAAGCATGGAGGGAATAAGACCCCATCATACCTTTCTGGTTTGTTTTCACAGATTTGTTTATGATTATTCTAACACGGTTTAACACAGCAATGCGTTTCCTGTGTGCCTACAACATTGATTCTTTATTTGAGTCAATATTCTGTGGACAGAACTGAAATTACCTGGTGCACTGCACTCGCAGAAACAGGTCTGTTTATTTTTGAAAGGTGGGCATTCTGCTATTTTTCCCTTTTCCCCCCAAATGACCCTGAGAGATTGCCTTTCTCTTGGGTTTGTAATAGATACCATCTAAATCATTAGGGCTCATTCGTTGCCATGTGCCACCCCTCGGCTCAATTCCCCGCGACCCCTGGGTCAAGCGGCTGAGGGCCCCCTGACCCTGAGCACTTCCTCCGAATATTAACAGGGTAGTTATGTAGTCAAAAGCCCTGATATAGAACATGGATTCATTTAGATAATAGCCAATCAGCCCAAACACTGAAGTGTGCAGAGCTCTCCCAAAGATGGCCGCGCTTTGATGTGGCTTACTGAGATCATAATGACAGAGAAGAGAGGAAGCATGTGCCATTTCTGACAGAAATTATGTGGTCACATGCCTGACGGTTGTAATGCTTTCCCTAAACCCTGCTAAATCATATTCTTATTCCTTAAAGGATGAATGTAAAGAGTTTATATAATAGAAAAAAAATTTAACACATTTATAGCTGGGATATTTTATCAAGATGTGCATTAGATTCAGTTGAACTGCATGCAGTTGTGAGGGGATGATTCTGCCCTATGTACGACAGAGCATTCATAATCAAGGGTTTTACCCTGTTACCACAAGAATTCCATGAATGCAGTTTATCCAGGTTTTAAGAACTGTTTGACAATATTATTTGAAGAAGAGTTTAAATAAAAGCAGACTTGGATAATTGTAAACTGTATCATTGCTAAAGTCTAAATGGATGTAGTTATTGTTGTCAAAGAATAAACATTTAAAAATGAGCAAAATCAAATTTTTCAAAGCACAGTGTGCACAAATATCAACAGCGATTGCAATAGTATCAACAATTACTATTACTACTATTTTGCCACTGCCATGATGACAAGACTTTGGAAGTCAGTTCTGGTTTGTCCACATATTTACAAGCAATAAAAAATTTCCATGTTTTTTTTCCATTGTTCATCCACATTCAAAACTGAATCAGAAAAGCTGTGGATTATGCATCTGGCCACTTGTATAATTTCACTTGTTCATTTTTTTATAGCCAAATAAAAGTTACTTTAAACACACACTTGATACATGGTTCAGTTAATACATCCATCTTGTTCACTTTCCTCAAAACAAAACTTTATTTTTTGCTAAATTTTCTTGACCATAATACAGCAACTAGGAAATGAACCCCACTACATCAACTTACTTGCTTCCATGTGTGTGTGTGTGTGTGCGTGTGTGTGTGTGTGCGCGCACGTGTGTTCGTGTGTTCAGCACCTTACTTGTCTCTGTGGGCTCTTGCGACCCTCTCGGGAGTGTTTTTCCACACACACTGTGCCCCTATGCCCTGCCCAGATCTTATCTAACACCAACAGTGGGTGTATGGGAAAAATCACAGATGTCAAATCTCCACCTCAGACCATACAGCAGGCGCAAGGTGCCCTCTCTCCAAATCCTGCTGTTTGACCTCTGACCCCTTGAAGTGTAATTAATTGGGGACCCCTCTCTTTAAACAAAACTGGAGCGAGAGAGGAAATGACCTGTGGCTCTACCTGCTCTCACCACTCAGGTGTCTGGGCTAAACTCCGCCAGCCTGTGCAGTCAAGTCTTTGGACAATCTCTTCTTTGTTGTTTTTTAATACATAGAGGATTTATTAAGCAACACATACACCCTGCATGCCTCTTATACGTTTGGCTTTTCTGACCCATTTTTTTCAACTTCTCATTTTAAATCGTATTTCAGAAACTGCAGCCACATGTTCTCGTGCTTGTGTTAATGTTACTGTCTGTGTCGTGAAAGATTATGGGAGTTGATGGGAATTCCATTGGAAGTAAAAAAGAAGCATTGCTTCCTCATGGACATGAAAAACATTAACATTTCTTAGTGTTACTTTGTAGGCCAGTATAAGATAAAGATAGTGTCATCATTTCTATACATAAGTAACTGCTAGTATGTAGTTTGTCTAATTACAGTATGTGTGTGCATAAATGCATTAATATTGTAATATTAGTATTCTTTAAAGGTCTATGATAAAGTAAAAGTAGGCATACTTTTGATACTTTCAGCACTTGCTCGAAAGCTTTCTTAACAGCTTATGAGTCATGACCGACTGTCTCTTCACTGGGCATTTCTCCCATCGGCGCTATCGTGGCGTTAATCATGAAAACACCCTGGGGCTGTTTATGGAGCTTAAATGGAGCGTGACCGTCGATGTCATAAAAGAGAAGGCACAAGAATGAGCGGATCATCACCACCACCCCCCCACCATTTTTTTTGTGTTTAATTACGGCGATGTTATCGCTCTGGAGGTGAGGGATGAGGCCCTAATTATCCTCTTTGTGGTCAACACTCCACGGTAAGTGACGGAGAAAACATCGCTGTCCGCATCTCCTCCTACGCTCCGGCGGCTGGGCCGAAGTAAACAGACGGCTCTCTCCCAGCTGAGGTGGCTGCAGTTTAAGCTCACACTCTTGACATTGAGCACAATGCCAGTTCTCCACCGTGACACGAGCCCATTGGCTAAGCTCTTTGTGGATGGCTTTGTCACAGTGCTCTATCCGGAGTGTAATTGACTGCATTTTTTTTTAGTTTAGTTTTATTTTATATGTCTTAATTTGCTCTTGGATTGACATTGGAATGAAATGTTTTGAACTACAAAGTCTCTGGCAGATAGTATCTTGGTTTTTTGTAACCACCGTCGGCTATGGCCCCCCAGTGCTCGGTGAAACTCGTGTCCCCTCTTTTTTATTCAGTTAACTTGCTACAGACCTTTGACCAGCCTCATCAGTATTAAGCACTCTTGAAACCAAAGAGAAGACAAATCAGTCTGTCCAAGGTAATCACACACTTGCTCCATGGGCTGTTTTCACTGATGGGGTTAAACATTCCACTATTCAGATGTATGTGACCTCTCAATTCTATTAACATTTTCACAAGCAATTTTTTCTCCCATTTTTTAAACTTTATTGCTTTCTGAGTTTTTTAATTTAATTTATTTGTATAGCAGTCTTCCTTCATTCAGACTGTATATATATATATATATATATATATATATATATATATACAGGGGGTGGACAAAATATCGGAAAACAGAAAAAAACTCTTTTTTATAAAACATGAAACAGCTGCCATTGCTTCCATTTCTCTTACCTATATTTTTTACACTCTTTTATGACTGCCATGCAATATATACACTTTAGTTTCTGTCTTGTTTTACTTTTATTAGCTTGATAATGAATCATAATTAGCCATTTATCATATTATTATTATCAAATAATACTAATTTGTCAATTAAATGCTGCTTTTGTGTCAGTAATAAGTGAGAACACTAGAGCTAACTGGAGATGTGCACTTCCGCACAGCTGTGGCGAGTGAACACTTCTGCTCAAAGTGAAGTGAACAGCTGAATTAAATAGAAAATCATTGAAACTGGTCTAGAATCCAACACTTGCATGTAACATGAGTCACACATATGGCCTAATTTTTAATTATTCCTTTTCCATTCCATTCCGTTTTCATCACATTCCACTGTACTACATAGAGGAGATCAACTCCAGTTGTTGGGGTCCAAAATGTTTTCTGATTTCTTCTTATACATCCGTTGAAGTGTACTCACTTATTACTGATATAACAGTGACATGTAATTTATGATTTAATAGCATTTTTAAAAATAGGTCTAACAGGCAATTATGGTTGATATGGCTTCTTATGGCATAATTATAAAGAAAAACAAGTCATCATATAAAATGTACAAGTGGCACAAGATTCACAAAACAGCATAGATAATCAGGTTAGGAACAGAGGTTGAGGTTTTGCGTAGCAAACATGTGGCAGGTGTTTTATGTTTTCTGATAGTTTGTCCACCCCCTGTATGTTGTGCATGTTGGCTGAGACAGTTTAGGTTTGGGAACTTGCTCTCAGTGCCACAATACTACAGTGATTTAATGTTGGCGTTGTCACTCCAACAATCAGTCCATTGGTAAGAAGAATCAGAACAAGCCCAATGGTGATTGGTGGATATGCTCTGCTATACTTTTGGGAGCACTTTTTAGCTGAAGGCACTATAGCCAAAAGGTATTCGACAATTACCCTTTAATTTGTTTTATTTAAACAATTTTACCAATGTAACCAAGCTCTTTTACCGTTTGATGCCAAAGTCCTATTCCTATCCAGGAACTGAAAATACAAGCTCCTGGTTATGAGTCCTGTTACCCAAACCACTATGCCACTGTACTTTAATGACAGCATAGACAACATGTGACAATCTGAGAGAAAATGATTTTAAAGAGCACAGTGGCCTAAGGGATGTGAAACAAACAATAACTTTAGCAGAACATCACAGATTTGAAAGTGTGTGCAGTTTCTGTGTTTATAGCAATTATCTTTGTCTTCTTTGCCTGCTAATGTGATGGACACAGCCCACGCACTGCCAAGGAAATGCCTTCACTCTGGCTCAGCTTAAAAGCACATCAGGTATTTTCCCCACAGTCCTTGTGAATAAATAAACACTCTACGATCCTCACCCTTTTGTTTTCCCCTCTCTGTAATGCGTAGCCTACATGACGCACATTATTCCTATTCCGAGGCATCCGAGGCCTGCTGCTTTTTTCTATAAATAGTCGGCAGCAATCAAATAAAATAAATGAACTGTCAGAGTGCAAGTATTTACAAGCATGGCAAAATTAAAGCAATTATAACTAAATTTGTAGCATTTCGGAATAAGTGGTAGCAGATACAATTCTGACACAGAACCAGTGGAGTGTGACGTGTTGATTTTACGTGGTAGAGCAATCTGTTTTTCAGCCATTCAGAACCAGCCAACAGCCATCATGCGGGTCTGGAGCAGAGAGGCAGTTACACTCACCCATGTGAAAACCTCCCAAAAGAAAACCTCAGCAGGGCAATTAAAAAGTCAGTTTGTATGTTTCCGGAATGTTCTGTTTGTTTATTTATTCAGTGCCCCCCTCAGAATAATGATTTGTTTTGCTGGTACTTGTTGCAATTATAAAAATCAAGCAATTGTGCCCTTTGTTTTGTTGACTTTTAATCATTTCTAAAACACAATGCACTCATAAGAACTAAATAGTATCCATGCCACATTTCACGATTCGTTACATTTATTTAGTAATGTGACAGTAATATGCTAAAACATACTTTTTCTAGAACTCCATGGGAGGGTTTAGGTAGATAATATTGTCTAATTTCAGTCACCTTTCAAGGTGAATTCCATCCTCTTAAAACAATGTGCACTTGTTGAGTTTCCACCAAAGGGATTTAACTGTTTATGTTTGATAATTTGGAGAACATAAAAGTGAGCAATAAACAAGTAGTATTAAACTTTGATATCACAGAAAAATATTGTCGGATTCCCTGGACTTGGCCCACAGATGTGTCGTTTTCAGCAGGCCAAGGCACTGTCCTATTTTTCTGTCTCTCTAAAAAAAAGCTGTGACCCAGTGGGACAATAACCAATGACAGATAAGGAATGATTTTCCGGGAGCAAAATGTTCAAAATAAACAGACCATTACGTGGCGCTGTAGGGAACTGGGCCAGAGCAGCAGTTTAGTGGCTCTAATTCAGGTGAATTACAGACAAATTTAGCTGGCTGGCACACTTACAGCTGTGATAATAATGAGAGGGCCATTTCTTCAGGCTGGGCTGGAGATTTTCCTGCACAGTGTCAAGAGCTGAGCTTGGTTGGTCAGTTCACCACATAGATATAGGTTTCCCTGTACGACACCTCCGAGAGAACTGCTGGTGCAATTTATTAAAAAAATGTCCCCGTGTTTTTTTTAATTTTTTTATTTGAAGCTGTGTTTGGTTTTTGCTCCTTCAGTTTCAAAGCCTGGGTACCAGACTTAAAAGGAAAGCAGAATAATTAAAATGAAAGCGCTTTGATGGAATGGTGTTTTTCCAACATATGGCACAAACATTTCAGATTTTTTCTTCTGTGACTACACGGACCTGCTGGAAACATAAAGCTTGCAATAAATTATCTGATCTGAATTCTTAATGTGTGATTAAAGTGAATCAAGTGCCTATTTTCCATGCAATTAATCCTGTATCCAGCACCATCCTGTTTAGTTAAAGTCGTCAAAAATGAGGAGATGATGGGTTGAACAAATGAGTAAATTGTGGCTTTATTGGGCTTCAGCATTCACAATAGTAGGAAGACTACAGTTAAATGGAACAATGTATGCCATGCAAAACCACTGGAACCTCAAGGAAAACCCATTTCACTGAGTGATGCAGCCAAGGCTATCAGAGCATGATTACATATTAGCTGTGCTAATGCCTTGCCATTGTTTTAAATATAATAACCATTACCTTCCATGATGTACAGTTATGGTCACTGTGGCAAGGATCACTGCTAATGGTTATCATACAAAATTGTGGCATTCAGTCCAGAGAAGACATGGATTTGTCTCAGCCACGCCTACTGGTGGAGAGTGCCCACACACCTGGGTTGTGTTACCTAATCAGCCCAGGTGCTTAAAGTGTGCTGGTCTTCGCAGTTCGGGGCATTTGATAATGAAATTGTGTGGTGATACTGGGCAATAATTTATAATGACAATCATTACAAGTATCTGTCAATAACTTTGAATGTATATCACATGCAGACCAATTGCAGTGTATATCTCATGCCTTCTAGGTCAAGCTACCAGAGTAGCTTTTGTTTCCTTGTTTCTTTCCTTCCTTGTTTTGTTTCTTGTTTCCTTGGGCGTGTTCGAGTAGACATCGGTGCGCAGTTTGCTTGCCTGACTCAGGTCAGGTGGAAATGACCAACGCCTGAGCAGAATTAACTGGGACAGTTTCTGAAACAAGGGAGAAAAAACAAGAAGGAGTTAGCAGTGCAGTTTATGGTTGCAGAGAACTTGGAGGCGGCAGGGGTGCCCTTTTTACTTCAAAATCAAAAAGAAATGGAGAATTTAGTTTTAATACTAACTTGCATTATTTTACTTATATTGTTAGGGTAGTCATTTATCTTTTGCGAAACTACGTGACTTTGGTTAAGCCACATTGAAAGTCCAAGCTCATCAAAGTTCTTAAATAAATAGGTTACGTATAATTTAAAGCGGTGGTTGCTGTTTCATTGTAAAATAACTAAATGAGTTGGCTAAGCTGTCATCTGCTACGGTAACATACATTAGGCTGCTTATGTTCTACTGCACATATTCAGTTGTTTCTTATCTGTCAATTAATGAGAACCTAAACCACACTTGTCATCTCTGTTTAGTTTAGCAAACATGTTGGACATGTAAGCTTATTTTAACCCCAGAAGACATTGTAGCCATATATTGTAATGTGAGAATCTAGCTATGTTAAGTAAACTATCCTACACGCGTGTTTTCATAAACATTTGAGTGGTGGTTCTAAAGCATATTTTTACCAATATGAATGATCTCTTTCATAGAACTTCTTTAGAGTTAATGTATTGAAGATATTTCTTGTGACAAAGAGAAAGTGTATTAATCCTAAACAGTAATAATGTTGCTATGAAATAATACTTGGTTGCATATCCTTTGCATGAAAGGACTCCCTGAAGTCTGCAAGCTGTAGAAATCACCATACGCTGGTATCTTCACTGGTGATGCTATACCAGGCCTGTATTTCAGTTCCAGTATGGATGAAAATGCCCTCAAATTAAGCTTACAGTTTACACTTTAGCCACATAGTCAGTGTATTATTTCACATCCAAAGTGCTGGAATACAGAGCCTAAACAAAAAATATGCACTCAAACAAAGGCAGATAAGTCTTGGCATATTTAGGTTCAGGTCGCGGCCGAGAGGTAAAAAAAAAAAGTAGGCATAAATATCCAGAGAAATATCAAAACAATTCAGGGATTAAGACCAAATCAAATTAACGACTTTGCTCCCAGATCAGTGAGTAACAACAATTTGAAATTGATCCAATGTATTGATGATAACCCAAAATCTAGCTCTGTCCCAAATGTATTGATTTGTAATGCTAGATTTCTCACTAATACGTTAGACGAATTTCAAACATATCTGCGTGCAAACAAAGGAGACATTGCCACAGTTACGGAAACCTGGTTTGACCCTGGCCTATCGGAGGAGGTTTGTTGATGGATACAGTATTTTCTCCAAACCTGGACAACATGGAAGGGGGGTAAGTGTTGCTGCTTATGATAGAGAACACATCAGAGCCAAGAGAGTAGACCTCACTACCCCAGAGAAACTGGAATGTATATGGCTGCAGGTTACTCCATGTAGAACACCAAGGCAGATTCCATCAATATTTCTATGTGTAGTGTACCATCCCCCAAACTCTCCACATGAAACACTTCTAATTGACCATTTACGTAGCACCATGGATAAACTCCAGACCAAATACAGTGACCCTAAGATTATAATAAGGGGAGATTTCAATTTAGCTGATGTTAAAGAAGTGACTTGCGGTAATAACATGAAACAAATAGTTTAAAAAACAAACAAGAAGTGTGGCAATTCTGGATATGATAGTAACAAATAAAATAAAAAATACTATAAGGACCCACTTATTGTTGCCCCTCTTGGGATTAGTGACCACAATATGATCATCACTCTCCCAAAAAAACCAATGAGGGGAAACCAGATGATTACTTGCAGGAAAACACAACTAACGCCTGACTCAAAGGCGCATGCTTTTGGTCAATGGATTACACAGCATAACTGGCAGGTGTTGACTGTCCATGACACCCAGGACAAAACCAATGCATTCTATCAGACTCTCACTACTGCAATTGAATACCACTTCCCTTGGAAGACAGTGAAACTACTTAGTCAAGATAAGCCGTGGATCACTCCTGAGGTCAAGGCCTTAGTTTTACAGAGCTAGAAGGTCTTTGCAAGGGGTGACCGAAAACAGTGGAAACTAATGAGGAATAAAACACAGAAAGCCATCATTAGAGCTAAGAGACACTATTATAAAAATAGAGTTGCAGACTTGAAAAAAAGAAGACCCTGAGGCATGGCACAAAAGCACTGGAAAAATCATTGGTAGTAAGATATCTGATTTAGCTATTTCTCTACCAGGGGATGACAATGACAATATGAGAAAGGGAAACATCATCAACACTAATTCTGCCTCCATTTCTCAGCCTTGCCCAGCATGAATCTTGCTCACCTACCAGCATTTCTTCCAGCCACTCCACCTTCAGCCATGGGAGATAGTTAAAACTCTCAAAGAAAAGGCAGCTGGACTTTACAATATCAGTGGAAGACTCATAAGTGATTTGCACATGAACTAAGCATACCAATGGCAGACATTATGACCACATCATTGAGACAAGAGGCTCTATCTTGGCGCTTCGTCTAAGCGCATGGCGTAAAGTCCATTTAGGGCGTGTCCAAGTAAATTTTTTCTAGTTTACCGGCGTGTTTTTTAGGCACTTTGGCACTAAGCACGGCGCAACACGCAAATGGGCTGAACCTAGTTTTTTCATTAATTATAGGTGTGTCTTGAGCGTGACATGCAATAAACCAACCAAATTGTCATATCCCATTCCGTTTAACAGCCTGCTTTTTCACTTTGGCGGATTGCTTGACGTGTTTAGTGCGATCAAGGAATATGCTAAATGGATCAATAGTCAATATTATTCGGACTAACCATTAGCCTATGAGTTTCCGGTAATTCCCGACAGGGCTGTTATTTTACAAAATATATGCAGTTACGTTTAGTTAAAATAACATGCAACAGCTGAGAATAAGCTGTTGATGGCTTCAGTCTCACCTTAGAAGATGCCAAATTAGCCTGCTTGTTCAACAAATTTCATTTGATTATGCAATGAAAGTGTCAAACATCAATTCCATGAGGCTGTTCTCATGGAGTTCTCGAAGTTCATGTTATGTTCTGGAATTATGTATGTCTGTTTATATATTTGTTATCTTTCATCATTGCATTCCCCTCTGTTCGTGGGTTGTCTGAGTCGCATTCGTGTGTTTGTTTACCCTGTCTCGTGTATGCACTGTTTAGGTGACTTCGGGATTTTCCGAGGGGTTCGTGAACTGCTACTTCCTGGTTTTCCTTACGCGTAATTGTATAGATTACTAACTCGTGCTAACAATCACTCGGGTGGTTTATTAGTTAAATGCACTTACTAAACCAATTAACATAAATGTCTACTAACGAACTAACGGTCTGTCTTATAGTTAGATACTAACAGATTAACCAGTTTGTCCGCGATCTCTGTTATTCGCCCCAGCTGTTTGTATGTAGTTTCACCTCTCGTGATTACTGAGCACAATCCGCTCCTCTTCGAGCCCGTTGTTTGTTATGCATGTTTCTGTGTCCCTTCCATGTCTTTGTTATGTTTCCGTGATTGTTTCATTGCTACCTCATGTGTTAACCTCACGTAGTTTGTTACCCCTCCCTTTCCTGTACGTATATAGACCCACAAATCTGTGTGTTCCCTGTCAGAACGTACCCTTTATTTCCTGAGCCTGTGATTTGAAAGCCAGAGACTTAATTGATTACCTGAGACACCCTTTCTGTACGACCCGAGTTAGCCTAGCGATTTTGTTTGTTTGCCTTTGCCATTTGGTTTTTGACTATTGATTGTTTTTCGACTTTGCCTCTGCCTGCCGTTTTTGTACTTCTGCCTGTGATTTCCCGGTTCTTCGACTTTTTGATCCCTCACTACTCTATTTGCATACTGTTTTTGTACTGTCGCTTATCTGATATCCTGGCTTTTTGACCCCGGACTCTGAAATAAACCTCGTTTTGCTACTTCCTTGTCTGCTATTGGGTCTCTGTGTCTGAAACGTAACAGTTCAAGCTTCATCCGAAGTTCATTAGGCTACCTGCATAGTAATATTGATTAATAACATAAATACTGTTATTTTTCCTTAATGATGACACTAAATACAATACAGCTGTCAGGTTGGCAAAACATATGTTCACACATTTCCCCTTGTTTTATAATTTCCTGCTTATGGAAATGTAACATGTGGAAATGGAAATGTTTAATGCTTTAAAACAATCCACTTTAAGACCATGAAACGAGCGACTTACAGCAGGGGACACAGAGAACATGCAGCGCGCATGCAGAAAATGGCATTAAAATTATGAATTGTGTAACATGCTGCAAATTTCTTTTAGTTTCTAATTTGACGCTTAGTTCTCTTCTCGTTTTGGTCAGTTATGGAATAACAGGTGAAATCAGCTGGGTTTTAATAAGCTGAGAGTATGGAAACCTTGTCACTGTGATTTAAAAAATATGAAGGACGAAGAATAAGGCTCAAATTCAGTTAACATGGTGACATTTATCTCAGTTGTTTAACCGCTATGGAAAAAACCTTATGCACAGCGAATCCGCTGTCGCTTAGGCTATTTGAAAAACAATAAATGCAATATTCACTGGACAAGGTTTTGAACTTTTTTCAAGGTATCAATCCACCCCTTCTGAATGGGAGACTCTTTCTTGTGGCCTGCCACAAGAGAGAATTTTGGGTCCAATACTCTTCCTGGCTAAAAAAACAGCAAGAGCAGAAAGGTGAAAGTTTGTGGATGCTTTGAATTTGCTGGAGGTTAGGAAGGTAAAAGAACCCAGTACCATGCAAGATGACCTTGACAAACTATCGGCCTGGACAGAGGCAAATGGAATGAAATTGAATCTGAGCAAATGCAAGGTACTTAATGTCTGCTTCGGAAAAAACCCACCTATCATGGCTGATTTGAGTATCTATGGCATTAGGATGGAGAGTGTTTCAGCCACAAAGCTCTTTACTTAGCCTGTGGGTGCAGGCAGACCTACAATGGGACATGCAGGTGAATGCAACCACAAAAAAAGCAAACCAACCCATGTTCATCCTGAAAAGACTAAAAAGGTTTGGCACTCCAACAGATGACCTAAACAATGTGTATACCACATACATACGTCCAGTTGGAGTATGCTGCTGCTGTTTGGCATTTTAACATCACTGACAAACAGGTCCAGACTCTAGAAAGAATCCAGAAGAGGGCAGTCAGGATCATTCTTGGTTCTGACTACAGATCCTACTCAGAGGCCTGCCTGACCCTAAATATCCAAACCTCTGGAGGAGGAGTTTGCACAAAATTTGCACAACAGCTGCAGCGTTCCAGCGAATTCTCGAGGTGGCTCCCACCCATGGGCGTAGGTTTGGTTTGAAATGTGCTGGGGACAAAGACGCATTCGGAAGTGCATTTTCAGAAGTGCTGGGTACTGGGGGGTGCTATCAATAATTTTCGCGGACCTCGAATATAATTGTTGACGGGGGGGGGGGGATGCTATCAATAATTTTAGCGGACCTCGAATATAATTGTTGACGGGGGGGGGGGTTGATCGTCTTCTTATTTTTATACTTTCTTTCTCGATTAATTAATCTGTCGGCTCCCACCTATGTGTGATGGACGAGAAGGAGCAAGTACAAGACAGAATGGACAACTGCGGGAGATTGGGTGCAAAACTGAGTGCTACAAAAAGAGTCCTATACCCTCCATAGTCACATTGCTGAATAGACATTAAGTAATGTCTTTATTGTGATATGTTCTTTAATGTCTTGGACTGTCATGGTCATGTTTTTAAAGTATGTAATCTTGCACTGCAAGTCAGTTTTCTTTATTGTAAACTGCCAGAGTGCATATGAGGAGCACATTTATTTAAATGTTTATTTATGTTCACTGTATATGGGGGGCAGTGTAGTATAATGGGTAGAGAACTGGGCTTGTAGGTTTGATTCCCAGGTAGGCTGTACCCTTGAGCAAGGTTAACCTGAATTGCTTCAGTATACATCCAGCTGTATAAATGGACACTGAATATACTGGAAATATCCAAAAGTACAGAAAGAACCCAGTGTCATTGTGGCGTGAATGGTGGTGGAGCGGAACAGTCCTACAGTTTATTTACCTTTTGTCAATGTCACCATAGTGTGTAAAATAAATATTCTGAAAACGTCTTTGCTTAATTGCTGGTATAATTTATCCGTTTTGTTCTGGAGACCAGACCACCCACATCTAATCAACCCATGGCCATAATAACAGGATTAGATCTTTAATTTCAATCAGTAATCTTACAACAATTTGCAAGATAGATGTACAGCACTGTAGCCAGGTTGTGTTGCTTAATATTGTTTAATTGTTAATACCCTTCATGTTATTATGGCAGGTCTGGCTATACACTGTCCCATCTGGATATAGGGAAAACTTCACTTCTCAACACAATGATGGACAGCAGGTCATACCTTCAGATCTTGATAAGGTGTCTTACTGATTACAAGGATGGTGAAGAGAAATGTTGATTAGGTAACAGTTTTGTTCCATCAAAATACATCCAAATACTTTGAAATAAATTGAAATAAATTAGTGAGTTATCATTTAGTGGTCCTTCCTTAATTTTCTATTATGCTCACACCAAATGTTCTGTAAACCAGTTGTTGCAAAAACCACTCTTTATAACAAATTTGAATCTTTACTTTTCTGTAGAATATGGTATAATTCCAAATATAGTTGAATATGTTATTGAATAAAACATTAAAACATGTTATTATTTCTTGACACGTTTTGCTTCAGACAACATATTTTATATACAGTTAGAGGTATATATTTTTTAAATTTATCTCAAGGCAGATGGATTACAGAAGCAGTCAAGAGTGAGAATTGGCAATTGCATTTATTAGTGTAACATTACCATATTGTACTTTTCACATTCTATATCGGTTTAGCGTTACTTCAAGAAAGTACATGTAAGGTACAGTATATAATATCCAGAGTAGCCACCTTATGTTACTGAATCCCACACTCTCAAAACACCTATTTATTTATGCATTTATTTATTATAGTTTTCACAAATAAAAAATAAATGCAAATACAGAAAGTCATTTACAGAAATGTGCTAGAGAGGTTGGAAACCCTACAGGGTGTATACTAGAACCTGAACTTACGAAACAAAATCACATCAATTGAAGAACAAAAAAAATGTATTAAAAAAAAAAAGATTTTTAAATTATAATTGCAATAAAATAAAAAAACTAAATAAATAATGTGAAATTAGAAGAGAAAAGATAAGGGAAAGCGGGGGAAAATACTGCTATTACATTGTAAGATTTAATAACTAACTCTTATACCTGTGTTGAACACTATTGGGGAGGAAGAAATTTCATTTAGATTTTTTTATCAAGAGTAGTTTATCAATACACCGAGATAGGTGGTGATATTGTGAAATGATCTGTGTGTGTCATGACAAAACACCTCTCTCTCCTTTCTATCTAAACAATGCTGTCGTTGGTTTGTTTGAAGGCGTGTCCATGTTGTTGAAGGCAACCGAGAGCTGCTGCACAGCTAAGTCACCTGGCAAGGCACCTGATTCACGACTTGTTGTCATTTCCACCTTAGGTCATGCAGCACTGTTTCTGTCACCTAGGACAGTTTCCGATGCAATGCGATATGGCGCAAATCGGCTCTAATCGAACACGCCCAAACCCTTTCTTTCTTTGTTGCCTTGTTTTCTTCCTTATTTCCTTGTTTCCTTGTTTTCTTGTTTACTTTCTTGTTTGCTTCCACACATATCTCAAACCAAATACATTATGAAGGGAAACACTTCTATGTCATGCCACAGCAATTTGTTTTTGGAGAAAGTCATGTACATTTTTCATGTTAAATAATGTAAATCATTCCATTACATTAAATATGTCAAATTCATTTTCAGCAGGCCTAACAGTAGACCTAAGTATTGCAGTGGAGGAGTTGGATGCGCTTTCCCAGAAAGAAGCTCTTACTGTGGTGCTAAACCAAAAAACACATATACTTCAAAAAACAACATCCAAAGATGTATGGTAGCACTCATCAACTTTGAGAAAAAGGACAGGAACAGTGCCTCAGTTTCACCAATTTATTTTGGCCATAAGCATGCTCTCATGAAGGCCGACTAGGCCGAAACGTTAGCATGTTTTGTTTGATGGCCAATTGGTGAAACTGAGGCACTGTCCCTGTCCTTTTTCTCAAAGTTGGTGAGCGCTACCATACATCTTTGGGTGTTGTTTTTTGAAGTAGACCTAAGTATTCTTCCTTTGCTTAGCAATGATGGAAAGAATTCTTCAGGTCCAGATACAAGTATATTTCAATTGTAATAGTTTTCCCACCAGATCTCAGCATTCTTACAGACAGGGATATTCCACTTGTAACTCACACAAATGACAGATGATGGGTAAAAGAGATTGACTCAAAGATAGTAGCTGCAGTGATGCTAGACTTCAGTGCTGCATGTGATGTTATTGATCATGATCTTTTAATTTGGAAATGAAAATGTTATGATTTCACACAATCCTTCATGAAGAGCTATCTCTCCTCTATAACACAGAGGGTTTATTTCAATGGAAGTCTATCATGTAACATCATGTAGTATGCGGTGTGCCACAAGGAAGTTGCTTTGGACCACTCATTTTTTTCTATTTTTACTTATGACCTTTTGCCTTCTACTATGAGTAATGTAAGTATAGTGATTTACGAGGATGATTCTCCACTGTATTATGCCGCTATTACATACTACATGTAGTACATGAGAACTAAATCAGATCCTGTCAAATTAGGTTTTTAAATGGATTAAGCTAAATAGGTTGGCTCTAAACATTTGAAAGACTAAACATATCATATTAGGGTCAAGTCAGACACTATCCTCTATTTCTTAACTGGATCTAGACATGTCTGGAGAACCCATACAGTGGGTTTATAAGGCTAAATTGCTTGGCTTAGTTATTGATAGTCGTCTGTCATGGTCTGAAGTCGTTGATTGTTAAAAAAGGGTTATGGTATCTCCATAGCAAGACAATGTTTTTTCTATGTACCATCATATATCCTGGGTCAGGTTGCCAAATCTTAAAATGTTGTGCCACCTTGACTGACTATCGATCAGCGGTATGGTCTTTAGCATCTAAAAGGGAGCTCCTAAAATTATATTCACAGCAAGGTCTGTGGATGTTCATGAATAACCATGTCATTATATTTGTAAAGAGACATTGCTGTTCATTTTTTCGAATGCAAATTTCGGACCCCTTGAGAACTGTTATGTCAGGGTGATGTCAAGACAAGTTGAAGCAGATAGTGAGTCTACAAAACTAGTGAGTTTTCAATGAAACTACCTGGAGGATTAGATAGGGCTCCGGTTATGCAGAAACATATCAAAATACATTTATTGGGTGAACTGCATCTTTTAAGTCATTTTCAAGTAAAATTGATTTTTCTTCATAAAAGGCACATCAACCTAGAAAAACTGTTTTACAACACTCAGTTATGTGTCAAATATTTTACCAAATATATCCAGAATATATTTTACAAAACATTTATGGATGCCAGCAACAATAATAAAACAATTTTTTTTTTTAAATCAAACAAAGGGGCACGTGGGCACTTGGGGCAAAAAGGCCACATGTACAGGCACCCATGCCCCCCTCTGCATGTGCCTGGTTTTCCATCATACAGTACATTTCATCAAACGCAGGTTCATACATTCCTTTCATTATTTTTATTGAATAAAGATGATATCTCATATGAAAAAGTACATATTTAGGATTTTTGCATTTCTTTCAAAATGCGGGGCGGCTGTGGCTCAGGAGGTAGAGCGGGGCGTCCGCTGATCACAGGGTAGGCGGTTCGATCCCCGGCTCCTCCTGTCCACATGTCGAAGTGTCCTTGGGCAAGACACTGAACCCCAAATTGCTCCCAATGAGCAGGCTAGCACCTTGCAGCCATTGTGCCCTGCCGTGGTGTGTGATGGGTGAGTGAGAGGCCATTGTAAAGCGCTTTGGATAAAGGCGCTATATAAGTGCAGTCCATTTACCATTTACCATTTCACTCGGACATAAGACTATTTAATATATTTTTAGTCTCAAATATTTTGCTCATTTTCAAGTGAAATATATTTTCATCATACATTTTAGAATAAAGATGATTTCTCAGCCACCTGAACGGAACTTTTTTTTGGACGTAGGTCTTATGTATTTTTATCATTTTCAAGTGAAATATATGTTTTTATCTTAAATGTCTTCAAACACATTTTAATTTGCTTAGTTCACAATGGTTGTTGAAAACATAGAAAACAATATAATTAATTTAAATGGAAGAATGTAGGATTTGTGTGTTTTTTTCACTTTTTGGATATAAGACTATAGTGTTACATATTGTGGTCATTTTCAAAGGAAATATATTTTTCATCATAAATGTCTTCAAACCCAATTTTATGCATTTATTTCACAATGGTTGTTGAAGTAAAGGTTACCTTGTGTGGTTTTTGCTCTGGCACCTAGAACCCCCCACCTTAACATGATTTCTCATCAATCTGCAGGAATGAACCTCAAGTTTTTGAATTTTTAATTGTTTTCACTTGTTGGATGCAAGACTTACATCTCACATAATTTGTTTTTTTCTCAATTAAATAAATGTCTCAAACACATTTTACTTTGTTCATTTCATGGGTGTGTCACAACGATGTATCGTCCATCTAAATGGAAAAATGACACATTTTGGATGTTTGCATTTATTTGTTACTTTATGAATATTACTACACTTTTAAACACATTATCATCCATTTATTTCATCATTGTTGTTGAATATAGATGATTTCTCATCCACCGGAGTAAAAAAAGCACATATTTAATTTGAGCATTTTTTCTTGACAAAATACATCATTTTTTGGTATGTATTTTGGTCATTTTCAAATAAAACACATTTCAAATCTTAAATGTCTTTAAACACATTTACATTAATTTATTTGACAATTGTTTTTGAATGAGCATGATTCATCTCTCTTTGAACTGGAAAACCCATAAAGAATTTCTGCAATTTTTCTCTTTTTGGATGTAAGACTACAGTCTTATATTTCTTGGCTTTTCCCCTATAAAATATATTATTTTCATTCAGAAATGTGTTCAAGTACATTTTCATTAGCTTTTTCTCATCAGGATATAGAAGGATATAGAAGGTACTCCACGGTGCCGAGTTGTGTGGTGCAGTCTGTGGAGTGGCATATTCTTCAACTATATACACAATTCCCTTTCTAGACTATGATGCAATTTGTACCTGAAATTTTCTCTGCATCTCTTCTAATATGATTTCTCATCCATCTGCAGGAATGGACTGCAAGTTTTGGAATTTTGGCTTTTTTTTCAATTGTTTGATGGAAGAGTGTAGCCTTTTCTCAGTGGAATATATTTTACATCATAAATGCCTTCAAATATATTTTCATTTGTTTATTTCACAATGGTTGTTGAATGAAGAGGATTTTTTCACCTGAGTGAAAAAAGCACATTATTATTATTATTATTATAGTAGTAGTAGATTATTATTATTATTTATTAATAATTATTAATACATTTTTTATTAATTATCAATGGCTTACAGTTCATATGACAAGCAGATTTAAAATAAATTATTAAAGACACACTTGATCATGCTACTGCCATTCATTTTGGGACAAAATGTTGTGTTGGTTTTTTATGTTTTTTTAATATCATAAACTTTTCAATAGCTTCCTCACCATATGAAATTCAAAGCAAAGGTTTTATAAAGAGAACACTTCCTTGATCATGGTACAGAAATTTGAAGGAGGTGAATTTGATATTGAATCTAAGTTATTTAATCAAAAATATAAGTAGAAAAATCAACAAAACATTTTCTCCAAAAATGTATTATTATAAGATGACCTACAAAGTGTACCATTATAATAATAAAATTAAATATAATTAAATCTGTATATCATAAGAATGGAAACCTGGCAATTACAAAATAATAAAAATAAAAACTAATTTGCCATAACATGACCCAGGAGGCATGCCCTGCATAACTGATTTTGGTTTAGATCTGTATGTCATATGGCTCACAAGCTATTGAAAACTAAATCAACAAAACATTTCTTCCCAAAAACGAATCACTGTATGATGAACCAGGTCATATGGATGGAATGTTATTGACAAATATAATGATATTCATTAGAAATGGTTGAACCATGCCCTTTTATGACAGTTCCCTTGCTTCCCTTGGAAAACTTTCCAATACCTAAAATGAAACCCATGGTACCAGTTATTTTTAGAGGGTGTGAATTTACCTGAAGAAAAATATGTTCCACATTTATTTACTTTTGCAATAAAAACAAGAGAAAATGACATTCCAGTAACCAATCATAGCCTATTCTTTCATACAAAACTGTGCTCTCGCCGATTTCACAGCAAATGAGGAAACACAACGCATTCTGGCGGGCAGTATCGGAGTTCGCCGGGAAGGCAGAGCAATGACACGGTCCTGAGCGCTTGATTGCAGGCATCTTGAAAAGATCTCCTGGCCGGCCTCGCCACAGGTCTCCTTTCAGTGTGCTGTCTTTACAACTTCCCAACAGCGGAGGTGAATTCGCACACGCGGACACACACACACCGACACACGTGTGTGGGGCAATGGATGAATGACTGCACTGAGACCTGGGTCTGATCAAGCTCGTTTGGCTGTGGGTTGTGTAAGGAAATACTCTAGTGGGACTATCACAGCACATTAGACTGACCAACACCAGCTCAGGGAGACACAGCTGGAGGAGGAATGCACAGCGCTGTATTTTAACTCAAGCTCAATGCTTCATTTCATGTTTTATATATTAAAGGAATATGTCGATATATTTCTGCATTTTAAAATTATATGTTGTGTTGCTATTTTATGCATGTTGGAAACATAATTTTAAAAAAAACTGGAACTGGAAATGTTAATCAATGGCTAATCAATGCATGATGCGATATTTAATCACCAAAACACTAGCGCACGCACGCACGCACGCACGCACACACACACACACACACACACACACTTAAGTTACAAAGTTACTTGGCAGTTAACATTAGCATTATGTTAAGTTACATTACATTCATGTAGTAGATATTCAGTAGATGTACTTATCCAAAGCGACTTACAACATAAGGAGAAACATAAAGTGCTAATTAATATGAGCAACAGTGCCAGACCTGGCTAATAACATTAAAATGCAACATCACTAAATCCACTCATGCAGGTAATGCTAATCAAGAACCAAAGTTCAAAATTTAAAGACATACAGGCTCTATTGCTAACATATCAATAACTAGCTAGTTCTTCATGTTCATAGGCAGGGGCGTCGTAGTGGGGGGACAAGTGGACCTGATCACCCAGGGCCCCAAGGTGGGGAGGGGCCCCCAGAAGGCCCGTACTAAAGAGTTTGCATTGGGAAGGGGGCCCAGAGAGACTGCATTTACACGGGGCCCAGAATGTCATGCTACGCCCCTGTTCATAGGTGTAAATAGAATGTGAGCCTCATTCATGAAACATGCGCACAATGAATTTCTGCATAAATAATTTGTATTACCAATTGTGGTTGTATTTTGGCATGGTTTTCGTATCTGAAACGAACAAACTTTACACCTGCCCAGGACCACACATACCTCATTTGTAATTTCAAAATGCCCCTAAATGTAGCTTCTGAATATCAATTAGAATATACATTCATTTGTATTTTCTGTTAAATTCACGAGACTGAATGCAGCCTTTGAAGTGCACAATGCAAACGTAATAATTATGATTGTAAAAAACTTTAGATCACACCAATTAATCAATTGTTGGCTAGGAACTTATTTAATATATAACGTAATTAATGCTCCCAGTAATATTTTTCTCAATTGATAAAATTTAAATGTGATATGATATAATGTTAAATATGCTGAATAAAACACACATTTAACCAATGAACAATTTTTTAAATAAAATGACTTACAGGTCTGTTGCCAGCATTGAAATGGCTGATCTTGTGCTGTTGGATGAGTTGGCACATGGCGTCATTTGGAGAGAATGTATCTTTGGATATTGTGCATATTTGTTGGCTGAGAGTGCTGAATGGCTGGTTAGTCGTTTTTTGGTTTTTATGAAATTGTAAACCTTAAATTTCGATTTCAGTGTTGGAATAATTATTTATTTTGCTTTTTCTGGGCCATTTTGACTTGCACCTGAAATGAAATTTGCAACTTCTATATATGGTAGTTGTACGCAATTCATGGGTGTGGATTTATGATAATCGTAAAATAAGGTGCATGCGCCTGTCATTTACGATGAATCGGAATACGAACAATTCTGCCTTTCCTGCAGAGTTTGATGAATCCTGGGTAGATTTTTTGTAAAAACTTTTTTTGTATGTAAATGTACGCACATATTTAGGAATGTTTTATAAATAAGGCCCACTGTGTCTATTATCACTACATTGGTGCTTTCGCATGTTAAGCACAGAAGCACCAAAAAATACTTAAATTTGTTCACATCCTCCTCCAAATCCTGAATCCTGAGAGGATGTGGGAAAGATTCCTATTAACGATAGCTTGCATTAATAAAGGGAAAATCTTATTGGACCTGCAGTTTTGACATAAAATGCATTTAGTGGTTCAGGTAATGGACAAAGGTCATGCATAAAGTGGATAGGCTGTGACTGATAATCAGAGGAGAGTGATGAAGAGATTACATAGTCAGGAAATAGCCTGGGACATCGGGTGAGCCCATCGGGGCATAGAGTTTGGGATGAGTTGGAGCCGTTGGATCATAATTATTTGGACTAGCCAGTGAGTCCAGCCAGAAGGAGTCCACTTAGCAGAACAACATAATGGTGGCATATAACAAGAGAATATTTTTTGCATGTATGCATTCTAAAAAGCATTAGTTAATATCAAATTTAGAATCAAACAGAATAAATTGTGTTTCCAGTTTATAGTGACTTTCCAAACACAGCTCTGCAGGACTGACGGATATTACATCACTATTGAGTGTCCTTCACTCTACAGATGAGTAATGTCTAATGCGACTCTTCATTACGGAACTGACACTATTGCATCATAGGAGGTTGCGTTTATAATGTGCTTTACAGGATAATATTCTGTTTGACAGGTGTGTTTTGGTCTTGCTGGTGGTATTTTCTCTCACAGGGTAGGCCATGCAACCCGAGACTGTTTGTAAACAGTCTGTCCTTTCTCAGAGGTGCCCTGGAGAGTTGTGCAAGGAAGTCAAATTGCTGTAAAGTGGCCTAATTTAGCACCATGCATCAAGTGCATGCTTCAGCGGTCATAATTGCGGCGGGCTTCCATTCAGTTATCTCTGGGCATACCTTTTCTAATGACAACTGCAGGCAATGTAAAGGTTTGTCCATTCGTTTGTTTCTAAAAAGTGATCAGCCTGAGAAATTTTGGAATCAGAATATTTATAATTGTGAGGTATTTTCACAGATTTGCCTTTTTCAGCTCCACAGAAATGGGTTGAAACAGGAGAATCACAAGAAAGAACATGTTTGAAAAGTTGTTTTCATGGCAGATGGCGTGAAAAGCAAAAGTATAATTTGGGCCATTTGTTATAGTGACTCACTGTTCAAGATGATCACAGCAATGGTTCTAATTTCCTTAAAAGATTCTCTGCAGCTTGCCTTTTGACACCAGCTGATATCCATTTGTAGGACACCTGCTTGTTCTCGATACAGTAAACACAAAATGGCTGGCATTTCACAAAGGAACTTTGAGAAGTTCATTAGATTGTAATCTTTTGGGGAAGAAATGGCTTCCTACAAAGAGCAGTAGGACTGCAGTAATCTCTAATGACTTTTAAAAAGATTGAAAAGCTCCTTCAGTTTCTGTGTTCACTAATCTCTTTTTATTTACAACAGCCTTCAAGGTTCAGCCACTCGTATAAGGAAAACATACTACTCTTTTCTTTTCCTTTTTTCATTGTTTTCCTTGATCGAGACAGATTGTCAGATGGAAGTCTGGTGTATACCTAAGCCCTAGATCCAAAATAGTTAATGGTAATGAATTAAATAAATTAAGTTAAATTTTAAACACACAGGAAACTATGTAATAGAGGGAAATTAACGGATCATATTCAAACAAAATGCTTCGACTGAAATATTCAAGCATGTAGAGTTTGTAACACACTTAACATAATTGCCTTTCCACAAGGGTATTACATTTGGCTCATTATTGTCTGCACCAAAGGGCAGTTTGAATTTGAATCAAAGGGAATTCCGAATCTGGATACGCTTGCTGTCTTTACAATAATAAATGTGAACGTGACCGTCTTGCAAACCCACTGGCGCAGTCGACTCGGGACTCTATCTGACTCTCATTACAGCCGCCGCTCAGTCCATTTTGCAGTCACTCCACACTCGAGCGTACGGACCTAACCGAGGCTAATGTGATCGGTCTGTTAGCGGACGTGGCGCATTTAAACGCGGAGATTGTGGCTTTGTGTCAGAATCGCAGGCCTCCAGCTGTCAGTGGGACTGCTTTACGAGGCCGCCCCCCCACCTCGCTCTGTGACAGCGGCTATCACCAGCACATGTTAGGGCCCCCTCCGGCTGTGAGGTTCTGCTGCTCTCCCTAGCCTGTCAACGTCGCTGCTACAACAGGGTGTGGAGGGACGGGCAGTCGCACCATTCATGTACCCTCGACATACCTCCTCTCTTAAACTAAGAGATCCATCCAAGCACGATAGTTTGATGTAGTGTTTTTTGTGCATGGGCCACTGCTTTAGACTGCTATCTTAAAAATGTATTTGGGAATTACCAGTACCAGAACAAGGATTATGGATTATAATCTCATATTAGCACTGTTAGAGTTTAATTAACTGTTAGACTAACGCTGTAAGAGTCATGCTTTATCGAGGCAAAAAAAAAGATATCTGTTCTTGCATTGTGTTATTTTTTATATATAACGATGCATAAATTGAAGATATATGGTATGTGCAGAATACATCAGTAAACTCTAATAAAATCAATGTATAGAAATATGAAAAAGAAGTTAATAAAGTTTCGACACAATCCTTGGGTAGGACTGGGGAGGAGCGGGGGGGGGGGGGATTCCCTTTAACCTCACCCCTATTACCTATGAAAATGTTCTACGTTTGAACTGTAAAAGGTTGACACTTTCCTCTGACCCTGGCGGAAGTAACCCAGCATGTATACAGATGGGTTCTGCTTTAAACAAAAGGAAAAGCTCAATGAAAACAGCAACCTGTGGTGTGTTAAAAAAGCTTGAGGGGCTGGGTCACCCCCTGGAGACGCAGACAGTGTGTTTGCTGGGTGTGATAAATTAGCTGCATGCTTGAACCCAAAGGTTGGCAAATTAACAGTTAATTAGCGGTTGATAAATGACAGATCTGCACGAGGCCTTCGACTGCCGCGCCCTCTTCCCATATCGCGCCACGAAAGAAGTGTTTACGTGCTGCTAAAAAGTGCCGGAGCAGACTGTTATGTCTGTACTATATCACGCTGCAGGATTGCTCTCAGATGTGCCCCTTCTCCATTCAGCCCTGCACCCCTGAGCTCCCTCGCGTCACCCCTGTGCCCCACCCCCATTGGCCCCCTGCTCCACCCCACTCCACCCCTCCCACCCCCCACTCTTCCCACATTTTAACAGTCTCTCCCCCAGCTCTGAAACATGGAACAGAAACCCAGATCTCCACACCTGAACCATTCAATGGCTTGACAGAGGGGCCTAAAAACACACGTAATTATGCCACAATTTCATTTCTGAAATATAACATTTCAAATGGTGTATTATTTCTGTTGACTCATTAAGGTCAAGTGGTAAAAAGGAGATGGAGATTCAAGATAACAGTGGGAAGTCATACCGCTGAGCCTCCATAGAAAAACATAGAAAAAATGATTTTATAAAAATGAAAAATACAAGTTGAAAATCTGTATTTACTGCAGAAATAAGCATCCAAGACATGTAAACAGAGATATTATGAATTAACATCTGATCATAACTAACACATATGCTAATCAGCCTGTGGGTTTCACAGTTCTCTCACATGATACAGACTAGTCACAAATGGTCTGGATGTGGTAACTACACGTGTGCTGGTGGTTAAGATTTCTAACTTGAGTGAAGGAAGTAATAACGTTGGCCCTATCCACGTAAATTGCACACAGTTCCTATGTGCTTGACATATATCTATAATGAGTGTGGAGAAGGAAACGTTTAAGTTAATACTGTCTGTCATGCAGAATGGGCTTACAATCACCCACTATCTATGTGAGGTCCCCGGCTGTGCATTGGACATACAAGCTGTAAAATTAACAGGACATCAAAGTGGGACCGTTTGTAAGCTCTGTGTCTCTGACTGTCGCTAGTTAGGATTCTATGCCATGTGATTCTACGTGGGTGTTATTTGTTGTCATAATAGTAGTGAATTATAAAATGCTTATATGAATATGCACCTGTGGCTAATTACATGCCGTACCATTATTTAATAATGTAAAACTTTTATATTGTGGTTATAAATGTTTTTTATGTGCTATATTTGAAAAAACATGGATTGCACTGAGCTGTTTGTGTACTGAGCTGCCTCTGTTCTGTGATAGCTTGCTTAAAAAAGGGAAGCTATACAACCAGAATTATTATTTTATTATTTTTGATCTGTTCAAATAGCTTGATTTAAAAATCATTATAACAAATCAATAAAATGTCTTACATTTTTTGGTGAAAAGGTGTTGATAATTTTGTTCTGAATGCTACACAATTCTAATAAATAGAAAAATTACATTACACATCATACAAAATTACACATCAATTCCAGTTTTAGCCTATTAGAATGTTAACATGGACATAATATTCAATAATTATTTCTACAGACTAATTTTTTAAAAAAATGTAAGCAACTATTTATGGAACACTCATTGTTAAAATGTTTTTCACCCTTACAGTCAATTGAGAAGTTCCTATCCTGTTCATTGACCTGACAATAATTCTGAGATATTTGTTTTTGATATTTGTTTTTGTCTTGCTTAGCTGTTCTACGTTGTTTCTCAACAGCATACATTTTGTGCATACAGTTGCAATATCTAAATATAATCAATTATGCTTGTTCAAGTAATTATGGCCATATGGCTGGACTACAGTACTAAAGGTTTTGTCATTATAATGACAAAATGATTTTCTTTAGGACTGTTTCTTTCGGACTCTAACTGTGATATGAGTAAGTACTTGATTTGTACGTTTTGTTGTGACGTTAAATAAATTGGTTTTGGGGAAGTGAAATTTTGAAGCACATCCTGTGCTACTTTGCAGAGCCATTCATGTTTCAACACCTGAGAGAGTAGCCAGGAGTCGGGAGGAAACAGGGGCATGTGTATACATTCATTAATGTATGCGGTGCAAGAGTCGGGGAAATAATGTGTCCGAATTCACAGACTTTCTAGAACAGCTCCTCTGCTTCACGGTAGATTCGGCGAACTACGCTCGCACTGATCCATTATCTTTACACTAAGATCTGTACTAAACAGCCAAGAGGCTTTTAGGAAGTGTCACATTAGTGTGTTTCAGAGGGAATAAAGAAAATCTCTGCTAGTCGCACAAATTAAGATCACAGTGTGATTTATCGCGCAGATTTCTAATAACCTTTTAATGGTACTGCATTGGTCACTTCCCAGAAGGCTTTTTTTTTGTTCTTTCTTTTGAACAGGGCTAATGGAAGACAATCAATCTTCACTTTTAGACCGAGAAGCGGGGGTTTGCTCAAATCTGTAAAAAGTTCTGTGCAAATGCGAAGTTTTGGCCGCACATGAGGACCCGGGAGGTGAGTGATTGGCCACAGCTATGACTGATGTCACTACCCACCTTGCCGAGGCCCGCAGCTTGGCGGATGCTAACCTGGGAGAAGCCCAGGAAGACGCACATCGCCTCCCCTCATCTGCTCCGCCTGCCCGTTCAGCACCCGACAGGCAGCTGCTGCTGGGCTGTGCAGATAGCACATCGCTCTGCGACTGTTTGTGAGAGTACAAAGCCTGTCATTAGCAGACTGAAAACACAGCCCTGACCAGCCTGTCATGCTCTGAGGATTACTCTCTCAAGCCAAACGTCCAAATGTTTGTATTTCTTTCCCATCTGAAAGGGAAACAGTTTTGTTTAAAGGAGAACATCCCAACAGCATTCATTATTGCTCAGAAAGAAAAAAATACCGTTCAGATTTCTGCTTGCAATAGCTCTAGCGTTTAAGAGCAGCAGTATCATTGGGCTCCCAGTACACGCTAAAACTCTGGGACATTTTAGTATGTTGCAACTTCAGCAAATGAGAATCAAAACTTTTCCTGATGATTTCAGCACTAGTTAGTCGCCCTTCATTTGGATTTCAAGTTAAATTTAGTCAGCAGACAAATGGAAATGCTCAGAATGAGGGCTCATGCACAATGTCCCAAACAACTCCTGACAGAGGCATACTTTGCCTAATTTGTTCCTGCAAACGGCAATCAGGTGAAATCAAAGCAGCTGTACCCTCTCTGAATACCTCAATTACACCAATCACCACCATTTAACACAGACCAGGCTGCATAGAAAATGCTGAGATAGCCACAAAACACAGAGAAATTAGGTGTTACTGGGTGGGTGCCGCTTACAAATGCAGGACACTTATTTTATTTATTTTCCTGGATTTTTGTCAGTTACATGCAGAACATGTCAAACTATTAATGTGCGCAGACCCACAAGGGGTAGACATGAAAATGTGTTTGTCAGTGCAGTGGTACATCCTTTTTTACCAATTTACTGCCAATTTATTTTAAACACTGCAACCTACTTAAAGTGGAAACAATAATCCATCCCGAAGAAGTAAAGAACGATATTAAAAAAACTGCCGAAAAGCAAAACCCTTTTACCTCGCCATCACACGTAATATTGCTCAGAATCCTGTGTAAAATTGACAATGACTATTCCAGCCTCAATACTGCATGGCGAATCCCTCAGTTTCCATTCGCTCAACTATTCAGTTGAATCTCGTGTGTCGTAAATTTCAGGAAGAAAATCTTCCCTAAAATGATCTTCGAGAGTCTGTTGCTTTAGATTTAGTGATATGAAGAGATCACGTTTAGCAGTAGCTTACTGAAGAGATGATGCATAATAGCTTTCCTGCTGGATGTAATGCTTACTATTTACCCTGATCACTGATACGGGAACGCAAATGCTAAAACGATAAAATTAACACAGGAAGTAAAACTGCACTGAAAGTGGTTGGTTGTGGTTTTGTTACCCAGCCACAGCCCTCTGAGAGACTGCCTCTGTGAAGTATGTGGTGCTGGAAGCAGGCTTAATTTAAACACTGCACACCTGGGACAACAGATTTGGTTGCAGACTCAGTGTTAATCAGCAGCAGCGCATGCCTGCCAGTGGCCCAGCATGTATGAACACAATTATTACTGCCCTTCTATAGGCCTTTAGAAAGCCGTACTGGCCGCACTTAAAAAAATAAAATACGAAGGAGCGAAACAACTTTAATGTTTGTGTGAGTCTGCATGCCTAATTTGGACGGAAATCATCTTGATTGAGTAGACTTAAAGTTTATCCATTGGTTGGTACGTGTCAGACATAACAGCCCAAGCAGGTCATTGGCAGCCAGTCAATTGAGGATAAATATTTCAGCGATATATTTTTGCCATATATTTGGCAGTGAAAAGTGGAAAATCAATGTGCCGCTTTTCGAGCCTCACATTCCACAATTACTTGTGAAATAAGTTGACTGGATGTTGACATATTTTGCCACAGTCACAGTGCAGAAACACTGCAGAAGTGGCACGCACACGCACACAGCACACAGCACATACGTACGGAACATGCACAGCTGTGTACACGCATGTGCGCCTACACACACTCAAAATAACATCCACAATGGCAGAGAGAAGAAGAGTGGCATGTTTATAACACTAGTCATAAACTGTCTAGCTTAGGAAGTTAATTCGCACTATACACAAAGCAGATAGGACACTTGATCATATTAAAGCAATACTTTCCTCATGCATTCTTTCACCCTCATACTGCCAATTGCACACTGGAGAAAAATAAATGTTTATATGCCGGTCTGAAATCTGAAAATTCAGAACAGAGCTCACTCCATCCAGTAAAAAAATGTTTTTGCGATGCCAACAGGAATAGTCAGAGACAGCGTAATGACCTTATCATCCATGCTGCATACTACCAGTAACAGACACTACACCAAAATACCAAAATCAGCACGAGAAGCAGTAATGTTTTCCTACCAGATTCAGGCCAGGGATGACATCACTATCAACTTACTGTTACACAAATCTGTGATTATCAGTGTTTAAGCAGTTATACGTGTGTTTTTTTTACGTTGCAATACAGGATATTCACACATCAAAATAAACGTAACTCAACATGATCTACTAAGTTCTGGTCTCACTGTAAAATGTATCAAAGCTCACTAAATTCACAGCCAGAACCATCAAATTGCAAGTTGCATTAGTGATTTAAGATCACAATGATGTACAACAAAATAGGCAAGAATTAAAATTCACAATATCTATCTTCAATACATATACAAACTGACTGCAGTTATTGTGCTCTGCTAAATAGGGCTTTGCCAGTTACTTTTTTAGTAGAAAGAAAATGTCACCACCACAAAGTATCCACCAACAAATTTCACTGTAGGTATGACATACTTTTCAATATGAGCATCTTTCTTCTGACAACAAACCCACCTGAACTTTGATTCGGGTATGATGGTCAGATAAGATCTTTTTGGTCACATATGCCAGCAGTCGATGTTGGAAGACAGGCACTTATGCTAAAAAGCATGCCATATAACTACAGGTAAATATGGTGGTGAATCATTTATATTATGGGCTTGATTTGCGTCTAGTGGTCATGAGGTTCTGGTTAATGTCATTGAAATGATAAACTCCAGCAAGACATTTTGGTCACAAACCTGGAATCCAGTGCCAGGGAGCTCAAACTTTGCTGTAAATGTCAAGCCTCAAAATCCACTAAGACATGTGGTAAACTGACCACAAAATCATTCTTTTGCAATGAACCCAATCAAAAAAACAAAACAAAAGTGGTTTGAATTGAAGAGGGCATCCCATCAGCACAGATCGATGGATCTGAATTATTCTGTATGGAGTAATATTCAAAAACTATTCCCAATATGTTATTCTCACAAAACACCACAGGTGAAAACAAAAATTTCCTTTCAAAAGGAGGGTGCACAAAGTATTGAAAATAGGGGTGTAAATATTTGTGATAATCACTATCTGAAAATACTTATTAAACAAAATGTTGTTCCCTGAAAAATGAGTACAAAACAGTATATTTAAACAGCCTTCTTTACTAATCTGTATCACGGGTGTGAAACATTTTAGAGAGCACTGTACACATACAGTCAAGCCAGAAAGTCTGCACACCTCTTTGACCTTCTCCATGTTTTATTACGTTACAGACTTATACTACAATTGATTGAGTTCATTTTTTGCCTCAAACATCTACACACAATAGCCAATAATGACGAAGTGAAAACAGGTTTTTAGAAAATATGCAATTTTATTTTACTGAAAAAAATAGGTTATTTAGGAGTTACATATCTGTACACACCCTTAGCCTAATACTTAGTTGCTGCACCTTTGGCAGCGATTACAGCTTCAAGGCGTCTTGGGAAAGAAGCTACGAGCTTGGCACACTTGTTTCTGGACATTTTTGCCCATTCCTCTTGGCATATCCTTGTAAGCTCGGTCAGGTTGGATGGGGAGCGTCGGTACACAGCCATTTTCAGCTCTTTCCACAGATGTTCAATTGGATTCAGGTCTGGGCTCTGGCTGGGCCACTCAAGGACATGCACAGACTTTCTCCGAAGCCACTTCTTTGTTCTCTTGGCTGTGTGGTTCGGGTCGTTGTCATGTTGAAAGGTAAACCTTCGCCCCAGTCTGAGGTCCAGAGCGCTCTGGAGCAGGTTTTCTTCAAGGATCTCTGTGTACTTAGCTACATTCATCTTTCTCTCTATCAGAACTAGTCGCCCCGTTCCCGCTGCTGAAAAACATCCCCAAATCATGATGCTGCCACCGCCATGCTTCACTGTAGGGATGGTATTAACCAGGTGATGAGCGGTGCCTGGTTTCCTCCAGATGTGACGCTTGGTATTCAGGCCAGAAAGTTACATTTTGGTTTCATCAGACCAGAGAATCTTGATTCTCATGGTTTGAGAGTCCTCTAGGTGCCTTTTGGCAAACTCCAAGTGGGCTGTGATGTGCCTTTTACTAAGGAGGGGCTTCCGTCTGGCCACTCTACCATAAAGGCCTGATTGGTGGAGTGCTGCCTGGATGGTTGATCTTCTGAAAGGTTCTCCCATCTCCACAAGGATACGCTGGAGCTCTGTCAGAGTGACCCTCGGGTTCCTGCTCACCTCCCTGGCCAAGGCCCGTCTTCCCCGATTGCTTAGTTTGGCCGGGCGGCCAGGTCTAGGAAGATTCTTGGTGGTTCCAAACTTCTTCCATTTACGAATGATGGTGGCCACTGTGCTCTTTGGAACCTGTAAAGCTGCAGAGATTTTTCCGTACCCTTCTCCAGATCTATGCCTTGACACAATCCTATTTCTGAGGTCTGCAGATAATTCCTTTGACCCCATGGCTTGGAGTTTGCTCTGACATGCACTGTCAACTGTGGGACCTTATATAGGCAGGTGTTGGCAATCACCAATCATGTCCAATCAATTGATTTAATCACAGGTGGACTCCAATTAAGTTGTAGAAACATCTCTAGCAGTATCAGTGGAAACAAAATACACCTCAGCTCACTTTTGGGTGTCATATCAAAGGGTGTGCACACTTGTGTACATATGATATTTTACATTTAGATTTTTCATAAATTAGCACAAATGTCTAAAAACCTGTTTTCACTTTGTCATTATGGGCTATTTTGTGTAGAATTATGATATATAAAATGAACTCAATCTATTGTAGAATATGTCTGTAACGTAATAAAACGTGGAGAAGGTGAAAGGGGTGTGCAAACTTTCCGGCTTGACTGTATGAATATGTAAATGAAAGCCATATCATCTAAACTTAGACTTACTTCTCAGGAATCTGAAAACAACGCCACAAATACACCGTAAAACCTAAATGCAATTTTAATAAATTAAATGTGTAGTTTCAACTAACGAATGGAGTAAGTCATAACAATACCAGTAAATACTTCATCATATAAAGTTTCCCTACTCAGCCACTGGTTTCCTCAAACCATTTGAGTCAGCTGAGCTGTTTTGCTTTACATTAAAATTATTGCATTAGATTTTCTCTGCTTTTTCTGGTGTGCGAGTAACTCCGCTACTTTATTGTTTTACAGTGTAGAATTTTCAGTAAACATCACACAGCGATTGTATATGGTAACATGCACAGTTAGAAATGCTGATATTACACTCACACACACACACATATACATACATAAACACACACACACAGACAGAGAGACACACACACACATACACATGCACACCAATTGGCAGCATCTGAGAGGTCAGCGTGTTGTCATTTAGTTAATGTTCGTCCACAGTTTGGGCTAAACATGGCGCCTTTTATGGAATTATCGTAATTAGCCTGACCATTAGCCTTAATGGGGAATAATGGCCAGTTAGATGTTATTTGATAAAACAACACGCCAGCGGCGTGGGGTGTTTTATTACGTCTCTATATTAAGCCAGATCCTGGAAGGTAAAGAATGTTTCCAGATCTGGGGCCTAATTGGTTCTGTGCTGGTTCAGTTTCCACATCCAGTGGGAGGGTAGACCACCCACTTGGAGCACGATTCCCTGCGCTCCTCCCCGTTCAGCCACAGTTCCACCAGTCAAACAAATAGGGGTTTTTCAGCCCCTCAATGGGAGACGATTAGGCGATCGCCTTCTCGTGCTGCGGATGTCTAATGACTCATATAGAGATGTATTCGTCATTGTTTCTGAGGGCTTCTCAGACATTCCTCGCCCACATTCAAAGATATCTGCCCCTACTGTAACTGCATTGGCATCGATGACTTAAAAATAACCATGTTCAAAAAGGCATGGAAAATATGTCTTCACTGAACAATCACAATAAACGCCACAGCACACATCAGAACACACATTATCTGCACAGTTTCAAATGATACATGGCTGAAGCCTGTTCAGTCACACCCACATTCTCAGAACACTGCTGTCTGTTCTCTGGAGCAATACAATTATTAATACATTTGCTAACATTTCTAACAAACAAATATTGCAGGTCGGTGGTGGCTTATAGTAAAAAAAAATCCAGAAAATGTTAGCGAGATAACAAATAAGTGTTGGGTCGTTTTATCAGGACCCCCAAACACACAAAAAAATGGAGCTGCATCAGAGCAGTAGGACCATCAAAACATGCAGTTTTTTTTGGATTGAAGAACTTTTGATAAGCACCTGCCACCACCAGCACACTAATTGCCATCAGGTTCACTGTACTGAAGCACCCTGATTTTTTGCATGAAAATTTAAATAAAAATGAAAACTCACATGATACACCAATTCTTTATTAAAAACACAGCAGTTACTCATTGAAAGTCATCAAAAAATAATTTATCATAGAAAATAAATAGCAAGCAGTCACAATGTAAATTTAAAAGGCGAGCACATATGTTCTGTATCTACATGTCAAACAGAGACCACAGTAAATATTCAACAGAGCAGTGGTAGCCCCTTACCCCATGCCCCTCAGCACAGGCAAGATCAATTAAATAAATACAGCCAACAAGCAACTATGATTAGCTTAATCCATTTCATTAAGCACTACTTCAGCTTGGGTTCTAACTAGAAAGTTCCAAACTTGACACAAATTTTACTAGTTTGTACTGAATTGGGTCTTTAATGTGTTGGAAATTCAAACGCGAAGGTGGGGGAATCAGAACAAGTCAGCTCACAACCGTGAGGACCAATAAATGGGGGAAAAAATAATAAAAAAGAAAGAAAAAACAGGAACTTAATTCCCTAAGGCTAAACAGCCAAAAACGAAAATGAACCCACTAAAATGGGCGAACTAGAAAACAAGTGAAATACCAACTAAATTTCCCCAGCTCACTTAATGAGCTAGAACGGGAAATCAAGCAAACAAAAAAACACCTTTGGTTACCTTAGCTCAGAGCCGGAAGAGTGTAAAACCAAAACAAATCCACAAAGAAAAACTGTCTCCTTGAGAACAGCAAAGAACAAAATAAATAGCGCAGAACGCTAACAGAAGAAAACAATCCTATTCCTGAAATAAATAGCTAATAGCAAGTCCCTCGTGAACATAAACAGAGTTTAATATCAGGTGGTCACTAGAACCTGGCTATACCTGGCTCGATGCAATGTCGAAAGACAAACAAGCACCGGAGAAGCGGAAGTGAGCAACTTAAATACCCTGCAGGTAGAAGCACAGGTGAAAACAATGAGGACGGCAAACCCAGAAACGGAACGTGGAAAAAATCTGATTGATTCACAATCGTGGAACCTGGACGAGAGCCGCAAAAGAAAAGAAAACAAACAGTCACGAACCACTACAAGTACAAGTAATTTACTATTTTACTAGTCAAACACTAGATATTTAGCAGTGAGGTCACTGGATTTTGTTATTATTTTTGCGACACTACAACATGTTGTATTGCGATAAATACAACAGTATCACATTAATAGCTTTATGATCATCAGACAAGGTGCTGGCCATTAACTTATTAACAAACCAATAAATGCCCCACTAACATTTGAAATTTATTTTTATGTGCTAAAAACTGCTTGCAATTCTGCTTGCAATTCTAGGCCTTGCCTAATGCATTTATTGGTTTGATAATACATTGACTAGCATAAGATGAATAGCCCTATCTACGTTCAGGTGTATCTGAGGACACAATAGCTTCTACCACAGCTCAGAAAGCAGGGCTGTGAGCCGCTGACTTTTTGTATTGTGTGTTCCCTTCCAGCCTCCTAATTACATGTTTGTATTACACTCCCTATGGGATACTCCATGGTGCACCTCATACAAAATGGTTTTATGTACGGAGGGAAAGCAATCACTTGTGCAAATGGCACGCTGCTGAGAGGTAACATGGGCTTCTGTGGATGGGATGTTGCTTGTTAATAAAATGTTTTCCAGATCACACTTCAACCACAGTAATTGCAGTTTCCAAGGGAATTCTCGCTCGCAAAGCTTTTATAAACACAGCCGAGTACAAGGTTTAATTACTGCGCAGCTTGGATAATAACCAGCTATTTGGAGTCTGAGAAATGAAGTTCAAGTGTGAGCTATGACTGCCACACCACCACAGCTAGGTGTCTCATAGCTGAAAGATTTATGATACATTAACAAACCATTCTAATGCCACCGTCAGTGTTTGAGCTCCGCTACGGACCATTTGCTCTGCACAAGCGCCATCTTTCTTCATTGGAGTTCACACTGTCAGTCCACTGAGAGTGCACTTTCCCAAGGCCACCCCCAACTTAGAAAAAGCTACCTCACAGAGGTAAAACAATTACATGCAATTCAACAGTGTAATCCTATATATTAAAAAAATGTTTTTAATTCATCATTGTTATTTTTTTTTATTTTTTTGGACACCAATTTTTTTTACTGGCTTTTGTGCACCTGACATGTGATGACTTATTGATAACAATCTTTCTGCCTTTTTAAACGCATGAGCACAACTCAACTTGAAAAGTATGTAGATGTTTAAAGTCAGACATAAAATCCATGGTGATTGTCAGGACGGTTAATTTACCATGACTAAAGTTACCGTGGCCATCCCATAGTTTCTCCAATGGTTAAGCTTGGCAAGAAGAGTCTTGTTTTCCTTTTAGAAAAGGGGGGTCAGGGTAGGGTAGCCCATGCAGTGCAATGTTAGATGTCTGTAATTACTGTTCAACACTTAACCCGCAAAATAGAATATCCCTGCAATCATCAGTACACGTTGAGATACCAGTCATGAACTATATTCTAGTCTATTCAGAACATCAGAAACCAACTATTAAATTAGCTTGTACAATTTTTAGCCTTGACTTAACTTAGTCTGAGTCATTTTGCTTCAGTGAATGTGAAATTGCATCACAGTTTCAGACAAGTACTTGCACATTATTCTGTGCACACAATTATTGTATACATACACTGTGTAGTGTATACTGTATATCCTGGCATAGTTCTCATGCAAAGTAGCTTTAATCATTTATTTACAGAATTGCTGTTCTAATCAACCACATTTTGGCATGTGCCCAAACATTAGCATTAGTTTCTGTGTCCATTAGTTTCTGTGTCCATCGGCTTTACATTGATCCAGTACTAAATTCAGGAAGATGTCCAAGATCATGCAACCCATTGATTATTGTCTTGTGTGATGAGTTCCACACATCTGTACATAGAGAGCTAGTTTACTGTGTCCAATTCCCCCTTACACTTCTTAAAATTTCTAACTATCTTGGTATTTGTCTATTTTAACTTTAAGTATTTTACTTTATTGTGCTATTTTTTTTACTGCTGTAAAGCACTTTAGATTTTAAATTGTGCTATTTTTTACTGCTTAAACAGAGCTTGAAATGCTATACAAATAAAGTTATTATTATTATTATTATTATTATTATTATTATTATTATTTCTATGCAACCGTATCAGGGTAATATGTAACTTATTGCTGCATGTTCTTCTCCTTTCCTGCCCTTGCATTTAATTTAATATACAGCACATGCCGTTTCACAGACATACTTGTGGGGAAATGCATGAAACTGCAGGGCAGATACTGACTATGCAATGCATTGTCATCAATTTAGTGATGATAATAAGCTTTATTGCATATAATTTACAGCACATTTCATACAAATTATTTGTGGCCGAAAGTTCTTCAAAGTTCGTTATTCTTTAAATGCCTTGGGGAATAAAATCCTTGTTAAACTTCCAATTGTACCAGGCCCTTCAAACAGTAGCAAATATTTTAATGCTGATAGGTGAATACATTTTGAGGATATGCTTTTGAAGAATACCAAACATAACACTGAACATGGTAAATTGCCTCATCCTTGTAAAAGGACAGTTGTGTGAAGGAGCACCTACGTAATGTTGTGTCATGCTATAGGATGCACAGGGCTCTGTTGGACAAGTACAGTACATCCTCAGAGATATGAAACTAGAATTACAGACTGACTGGGAAACGAACCTGGTATGAAACTGGAAATATTCCATGCAATTGCTTCTTTGGTCATTAACTTAAACCTTGATTTATGTATGAGAAAGAGCCTATTAAACTATTTAACTTTCACCTCAATCCAGTGAATGAGTTTTGTTTCACAAATTCGATTTATTTGTACGATTAGAAATACATACAAAAATTAACAAACAAATTAAATAAAGTTATATTCAGATATATTCACTACATTTGGTTGAGAAAAGAAGCTCAAACAATTAGTTGAGCTGCCAGTATAAGGGTTTAAAAGTAAGGCGACAGTAATACATGTGATCATTCAAATTCAGTGAAGGATTCAATCTTTTTAAATTTGTGTATTTTGATGTTCAAAGTCCAAACACAGTTGCAGTACAGAGTTTTGAACATCGTCCATTCCCACATATGCTCGTATCTCTGAGATTCTACTGCATGGTGATGTTCCTGCAGGGATCAAAGGCGCTTATTAAACAAATGTACTCTGGTGAGAACCATCTGGGCCGTGGACAAGAGAAGCGGCAGTATCTCAACATATTTAAAACAACGTTTTGCAGTTCTGAAAATGGAACACATTAACACCTGGGTTTGTTTATAAACCGTGAAGAGCCATGACAGAGAGTCCAAACAGTATGCAGGCACTAACACACAGGGAATTGATTAATGACAATCTCTCCGCCATCAAGCTGCCGGCCATCTCCTGCGATACTTCTCATTCTCCCTGTCTCTCTGTTTACATCAATATCACACTTCCTATTCTGGCCCTGCCTGCCCTGTTTGCTAATGAATGTGCGGGTGGTGATGGGGACGTGGCGAGCTGTTATCCTGTCTCTCTATAGGCGTTAAAAAGCAATTACGGCACAATACCTTTCAATGCCATGAATAGATCATTTGGCGTTTCGCTGCACCCGAGCATGCTGGGGTCTGTGACCGTGGCCGCGCTCCGCTCTGCTTCACCCCAATAGGTGGAGGTGAGCATTCCTGTCGTTTCGGCAATGCATTGTGTTCCCTTTCATGACATCACCAGGTGCACGCAGGTATGCTGGCTACAACACACGCATGCACCTAATTACCTGGCTGGGCTACCACAGTGAAACTAATCAGGCGTAGTACAGTTCATTACTCAACATAATTCCAATATGTATAAGTAGGAAGCAGTGTGGTTTGGGCATGCAATGGCCTCATATCAAAATTGTGATTCACATTTATTGTTGGAGTCAAGGCATGTTTACAAGGTTAATGTCACAACTCAAACGATTTTGAATGACATTCATAAGTTTCTTTCCCCTGCAGTCCCCACACATTGCTCATTAAGCGTTCATCCCAATCTGGAGAACTATACAGTGATGGAAGCATTTAGAGCAATGGATGGTGTCCAGTGACGTAAAGCCTAATTGCAGGCAGCATCCCCACAGGACAAATCCCATCTGGGACCGGTCAAGTCTGAGCTCAAGGCCCTCATAGACACACAGATCATCCCTGATTATATACGTCATCCTCTGAACTGCATAGAAGGCCTACTTCTGCCATGGAAGATTGACATTTATCGATGCAGAAACCGGCTCTAATTCAGCGTGCAGGGTCAGGGTGCTTATGGGCCAGGCCGATGGTAATATTTCTTTTTTCTATCTGCAAGATGGGTATGTCTGATGACATGATAGATATTCCAAAAGGCTTATGTACTGTAACAATGTTGTACTGAATTTCTTCTATGTCATTTTTCCTTTGGTAATGCAGGCTTAAGTGAAAACCCAGAAGTTTGTTAGTATATGAAATGAGAACCACCCCTGGTGTGCGATATACTCTTGTATCTGCACAGTACAGTTTGTCATGGCTCATATTTTATATTAGCTGTGTAGCTCATTCCACAAAGAAAAAAATATGACTTGGCTACCTGTTCCCAATAAGCTGCAATAATAATAATAATAATAATAATAATAATAATAATAATAATAATAATAAAATTCCTCTTAATTTTATAGCGTGGACATTTCTCATTTCTAGATTTGCCATAAAATTTGAGTCAACCAACTAGATGGAATAAGTGATCGAATAAATCACCTGTGGTAGTTTATGAACACCAGTGAGGAATTTACATGAAGGAAAATGTAACATTTCTTCTCGCTCCTGCTCGTCTGTGGCAAACTGAAGTGTGAAGAGTGCTTTGCCCAGATTATTTAGTCATAAAATCTCTTCTACACACGAGGTATTTTTCAGCACCGTACCTGTGCTTACTCACTCAGACCCTTTTAAAAGCCATTTCATCCATCTTCAAAAGGAGAGGAAAAGCCAAGTGTACGTCCTTTCAAAGTTGGACAGCATCTGTGAAGGACACCATGTTTTGTACTTAAATAGACATCTACAGAGGGAAGCGTTCCTCTCATTTGTCAGTAGCAAAGACCCTATTTTATGTGGAAGCCGCTCTCTCAGAGGCCTCACTCAGGCAAAACAAGGCCCTCGACAACCTCACGTGTGCCCAAGCACACATCACAAGAGCTGGGCCTCCTTCCACCTGTTGATGGAGCCTGTTTTTAAAGATGAAAATAGTGACAAATTGACAAAAAGAGAACTGGAACCAATGAGAGCATTAAAATGTTAAAGGTAAATATTGACATTTAATGGATATGCTTCTCAATAACACTCTTGTTTCTTTTCATCCTTTTTGGCTCTTTATATTCAATTGGCCTTTGAGAAAATGTAATTTCTATTATCATCAAAATCATAAACTCCTGCAGTTGGATAGGACCCCTTCTTTAAAGAAGAAAAAAACTTTTTCAGAACAGATGTCTGGGGTAATTTGCCAGCTATCTGAATTCACTGTGATTAGACATTCTGTAAATGCTAAGTCAATGAATTTATTCATTTGAAATGCATTCTAAAAAGGGATAAGAATCCCATGCCCACAGAATATCTAATATAATTTTTTCTTTCTGTGGGTATTAGTAAACAGTTACACTGGCCAGATTAAACCCAGCTAAAATGGCTGCGTTTGAAGCCAAGTGGCAGCTATTCCTCAGCAGTTAGCAGCATTTGGGGTTTCTGTGTAGTCATTTAGGTCAACTCCCCCCTGTCGTGCTAAGTGCTCTTGTGGCTTTATTTATTGCAGAACACTTGTAAACTTTGCCTCAGTCTAAAAACCCTGTGGACCTCTATTGAAGACGCTAAGTGTAGTTTTCCATTTATCACCGTCTGTGCCGCAGTTGGGCAGATGCACACAGCAGTGGTCTCTGCCAAGTATTTCAAGAGATATTAATGTTACAGTTACATAGTCCACTCACCCTTCAGAAATCCCATGACGCGATTAATCGCTAATCTGCTTATCATCTTAACCGGGTCCATATTGGTTGCTTGATTTGACAAAATTTGAGTCCTTGAGTGCATTATCTTACCAAAGTTAAGAATACCCATGGAAACCTCTATTGCCCACAAAGCACACTAGAGGTCCTTTCAAACAACCTTATCTAGACATTACAGAGGTGTTGAATTGTAAAGCCAGTATAAGTAATCCCCTAAATTTGAGAACATGAAGCACCATGCCTGAAACAATGTTAAAAAATAAACACGCGATGCCAATGGGGAGTTTGATTCATGGATTGTTCACAGGCATACAGAACATTGTGTTTGCCTCAGAGAGTGATCCCTTTTTGTTTTGTTATTTTTTCATGTCTTGTGCTTTACATTATCTCTCAGATCTGGATACCTGGCTTTTGCACATTGTCAGCTTGTGTGTTTAGAGTGCAAACACATGGGTTTTCATCTGTTTCATGTCGGTATTAGTAAATGATTAATCATTTTGTTAATTGCCATTAAAGTATTAACTATGTATTATTAAGACTTTGATACAGATAGTTTGTCTCCTTTTTCCAGGCAACAGTTTTTTCTAATTGATTGGAAAACATAGACAATATCATCTGAACAAGAGATCCTAGGCAGAGTTCAAGAAACACCAAGCTGGTGCAGCCAACAGGAAAACTACCAAATGGTTAGAAGTTTTGCTATATTAGGTCAGCACAGATGAAAAGAGAAAAAGAGAATGCCAAGGTAGGCTGGTGTAGTAGTGTGGAATCCTCAATGTCTTGCAGACAAAATTCCTGACAACCATTAAAATTCCTGATACTTAAAAAAATAACTCCTATTATTTTGAGTGGCAGAAATACATTATAAGTGATAGTCAAAGGCTTGGTTAGGGTTAAATAGTATAAGTGTTTTTGTAGACCCAAACCCACAGCAATAGGGAGCCTGAAGTCAATTTAAAAAAGGAAAGATGAAAATCAGTGTTTGGCTTCCTCTTGGCAAGACTGAAACCTTACATAACCCGATTAGAATTATGAAAAATTAAAACGTTGCTTTCATTGGCAATGGCCTGAAGATATAGTAATCATTTTTTATATGTGGTCGCATATCCTTTGCATGCCATGACTTCCTGATGTCTGTGACCCAACAACATCAAAAGACTCTTGATATCTTATTTTCTGGTACTCTTACAAGCGATACTATAATGTCTCTGCATTTGAATGGATCTCTATGGGAATTGGGGGGTGGGACTAGATTTAGCTGTAAATTATACTGGAACAGTTTGGAATACATGGTTGGTAAAATGGCTGTAAGTCATCAAGGGTCTAAGGTATCAAACGAGCCTCAAACCATCACTCTGCTGCCAGATATGCAGTAGATATGGATGGATCACTTTAAGGGTTGTTTCTCCTTACTTATTTTCCTATTGAAAAAGAAACCCTTCAAGTTATCCATCTATATCTACTGTATTTCTGACAGCAGAGTGATGGTTTAAGGCTGGTTTGATACATTAGACCCTTGATGACAGCCATTTAGCCAACCATGTGGTCCATACTGTTCCAGTGTAATGTCCAGCTAAATCTAGTCCCACCCTCCAATTCCCGTAGAGATCCATTCAAATGTAGAGGCGTTATAGTATCGCTTGTAAGAGTACCAGAAAATAAGATATCAAGAGTATTTTGATATGGTTTCGTCACAGACATCAGGAAGTCATGGTATGCAAAAGATATGCGACCAAATATAAAAAATGATGACTTTATTTTATATATAAATGCAGGGGTGCCAATAATTGTGGCACATGTGGTTTTGTAAAAAATTATTATTTGAGTGATTTTTTTTTCTCATAATAAATTTACTTCAATAAAAGGTTGTATTTTTCTCATTTTTTAAATTTCAGATTAAGCTAATTTACCAAACGGTGAATTTTTTATAACCTTTTTTACTCATCTTTACCAGGGGTGCCAATAATAGTGGAGTGCACTGTACTTAAATTGTAGATCAAGTGTAAGTGTTATATACAGAATGCAGTGACTCACCGAAAGGGGATCAGTTCTGTTATGAAATCTCAGAGACACAGTGTATTTTTTCAAGAATAAGGGCATGGTACACTTTATTATATATAGCATAAAAAATAGCCCCATGTGAGTTTGAATATGGGTGTTTACTACTTTTTATACTCTGGATAAAACTATAGGTGGTGGATACACATAGGTTCCTAACAAATCTTACAAGGGAGTCAAATCTAAATGTTCAGGCACACCCCTATGAGAGCATGTGGCACATGCAAATTTTATGCGTTTGAATGCTTATTTTTGTTTAATACCACATGCCACGGGAAGAGTGCTATATCTTTAAACACACAGATTTTATCTTACACTCTATTGGAAACAATATTTTATTCTTTTCCTAGTTGTATGCTACCACATGCAAATATTTTGTGTACTCACTGCTTCGGTAACAAATTGCCATATCATGTGTTACAATTACCTCTCCAGTCTGCCCAAACTATACATCTTTCCAGTGAAATGGTTTGAAAGCTATGAATTATGGCCATATTTCAGTCTAAAAGAAACAAACCACTAATTGCGATGTGGCCTCTCAGTAATTTCAAGAGAGGGCCCAGAGAGGCACTCCAACATTGGGGAAATCTTTTACTTCTGCTGCAGCTTTATTTTGGTTTCAAATAACAGACACTACTAATTTGGTGTAGGGCCGACCTTTGCCCCCCCTCCTCTGTTTCCCAGGGGACCCTCCAATCAGCCCTCAGCCCGCCCGTTTCTCCAGGTCTCCTTAGCTACCAGCGAACTTGAGAGTGCCTTTCCGAAATGTTTCTGCTAATTCCCATTTCCTTTATAATCACAAGCTTTCATGTGAGTGGCTGGCTGGCCCGGTTTGGGGGGGAGTGGTAATTACTCCAGGTCCCACATATTAACCCTACCAGGTGTCACTGGATAGACTGTTTACTCCAGTGATTAATGGAACTGCAGGAGAAGAATTGTTTTTTAAGTGATAGTTATATTTTTTGTCTTTCTATGTTACGAGGGGAGTGCCTCTGAATTAATTTGGAAAGTGCTGACAAATCTTTGCTTGGCTATGGAGTCACATCTTTCAACTGCTGCCTCTTTTGTGTTATTGTGGCAGTCCATAGTGCAGCAGTTAAGTCATTAAGGAAGGTTTTCATGAATGGACAAAAGGTCTAAAATAATATTTGAGTTAATAAAAATAGGTTACGCCACAGATACCTAGTTGTTTTTATTAACAAAAACCTGAGAGCACATTACTAAGAGCACTTGTTTTTCTTCCTTTGAATACAACCCTGTCATTCAAAAGATCTTTGAGAAAAATCTGTTGGAAACAGACAGCATTCCAAACCATGAAATGAGGTCAAAACAGGCATGAGTAATCGTGCCCGTCTTTATATATCACGCAAAGGAAACAATTAAACAATAATTTTTTTTTAAAGTTCATATGTTATTAAATATTTTCTTGAGTGAAATTCTTGCAATATAGCTGTTTAGTGCCAAATTATTTCCAGCTGTGAAAATAAATACTTCTCAAAATATTCCATAAATTAATGAGCATTCAGAAGCAGATAAGATCCACATTGCCAAATGTGGAATTGTGAGTAACATGCACACTATATGTGCTATACTCACGTTGAGTATAATGTATATTGTCGTACTATACGGTTACCTTATGCATGCATAGATTATATTTTAACATGGAAATGTATGAACCAAGCTTTTTAATTTTGGCATTGCATAATAATATGGAAAGATGAATCAGAATACATTTCTTATTAACAAATATTTTCTTAAAATTGATATGTGGTTTGTGCGCATATGTGGTTAATAATCAGAATGCTGACATGTCCGTTTTTTCTCATTAGCTCTCTCTCTTTCTCTCTCTCTTTCTCGCTGTCATGCATCACTTGTTGACGGGGCTGTACTATGCGTACTGTACCAGAGCACACTGCCCCCTTGCAGGTATCCTGTATGACACTTCAAGCCTTTATGTTTCTTTTGCATATTACCTATGCTGTTATGGGTTTGGGGTTGTTCCATCTTTAAGTATGTTCACCTATTATACAGACATTAAAATGTTAACAGGAAAACATTTATAATTTTTTTTTTTATTATCTTGTTGTTGTTTATGCCTATTTTATATTGGTTATGTATTCATAATTTAGAAGCTTTAATTTTGATAGCAAGTAATAATGTACAATCATTATACAATTGCAATAATTTTGTAAAAAATTAAGTGTTGGCTTATAGCAATTAATGCTCATTATATGGAAGTGGGAACAAGGGCATGTTTTGTCATTTTTGGGCCCCGAACACAGCTCAGTCTGTGACCCCCCGCAATGCACATTTCAACATCCATCCAAATCAAAGTAGGTAATATGTGGGTTCTGTTAAACACCACCTTTAGCCAGCAGCCCCCGCCTGCAACATCAATTGCCTGTGTTGCCTAATAGCTAAACACACCCCCAGAAGCAGCATCAAATAGAGTTGTATTTATATGATAAAATATCATGTTATTATAATGATATGTTACTTATTATTAAAACTGAAAGATGCAATACAAAACATGACTTCACTACATGGGCTGTTAATTAGGTTAAGAAAGAATACACAGTTGCTGAAAAAATATGATTGTCCATTTCTGATTTGGCTTTTTCTCTCCTCAAGCCCAGAACACAAGCACTGCCAGGAGAATCTGCCCTCTATCCAGGTAGACTAGATTATACAGTTGCTTCCCTTCCCTAAAATAGTAAATTGAACAGTTCGGCCCCTAGCATAAAAACCTAATTGCCAAACAATAGCATTTGGCTCCAATCTTGTAACTAACCAGGGAATAAAGCCCAAAGGGTAAGATTGAGAGAGGGATAATAAATCGAACTTTCAGGTGCAAGGCAATGGAAAGTGTAAAAGCAGATAGCTTTTAGTAGGGCAGTGAAACAAAGTCTAGGATGCATTAAAAGATTAACTTTTCAACGTTGCCTTTCTCTTGCACAATAAGAACCACTTAGACTGCACCAGAGAGCTTAGTGTTTAAAGCACTGCTTATTTTTACCACATCATTTGATAAAGCTATTGTGCCATCACCATTAAATCTGAAGGGTGTGAAAAAACCAGTGTCAACTCTTCAGATCAGCCCAGGGTGAAGCGTTATGTACTCAGGTGATGACCTAATCATTATCCCATCTCTACTGAAGGGCAAAGGAGGGTAGCAATCATCCAGCCAGCACACACTTTGTACGCAAAATACACTCGCATTGCCGTGATACTACAACAACATTATTACATTACATTACATTATAGGCATTTAGCAGACGCTCTTATCCAGAGCGACTTACACAGCATTTCTTTTGCATTATGAAACCAAAAGTGACACAAAGAAGGGGTCTCGGAGCAGAGCAGAGGGTTGAGCTTGTTTTTGACTGTTATAACCCCACCTATTGTTCTATGTATATCTTTTAGCGAGGGCTTGAACTCTTTAACCTTTTCTATGGTGTGGTTCAGCTTTTGAGTCGTTTTTGTATTGCCTCATAAGGAACTACTGCTTTTCCTGTAAGTTTTGAAAGCAAATTATTGTTACAGAAAAGTTACTAGTCAACTCTAGCAGAGTACATCAAATCAAACAGAGTCCAAAAAGGTAAATAAAAAGACAAAATAATTAGCAAATTTCTTTCAGTCCTAATGCAGGTCACAAACAAATGATCCATTGCATGTTTAATGGCATTATTCACTCAGTCCATAACAGTACATACAATGCAAAATCTTTACATTAAATGCAAAATATGCATCCATAATTTTTTTTACATTCATTAAAACATTCACCATTTAACATATATGATGAAGTGATTAGCAGTGGTGTTCCAGTTTGGTAGCTTTGCAACTGATACCCTTCTGCAGTAAATGCAAGTCTGAGTTTGTGGTTCTGACTACCCATCCAGTGAACAAGGATTACAGCATCGCATCGCTCACTAGCGACCCTCTCTGGTCGTCCGTGGTCCACCTGCAGAGCTGCACGTGAACTGTATTCCTCCTTCAAGACTTGAAGACTGCAGTGTGATAAGAAATTGTGGCTAATATCATGTGCCTCGGAGCAGAGCGCATGCTCGTCTGCACTCTCCTCAACGTATTGCGGAGGTTGCAGCAATGAGCCTTGCCGGAAAAGCACAGTAAATAATTACACTTGTTATTTTAGATCACTTATTATTTTAGATTAGCTTATTATCACTAGAATTACCGCAGTGTATTTAGTCATGCTGCTTCTTGCCAGAATCTCTCTATGGTCAGATGAAACAATCAAGTGACAGAACACAGTGAGCCAATTAAAGCTGTCACATTCGGTCCGAGACTACAGGGGAGAAGGGTGGACTGCTGTGAAACAGGGACTGCCAGGTCTGAGTCTAGAGACTGTGCATTCTGCAGCATCAAGTGTCTGTTCAGAAAATAACAGGTGATTTGACCTCAGTCTGAAAAGCAAAAGCCAAAAGCTGCCTTGGTACAGGCTATAATAATAATAATAATAATAATAATAATAATAATAATAATAATATTCATAATTATTATTATTCTTATTATAATGACTAAGGGAGCTGTTTCTATTGCCTCATGCATACATAAAAGTATTTAGGCAGAAAAAAACCTTTAGTCGCTTGGCTGGTACATTGTCGTCTTTAGATGCTCTCAACCTGAAAAATAGTTCATTTGTCACATGCTTCAATTTGAAAGAGGTTGCAACTTAAATTGATTGATTAACAGACCTAACGATGAGGTCCTAATGTCTAATGCATGGATAACTGGTTATTGAAGCTAAACCACATGAAGAAAACAAAGAGTTCAAAGACAAAGCAAATGGTAATGAGCCAAACCTGCAATGTGTTAAAAGCAAACACTTTGAACACATGTATATTGACCAAGAGATTGGTTGGAATGAAAACCAGCATACACAGGATCAGGGCTTGGAGCTCCTGAGAAATAAATATGGAAGACCATACACACTGGCAAGTCCACCATACATCAGCTCTCCTCCTTACAAGATCCTGTCGTCTTCAAGTATCTGTTTGCGATGAACGAGTGGCTAAGGCTAAAGTGCCTCTTCAGAGCCTTGAGAAGCAGGATTGCAGAAACAGATGGACATGAAAGACAAGCTACACCATCTGTGTTGTGGCAGCACTTAAAGTGATATCTCTGTGTCACAGGCTGACCAACAAAAGACACGGAAGACGGAACCCCCACCCAACATGTCCCAGCCTTTTGCTCTGCTTCCGGTCATAGCCTTTAGAGTGCTGGGGCAGTTACTGGGTATTTCTGCTGAAGAGCCAATTACCGCCATCAAGCACCTATCTGGCAGAACTGCCAATCAACATTCTATCAGTTGTATATTTTCTCAGCATTCTGTAAAAAATTTTCCATATTATTTTTGAAACGGAAATGCCTGAACCAGATTTGTAATTCTGTAAATTTGTAAATCAGATTCTGTAATTCCAAAAAATAATCATGTTTCGGCTTTTAGCCAGTCATTACATGGTTGTGGGGACTTGTCCGGGATATCTCTGGACAAGAAATACATTTCTTTGTATCATATGTATAGCAATTGTTTTAGTGCGTTCAGTAAATGGCTGACTTTTTGGTTCTCCTGGTTGGTGTTGTTGTTACAGTGTTTCACTGCTTTTGTTTGTCCATGCGGGAAGTGTTTTTACACTACGGCTCTGAGTTTCTCTGCTTTTTTGTTGCTGCCACTGACTGAGGTTAATGTGAGTGAGAGCGCTGTGTGATCAGGACATTCATAATCCACACACTATGGGGTAGCACCAATTGGGGTTCGGAAGCTCGAGCTGGGTTCCTCGTTATTTCAAAATAACACCCCAACAAAAATATATTAACCCTGCACAGTAAAATGTTCAGTGTCAAATCAACTCTTACACAGTACATATTGGACTCGTGCACTGTCATGCCCCACATGCACCTGTGCCAGTTACCTGGTGTGATCTGTCTGTTTTGCCAGTGCTGACGGTGGAGGCTAAACTAGATTGGGGAGATTTCCTGCAGCTGGTTAGAAGGCTATATAGTCCAGGGGCTCGTTTCATGAAAGTTGTGACGTGCGAGCTGCGATCTGCGAGATGCGATCAATTTTCCTGCACTTTTTGGAGCGTTTCATGTAAAAAATCGCAATTGCAAGTCATGAACGCATGTCGCAAAGCGCGTTCATGTAGGCAATCCGTAAATCTGCAATCGTTCTCATCCCCCTGCCCCGTTTTTTGTATCGAACTGTCAATTATTCCAAAATGCAAACTAAAGGTGGTGCTCTGGATTACAGGTTACTTTACTGTCTGTAAAATATTCAAAATACTTTTAATAACCAAAATTATGTTACAATGTATCGTGTCTGACTTTAATCCAACTTTATAATATAAAAATATCATGTTAAAACTATGTTAATGGCCAAAGCATAATTTGCATTTGCCCTTCAGAAAAAAGGAGTTTTGGAAGACCACTCAGTGCGTAAACATCTCCTTTCACTTGACGTCTGTGTTGCGGGCTGAATTTAATTGTTACAAAGCATAGTGCTGTCATCACTTTACGGACGAATTGGACGTTTCGTTGCTTATTCCATAACATTGTCCGATGTCCGACAACCCAGTGAAAGCTGCCGGGTGCCAGGAAGCGCAGAGCTGTCACTATTTCAAGCGAGACAGGTATGCTCTGTTACATGTTATGTATGGCCTAAGAATGTCGCATAAGCGTAGCCTAATATTCCATCTCTTACAAAAAGAAAGTTTATAAAAACAGGCCTATGTCTTTACACTTTTTCTGAACTAAATCTCAGACAGTGTAGGCTACTTAAAGTGCACTTTCATTTTAATTTGCAGAAGCGGTTTCAAGTAGCGGTTTCAAGTAGAAGTAGTTCATAAATGGTAGTAGCCTATACTTAACATTTAGTTCCAGGAAATACATAAATACTAGAAATACTTTAAATACATATGCCTATTTAGTTTTATAAAGTTGTCTACGTAAAATATAGTCTTCTCCATCTCACTACAGACACACAGCGCATGAAAAAAAACCAAAGAAAAAAGCCGGACACAACAAAACACATTCAAAGTAACAAACATGAACAGGAGAGACAGCTGGACTACATGTCGCTATTACAGCGCCACGTGATGTCGATTTATATTTGCTTATATGATATATCACCTGATGGAATTCAAACTCGATAAAAGTAAAAGTGAGAAAGTAAAAGTCTTGCTAAGAAATCTTATGAATAATGAATGAAAGAGCTTTATTGTATTGCTGTAGCAGTCCTCATGAATTAAAAAAGGCTTAGCTGAAATTGATGGCAGAACAGTTAGCAATTGAACAAGGTATTCCTGCTGACGTTGTGGAGCTAATACTTGTATCTGTAACACCTGTATCACAGAGTGTTGAGCAGTCTGATTGTAAAGAGGAATATACTACTTTTGCGTTCAAATAATGTCAATTGGTATTAAAAAAAAAAAATTTGAATTGTTGGAAAAGATGAGAAATGAATTGCTGGAGAAAATGGGACAATAAAGGAAATATTAGAACTGGGGGAAATGGAATTGGCCCTGAAAGTGATGGCTTTCAAAGAAAAAATGGCAGAATTAGAGAATTAGATTCTTGATGGAAAATGTAAAGAGTAAAATTCTCTAAAAGCATCTTAATTGGATTGCAGTGATTTGGATGTTTTTTTAAAATAAATAACATGTTTGATGAGAGCTTTTCGACACAAGGCCTGATGTTAGATGTAACTTGCATTTCATTCCAAAATGTTTTGAAAAAGATCCATATACTTTCTTGGTATTATTTTTAAAAATATCCAAGTGTTGTCAGTGGCTCGAAGACGAAAAAATAATAATGCTGCAGTCTGTCCTGGTAGGTAAGGCCCCAAGCGACAAATTAATCTCTTATGCCAGAACAGACTCTGTCATAATCTGAAGTTAAAATGCCATTTTTGAAAGCCTATGAGCTCCCGAGGCATATTGTCTGAATGGTGACCTAGTTAAAAGCAGACCCATGTCAAATTTGTCAGGGAAATGTTGCTCCATTTTAATCATTGGCATAGAGCATCAGGGACCTTATGAGAAACTGCAATTTGGTCGCTCTCGAACAGTTACCAAATTCTGTGTCCGATTCTGGTTCTGTTAAGAGCTTACATCATTTGATGCTGCAGTGTTAGCAGATGAGTTTGTCCTGATTTATAAAGGTAGGTCTATAAATGATCTCTGAGTTTATTCCCACTAAAATGATTCAACCTTACATTTTAGTTTTACTAAGTCCAAATCGGGTCAGTTCACCGCAGGGCATGAAAATCCACGTTTGCAGGTGAAAGAGGTTTCTGGCACAAATGGGAAGCTTGACTTGACACAAACATGTGCCATTTGCAGGGGCATTGGAGAAATGAGTGGCCTACTCCCAAGCATGGGCTTGAGAATAGGGGAACTGACTATCCAGGTCCCCAAGGTGGGGAGGGGCCATCTGAAGGCCTGGACTAAAGAGTTTGCATTGGGAAGAAACTGCATTTGCACGGGGCCCAGAATTTTGTGCTACGCCCCTGCTCCCAAGTCTAATAAAAAGTCTTCTAGTCTATTCTCAAAAGCTATGGGTGTGGAAGCCTCTTTGCATGTCAACGTTAGCATTATCTACTTCCATGGATCTAAAAACAGACGGCCTATGGAAAAAATGAATGGGGCTTTTCTTAATCTTTAAGTATGGATTGGGTCTCCCATATATGCATTAGTGTAAGAAAAAATATAGCTTTTGGCATATTTTTTAATGTTTCACAAAACTGCTAGCTTATAAACTCTCAATGAGGTTTTTATTCCCACGGCCACAGCATCCCATGTTTTGAACTAATAGTAGTTTTGAACTAAAAGCACTAATAGTTAGCTAGCTAGTATCTTTGATTTAAGCATCATGACTATGGCATGCCCTCGTGGTCAGCTCATGCTTTAAGCGCGGAGGGGCCAGCTAGTGGTCAGCTTGCGATGTGCGCACTGAGGGCCCTGGCATTCAACTTATTTCGGAAGTCTTGGGCCACGCATCACGTGCAGCCTGAAGCTTGGAGGCTCCCTGGCAGTCCGAGGCCCCGAGGCACTGATCCCACTGGCCTGGTCCATAATGCAGGTATGACTATACTGGATGATGACACCTTCAGAGAAATTTTACTTGAATCGGTGGAAGGCTACTGTTTTGAGCCCGAACACACGGGTGAGGAGGCTTTCCGAAGGCGTGAGGTGGCACCTTCTCATGCTGTAGCCAGAGCTGAATGCGCTGCCGACCCGGGACTGCCTCGGGTAAATGATGACTGGTGGTGTACGTGTGGTAACTGTGCCGCAATACCAACTGAAATGGAAATGTTTGCTGGACAGTTTTATTTGTCATATGTGGAGCAAGAAACAGATGAGGGAAAAGTCTGTCTAACCAAACAGCCTGGAATTTTGAACACTACATGCATAAGGGTGCTTTGGAGACATCCCTCTGGATCCCAAAAAGAAAAAACTGAACTGGTGTAAGAGACCCAGACCCAAGTTAGAGGACTGGGATGAGAAATGAGTAAGTGTTGCAGACTCCTGGCTAGGCTAGCTAATATGTTTTCACATTAACAAAAGTAGATAAATGAATGGCTGTATTTTTCTCTGGAGATTCCAGCTAATGGTGGTGATGTTTATTTCAGTAGAACTGTAGTGGCTAACTTGCCAGTGAGTAACGTTAGCCGCTCTCAAAGAACCGCTTCCAGGACTATTAGTAATGCCCAGCCGCTCTGGTTGTACTCAATGGGTGTGGCAACCTGTGACTGGTGTTGTCTGACACCACCCATAAACTGTAAGTGCTGTAGTACGACAAGGAACCATTGTATTCCACAGTAAAGCAGGTAGCTGGTACATGCACAGTAGCTTTGGGCTATATCTCTGCTCTCACTACAGCTAGAGAGTTGGCTGAGAGCTCATTTTTATTTAAAGGGGAATTCCCCTTTAAGTTAGAGCGGGAAAATAAAGGCGACACTATTTAAGTTGAGAATGTCATTTTGCTTCTTTTAGTAATGACTTCATTCAAATCATTGTCTCCTTTAAATTTAGCGAAGCAGTGTTGCGACTTCCTCACAATGAAATAGCTGGCCATACTGGTGTTCAAAAGATGTATGATTGTGTAATAAGTATAAAAGTTTTTTTGCTTAATGGGATGTGGCTAATTACATTACAATATTTCACACTTGTCAGATCACTGGAAAGCCAAACCAAAAAATAGCTGTTGCTTTTCTGCAGCCTAGTCCCGCTGTCTCTAACCCATTCCAGCACTTGATTTTGGATTGTGTGGGTTCTTTGCCTCGGTCCAAGGCTGGACAGAACGCAGCTGCCCGGCTTGTGTTCAACCTCCCGAAATTTTTACGTCACCCCCCTGCTGAGGTCACTCCACATTCAATGTTCATCACTAGGGAAAGCTGCTACATTATGGGAAGGATGTGCTTTGTCTTATCTGTTCTGTCGTTACCTTTATGATGTTTCTGTATGCACTTATTGTATGTCGCTTTGGATTAAAGCATCTGCTAAATGAATGTAATGTAATGTCATTTGTTGACTGTAATGTGTCAATCCACTCGTTATCATAGACCCAATCCGGTCCTTTATATTACTACTAAGTCCATTCTGAAGGCTCTGACCACTTTTATGTCCATATTTTGCATTCCTAAAATCATTCAAACCGATCAAGGGTGAAATTTTATGTCAAAGCCATTTGCTAAGGCTTTTAAAACAACTCAACACATTGTTTACAGTGTATCATCCCCAAAGTCAAGGTGCACTAGAGTGTTTCATCAACAACAACAAAATCTTGCACTCTTACTGAACTGAATTGGGATGTGACTGCGAAGTGGGTCAACCTTGGTTACTTCTAGCCATACATAAGGTTGCTTAGGAGAGCACTGGGTTCAGTCCCAACAAACTGGTGTTACAGTACGATCATTTCAGTACTCTGTTAGAGTTGAATTAACACTAGACATTTTACTGTGTGGAGCCTGTTCTTACTTCATGAGTGTGAAATATATATGTTTCACTATAGAGGCACCTACACTATGAATTGTATTATATTATATTATATTATATTATATTATATTATATTATATCATACCATACCATATCATATTATAAGAGGATTTGATGTATAGAATTTTAGCCATGGCAAGCTCTCTTGAGGTTGACAAATTGGCTAGTTGCATAATGTTTTCTGCAGATGTTCATCACCAGCCGTTTTGGGTTGAGCTTATTTAGGCCATTTTCCTCTGTGAGGCAATGACTAACAAAGTACTTAAGCCCTTACATTCAAAGGGTGAGGACAGATGTGAATGGATCACATTTTCTATTCAATTTGGCTATGGCAGGCTAACGTGAAACATAATACACATGGGGATATGATATAATGCAGCATATATATATATCAGCAGAAATATAGGAATGGATTGGATTGGATTTCTCGACTCCCATTATTATGAATCCAACATTCGGTTTAACCCAGATTCAGATATTCATAGGTTTAGGCATATTACTACGCTACAGATAAAGACTGCCGCTGTAGTTTTTTCAAGTCTAAGAGGCTGCTTTACACTAAAATGAATAAAAAAGATGAAAAATGCCAGTTGCCCAACGTCATTAATATCAGTGTCAAGTAAGACATAAAAGGCACTTTGTTACATGCTGTGAGTAGCTGAAGGGGCTCTGTTGCTACAGTTCATCGAGTCTGGCAGTCTGTCTCTCTTACCCAGCTGTTGAGGTGCTGACTCGCATGCAGGCCATTATTTAACTTGGAGAGTGATTTTCACAGAGGGCGCAGTGACATGTTGCTTTTACAGAGCCGAAGGGAGAAGAAGAGTAGGCAGCGATAGGCGGGAAGAGGACAGATGCACAGGAAACACACAGCCGAGGAAAGAGGGTGACAGGGAGAGCCTGGGAGGCAGCAGAGCAGGGGAGAGTAGAGAGTTCAGTGGTTGATGAATTTAACACAGTTAGTAGTTTTTTTCTTATAGAGTAATGCACACTGCTTGGGGATTACAGGAACAGAGGTTTGACGATTGGATTGAAGATTCAGTGCATTTCCTTAAGGAATAGAGAAAGGTTTCAGCGCAAATGGAACTGACATTACTTTATGATAATAAATAAAGTTTATTTCCTACCCTTACTCACAGGGTAATCTGCATATTTTGGTAATCTAGTAATAGTATGACACTCCTGTGTTCACATTTCAGTGTAATAGGATAGTTTATTAACTTATTTATTTCCGGTTCCAGAAGCACTACTGACTCTTATTGCAGGTCCTCACAATGAAACTCCAAAATGGTGGCGCACATGATGCATGACATCATGTGAAACTGATGAACAGGAAACCTGGTGAATGGAACATACTGTAGCTGAGGGAACAGAGAAGAGGAAAAGGGAGGGTACAGGGAAAAGGTTACCCACACCATGGTAAATGTAACATGGCAGAAGAAACAGAACAGTGAACAGTGGCTCGAGGATACTTTCCCGAGGAACCACCACCATGAAAAGTCAAAAAAAGGAGAGGAAAGGGACAGAGAGGAGGGTTGGAGGATCAGATATAGGTCTAAACTCGCATTGCACTAAGACTCAAATCACTGTCAGCACAGACAGGCAGATTGCTTTAGGCACAGATAGGATCAAAATGATAAGAACAAAATGAAGGAACAAAAATTAAACATACTATAGGCAAATAGAGCGGGAACAAAGGCTATACTATTCTCTTTTTAATAAGTGTCTGTTAAGCCAGACCTCATAGCAAGACTCTCATTCGAGAAACATCTAATTACATCACTTTTGACCCAACCACAAGTGTCATTTACAAACCCGATGACTAACAAGCTTGTAGCACCATTATTACTTTTGAGCTCTTAATGGATTATAGTTTAATTTTGTCAGCCAGAACTTCAACAACATTCATGCGATGGCTTTAGTAGCATTTAAAAGGGGAAAAAAGTTCACCGTGTACACTTAAGGCGGCTTTTCTTGGATAGTCTGTCAAAACAAAGCGGGGTGTTTTCTCAGCGGGGAGGAGGCAGTGCTGGGAGGGCGTCCCGTGTTGTGACTGCCGCAGGTGGGAATCCTGACAGAGGGAAGCGTGACAAGCTGCAAGCAGCGTCCCAGAGCTGCCATTACGGAATGCACCAAAAAAAGAGAAAAAAAAGCACTGGCTGTTTAAAAGGAGGCATGTTTTCAAAGCCCCGTATGATAGGCACAGTCAGATAGCTTGATATAAGCTTAATCAAGCACAAACATTTTCCCTTTCACAAAGCATAATTGAATTGGAATCTGTATATCACACTCTAGCATATGAGGAGCGAAATATAAAGATGCTCAGTCATTTTGTGGCAAGATAAACTATTATTTGCGCACGCACCAGGGATACGTAAGCACAGGGGAAAGAGAGGAGCATGATGGGATTTGTTTTGAGAAGGCTAACTGAAATAACTGTATTATTCATTTGGAAGAAATAGAGTGCCTCTTAGGTGTTCCAAAAGATCTCATTTAAACCATCTTGGTTGGAAAACATGTTCTGTATGTGTGTGACAAATGTCATGGTCTATTTTTGCCATTCCTCTGAAATCACGGCGTAAGTTCGCTTTTTCTCTCTATTTCTGTTTGCATAGTGTTTTAAACGGATTGCACAAGAATCCTTATAAATAGTATACTGCATTTCATCACTTTGGTGAATTTACTACCACAAAAATAGAAAATCTGAAGTGGAGAGACTGTGCCCAAAGGAGTGCTTTGCACAGACAGAACAATGTGTGTTGAGATCTTGAGGCTTAAATAGCAGTCAGAATGGCTTCTTCACAGAAAATATTTTATCTGTTGGACATCACAATTTGGACACAAAAATGATTTTCTAGAAAGTGAGTCTGTTGGAGACAGGACCAGAATGTTCCTTCTGCATAAACAGCTATATTTACAAAACAATCAGTTCAGTCATTTGGATTCTTCCTTTCAGTACAACAAAGCTGACATTTTGTAGAGTATGAGATATACTCAGAAAACAAAACTTTGGCACTTGATTATTTAAGGGATAGAAACTAATGAGTAACTTGTGGTATTGCACAGGGCAAGCAGTAATTCAAACACCTCTGATTGCTCATAGTGATGTAATCTGCTAATTAAGTATATCAACTTAGATGTGCAATACACTGTGATGGCAAAAAATTACTTTCAGCTACTTTGAGAGCATTTAAAACATACCAGTGTGTTAATTAAGTTTTGCATAAATTGTGAAGAAATAGACAGTTGAAAGGCCACATCTTTCTGAGTGGCCATGCCTTTGACATATATCTATTAAGATATATAATTCTAAATCTATTATAATTGGTTGAAGACGAAAGGTGCTCACACAGAACGGATCAGCTAAAAGCAGTTTCTCCACAATTTTCTCTTTTCATCACTTTGGTGCAGGTTAATACTAATCTCATCTGTCTATATGAGTTTGCTCCAGAATTATACACTTTTTTAAATGTACTTTTTAGCAAACTCTAAACTGGCTGTTCTGTTCTTGAGGCTTACCAGTGGTTTGTTGCATCTTGCAGTGGACCCTCTGAGGTTATACTGGTGTAGTCTTCTCTTAATTTTAGTCTTTGACACATCTACACCTATATTCTCGACTGTTGAGTGTTCTTGTTCAACAGTCGAAGAGGGTTTTTCTTCACAATTAATAGTATTCTTCCATCATCCACTACAGTCGTCTTCAGTGGTCGACTAGGTTGCTCGCTATTGCTGAGCTAACCAGCGCATTGCTTCTTAGCAATGTACCAAACATAACCAATGTTTTGCCTATGTCTCTAATCGATTTATTTAGATTTTTTCCACCCCACGATGGCCTGCTTTACTGTCATTGACATTTATTTGGTCTTCATGTTGAGAGACAACAGCAACAAACTTCAAATTCTAATTCCACACCTAGAAACAACTCAATACCATTTTTGTTTTTGTTTTCTTGCGCATGAACTAATGATGCAATGACACACAGCTGGCCAAGAAACAGCTGAGCAGCCAATTGTCCAATTACCATTGGTCCTCTAAAATGGGGGGACTACAGATAAACAGGACTGTAATTCCTACATGGATCACTGGATATGGATATAAATACCCTTAAAATAAAGCTGTCAGTCTGCTCTTTAACTTCATATTCATTGTTTCATTTTCAAATCCAATAAGCTGGAGTACAAAACAAAAATTGTGTCACTGTCCAAATACTTACAAATTGCACTGCGTCTTTGTGTGTGTGTGTGTGTGTGTGTGTGTGTGTGTGTGTGTGTGTGTGTGTGTGTGTGTGTGTATATATATATATATATGTATATATATATATATATATATAATCTCAGTGATTGTAAATGATTCAATGTGGTTCATGTCTTTTTGTCAATAAATCCTGAAGACTGGAAGACAGTAAAGAATCAGAGGTACTCAAGCTCAAGCACCATTTTGAGGAGATGTCTGCACATCATTGAACTTTTTTCAAACTGCTGCTGCTCAAGACAAAATTCTTTTGTGATTGAAATAATTAAATCCTGCCATATGAAAAACCTTCCAGTGGAAAAAAGGAAAGGTTGCAACATTCTGGCAAAGTTTCAAGAATAATAACATCTGTTGGGTGAATATACGGGTCCTGACAAGCCAACTACTTTTTGCCTTATGAAATGTTTTTGTGCAACTTATGAAAAATTACAGTAAACACATAAAAGGCACAGTTGTTTTAAAATTGTGAAAATATAATGACGTGGCCAGATACTAATCTTGTATAACTAAAAACCAACTCAAGAAATTTCTTGTTATTCTATTCATGTACCATATTTTATCCGAATACATTATATAAAGTTTTATTTAAAATAAACTTGGACAATTCTTTGGAAAGTTTTTACAAGTTACTTGACTTTGATAAATGGTGACAAATATTTTACTGAAAGGTTAGAATTTTTACAAATGGCATTAAGTGAAACCCAGCCAACAGTTGATGACGCATAACCAAACTTGAATGGATCCATCATAATGGCAGGATAATTTTAACTCTGCTTAACAACTGTCTTTGTGTGATTGATGGAAGACTATGACAGCATTGCTCTCACTGGCATGGGAAGCTTTATATGGTAGACTTTTTTAAATGGACATTTATATTCATCTTAGTTGTGCTCGGTGCAAAAATGGCATCTCTGTTTTCTATGGAGCTGAGCCGACAAAAATGAAGCTCACTGTAACCCATGTTCATGCTTTCCTCACCAAAAAGTTATCAGTGTACATTTATTTCTAGCTCACTAAGAGCGTCCAGTTTCGGCTCTTTTCCAATGCAAGGGACCCTGAACCTACTCTGAACATACGCTCCCCCTCTGCTGTCCTTCTTTTGCCCTGACCCCGCCAAACCTCTTCCTTTCTTGCCTCATCTTGCACCTTGCTCAGCGGGAGGTCCACCCACATCCAGGCCCGAGACCATCCGCAGTGCTGGTCTTTAATAGAAAGCTATTTCAAATTGTGTTTGGTGCATGCGAGGATCATGTATGCCTTTTTTCGACAGATGTGTAGCCAGAGATGGGAGGTGGAGTGTTCTTTCACGTGAGTACTCTTAAATCAAGCCTGCAGAACTCAAGTCTGTAATAATAGAGAGGAAATTGAGCATTAAATACAAATCAACGGTTGTTAATTTCAGCGTGACAGGATAAAGGGGGTGGGGGAAGGGGGTGGTGGTGGCAGGTCTGTCAGCGTGCCTCTGTGTGTGTGTATGTGTGTGTGTGTCCATATGTGTGTGTGTGTGTGTGTGTGTGTGTGCGTGTGTGTTGTACAGGCACAACATTAGGACACTTGTACATGAAAAGCTGGCCTGTCATGTTGGATGAGAAACAAATGACGGCCCCTCCGATACACAAACATAAACATCCAATGAGTGCCATCTCTCACCTTATCAATAATAGAGCCCCTTTGTAGATCCTGAAGTTCCGCCTGTTAGGTTATCAGTCAGGCACGTGCTCCCCCAAACAACCTCTAACCACCCCCACCGCCCCTCACCCCAAAACCGCTTGTTCTGTTTCAAGGCCGTGTGGCCCACAGAGAGGGTCAAGGTATTGATGTAGCTTGGTGATGTGAGACCCTGACCTGCACCTCTATTTAAAAGCAGGAGAGGAAGTTCTGCTTGAGCGTAATGTTTTCCAAAGGTGCCAGAAAAGGCTGCAGACACCTGCAGTACATCGAGCTGTTTACATTTGAGCCTTTAACACTGATAGGGCCAGATGGACCTGGCTCATTAGACCCGGCTGCAGACAATAACAATACAGTATGGGGCCTGCAAATGTATGAAATTAAAGATAATTTATGACATTTCTATGGCAAGAGCAGAGCCCCCCCCCAAAAAAAAAATTAAACACTATCTGGGTAAAACTAATGCACAGCACTTACTGAGCTCATCCACCATCTAGTGTGAGGATGCGTGTCTGCTGTAAATATTAATTTTACAGAATATTTCATCTTATCAAAACAAAGTGCTAGAATTGCTGTTAACATTCTTAATCTCTGGTTTATTGTTTAAACCACTGTAGCACATTCTTGAGTCTCGCTCAACAAGCATCTGCTAAATTCGTTGTGAGCTGCTGTGGTCTCTCAATGAAGACATTCACATTCCAGTCAAAGAACAAACCTGTTATATACTTAGAAAAATTTCATCATCATCATCTTTATCATCATCTTGTTCTTCATAGTTTCATTTTAATTATGCATAGACAGCTTTAAAATGTCAAAATGTATATTTACAGGTAGGATGAAACAAGCGAGGGCAGTATGTGTACAGTGGTAATTTCAGACCTGAATATCATCCAACCTACGTGCTACAAAGACACAAGCGGAAAATACATGGTTTACACTGCTCATAGCACACTGTTTTAATTGTTCAATCCAAAACAAAGAAACGGCTATTTAGTTATGCTATACATTTAACTTAGTGCCTATTGAGGAAATCCACCGACTGACAATCAAAGTCATTCTGCACTTCAGCATCTGTGGTCAGGCAAATGTAAACTCCAGTGCCCTCCAGCCATGCATCTAATAGAGTAGACCTTGTTTTGTGATTGCGTATAAAAATACACACAGCACATTTAAATGTTTAAACTAATATCGGAATGTGTTTATAGGTTAAGAAAAACACTTGGTTTGAATTTTAAATAGATTATACAATTACCTCATAGAGAGCAGCTTCATAGCTCCTGCTACTCTGTTACCGTGCTTTAATGGCAGTGTCAAAAATAACTTTGGAGTTTGGTGAAATTCAGAAAGACCTGTAGATGCTGCCATTTGCTCAGTGTAAATCTTCATCTCTCTTTTGATACACAGAGTGTTATTTTCTCATTGCCAGCTTTTAAATATATGCGCAAGAGAGCCATTAAAGCCGTTATGTGTTGCTGGAAGTCAAGAGTCCATGAGTCAAGAGTCCATGAGTATCGACCTTGCTGCTTAGAACAATATTATCAAAAGAGGACATTGATTCTGCTATTACATTAGCTACCATACAAATTGTACTACTGTAACTAATCATGCATCATACTTCACTTGTAACTAATCATGCACCTCAGGCTCTGAAGTGTAGTATTCTGCAGCTGTATTTTTAATATAATATAATATAATAATATATTTATGCAACCTGCATCTTACATTATATTGCACTTAGTATTAGGTCTTACATATTTAAGAATATTTAAGACTTAAAACTATATTTTAATACTTAATTTCTTGATGATTTAAACAGCTTGAGACAGTAAAGACACATTTTGGAATATTTAACTTGAATAAAAAATGGAATGTTGTGTATTTTATTTTAAAATACAATTAATTAAGAAAATGTATAAAATATAATAAAACCGAGAAAATATTCAAGGACTATTTTAATTTAGTTTGAAGATAAAAAAATAAGCAAAGAACAATAGCATTAATATATACTGTATATACTCATATATTTTCAGGGACACAACCGTAAAAGACATTATAGAATAATGACGAATTCAGGAAAGTACAGAAAGTGGATTTACAAGGATGACTATTCCAGAGTACGAGGATTACAGTTCCAGAGTAGAATGTATAATACATCACATAATCACATACACAAGCCAATCCATTTTGTTTTATTTTATAATATGATGTACATGTATTTTACGTCAACCACTATGGTCATGTTTTGAACACAGAAGAACTACATGCAGTATTTGCCATATTCTTTATACATACCACAATTCATTTTTAATTAAAGATATAGTTTTGACATTACCCAGCAAAATCTTCAGTGTTACAGCATTCACATAGTGTTCACTAAGCATCATGTGTGCTTTTAGGGTGAGTTCTGTTGATTTTACACTGAGCATGTTGCTCCAAGATTGACTGTTAATGTGAAGAAACATCTTGATAGCAAGTCTCTTCATGAGCTGGTTTTATAAGATAATATTCGATCTTCAAAATACAGTTCAGAAAACAGAATGTGATTTTTTATTCAGTTCTATGTTATCCAGCCTGTTTGCAAGTTGAATATGAATTACAAAATAAAAAAGGGAAATGTAGTGTTTGATGAATACAGAAAACTTGACTGTGGTGGGTCCTCCCATTTCCCAATTCAAACAATGACTAATGGCTTGAATTTAATAATTTTTCTGAAAACTGATTTTTTTTGTTTGACATTTTTTAAAATAAACACTAACACCTATATAACATGGCTTACTGTTTAACAACCAAGTGAACATGCCACCCTTAAACATATAAATAATGAGCACCTAGTTAACAGTTGACAAGAGAGACATGAAGCTTTATTTACTGCCAGTGTAAGCTTTCATGTAAGATTAGTGGTGTGGAGTCAACTTTGGTCAATGAACATAGTCATACCTATTCATGGGCAGTGCCTATTGCAGAAAGGGAGAGGGAAGGAGGAAGGGAGAGAGAAAGAGGGAGGGAGGGGAATAGAGAAAGAAAGAGAGAGCGAGAGAGAGAGAGAAAGAAAGAGAGAAAGAGAGAGAGAGAGAGAGAGAGAGAGAGAGAGAGAGAGGGAAATAGAGAGAGAGCAAGCCCAACAAAAAGCTGCACTCTATATTTGTCTTCAGTGCCTGAGGCAGGGTTAAGAGAATGGCACCCATCTGGCAAACCTGCCTTTGACTGGCACATAGTTAAACAATGATGCAGTTTGACAAATTTCAAACAGAGCTTATGAAAAGATAATATAAACACAATAGTCATACTGGGTAGCGTGTCCACCTGTGTGTGTTGCCTCAGAGTGTGAAATAAAAGGTTTCAGCTAATGAGTGAAGTCCTGGTGTGCTCTTGGATTAGGGTTTTTGTAACGTAAATCACTGTCAGATAAAGTGCGTGTGTTTATGTGTTGCATTAATATTATGATCAGCGTGTTTAAGGGAGTTAGCTCCTTAATGCGGACGGTCTTTTGCTTTTGTCTGATGCCTTGGCCCAACTTCCCTGTCTTCACTTGTGTCAACATATCATAAATCTTTTACCAGTTTAAGCAACATTTTTCAACAGTGCTTTGTTGTTAAAAGAGGCAAGTTCCTTTAAGAAGTTCTTGGCAAGTCCATGCTATGTCATTTCGATTTTTTGGCACGCTTGAGCCCAATTTACAATCTTTAAATAACAATTTAATGCAACTTTGAACGTGAAAGGTTTTGAAAGTGACCTTTTGTTCAGGGTGGCCTGTTAGGGGAAGGAATTATCTTTTTAACATTCTCTTTCAATTTGGAGAACATTTCCATTCTATCCAGAACACAAAATAATTTTTTTCATAGACACATTAAGCTGTCATCAGTATACATCAGTATAATGTTTCTGTGCTTTGTATTTACAGCTGAGCCCATACCTGTTCTTTCTGCCTAATTAAGACCAGTTACACACGCTCATACCCAAATCAGACCCACAGCTTCTGATAGATAACACCTTTTTTATGGGTTTAAACCCAGTCTTCCTATTTTCCCTTCCTACCTTTTTCAGTTACACTGAAATTCCATGATCACAAGGTTAATTCCTCCATTTGATAAGCCTTCTAATGCTTGAATAATTAATGCTGTTAATGAATTACTCAAGGCAAGAAACAAAAAGGCTAGATTCCTCCAAAAATCAGCTGGCTGGCACCAATGTGCTCTAATGATATACTGAGCCACATGTGGAATAGTGGAAACCTGCTGTGAACCTCAGAACATTGTTCACGATTTTAACCTTAGAGAGAGTTGTCAGTAATATATGTAGCTTGTGGTTTTATGAGTGACTGTATTCAGCCTCTGCCAGTTAATTAATCTACAGTAAGTGTAGTTCTGGGTGTCCTTCATAGCCAGCCTATTGGCACAGTAAGTTGTCTTGTGAAATGTTTCTCAGCCCATCGGTGTTAACCTGAGACAATCCGAACACACATTACATGATAGACAACCCATATATGTATTCATATATACATACATTTGAATTCCACAAAACCTAAATTACTTTCCACTTATGTCTCTGATCAGCATATTTCTATTATCTTTTTGACCAATTTTACTGGGACATTGTCCCTGTAAAATGATTACATTCATTATTATTATTATTTTATGTCTAAACAGTGGTCATATTATAACAACAAATTTGATCATCTGGGTGTCATGGTTCGTGGGTTATTGTTTTCTTTTCCATTGCGGTTCTCGTCCTGGTTTCCCAATTGAGAATCTATCGTATTTTTTCCACGTTCCGTTCCGGGGTTTTGCTTCCCCTTACTCGTTATTCTTTTCACCTGTGCTTCTACCTGCAGGGTATTTAAGTTTCTCAATTCTGCTTCCCCGGTGCTTCTTTGTCATTCAATATTACATTGAGCCTGGTATAGCCAGGTACTAGTGACCTTGTGATATCAAACGTCAACGTTTTCTGTGCTATTTATTTTTTCCTTTGCTGTTCTCACTTAGACAGCATTTTTTTTTTGTGGTTTAGTTTTTGTTTTACCTTCTCTGGCCGTCTTAGATTACGTGCCGTTTCCCGGTTTGGCTCCAGTATTGAGCTCGGGAGACTTAGTTTGTGTTTATCACTCGTATATTCGAGTTCGCCCTATTTTCGTCGGTTGATTTTCATTTGGCTGTTTAGCTACAAGGGATTGTTTTTCTGTCTTTTCTTTCTTGGGATTTATAGTTTATACTCCCTTATTAGTTCTCACTTGTGTGAGTGTCTTGTTCTGATCCCCCTACCTTCGCATTTGATTATCCGCTACTGGAAACCATCACAGTACAAAAAAGCCATTATGGATTTTTCAGCAACTGGATCGGGGGTTAAACAAACCCTGACTGCCCAGTGCTCTGCCTGGTTCTCTCATGAGGAGGGCATTCTTGCCCTTCAGACCAGGCAGCAGGCTATGTGCAAACAACAGGGTCTGCTGTGTGAACAGCTGCATGTTCAGAGGGAATGTCTCAAAGAGCTGACACAGAGTCTCCGTGACCTGTCTCTCGCAGTCACTCCTCCTGTTCTTCCAGTTGTTCTTCCCCAAGCACATATCAAGCCCAGTCAATCGCTTCCCCAGCGCTTGACTGGGCTACTCTATTAATCAGGGGCAGTTCTTCAGTTTTAAATACTACTAAGACACTTATGGAGTCGGTCTTCGACCATAACATTTTGGGTTGGGAGTCGCCTAGACGGCTTCATCGCCTTCGCCAGGGTAGCGACACTGTGGCCAAATTCACCATAAAGTTTTGAGCGCTGGCAGGTGAAACAGGTTGGTCAGAAGCTCCCCTGATGACATCATTCTCTGAGGCATTGGACGAGTCTGTTCAGGATGCCCTAGCCATTTTTGAGCAATCCGATTCTCTAGATGCGTTAGTGTCTCACTATTCAGATAGACAATCGCCTGCAGGACGTTTACGCCGTAGAAAACACAGAAAGGACCACCGGATAAGGTCCTCTTTTATCCCAGAGTCCGCTCCTCCTGCAGTAAAACCCCTTTCGCCTAGTACAGAGAAGCCCATGTAGGTAGATGGGGTCTCTTGTTCTTCTGATAAGAATTCCGATCACCAAGCTGAGTGGTGTCACTACTGTAAAAGGAGAGGCCACACCATGAGTCAGTGTAGTAAATTAAAGAGAGAGGGAGGCTCGCTAGAGGAAGCAGGGTCTCTAGCGAGACTCCAAAGTATTACATCACATACTTTACTACCTGTCAGCCTCTTGTGGAGACAGCACTCTCTTCAGGCCGAGGCCTTTGTTGATTCTGGGGCCGTGGAGTGTTTTATTGATGGGCTAGAAAACATCACATTCCTGTCCAGCACCTCGACGAGTCCCGATTAGTCAACGCTCTCGACGGTCGCCCGTTAGGCTCGGGTACTATTCAGGAGACTACTGCTCTCCTCACTATGTCTGCTCTTCAGGATACTCATACTGAGAAGATTCTGTTTTTTTAGTCGATTCCCCTGCTTATCCCCTTGTTTTGGGTCACACTTGACTTGTAAAACATAATCCCCATATCAGGTGAGGAGGAAATAAGTTTCTCATTCATCAATGGCATCACTTATGTACTTCTCAGGGTGACCTTACTCCTGCCTGTTTGTCTGAGGAACGTTCTAACAATTCCGGTTCTGATTCTGACCTGGAGGAGGTTGCTTCTCCGCCTAATCAGGAGGAGTCCGTCTCGGGTTCTGGTGGTGAAAGTTTAGAATGGGACTCTCTGGCTGACGGAGATTCCAATTGGAGGGAGATACCTACTGATTACATTGAGCCAGGTATAGCCAGGTACTAGCGACCTCGTGATATTAAACTGTGTTTATGTTCACGAGGGACTTGCTATTAGCGTTATTCTCAGGTATAGGTTTTGTTCCTCCTGTTAGTGTTTTCTGTGCTATTTATTTTTTCCTTTGCTGTTCTCACTGAGACAGTTTTTTTTTGTGGTTTAGTTTTTGTTTTACCTTCTCTGGCCGTCTTAGATTACGTGCCGAAAGTGTTCTTTTCTTTTCTAAGTTTCCCGGTTTGGCTCCAGTATTGAGCTCGGGAGACTTAGTTTGTGTTTATCACTCATATTATCGAGTTTGCCCTATTTTCGTGGGTTGATTTTCATTTGGCTGTTTAGCTACAAGGGATTGTTTTTCTGTCTTTTCTTTCTTGGGATTTATAGTTTATACTCCCTTATTAGTTCTCACTTGCGTGAGTGTCTTGTTCTGATCCCCCTACCTTCGCATTTGATTATCCGCCACTGGAAACCATCACACCGGGATTTAATGAATTATTGTCCTGTCCCATGGGACAATATACATTTGGTTGGCACAACATAGATAGACTTATATATAGTATCAGTTAAGTCTTATATAAGCCAATAGCTAGACTAATAACACGCTAATATAAGCATAGCTAATAGCCAGCTGAAGTACTGAACCAGCACAATGACAAATGGTCTATAACAGGATTTCTTCAGCTGGTGGACAAAGAGCCAAATGTGACCTACCATAGACTTACTCTTGGCCCTTTGATCATTGATAAAGAAAAAAGTATTATTCAGATGCATTATACATTGTGGAGAGCATCTGCATACAAACCTCTCACTATTGGCATGATAATAAGTTACTGTGCATATTTTAGGAAGCCATCTACTTGTGCTGTTTACACACATTTATAAATTGTTTACAAATTGTACATAGTTAAACCACTATATATATATATTTGTATAAACAGGAATATGTAGTTATGTTTATTGAGTATGGAAATAGTATGGAAAATATTTGGCCCATTTGTACAATTTAAGGAAGAATCTGGCCCCAAGGAATAAATACCAAAAGAATCCTGGTCTACATGATAACAATAATGGCTCTCTTAAACCAGAGATAGCTAAACAGCCCACACCACCTGTTACTTTGACCTATTGAAATTAAATTCAGAAAAGTTAGCTTGTTTCTGTTTACACTGTAACTGTACTATTGTTATTAAAATATATGTCTTAATGAATACAAATAGAAAATTCAACTGCATGCATATGTAAAAATATACACTGTGTATTTTATTAGTTTGTTGGATGAAAACAAATTCACAAGTCTCTGCTTTTGTATCACAACATGTTCAACAGGCATATTATACAAACACTGTGTGACAGCAGCACTCTCCTTAATGATGTTTTGGCTAGGATTCAATCAACATTTGTCCTTAACTCTGACTAACAATTATAAGCAAGATTCATAAATAATGCAGGTCATCGTGTATGCATGTCAGTCAAATCCATATTACGTGAAATTAAGCACTCTGTGTTTGGGCCCATGTGAATCGCATATGGAAGATTACTGAGGTTCACACAAACAGTGAGGTTGTTCGCCTTTTTAAGATTGCAATATGTTTAACATAGTCTGAAATCACGGAAGTGAGAAAGAATTGGATTCAGAATTAAAGTTTAGAAAAATAGAAAAGCAATTGCAAGAACTGAAAGGATTACTGTTTGTTTCCAGGAAAGACCAAAAAAAATTGGTCTTTCCTGGATTTCTCAAATAAAACAGAGAACAAATTAAGATTCATTTTCAAACTGAAGTTGTGAATTTATCCCTGCAGAGGCCCACACTATACTTAACACAGAAGTCCCTCCTCTGACATGCAATATGTAATATCTTTTTTGCCAAGGAGATAAAAAAAAAATTTTAAACATTATTTTCAACATTATCACAGTCATCTTAGTCTTGCCACAGTGACTGCATACCTCATTATTAATTTTGTCAGTACAAAACAAATATCTTCTGAAAGGGTGTTCAGAAGGGTCTTTTGAATTATATTTTTAACGTTTATTTTATATTCTTCCGGTTAACTAAACATTAAAAATATGTGAGAACAGAGTTCACAGCTCTTTTCCAGATCATTACAAACTAAGCATTCATTGGAGGAAAATGGGCGGAAGTAAAAAAAAATAAAAACAAAGAGTAATTCTAGGATGTGAGATAACATCTAAATAAATAAAGTGCTGAGGAAGAAAACAATAAAGCATTATTTCATTGCTGGGCCACTAATGACTGCAATTCTTTAAACTAAAAACATCAAGTCACATGTGGAACCACAGCATATACTTTTAAACATTAAAAAGCACGGGTAGTCAGAACAGAAAACCACCATTCCTGTGTATTCATCACAGTGACTTTAAAAAACCAGTCCTGTTTTTATTTTATTTTCTATATGTCTGTGATGTGTTTCTATTTTGTGAGGCTCCAAAAAATCTAAGCAATGTCAAGCTGACATACATCTATGGCTTCTGACACACTTTCTTGACGTTTCTAAGCATGTGTGATGCTACTGTCGTCAGGTAAACTAAAAGATGCAAATAAATCATTAAATGTTTTGACAGAAGATGTATTAAATCTACAGAGGCCTCAAATGGCCATTCATTATTTTCTACTCTTGGTTTTGTGATTTCTGATTCACGAATGGCTCAAAAACACATCCATAATGAGCAAGGATATTTGGGTGTTGTGCATTGGTGTCATCCATCAAATCATGTGATGCAGTGAGATGTGTGGTGCAGTTCGTAGAGCAGCTGACTCTTGGGTCATATGCTAGTCCTCCCACATGGCTTCAATCTCTTACCATAGCATCTGCATCTCCATGTCACCCTTTCTACCCCTTACCATAGCATCTGCATCTCCATGAAACCCTTTCTACCCCTTACCATAGTGTCTGCATCTCCATGAAACCCTTTCTACCCCTTACCATAGCATCTCCATGTCACCCTTTCTACCCCTTACCATAGCATCTCCATCTCCATGTCACCCTTCCTACCCCTTACCATAGCATCTGCATCTCCATGTCACCCTTTCTACCCCTTACCATAGCATCTCCATGTCACCCTTTCTACCCCTTACCATAGCATCTCCATCTCCATGTCACCCTTCCTACCCCTTACCATAGCATCTGCATCTCCATGTCACCCTTTCTACCCCTTACCATAGCATCTCCATGTCACCCTTTCTACCCCTTACCATAGCATCTGCATCTCCATGTCACCCTTTCTACCCCTTACCATAGCATCTCCATGTCACCCTTTCTACCCCTTACCATAGCATTTCCATCTCCATGTCACCCTTTCTACTTCCTCTCTGTGTCAATAAAGTCAAATAAAGAAATAATAAAAAAGGAAGGCAGACCGTCTGCTCTCCTTTCATTTTTTTTAATCACATGATGCAATCTTTCCAATGTTTACACTTAAGCACCAATTATTTCTGACTGACTGTAACCACTCTGGGTTTCTTACAGAAAAATATGTTAGGCTTTTCAATGCCATAATTGACTATTTAGACTCCTGCATAGATCCAAAGGCTACTGTTATGCACGTAACTAACGTGGTTTTTTAAATATTGTGAGGTGAAAGGAGAAAATGGACTGTGTAAAAAAGGAAATATAAGAATGCTATGGCTTTAGGCCCACAACTAATGACTTGCACACATTTTTTTGTTTGATGTGTACTGTGCTGGACTTATATTCATGGACTGGACTCATAGTCAAGGTTTATATCAGTATTTAAGTATTTATGAGCATTAAACCACTCCACATAAATTACTGTATGGTACCATTTGCACAGGTGAAACATGGTCCATTCAATAATGTTACAATAACACTGAGAATGAATAAAGGGGGATAAAGGTCAAGTTTAGCTTACCTTTCTGGCAAGACTGATAATGCTGGTAAGTAGCCTGTTAAAACAGTTTTCACACCATAGTAACTGTACCACCTCTTTTACATTTAAAGAACTGGGAGAGGGCAATATGTATTTTCCAGTTTAAGCAGCTGCCATTATTATTCTGACATGATTTCATACATATTGTGTAGGTTTTTGATGGACTGTAAAATCTTGTGACACTAAATGGAGTTGCTGAATTCTGGCAGTGTCAGTTTTTGACCTAGGCACTTCACTGAATATTTCCCATGCATTAATTGTGATTAGTGAGCTGATCTACGTATCTGCTGAAATCACAGCTGTAAAGCTAGTGTGTATTTGCTCCTGTATTGGCTATATATCAGGCCCAACTAACAATTAAAATACATTTAATCATCATCATCATCATCATCATTCAACCCGCTTATTCCTGTTCAGGGTCACGGGGGGTGCTGGAGCCTATCCCAGCATGCATTGGGCGAGAGGCAGGAATACACCCTGGACAGGCCGCCAATCCATCACAGAGCACTCACACCATTCACTCACTCATTCATACTTATGGGCAATTTAGAGTCTCCAATTAGCCTAACCTGCATGTTTTTGGACTGTGGGAGGAAACCGGAGTACTCGGAGGAAACCCACGCTGACACGGGGAGAACATGCAAACTCCACACAGAAAGGCCCTCGGCCGGGATTCGAACTCGGTACCTTCTTGCTGTGAGGTGACATTGCTAACCACTGCACCACCGTGCCGCCCGAATACATTTAATCATTGCTTAGAAATAATGATGGTGTTAATTATGTGTGTTGTATGACCTTTTGACAAATATAAGAACCTAAAATAACATTTTAACCATGAGAGACACATTCTGTTTAATTTTCCACACCTAATACTAATACTAAAACTGTAGCTAGTTCATATATCTAGTAAGCTAGCTATCAAACTAAACGTCGACCAAAATTTAAACAAACTGCCAAAACCCATACCAAACATATGCAAGCATTGTATTTTGGCTGCATTCTTTGTTTTAACTTTGAATATAATGGAACAACACACTGATGTACACAAAGATGATGTGAAAAACTATTTACAGTAATGTAAAAAAAAATCTTTTGAGTTTCTGCTGAGCTACTAGCGCTTTCTTTGAAAGTTTTTTTTTTTTTTGGCGCAATTATTTTAAAATCACTGGCCATTATGCGCCACTGTCCTCGTGCTTTCAAAGGAACGAGACAACAATTAGCAATTTCATTAAATGATCAGCCATAGACAGTGCTGTACTCAATAGACTCAACATTTTGGCCAGTGAAAAAGGAACTCCATTTCAGGAATGAATTACATTTAATATAAAGCTTTAATTTGAAACATGACAATAATTGTGCTTCAAAGACCTTCATGAGGAAAACATTTAAGAAAACATGCATGAAAGGTCTGAAGAATTTTGGTCTTCATTGCAAAACAAATGTTACGAAAATCCACATACAACAAGCAATTAAATGATTAGGAAAGTCCTTTTGGCATGCATCAGAGGTGCGTCTTGAATGCATTATCACAGATAGTGAGGTACAAACACTGTGAAGGCATATCCTCTATTCCCTTGTCATGTCTTACTTCTGAGCCCTAAAAAAATTCAAATTGACTTTCAAGCTGGATTTCTGAAAGGAAGGGGTTTTGTTCTATAATTGCAATATAATGAGGGCTTCACTGACCTCCTGCTACATCTTGGCCATGTTTTTTTATTTACTCGTCTGGTAATAGCCAATGGCTCAGTCACAGAGATGGAAAAAATAAGTCTTTCCAGCTCCTACAGGAATTTTAGTTCTCCCAACAGCTGTCTTGCTTTACACAAGCATGAAGTCAGAGAATCGGCCATCTCAAATCAATCACAGGGGTTGACATTTCCTGCAAACTTCACTCATAAGAACATTGGAGGGTGAGATGGTGAGATGGGGGGGTCGGGGGATGTGGGTTGGAGAGAAATCTGAAAGGGGAACATCAAATTGCCAGAGGAACAGATGGAAAGATGTGTTCTTGTTTATGTTTTGGGCCAAGGCTTTAATGCCTTCGCCCATTAGTGTTATGACTTTGAGTGGTCATTTAGTGGGCTGTAGAAAAACACCTGACACTGACATTAGGAAATAGTGCTTTTAATTGAAGTCTATTAAAAGTGGAAATGCCTTAAATCCAGGATTAATGATTTAACTTCACTAAAAGCCTTTGTACAGACTTGTGGTAGACATCAGGCATTGAGTTAAGCCCAACAAATGTTTTCCATCTACTTCCCTTCATCAAATTGACATGTCATCCAAATACCATTTTTAAAGGTCTTTTCTTTTTTTCATCAAAAGGAACTTCAGTTAAGACCCCATGCATTGCAAATGTAAAGGTCATATACAGTATAACCTTATAAACACCGATTATTATTATTATTATTATTATAAATGATCTTGGCCCTGTTTGTCTTTCTTGGAGAACCTTTGCCAGTGGGTGTATTCTTATACAAAAGAAAATAAGCCCACAGTGGAGGGACATGGCAAGTATAATGCACATTTTGGTCATCATGAATTATAAAGCATAATTCTGAGGCCTTGGGACACATAAAACTGATGTTTATTTTACAGTGCAGCTTTGGGTGAGTGCCCGCTCACTGGCATGAGAATGTGTGAACAAGGAAGCTGAACAGTGGAGACCTTATTCCAGGTTATTGCTAATTTCTCTCTCTCTCTCTCTCTCTCTCTCTCTCTCTCTCTCTCTCTCTCTCTCTCTATCTCTCTCTCTCTCTCTCTCTCTCTCACACACACACACTCTTTCTCTCTCACTCTCTTTCTCTCTCTCACTCTCAGCTAATATATTGCACACTGTAGAAGACTATCCATTGTTAAAATACCCCCCAGTCCCCCCCCCAAAAAAAATAAACAAATAAATAAAATGGACAGGATTTGTGTCAAAAAGGCTGAAAGCCTTTAAACATGACAGCTCTCTGGGGTTACTGAAAACCTCCACTCCCCACAAAGTCTGCGTTTTGATGGATTTAACATGCTGTACTACTTTGCCATCCATCATTTCAGCACAACAGCAGAATTCTGTTACTGCACGGAATACACTCATGGTGCTTCCTGTTAGCGACCTGGAGACACTCAAGGTGCCACCTACACGTGTCCCTCTGCCTGGGTGATTAATGTGACTCATTGGACTACATCTTTAATCTCTGACATTTCCCCCTTGCTTCACAAGTAATGACAGTGGTGTAATTGTACATTTATAAACATTCCAGTTTGAAATCTGTTTCCTTTGGCACGGACGACACTGTCTTTCTATTACACTTTCAAAAAATAATTTCATGTTCTTTCAGGCCTATACAACGCACTCCCATTGCAGGGATAATAAAAAAAAATCACAGGATATTTGTGTAATGTTTATATCCATTGTTTCTTGGCGTGCACTATTGGTCTGAGTTCTCCCTTGAAAATTAAATTTATACTGTAAGCATGCAACAGAGGGGGAAAAAGAAAACTTTTTGTCAAGGAGAGTCCAAGGCAAATAGGAGGAGGAATGGTGGAGTAACTGAAGAGCGAGGCCTAGACTCTGCAGCCCGGGCAGGGTTAGATTTCATTCTAATTGGGATCATACGCCGCATGTGCAGTTTTGGCACATAAGTTAGATTAATCAGAAAGGCTTTAATCGTGGATAATTTCTCCTGTGTGCACCAGGGCGGACGTTCAACCGCTGGCCCCCAAGTCGTATTCTGTTTAAATGTGCACCTTTTGACTCCACAAACACCCACTTCAGAAATTGGGGTCAGCATCCCCCACGCACTGGCATGCTATCGTGCATCCACAAAGGGTCCTCCTAATGATTAAATTGCGCCTCACATGGAAGTTCCAAATCACCAGATTCCTGGAGGCTGACTCTTCCTCTTGATTGTAATTTATGTCGGAAGTCAGGGCTATCCAACCCTCGCTGCATTTAAGACCCAGGGGAGAAAAATCTACATGTGGATGGTGGCTACATCAGCTGCCTGTTAGAGTTGCTGTGAAACTAACAACGGTTCAGTATTGACTGAGGAAAAAAAGACACCCACACAGTTTTTTTTAGTTTTTTTTTGCAAGCACTGTTGAAAAATTTTAATTGGTGTTGCCGTGGTCACTGCGTTTCATTGCCTTGGTCGTGCTTCCTCTCCCTTTACAAGAGCCCCCCCAACCATCTCTGAGTTCAATGTTTGGGTGGACCTGTTTTTAATCTGCATATGATTACACCAAGACACGAGCTGGACATGCTAACTGAGCACTAAGGAATGATTAAACAATTTGCTTGGGAATGGAGAATTGGGAGGGGGGCAGGGGGGGGGGGGTTGGATGGGGTCAACAACAGTGGATATTTGAGGAAAGCCTTTTTCTGTGAAACCGAAAACTGTAACAAAGGACCACCAGTGCACATGCAGGTTCAGAAACTGAACATTTGGATAAATTATATATTTTTTCTTGATTAATATGAATTTGAATCCAGATGACTGAGAACTTCTACTCATAGCTAAAGCTATAACGTGAGACCGTGTTGATACAGATGCTAACACAAGACCATATCCTCCTTGTTAATAGAAAACAGATAAGTGGATTTATGTCTATAGCATGCAGGCTTTCAGATATCTAAATGGAATCATGTACATGATTGGTGCAAACCAAATGACATTTAATAATATGCAGGGCTATGTTTTATAGATCCCCAAAATGATTTGTCCTCTACTTCCATGGATTTTATTTAGGGGACAATGGGACTGTTAACTAAACATCATGGTTTTTTTAGAAGATTTAACATAACCTTTTAACCTGTTTTCACACAGTGAAGTGCATACAATACAAAGTGCCTGTGTACTTTAGAAAGATGTTCTCTCATCATTAGCTTTTATTTTTAATGAACACAATGAATTTAATAACTTTTTGTTACCGTGTAAAATAATCACATGGCACTACATACATAATCATATAAATGATTATGATGTATGCAATAAATGAGCATAACTGATGGAGCAGTTTATAATTAACATTTGATGTGCATTCAACAAGCTTCAGAAATATTATAGAAACGTTGTGTAGTTATTACTAAATCATTAGATAATTAAATGTTTGATGTTTTGTTTTCTAGAAGGATAATGTTCATAGTCCATTGAGATAGAATCAGACAGAGAGGGCCATCCTTTAATCCTCCAGTTATCTATAAAAACTGTTTATACAATCAAATAGCTCTTGTCAGAAGTTTATAAAAACTGAAGAAAAAGAAGATTTTCTGCCTCTACATTCAGATCCGTGGGTTCAGGAGGAAAGGGTTTGTGTTCATTACTCTGAGAACCTGAAGCATCATAATGTAGTATTTCAGCTTTGTTTAAGACAACAGCGTCAAGAAGACAGAGCACCTGTCTTTTCCCAACAGCTCTTGGAGACTTAAATACATTCCACCAACAGTATGATGTTGTAAGTATGTACACCCATTTTTAGCACCTGTACCACAACCCTCTTCGAAAGAGTGGGGTAATATTGTAAATGTTGGGTGGATTAGGACATAAAACAAAGTCATTTTTTAGCAGGAGAGGGCTATCGGTAACCTGCCTGTTCAAATGTGTGAACGCCTGTTTCACCTCAAAGACGCCCTTTATTTTGCATAGCACTATATATAGTGCTTCGGCTTGTGTCATGTCCTTCATCTTCAGATGGCATTGTTATACATTCAGATTATTAAATATGAGGAGGAACTAATTCTTATGCTGAAAGTAACCATTTGCTCATGTTGCCTTAATCTTGTCAAAAATCTCAGATGTTGAACATAATTTTACTGACAACTAAGGTCCACTTGTGTTTTAAAAGATTAAGGCCTTTGATTCAGTCAAAATGTGTTCTGGCCTTTCAAATAAATACACTCGTTGCTTTCTTCACAAACCTAGCTTGGCAGGTTAGTTTTAGTAATTGCTAAACTTGCCAGACTGTGATTGTGAGGGAAAAAAATATTGCTTTTAATTGTTAAAAAAGTTACGGCCAAATGTTTATTGAATCCCAGCCAAAACCTTCTGTAAACCAAAACCACGGGCACTAGGGTGCTCTTATGCACTTCGCCTTATCTGGATGTATTACATTTTACTTTTCTGAACTGCTTAATTAAGTTCAAAAAGTTGATCTACTTTAACTTCACTTGAATTATTACTTTTGCATATACATCTCACTAGTCACACCGCTATTATTATTCTGTACAGTAAACAATCCTGACAATACCTACGAGAGTATATTATTTCATGTTAAATGCACTTGTTATTCTTAGGAAATGATCATGACAATTAAGGATTAAATGTTTCCTCTGACATGCATGTCCCATGTTTTTACAAACAGAATTTGTCCCTCCATAAATAGTCCACAGTCTAAATATTTTGCTTTTAAAATACATGTTAGATATGCATTTCTTTATGTAATTAATCTCTTTTTTTCCCCTGGAAAAGAACAGACTAATGTAATCTCGGCTTCAGTACAGTGCAGGTAAAATTGTCAACGTCTCTTGTCTCAAGGTATTTGATTCCCACCAAGGTGACAATTTAGTTTTACAATAATAACAATTTTCTTGTCAATTATCATTTTCCTGTTTACACTCAAAGAATATATATGGTTCACAAAGTTAAAAAAAAATAATAATAAACTGCCACCCCTCAGGGGAAATTCACACTTTACATCATTCTGTTTTTTTACTTCTGAGTATCAGGCCAGGCTCATGAATTAACAGGAGGAAGTAATTATACAATATTATACCCTGGTCAGCTCCGATTCCATGAGTGAAGTGTACCACATGCTGTCACGTGAATGATGGAGAGAGGCTTTGGCTCATGAACACATATATTGTCTAAGAAGAAAAAATCATGAGGAAAGCAAAAATGTCTCAGATCAGCTTGTTAACGGCTTGAAGTAATACTGCTGTGTTGCCTGGTTTGACACCAAATTATTTTGTGGAAGAGTCCTTTACTTTTCAATGGCCATGTTAGGTTTCTAGTCATGTCACTGGGTCTAGGATTAAAAACATAATAGCGCATGAAAGAATCTACTTATGCACCACTTTCACTATTGATTCCTCTTTTGTTATAATTAATCCTGATATGGTTCCACGTGCCCTGTTCACAAAAGAGGTTCTACTAATGTGACTAAAAGGACTCCTAAAAGCAAAGGATGTTCACCAGGATAATACATTTTAAAGATGAATAAATAAAAACACACTAAATGTGTATGGCTAAATAACTTCAGCGGCAATTATGAAATGACCATGCAAGCGCAGGAAAACCTTACAGAATGCTTGAGAAATGTTGTGCAGATTGTGACGTTTCACAGCATGTAAAATATCTCCAAACAAAACATATGAACAGTAAAATACATTGACAAGAACAAAAATTGTGAATTGTTACACCAGTACCGTGTGAAATGATTTAAAAATATTTATACCCTCCGGCACAGCAGTTCCCCAGACTTGCACTGTTATACTAACTTGTACGTTGTTCATGTATGTTTCAACGGCTAGACATGAGCCATGAGATCAAATGCTTATGTATGTCCTTTTTCCCGCCTTGTAGGTTTCATGATAACAATTTGCTGCAAGCAAAATGATGTTAAGACTCTGAATATTATTTCTATCACTCTATTAGGTTTTTAATATACTGTTCTCATCATCACATTGGCTGTAAGCATGAATACCAAACAAAAAACCCTGATCTGCATGGTTATAGAGCCAAATGGTAATGAATTGCTTAATTGTTTTTGTTGTTGTTGTTGTTAAGCAGAGAAGCAAAAATATTGTAAAGCTGCATTATTTTTTTCCTACAGAATTTTTTTTTTTTCCACAAAGATTTGATGGAGTCAGTGTTCAAACATGAGAGCCTTTTCTCTAAAATCTCATTAAAGATAATTATTCCATATTAGGCCTTGGCTCAAAGGAGCAGAAACTCTTTTGGATTCATAGGTCAGATGCCAAAAGCAACACCAAATTTCAGTTTGAGTTAACCAGACATATAAGGCCAAATGCAAGAAGGGAATTGGCACAAAGTGATACAAGTATAACATTGAGGAACTTGGGTCTAACCCCAGACTGTGATTTAATTATTATTTTATTTTATATTGCATTTCTGATAAAAAAAATTGTTCAAATGAAATTATACATGTATAAATCCCATACATTCAACGTTTGATGGATTATGTTTTAGAGCAGAATTATTTCAAATCAAATAATTAACTATTCTAAACGTCCGTTATTTTCGGTTTTGTTTGTGACAGGCGATTTCAGGGAAATCCAACCGCTGTAACATCTTCTTTTCAATAATAATAATAATAATTATTATTATTATTATTATTATTATTATTATTATTATTACTATTATTATTATCATTATTGCTGTAGTAGTAGTAGTAGTAGCCTAGTTGTTGTTTGTGTGGTGGTTGTGGTGTGATTCAAACACATCATCACGATATCAGACGTCACTCACATTAACGAAAACTGAATAATAAAAAAAATCGTTTTCACTCAAAAAATAAAATACACTGAGTGAACTCAATAATGGTGCACTTGCATGACGTATTCAAACTAAGAAGTTTAATACTGAACAAAATAGATATATGGAAATGATAGTTCAGTCTCTCAACAAAAAAAACTTCACGCGGACAATGTGTGGACAATTAGGCCAAAGTTGTGCTTGTGAAAATTCTACACAACAGCAGTGAAACTGAATTCAGATTACAGATACATTTCAACTAATTGCAGATTAATTCATATTGAGTGCAAACAATAAGAGAACATTATTTCTCTCCATACTGATAAATTCGCGAAGAAGAACCCCAACCACATTATTCAAGTGCCTGGAATTTTTTTTAATTAACGTAACAAACCTACTCAAAAACATTTTTAGCCTACTTTCAGCTGAGTAAAATAGTTGTTGTGGTTGTCTATAGGGACTAGGTTAACAAACAAAAGTGACAACGATATCGTTTCCACAGACCGCAAGAAAGGATGGGCAAAGCAAATGGTGTGATATAAATGACCTGGAATAATTAGGCCTATATTATATTCACACCAATTCGGTTTTATTGACTTAACAAAACACGTGCGGAGAAAACCAAATGTTAACTTTCTATCATCGGTTTTCTATTAAAGTGGACTTCAAATTCAACTTTTCTCGGTATCAGCGTATTAGTTTTAGGGGTAGGGTTTCTTTTCAATAAAATTAAACTCCAACACTGCTGCAGAACAAGTGTCCACATGCAGTTACCTGGACTTTTCAGTTGTTTATTCTGTTTTACGCATTGACATAAATGCCAGGTAAGGAACGTCGTTAACCTGGTAGTCCTACCCTATAGATGCTTCACAAAAAATAAAAAAATTCTCAGCGACAGGTAGGCCTTTTGATCATCAAAGCTCCTTTTTTTACAGCAACAGTAATTTAATAGCAAATGTACTCATTTCCATGCGTAGTTCTATACGCCGACAGTAAATTCGTGATATTGTTTGTATCAACCTGTTGACTGCTTGTGAAAACTTGGACAAATAATAAAAATAAACAACAAATCTTCACGTTAAACCATTACAAGAACGGTATAAATGATTACTACATGATTATTTGACTAATCTGTTTTTGAAGACTTAAGTTTGCAACGTGTTTTTGTTTAAAAAAAATCCAGAGAATATGGTTTCAACCTAGCATACAAATATTTTAATGTAAAGGCATCAATGATACCAAATTTAAAGCCTGTTTAATGGTCCTTCAATAATGGGTAATGTAGTAGAATTGCATTACAATATTTGTCTTAGAACTGATAGAACTGCAGTGTTGGAAGTAGACTATTCATTATTCACGAATCAAAAACAAGTAAATGCATAATATATTAAATATTCTGAAAATGCTGTTCAGTCACAACATGAGTTTGTTTGTATTTAAATAATCGCAAAAGCAGTGAAGCATAAAATGTAGGCTACTATACTTGATTTAACTAAACATCTACTGTGTAGCCTACAGTTGAAAGGGTATTATGACTCTAACTGTTTTAAGTTATGTGGACAAGATTGACCCCACAAAGTGAAACATAGCAAATCATAATTTCATCTCAAGGCAACTTTTCTCAACAACGGTGAGCGAGCGTAAGTCTACTCATTCAGCGCAAATAGAAATAATTTATTAACTTAAAGAACAAAATCAATGCATTCCAGACACAGCAATTTGCTATAGCATTTGCAATGTTGTATTAATCCACCTACAGATAGGTACACGAAGATCAATCAATATTGTCTTCTCCAAGACCACAATGTTGTAATTTTCTATAGGGTACATTTTAATAGGCTAAAACAGACGATAACCTGCTGTGTTGTAATAACGCAATAAGGTAATACAAAGTTATTATTAAAAAATTTAATATTCGCAGTATTTTTATTTATTTTGCTCATTTGACCTTCTTTATCTACGAAATACTACAAATAGGCTACGAAAATATGGATATTATACATGTGGGTAGGGTACATTAACGCAAAAGAGTGTTCTTATGACACTGATACTTCGCTATGTTCTTTTCTTTGTATATGTATGTATATGCGTATGTAAGCATACACACGGGCACACGCACACGCACACACACACACACACACACACACACACACACACACACATAGTGCAGTCAGTATTTGATTCATATTGAAACTGCATTAATGAAATGGTAATTTCGTCAGGCACTGCAGAAAGCCAAACCCTGTAATGACATGAAAAGGTTAATTAGCCATTTAACCTTCTCATTCCCTCTGCATAAACGTGAGCACATGGTCTGGGACAGCTCTCACTGATTGGCAACCTATTTATTTTTTCAGCAATTCAATTAGTATTCCTAAGCAGGGAAAGGTTGATTAATATATTTTAGTTTTGCTATAGTCGGCCTCCATTGTTATGCGCCTTCGCGATATCTGTGGATTCGGAGTGCTACATTAAAATTAGGCCTGTGCACATACTTAGGCCTATGCTGGCATTACCTACGTTCTCTACGTCAGAAACCCATAGGCTATACCTTCATTGTGCTCTAAAAACATCTTCAATGATCGGAGAGCAATTAAAACAAATGTGTTTACTTTATCCACTATATAACTGTGTAAAACAATACAAATTAGCGTTTGACAATACAATTGCATCACAAATGTAATGAAGGGCACAGAAAGAAATGCACAAACACAACAGAATGTGAAGTGTTAAAAAAATGATGTGCAGTGGGTTACTTTTATCTCTCATAGCGTAGGTTACGTAGCCTATAAGGTCCCTTCTGGATTCATATTAAACTCTTGTTGATTCAACACTGCTATGTTTGCAACGTGATGTTGCTATTTAGAACTATTATTCAATCTATATAAAATTCACATTATTGTAAATAATTATCACTTTTATTCGTTGTTGTCATTGATGTTGTAGCATTGATAGTAACGATGGTGGCAGTGAGCGTTGTTGGGTCTTGTGATTGGATTTGCAGTAGCCTGGCATTGGTACGCAGACTGTGGCAACAGCAGCAGCAACAGCAGAAGTGATTAAACAGAAGTTAAACAGAAAAATTAACACTGCATGTATGCCTTTGCCTTGGGTTTCAATACAAAATGTCTTTACTGAATAACACAAAACATTATGTAACACGTGTGTTCGGTTTAGTTCAAACGTTTAGTAAAAGAGAAATGACACTTTGAGCGACTAAACCAGTGTAAATTTGTTTTTTGTTTTGTGTTCCTAATGGTTGTTCGTCAGTTGCTTTATGTCTTTTTGCCTGTGTGGTTTCTTTGAGTATAATACGATAAAAATGAAAAATAAATGAGGATGTCAGTTCAAAACAATAAATAATATATAATTTACTGCATGAAAACCTTGTTTCATTTTAATTAACAGATTTTAAAAATATATCACAGATAAACACGATTTATTCCCCCCATGCCTCCATTATACTGGATTTTAAAATATATAAATCACATTTTTATCACAAATGAACAACACTTGCATTGTTAAATGTGAACTATAGGTAAATGGCAACCACTAACCATATATATTGTTTGGAATTGAGATAAAGTAATATATATTGAGTATTTCTGCATAGATCTTATTTCTGTATTGCTTAAATCCCCAAAATGTCCTGTATATATTTGACCCAGGCTAACAGTTTCATATGTGCTAATAAGTAACACAAGGGATTATAAGGTGTTTCTGCACAAAAAAACACTTGCCTGATCAAGCATGAAATACGCTTAATGAAAGAGCTTCACCCACAGGAAAGGATCGATGTGCCTGGTTATCAGGATGACTTGCCATTCCTGGATAATTACGAATGTATAATTACATTAAAGTAGCCTACAATGGTTATAGCCTACAATGGTGCATAAAAAAAACATCTACTAAACCAATTTCATCGGATTAACACATTTGTCTGTTTTTCATTTCTGTAGATTTCAAGTCTATTGAAGCCACTAATATATATTGACAAAGGATGCTGAGGAAATAGGCTAATTGTTTATTTTAAAAAGTTTTTCAAAAATAAGCCACACAACTAGCAAATTGTAGTCTGTCGTCTAGTTATTGGGTTTATATTTTGAACGTGAAGTTTGTTAGCTTGCAACTCACAGGGAATTATTTTCTAAATATTTCATTTTATGGGGATAGGATAGCCGCGCGTGTAATATTGGACAATCAATCTGGAATGCGTTTCCCAAAAGCATCGTAAGGCTAAGACGGTCTTAAAACCCTTCGTACGAAGCTTCTTTAACTTTGGGTGCGTTTGCCAAAAGCATCTTAACTTAAAACGCTCTTAGAAACGGTCGTAGATTAACAATAACTCCAGACCAGTCGTAGACGGTTAAGTGCGTTTTAGAAGCCCATAAATCACATACTTTATTTGATTTTTCGTGTTAGTGTTCATTTCATTTTACGGTTACCATAACCACTGATTGTTTGTTTTTATAGTGATGTTAGATGCAACAATATATAGGCTACGTTTATTTATTTTTTATTTACTTATTTTTATATATTTGGAAATTATCCATAAAAGCCATTCCTTAAATAGCCCTATAAATAAATAAATAAGATTGAGACAAGTAAAATCAGTGGGGAAAAAAATGTATTTCAAAAGAAACTTTGACGTGCCTAACCGGTCATGTATTGGGCATCATGGTGGGGTTCGCGTCTCCAAATCTACGTATCGCCCCTCCTCCTCCCGTATCAGCAGCACCAGACAGAAGTACAGAGACGTAAAATCCAGGGATCCGAAAGAAAAAGTCCTGCTATGTGTTTCTTCCACCCATGAACTCAACCAGCTGATTTCACTAATTAGTTCTACCTCCTGGCTGAAGAATTGTGCAAATTAGCAAATCCAGGTGATTGGAACTAAATACTGGGAAGGATTTTTTACTTTCTGAACCCGGATTTTACACCTCTGGTTACGTAGCTCTTAAGAGGTGACTGCGCGTTCACGCTTTAATAACTGTTTTGGGAAACGCATGTTACAAATTAAAGAGCCATCGTGGAATCGCTCGTTGAAATCGCACTTAACCCTAAGATTGATCGTTATCGGAAAACGCGGCCCTGGTTAGCAAGCCAATTAACTATTCTGTTAATCAGTAGCCTACGAAAGAGTAGCCCCATGGCAATTGTGGCATATCTGGAAAGGTAGGCCTATTCTCCCAATAAGTTTATAGAGCCTACTACTTGCATGTTTACCCGGTAATTCCGACCTATTCATCAAACTGTACTTTTTAATAGCCTAACACACCTTTGTATTGTTTGAAGTGCACCATACAAAACATTTTAAAATAAAAAAACACAATTGCATCCGGCTAAATACCGCCATTCTGGAAAATGCGTAGTTGTTTCTTCCATTCCATGAGTAGCCTAGTTCAAATGTGTAGCGATATCACAAGCCTTAATTTCTATGAAAAGAATGATCACGTGACATCACTGCATGTGCAAATTCCGATTATGTTTGCGCCAACAAATACAAAGTGTAAAAATATACTGTAAACTAAATGCTCAAGAAAATAACAAATGGCAACTGATGTAGATGGCCTCACTGACAATTTATTCAGTGACTATTTATCTTAAACTTCAAATCAGGCCCAAACATGTTAAGTGAGAAAGATAAAGCAGTTTTAATGGTTTAGAGTAAAACAAAAATCAGATGCAAAAGATTTAGTCTGGAACACCTATGGGTGCAGAATTTCCAAAATGAAAACACTAGGTGGCTAATTACAGAGCTTTACACAGCCTGATTGAAACGTGGCTGTAACTAATATTTTTTAGAACATTTAAGATGCATAAAATGCATGTATAAACATAAAGACATTTTGTTAGGCTATACTGTATCAAATTAGAAAATTAAAACACTTTATGTGCAGGCCCATTACATGGGTCATTATTTAAAGAAAGTTGCAAATGATTGAATTATGGAAAAATGTTGGGGAGCATATAATCAAGAGGAGGCGATAGCGCATTTGCATTGGTTGTGAACATGATAAATAGTTTTTTAAGGCATTAATTCTGTTAGCCCTCACGTGATGCACACCTGCCCTTTGCCTACAAAGTTAACGCAGTTGACTGTGGCCTACACAAATGCCCACACCTGCCGAGTGATCGAGTACCCACAAAGAAAAAACCCTTGCACATTCACATATCTTTAATTTGTATGCTTCGCCTGCACTTCACAGTAATTTAATTTGAGTTAAGCCTGAGTAACAAATTAACCGTAGGCTTGGATATATGTTTTTAACGAGTAGAATGTATTCAAAAGATGTCGAGCATGGAAATGACTGGATTTTGGGCCTGTTTTATAAACACTGATATGTTTGCATCCCCTGTATCCTATGTACAAACTGGTTATTATAATGTGAGTTTTTAACAAAGAACTTAAGATAAATTGAGTTTTAGCTCGCAATGGACTGACTATCCAAATGCACCTTTCTCGCCTCTTCTTGGAAGTTCCAAAAGCACATTTTCTACAACAATGCCTGCCAGTACTCCAAAAAAGCTATGACACTATCTAGGAAAGTGTTAGGGAGAGTCCAATTGGTAAGCATTTGGTAATTCCAGAATCTCTCATTGATGCAAATACATTACAGCCCTACCGTTGAGGCCAATTTCTATGATTAAAAAGATTTCTGTAAATATTTCTCCGAGAATAAATAACTTTGCTCAAAGTTCTAAATATATTGTGTTATCCAATAGCACATACCACATATTTACAGTATAGGGTAAATATGTTCTCCCTGAATTCAAGATTTAACGAAAATTGGCATATTTGCAGGATCTCCTGAAGCCAAGTAGTTAACTCTAATTCTAAACACTTCACTTACAAAGCTTTTTCATCTCATGTAGCTGACAATTATACAGCATATGATCTATATATTTTAAAAATTCCAATAAGAACCTGGTTGAGTTATTGCTTGCATTCTGATGTAAGGCCTAGTAGTAATATTGCATTGAAGCATTGAAAACGTTTTGAATCAAAAATATATGTGAAGAAAGCTAGTACTTTCAAATCATATGTTACTAATGCGCTGCATCGAGAAATAGGGTTATCGTTGGAATCTGAATGGTAAGTAATAGAAAGTAGGCTACACTAGAAAATAATTTGGGTGTAGATCTACGGCTCCTAAATTTGCATGTGAAAAAAATGTATGAGAAAAAGCCATTGTTCATCGCAAAATGATTATGGTAAGATAAGGTAAGCGTACGTAATAACAAAAATAAATACTTGTTTGAAAGTGTTAAAGTTTAGCACGCAGTTTTAGGTTTCACATTGTCAGCAGTCCCTAAATAACTCTACCGACGCACATGCTCGATATTAATCAACGGCACTGCTGATTATTATTTCTAAAAGGAGCTCCTGAAAACAGATTACAGACGTGTTTCAATCTATGAAATGCTACAATGTACATTATGTCTGCTGATATCTCTCGAGGAAATCTTGATTCGCAGACCGTGATGGATAGGGCGAATAGAGTGAAGATATGGTGAGGTAATAGTGGTAACGCCGGTTTAGTTCGTGCAAATATGTTTACATTGTAGTTAAGGGTGAATGTGTTTTGACATGAACACGATTTACACATATTAATGAAGATTCCACAAATAGCGACTTCTTCAAGCAGCATGCAATTTTCAACGTGATGTTGCAAGAAGAAAAATAGTTACCGTCCTCTTGGTTAAATTACTAATGCCAGGCGGCCTATTTTTTAATAAAACAATATGAACGGGTTTATTTTTTCAAATCCAAACTTCTTGTTTTGCTAATCGTTGGTTGGAATCCCATCGCAATTTATGAAGCCCTTCGTCATATTTTATTGCAGCCTATAACAGCAACAGCCCATGAACAGTCTATCTTAATACAAATTTAAGTTACAATCTGAAATATTGAGATTTTATGGAAGTAGCCTATAGGCTATACCATGACTTGAAAATGACACCATCTGATCTATTTTCATCAACCAATGCATTATTGTGCCAGGCAAATATTTTTGAACTATGGTTTATTTCCTTTGTCGTCTTTATATTTCGGTCAGAATTGTGTGCTCCACAACGTTATCTATATATACCTTACAAAAATAAAACGTCTTATTGGTATTATATAATTTCGACCATTTTATATATTGAATGAGTTTTTAATACGCAATGGTCCGTTTATGGAAAACTAACCTTGGCACTGGTCACATAGATTCCAATGGAAATCATACATGGTCGCCCAACTGTACTGGTTCTATTGTTCCTCTGCTTATATGTTTAGTGCATATAGTATATATTTTTGACGCATTTAACAAGTGTTCCGAAAAGTGATCTGACAACTTTATGGAGGCCTAACTGCCAAACAAAGGGCCAGGCCTACGATCCACTAAATTCATCGTGGGTATCTACACCTTGATTTACATAGGCCACACTGAAATGTGTTTGACAAATTATATTCAGATAGAAGCAACACATCGTGTTGATACTAGCCTACTACAGTAACCTGTTTTGTTGCTTTAGTACATTTTTAAAATACACTTTAACGGTAAAAGACGTGGTCTCCGTTAAATTTGACAGCAATATAGGGTACGTTCAGGCTCATCAGCTTTGTAAATTAGCCTACTTATAGCTAGATGGTTTATGTTTTAAGACAGTATAAAGAGCATACAGTAGAAAATTACAAAATCATTAAAACCCTGTCGTGACCTCAAAATATCAAAGCATAACAGGATGACAAATTAGTTAAATGAAAGAAGTCATCAATAAATGTGCTTATTTAATTAAATAATGTTTTTTAGTATTCCTATAAACAGTCCACGATTTTGTTCATTTATGGCAAATAACATTATAGAAAATAAAAGAACGAATAACTGTCAATGAAAACATATTTAATAATATTCAATCATTTCCTCAAAAACACATAGAGACTCAAAACAAAGCGTGTTTAAATGGGAGTCGATAGCCTCCTTGAATGGAAAGAAAGAGTTGACCTACTGACCAGTGTTTCTGTCCCCTCCTTTCAAAATGGTTAGGGGAAAACCAGTTCATCGCGCCAAGTTGTAGGAACCCTTGGTTGTGTGGAACTGACTTTGAAGAAAAAGTGATATAATGTATAACACATTCTACCACATATGGTAGGCCTATAATAGTCTTTAGTGCCAAACTGCTGACTTTCAGGGATATACTCTCCCAAAAATATTTTGATACATCCTAGAAGCAATAGTCAGTTTGCATTGGGGAAAATGGATGTGCACCACATCTATTCCTCTTGATTGACATCGGAATGCGATGAGGAGGAGCCATCTGACTGACGGTCGGTGTCTCGTGACCTTTCCTGTTCTGAGAGCTGCTCACTTGTGGGAATTGAATTTTTCTTTGGCCGGCCTTTAGGTTTGGTTGGCGACTCCAGTCCTCCACCTTGTAAGACCTGAATAATCAAAGTGTTATACATAGTAAGATAACCAAAAACTATTTTAGCCAATATGAAATACAATGCAGAGAAATTTCCCGAACCCGCGGTCTGGATAATATTTCCATATGGAAAGCCTGTGATTACAAGTTTTCACACCATCTTCACCATCAATTGGGTCATTGAAGGTCGTCGTACATGTTTTGTATATGTTGTATCTATTATTGTTGCATTTGAAAATGGAAGTGGAAAAATACTTACAATTTTTTTCCACTTCATTCTTCTGTTCTGATACCATGTTTTTACTTGCAGTTGACTAAGGCCCAGCGATTCTGCGAGGTCTATTCTGTAAGGGGAAAAAACAACAACAAAAAATTTAATTATTGCCTCTGCTTTCTTTTCAACGTTATTTGTCAATAATCACATTTGCGCACTATAATGCGACTTGAATACGTCATTAAGATCGAATTGCTTTAATTGTTTAATTGTTAAGTTCATTGGGTCTACAACTAAAAGGTGAGCACTCATTGTTGTGTTTGTGTGCAAAATTGCTAGATGTAGCCCACGCAATACCTGTCAGGTGTTGACAGATACTTTTGCTTCTCAAATCTTTTCTCCAGGCCCATGAGTTGCAGTTCAGTAAAGACCGTTCGGCTCCTCCTTCCCTTCTTTGACTTGTTCCCTCCGTCTCCCCCGGGGTCCAGTTTACTGCGAAGGTGGAGGTCCAGCGGCAGGTGATGAGACGCAGAGCCGACTTGCAGACCCGACGCCCCGGATAGGAGTGCAGAACCCAAAGGCGCGCCGAGACATGACAGTGGTGACATTGGAAACTTAAGGATACTTGTCTGATCGGCCTTCAAGACTGCAAATAATGATATATAAAATTAGTTTTCAAATAGTCATACTGAATGTGAATGTATTTACTTGTAGACGACTAATACTTTTTTTTCTCAATGAAGTAGGCCTAGCGACATAGCTCATACGGGCAGTGCACAAGTCAGAATAAATCCTAAATCACTTGAAAATCGTATTTGACACAAAATCCAACCAATGTTAAAGCGTTTGTTGATAAAAATGTATGTAACTTAGGCTAATTATTATGCTATTTCATGTATATTCTATTTTTGAAATAGGTACAACTTCTGTGGAACAGAAACGCAATTGAAGCCGTAGGCCTACAGGAAAAAATGGGGAAATGATTATCCTCTCAATTAAACCATTTATTAGAGAGGCTATCTCACGAAAACGCTCATAACCTACAAAGTGTAACGTTTTGAAACACTAAATTGTCTGCCAGACCACATGCAGTAGGCTATTCATGAATGTGTTTTTATTAATATATAATTAATTGAGTGATAATATTTATGCAAAAGATAACTCCAGGCATATTCCCCGAAAGCAGTTAGGCGGGCAATTCGGAGCACAAATGAGGCATTTAAAGTAGCTTCATTGATGAAAACTTACTAAAAGCTGAGAACGGCAGAATTAAAAAGTCCTTTCATAGACGACACATGTCCCGTTCTTAAATTTAAATGTATTCATCTTTCAATAGGCTACATGAACAATGTAGCCTAGCTCTATTTTTTTTACTTGTGATTCTTTGCACCTTACATTGCGCTGAAAATAGCCGAATGACGAAATGTAAGATAAGAGCGAGTAAGCTATTTAGTAGCCTATGCTATATATTTATAGGCAAGGCCTACATGAAATAGGCTACACTATATGTTTGTATGCCAAAATCGCCAGGTAGTCTTAACTAGTCCATTCGTCTATTCCTTCTTTGGCACATGCTTGAGTAGAAAAAACTTGTTATTGGTTGTTTATTGAAAACAAATATTAAGAGGAAGAAAATGTTTTACGTCTGTTACCGATATAACAGCGGTCCTATTCATGTATGCGAAAATTCGGTAGGTGACCATGGGTGAATGATACACGATTACAACTCTGACGTAATCTTTTCTCCGCGTAGCCTACTGCATTTCATTATCAACACATATTAATCACAGCGGTAAAAAATAAATAAATAAATAAAACTATTTGTAGGCATATAAAAATTGGTTTATTCAAACAAGCATGCTTTCGGCTAAAACTGCACCACAGTTCAACTGATCCGTTTGGTTCTGTTGAAGTGCAGGGAGTTCTAATCCATAGCGTTTAAGGCATCAGTGTTTAAAATAAATACTAATATAAAAACGATCCTAAATCCAATATTGACTTTATTTATTGTGCTTAGATTTGTGGAGCTGTTTTAAAACCACGATAAGAACGATAACACTTGAACTTTTGGCAGCATACACGGGAGTGCATAATTTCACAGCCGTTCACTACCTGACATTAAATGGCCATTGCAAATCATTTAGGGTTCATCTTACCTAAATGATTGTGGTAGGGCCGTGCCGACAAAAGAGCATGTACTCCAAACTTTAGTAGCTCCCCTGCCGGGGCAGAAATCTTGGGGTCTGGGTGGTCAGTCAGAATCTCCTCGATCATGAAACTCCTGTATCGGTGGGATCGGTTGTCCTGATGCGCATCTGGCGGATAGTAATGAGCCCCCAACTCCAGCGGATGCTGCATTATTTTATAAATATGAACAACTGAATCCAAACAAGCAATGCACCGAACTTAGTTTTTGAGATCACTCTGCATCTGACAGAAATAACTGGACTTAAAGACGCGTTGTGCCATTTACAGTTTTCAAAACGTGTGTGTCATCCTTCTTGGGTGCGTGAAGGAAAACATCCTCAAAGAGAAAAATAAGATAAGTGCTGAAAAGTAGTAAAATCCTTGGGTTTGTATCCGATCACGAGGTATCTTCTTATCGGTTTGCAGGCTTACAGTAGATCTGTAAAGTGTGTGCTTCGCTGAAGTAATACACAGAACTATACAACTCCGTCCAAATGACTCGATGAGAAAGTCTAATCTCCGCCCAGTTGAGGCTAAAACAGCCTATTACTGTTCTTAACCAATATGGCCTTACCTATATGAGTTCAGTATGAATGTCCTTGGTACTTTGGGCTTATACGAGGCCTCGTGCTGGATGCCCCTCCTACAATTTAAGCATACGTACAATTTACCATGGAATTTGATATTACGCAGGCTACACAACAAATACGGTACTTAATTTAGTCTATTCAAACCAGTTCTCTGCAAGAACTCAAGGAAAACAGCATATTAACCTTTTTTTTTTGTCGCCCATTTAAAAACATATGCCGTCAGCGGAGTGAAATGCGTACAAGTAGACCGAGGCTACTGTCTTTGGTAAAACAATGATCAATTTCATACTCTGGTAAAAGTTTACCAAGTGCCCACGAACGATATAATCGAGGCAACTTCTACGCATGATACGATATAACATGCCAGCCTGTTCGTTTACAAAATCTCTGAACCAAACAGCCTTAAAATAGGCCTACATGTAGCTAGAATATAAGGATGCTGATTTACGTTATTTAATATAATTGTCAATATTGAATATATACTGTGTGACATATTAAAGTATCCACAATTGTTTGCTTTTATCGGTCAGAATAATATACCTAATCATTTATTACATTCCTTAAAAGATTATTTACAGCACATTCCAACAACTGTGAATTATTTTGTGTTGTGTAGCTAGTGTTAATGTGTAATTTGTGCTTCTAGAATCCCTGTGCACAAACACGCACCACACGCCTAGTAGCCTATAGTACAGAAGATATGGGTAAGGAGGGCCGTACCTGTTTGGATTTCATGCTTCTGGTTTTAATTATTTAATTAGCCCATAACCTTTACGCCATCTCACATTTTAGCTACGTTTATTGATAAATGACAGCCGAAGACTCTTCTTCTGTCCCTATGAAACTTTTACTGTGACCTAATATATGAGTGAACCAGAGTTGGACAGCTACAGCCAATTAGCTAATTTAGCCAGGGGAATTGAGCCCCCCAGGACTGGAATTACCCACCCCTGCTGTATAGGATAGCCCACTGTCTTGTTAGTCTACCATTTCACCGCATTATGCTGCTGTTGGACGTATTTAATAAGTCAAGTAATTAGTAGGCCTAATTACAAGTGCGTAACAACGACCTCCTTTTTGTGTAGATGGCCTGTCCACATAATATGGTATATTGCATATGATATGAGCGTTAGATGACGTTTTCGTTTGCATTGTTCGGTTGATACGTTTTCCCATCAAAATACGTGCTTGAGAAAATTAATTAAAGGCCTTATTTTTTTCGTGTTCTTTAGATACGTTTTATTGTGAACCAGCAGCCGTACCGCAGTAGGCTACAGCCATCTCTTGACTGAAAAATGGCTGTACGTGACTGCTTGGATCGGAAACCAAAAAATTGTCAGGTAACTTTTGCGTTTGTTGTTGATATGGCCACTAGGAGGCTCTCTTTTCCCTGGAACCAGTAGAATATCAAGTAAATTAGCGTACTAGCAGGGAAGTTATGACCAATTCCCAATAAGTTATTGTAAAGATCGTCCGACAGATAAAATTTTATAAAAAATAAATACAGCATGAACATACATTTTGGCACTGAGAATATTACCGGGCTTGAGCTTTCTTGTTGGTAGTGCATGTTTTTTGTTATTCACACAAATACAACTAGCCTAGGCCTACTCATTGTAGTGTCACAAAAACAAAACATGAACAAAACAAATATAATTTCAAGAGCATAGGACTTTGTCGAATAGTGGGCAAATCTATTCCTGGAGGGCCGGTTGCTTCAACCAATTACACTGACTCAATTAGCTGTATCCACCACACCAACAGTTTTCACTTGAACATTATATCACAATAGAACGTTTTACACAGAGACACAAGAGGAGTCATTAACTAGCATTAACGAAATGTCACTAAAATGTCAGATCATGTAAATTATTGGACTAAATAAATTATCAAAAACAGAAGTTGGCATGAAATCCAGAAATGATCCTGATATGATCTTTTTCTATTATTACCACTAATACTATTAGTATTCTCAATTAATTTGAGACTTTATTCACCTTGGTCAGGATAAGCCGATAGGGATGTGAAACCTAATCAGTCATTTCATATAAAATGAGGCTGTTGTGATCAAAGCCTTCACCATCCAACATTTATCTTCTTGAAATAAACTGGTAAAAGGGCACTCACGAGTAAAAAAATTACGATTAGCCCACCAAAATATGTGAGCCACGTGGTATGACCAAAACTGTTCTGGCATCATTGTAAAAATGTCCACTTGAAGGTGGTCAGTACAGTTCTATCTTAAATAATCTAATTTGCTGTGGGTAAGTTTTGTAACTTGTTAAATAATATACACAATGACAAAATATGCTTCAAAATAGAGGTGAGGGAGAGAAAATATTTGAATAATTGACATTTTCTGAATTGTTTAGAATTTTGTGTACACATTAAATGATCACATCTCACTTTTGACTCAGTGTCAGTTAAGTAAAGACATTACAAATATTAATAATTTAGATTAGTCAAAATTTTTTTTTATAAAAATATAAGTGAAACTTGGTTAATTTAATTAACCATATGGTTGTTTGATAACTTTGAATGACACAATTTAGCAAGTGTGATTTTTAACATAATTAGTAACACACCATTAGGCGTTCAGCGGTCTGAAACAATAAATAGGAATTTACTGTAAAAAAAATACTTTAAAAAAAAAATTTTTTTATCAAAAAAAAAAAATTCAGCTACATTGAATCATCTGATCCTGAGGGAGGGAAGATGGTATTTTATATATATAATATGCTCTGTATAATATAGTAAGAAGTTATATAAGATGATGATGAGAATACAGCTTCTAAATCTTCCGTTTTGATTGATGCTTGCTTTTTTTGACACAGACAAAAAAACACAAGCCCCAATTTTTTTTTTCAGAAATAACACAGCTGCAGCCAGCAGCAACTACTATATAATTTGCATGTAAATCTGTGTGTGTCCAAATGTAGAAAATGAAAAACTAAAAAAAAAAAATGAAGCAACACCAGGGGGCCTGGCCCACGATTAACATTATGTGCGGTAACATGTCTTTATCTATTTTTTATAGCTATCCAAAATTTTTTTTTTTTTTGTTTTAATTTTATAATGATATTTAAACCTAATTTATTTATATTATAATATATATATGTTTTCCCATGTGTTAAATGTGTGTGTGTGTGCAAAAAAAAAAAAAGCCATTACAAATGAAGGCTAAACTAACAAAAGCAAGCAGCAACAAAAACAAAAATTATTTTTTGAGCTACAGCTTACAGCTACAGCTTTTAGAGAGCTTTCGAATGCAGCATTGTACAGGTTGTAGTGTGGCTGTTTGTACTGTGTTTGTACTGTATCCAATGCACAGTGCATATGATTGTAATTGGAGTGGATGTACTTGCCTCTCACAGAATACCAAATCTTTTAGGGCATTTGAACAATAAAATCAGAAACTGCAACCTCTAACTTGCAGACAGCTCTGTAATTTGAAAGAGATGGTGACATCACACATTATCAAAGGCTATGGTTATCGCACATATTGGGAATGGTTATCCCAGTACAGTACATGCACAGGAATTCCAGAAGCACATCACATGCAATCCAACTGACATCTTAGTGTCAGGGACGGATAAGGGGTGTGAACTATTTAAGTACTGGTAGAAAACAAAATATGGAGAATTTAGGTAATCTTCATTGTTAATTAGGTGAAATACACTGCACCAGTACTCTGAAATATGACAAATAGACAGAATAAACAGGTGCACAGCCAATAACTGCCTGTATGTACTAAAAAAAATGGCAGACCCATCTACACGAGAGAACAGAAGAGGTGAACATTCTAAATTGTCTACCAGCTGGGAGGGGTGCAAAGGTAAGATGTCCAGTGTGTGCCACAACACTGATGTCATTTCCTGCTGTCAGCTGCTCAGTGGCTATTCAGCTGGGCCGTGTCCAAATACGACCCCTACACCCTTTTGAGGGCGCATATTTGAGTCCACGTCGTCAAAAAGCTTTTGAGTGGGCGACTTTTTCTCACAAATGGGGCCACTTAAAATACCAGGATGAATCCCTTATTTCCCGGATTTTGTTGAGGGAATTCAGGAGCGCACTCATCTGCAGAACGGTGCACTCATCCGACAATTTCAGTAAGTAACCCGGAAGTAAAAGCATAAAAGACATAGAGCGTATATGTATATCTATGGTATAAGATAGGTTCATATTACAAAATACTCTTTTTTTATTTTTGTTAATTCTATCTTCATTCATAATCTACACTTTGTAACAATTGTCATATGTTAACTGATTGATATTCTTAATTTAAAAACAATTCTAAATAAATATTATGAACTACTTCTTCACTAGTTTGGAAAGAGTTTTGCGGGATTTCTTTCGCACACTGTTTGCAGTGGGGACAGGGCACATAGGGACAGGAGTCTGAGTGGGCAGGGAACAGGGGTCGTATTCGATCACGGCCCTGGTGTTTTTTACCATCTCCTGCAGTGGAGGAGGAGCCCTAATAACCATAAAGAAATTAAACTGTGGCACCCACTGTTTTCAATGCTTTGAGGAGGAAGAGATGACATGCAAACAAGACTGCCACTTGACGTGTTGCTGGACGCTATCTTTTGTTCACACTTCTTTATTAGCAACCATCCTTTCTCTTCTGTGTCTGGTCACCTTCAGTGGGCCCCCAGGCAGGCAGCATGGAAGGGGTCCTGCTGTTCCTATATGTTGTGTTATGCTGCACAAAGTGACAAAAAGAAACTAAAAACAGCTGTTTGCACTGTGATAATTGACCACAGACCAAGTTACTGTGGCAGGGATGCACCAAAATCTGCTGTACAATAAGGGCAGTCAAGGTCTTGGTGATGTTAGGCACCCATTACACACACCATACAATGCAATAAAAGAGGATGTCCATAATCTAATCTGCTTATTCCTGGTCAGGGTCCGGGGGGTCTGGAGACTATCCCAGCATGCATTGGGTGAGAGGCAGGATTCAGGAATACACCCTGGACAGGTCACCAATTCATCACAGGACACACACACCATTCACTCATACCTATGGGCCATTTAGAGTCTCCAATTAGCCTAACTTGCATGTCTTTGGACTGTGGGAGGAAACCCACGTGCACAAGGGGAGAACTAACTGAATTAACAAGAACATTGTAGCAGAATTAACAAGAACATTTTGCCATTGGGAAGGGTATTTTATAAATCATAAAAGATGGCATTACCTAGTTTTATTTTTTTCAGTAATAATTGTACAATTATATTCTTCCAGTCTAAAATGTCCTGAATATTATTTTTCATTGTACATGGATTATATTCAGCACCAGGCCCATTCGGAACAATGCAATTGGTCTTGTATGCTCTCACTCAGTTCTCAGCAAGAGGAAGTTTACTAGAAAGAAAAACATGAATTAATTTGACTATATTATTTCCATTGAAACAATGACTATGTAAGTGTATAATGTAATTTTGCTCAGAGAACCGACTGGAAATGGAGCAGACTATAAAAATGTATGCTCATTTCAGTATAAGATGGCAAATGTTAAAAACAACAACAAAGATCTTTCCCCCCTTGATATTCAAAGAAATCACACAGTGAGGCAATTTAGTATATTATGCCTCTCAGTGTTGCTGGTGCAGAAGAGAGAACACTTGCTTTACAATTAACTGGTTTCCCAAAGCCTGACATTCCAAAAACAGAATTTTGGAATTAAATATTGTACCACTTGGTGTAGCTATTGTTCATGTAATCGAACATTTCTTAATCTGTGTGTTTCTTTCAGGAAGAAAATCGTCTGTTTAATAAATTTGGGATAGCTAGATCAGTTATCTACGATCGGGAAGGTTAGGCTACTAACATTTTACTTGTTGGCCTATACTTAAGCTATTTTTTTATATTATTATTTTTGACTCTTGTCTTGAGTAGAATACATTTTTATGGCAGGTACATTTTTTCCAATCAAATATGCGGGTTTGATGTAGGATACGAATTTTGTTATAGACTAGACTGAAATTGTTGCTTTTTTTAAGACTAACCAATGCTTACTTTTAAAATCTTTACTTTTCGTCGATTTTCCCTGTAAAAGTAAGAACACAGCTCCCACTGTAGCTGGGCAATAACGATATGATTATTAAATATTGACCAAGGAGTAGGGGAGTAGGCTAGACTATGGCTCGACTGGACAAAGCTTTTAGTCCGTAGGATTGAATCGTTGTGCAAAAAGAGAGAAAAACAGGCCACCCAGCAGAACGTAATTTCCCGTGCGCGCGTATAGAAGCAAATATTCTTCTTCTGCAGTCTGCGCGTGGTCACATGCTACTAGAATGGACGAATGGGAGCCGTAGCCTAGCCTTGAGCTGAGCTGACAACATGTCACTACACGGGATAGGAGCTATGTATGTGACAAGTGCAATATTGAATGGAATTGCCATGGAACCGGGTCAAATGGGTTTACAGTAGCGCGATGGTTTTTGTTTTAAGTCGTTATGGTATGGAACACCCTGATCAAGGCATTAGGAACGGAAGTGAAGAACCAGGTACGAAATTGTAATAGCTAACTGACTAGCTAACTAGCATGGCAAGCCTATAATTTTCCCTGGCTTGCTCCGAGCTATTCAAACGTATTGCAGTTTGTTGCACAGTGACGGACTGGTACCCAACCTCTATATTCTATGTGAGGTTACAAACCACTGCACTATTGATCCTCACTTGTTTGACATCATAAAATAGATAGACTGTAAGCTAGTATGATAGCTAGCTGGATAATTAATCAGATTGCTTCATGCAACTTGCAACTTGTTTTTATTGACTGAATATTCCCCAGATATTTTTTATATCTAGGCAACGTTAATTGATATCGTTCAACTAACATAGCCTGTTTATGGCATGCTCGCTAGTAGCCTACGCTGCTGCCTAGCATTGTGCTTAGCTACATATAATCAGATATTGTATTTTGTAGGTATTCTGCTCTGTAGGCTAACGTTACTGCAAATGTAAGGTATTTGTCACCGCGCTTAGCCTAATAATGTTGTTGATTGGCTATATAATGCTTCCAAAACGTAACAACTAATATCCATTGAATAGGAAAAAAAACTGTTAACCGTATATGCATTTTCTTTTTTTTGTGTAGAAATCGCATGGAATTTTTTGAAAATTAAATAATAAATAACATGAAATACGAGGTCTAATATCTTTGCAGATCTTATCGAAAAACCAGCATGACTGTGTGCACTGCGCCCGGTGTTTGTTGTATCCGTATGTACATCTTTGATGCGAGGAGCGTTAGAGTATCAGACATAAAAGACGTCTTTAACCCGATGGAGAAAGAGCTCATTTTTAGTCTAAGAGGAGCTACACACTAGCCTACCTGCGAACAGAACGAATGTTAAACAAGCGTTTGTAATTATAGAGCGTTATATTTTAATATATATTTAGGATTATCTCCTAGTGCATAACACACACAAACCAATAAACAAATGCATACATAAATAAAAAGCACTAAATACGACCGAATTACACCAACAAACTGATTTTTTTGAGTCAACTGAGTTTAGATTACTTAGCTATCCTGCTATACTCAGGCAGCACTGACAACGATATTGTAATCCACTTCATAGACAACGCAGTTACCCTGGATGAAGCCAGTGGCCAATTAAAAATTTTAACATAACAAAGGGATGAAGGGGATAGGTCTGCTGTACAATGTACTTACACAAGGACATTTCTACACTGATCTCAAACATGATGTACTCACACCAACACATTTCTACACTGATCTCAAACATTATTATGATAATTACGTTCATAAATATATGGTGAAAGAAAAGGGAATTTCTGTGAATGGTCCAACAAAGTGCAATATTTCTAGTGTTGACTCAAGAATAAGTTGGACCTCTGTCCCCAGAACCATGCGGTGTCTGCTCCTCTAGTCTAGACATGGTTGTTTCTCAGACACATCAAAATCTGCTTTTAATGCCAGAACCATGGAACGGTTCAGTGCATGTACGGTAAAGAACAGATGATTTAATTTTATCCTCTTTGTTTGGCTGCTATTATAAACTATTCCACTTAACTAACTACTATGGCACTTAATGTTGCCACTAAGGTTTATACATTACTAGAGCTATAGGTTGTGACTTTGATTACTCTCATCTGCTCTGCTCATTGCCCAAGCCTTTATGTATGCATTTGCATAAGTTGCTCTGCATAAGAGGGTCTTCTCAACACTCAACACCTTCTCAACAATGACAGTTGCTGTTTAAAATATTGAGAACACATACACATTTCCATTTGAGAGCTAAGCAAATACCTAGCCTGTATCAATGAAAGTAAATAAAATAAAATACATTTTAAAAAAGCACACAGGTTGCTGTCTTAAGACCCAAAAAAAGTTACTGGTGTTTTGTGTAAAACGTTCTTCATATATGGGCCACGGTGTGTTCAAGAGGTTAGGAACGAGATGAAAATGTTTCTGATTCAGATCACATTTGGAATTACATATGAGAAACTGCTGTTTTACTTTGAAAATTGTATTTAGCCTGAATTTATCTAGTATCTCCAGCTGTACAGATTTGTATTTTTTATTTATTTAGAAGTTGTATCCATGGACAAAAGCACCAGTTAACAATATGTTCCAGTTTTAGGAGGTTAAATAAGGACTTGCACATTGTCCATACAAACTAGCATTTTGATTTGAGTAACAGTATGGATCGAAATGAGTGTCCAAGTGTAAATGATGCTTTAGATAAATTGGAATTATTAGCAGTGTCTAATACAGGCCTGTTCAAAGAAGGTTTAGCATCCACTTTGTCTTTGATTCATCTAATTCTCTAAACCAGACCAGTTGCAGTGATGTAGGTTATTCAAAACAACAAAAGATCACACCGTAAGAAGCTCTGAGATCCGAGGCCGCCCAGTACAAACAATAGTCTGTGCCATTAGGCGAAAATTTGCTTGTTTTTGTGTTCTACTGTGTGAATACTTATGGATCCTGTTGCACTTCTCATTATTTTAACTTAAGCTCTTCTGCAAGCTGATTTTATTTTTAAAATACATGAGGATCAATTCCAGTTCATTAAGTAGCCTATTTCTATAGCACTGCAATGAAAGGTTGTCTAATCTTCATGCGTTGTTGGTCACTATCTCTTGCCATGAACAGGCTACACTAGGCCCAACACTCTGTGCATAACAATAATCAGATTATGTATGTTGGTTTCGTTGAAAGTGCTGTTTTTGTAGTGTGTTATAAATTATTGTATTTGTTTTGATTCTGTCAAGTGGCATGAAAATGTGTCGCGTTCAAAATTAGGCCTAAATGTCAATATTGAATTGTGTTAAAGCAAACAGAGCTGTATACTGGATTGTCTCAATGGACTGCTCGGAGCTTGTAAATTAAATCCATTGGGTAGAACACACAGATACTGATATATTTAACTCCTTTACCCCCAAAGGTATAGATATCTATGGTATTTTATGTATAAAATAAACTTGGTTCATTAAATATGAGGATTTAGATTCGCCATATAGACCTATATTGATGAAGCGATTTCCTTTCTGACCTTTCGACAGAAAGGAGCACTACCACTGTGTCTAGATTCAATCACTTGGTGACCTGCAGGTAAACAACCCAGGGATATCCTCTGAGGGTTTGAGCTCTCTGTGGTAGTAACTGCCTGTCTCAACATGCCATTTTCACTTTCAAGAGGCTTAGATGCTCTCTGATCGTTTATTCATTAGGCCTACATGTTTGCGGGATGGAGTTATAAGGGCTTTTAAAGTGTCATTCTTTTGCTGCTGTGCATTCAGTGGTCAAGTGGTATTACCTGTGTGCTTCAGAATGCTTTAAAACGTAAGACACGGTGGAGAACAGTGTCTTGGAAACATGAAACACCATTTTCCCCAGGAAAGGCTGACAAGCGATATTTAGGCCTGCTGCATACACACATTGTTCTCATTAGCAAGAGCATAGCTGACATCATTTAACAGGTCTTAACTAGCCAGCTGCCATCCTTGCCAGAGCTCAATTAATTTACTTGTAATCAGTTAATGAGAATTTAAGACCCTACCACTAAGCTTGTTCTTTGAAAATCAATTGGCAGCATCACGCTCAAGATGCAGTATTATAAAACACAGACATAATAAGTACTGGAGGTATTGTGCAGAATAACTGAAATTCAAATTTAGATGGATGTTTAGGTTCAGCTCAGTGATATGTTTGAAAAGATTGCCTGAACCCTTGTAGACTGTCTAATAAATGTACTCATACTATACTATAATCAGCAAGGCAAGGGACCTTACTTTACTTTATTTTCCAGACTTATACAGCAGTATGGTTGTAGCTGTGCTATTACAAGGAAGCTGTCAAGTATGTTATACCTTTTCACATTTGCCTCTCCCTGATCATGTCTATTATACACTCAGCATTGTGTAACTCATCTAACGGGATGCTGTGACTCAATATGAGGACAAATTTAGAATCAGTGAACCGTGGCACCTAAATTAGAATGTGTGTGAAACGGCAATCAATATATATTTATCATGTGATAGGTAACCACCCATACTAATAGTATGCAGTATTATGTAATATTTTATATTGTGGATTTTATCTGGTATTATTCTATGGCACATGCATAATATGCTGTGTTTGCTAACATCAAAACCAATGACACAAATATGACACCTGAAATATGGCATTAAAAGAGTGTGGCACTTTATTTTAGTGATAGGCTAAATAAATGCCTGGGCCTGGGACAGATACAGTTCATTTATGTGCTGTAAAATGAGTCATCTTTACTTTTTACAGAAGCTTCCGTTCAGCTGTAATTCTTGAGTAACTGGATTAGTTGTGTAATTCCTTGGTCCCAGGCCACATGTGTACCACTTAAGGCCCGCAGAGAGTAAAGTAGGAGTCTTCTGTCCCTCTGCTCTCTCCACACCAACCCATTCCCTCAGCAGCAGGACTCCTTAGGCACTCAACACTCTCAGTGCACAGAACAACAACTTTGTCACTCGCCTGGTGGGCCTACGGTGGAGTAGGTGGCAGAACGGAAAAGATAGAAACTGCGCTGGATTCGTGCAACATCATACTGTAATTACCAGAGATCAGAAAAAAAATAAGTAAGAAGACAATAGGTGTGGCAAGTGCATGGGGTCCTTTGCACATTTTAATTTCCAGCGTGTTAATAATGGCACTCGTTTGTAAATTTTGAAAGTGAATGCTTCAGTAGTGAGAAGATCATTTAATTATTGTATCCCTCCCTACCCTACTTGGGTTTAGATGGTTTTATGTTGGATTGTGAAGAAGATAATGATGGTTAATTTCTTCAGGCTGTTACTGGTAAGTTGAATTTTCATGTAAAAAAAAACAAAAAACAAAAAAAACAACTGAAATATTTTCCCACATAAATAGTCAGCTTTTATTATGGAAATATAGCTCTGTGTACCGTAGAACAAATTCAAAGGACCTGAATTCATGGAGACCCGTCTAGATGAGCACTACTCTAAAAGGCTTATGATTAGAATGGATTTGCACGTAACTGGCGCCTTGTGGCGACATTCAGGTACTACGTGATTCTTCTCGCATGGTCAGCTACGCAGAGGTCGGAAACCCTGCAGCCTTACGTGCCACTCCCGCTGAAAAGATTGAGTGATGTCTGGTATTTGACATTTGAACTTTGTTTCAATTGTAGTGATCTGATAAGGATTAATCTGCAACATCTAATGCTGTAAATATAAAAAAGTATGTCAAGTATTTCAACAAAAGTAGGCCTACATACATTCAGGGATAAACGATGCTAGCAATAGTGATTTATAACTTTTATGGTATGTGTAAAAAAAAAAAAAAGAATAAAAAAAAGAAGACTTTTAGAGACTGCTCAGACTGTAGCAGACATGTAAAAAAATAAATAAAAATAATAATAGAAAAATTTATTATTTAAAAATTATTATTTATACACAGGTAAACCACATGGATGACACATTTAGTGAATACTCTAGCCACAACAAACTAATAGAGTAGGCAATGTGTGAACAATGCTAGCTATATCCATGTTTATTTATTCACAAGCTCGGTGGGTGATGCTTACATCCTACGCTCTGATTAAGCCATTTCTCTCTTTCTCTCATCAAATAGCTTTGATTAAAGGCTTCTCTATCACACATTACTAGTTATGAAACAAAGCTCAGTGATCAAACTTTGTCTTTTTCTAATAATACATGAATATACATCAGGTGTCTAATGATTCAGTTGCAATTCTCAATTCTCTTGAGTGCAAAATCCAGAGTGAATGGAAGGTTTCAGATGTATTTGGCTGTTGTGAACACAGTCTTACTGCAGTATCAGTTTGTAAGAAGAGTAACATTACCTTACAATGTAAATGAGTCTGAACGTACTCTCTACAGTCACAGCATTCTAACCTTACTGTATGAATTAAACATGCCTTCTCTAATGAATGTTCATTTTGACACAAAACAAATTACTTGCCTACCAGTATCTTACCAAGACCATTGTGGCCATTTCTGAAAATGATATTAACAACATCGAAAACAGCCAAATTAAGGAACTATCAAATATGTTTATTGTCTGTTCCGCTTGAGCGAGGATGATCAAACTTATTATGCTAATTAACACTTTGAGAAAACCACACAGGGGGGCAAATGAATGCTCATTGCTGTTAATTGATTTATAATACAAAACAGTATGATTCATGATGCAGGACAGTATGATTCATGATGCAGGACAGTATGATTCATGATGCAGGACAGTATGATTCATGCCGTATGATTCATGATGCAGGATAGTATGATTCATGATGCTGGACAGTATGATTCATGCAGTATGATTCATGATGCAGGACAGTATGCTTGCACAGTCCTTATTAACACAGCTTGTGTAACAATGGAAAGAATCCAGGAGCACAGTTTCAGTTTTTGGCCTGTGTAATGGCAGTCACTGCTTGCATGTAATATGAGATGTTAACAGTTGGTCATTGATATGCAGGCATCCCCAGTGTTAAAGTGGAACATGCTAAGCACTGTGTAACCTACTCTCGCAACACATATAAATCAATTTTGTAAATTAAAAAAATGTTGCTTAAGAGTAGTACAATGGACGGGGATTAGGTGGTCGTGTGAATAATTGAAGAAGCCCAACGGTAGAATCTTCCAGTAGGGAGCCGTTGATGGCATCGCTTGCATTTATCCTGTTCAGCTTAAAATTACTCAGCGAGCACCACACTGAAATATAAAAGTGCCTGAAATTTACCAATACTTAAAAATGTAATGATTTATGAACATCTGAATTTTTTACATATGTAAATGACATTTTTACTGTAATTCTGCGTGCTTGTGTGTAAATGTGCTACTCAGCTGCATTACATTACATTGCTGTTACATACGACAATTCCTGAGCCACACAAAGTACTGTACCGTTAAAAAAAGAAAAAAAGGTTGCATCATCATCTGTAGCAGTGAGGCCATACCCATCGTCTGACAGTCCATTGGCCAGACTACAGAATGAACACAGTAGACTGTGACTCGTGATTCACTTTGTACCTTTCTGTCTCCCAGGGGTTCCGTGCTGGGCAACGGACACCTCCCTCTGTTCCACCTGCTGTTTATTTTAGCCTCAGGGCTGAGTTTAGTCTCGGCACCCCTTGTGACTCCCGTCTTTGTGTGATGTTTGCTCTCAATTGGCAGGCTGTGCCATGGCAGCGGGTGTGAGTTTGCTGAGCGACCTGTCTCACTCAACCCCTGGAACCAACAGTGGGGAATACGGCTCAGAGACGGACATGGATACCCCAGGTAGGGTGTTACTATATTGGGAACAGTGGTCATTCCTAGACCTACTTTAAGGTTGTTAAGTGCAGCTGAAGGGCGATGTGGGCTATTGAAGGGTGACCATATGGCACGATGACGGAGTTACATGCGTGTATGGTATAATTACTGAAATCAAGACGTTTTAGATAAAAAAAAGAAAAACATACAAAGTAAGTACATGATGCATTAAACACAAGCAAAACTTTTCATGAATGATTATATTTCTGAAAATACAGGGGAACAGAGGTTTCATAAATTACAAATTCATAGCTTTCAATGAAGCACAAACATCAAAATATTGATTGACGCCACATGACGTCTGATAAATAATTAATTTACAAAAGTACCTTTGATGCTATTTTTTTCTCTTGTGTGTTTGCAATTGGAGGGATTTCAGAAAGACTAAATGATAGCAAATGATGCATTCACAATCACATTATGCCACCTTCCACATCCGCTTGAATACAATTATTTTAATTTCTGGTCAGAGAGAATTAAAGTCTGTGTTGAACAATCCTGTTGAAAGTGTAATTGTAATAGCTGCTTTGCAAAAATGATCATGTATCCTTCACATTTTCAATTTACTGGCATTAATAAAAAGCTGTGACAGGTATTTCAGAATATATTTTATATGTTTTTTATCCTGCATGGGTTACGCCCAACATTCCTACATCTTGGACTTTTAAGTCTTTCTTTTTAATGTTGCATTAAGACCAATATTAGTTTCAGACTTACAAATAGTTACAAATTAATGACACAGGGTGAAATGTGGTTCAGGTGTTAAATGATGGCTGTTGCAGCAAGTGTGTTCAGTACCTGTGTTTGTGCAGCTGTTTTAGTGAAATAGATAAGCACGTTTCATTTTTATTCTCACATTATGCAGTATTTTAGGTGTTGTGAAGATACGTACATCCTTCAACAAGGAGGGCACAGTACACGGTACAGTGCAGAATATTGTGTTTTTTATAATGAGGTAGATCTCACCTCACTGGAGTGTATTCAGAAAGACATCACACGGCCTCCCACTGATGGCTTTGGAGCTGGTTGTCATGGAGACATTTCAAGCGCAACTGATAAACCAATGGATTGCATTGAACCCTCGTAACAGTTTTGTGCCACCGGGCCATTGCACTTGGATGATTCACTGTTTGCGGAGAGTCGTTCAGTTTGCACCTCAGACTCGGTAGGCAGCGGTGCAAGCGCGGCAGGCACTCCCCACACGAGATGCAGCGCCGCGGTCGCAGGTCCCTGGCCGGGGAGATTCTGAGAGGTTTTACAAAAAGCCGTCGCCACTCCGCCTCGGACGTCCTCCTCAAAGTCCTCCAGAGGAGGCGCGGCTCAGCGGTGGAGATTCTGACCTCTTCGACTCAAAGGGTTATGGTTGCAGTTAGTATGGTGGAAGCTCACGTAGACTCCAGAGGAAGGAAATGTAATACTGCTGCACAGCTTCTGCTTTTTGAAAATAGTTTTTGTTTGGTGCCGGTTCTGTGGTCTTGGTGCCGGTTCAGTGGTCCTGGTGCCGGCTCAGTGGTCCTGACCAATCAAACAGCTTGGCTATATTGATGTCGTGTTGCAGATCGATTGCATAAGTTTAAAGATTGATGTGCGTGAAAAAATAGTGAGTCATCGAACGCGAAGGTCGAGAGGATGGTCTTATACCATTGCGTTCATGCTGTTGCTAGGACACGAGAGCATCGGAAACCTATCCGAAATTGTGTTGACGAGAAAGAAATGTGGCTGGATCTGTGCGGGTATAGTGGGGGGGAGGTGTCGCATTGGATAATACGTGTTTTTCCTGCATTTTTGTATGTTTTCTGATTCCCCCCCCCCCCCCCCCACCCCCATTTCTCGTCCTGCCTCCAGTGAGCACCAGGATCCCCACTGCCAAGTACACAAAGGTCGGGGAGACTCTGAGGCACGTTATTCCCGGGCACATGCAGTGCTCCATGGCGTGTGGAGGCAGAGCCTGCAAGTACGAGAACCCGTCCCGCTGGAGCGGCGAGGAGCAGGCCGTCAGGGGCCTGTATTCTTCCTGGTAAGAAACGACCTCTGTCCTGAAATCGCTAGTCTCCGTCAGGGCTGTATTTATGTATTTACTTATTTCTTTACATGTTTCACAGGTTAATACTGGCTTGCTTTAAGAAAACTGCCGGATGCTGAATTTACAATCGATGAGCAAACGGAGCTAGCACATGTTTGATCTCGCCTCTGCGAGCCGATCAGTGCTTGGTCGTTTATTTGAATTTCTTCCCAAGTAGAATAAAATACAAATAAGCTATAGTTAGGTAGGGTATATTTTTTACGTATATTGATATTTGACTAAAATAATTGAGTTGAGGACAACTGAGCATAAGCGATGTGTTCCATGCACAATGTACTCACTTTATGATATTTACTTATCCTACCACTGTTCATTTCAGGATTACAGACAACTTGCTGGCTATGGCAAGGCCTTCTACAGAAATCATTGAAAAATACAACATAATCGACCAGTTTCAAAGGTGAAAATACCACATAAAATTTTTCTAATGACATCACTTAATATTTCATTCGTAGTAAGAAACTAATCATACTGCATGATGATACAGTAATACAACTAAAAAACGTCTTGTTCGCTAAAGTAATTCAGACGCGAAAATGGGTGACTTATCTGGCAGTACACAGTACCTCCTAACTGGCAGGGGTGAGGGAGGCTAACTGACCACTCTGGCACCGTGGCAGGCGGCTGTGAGAATGGAGGGGCTTGTGTGGATGCAGGAGTGGAGATAATAAACTGATGGCGACAGTGCCTCTGCACAGGTGCGGCCTGAGGACGGTAATTAACCTGCAGCGCCCAGGAGAGCATGCCAGCTGCGGTAACCCACTGGAGCAGGAGAGTGGCTTCACGTACCGACCAGAGACCTTCATGGAGGCAGGCAGTGAGTCACACCCTCACTATTCCTCCATACTAATTACTAGCTGGGCACTAATGGACTCCCAGGGATGGAAGGTAATTGTTTTCCACCAGTTTTGAGCGAACAGTCAAAAAGATATGATTGCGTAAGAGGTCTCCTAACACAGTGCTAGCTGATCATGGCTAACTGTAAATTCCATTCCTTTTTTGAATGTCTTTTACTCTGGGTTTAAAATCCTTCAGTTGTCTTCCCTAAAAGTGGCCACGTGTGTGTGTGTGTGTGTGTGTGTGTGCGTGTGTGTGTGCGTGTGTGCACATTCCTCCTGTTCTGTTCTTAAAAGCAGATACAGGGATCTAATTCCATCATTTTTCTCTCAGTTTATTTTTACAATTTTGGTTGGAAGGACTACGGTGTGGCTTCTCTCACAACAATCCTGGACATGGTGAAGGTGATGTCATTTGCAATCCAGGAAGGAAAGATGGCCGTGCACTGCCATGCCGGGCTTGGAAGGACAGGTTATAAAACACTGATAATACAATTGCTTTGATATAAAGCATCGTGCATTCATTTGATATCCCTATTGATCTGTTTTTCATAATTTCTTTAATGTACTGTGTATAAAATCAGAATTGCCATTTAAAAAACTTTTTTACTGTATTTATTGCTGCACCTATTCAAAGCAATGAAGATGCATAAAAGATACAATACTTGCAAATTAATTCAAAAGAAACATCTGTTTGATAGTATTTCGATGGCCATTCTTTTTTTGTGTTTTTTGTGCAGGTGTGTTATTGGCCTGTTACTTAGTGTTTACTACAAGGATGAGCGCTGATCAGGCCATTTTATTTGTGCGAGCGAAAAGGCCGAACTCGATCCAGACCAGGGGGCAGCTCCTGTGTGTCAGGGAATTTGCGCAGTTCCTGGTCCCCCTGCGAAACATATTCTCCTGCAGCGAGCCCAAAGCCAACCCTGTCACCCTGTCGCAGTACCTGACGCGCCAGCGTCACCTGCTGCATGGGTATGAGGCGCGGCAGCTGAAAAACGTGCCAAAGATCGTGCACCTCGTCTGCAAGCTGCTGCTGGACATTGCGGAGGACCGGCAGGTCATCGAGGATGAGATCTTGGAGATACCTGACCTCACAGCAGAGGTGGAGAAAACCGTCTCTCAGCAAGCTATCCAGCAGCTGGGCAAAGAGATGATGGGGAAGGGCATCACTGTGCCCTCGCCGCAGCCACCCGGCCTGCAAAAACTACCCTCAGCGCTCTCCAGCGATCACGACCTGGACCCTCTCTGGAACAGGCAAAACGCCAGGTGCATGAACCCTCGACCTCACCTGCAGAAGGGTAGCTACAGCGAATCTGACCTGCTATGCCTGGAGGCAGGGCGGGGCCTGGTTATCTGGCGGGCAGAGCCCTTTGCCAACACGCTGGGCAAGCAGTGCCTATCTCAGGAGAATCTGCCAGAGGCCCACCAGGCCTCCAGCTCACCTGCTCCTCCTTCACCCACCAACTTAGCCAGTCCCGTCTGGGAACAGAGGACATCGCGGTCACCTGTGTTCAACAGGAGAAGGTCCCTGAGGCATGGCCAGCGTAGCCTATCCCTGGGCCCGCCAGAGAAGACCAGGAACACCGGCGAAAGTGAGCCCACGTTGCCCTTCATCATTCTGCCAGCAGAACTCTCCCTGGATGCCCGAAGGCTGCTGGTGGCTCAAGCTCTAACAGTAGATTTGGACAAGTATGGGGAGGATTACAAACACAAAGTCTCAAACTGGCAGGTAAGGCTCTCCATAGTAATACATAGGTAAAAGATAACTCCATAAAGTTTTGTTTTGCTTCAGGCTTTCATGTTCAGATTGCTCTGGCTGCACATGATTGTAGCCTTGTACAATGTACAAAATGAGTCCATGTAAAACAGCAGCGTAAAGACGTCAATATAGTGTAGCGACTATGGAATGATGTCTGTGTAAAATTGCAGTGACACTAGTATAAAGCATAGAGAATAACACAGCATACATACTATTCCGATGACGTCACGCGAGCGTGATCTGCCTCGGGTCCGCCATATTGTACGGATAGTGCCACCCGTGGGAGCGATCTGCTGTGTGACTGTGCGCTAGCAACTGGGCGATATAATGTTAGAAAATGGTCATTCCACGTGTAGTCTTTGGCTGTTACAACACGTCCAAGGATGGCAAAACGAGACAATTACCGTTGTACAGAATTCCAGTGGTGAGAGAAAGTGAGGGAGAGGCTACAAAAAAAGCTAGCCAAGCCAGGAGAAATGTGTGGTTAGCCAGGATCAACTGGAAGAATTTCAAACCTTCACAGGTGTGTTCTGACCACTTTATTCAAGGTAAAATCTAAAGGCACCACAGTCAACTTTAGTAACAATAAGAAAGTGAAACATCAGTGTATTACCTAGCTCAGTAAAGCAATGTATTACCTAGCTTAACGTTAGATAGGCTACTTGCAGATACAGCTATCTTGCTGTTAGGCTTGTCTACAAGTATGTTATTTAAATTAGATTGCACAGCTTAATGGCAGCTGTAAAGTTATTGGTCATCACTTAGGCTAAGTGACCTCAGCCACACTGATTTATCCCCTCTATTTCCAGGCAAACCTTCTTACCTTCATGATAGGTCACATCCTGACTGGGCCCCCTCTCTCAAGCTAGGGCCTGACACTCCCAGCCACAACAAACCTAGATACTGTAGGACCAGAAACTCACTGAACAGATACCAGTGAGCAAAAGCTAGAAGAGCCCCAACTAGTCAAGATGAGAGCAGTGCAGCAGATGCCCTACTTGAGTTAGCAGCAAAGACCCCAGCAGCACAGACCCCAGCAGCACAGACCCCAGCAGCACAGACTCCAGCAGCACAGACTCCAGCAGCACAGACTCCAGCAGCACAGACTCCAGCAGCACAGACTCCAGCAGCACAGACTCCAGCAGCACAGACTCCAGCAGCACAGACCCCAGCAGCACAGACCCCAGCAGCACAGACTCCAGCAGCACAGACTCCAGCAGCACAGACTCCAGCAGCACAGACCCCAGCAGAGCAGACCCCAGCAGAGCAGACACCAGCAGCACAGACCCCAGCAGCACAGACTCCCAACAGAGCATACCCCAGCACAGACTCCAACAAGCAGACCCCAGCAGCACAAACCCCAGCAGCACAAAAAGCACTGTATTTACCAAGTAGTTCATAATGTCAGTTTGTGATGGAGGGAAGACCGGAGCGACCACTGTCAAGTTTTGTTTTGTCCAGCTCATATGAATCTAAACCATCGATAAGGTTAATATTGTCTTCATTGCACATCCGTGTTAATTTGTATTTAACGATGCATTTCGTGTTGTTTTTTGTTGTCATGTTGACGATTGTTGTTTCTTGTCCGCCTCAGTCGTTTATCTAGTCTCTTTGGTTCAACCGAGTTCAACAGATGTAAACAGAGGTTATCCGTACACGATGGCCGACGCCCCTCTTGGGTCTCGCTCGGGTGACATCATGGAATACTATGTATACAGGTTACCCCACTATTAGCCACATAGGGTGGTGGACGGCTTCTCCAGTTTGGGTCCTCTGGCACAGATAACCGCTGGGATAATTTAGCTTCACAGTAGATGAAGTGGGATAGACACCATTGGAATGGCTGCTTTTCCAGACAGAGCTCAACTCCAGAGAAGGAACCTGGGAGAGACTGTGCATGGAGAAAGACCCCCATGTGCTGGTTGGGTTGATGTGGTCCTGGCTGGAGCAGCTAAAAGAACCTGCCATCACCAAGGAGGACATCCAGGCCCTGGACAGGAATCGACAAGCCCAGCAGCCAGTCCTCAACGCAATAGACAAGGTAACCTATGGTTAACAAGATTTTCTTGTACTTCTGTTACTGTTTTGTTTATGTATTGTTTTTGTTTGTTTGTTTATGAAACAGTATTATTCCATGAATGGTACATATGAATGGTGTGGTAGTGTAGTATGATGGCTAAGGATACAACCCAGAGGCTGTTATTTTGACTCCTCAGGTGTGAAGCTGGTCTCTAAAGGTATCCCAGGTATCTAAATGGATGCCATTTAAACGTTTTCAAGTTACCCAAGATAAAGGCATCTACTAAGCATATGCGTAATGTAATGACAACACAAACATATTCCCATTTCACACACAAAACCCGGTGTTGACAGAATATCGGACACGCGTTCAATCCACGTGTCCAATATTCTGTCACACCACACTGGTCATGGGTAAGTACCGGATCCTCGCCATTCACACAAGACCTGGATCCGCAAGTTCACTTCTGTACATGTTTTGTTTTTTCCTGTTAATACAGTTGTTTGGTAGCCATCTGGCTAGCGGATACAATGTCATTTGCCATTATGCTGGTTTAACCCAGTATCTTAATTGCTGAATTGATAGCCCAGTACTGTGCTACAAATCCTGCAAATGCTTTTATGTAAAAAAAATTCACAAAACGTTTTAAGTAATGTATTATTCGTTATTTAATATCTACCATTACATATTTACTTGTGACAATTGAGCCCACCTCTTCTTGTCTAAATAGCTGGCCAAAATGAATAATTCCTGAGTTGTTCGGTTCTAATATATACTGTACATGGATACGGTTTCCATCATTTAAAATGATGGCCCAGGGTCAGATAACACGGGTTGACTCATTCACACCAACGGCAAACACGGTTTTACATGGGTTGTTGCATTAGTGTGAAAGCGGTAATAGAGTTCTGGTTCTCTTTGATTGGTCTGAAGCCTGCATTCATATATTTTGGTTTTGTTCTTGCTTTGATTGTGGTCTGCTTGTGCTGAATGGACACTCACTTGAAATATTAATGCTCTCCTGAGGTTTTATGACTAACTGGTGATTACCAATTTATTGTTAAAACATTCCTTTATATGAACTGATCATGTTAGTGTAGTGGGTGTTGCTCAGCTAATTAGCTAGTAAGCACAGTGAGGTTCAGTAAAACTAAGACCTTGCAGCAGGTTACCGTGACAACACTCTCTGGCGTCGCAACCCTCAGGTTCAAGATAACAACGTTTCCCGTAGCTAAGGGCGATTTCGCCTTTAGCTGGCTGGTAACACATTTGTCTTTGGAGCCTTTGAACAAATGAGGGGTGCGGGTTCAAATCTCCCCTTGGGCGAGTGCTTCCCACTCGTTACATTAACAGGGGAGCCCCTGAGACAAAAATAACTTTTATGAAGTGTCGCAAGCAATACACTATAACCCGTCATATAACCTGAATGTTTTCCCTCTTTCGAAAATCATAGAAGATTGTATAGCTGTTTATAACAACTCAACCAGACTGTACAGAGGCAGTCTTTTACATGTTATTGCCTCACAGCACACTGAGAAGAAGCTCCAACTCTGTTAGCTCTGTATATGTTGTTACATCCCCTGTTTCGGACCCCAGGAAGAATAGCTGCAACTATGCTGCAGCTAATGGGGATCCTAATAAACTAAACTAAACTAAACTAAACGCAGAGGCCTGGGGACGTAACAATGTTCAAGGGACATTTTATGTTGTGCTCATAACACACAGTCCACTGTTCCTCTGTGTATAATCCAGGGCCCCAGGCAGACACTGGTGTGTATCCTTCATTGTATGGCACATTTACTGACAGTACCTGGGGAGGTGGAGGGTGCTTTTCTTGATCGGACAATAAAAGCTTTCACCAAGGTACTTTTTATTTGCTCCTACTTTATTTCAATGAACAGCAAAGACCTGAAAGGCTCCTAACTTCAGTTAATGGTTCTTTTTTTTTTCTTTTTTAACCAGATAGTATCGGATTCAGAAGAGTTGGATGTGTACAGGACTCTGAAAGAGATCCTGAAGCCAGTCTTACATGAAATGAGTAAGAAAGCAATAGAGGAGCCAGACACATCATGTTACTGTATACAACTCCCATGAGTACCCCCCACCCCCCACACTCCACTGGATCTGTCAACTGGAGGGTCGAATGAGGTAAAGCAAAATAACTGCAATATCCACGTTATGTTTTACACAGGACATTGTTCCAATACAGAATTAGGTAATAGATCAAGACCAATTAATTTTCCTCTGCTGCTACTTCACTTAACTTTTTTATATTGTTATTGTTGTAAATAATATATTTTAAGACGTGATGTGATCTCTGCATCAAGCCGTTATTGTTTCAAACTACTTTTTTTAACTGCCATAAGTTTTGTGCCATGATGCTAATTTAATAATTTAATTGAATTGTCCTTAAATATTTCTACAGTGTCTGTTTTTACGGTGTGTTTTGCATATACTAATTATGTGTATTATTAATGTACTGTATATGTTTAGTTTATATTTAATATATTTTACTGTTTATAAGTTGTTGAAAGTCACATGTAAAAGGAATTTGATGAGCAACGTTATTGACAAGCAGGACCATCACAGTGGACACAGGAAACACTTTTTTCTCTATATTATAAAATTTTAACCAAAACGATTTTCACTGTGCAAAGCTGAATTTGTCCTGACAAATATTTAAAATGTTTTATTTATTGAATTGTTTTTAAATACAATTTTAACTGAAGTCAAGACTTTAGACAAAACATCTCAGAAAGCAAATAAATGCAAACTTTAGGGGACGTGATCTGTTAAGATCTGTACTAGTTAGATTAAAATGCAAGATTTCTGTAAAACTTGTAAAATAACTTGTGGACTGATTAACAGCATTACCTAAAATGCTACCTTAAAGCATTACATTTTGTCTTACCACATCTGCTATAAGAAATTAGACAAAAAAGTAATACTGCTCTTAGAATTTTTGTATTGATATGTTTTTTTTTAAAGGTATGTCTATGGTTTAGAACTTTGCCCTTTAGACTGAATTTATCAATAGATAAATATACGATTGTATCTTTTTGATGTTTATGTATATTGGAAAGAGAAGTATGTATTGACTATAAAGAAAGCACTATGGATCATTGAGCGCTGTAGCCTTTGAAAACCCAGGGTACTGATGCTGACCTCACTCCATTATGAGAAGCAAAACTACCGTTTTTGTGCGCATCTGGTGAAGGTCCAGGCAAAGCACACACAAACTCCAGAAAAACGAACAGGAGTAAATGGTTCACACTTATCGTGTGGAGGGTTTTTTTTTTCTTTTTGAATATGCCCTAGTCTGCCTGAATTTAAGATGTTGTGATGACATTTTATACTACATACTTCTGTTCAGCTGCACATTTACAAAGATTCTATTTTGTAAAAATACATTAAATGTTGTTGATGTGGAAATCAAATGACCCCTGTTCTTGTTTTTGGTAAAAACATCCTGATATTGGAGGAATTTAAGATCAGTTAGTAAAGTTAAGTTTCTGTATTTAAGCTTATTTTTACATGTGTGTTAATTAGGCCTATATACTGCTTTGTGATATATAACATTAATTTTGTGAGGCTAGTGTATTTTCACACCCCATGAATGCCTCCTTGAATATTTGAATTGTGATTGCTTTGCTAATATATAAGCCTAGGCTACTATTATGATCTTAAATAAATGCACCAATTGGTTAGAAGTGGTCCAAGCATAGATGTTCATAACATACAACAAGACTAAGCAAGCCTAGCTCAGCCCGGACGCCTGTATGCAGCCAGTGGGGAACATTTGATAAGGCACTAGGTTGGCCTGCATGCCAGGAAGACGGAGTGCATCTGATGCTCGAAGGTGTGTGTGTCAGAGTATGTGAGCATGAATGAGTGAGGACGGGAAGCGGACGTAATTTAATTTGAGTGATGACCACTAATAGGACGTTACCACTCTGCAAGCTCCAGTTCGCTCCGGTTTATATTGTAATAAAAATGGACATTGTATTTTTTTGTTTAGATACCACATTAGTTTAGTTCATAAAATATACATTTATTAATTGTTTTGTTGGCCTATATGGACAGTTGAAGTTTTAATGACCTGTTGACATTTTCTGTACACAGAGAATGCACACATTGACAGCAATTGAATAAATTAAAAGGTTAATAAACAAAAAATGAATGTTTTTTCTTTTAAAGACAAGGATGCAAACTAAAATTAGAACATTGGTAGGCCTATAGTTCTATGAATTAAAGCAAATCACATAGGCTATTAGGTTAACTGATTTCTCAATTTTGGCTATTTTTCATCATAGGCTAGCTAGGCTACTGTGTGTCGGTGGTTTTCGGTCGTTTGATAAATTCAATTCACTATGGGAAATCAATTTCCATACAATTGCGAGGAATACGCAGTATGTATTAATTAGTATGATGATTTTAAAAAATTGAATAGCTAGACTAGGCTACTCGTCTGGGAGAGTAGAGACACAAACCCCACCAAACATGTTTGTGCTGTCGGTGAAACGCCTATAGCGTTCAGCTGAAAAACCGGCTACATTTGGTTGAAAAGTGAAGGTTTTCTATAACCGACTAGGATGTAGGTTATATCTGGGTAAAACCTGAGCTAACGTTAACCTAGTCCGTCTATGTCAAAACGTCTTTCAACATTTTCACCCCTCTATACATGTAGATTCCGGCTTTTTCTCACTGGGACATTTACCCACCCAGATTTTCTTCCCATGTATGCACGGAAAACTCCATCATGTTTTCTAGACACTTCTTTTTAGATTCCATGAATCCCTGGTCGTAGTAATCACACATACACACCCGCGTTCACCCTGTGTCATTTATTTATTTTTAAACATTCGTAGGCTCCAGGCAAAATCACGCAGCCCCGCTTCCAGCAGCTCGGTGACTAATATTAACCTGTGTCTTTACGACATGAACATAACCATGCAGCGAGACCTTTTACTTTTTAAATCTCATGGCCAGCTCGCTAAAATGTAAAAGTCTCCATTTCTACATTATGAGCTAGCTTGCAATCCCACTTTCATAAGAGCAAGCCAACGTTATGCAAGGTTCGCTCTCACTTGTATAACTTAGTATTGAATTTGATTTGATTTTGTGTCCAAATAGTAGGGAGGGCAAACCGGAGCTTTAGAACTTAGACGCCAGTGAATGCACGTGAGCTTGACAATACATTTCTCACAGAAAAGGTAGTTTACTGACTTTTTTTTTACTTCACTGCAGTGGTGAGAACTTACAAGTAAGTGCTAGTGTATTGTTAGCCTTTATTGTTCGCCGTATGAGGCTAGAATTGTGAAGCTAACAGAAACCAATAGAGGCCTGTCACCTACGTCACAATTTGGCCAGACACGCCCACTTTTTACTCCAACCACCATACTGGAAGACCAAATGCCGGTGTTCCATAATGTTATGCAAACCAAACTAATAGGCTATCACATTTAATCGGGAGGTTGCTTAATTTCCCTTTATTGCCATCATCGGAATTTGCTTTACGCAATGCTTACAGGTAGCTCAGCAATATACAAAATATACAGTGCACAACATAACGAAACAATTTCTCAGTTTGGCGGTGTACAGAGACCGCGGCACTGCATGTATGGAGGAAATTTGTGGATGTGGAGTTTGTGCGTTGTACTGCTTGGTGACACTGGACATCTCGGGACAGCGGGGGCCATTTTTAATCATGGCTGTATTGCACTTTCATTCACTTGATTGATGTAATGATTCTGTTGGATATATTTGTTTGATATGTTTGTGTGTTGTGGGTCCCACTGTCTATGTCTTTTTTGTTGTTGCTGGGGCTACAACTGAAGTTCCCTGGCGGGAAATAAAAGTTATTCTATTCTATTCTAATAATACCAACATAAACAAATATTATAAGGAGTATCGCGGGGGTATACGTACGAAGTAAGATTAATTACAGAGTAAACCCCGGAACCCTCCCAAATCTGGAACATGCATGGGCAGAAGTAGAAAGAGCTGTTCTGGGTTTTATTGAGTTATCCAGCTAGTACTAACTCAGTAATCCTGCTTTGTAGTATACCACCTTGGGAAGTAAAGTGCTTGTGCAGTTAATATGGGAGCAAAGTGATACGTTACATGTTAGGTAGGCTACAGTAGCCTACTTCAGCAATAAAACATGTTAGCTCGATGGATAGAATATAATAACTTTTTTTTCCCGATAGGGAACTTCAGTTGTAGACACCATAAAAGGCAAATCAGTTCTACACGTAAAGTACATTTACCGTTACTTTAATTATTACTTTCAAATACATTGTTATTTGGTGCTTACTATCGTAACGTTACATTTTATTTTCGCCCTCTTCTGGATTCTCTCATATTGCTCGAACCCTGCCTGGCCAGCACAGGTAGCTAATGTTTACAGTTTATCCAATCTATTTGTGAGACATCGTACAACATAGCACCCCTAGCAATGTAATAATAGTTCAAATGAACACTGTTTTGATGTTCACAATATGCTTGACGTATCGCATTAGGTTAACATTAATGTTTCGCAGGCGTAGCAGTCGTTCACACAAATGATATAGCTACTAATGTTAGCTAAACCAAGCGATTAATTCACTTTTAACTTTCTAACATTAAGATAATGCACATAAATGTACATTAGGCCAGCTAGTTATGTATATATTAACTGGCTAACTTTATAATTTGTTCATAAAACGTAATTTACCATTAATGATCCGAGCCTATGCTGTAACGATCCGAGCCTGGTTGCTGTCTAAACCCTGCTCACTCCTCACTGCTTTCAACCACCAGTCTCTTCTTTCGGTCGTAAAATTGAGTTCGTTCACCCTGCCTGGTGGTTTAGCTACTATGGTGTGTCCTCAAATTATCATGTAAAAGGACATTTTCGCCTTTTCCCAGTTTTATTCGCACATCAGTACGCAGTGCAGAAGTTCGTCATTGTAGGACAGCAATCATAGTAGCGTTAGCATGAAACTCGTTTCATGGAGTAGCGAACACTACGAGTTCAGTGGTAATGTTAAGCGTCTCTGTTAGGGTTGGTCCGCCAACATGGCGGCGCGTCCCTGTAACCATTGGTAACGACAGTTCTAGTTCTATGTGACAGGCCTCTATAGCACTAACCAATAAAAAATGGACTTCTAACGTTACTTGCTCAATCGAATCGTAAAAGTGAAATCGTTCGATTATGGTCAGCGGCACGACAGACTATTTGGGGTGGATTTGAGTGTTTATACTATCATTTTGAAGTCAAACTATTGTTGAATTCTTTACTTTGTGCCATCATCCTATAGGGTTGGCCGATGTCTACTGAAATGTGACATCACGATGTGCACATCCAAACATCGTGATGGACATGACATCGTCCAATTGTGGTTTGTTTTAATTAATGAATTGTTATAAAATAGTAATTTTCATTATTTCATAGGCCTATTATTTATATCAGGTAAGCTATTCATTTTACTTGTGTTTAATCTATTCCAAACGAAATATGAATCATTATTTCATGATAATGCAGTTTCAGAAAATTAATCAAAACGGAAGTCGGGTATAAAAAAAAACTGCAACGAACAGTCAGACAACACAATGTCGGAGTTAGACTTGGTCGCGAGGAAAGGCACAACTTCGCCAATCTGGCAATACTTCGGATTTAGGCCTATGCACAAAGAGACCCGAGACATGTTTCCGTGACATGTTAACCTAAGTTTATATAAGTATAAAATTATGCAAGTAATTTTAAGTCATTCTAAGATTATTCAGTGAAAATATTTTCGATATTAGGCTTATTGTCTCAATGCGGCAATCCAAACACGTCAATGCTTAAAATACCAGGATGAACCTCTTATTTCCGGGGTTTTGTTGAGGGAATTCAGGGGTGTGTCCCAGTATTCTTCACTCCCTACCTCCCCACCTCCACTACCACTCCTCTACTACCCGGAGGTATGTGGAGGAAGGGAGGGAAGTGGAAGAGAGGAGCCGTGAACAAAATTGGGACAATGAATCTGCTTCACCGTAACCTCGTTCCCAGTTTTATCTCCGTCTCACGAGGAGATAAAGCCTGGAAAAGAACTACTGCCGAAAGTTTCTATAGGGTAGGATTTCCGGTGTATGTACTTCCCCTGGAAGCTGTCTCTGAACAGAAAGTATTTCGACCAGTCACGACACTGTCTTCATGAAAATGTATCCCCCCCAGAAACAACCTCGTAATCACCGTCTTGTCCAGCCTAATATCCATCTCACCATACCAGAAAAATTGAACGTTTTACTAGTACTAGTCCGTTTAGTAGTACTAACTAAATTTTTCTTGAACAAACGTTCAGCTTTCGCTTCTTCTTCGTTCGAGATTTAATACTGTCTTTAACAGATCCCGCTTTATCGGAACTTCCTGTAGCCCTGTACTTCCGTTTAGACACTTTAGGACATAGGTGTCAAACTCCCGGCCCGCCACGTCATTTTTTGTGGCCCGCGAGAACCTAATTATCTGACGCGGAATCCGGCCCGCCACGTCATTTTATGCAGCCCGCGAGAACTTAAGTATCTGACGCGTGTATCTACGTGGCTGGTTAACGGGGATTTACTTTTACGATATAACAGACAAACGCAGACGCGGACGCACACCCGCGATACATACGTTAAATGAAGTTTGTATAAATTTTTTTTTTTAAAAAGGTGATTGTTACAACCGGCCCTTTGAGGGCAACCATAATGCTGATGTGGCCCGGGGTGAAAATAAGTTTGACACCACTGCTTTAGGAGATATGTTGTCCAGCCTAGGTTCACCGTCATCAAAATCGCCGTCGACTATGAAGTTGTCCTATCATAACTTTGACTGACGCCGAGCCCACAAATATTCCCAAAGCCAATCAGATGTTCCTCATGGTCAGGTGATTTAAAGCTCCAAAATATATTTTAAGTTACAAGAGTGTGTACAGTGTAAACATAGGTTGTATTGCGGTTCGCGTCGAGACACTAATTAACATGTAATCAGCAACAAGATCAAAGTAAACATGTTGTAGTATAGGCTACGCAAAGATAACAATTTACTGTAATTCCAGAATTCCGATGTCTGAACATACCGATCACTAATTCACTTCATAGGCCTATAGGCTACTGTCATTTTTAAAATCAAATTTAAAAACGTCCGTTGTAATGGTTGAATAAATTCATTAATGCATTCACATAGCTACTGAAATGGTAGCTGTCATGCTTAGGCTATATTTATGTACAGTCATGTTTGTTAATAAGCATCGTTAATGAGCAACGTTAATGTGCAAGAAAATAAATAAAGCTGTTTCCCCGACCTAAATTGTCAAATTTTTATGTAACGTTAGCATATGAACCACAAAAACGGACTGGCATTTTATTATCCGTTGTAAGATGCTATGTCCTTTGTGTGCTAATAACCTACTGAAGCACACACAATTTAGGCTAAATATCTTGCATTGGGGCATCATTATCTTGGGGAAATTCATATAAGGCATAGATACGTATCATCACTGTTGCCTTTTTTCTTAAATCTCTGTGGGTGTGAGCGCGATGATGTCACCCAAAAATGTGAAAAACTTCCGCAGTAGCATACACCGACGTATGCTTCGCCGAAGGGGAGGAAAAGCCGAGTTTGAAGCCGCTTCGCTGGTCTTCTACACTATTGGGACAGTGGGGGGAGGGAGGAACGAAAGATCGTTATCCGGCCCACGGAGTAGAGGAGTGGTAGTGGAGGAGGAAAGGTTGCGCTGTTCGACTATTGGGACGCACCCCAGGAGCACACTCATCTGCATAATGGTGCACTCATCCGACAATTTCAGTAAGTACTAAGTAACCCGGAAGTAAAAGCGTAAAAGACAGAGCGTATATGTATATCTATGGTTTACGATAGGTTCATATTACAAAATACTTTATTTTTTATTTTTGTTAATTCTATCTTCATTCATAATCTACACTTTGTAACAATCGTCATATGTTAACTGATTGATATTCTCAATAAAAAAAATTTTTTTTAATAAATATTGCAAACTACTTCCTCACTAGTTTGGAAAGAGTTTTGCTGGATTTCTTTCGCACACTGCTTGCAAAGTGAGGGGACAGGGCACATAGTTACAGGGGTCTGAGTGGACAGTGGACAGGGAACGGGTCATATTCGGTCACCGCCCGAATCAGCACTCTTCCACACTGTTGAGTAGCCTTGGTGAGTAGATAGGGCGAGAAAGTCGTAGAGTATGCAAAAATCTTTCAAATTGCAGTATACTTCAAACACCCGGATGATACACTTACTTCTGGGGTTTCGCTGAGTACATTCGGGAGCACACTTTTCAATAAGTACACAAACATTTTGGTCACATAAATATGACGTGAAGCTTCGTTTTAAAAAAATGAGGCGCAGCTTCGCTGAGGTTTTCCTTCAAATACAACAAAAAATATGGCTGTGTCCGAATCAGAGCCCTATCTACTGCGCCCTGTCTCCTGCATACAGTGCACTGGCAGAAGTGTGCCGTTTAATGTGCACTGTTTAGCAGTCCGCAAATAATATCCACCATACTATTTTCCAACCGCACTGTGGAAGTGTCGTAAGCAGGTCAGAAGACGTCCCACCAGTGTTGCCATGTCCACGGTTTTACCACCGAACTATATAGAAAATTTGGTGGGTTTTACAGCTAAATTGGGATACTTTCAAAGTGTCGGTTAAAAATAGCCTATAATTTGTGCTAGTTTTGAGTCGCCATTTGGCTGGAAAGTCTTACAAGATCTGGCAACCCTGGGTCCCACTCTTGCGCTGCAATGTCATGTGTTGTTTTTGTTGTATTTGAAGGAAAACGTCAGCGAAGCTGCGCCTCATTTTTTTAAAACGAAGCTTCACGTCATATTTATGTGACAAAAATTTTGAAGCAGATACCACAGAGTTAATATATAGTTCTGTGGCAGATACATACCATTCATTAACTATTTTCTTCTTGCCGAACCACCGCTAGTAAACCACCGCTGTCTGGGCGCAGTGATTGCACGCAGCACCTCTGTTTGACAGGTAACGCGTGCTCAGTGAAGTGAATATCATCAGCTAGCTAAAGAAAATAGTTCCGGGTATGTATCTGCTTCGAAAATTACAATGTCTCATTTTACATTGTTATTTCTACACTTGGTAAATACACAAGTCACAACATATAAATAAGAAAGTTTTGGAGTTGTTGGAAAGTGTATTTCGTCACTTTTGAGGGAGCTAGGCTAACTGGTCTAACCCACTTCCAGTGATTGCGGCTAAGCTAGGTTAACGGTGCGGGTCTCTATGCTTCTTTCTGCACGCACACAGAAAAAAAAGGGTATTCATCTTCTTGTCTGACTCTGGAGAAGATGGCAAATAAGCCAATTTCCCAAAATGTTGGCGTGTTCCTTTAGAGTTTATTCTTTTTTTGCGTCGACTGCAGTATTTTGTCAAGATTTGGACCAGGATCAATGAGTAATATTTATAAAAACCCAAATGTATCAGTTATCATCTAAAATAAGTGGTTTTAGTGCTTTGTTACCCTTTAATTCCAACTTGCAAAAACTAGGCCTGCCTTTAAAAGTATTGATATCAAAATGTGGCCAAATTACAACTAACAATATTGCCTTTCGTAGCTCACACTAATTAAACTAGCTCTATTCCAGGGCAATGCTGTCCAAACTTTCCTAAATTATTGAATGTAACTTTTTTTTACGTTGAAAACATATTTTTTGGTGAGATTGGCTTATACTTGGTGGAATTCATCATGTCATTGATCTTAACCAGATCTTCCACCTCTGCAATTAAAACAGCCCCAAAACATCACTGGCCTACCACTATATTTCACCATGGCCGATAGCATGGGTATGAGGTGCCCCACCTTGTATGCATCTCTTTTTCAAATCAAAACATGCCAATGCTTTATCAACCGTGTTGAGTGTGTTTAGTAGTGGATTCTAACTGATACGATTAGGTTGCGCTAGCATTAGCAACAGCTGGACGTCCATACGAAGGACAGCATGGAATATGCTGAAAATGGTCTCCATCGACAAGATCACGGGTAGGCTAAGTCGTAAATGAGATATTGTGGCCTAAATTCCGAAATCACCCTTTTATTAAATATTGGTATTAACTGGTGCAAAAATGCATGAGAGACGGTAGCGCAATCACGTGTTGCGTTTGCTGTCGATGAAACAAACGGATCATGGTGAGAAACAGCAAGGCTTGTACGTGCACACCTTGTATTTTATTACCCAGATATCTCTTTATATTGCTGAATTTAAAACTGTTTTACTACAATTGTATTTTCAATTAAATAGATTAAACCAACACTTAATTAATCATATAATAGGTGATGTTATATACACCTTACTGTGGAGTTTTTTTATTTATTGTTTTAAAAAAAAATCACTGATCAAATTTGTAACAGCAAAAGGTAGCCTCCTAAATTTGATGCTCGGTTGATTAAAAACTCCATAGCAAACTCATCTGATATTCAACTTACACCTTACAAGTTATGCCTAGCTTTGAACAAACTTTTTGATTTGGTGGATGAGCTATTGGCTACCCTAAGCAATTTTCGCCCTTCGCACAGATACCAAATTTGATGCGCATTCATTTAAAATGCGCCCACAGTAAAATCATCTGCTATTCACTATGATACACCTATTTGCCTATATGACTCAAATGCTGATTTGAACAAACTTTTTGATTTGGCGGAGTTATAGGATTTAATTTCCAATGGTTGCCTAGAAGTTGTGACAGCAGTTATCAGTGGTGATAGCTTGAATGCAGTCACATAGGTTAGCCGTCTTCCAATTGTTTCCTAAGTTATTCGGGCTAGCAGTCTATCATCCATAGTAGCCAACCCTGTTACCCGACCTAATGAATATTAGCCTACTTGAAAATACTGATATCTTTGCAGCCTACAGTAAATTGTATTTAACGTTATTGGATGTTAAATAGACATATACACCGTGTTTTTAAAAAGTACGCCTACATTTGTCGAAATCGGTGTCTGAGTGGAGGTCTATGGCCTAGGAACTAACTGACCGGATAGTGGTCCGTATCTAGCGGTAACATTAACGTAATTTATTTTTCCATTTAGATAATATGAAGGGGGCTATGTTCATTTTTGGGAGGCACAGCACCATCTGGTGTGTATGAAGGAGGCTAACTTACATTTCTAGCTAAATCTCTTTCTCTCAATCTCATTACAGTAAAAACGTAGGCTAGCCTACTCTTCAAGCTTTTTTTCGTTTTTATTTTTACAAATTGCTAACTGGTATAAAACAGCTCCATGGGTTGGTGAAAAACAACCTGATTAGCAATGATATAATTTAGAAGTAATAAAAAGGTGAAATTTGCTGAGATTTTCATCGAGTTTGAACGTACAAGTCCAAATCACGCCACTTGTTAAAAAAAAAACCGTTAACGTTATAATTATTCCTAAGAAACTGACGTTTTACACATGACACATAAATCTGTATGGTTGTCTAACCTAACCAGTTTTCACAAATGCGTAGTTAGATGGCTATTTTAGCACAGTAGCCAGAAGAATATTGGGGGAATGTGCAGTTTCAAGCACATGTAACGTTACGTTAGTCGATGATGGCCCAGCCAAGGAGCAGCATATGTGCAGTGAATACATAGCTTCATCCGGGTACTTCCATCTCCGGGTTACTGTACTCGTACAGTACTGAGGAAGGCAGCAGCAGCGGCGGGAGCAGGTAAGTGAGGGTGAGCCAAATATCAGTCTGAAAAAAATATATGAGAAATAACATTATTGTATTCTACCGCATTGTAATCAATGTTCGCTAGAGACGTTGTAACCATAGAAGAGGGTGGGGGGAAACGTCCACACGCTAGTTAGCTAGCAATGTAACGTTAGTTTAACGCAGTTAACGTTAGCTACATAGCTAATGTTGGCTAGCGCAACGTTAGAAATCCGTATTGAGGTTTCATTATTCAGGTAAGTTACACATTAAATAACGTTGTGGGAATAGTAACGTTAACTAAGTACTTTAGCTAGCAAGTAGGCGAACTAGAAATTTAAATTAACCCATGTCGGTTTGAAAACCGCCATTTTTTCAGAATATGGTAGCGGGAGATACTGTTAGCTTCCTGCTGAAGGTAACGTAACTTTTGAAGATATTTAAAATGTGTTCCCAGAGTTCTAACTTTCCAGCATTTTTTTATGATGCGAATGCTAGCTAATAAATAGGATTTGGTTGTTATTGTGTAAAGAAGCACTAATCCAAGGGGAGGAGGAAAATGCATCGCGTGCCATGGGTTAGTTAGCTAACGTTAGCTATGTGTTGCCTTGCCTATGCAATCAGAGCCACTTGGGTAACGCAAAGTACCTTGTTGGTTTAACGTTAGACAATGTTCCGAAACATGTACATAATTACTGCTCTTTATATTTGGTTTAACAAGCTAGTTGGCTAAATATGCTAACGTTACATTCGCGTTACGTGGCTATCCTGTATTAAAGTAACGTTAGCTAACGTTAATGTAAGTTATTAGCTTGCTAGTGAGCCAATGATTTGGCTGTGAATCGGAAACCTAGGGTTTGTAACGTTATATAACGTTAGGCTTTTCAAAACATAGCTGGCAGGTAAGGTAACTAGTGCTTGCCAATAGGTTATATCGGGTCATTTGTATATGAACTTAGGTGTAACGTTATTTTACTCATGGATCTGATGACATGCTGCTAACGGTCTAGCGTTCTTGGCGCATGATCCGTTTGAGCTGCTCATATTTTCCGGCTGGTTGCGTGCCTCGTTAGCAAGCTCGCTAACCAACATTGTTTAAATAATTTTCTCCAATTGGATGCAACTTTGCTACCGCAAGTAAAACGCCACTTTTGTAGTTATGTTAGCGGGACTAGTTCCAGCTCGCTCTACGCATGTTAAATGAACAGAATCACTGTTGGAATCTTCTTGCATGGTCTAACGTTAGCTATAACGTTACGTGCGCTACTAGAAAACTATTCCATATGCAAGCTTGATATATAGCGAGCTAACGCTACATTGTGAAATTATTCTGGGAACGTTATTTGTTTAATAACTACAAAGATAGCTAGCTGCATGTCAAAACTCATTTGTATTGGGTTTCTCTGCATCACAATCACAGTTCCACCACGTTGCGAGTAAAACATTTTTTATTTTTTTTGAACAGTCACATTTACAGATCTTATCTTTTCACAACCTACTACGAGGATGAATAGTCTTGCCTTTTGTCCCTGTCATTGGTTAAAATTTGTTTCGGAGCTCGACTTTGGTGCAGGGCCCTGTCAATCAGTACTTTCGCCGTCACTTCCTCCATCAAGTTCGTATGAGTGGGAGACCTTGGCGTTGTAAAGCTGTGTTGGAGGGGGAAGGGAAGTGAAGTGAACTGACAACAAAATTCTTCGCTGTGTTGCAATACCTAACGGGAATAATAGACGTAAAATGAACATAAGCCATATCACCGAATAACTAAATTAGGTGCGTAGTAGTCATACCGAGGTGCATACACATATTCGTCCGGATTCAATAGCTAGCTCGCAAGCAAGTAATTTGCATTCCTCTCGCGTTTCAATAACGTGAAGAAGCGCGAGACGAGTCCCCTTTTCCACCACTCGACCCCTTTAACCCTCAACAAGTTCCTGCTCCTTTGTTTGAAATACCACTAGCTTGCTAACTTGGGTAGAAAATAACCTAGCCTTTTGTATTGCAGCATCAACTCTGTTACACTGAACATATTACCATGTAACGTTTGCTAACGTGGCTAGTTTGATAATAATAGTTCACCACAGCTAACAAACTAACGTTAGTTACAGCGAGCTGGAACATAATTGGATAAATTAACTATGAAGCTCCGAGGGAAGACTGTGATCCAAGTGCAACTGGTCGTTTTAATACATATAGCTTAAACATTTGTCGCAGTTGTCTGGTTGTCACATTCGTGTATGAGTATAGGTAATACTCGTGATTTATAAATGTAATTTTAAACCCAAACTTTACAGCTTACTAATAGTTAATTGAAAAATTTAATATATGAACCGATTCAGAAAGTAGTACATACTATTCATGATCATTCATACATTAATGAAAATGGTTTTAAAGTAAGATTTGACATTTAGTCATCAGGCTCAGAATTCAGTCTTTCTCTTTACTTTTAGAGATAAAACCTTTCAGTATCCATCTCACTAACTATGGATGTTCATGCTGGCTTTTCTGGTGCAGCTGTAAACAAACTTTAAAATGTTGGAAGTGTGAACTGTACGGCAACGAACAATGTACAACATATTTTCATGAAGCTTGCACTGAAAGACTAAGATTACTGTGAAGTGTAATTTAGATGATGTTTCTATCGTGTTTTTAATGGGTTGTTTATAGAGTTTGGATAATAATCTTTGTACAGATGAAAACAAATAACGTTACGTTATGAACATTCAGTTCAGTATAGACCTATAGTTTTCATAATTGGCTGGATTTTTGATGGAGCTAGTTTTTTTTTCTTAGTTTATATTAAAGGAGGGTATGTGATTTAATCCATTTTACATGTTACTATGGTTTTTAGCATATTCACAGATCATGATATTCCTTGCAACCGCAACCTGGTACAGTGACCTCCACAATTATTGGCACCCCTGGTAAAGATGAGTTAAAAGGGTATAAAAAATCTCACACTGAACAAATGAGAAAAATCCAACCTTTAATTGAAGTAAATTTATTCTGAGAAAATGTGTGCCGCAATTATTGGCACCCCAAGAAATTCTTATGAACAAAATATAACTGAAGCATTTTTTCCATTTATATTTTACTTTTTAAAGTTGATCAGAGTGTTTAGGAACTTTCAAGCAGTAATCCATGGCTTCTTGTTTCACTGGGGTATAAATATGAGGTGACACAGAGGCCATATTCTCTTATGATCTTCCCCTTATGGGAACGATAAGAGAACACACAAATCAAATGAGGGAAAAGTGTGTTGAGCTTCATAAGTCGGAATGGCTATAAAATAAAAAAAAGGCTACTCATCTGAAAATGCCTATATATACAGTTAGGGCAATACTTAAAAAGTTAAAAGCAACTGGAACTGTTACAAACTTACCTGGAAGAAGACCCAAGTTTATTTTGCCCCCATGCACAGTGAGGAGGATGGTAAGAGAGGCAAAAATCTCCAAGGATCACTGTTGGAGAATCACGAGGAAAGTAGCATCTCGGGGTCATCAAGTCTCCAAAACTACCATTAGACGTCAACTCCATGCCAGAAAAAACCATTTCCTGTCATTTCACCACAAACGTAAGCGCCTGGAGTTTGCTAAACACTACTGGAACTTTGACTGGAGCCGTGTTCTATGGTCAGATGAAATGGAAATTGAGCTTTTCGGCAACCAACACTCAAGGTGGGTTTTGCGTAAAAAGAAGGATGGCTATACCAAAAAAAACCTGATCACCACTGTTAAGTATGGTGGAGGTTCCATGATGTTGTGGGGCTGTTTTTCCTCAAAAGGCCCTGGGAACATTGTTAGGGTACATGGCATCATGAACTCCATGAAATACTAGAAAATTTTAAATCTGAATCTGGCTGCCTCTGCCAGGAAACTAAAACTGGGTCGTCGTTGGATCTTCCAGCAGGACAATGATCCAAAAACATACGTCCAAATCAAAACAAAAATGGTTAACTGAACACAAAATCAAGCTTCTGCCATGGCCATCTCAGTCCCCTGACCTAAACCCCATTGAAAACCTGTGGGCTGAACTGAAGAGAGTGCACAAGAGAGGACCTAGGACTCTGGATGATCTGGAGAGATTCTGTAAAGAGGAATGGTCTCAGATTCCTTGCTTTGTATTCTCCAGCCTTATTAGATGTTACGGGAGAAGACTCAGTGCTGTTGTATTGGCAAAGGAAGGTTGTACAATGTATTAAATGCAGGGGTGCCAATAATTGTGGCACACATGGTTTTGTTCAAAATAATTATTTCTTGAGGGATTTTTTTTATCAGAATAAATTTCTAACCCTTTTCACTCATCTTTACCAGGGGTGCCAATAATTGTGGCGGGCACTAAGTAAAATGTGCTTGCACAAAAGTATTAAGATAAGTAAGTACATGCAGTTGAGCTTGTAAGCACAGAAGTGGGTAATGTCCTTAGGCTTGATGTTTATGTTCTCATAAGCACCATAACATTTATATGTGCTACCACCATTTACCTCAAGGACCCTAACCTTGCCTGTACACAAGGAGGGTAAAAGATAGACCACAAGTGTCTGTGGTCCGTTTTTTTTGTGCCACCCAGCCTATATAACTTGTTTAAACAAATATATAAAATAAACTATGCCTAAAATATATTAACTATGCAGCTGTATTTCTATCATTGTCATGTTTGCATGGTTTTACATCTTGGTAATCAGTGTAATCAAGTGTGATTGGATAAGTACTGATATAGTGCCAGTATAGTACAGTCTATGCAATCCCTTGATTTTCTTAGGTCAACACTGTAAGAGTGCTTTCATTGATTTTCTCAGTTAAAGGATACACAGATTTTTTTTTAAAACAAAGGCATGTCAAAAAAGTATTCATGATAATACTAGGTTATGCATGACCAACTGGTATTTGTGGTAGGAAGTGTTTTTAAATGGTACCTTAGCAAAAACTCCAGATTATTTTTTTCAGGCAAAAAGTAAGTCCACATTTACTCAAAAAAGTGGGAAATTAATGTTAAGCAAATTATACTGCTTTACAGTAAGTGTTACGTAGTACACTTGCACGTATCGCATAATTCACAAATTAGGCTGGCATTTTAAATATAACGAGCTGTTTCTGGAACATCATGGGATGAAGGGTGAACAATTCTCAGTAAATGTCTGTTTTAAAATCAAACTCATCGTCAAAGAACATAATAAGATGGGAGAGTAATTCTCTTTCTCTTTCTCTCTCTCTCTCTCTCTCCCTCCCTCCCTCCCTCTCCCCCCCTCCCTCCCTCCCTCCATGTCTGGCTCCTTTTCATGCTTGCCATGAATTAGCCTGGCTGATTTTATGAGAGTCTCCCGTGGGGGGCTTGTGTGAGGAGGGACAGATTTATGGCACTGTGGTTACATGGCTCATCCTCTGACGCAGTCTGACTCAATCAATGGGGGATGCACCAGCGGGTTTCATTTACAGGCAGGTCCGTCCGTACGCTTCCAAACGGATTATCGGGTTTCAGTGGTGAGTACCCAAATGTGCAGATAAGCGCTTGAAATGTCATTAAATGAAAATAAAAATGGTGGGAAGAAATGGCTGCCTTTTTTGTTGCTGCTGCTGCTGCTGCTGTCTGAATGGCCACATTCTGCCAAGGGCCCCTGCTAGATTCTTTATTGAGCTAATGTAATGGAGGCCCGGTGCCAGCGCCTCAGCGATTCTCTGGTCCTGTCCCTCTGCCAGTTTCCGTTTTATTTTTCTATGCTCGGGGATATTTCGGACCAACCACTCACTCCCATCTGTGTTGTGAGATGCTGAAATACCCCCATCGGATACGAAACGCCCTGTTTGCCATTCGATGCTAACGCTTGCTAGTACGGGTTCACAGAAGCCGATCTGGGATAGTTGCCAAGCCCAGGCAGAATCTATGAACGATTGGCTAAACAAAAAAATCATTCTTCGTATGTTTCTCTAAAGAGCAGGGCAGTTTGCTGGTGAATGAGTGCATGCATTTTGTGTCCATGTGGTCCTCAAGGTTTGAGCTCACTTTATTTCAAAAAGTCACTTGTGTGCTTTAACATATTAACATCGCTGAATAAAGGCTGATTTTGTGAGGGAATTAGCATGCATCAGAAGAAGGGCATATCTTTTCATCAAGGCTTTGTGCAAAGATGTTCACCCTGGCTCAGATTTAGAGCAAGGCTGAGAGAAACGCTCAAAGCAGGTATTACAATTAGCTAGCATTCTTGCTACAGTTTCCTAAGTGGTAATGCTGTTCACTTTTTATTTCTGTATGTTACGTTTGTGCAAAAATTCTTACTGTTTTTTTCATATTTCTTTTTTTGCACAGGAACTGATGTCAAAGGGGATTCCAAATTTTCCCAAGTCTCTGTGCCAACTATTCCAGTTTTTGGGGAAATCATTTGTAAAGGAATACAGTTAAGATCCCTTTTTAAATATACTGTTTGCGCACATTCAGTATAAAAAAAAATAGAAGCATATTTTTTAACAGCAGTGTACTGATTCTGTAATGAGAATAACTAAGAATGAATGAAATGAGGATGGCATATTACTTGAGTCTAAAAAGATTAAACACTGACCTCAGAATGGGTTTTGCTCCTGCTCATAGCCTAATGCTTTCTTTCCTCGTCCACAATATTGTATAAACCTGTGGACAATAAAGGCAGACAGCTTATAAACAGACAAAATGGCGCCCGAGTCTAAAACAACATTAAACTGTATAACGGCAATGTGATGTTCCGGTAGAAGCTTTGTTAGTGTGCAGACTGCATTTGTCCTCCAAAGCTGAAGAAAGAAAGTGACAGAGAAGCAGAGGCGAATTCTAAAGTCATGGCTAATCTTGACTGAGGAGCCAGTGAGCTGCCAAGGCAGGGGCACAATAACAACATGGCTTCCTTGGTGCAGTGTGGGTGCCAGCGCGAGGACTGGTCCTGCCATTTCACCCTGCTGCATGGGGGGCAAGAGCTAGGAAACACTCCGGCTAAGCAAAACGCAGGCTAATGCGGAGGACAGTGGCTTTCTTCAAAGATATGTGCTCAGCTTATTTTTTTTAAATAGCAGATAATTAAATATATGGTCTTAATGTTTTAAATCAACATTCTTAACGTAATACTATTGATTCAGTCGTGTTGACGATAGTTTTTTTTAATTTTATTTTTTTGTTTTTTTGTCTTTCTAAGATTATATTTTTACAAGCAATAACAGAAACAACAACAATAATAATAATTAGAAACTTTATTGTGCAAGTGTTGTGGCAATTTACACTGCGTCGCTGCAAATGACATGTTTCTATTGTTATGTAGGATATGTGATGCTTGCTTTTTTCTTGACAGGTAGAGAAGCCAGTTGCACTGTGGGATGAGGTAGTAGGTTGTATAGTTTTAGGGTCACACCCACACTGGGAGATAACTATACAACCTACTGTCTTTCTCAAAGAGCCATAAATTCTTCTGAATCATCACCGCCTTCAGAGATTTGCGTTATATGACGGACCTTTTTATTTTACATCTTAAATTAAATTCTGAAGAATGCCATGTGGATAAACCAGACAGTTTCTTCAGAGTTGGCACTGATTAGCATGATTAAATGAGTGGGAATGCTTTGGATAAATGATTAATCTCATTGACTCATGTATTCCTCTGCTCAGATGAATTTGCTGAAATACTCCCAAATGCTCAGTCAGTGTGAGGTAGTAGATTGTATAGTTGTGGGGTAGTGATTTTTACCCTGTTTGGAAGATAACTATACAATTTATTGCCTTCCCTGAGGAGCAGAAAAGCACCACTTCTGTCATTTTAAGCACTTGTTTTTAAGCCTGTGAATAATCCTTTTTCCTCTTGTCAATATCAATGATGGGTTTGCTGGAGGCATATTTTCTGCATGCAGTAAAGATTACTAAAGAAGTCAAAGCATGAGAAAAGATGGGCATGTTGCTTCAGATATTACTTAAATGTATTTTGTATTAATGTGGAAATTTGTACGTGGTCGAGCCCCCCTCTCTGCAAGGCCAGGCTGCCTCTGGTTTGGCAGCACCCTGCCGCCCAGTAAACATGCTTTTGCACAGAGTTCAGTCATTTGCACAAAACCGGCCCTCATTGAGGCTGACCTCAATGCCAGTACTTCCTTTTGTGCGTGTGTGTGTGTGTGTGTAGTACGTGATATGGTTCAGAACAGCGTTACCCCTTGAAATAACATGCAAGTGGGATAGAACTGGCCACTTTTTGTAGGTGTTCATCTGGTCAACATTATATGAGTACTGAATTAACATCACAGTTCAAGACCATTCTGGGAGAAAAAGTAACTTTGGGGCTCCTGGGTAGAGGTAGCAGATTGCATAGTTGTAGGGTAGGGATTTTGCCCCAGCGGTGATAACTATACAACCTGCTGCCTTTCTTAGGGCTTCACAATCACAACGTATTTGTGTTTTCCCCCTCAAGAAAGAAAATGTGAGGAACACTCACGGTTATTTCATTGAGAGGCATAAAGAAAGCATTGATCTGCTTTCAGGCCCATTGCACAAATGAGTTTGTATACCCTGAAGGTTTGTCTTTATGTACTTCTCATTTATGTTGGGGTGCGGTCGATTCAGACTACAGGGTCTTCTTAACCATATTTGAGCAGGCAGCATGACCTGCTGGTTACACACTTTCAGTTTACAGCATCAGCTTCAAGTGCACGTTTGGATGTCCGTTAACTTAGGCTGTCAATTAATTGATTAAGGTCAGTCGTAAATGACAACCAGCAGTCTGTTTTGGTAGCAAATAACTACCTTATTTATTTAAATTGAGAGTTGTAGACACTAGACTTTTCCTTCACTTCTCATTTATGCATTTTAACTAAGGCAATTTGAGTACATACCAGAGTTAATGAAAAAGGTATCAAGAGTTTCAGAACCTGGAATCTTGTAAGTGCAATGTTAATTCCCTACCTGTGAGAATTAATTTTAGTTGAATTTTTTTGTCATTCCAGGAATTCAGAAATGTCTTCTTTCAATAAAGAACTGTAAATGTCAATTAACTGTCTTGTTCTTTTATTTAGGTTTTTTAAATGATTAAATAAAAAAGGCTTTGCAATATATTTGTATCTATATACAGTGCCCTCCACTATTATTGGCACCCCTGGTAAAGATGAGTAAAAAGGGTTATAAAAAATTCAGTTTGGTGAATTAGCTTAATCTCACACTGAAAAAATAAAACAAATCCAACCTTTAATTGAAGTAAATTTATTATGAGAAAAAATCCCTCATCAAGAAATAATTATTTTGTATATAGAATAAAGTAATTTACCATGACTTCCTGATGTCTGTGACCCAACAATATCAAAAGACTTGATATCTTATTTTCTGGTACTCTTACAAGCAATACTATAACCCCTCTATTTGGATGGATCTCTATGGGAATTGAGGGGTGGGACTAGATTTAGCTGTAAATTACACTGGGACAGTATGGAACACATTGTTGGCTAAATGGTTCTAAGTCATCAAGGGTCTGATGTATCAAGCAAGCCTTAAACCATCACTCTGCTGCCAGAAATACAGTAGATATGGATGGATAACTTGAAGGGTTTCTTCTGACTTATTTTTCCATCGAGTTCAATAGGAAAATGGGGACTATACTATAATTTCTGAACGGTTCAATGGATGAAAATACCCTCAAATTAAAGCTGGCAGTCTGCACTTCAATTCTTTCTAGAGCTGTATATATATAGTACAGTATATTATGCTACTATATATTCATATATATCTGCAGCGTTGCACATATTCTAAGGTGAGTTGTGTAAAGGGATAATGTGAAGATACAGGTTAGGACCCATAAAATGCATTTGAATTTGAACTAGACACAGAAAAACCTGTGTTCGGTTCTACCATTCTGATCATAGGCTACTTTTCAGAAGCACGTGGTCACAAAGTAAGAAAGTACATATTATTTTTTTAATAGAGAGGTTATGCTTTGAGATCTTCACTGAATGACTTGTGACTGATCTTTGTCCTGACAGTGAGATAGACGAATGCATAATTATAAAATAAATCCAATATAATTAAATTACTTTAGTGCGTTAACCACACAAACGTGTGCCTGGTCTTTGAAACTATTGATCAAGGCACCTACCAAGAGTGCATTAGAGTTACTCTCCACGGAGTTAAACTGACAAAATAATTTTAATTGGAATATAATTTCTATTAAATTACCTGATGATTACATTTCTAATTAATTCATAATGGAATTTCAAATGCCATTTTAAGGTTTCTTAAACTTACTGGCTGCACAAGCCCTGTTATTAATGCCCAAAATGATTCATGCTCTTATTTCACCCTCTTGGATAAAAAATGCACTTCAGGGCCTATATTCATACTTCATATTTTCAAATTGAATGGGTAGAGGCAGCACTTTGCATATTATATTCTGAGTGCATTCTATATTCCTACATATAAGAATCATCTTTGAGCATAGGCATAACCATAGTGCTCCAAATGCCTTTAAATATCTTCAAAACAAATGACCAAACAACCATAGTTGTAATTTCTGGCTATATAAGTTAAAAGATTTAAGCTCTTAGAAAAATGTTGTAACCCAACGTCTACATAACATTACTGGTTCCATTCTTAATGACTTACAGAGACAAAAACAGTACCATGGTATTTTGGTTGCTTTGGTTGGTATTCTGTACAATTGCACATTACTGTCATTTGTGTAGTTTGGTGTGTGTAAGCTATTTTTGGATGCAAAAAAATTATGAAAGCAACATGAATGGCACGTCTGTGTAAACACATCTAGGCAAGGGTATGCATGCAGCAATTAGATTATGATGAGAAATATGTGGACATGCAAGATAATGTACAACCCAGACAAGTTTTCTATGTTGCAAATGACAAAAACAATGTATTGTTCCCTGAACAATAACATCACAGAAAAGGCACTGGGAGTTTGGCAAACAAGTACTGTCGGGCCTGTATAAGACTTTTTGTCTATTTCATATCAGAAAATGAAAATGCACACGGTATCACATTAAAATGTGGACTACACAATAAAAAAAATTACAAGATACAGGTTTGATATCTATATGTCACACTGTAAAACTGCAAAACCTGACACATGAACCTGGTCATTTGTGGAACACTGATTCATAGCTGACTAATATTAATAATTTATATTAATGAATAGCTTGACAGACAGCAATATAGTGCTCTTGAAAACAGGGAAAGAAATATCAACCCAATGATGAACTGAAAAATTTGCAAATCTCATATTATGATTTCAAACCTTGTGATACAATACAATACATACATGGTCAAATAACTGACTATGACTGATCATTTAAAATCACTGAGATCTGTCATTGTACTATAATAAACACCTGCAGTCTAGTAATGCTATTAGATGACGTATCACAGTATAATGACAAGCTACAATATGGAGAATAATTGGTAAGATTTCAGATTTTTTTTAAAAAGAGTGGATTGTAGGAAGTTGTCAACTGCTGATAGGGGAATGGTATGCTGGAGTTGAGATGTATTTTGAAATAGAGGTTTAGGTCTTAAGACATGCTCCAGTGATCAGATACACATGTATCAGTTTAAGAACATAAAACATATAAGGACAAGGACAATACATTACTAAAAGCAATTAATGTGTGATTACATAATGAGACACCAATTATTATGCTGTTTCTTATCAGGTCATTATATTTGGCTATAATGTCTTGCTATCCAAGTAGTGGAAGCTTTGTCATTTATGAAAAAGACATGGAGGTCAATGCCTTGCAGGTCAGTGAAAAGGCTAAGAATAGTGGATCTGTTATGAATATTGTGAAACATTTCACTAAACAGAGCTTGCAGCATTATGTTAAACATGCTGCAACCTCATTATGTTATAATTGTTCAAGTGAATACTATATACAAGTATGAATCCAGTGCCTCGATGGTATGCAACATGTAAGGCAAAAAAGAAAAAAAATCTAATTGACAATGCAACAACTGAATTAAGCCTAAAATGAGATTTCAAATTTACATGATAAAGATTTGTCCTGCATTTGTGATACATTGAAATCTGTGACTAAAATACGGAGATTTTATAAACATTTCACCTATTTTCTTGTTTAAATGAACCAGCATACAGTGAGCAACATAATTAATTGGACAATGACACATTATTTTGTTATTTTGGTTCTGTACTCTATGTACAAAAGGTTCTATAATTTCTAAACCCTCAAATTAAAGCTGACAGTCTGCACTTCAACCTCATTGTCATTGTATCCTTCAAACTCAAAGTGCTAGAGTACAGAACCAAAATAACAAGAAATGTGTAACTGTCCAATTAATTATGGTGCTCACTGTATCTGGGTATACTGATTAAGGGTAACACAACAGCTGTGTTAAACCAACCAGTTATGTACAGAATTGAAGGATTTTTGGAGTCAGTTAAACACAGCTGTTTGTGTTCCTTGGAAAGGCGAGAGTATGGTTTCTGAAACATGACAGTCGTTGATTCTTCTGAAACAAGAATATTGTAAGGCATAGCTTCTTCATTAAATAATTTTCTTGCTTTCTAAAACCATAACAGTAATAAAGCAGAATCTCTTTCAACTGATACTTTTCTTCACTAAAAAGTAACTAAGTCTACCAGTTATCTCGTATGCTTTTCCCAGAGAAGTTTGTGAGTAATGCTTTCAAGGAAACCCAAGATCAGTCGATGACACATCACTCTACTTTTTCCTTGCTGTTGCCAAAAGTTAAGAAAATGTAATATTTCTTAAATGGGAAAATAAAACCATGATACTGTTTAATTATAAGGGGAAATCCTTAGGACTTGACCACTGCATTTCAAGTTTAAATTGTTTCTGCAAAACATGACCCTTCCCAGTACCTTACAACCAGTATAGAATGTGTATATCTTGTAAAATTGTATAAAATGTTCAAAGTATATTACATTTCAGGGTATGTTTTTTTTTGTTGTTGCCAAGAACACTTTTATTTTAAGGAACTTATGGGAACCAAGATAACTGACAGTATGCAACGATTAGCGACCAGACAGCGCATGGATCACAGTTAAATTCTCAAAATCACAACTCTAGGTTTTCGTGGAACAATTCTTGCAAAACAACTTATTTAATACTGATAAGGACTCTTACAAAAGTCTCCACTTCTCAAACCTGGTTCAAATGTATATTGTGATTGGCGCGAAAGTAACGCATAATGTCCTGCAGGTGGCGCAGTTATAAAAGATATAAACACAAATAACCTGTCGCAAGGTTATTGAGATTTAAGACGAGACCATTTTTACAATTATCACAGGAATTAAGAAGAAAGGCCTTGACACTGTCGCAGTTATCACCGGTTAGATCACATTACCTGAAAACCTCCCCTCATTTTTCTACCTCAGTCCCCATATTTCAAGTGGCTGAATTAGCTAGATAAACCAAAAACACATAATGTTGTATGGGCATACAGCAAATATCAATGCCTTAGTGAGCCACAGAACAAACTAGCAAGGTGATTTAACCTTGACATGGACCGTTTCGTGAGAAGATGTGTTGAACTTGTCGAATACAATTTTTATGGGTTCTATAATGATAAAACAATATATTTCCCAAATTCGTTTGTTAAATACTTTCTTAAACAAAATAGGTTACGTTTCATTTACCTAATTATACTTAAATGTTTTCATTTGTTTTACCAATGCCAACTGTAGTATACAGACATAGGCTCATTATTCTGCATGCGTAAACATATGATGCGAAACAGACTAGGCTACATTTATTCATCCAACCTGCAATTCCTTGTCGGACATGTAGTAGGAAGGGGAGCGACGTTTGTGTGGTCTTATAGGTCTTCTTACAATCTCTATGAGAGCTGATTGTCAGACGATATAGTTAATTTCTCTGCAGCAGGCGGGTAAAAAATGTGGTCAGTCTACTCACAGGAGATGCTGCTGAAAGAATTATTGGTGTGATAATGCGCTAATCCTGTCTCATAAATCAAATGCAAAATGAAAAAAAATTGTATTAAAAGTCAAGAAGTGGCCTGCTAGAAGGGAGGAGCGTCTGGGCGCTGGAAAATAGATAAAACCAGCCTACAAAGGACAGTGCATACTGCATATAGCGCAATCTATTTTAAGGAGGAGCGTTTCCTTTCCTAAAGATACTTTACCTCCCATTGAACTGATCTTACCGCTGCATAGCCTATTCAAAACAGCTGCAGAAACTTAGAATAAATAAAGAGAAAAGGCTCGTCAAGTATCTTTCTTGTGCACATGGGACTTTATGTTGCATATCAATATATCAGTGGCAAAACTATGTACCCTACAGGTTACCAAGGTCGTTTCTTCAATTAGTTTTTTAAATTATTTTTTAAAGTGTAAATTGTATTGAATTTAACTAGCCGTATGGATCCTGGTGATGCTCTGGGTCAGAATTTTTCACTAATAAACAGGTGAACGCACAGTCCAGGATTATTCATGAGATTCGAGAGATGGGCTCTATGTCTTTCCAGAACACGCCCTGATAGATTAAGTAGATAAAGAACCTGCGGGAAGGGCAGGGACTGTGAGTTTGAGATCACTGCGGCACGGCGCATGCCAGTATCTCTTTGCTTTACCTGTGACACTCACTCGAATGTCAAATAAACTTGCAAACAAAACAAAACAAGATAAATTCAAGGATATCTCTACGGCAAATTTTCAAAGGATTTTTCAGGATTCCCAGAGGAGTTTAATTTTGTCTGTGTACCTTTTTTATTTGGAATTGATTCGTCTGTGACTAGCTATCGATCTAAGAGCATTCAACAACTGCACATTATTTCTCACCAACCATTGATACAAAAGGAAGGTGGACATCATGAGCAGGAAAACAAGACGCTGGATTTTTCATATTTTCCTTTGCCTGGGGATTGTGTATTTAAAAATTGGGTACGTATCTTGCTTAAATCTCAGCATGTTCAGACCTGATAATGCTTAACTTAACAAAGTTGGAGGGGAAATTTCCTGCTTAGAAAAAAAGAATGGTTATGGCTATAGTGTTTGGAAATGCAAGCTGTACCTGGAAGAAAATGTTATGGTTGTCCTTACACAACTATGTCGTGCAGTTATTTAAGAGTTATTTAGAACTACATGTGAAGCGAAAAATGTCTATGGCCCTGAAACGGACACATTACGCCTCTCCATTGTACTCATTTGATATTAATTACGGTTTAATTAAGTCATGGTTTATGAGCAATGTAGCCTATAATGTACCGGTCAGTGACGGAAAACATTTAGCATGAAATCGATTGATTGCTAGATATTCATAAAGACGTTTCGGCGATTTTCAAGTTGTAGGTCTACTCATAAATCCCATAAACTGAACACATCTTGTCTCTTGTAAGACACGTTTCCTGTTGAATAGGCCCTACGTGAACAAAAAATTAATTAAATATTTAGTTAGACCAAAAGACAAAGTTGTCCATGTAGAATATTGTTGTTTAAAATATGCCCATCCCTGACCGATTCAGCTGGAGAACCTGCGTGAACTACAATTAAATATCAGCAACCTTCAACCTTTATGCATTGCCATTTTTTATAAGTCGAGTCTTACAGGTTTTACTAAAACTTAAAACTGTTTGCTGTTGCTGGAGGACACGCATAGGTTACGCCGAAGACATTACCTTAAAAAGTAGAAATTATGTGGCCCGAGCAACACGGATTCATCATGGAAATTTAATTCGGTTTCAGTTGTGCCATCTGCTTTATAACCATTCAGGTGCAGGTGATTGGACAATCAAACATGAGTGTGTTTAATATATTCCTCTTTATGTTCTCTCTTTTTATCAGTCATATAGCCGAGTAGTAGGCTACCCCGGGTTATGCGTAAATATGCTACCTGTCCTTCACGAATCTTGATGCGATCTCTGATAATCACAACTAAATCTCAAAAGGCGCTAAGTAAAATATCGAACTTTGTAAAATCAAATGCAAATAAGGCCTACAAGAAAGCAAATACATACATTATGTAGGCTAGCTATATAGACTACTATATATCTGGGTTTAGATATGGGACCCTATAATGCAGGGTGGTTACAGCTATTTTAAACGGACTACACACCTGCGAATAGTCTGCTCAAATATTTGGGTTTCCTAACTGGGATAGCCTAGGCTACTGCGTTTCCTCGTGTTGTCTGAAATTGATTTTCTTTATATTTGCAGGGGCTTTTCTTCTGTGGTTGCGTTAGGGGCGAGCATAATCTGTAACAAGATTCCCGGTTTGGCTCCTCGACAACGGACTATCTGTCAGAGCCGACCCGACGCTATCATAGTCATCGGAGAAGGCGCACAAATGGGGATCAACGAGTGCCAGTTTCAGTTCAAAAATGGACGATGGAACTGCTCTGCGCTCGGACAAAGAACTATCTTTGGAAAAGAACTGAAAGTGGGTATGTTACAAATCATTCACGTTCAACCTTTTACATTTTTAGGTATATTCAAAATTTCTTGACCGCAAGGCACATATATTCTGGTAAGGTTTTTTTTTAATTGAAAAAAAAAAAAATGAGATACGAGATGATAAAAAAGGTTATATATGATCCAAATAGTATTCCGACTTATATACATTGATAGTAATGGTCTCTTAAACTCCCAGGTATTTTTGTTAAACGTTTTGACAAGTTTTAATAAATGAGAGAAATAATATTGTACGGGGCAAGCTGGGACAAGTTTTGCGAGTTTAAACACCTAATGGAGAATGTAGGCTATAACGTGTTACGAGGAGCATCCGTTAGCTGTTCGTTGTAAGCTGCATAAAACACTATTAGACTATTGCACATCATCTGTATTTTATGTACCTTAATTAGGCTATGCCATAAATCAAATCACGTCTAAATTAGGTTACCACATAACCAGCAAACTGAGTTATTTTCCACAAAATATTTATTTAATACATTGGCTTAAAATATCAGTTACGCATTCAGTGGTTTCATTGTGACCCACATAACATTTTAATGATATCTAAATATCTACCATCTTAAAAAGAAGGAACAAAAATGGAATAAATCAAATGTGTAAGGGCATGATTTCCTGTTAACTTCCTAAAAAGAGTTTCAACTTGCCTTAAACCCCCTGACCTCACATCCCCCATATGTGAACAAAACTGATGTCAAAAGACAGCTAAATGGATCTGCTGAGAATACTAGCCTATAACATGAACATGTGTGGCATCGCTAGTGTAGGATATTACACGGGTGAAAAACATCGGAGTGAGCAAATATTAGCCTTTTATTTAATCTGACAGTGGATTTTTCAAACATGTAATAAGATAATATGCAAATATCTACGGACTGAATATTGGAAAGATAATTTGAGGGGTCATACTCAACATATGGAATTGGATGCAGTTGGATCAAAACAGTTGTTACCAGCCATGTGCCCACTTACCACACATCTCAACCAGCCGTTTATACAATTATTACCATGGCGGTTTTGAGATACAAAATTGCACAAATTATTTTGTGTTTTAATGAAATGCAGATTTCAAGTTCATAGCACTCCCCTGTGATTATGACATGCATCCCAAGAAGAAATAAACAATCTTGAACTTCCTGCTTCTGACATGCCTCACATTTCTGATAGATCAGATGATCAATGGCTTTCAATAATACTTTAATTCATCAAGACTGAGCATCGTAAAGTGTCAGTCACATAGCAGTCTGCTTGCACAATCTAGTAGAGGTTTTCAGAGCTGTAACAGCAGCATATTCGTAAATATAATATTCCCACCATCAAGACACAGTTTAATAAAAATGACAAAAACACCTAGGGGATAAGTTTTTGTTTATTTAATTACATTTTTAAAAGTGTACCTTTAGGTGAGCTAGACAAGCAATACGACTTGATTACAGTGAGTTTAAAATCGTAGAACAAAACCATATCATCCAACCATAAATTTTATGTTAATATTTCAACTTTATGTAAACAGGTGTTGTAGACAATTGGTTTTATTTGCAGGACATTAGCACATTCCTCTGTTAAAGAGGGTTTGGGGAGATGTCGTTTTTGAGTCGTCTTGAGGCAATGCAGTTTACCGCAAGCTACTTACACAAGTGAGAGTGCTCATATAACCACATCCTGAAAGGTTTCAGAAAGTCCTCAGTGTAAAAGAATCATTGCTACTGTTTTCAGGGTTGTTTTATGAGTTGGGTCTCATGAGGCAAGTATTCAGGTTTTTTTTATTTTATTCCTGCTTATCAGTAGACTCTGAAGAAGTGGCATCCAGGCTGCTGGAGTTTACCACGAGTATAAGTTACACAAGCTGAAAGAGACAAAAGAGGAAATACAGTAGGGTGAAGAGATGCAAGAAAACATCACAGTAATACAAAACAAATTAGTTGCTATTTTTCAAGAGTAATGCTATCGGTTTTCCTTATGCAAACTTTGGGCTGTTTAGAGCTCGTCTATTGCTATTGAGCCTTCGACACTTTGATGAATGGCTTTGTGGAAGACCACGATTCGCCAAGATCCAAAAAGCCTTTGGCTTGTGGGAATGAGAAAGTGGGGCTATTGGTCATTAGTCTGTGGGAGGTGGCTGGAGAGATGTAGATGGCCAAATGACCAGGCTCTTTCAGAAATAAATGCAAGATCATATGAAAAGCATTTCTCCCATTTATCGGTCTGTGCCCTTTGAATCCAGGTAGATTGAATCCTACGCAGACTGCGTGCTACGGTTCACATCGGATTGATGGTTTGTGCGGGCTTGTGCAGTGTTTAGGGTAAATTCTTATTTTATTACATCACATCAGAGTCAGTAAAGCAGAAGCATATTTAATCACCTAAATCTATCTCGTTCATATACAGTATACTCTACCATGCTGCCTTTACATAAATATTATGTGACTACAAAACTGCACTTTGCAGTTGATGCAGTTTTAATATTTTTGTGAGGCTGCAACTGCAATTAGATTTTTTTTTAGCTTCCGGTGCCTATAATGTAACTTTTTGATGATAATAAAACAGTGACGTAATTCACTGAACAACAAAATGAACAAGAAATGCAGTGTAAAAAGTGAAAGAAATACGTGGCGATGGCTGTAATACGTTAAGCCAAGTTTAAGTACAATGCACCTTTCATTATTCACACATCTGCAATAATGATCAATCGCAGAAGCCGATTGTTTATGTTATTTAGATTCTCTGTGGATGGGGAGGAGACCCAACACATAAAAAGGTCTAATGCCATGCTGGTGAGGTTTCTCACAGCTTTGTGTCCGTTAGAGCGGGATGAGTCTGAGAACAGAGGAGGCTCCGCTTCTGCAGGACGGGGCCAGAGCCGCTTGCTCTTACCGCCATCGACCCTGTCAGACAGCATGGAGCAGAGCCGGGACAACCGTGCTAATCAGATTGGTTTCACTGGTCAGATTAGCCCCTGTGCACACAGTAGCAGAAGCTTGCAAGATGAATGCCATTGTTAATATCTAGCTGGTGTGAGGAGGGGTTCCCATATCCTCCACTGGGATAGGATAGGGCAATGTGGTGCAGTCACCAGGGTCTTCAATAGCATCATAATATAGGAACAGGCTTAAATGTGCAAAAACTCACATTCACTGGGAAAGCACCTGTGTAGGTTTTTTGTTTGCCTGTTTCTTTTACAATGCATTGAACCTAGTTTGAAGATATCCACAGGTTTTCTGCAAGGGATATTTGTAGAGTACCGTGAATGATTAACAAATGTAGAAACAATGGTGATGGCTATTCAGAGAAGGGGGAGTCCATACAGGGGAAAACATTTTAAAATTGACCTTCTTTGCATATTAAGATGGTTTTGCATGGTTTATAATTGGAAGTTCTTCCAGGTCTGTATGAGTTTTGTAGTTATCATGTTTAAAAAAAAATAGTTTTCCCCCAAACCGCATTAAAGACTCATGTCCAGACAAGCACATTGTGTAAGGTGTATAAATTAACCTCTTACATTTGCAGTGTTAGCAAACACAGTTTTAAAGTAAAACCTTTCTAAGCCACTAATTCAGATACTTCTGAAAAAGTAGAAAATGCTTGTCATAACAAAGAAGTTTTATGGCTTTTTATCAGTAGGGCTTGTGTGCCCAGTATCTTGATTTAAATAAACAAGGATTTCCAACCAAAAGACAGAGAAACGGACTATTTCACCTCTATTTTCTGATGAGGATTTGCAGATTGAACATTTTAAAGTTAACAGGGTTTACTTACTCTTGTGACACACCTTATTTAGTGGCACTGTGCCCATACCATCAATAAAAACCTCAGTATAATTGATGCTTAAAACTTGCCTTTTTTAAATTGCAAGGGCATTGGTCCAAGATGTTTATCAAAAACAGGTTAGCACATACCTCGGTTCCTGTGGAAGTACTGTGGAAAAGCCTGTCATATTTGTTGGGCAATTTCAGGTTAAAAGAAGGGTTGAAATCAAACAAATATACTGTATGTTCCAGACTTTGAAGAGAGATTGAACAATAGATAGTATTGAACAATAGCCCAGTAATGCACACAAACAGAAAAACCACGTACACTTACATGAAACCCTCGCTAAGTTAAATGAGTGTGATGAAACGCAGGTTAAAATCTAGACGTGTACAGTGCTGTATGACTAAAGTTAGTCCATGCTGTTATCACTTCAGCTCAAGTGTGTATTCATGTAAGCATTGTAGCATCACACATACAAATTAAAACTGAACAAATCCAGTTTGGATTTACTTCCACTTCTGTTCTTATAAGGAGGAAGGCAAAGTAAAATAAAGACTGTAAAGTTTATTATTTATTAACCTTATTTAAACAAGGACTCCGACTGAGATTGAAATCTTAAAGCCGTTATAGTTGACTGTACATGCACTATAAAGCTGCACAGTTATTATTCCTGAAGGCCGAGTTCATTCAAGTCATAAAAAATAAATAAATAAAAAGCCACCTTTGATTGTTACTGATTTCTACCAGAAAAATAACTGGTGATTGTGCTCTTTACTGTAATAAGACATTTGATAAAGTTACTAAGATGGACTAAAACATCTGAAATCCACAACATTTGTAAGGATTCAGCTGTAAAGCCTTGCTCATGCCCATCACAGATGAACTAGTTAGTGGTAGAATTTCAGGGTTGGGAAGCTTGAGGGAGTCACAAATGAACCCAGCAGAACTCACAGTATCTGAAGAACGCTGTAAGGGAGTAAATGCAACAATGATACAATTCCTCATTAGTGAGGAGCACACAAAAATAAGAAAAAGAAAATGTTTTTTTTTATGCTGTTTTTTCCCCTTCTGTTGGTTTCAAGCATATACACAGGGATTTAAATGAGCTAGTTTAGCTGATTAGTTAAATCGATCTTATTAGCACAGAGAACTTTCCAGAAACTTCTCCCCACACTGCTGCTTTCAGGACTGCTGTATGATGCTGAATATGCTCTCTGCATGCTGTGTTCATGGGCAGCTTCCCTGGTATTTTCAAGTGGCTCCCTCTTTGAGGCAAACAAATGATGTGGAAAACTGATGAGCAGAAAGATTGTACTGGGTGCTCAAGCCTGGTTGAAGCTTTTCTGGGCTTGCCTGAACATTATTTGCATTACTTTCCTGTACATCATGTACAGAAAGAGACATGGAATACTGCCAAAAATGAGATGGTCAAGGGGGTTGCGTGTTTTCCCCCCCCTCCTCTGTAATGGTTCGGTGTCGTATCAGGTCCTTACTTATCCTTTCTGGCTCCACCTTCAAGTGACCACAAGTGAGCTGCCCAAGTTAGCTATTCTTCCAACGCTACTGTGACCTACTGTATCTAAGAATGTAAATGATTCATTAGGAGAGCAAATAAGTGATGACCCGTCAGCCTAGACCCTGAGGAGTAAACTTCCTGGAGGGTTTCAAAAAAAGTGGCCTGCTGAAATGGATCAATTCTCTCATAGCACCTCTCAAGTGGTGTACACTCTTAGTCATCCCCTTCTGAGGAAAACTCCTTAAGGTGAACTGGACGTCCACTTCTGAAGCCGCAAATACGGAGACAGTCCAATGTACACCACAAAATGTCAACAACGCACAGGTCAATTCAAAGGAGAACAGCCTCAATTCTATGCTGAGTCCAATGTCCATTATGTCTGTTATATAAAATGTTTTGAGGCAGAGATCACAAAGCATGTGAAGACAATATTTCAGAGCCTGTTCAAGTGGTGCTGCGGTGCACTGCTTTTTCAATACCTTAAGCTTATGGCATAACTTATCTTGTGATCTTTATAGTGTGATGAAAGTAGCTTATACACAGAGCAGCACGTAGTCCAACAGGCCTGGATAGGGCCTAATTTTGGAGAGTGATGGTGGTTTATATTGTCCTGCCTGACCAGTGAGGTCCAGCATAGTCACCTCCAGTGACCGATATGTGCTGGAAACGGCCAGCCTGAAGTTTAAGCGCATAACCCCTATCTTTTCCATTGTATTGCCCCTTAAATAACCCCTCACTCGTTGTGCTTAAATAGAATTACTATTCTTTCCTTTTCGAATGCTAATACAGTGACGGATTTACCACAGAGGAGACGTACCTCTGACACAACATTTCCTCTCCTTGAGATACGACTGAAGCATTATTATCAGTGTTTTCAAATTGGTGAGCTCCAGGATGTGTCAATTTATTTGGTAACTCAAGCTTTGTTTTTACTGCAGAGCAAACCAATCTAATCTTCGACACCATCCCCAGCCACCATTATCAAGGCAATAACCAAGTCAAGCCCGGACTGCGCGTTGCCCACAACTCCCTTTCCATCTGATAGGAGCTGCCATTTATCTGCGCATAGCATGCATGATAAATGCAGAGGACTTGGCAGCATTAATGCACTTTATTATTCCTGCCTTGCTATGTGAAAGGAAAGCTATGTCAAGTATGTGAGGAGGCCTAGATACAGCATAAAACACTGGATCTTCTTGTCAGCGATTTTGATTAAAATGACTTCTTTATTCCAGGCAGTAAGGAGGCGGCATTCACCTACGCGATCATCGCGGCCGGGGTAGCCCACGCCATCACGGCGGCCTGCACCCAGGGCAACCTGAGCGATTGCGGCTGTGACAAGGAGAAGCAGGGTTTCTACAACCAGGACGAGGGCTGGAAGTGGGGCGGCTGCTCGGCCGATATCCGCTACGGCCTGGGCTTTTCCAAAGTCTTTGTGGATGCCAGGGAGATCAAACAGAACGCCAGGACCCTAATGAATCTGCACAACAACGAGGCCGGACGCAAGGTACGTCACATAACGGCAGGCCGAATCCAGGTCTCAGGAGAGCTACTCCGTCCATCAGGCCTTCTGCAGCTCACACCGATGCAACCTTCACAAGCTCCGTTTTAATAATGTCAGCAGGAAGAGTTAAAATCAATTCCCCTTTCTCAACTGATCAGTATTTCCAGAAAGGTCATAAAGTCAACAAACACACATTTAAAAATAGTGAGAATTTTTTTGCGCTGAAAAAAAATTGCGTATACACAGAAAGATTAGGGAGGCAAAGAAAAGATGATTCTGGAAAGCAAATGTTAGTGGAACGGGTTAACGTACGCAGGAGACAGAAGCGAGCAGCAGAGCCTCGGTGTTGTGATTTATAATCCCCACCACGCTCGGAGGCTGATACAATTTTCCACGGGTCTGGGCAGTCAGACGAAGATTAAAGAGGTCTTCTTTAATGAAATAATAGCGGTCTTTTAGAAGGGCAGGCGATGGAAGTGGCCGAGTTTGATTACACCGCAGATCGCTGCGTTCTGAGCATAATGATTCAGTAATAAAGCATTAAAGCTCTTTTACTCTGTGCTGTTGGGGAGAAACGAGTTCCCCACACTGATAATCCTTCACTCTGCAGCTCTCTTTGTTCCTTTTGGAGAGGTGTAACTGGATGCTGTACAGGATTTCGTTTTGCACTGCGTATGAGAGCATTTAATTTTTGATTTTTAAAGCAGATTTAAACGAACTTCACCCGTTTTTTGTTGCTGAGATTTATAAATGTCATGTTACAGTCGTATTCTAAGTGAGGTTTTTATGATGTGTTGGGGTAAGCATCATTAGGAGTTATTTTGTTTGCTGTTAATTATATCAGTAGGGCTACTGCATATTCAGCCTACTAACTCATAATTCACTGATAATGCCAAACTAAAAGAGCACAATTGATTTTGAAATTTAAAGTTGGAGCATAGACTTTATGGATGTACTCATGCCTCAAAAAAATCATCAGTAATACTGGACATTGGGTGGAGGGGCATGAAACCCCAAACTATTTGAAATGACTGTCATTTGAGATGTTTGAAGATGATGACTTGCAATCAAGTAAAAAATATTTCTTGAGAGATATCTTATTTAATTTTATTTTTTTTAAAGAAATATCGTCCCTATTCCCCAGTTATTCCTGCGAGTAGTAACATTTTAGTAGATGTTCAAACAAACAACATGCTTTGGCATTATACAACCCAGAAATATCGATGTATAACTATTCACTTCTGACAAATAAGAATGACAAAAACCACAATAGAAAGAATATTTTAGATCTATAGAAAGACATCGATAGAAAGAATATTTTTTTAAATATTGACATACCGGGGGGACGGGGGTACGTCTTTAAAACAGACTGCGCCACTGTAGTCAGCGCTGCTTCAACACCAGCAGAGAAAAATGGTTAAACTACCCTAAACTGTGGGCATGACCAAGTTGAGAAGCTCAGTGTGTGTGAGGAAGCTTAGAAGACTCCAGAAAGTCTACAGTGTGAAGTGAAGCAGGGATAATTTAAACCTGAGAGAGTACACCAGTACACAAGTGTTCAGTGTGAAGTGAAGCAGGGATAGTTTAAACCCGAGAGAGTACACCAGTACACAAGTGTTCAGTGTGAAGTGAAGCAGGGATAGTTTAAACCCGAGAGAGTACACCAGTACACAAGTGTTCAGTGTGAAGTGAAGCAGGGATAATTTAAACCTGAGAGGTACCCCAGTACACAAGTGTTCAGTGTGAAGTGAAGCAGGGATGATTTAAACCTGAGAGAGTACCCCAGTACACAAGTGTTCAGTGTGAAGTGAAGCAGGGATGATTTAAACCTGAGAGAGTACCCCAGTACACAAGTGTTCAGTGTGAAGTGAAGCAGGGATGATTTAAACCTGAGAGAGTACCCCAGTACACAAGTGTTCAGTGTGAAGTGAAGCAGGGATAATTTAAACCTGAGAGAGTACCCCAGTACACAAGTGTTCAGTGTGAAGTGAAGCAGGGATAATTTAAACCTGAGAGAGTACAGCAGTACACAAGTGTTCAGTGAACGATAAAGAAGCACCTGCCATGGTGTCATTCCACACAGCCACACATAGCTAATCACATAGCCGGCCTATCTCCATCTGCACATTCCACCTCCAGTGAGAACATCACCTTTGCACTTGTGGAGCATGCAATAGCTATGATGCTCTTTCATCTACACATGCAACCAGGCTGCACTCACGGAGTCCACCCTTCTAACATCTTGTCTCCTTCGTGATAAAACTGTTCCTTGGTTTTGTTGGTTTGGCCTGATTCACGATTATCTAATGAAAGACATTGAGTAGCACCCCTTTTTTCCTTCGGCCTAACCTAACGCAGGAAGACTGGAGCCTGCCACTGGCTTTTAGCCCCAGAGCTATTGATGATGAATGGGGAAGCCCGATCTAAATACTCAGAATATTTGTCTGCAAAAGGGCAATAGTGCAGAAATGAGCAGTTAGTCAAGCAAATGCACAAGAATGTACGAGTGCACAACAACATACCGTTTGTGTCAGCATTGAGATCAAATATGAATCGCCTCTTCATATTTACAACTTATTCTGTCTGTAACATCATTAAATAAAACAGATATTCCTGTTTTAAAATGGAGACAACAAGAGCTGTAGAACTGCATTACAGTAAATATACATGTGTAATGCAGATAATAAACAATGCAGGTAAAAGGCTACATAATAGACAAAGACACATGAAAATGTATGAGATGACTTTAAAATGCTTCGGAATGTGGTTGTCTTTCTGAATCTGCCAGTTATAACACATATATAGTAATATAATTGACTAGTATAGTAATATATAATTGACTAATTGTCAACTGTGCATCCTTTCAAGAGAGAAAATCCTTCTAGGATCATCTACCAAACATTTCAATTTCGTGTATGAAACCTTAAATCAACATTTGCCCTTTACTTACCCTTGCATGTACATTCAAGTTTTGTTTCAATACTTGCTTCGTTATTTATTTTAATTAATTATAGTAAAAATGCTCAATTAATTAATTACTCATATTATAATTAAATAATGTAATAAAAATAAATATATGTGAAATCATTCAAATATTTTAAAATAAATATTGTGAGTAATGGCAGATATTGAATTTCATTGTAAGCGTGTGATTTCTTGCCCCGTAGTTATGAGTGGAGCGATATAGGGGCAGCTTAAACTGCACATGGTGACCTGAAACATGATGCCCCTGACTTTATCTGTGTACACTGTACACAGGTCCATTGTTTTTGGGCACTCTGTGATAATCTTTCACACCCGCCGTGATTCTGATCTGTTCCGTTCCGTCAGTTCTGCAAAGATCCTAGCCCTCACAAAGGGGAGAGAGTCCTTCAGTGGTTAGAGACCTCAGATTTTACGTCGTTATGCGTCTGATTTTACGCTGTTATGCGTCTGTGTGGACTTTGTATCAGACATTGACCGCTGCAGGTATAAAGTGATTTCGTCAGGACAACAGGAAGTTTGTGAGCTTTGCATCCATTTCTCTGGCCCCAGTTTCTTTTGTGGCAAAAAAGCGTGAAGCAAACCAAACCATATCCTGGCACAATGAGCTCAAACCGTATCCTGGCACAATGAGCTCAAACCGTATCCTGGCACAATGAGTTCAAACCATATCCTGGCACAATGAGTTCAAACCGTATCCTGGCACAATGAGCTCAAACCGTATCCTGGCACAATGAGCTCAAACCGTATCCTGGCACAATGAGCTCAAACCATATCCTGGCACAATGAGTTCAAACCATATCCTGGCACAATGAGCTCAAACCATATCCTGGCACAATGAGCTCAACCCATATCCTGGCACAATGAGTTCAAACCATATCCTGGCACAATGAGCTCAACCCATATCCTGGCACAATGAGCTCAACCCATATCCTGGCACAATGAGCTCAAACCATATCCTGGCACAATGAGCTCAAACCATATCCTGGCACAATGAGCTCAAACTAGGGGTGCAACGGATCACAAAACTCACGGTTCGGATCGTATCACGGTTTTGAGTCACGGATCGGATCATTTTTCGGATCAGCAAAAAAAAAGACAAGTATATCTTTGCTTTCCATTTATTCTGTAAAACACTTAAAGCAAGGAACTTTTGCCCATGGTCTTAAATGAAAACAACATTCAAGATGTCCAATGTTTAAGTAAAATCTTAAAATATATAAAATATTCAATACTCAATTGTTAAATCAAAGTGCAAAGTGCAAGTAATTTGACTTGCTGCGTTAGATTGCAGGATGATAAATAACGTCCATATGAAGACAAAAATAGCAACGCTGAAGCGCACCAGATGGTAGCAACAAGAACATCGGCGATGGGTTGATGATGTCCAAGCTTCTCAGACGAATATCATTTAAAACATAATATTGAGAACATTTTGCAGCGAGGGTGCGAGTCTTACGATCAAACATGATTTAGCCTATTTTTGTTCTTATTTTTAGACACGTTTCCTATTTCATTTCAACCAAGTGTTTAATGTTCCACAGAAAATAACGAGGAGCTTCGCTATGCTTGCACTTTATTGTTAAATAAAAGTATTTCTTCATGAACATTGATATTTATATCCAACAGCTAGCTGGGTCTGAATGGCTGAAGCAGGCTTTCACGTTATCGTAGCAGCTATTAGAAAAGTAGGCTGGCTAATTTAGTTGGCACGCTGCACAGGCTCGATGCATTGTTTGTTTAAAGCCTGCTTGCGTAGAACATAAACATGACATTTATGTTAGAGGCATGCAGCTATACGCAGACGTTGTTTTTTCAATCAACCTTATTTTGGGGATATTGTATCGGCTGTTGAGGCAGCAGATACCGTTTAGGAAAAAACGCTTAACCACGTAAATGGTATGCATAATCTGAAGCGTATTTGTTTTAAATTAAAATATAGCCTATTTTGTCAAGCTGCTCATAGTCTGAACACGCAACGGCTTTTTTTGCATAATCAACCAATAATTGCGCTTCAGAGTAAAACACAGCACGCATCTGTCTTTTCACTGCAACTCTGCATCGAGATTTAGGGAATTAGTACTTTTAAAAGTACTAGCGGCAGTAAAACTGTAATTCACTATGATGGTTAAACTTTGCAATTAATCCGCGGTTCACATGCGTGCCGAACCGTGGGGGGCGATCCGTACGGATCACGGATCAACTACGATCCGTTACACCACTAGCTCAAACCATATCCTGGCGCAATGAGCTCAAACCATATCCTGGCACAATGAGCTCAAACCATATCCTGGCACAATGAGCTCAAACCATATCCTGGCACAATGAGCTCAAACCATATCCTGGCACAATGAGCTCAAACCATATCCTGGCACAATGAGCTCAAACCATATCCTGGCACAATGAGCTCAAACCATATCCTGGCACAATGAGCTCAAACCATATCCTGGCACAATGAGCTCAAACCATATCCTGGCACAATGAGCTCAAACCATATCCTGGCACAATGAGCTCAAACCATATCCTGGCACAATGAGCTCAAGAACTTTAGCATTCTTTGCATGGAATGTTTTAAAACCTTTGTCTCAACCTGTAAAACTATTTCAAAAATATGAGGTGGAATACTTTAACTTACAGACACATACTCTATTCAGAAGGAATCTGTGTTGTCCATGATTCACCTTTTTACAAACGTTTTAAAGGCCGGGGATACAGATTCCTTTCCACAATATCTAGATCTAGAGAAATGAGCCAAATATATATTATAAGTTGTGTTTTTACTTTAACTTTCAAAGGACAAACCATTACAATCATAGGAAAAATACACAAATCTTTGAATATAAAAATGTATGTGATCAATTATCCTTTGAAAATTTCTCATACTATTTTGAAATTTAAATGGACAATGTACACATATTCTTTTGCCTAAATATAATTGGCACAACTTAAATAGCACTTAACACATAGCACGTAACGTGTTGAGTGTTGTACTTCATTTGTACCCGTCCAGAATTGTTGACAGTATTTTGTCTGTATCTCTTAGTTCACAGTAAGTTACAGTACGCTCTTACGGGGTCAATTATGGTTTGTATCCTGTTGCAATACAAGAATGAGACTTAAACAGTAAAAAAGTAAGCTGATAAAAGCTGAAATCACTCGTCACAAATCACCATTAATAAAATGCATTGATACAGGAAAGAACTAAAATAAAAGTATTAAAACAAGTCAACCTTGAAAATGCACCTGCTATTCTTCCGAACATTTTTCCAACGGAGCCATGAGATGACATCATTTCACTGATGGGATTTTGGGCGATGCGGCCTATAGGGTGAACGGTGTGGTCGTCTTCACCTGTCCCCCCCTGTCCTTTCAGATCCTGGAGAAAAACATGCGCCTGGAGTGCAAGTGCCACGGCGTGTCCGGCTCCTGCACCACCAAGACCTGCTGGACCACGCTGCCCAAGTTCCGCCAGCTGGGCTACATCCTGAAGGACAAGTACAGCCAGGCGGTGCACGTGGAGCCGGTGCGGGCCAGCCGCAACAAGCGCCCCACCTTCCTCAAGATCAAGAAACCCTACTCTTACCGCAAGCCCATGGACACGGACCTGGTGTACATCGAGAAATCGCCCAACTACTGCGAGGAGGACCCGGTGACGGGCAGCGTGGGCACGCAGGGCCGCATCTGTAACAAGACGGCGCAGCAGACCAACGGATGCGACCTGATGTGCTGCGGCCGGGGGTACAACACGCACCAGTACTCCCGCGTGTGGCAGTGCAACTGCAAGTTTCTCTGGTGCTGCTACGTCAAGTGCAATACCTGCAGCGAGAGGACAGAGGTGTACACGTGTAAATGAGAGTATTTACTGGACACTTGTTCACACGCATATGCGTACGCACACACAGACACGCACAGAAACACACACACACACGTACATACACACGCGCACACACACAAACACGCACACACACATTTATGAGTTTGTGTGCGCGCACCGAGCATGTGTGATCATTTTACCGACAGGGTCTGTTTGGGACTACTGCGGACGGAAAGGAAGCCGAGGGAGGAGGAAAAAGATGCGCCCTTGGTCAGATGTGCATTGCGCAGTGGCGCTGTCGCTCTCCCCAGTCTGAGTGGAAACCGACAGAGGAAGCCTCTGTCCCGACACAGGGTTTACAGGATTCATTAAGAGCAGATTATATCCGGTTGCTTCTAAGCACCAAGTGCTGCCAAAATCATGTGGAAGACAGAGCCTTCCTGCCCGGTGGGGGAAAGCCCTGATTCCGTCCTGGACAGGGGGGGGGTCAGAGGGGTCAGCTGGGCCTCGCACCATGGTGTCTGCTATTGGGAGGGACTCAAGCCCACAGGGCATTCTGGAGCCTCAGCGTACAAACTGCGGCCAGCTGGACATCTCCACCGCCGGCCATTTTCTCTCTCTCTCTCTCTCTCTCTCTCTCTCTCTCTCTCTCTCTCTCTCTCTCTCTCTCTCTCTCTCTCTCTCTCTCTCTCTCTCTCTCTCTCTCTCTCTCTCTCTCTCTCTCTCTCTCTCTCTCTCTCTCTCTCATCACTGCCTCACTTCATACACTGATCGCTAGTTTTCTGCACACACACTTGTGGGACACGAGTGGACTTACGTTCTGCACTGTTTTGGCATGAATTAAACAAAACAGTAATTGCAATATTTAACTTTTTATTTAGGTATGAAACTAATATTAATTTATTTAATATGGAAACTACTGATTTTTGTTTTGTTTTGTTTTTTTGTTATGGGACTATTCTATATTGAGTAGATCTAGTAAGCTTTTCCTGTGGAGTATTTTGTCGTTTGTATAAAACGAAACAGATATGTATAAAATAACAAAACACTGTACTTTACATACTGTACATAATATGCCTTCATCAGCTACTGAAATATACTGTGGGGGTATACTGTATTGTTACAGGTCAGATTGACAATGGTGACGATAGGTAGTTCTCTTGAGAAAGTTATTTCCCCTCTGTTTGCTGCTAGTTGTCTGGAAAATCAAAACAGGCTGTGATTTAGAAGCAACGATATTAACTCTGTTAATTGAATTCACTAAAGTAATTCAAAGCTATGTATTTCAAACACAACCAGAAGCAATACTGATCATCCAGACAAATTTCCCTTATATGGAAAATCTTGGTTAAGAGATTATATTTTGTAAGAGATTATTTTTATATGAATATTTTATTTATATTTCGTCTTGTATCATTCAGTATCCTAGCATCCCCATCTTCCTTAAAATTGTAATTATTTTTAAGAAGGTAACATCAATTGAAAACATTAACAAATTCACAAAGCTATAGCCATGGTATATACAGTATGGGATTGTCATTGTATGTCATTGCACCAGCTGAAAATGTATGTGTACATCTTTCATTGTTTACTGCATTTCCAAATGGTTAAACATGCAACACAAGAACAGGGTATGTAGTAGTATTGACTCTGTCTGGTGGCATGATTATAATTCGTATGCACAGGATATAAACTTAACCCATTCAGAAATTCTATTTTGATTTTGCTTCCCGTGCCTGTCAGTCATTAAGCTGAGCTGTTTTGAATGGAAAACCTGCCATGAGTTCAGTCAGGTGAAGCCGTGCATTGTCAGGTTGTCAGACTATATTCTCTCATTGTCAGAGGTGAGACTGACTGTAAAAAAAATTCCATGACACATGCTTTCTAGTGCTTGCCGAAAATATATGGGAGTGGTAAGATCTGACCAAAGAACAATGATTATTGAAGTTTTCTTTTATAAAGAACAACTGGAAGTAGATCATATTTCTTTTGCATCTAATTTTAAAATAACTTCACAGAAGCTTTGAATAGAACTAATATCTTGACAAAAACCTGTCTTGGATTGACAAGTATGATTTCACCAAGTGGCTTTTGAAACAGTGTTAATAAAAGTAAGCCCAACAGTCAAAAGTCAGTGCAGTTACTCTGTATTCTAATTTTTTGTTCATGCAATAACATCATTTTAGTGTAATCTTATGAAATGACATTTAAACCATTTCTAAAGTATATGAGATATTTGCACATCCAGTACATGTACAATTCACAAATGCCTTAACCTTTTTTGTAATAATTAAGGCTGAACTAAGGCAAGAGCTCTGGACCCTTCACCATGAATACCTCACCATTTTAGAAACAAACTAGCATTTAGGTAAATCTTTGGGAAGGAATCGTTACATTTCTGTCACTCTCTCTCTTCCCAGCCTCCTTAGGATGATGGCTGACATTTTGTGTGCTGCACCATTATATGTTCAGGAAATTCACACTGAAATTCAAAAAAAAAAGAAAAAAGTGAAAAGGATAGGTTTAGGTTTTAACTATTTAACAAATTTGTTTAGCAGTAACGGTCATCGAGAAAATAGGTCAAATTATTGCTGTCTAATTGGTTTGACAGATTTAACAATCCAGACGCTGAGAAGGTAGAAAATTGTGAGGGAAGTGTTAGCGGGTTAATAGTAGCAGGTTAATGGTAACGTGCTGGAAGGATTTAATTGATGTGTATGGTGCCGAGGGTGTCACAGCGATGACTTGCTCTAGCAGGAGGAGTGGGAGCTGTCGGGTGATAGATTGTTTTTTTTTTCTCTGCCTGACACTCTGACATCTGCTTCATTCACTCCTTGGCCACGTTGCTACAGCAACGCCACTGTGCCTTAGAAAATGTCCCAGTCTCCCAGAGAAGCCAGGCTACCCATTAGCAAAATGTTAACTATGCAAAACCAGATTACTTTTGGATGCTATTTATTTTGTCTAAAAAGGCAAAAGAGAAAAGGAAAAAGACCTTTACAATGGTAAAGGCGGATGTCAAGAGGAATTTCATTCCAAGTGATAGAAAAGATCTTAGCCCCTGGAATAATCGCCACAAAACATTCCTCTACTTTGCATCAATAGACGTCTGCATAGAAACGGCAGCTGCTCAACAGCTCTGGTTAAAGTTACACCGAGGTTCTGTTGCTAAGAGAGTTGCATGACATTATCTCGCGGTTGTGTGAATGAGACGTTTATCACTACTTAACATTTCTGGAGCTGTAATAGCAGTTACTCATTTAGGCTCATTTGTAAGTCACACTGTGTATCTGGGGAAGCTCAAACGGCACCTTTTAAGAAACATTTAGAACAAACAAAAAACAAAACAAAGAGATGGATTACATTATAAGAACCTTGTTTATTATATGCTGTGTTTAGCAGCCCTATGATATTATGAAAGTAATACATATCCCCTATGCATTTTAAATTCTACAAAATGGGGGGAATCTCAAGTAAATGTCATAGACTGCAGTCTGTACATATGCCACATATGGATGGAGTCTCTGTTGGGAAAGCGTGGGGTCAGCTTGTGTCATTAAAAACCTTGTCCAGGTGCACAGCAAGGTTTCAGAAACCATTCTGCCCCCCACCCTCTCAACCCAGCTTGCCTGCTGATAGTTGTTTTCTTTGATATTGCTTTGTCTGCCAGAAACTGTAAATGGCATAAAAGGATCATTGAAACACTAATTAAATTCTTTGGCGTGTTTTGCTGTAAACATCGCTATTTCGCCGCCAAAGGACTTGAGCGTTTGATAGCTACGTCTGTCTGAAGTGTGGTTGGTTCTGATTGAGTCATATTTACAAACAAAGGCTTTATGGGCTGCTCGGCGCACACCTGTGTACACCTGGATTCCTACAGTAGCAGCTGATTTATGGCAGCCGGTCTGTCTCGCGCTGCCGATGCTGGATCCCAGCCATGCCGCTGCATCTGTTCCTCTGACCTGCAGTGTCAGGCAGCTTCACAGGCAGGCACCTATGCTTAAATCAATCTCCGTTCACCCACATCCAGTCTCCTAAAGTCTATTTACTTGTTCAAACATTGCTTTTTTCCTTTCATGTGTGATATCACAGCCAAGTGTGAAATGTATCTGCTAAACAGTTTCTTCATTGATACCTATGTGGGCGATTGCAGACTGGTGTCTCTCTTGTTTCTCTCACTGAATGTGAAGAGTAAGCAAATATGAGATGTTATTTAAGTTCAAATTTAATCTTAAACAGACAGCGACAGACCGCCAGAATTTAGCAAAAATTTTCATAGGTCCTATGAGGGAATGGAAAATTATGTGGGGGCCCACTCATAAATGATGATCTGTCTTAATAAGTCAATGGCAGGACTTGACCTTGTCTTACAAGTATCTTAGATTGTGGGAGCTTCTAGGAAGAGGGGAGCATGCTAGGAGTGATGGTTTTCTCATTCCAGATCAGCAGGTGGGTGACATTTTTCATTTGGCCCAAAGTTATTGCCTCCCAAAGACTGGCCAAGTTCTTGGCCTCCAAATCATCCCTCCAAGGGCGAACGCAGGTAATAACTGTCATTATTCTGCCTGTCTTATTAGAAGAGTTAATAATGTCATCCACGAAGCAATAATTCTTTTGAGGAAATGGCATGGCAGTGTGAGTGGGAGACAGAAACATACATGAAGACACTCTCCGGAGTTCTGAAGGCTAGTGCTGTTGAAGTTATTATGGATTCCTCTCCAGTCTTTTAGGAGTTTCCAAGGCTAACTATACCTGTGGTCATATAATCCATACCCAGTTGATTTTTATTTCCTCATATTTATTTTGGAATATTTTATATATTTGAATCACCTTTATAGCCATTCTGTTTTCTAAGAACAGTAGGGTCCTGCATACAAGAACTGTAATCTGTTTGAATTTGCTGCCAGACTACACACATAAATGCAAGTTAAGTCGGTAAGGCATGATGGGAGTATGTCAAAACCATTTGCAAAAATGAGAGAAAAAGCCACAATGGCATGATGGCTTTTGCGCACCACAGGGAAAGCGGTTTCATTTAGCAGAACGATGAAACAAACTTCTGCAGATAATTAGTGCAAAGAACAAAGGGGTTTGGTGCAAAATGCCAAGAAAAAAAAGAAATATATAATAATAACGAGGCAGAGCAACGAGGGGAATGAACAGAAGTGGTTTTTTTTTCATTTTTCTATAAATCACCTGACACATAATTCCATCAATTATATATATTTTTTTCTAGTTGAGACATGTACAATCAGCACCTGAGAGCAGAGCAGTAAATTGCAGAGTACGCTCGCTGAAATACCGCCAGCGTTCAATGTAGACATTACAAAGTGTGGCTGTGGAAGAACTACTATTAAAACACACATACATCCACCTCCTACATGAGGTAATTTACTTACTACAGGAGGTCAATCCACAAAAAGATGTCCTACAGTGCCTAACTAAACCCAATGATCGTGTCTCCAGGTCTCCACATATAGTGGTAACATAGACATAAATAGTGGTGCAAACGAGTCAGGCTTTCCTTTACGTCAGTCCCCCGGCAAACAAAGGACTAAGGCAGAGTTAATCTCAACTGCATCAAACACAGACGACGCTTAAGATCAAATCAGCAATTGATATTGAATGAACTATTGTAGAGTTATTGAGATGCTTTAAAACATACTACTTCTGAAGCAACCTGGTAGTCCAAACACCTCTTGTAGTTTAAATCTTTAAAGGTATGTTATCGCACCGGAATGTTTTTTTTTTTAAATGGAGAATTTAAGAGTACTGAGAGTGGCTTTGGAGGAGATTAACAGTCTGTGACTGTTGATTTGGGATGAATGGAGGAATGTGGTATGTGACGCTGTGTGTGTACCACCCATGTAATGTGTCTTTATTTTCCAAGCGCAGTTTTAAATGGGTGTATGGTGGTCCCTCATGATTTCTCCACAGTCTGCGTCACCTGCGTCCATCTTACAGTAATCTGCAGACCTCTCAACACGAGATGTTTTAAACACAAACACGGCTCTCTTGGTAACCCTCAAGGGCAAGAAATAAAAGTGAATTATCACTTATCCTTCCCCCGCGGCTTAAATGACAACTGGTCAGAACAAGTACCTCTCTGCACATGCAAACCGCTGTATGATCTTATCAACATGGACTATTTTTAAAAACAGTACTTAAATACACTACTATTGTGGTTTAGAAATATATCATTATTACACGCATCTATTTAAGTACATTGAACAATGATATTCCACACAGGGAAATGCAAATGGGGAGGGACCATTTTTGTTTTAAATGTGTAATATGTTTTTAAAAAATGTATATCCCTTATTTTTTAAATGAATCTTTCTCCTCATTCAGAATGTCCAATCATATATTTCCCCCCTTTTTATGAATGTCCATTCATATTTAATCATGCTAATAGCTGCTATTGGTTTGCGGGAGCAGAGACAAACATGCGCCTTTCTCTGAAGCACATGATCTCCGGTATAGTTTCTTATCACATCATAATTCACCTATCTGGCTACATGTGTTGAAAGACGCTGTATGTGCAGCTGAACAGATGGACCATGGATGCCCGATTGAACAGCGGGGGTCAGTAGTGAGCGATGAGACACTGTTAACCCCCTCTCCTCCCTGGGTGACACTAACTCCAATTGTGCGGGGCTGCCGGCCACAGGTGACACTGGCATGGGCCGGATTAAAAAACACCATGGGGTCCATCCATGTTCGAGAACAGCACTTTACCAGAATGAGCCACTCAGCAGCTCCCCAATCATACCTGAAGGCCCATTCCTGTGCTGCGATGTAAAATGATGAGTTTAGAATGTCCTGCAAAGTGCATCCACCAGCTGAGCTGCACAAGCACCGCACACACAGAGAGACTGTAGATACCTAACCAGGGGAGTTGGTAATGTGCAATGAGGCAAAGAGAAGCCTCTCCCCTTGGGAATGCTGTGGCCTATTATCCATCACCCCATGGGATTCCTGGCCACAATCAGAACTGGCACCGTCAAGATTCAATTTAGGACTGTGGGACACATCGCCGCACCAAGAACGAATGCCCAAGAACTCAGGAGCCCAAAGTTTCGAACTTGAACACATAATAGCATGTAGCTCAGCAGGATAAACGAAAAACATGCTACACTAAAATGGGATCACCATGAGCCTGTACCAAGACGCATGCAAGTCTCTGGTTTTTCTTCTTGAGAAATATATAAATATATAATTGAAACCTCAATAACTCACTTAATCTATCTACTATGCACAACCTGAGAGGAAGTCTCAAATGTGAAGGCATCTCTAGCATCTCCTTTCTCGTTAGCTTTTTTTCATATTACTCCTACATGGACTCTAGCGGAATAATTTCAGACATTTTCAGATCCTTTTATGGTTCATTAATGAGAAATATAGTTTTGCTCTATTGAGAAAGAAATACTTCATATATAACACTGAGAAAACAATTCTGGGATGTTAAACAAAATAATGACTTTTTTTTTACTATCTGAATAATGTTCAGATTTTCCCAAGCTTTTCCCATGACTAATTACAAAACTAATTTCACAGCATTTAATTAGCGAGGGCAATGTATCGTGGAAAAAGTCATTTTCTAGATAAAGTACATCCCTTTTAAAATAGAAAATTATATAAATTGTGAATGCTTTCACTCAGTGGTGAATGCCGCATGTTAGCACTTCTGACCTGGGTAGGAATTCCTGACCACAGAAGGTCACAGAGGCTTCTTGTGGCTATTTCTGAAACCCAAATAGGGCCTGTGACGGCAGATTTACCTGCCAAGGCCAAGAACACTCTCTCAGCAATGTCAGTGTTGACAGTCATTTCTTTTCTTTTCAGAGAGATTAACAGGAGGTACAGCAGGGTGTAGGAGCCCACTTCCAGGAGATTAACTAATTACACCTGTTTCAGGTAAATAACAACAAGCGTTGCTGAACTAAAACCCGTTGACAGCTTTGAGAGGAATTGCTTCTGGGAGAGTATTTAACCGGACAGGCAGTGAAAAACAAACTTCTGTGCTTAATCTTACACTCATAATGGGGCTTTGAATCATTTGGGTTATTACACCTGGAGAACATAACAAAGATGCCATGTTTAGAAGGAACACTTTTCAAAATATGTTTTGCCATGTGTTTTGTTACTGCGAGACAGCCTTTCTTCTCCTGTGGATAGCTGAGCTACTTGTTTCTTTCAACGTGTTACCCCTTGTTCTCCTTGTCATGGCTTACTAATGCGATATTGACTTATGTCACTCGTATTCATTATTAAGTGAATAAATATATACAAAGCACAGTAAGATGTTGAGTATCAATAGCTCTAACAAAGTGTATATGAGACTGTATTAGAGCAAGTGATACTTTTAACACTGAACATTTTACAGTTGTTGGTTAATCTCTTTGATAATAACTCTCAGGAGCACCCTGACTGAGCTACTCTTTTTCTTCTCATATTTGATATGATCCCTTTGTTGCTCTCCACTGAATGACAGGGAGGCTGATCCACATGTAGCTGAGAGAAATATGACCAAAATCAATCCCACAATTTCCTCAGCATGTGTGGCTCTCCGCAACATGTGTGGCGTGTGTGTCGAAAATGGTATTCCATGAAAAGAATGTGTAACCTCTATTTTATACGTGTGTTAACTTGCAATTTATCCAAGTTATGGTGAGGTGTAGAACATTATCAAGCTGTAATTAAAGCTCAGGGCAGATGGAGAAAAATTATGAGCTTTCTTTACAAAGATGTGTATCAAAGTTCCTCTGTCCTGCATTTCCATAAAGATGTATAAAGAATGCAATAATGACATACAAAGTGCTGTGCTTCTGATCTCAAGGCTCAAGGCAGTCATGAGAGATATTAGCCCCTACAGACACAGTCAACATAAACCTGTTAATATTTCAACAGATATATCAACAGTGTTTCCTTTTTGGGGTTTTTTTAAACTTAAAAGAGGAAATAAATGGAAGAGGTAAACCTGTATTATTCAAGTATTCTCAATGTGGCAAATCTATTTCAAGCATGAATGTAGTTTAGCATTGTTCTTGTGAACACGTGGTTTCTCTAAACTTCTCCACTTGTGTCAAAAGGATATGCTGTTTATATAAGGCATGCAATTACTGACATTTTGACTGCAATTTTGCCTTGGGTGCATTGCCAATGGCGAAGGACAGTTACTCAGCATACAATTGTCTCAAAATAATAATTCCTGATGCACGAAGAATGTGTTCCAGGTCTGTGTTGATTAAATTGAGTTTTACAGATATATTTTCATCCTTTTCCAGGGAAAAATCACAGTGATGATGTGTCTTTTAATATCAATATTTTCTATGTTAGGTATTGCTTCACTGTCTCATCACTTAATATTTCAAAAAGATTTTTGAAGAAAAGAAAAAAAGTCTGCAGAAGAATCATTCTCGTCACTGACATGAAAATGGAAGGGTTTCACAGGTGTTTCTGATTATTCAGGTGTGTTCAATTGCTTCCTTAGTTCAGGTACAAGAGAGTTTTCACTATCTAGTCTAGAATCTAGGCATTTGATTGCCTTTGGAGTCTGTTACTGGCGTTTGTCAACATGAGGACCAGAGCTGTGCCAATGAAAGTCAAGGAAGCCATTATGAGGCTGAGAAATAGGTCAAACCTTAGATTTAGACCAAAGTAAATTATTTGGAGTAATCACAAAGGGCCTAAGGAAGACCTCTACAGATGATGACCAAAGATCCTCACCATAATGAAGAAAAACCCCAAACACCTGTCCGACAGATCAGAAACACACAACATTCACTTGTAACAGAGGGATGGCAAGAGCAATGTGTGGAGTCCAAAGGAAACTGCCCAAGATCCAAAGCATACTACCTAATCTGTGAAATATGGTGGGGGTGTTATGGTATGGCTATGTATGGCTGCCACAGGTACTGGCTCACTTGTATTCATTGATTATGTAACTGCTGATAGCAGCAGCAGAATTAATTCTGAAGTGTACAGAAACATCTTATCTGCTCAAGGCAATTTGAATATAAAAAATGAAGCCCCCGAGATAAGTAGAAGCTGAAGACGGCTGCAGTACAGGCCTGATAGAGCATCACCTGAGTGATACTCAGCACCTGGTGATGTAAAGCAGTCATTGCATACAAGGGTATGTAACAAAGTAATAAACATGACTACTTTCATTTACATTATAATTTACATAACATTAATATGTCCCAAACATTATGATGCCCTGAACTATGGGAGGGGGGCTATGTATAAAAATCACTGTAATTTCTACATGATAAAACCAAAATTTATTTAAAAATACCCTTAAATAAAAGATGAGAATCTGCACTTTAAACACATGTGAATTGTTTGTTTACAAATCTTCTTGTTGTCCCAAACATTAAGAAAGTCACTGTATATATGTGAGTGTGAGTGTGAGAGAGGGAGAGAAAGAGAGAGAGATAGAGAAAAATAGAGAGAGAGATATGCAGCTAGTGAATGACAGACTCATGGGATGAATGGATGGTGCAGGGTAGTTCGTGTATGAGGGTCTTCCCAGATTTGCTGAAATGATAAACATGCAGACTGACAGATCCTCTCAGCAGCAGAAGCCATGCAGCCGCTGAGAGGTTATTTCATCCTGCATGTTCATCATTTTACCTCCATAGATCCAACCTCACAACCAAAAAGAAATGGATACAAAACCGACAGCAATAAGCTACTGTGGAGGTGTCCTAGTTTCCTACATGTCTGATGAATTTGATGATTTGATGATGTACACAGTAGATCAGCTCCTCCCTAGAGGTTACTCAGGTTCAAAGATGTGTTTTATGTTGGAGTCGCAGGCACCAGACCAATGCAGGTCACACATGACAGGTAGCGAACAGCACACACCTCAGCCAATGTGCACGGCGTCTGGCTTCCAAGACTCTCAAAATCTCCAAGGGACTTTGTGTTAACCCTTTCAGTGAGTCAAGCGTCAAACACCAAAGATGCTGTCAAGTACCCTCCTGGGTTTGCCTGCATACCTGTTAAATAACACTGAAAACAACGGCTTCAGACCCTGTCAGCTGAACGAGAAGGGCTCACGGGTTCCAGGAATCTTTATTTGGGCCTTCACATGGCCAGCTAAATTTAAGAAAAAAATGTCTGTATCAATCATTTCTGCTGTTCAAAATATTCAACAGTCATTAGTTTGCTTTAATCTTCTGTTTTAGGGCTGTTTCTACAGTAAAAATAGCAGATGAAAGAGGAATGTTTTGGACTTTTATGCTTGTGAGTGGAGCTCACCACCATAGTGTTCTTATGCAGAAGTTTGCCGCCACTTCCCTTAAGCTGTCTTCGCACTCACATGCTCGTGTCCTTTTACACCAAGATTTGGAAACAGTTCACAAATTATGATGCAAAACAAGTTTTACCCAAAGCTAAAGAGACATTTTACACACCATTTGTCATATTCCACCACCTGTGGATGTACAGCACAAGACATCCACGGCACATTTTCAAGAGGTCTGTACATGTCTACAGACAAATCACTCATCAATGGGTTTTCCTCTTCCAGTTTCAACCAGCACTTTTAAACGCATGCTGCTCAGTAAACACAACTGTCCTCAAGGCGGCGGCTAGCTGCAGCACAACTATAGCACACGGCATTTCTCCAGTCAGAGCCAGTGTGTTGCTTTATCCCTACGCTGGTCTCACTTGGTTTTGATTTAGAAAAATCAAGGCGTCAGAAGAGACTATGCTGACCTGTACTTCAGAAGAGCTGTCGGTCTTTTATGACCTTTTTGAGCATAAAGACATTTGAGTGCTCCAGCTAGTCTCACCCCTTGGAGGGGTTGCCTTTATTGATCAGTCCTTTTTCTTTTTACCCTTATATTTTCTTTTCATATTCCCCATGAGCTGAGATGGGCAAGGTTTCCTGCTTTCTTCTATCTCTCTCTCTCTCCCTCTGATCGCTGACAGCTAGTATCAAGTGAATATTTCCCTTGCCTGAACAGGAAAGATATTATACTGCTCAAGGAAACACTGGTCATTTTCAAGTCTATACAATGTCTATATTTAATACACACACACACTTGAATATTACATAACCAGGGCATCCCTTCTTGGTTCCACTAGTTTCAGCTACTTTTTTTTGGTGTTTCTGTTATCTGTATCAAAACTAATCAGGTGTTGAACTGTGAAAAAAAAACCTCAAGATCTTGAACCCATTCTTGTTCTCCTGTATTTGTCAATCAGCGGTTCAGCGTGAGGACACTCAAATAGCACAGCATGATACAAGTTTGGAAGCTGGAAGATTAATAGTATAATAACTATGACTACATGGCTTAGTCATTCACACTGGCAGAATCAGTCCAAACGTTTTCAGTGAACTCATGGTTCTCTGCAGTGTTACTTTGAAAAACAAGTTCTAACAAGTGGCAAGATATGAATTCTAGAGGAAAAAAGACCTCAGTCCAACTCTGTGCCAAGTGACATTTCTTTTGGAAGTTATAGCACCATCACACAAAATTACTGTACTCTACGCTCATGCTTGTCTATATAACTTTATATGGCATATTCAAAATAAAATTACAACTGAAATGTCAGTGTAATGATACTTGCGGCAGGTGAAGGAGAACAATCTCTGTGTCTTTAAGATTGGGTGACAGGCTTAGCGGTGACCTTTCATCACATCTCACTGTCTGATGTTCTGACAACTCTGGCAAAGGTAAAAAGAGACAAGATCAAAACCTTTTTGAAGATTCATAACACAATTGCAGTCTGCCTGCTCTGCTCAGGTTGTGACACTGTACAATGTTCTGTAATGGCCTTCTCCTTCAAAGAGCCCATCCCGTGCATTTACAATTATTCAGAATTAATAAGCCCACCGCTTTGGCTATTGTATTTCATCCATTAAAAGGAGAACCTCATATTATTGTTTCGTCTGAATACATATACCATTCACTGATAAAATGTTCTGATTGGCTATCAAAACATTTTGATATATGTGCAGAAAAACGTATAATCAAAGTTATATATAATATATGGCAATTGAGGGATCGGTAACAGACTGAGGTTTCACCACAGCCATATATTCTTGTAAATGCAGTTTGCTATGGTCTAACACACACATTAAATAGCTACGTATACACATACACATTTCTATACATATGATTATTAGGCTTGTTTGCAAACTAGGTAGCTTGCTATATTAGGTATATGTGATATTTAAATCACAGTTATTGTTATTAATGTAAATAAGTATCATTTTCGGTATGTGGCCATTTTGGTTTCTAACGCTGAGAGAATTTAATTATATATTACAGAAAGACTAGGTATGAACAGGTGAGGCTAGCTAACATGTTAAATGATGCAGTATATAAGAAAGGGCTCAGCATTGTCGTTAGAAACAACACTATGCTGCACAGCTAAGATATCAGTTCTCCGATGTACACTCCTACAAAATATATAATACACAGTGAAATCCTTTGTTGCCTTGTAATATACCTCACTCTGCAGGTAGCTGTATAATTTCACTTGAGGAGAAAATGAAATAATGACTTAATAAATAGCTTCAAGGAGTTTCCACAAAAAGAGCAGCTGGAGTGCCTTCGGAATGCTGCCAGTGTTTCAAAAGTCGGTCCTCGCTCAAGCGTCATGTCTTAAGTATAACCCAACATTAACAATAATAATGTAAGTTACTAAAATGCTCATTTAGAAATGCTAAACAAAAATTTCACACAAATGAATGATTATGTCATAGTCTGTAACACTTGTCGAGGAAGTAGAACATTCAGCTGGACACATGCTTTAACTGTACAGCGCTCATTTCTGAATGAAGGCTAGTAGTTAGTATCCAGCTGCTTACGGCTATCATTTCACATCCAAATATTTGTCAAAAAATGAATGTAGTAGAATTCAAGCTGCTATTATTGAAGAGGGGGGTAAATGAGATTATGCAGTGCTTTGTTGGAATGTTTAGTGTATATTTTCTTGCCTTTTGTAAAGCACCAAATATGAAAAATACAGAATTCCATGAGAAGCCTAAAGCGCATATACGTATCATGTAAGTGTTGCAAACTGCTTGGCTTTTGCACCTGGCAAATCAGCAAGTTGTGCACACAGATGTGGGAGGCAAGTTCATATTTTTTAGGCAAAGAAAAATAAGGCTATTTCCCTCAACCCCTATTCTAAGCTTTCCTTCTTTCCCAGGGCTGATTCAAGTTAGTTGTTGCTGTCCCTGACTATCATTGTTTAGACAGCTTGAGGCTTCTTCGGGAGGGAAAGTAGATATTTGGGCACATGCTTTGGAGTGACTATTTGCACGATCATACTCCCCTGTACTTACAGTGGCTGCCATTGATACATGTTGTTGTTCCAGAATTCAAAATGGCCAGTCTTGACAGTGGAAAGTCACAGGCAAACCAAAGAACTAAGAGTAGCTCTGTAGCATTGTGCCTTTTTAATGGGTATTCTGACAGGCAAGCTGAATATCAATTGTTAAACTCAGCTGAGATTTGACTGTGTCGAGTACATAATCTGGCTGTCAGTTCCCCATTTCTAATCTGTGTGTGGCATTGGTAGGGAGCTAGTCTTGTTTGTGATTAGCACATGGTATGGCAGTTAATTCCTCCAGATGACAGTGTGTGAGAGGAACCTGACACAGCTTCCCTGGATGAGTCTACAGTTCAAGGGGAGGTCAGAGGTTTGTGTCTCTGTCATCCATTTCTCAGAAAAACACAGCTGGATGCACTGTAGTGATGTCAGACAGGGGGATGTTAATTAAATAACTAATGGCATAAAGAATGAAGGATGTAGGAGCAAGTGAATAAAAGGATGGGAGCCTCTGCCATCTGTCATGTTCTTGACCAATCAGTGACAGCTATCCCAGTCTCATTCTGATCTACTGATAGTTTAAGAAGAACATAATAAATGCAGTTTAACTGTTGAGTTATTAAAGATATTAGCACATTTCATGTGCTGGAATAAAATGAAGCAAAATCCTCACATTTCTAAAGATACTTGATCACCTTAAAGAGACAGAGCAACTAAAACTTCCTCTTTCATTGCTTCAAGTTCAACAACAACCAAAAGACAACATAAAGCTTGATGAAAAAGGTTCAAAGGTCACACGGCACAAAACAAAACAGTTATTTTCATGTCAGCCCCTCTGTCACCGTCTTAGTGAGTGGGTGGTCTCAAGAGCTGCTACACTGGTACTGCTTGGTTTGCATACAAGCATTAAACCCATTACGCATTTGCACTACAACTCCAGCTAGCACAAAGTGCTATTGTGTATTTTTTTTTTATATTGCAGAAATGTTGTGTAAGGTTATGGTGAATAACAATGTTACAACAATAATAATAATGTTGCAGAAATGTTTTTTAAATCAGCTCCAAAAACCACAACTTTCTAGCTACACTGTTATGTTAAAAAACAACCCCCCCACAAAAAGAAACAATTATAATAATTAGACATATGTAACAACACATTTTCACAGCATTCCACACAACCCCCCAAAAACATTTTTTAAATGGTAAGGTGTACACAGTGTGGAAGAAAATAATAACTCATAGTTGGCATTTAGTATTTAGTATTTGATATAATAGATATTTCCCACATATGCCACAGAAAGACAACTACTATGTGTTCTTCTAAGCTTTCATCACTTCAGCTCAATGACTGCCGAGTCAGAATAAATTTCATAACATTAGATAATATTCTACGTTTAAAACCATTTGAGAAACTTCTTTTTAAGAGCATATGGTGACACGTTGTCTTTTAAAAAGTCTCAGCAAATTAAAATAAAAAGATCAGGGGCCAGTCTCCATAATAGCTTTAGACAGTGTGGTGCGAAAATGTCTTAACCGATTGGCGGCCCAGCAGAAATTAAACAATCATACATTCACTCCCAAAGCACACCGAAGGCTTCGAGGGCGTCTGGCACAATGATTCCCAGCCTCATTGTGGCAGCTGTGCCAGTTTTAAACCTCACCGCAACCAAGAGGATTACACAAGAGCCTTTCACAGGCATTGTAATCTAGACCTTCTCCAGTCAGTACCAAAGGGCTGATGTATGATGGGGCCTCATGGAGGCCCAGACAGAGACAAATTCACATGGAATAAGTGTAACACTTTGCTGGCATGCGGAGAAGGGTTCCGGAGACTATTCCCCGTCCAGCAGACAATCACTGGCAGTTAATAAAGGAGGCATTTGTGTGATATGTCAGCGGTTTGTGCGCTGCTTAAAAGAAATGAGATGGTGTGGCAAGATAGCATTCACCGACTCTCCCAGAGGGGAAAGGTATACTGCTATTACGAGAAGCCATTGTCTCCGCTGCCTCTTTGAAATAAAATGTGGCACAGCATTGTCAGCCGATACTTGTGCGATCGCTACCACCATAAATCGCAGTGCTTCAAGAACACTGATCTCTAGTTACAGGAGCAGCGACAACAAAGCCGTCCGACCTGGCTACCATCTCTGTAGTGTTTGTTGGGAGATTTTTTTTTTTTAATGGGTCTTACAGTTAGGGCAAATAATGTGTTGATACAGTCAAGGATGGTAATATGGGCCAGCCCTCATAAGACACATTCATCTTCGCCCAAGACCACCTCTCAGCGCACACAGAATCTGATACTGGACAAAAATTAATTTTCATGGAAGAAATTACTGAATGGAACTCTGTTAGAGTCCACTTGAGACAAAGACAACAATGAATACAGTACAGCCATTTCCTTTATATGTGCCTGACTTACTTAGTAAACAAACCCCAGCAGTCTAAATACCTAATCCAGACAATATGATCAATATGGGGAATGATCACAAATATCCTATATTACGTAACACATCAAAGCATATTGTATGCTCCTGATATAAAAATAAGACTGCATATGATTGGGATTACAAGTAGAATAAAATGATGCGGCAGACATGTCACAAGTGAGCCATAATCCGACAGACTCATATCCGATCCGTGTCCCTTAAAAGAAGCGTGTGTGTGTGTGTGTGTGTGTGTGTGAAAGGGGTGGGCGCTTCACCTGAGGCGTACGCTCCAGTTCCGCTGTGCACATGCACAAATCACCGTGCGCCACAGTGCAGTAAAGCAGGTTGTTACAAGAGAGTCTCACTCACGCACCTGAAAAACACAGACACACGGAAGTTGTTTGTGTTTTTCCCTTTAGTGTATCCCGAAGCTACAGACTTATTAAATTCATTAATCATTCCCATCTTATAAAGTCTGCTAAGGTGTTGGTAGCCTGCGGATTGCATCAATATAATCGGTGGTTTTGAACAATCAAGGTTAGCCAATACCACTGACATTTCCCCTTTATTTTGATTAGTGCTCAATGAATAGCAAAAGGAGCCAGACAAAACCATTCTGTCTTGCCAGGACTATATTTACATTTCACAACTATGTAATTTTAGCATATATATTCCAAAAATATATTTTTTAAAAGTGCAATTATGACTGACATGTGGATGGGAATTTATTACTGCTGCTGATCCAACTGCTGTTGGGTAGATTTTGAGACATATACAGTCTAAGAGAAAGAAACATGGTATTTATCTGCCCAAAATGCCGCAACACTCTACTGCATTTTAACATCTGGGGCTAAATTAGAGCTAAATTAACTAATGACCTCATCATTCTGCTGATACAATTACAGTTTTGGCAGCACATTGACATGCTTGAATACTCAGTCATAAGTTCAGCAATGAATTGTGCTTTACATTGTGATTACAATAAACACCAAATAATAAACAAACTGGAATAAACAAACTGGTACCTAACAACATAGAAACAATAATTACACCCAATACAATCCTATCCTGAAAAGTATTCAAAAAATGTGAAAAATTGTGCTTCCAAGAAGTCATCTGCACATATAAGATCTTCCAAGAAAACCATGTTTTAAGAAAAACATACAGAGAATCTATCCAAACAACTGTCCAAGACTTCCATTGGACACCATGTTAATCCTCTTATGAAAAAACCAATGTTAGCCACAGACAATGGGGCCCTGAAACTCTATCTTTGGACCAGGAGCTTGCTCACAATGCTGTGGAGATGCTAAGTAGCGCTGTGTGTTGGGTTAGGCCCCCAGAAAAAGAATACCTCTTGAAAGAGGCAATAATTTTGAGATTGTTTTGCGGGGGGAACAGAGATAAAGCTTGCTGTCACATTTTTCTCCCTGGCTACAGCGGCTTCCATTCACAGAGACTGTCAGGGATCCAGAGCGGCACACAAGTGTCCTTCCGGGCTTGTTTGCATTAAAATGTGATAAAAACTAAAGGTGACTTTCCCCACAGCTGCGCAGAAAACAGGATTAGGTCAAAGTGACAGAGTTTGTCAGGGGGTTCTGCCACAGAGGTACGATAGAGCAGCTTGAGTGTGTGTGTGAGAAGGGAGGCCTCCCTAAGCCGTTGTGTTTGTGAGTGAGCCGCGCTCTCTCCCTCTGTCCCTTTCAGACTCTCTGTGTTCCCAATGGCAAGCGGCCAGCCACGGTGACCTGCTCTTGGAGAAGGTTACCCAGTGCTGCGGAATCCATAATAAGCGCACCTCCCACCGATGCTCGCAGTCCACCACCTCCCTCCGTCAGTGATTATCTCAGAGAAATGCTCCACGAGGAGCTCAAGCAAACGCATACATCTGAAAGGATTTCTATAGGCGTCTGTGAAACCCCAGTGTTATTTTGAGGAACTATGCAAAACATATGCAAACCTTCTTTACCATGTTGCACTGATGAGTCATTCCATTTAATGGTCAGATTGTGTTTAAATACAAAGGCCTCATGAGAAACCACAGAGAAAAAAATATTTAAACATTTGAACAATTAGTCAAATTTATAACTAAGGATGTACTTACTCCATGTCTGGGTACATAAACAGGGAGATGCATAGATGCATTTCATAATTATTAAATGACTATATGATGTAATATTATAACTATCAAGATATTTAATTGATAATTTTTTTTAATGATAGGCATCAACACTGAAAATATATTTGACAAGATGTGGTGAATATGTATGTCAGAAATCATTTTTAACACCAAAAGCCTTTCTATGGGTTACTGTATGCATTTATAAGAGCAAAATGCATCCAGGACAAAATATTAATTATGAATACATTTTGCTCCCCTCATCAAAGTATGTATCAACTGAAATACTAACAGAACCATGAATAAATATGACTGGAATTAAATAAAAGCAAAATAGTGACCATATGCTTGGGGCTTTATGTGAAATGCCTCTAATGGTTTTACATGCAATGCCTCGGTTCCCCAAAGCGACGGTTTCTTTCCCAACGCGCTCTCCTTCGTCCCTTTCCTCCTCCTCCTCCTCCACTGCTCCACACTTCCTGCAGCTGTTGCCCCCCGGGCAGGACCGCTGCTCTGTCGCCAACCTGGAGTTGATGTAGAGGTCAAAACGCTGTTGACATTGGCTCCATCCATACCGAAACACAGGATGCTGGTTAAAGCCAGCCGGAGCAGCTCCGTGCGTGCACTCCTATCTGATCTCGCTACGTACAGAACAGGCCTCGCGCTGATCAAACTCACTTCTTACAGTCTCCCACCAAGCGCTATCCTGCCACAATGACTAAGGATATGCTGAAAAATGCACCGATATTGCTTTTAGCGTGATATCTGCAATAGTAGCGTAATAAACCCTCTTCTGGAATTTTTATCCATATAACTAACAGTTGTTCTCAGTCAGCACTGTCATATCATCAATGTGCTGCGTCCACAGGAGTAAGCAGGTGAGCATAAAGACTTAAAAGAGATGCGACATGTGTAGTCGGTGCATTATTAACACAGCTCAATGCCATGCCCAAGAAGGAATGACATTTATTAAGGCTCATTGCAGCTCAGAGATAGTTAAAGAGAGCTCCATTCACTCTTTCTTTTTAATAGTTCACAGCATTCTGCTATCACATTCTAATCGCCTGCTTCGCAGAGTGTTGAACTTCTTGCATTAAGATGTGCAAATGTGTGGTAACCCACGGCATTGGCTGTGGCACTTGGCATGTCCTACTGGCTGCCAAGCCGGAGAGGAGACTTTTCCCTCTTTGTGCTCACGGGGAGCGTGGGAGGTCTGATTGATTTCAGCATTAATTGGTGCCAGGTCCAAACAGCCATGTCCTAGAAAATCCCTGGTTCCTCACAACCATGAGCAGACCATACACTCTGCTATTCAGGGTTCTCACGGCAAATCCTGTTCATGCCACTGCAGTGAGTGGGTTTCTTAATGAACAAGAGAATCCAGCAAGCAACACTACCCCATTGCATTTTGGAGGGACAGAGGGGCTTCACGTGTTGCCATATAATGTAAAATAACACTGAGAAAGAAATGTGCATCGTACATTGTGTTTTTTTGGTAGCTGTAACAGAATAAAAGTACACACCAATGCGGTTACAACAAAACAAACAAAACAACAAAATCATTTCATGACTTGTATTAAGAATTGTAGTATCGCAGAACTGCTCACTTAAAGCATTCTCAAATATTACTAGTCGTAACAAGATCTGAGCAGGTACTTTTCAATGGCAGAGACTACTTTACGGGCATTTGTATCGTCCCTCTAGAGGTAAACCCTTGCTACTGCCTTTCCGCTGCCAAGGCAGCTCATACAGCGAGCACGCCAAGCGTGGCCCTTCTGGCAACAAGAAAGCATGTACTGTATCGCTTTTTGCCTCCATTTGAACTATTATCCTTGTGACAGGGAATAAGAACTTTTAATAACTGCAAGCGCTTCTTATGCCAAAATGAAAAAAAGGAACTGGAAAGAAATATAAGAATCTATGCAAGAACAAGCATGACATTAATTTTCTGGGGAAAATTTGATGAGGACTTCAGTGGCATTGTTCTTACACACAGCAGGTGGAAGCTTGCTACAGTCAGGTGGCAGCCCTTCAAAGCCGTGTGAAAGACAAGTTGGGACACCAGAGAGTATCAGCCAAAACTTTACAGATACAAGTACATGGTTGAAGGCATAAATATTGTAATTAATGTAGACAATGATGTGCTAATACAGTTGGAGGTATTGACAGATATTTTCTATGTTAGACGGATTTCTCTCTCAATCAAGTTGGCATGCAGTTTCCATAACAAAATGGAGGTCATGCAAAGTTGATTAGACACAAGTTGTCTCCGTGTTTGTTTGTTTATAGAACGTGTGCCTTTGCAGCAGAACAGTACATCAAAATTCAGAGAGATATAACACATTGAAACGGAGTTGGTCCCAGGCAAATAATTTAAATGAGGAAGTATTTACCATAGTTGGATGTTTTCTCTGTGATTCCGGCTACAGAATCACCATTGTATGACTGAATATGAATAAATTAATGGAACTGCTGCTTTAGGAAATAATATTGACTGCTTGGACCTATAATTACCACAAATATAACACAATGAACAAGTTAAATGAATAATAAGATCATGTTTGAAAGTAAGAATTTCCTTGTGTTATTTACATATTCCAAATGTAATATTACAATTTAAAAATGAACACATTAACACATCCACAATTTGAATTTCAATGAATCAGAATTCATAACCCCCATCAATATCTATTTTGTCTCAATTACTACCACAGCCGATGCAAAGCAATAAGAATGACTTTTGCAATAATGACTGGCTGCCTTCCTAGATTAATGATTGTCCATTCATGAGAGGGGATTTCATCTGCTCTTATGAGATGAAATCCCCTCTCATGAATGGACAATCATTAATTCACCAAGCCAATACAGATATTGCTTTTCTGTTGTTTGTTTAAACCTTAAGGTGTGTCAGTGAGGATTTTAGCTTCCACATGCTTTCCTGTTTCCCGGGCTAACTGAATTCACACAGCTCATGTAGCACAGACAGTAATTCATGCAGGCATGGCTGGCGGGCCAAGCTCAGCATTCATTAGTCTTGTTTCCAAGTGTCAAAGAAATATGCCAACATCCTGGGATTAACTGTTTTTCGGCTCCCCTCGGCTCCGTTTGGCTCCCGGGGCCATGTCATTGGGTGCTGGTGCCAGCATCGCTTGGTACCGGACAGGTAGAATCAGTCACGTCACACCAGATAAATCATCCCCACACACTTTATTGATTTCACCTTGTAAAGCATTCATCAAAATGTGAGTGAGGATAAACAGCGCCGGTGTCAGACAGAGGTATAAACAAACAGAAAAACTGGATATATGAACGTCTTTTTGATTGTTTATTTTTGTTTCAATTTGGAAGTGGCTGTGGGATTTGAATCAGAAAAATTCACGAAACTAAGGCCTAAGAGTGAGCACAATCACAAAGATGTATGTATGTATGTCAATTTAGATAGATTCACACAAACAAACAAACAAAGGTGCGAACCTGACTTACTAAGCAGGTTTTAGTTTGGTGAGAGTGTAGAGGTGTTTCTCAAATTTAGCATTCAACAGTGGAACAACAGCCTACTTAATCCTTTATTATGCATCCTGTGGAGCATTCTGAGTTTACATGTGATGATAATGATGAGTTTGTTTCACGACATGCACAAGCTATAACCTCTATGCTAATAATGGCTACATTTAAGGGGAGCTTAGGGTGGAATACACATCATGAGTGGGGGTGCACAGACTGTGGCCATGAGAGAGTAGCCAGGCTGAAAGCAGGGGAGCAGTCGCCCTCTAGAGGCAGGGATAGTTCCCATCTAAACAGATGCCACAAAAATGTGCCCTCCCTTTTAATTGAGGTCAAACACATTCTTACAGAATTACAAAATTATAAAACTTTTTCTAAAATAAATATGACCAAATATACCCTGGAATTGAGCTCTGCTTTTTAAATCAAAGGATAAAACCGAACCTAGCTGTGAAGCTCAGACAGGCTAGAGATTTGATCTGTTGGGATAAAGAGCCCATAATCCTTGACAAGGTATGTGTTCCTGGTAGTAGATCAGTGGAATTTGTGTACACACAGTAGGAAACAATACCTCATTGTATTTTTGCCCATTACCAAGAGAATCATTACAAAGAGATAAACACCTACTGTATTTGTGCGTGTGCGTGTGCGTGTGTGCGTGCGTGTGTGCGTGTGCGTGTGTGCGTGTGTGTGTGCGTGCGTGTGTGCATGTGTGTGTGTTTGATTTGAAAGGTGAATCACATTGAAACTTGCACTAGCTTTTAGCATTATAGAACAAAAGCTTTGGATGTGTACGGTAGGCCGGTTAGTTTGCTCCAGTATGGGCAAGGGTCTGCTCCAGTCCACAGGAGTTTCTGAATGATCACTTGCACCTGCTCAAAGCACGCACACTCTTGTCGACACCCTCCCATCACCTGCCCATACCTCACACATGGCACTCAAAGAGCCTCCTGCACAGACTTCAAGTGACCCAAAACAGCTTCAAATGCAGCTTTGAAGAATGACCCAGTCAGAAAGGTCAATGTAAAAGTGACATTTAAATATTGTAGATATTGTTTCGTATTTAACTTTTGAACGCTACTATGAAAGTTGATTTCCATTATCTGTTCAATTGTCTTGTCCAATTAATACACCTGACATTCCGACTATATAGACAAACATATATTAAATAATTATGGAACAAATGTCTACCCTGAACTTTGGCCCCAAACAAACATCCAGGGTTAACTGCTGCCCGACTAATCCTGAAGAGCTAGACTGTATGAATCAGCAAAGAATTGAAAGTGGAAAAGTGGCAGGAACAGTACCAGGCGCTCCAAGACCAGAAAATGTTGGATTCAGAATGAGGTAGGTATGTAATAACAAAATCAGCCAAGAGAGCCGAGAGAACTGAGACAGGGAGGACAAGCTGTGGAAGCAGAGAAAAGAAGACCGGCTACCAGGAGCAGGAGTTTCTGTTGAGGGACTTTGGAAAGGACCAAAATGAGAAAGAAAGAGAGATAAATGGCAGCTCTGAGGATATTGAGGGAATTGGAAATTAGAGAGACGAGACTGCAGCTTTGAAAGTTTTAAGGATGAAGTTAGTAGGGTTTTCTCCTTTGACAAAATAGCTAGTTTGGCTGTGGAAAACACACTAAAATAAAGATTTGTGATGAGAGGAAATAAAGGGTAGAAGG